>CM041553.1:8311054-9611054 GCA_023238725.1 Scortum barcoo | reverse complement strand
GTCCCTGTAAAGTACTTTGTAACTTTAGTTAGAAAGTTGTATACAAAACTGAGTTACTATTATTTATTACTAGTACAAAGCCAAAACCATAATTGCTGCATTAAGTTGAAGGACGTTTGGGTTTCATGTATTTGCAATATGTACAATAGCAAAAATATGTAAACACACCTATACAAGAAGTTGTATGTAATTGGCTGTAATTAGGACAATTGACTCATTTTGGACAATTGACAGTCCCCAGTTTTACTGCTACTCTTAAATGAGCAAGCATGCTGATGGAGAGATATACTTACACCATTCTAGCTTATGACTCAACGCTATAAATACTGGAGTTACCCTCTGCCATCCCGACACACAGTGTCCTTAATAGACTAATATGGACTCTTGGGCAGCTGGCACAGTGCACAGACACTTCAGACAAATCTTGTGATGAAGACAAGGAATACAGGCGTCAAATAAACAGCAACCAGATGTGGAAGGAAAGACTTAACACAGGGGATTCTGTAAATTTGTTTTCAATAAAAAAAAAAGGTCTTACTGTGATTCAATTATATTTGTAACAGTCCCAACATCTGAAGAAGCAGGACACATCCCTACTGCAGCTGAAGTTAAACTGACCTCTTTGAAAGAACATATGAACCTTTTGTTATTCACATTTTACTTGATATCTATAATATATAATATGCTAAAAAGAAAAGAAGTAAAAAAACTCCATTGGTACATGTATATATATATATATATATATATATATATATATATATATATATATATATATATATATATATATATAATATCTAACGCTATATGCATCTGAGAGTTCCAGAGAGAGTACTTAAAATGTGTAATACCGCTTATGCATGTATCAAATGACATAAAATTGAATTAGATAATACTCCTGTACATTCCTTGATGCTCTTTGTGCAAACGCTAGTGATTCAAAATTTGTGAAAAACTCAGTCTTCTTCAAACAGATCAAAGGATGTCTGGGTAAAGAGCAGGGTGGCTCCATCTTATTTAAGAATTAGCTTTTCTTTTTATCACGTGGGAATACAAATGGCTTTTTAAAAATGTGATTACTGACATGTCAATCCAAAAAGCTTACTTTCAAGAATACATACTCAATGCAGAAAACCAGGGCTGCTATTATATAGCAGACAAACAAATGATTTAAGATCTCAATCCTTCAGTAGCAATAAACTTGGTTTTATGAAGAAGGGAACAAATTTATTTTAACATGTTCAGAGACATAATTACAAGACATACAATTCATGTTCTTTCTTCCACAGCCAATACCTGTCTTAAGGGTGCACACAAAAACATTGTTTTTACAAGTGTTTTATACAATCTGTTGAATTATCAAATATCAAAAAGCCTTTAAGTCGTAAGTATCAGCGAGCTTGAATCAAAGCCTCTTTCAGCGTGCAAGTGCCCACTTTAGCTGTTTTGACCCTTCTATGTTTTGGATGTGTTTTCTATGTTTTATTTTCTTTTGATCATATAATGCCAGTCTTTCTTTCCTACTCCTATTACGGCTGTAAAAAGCCTCTCACAGTCAAAGCGACGTAATAGCGGGTCTTCTTTGCCAGCAGTCAGTATTAGCTCAGTCTTATGAATAGCTTCATGTAGTCATTTAAAATGTCATGCTTGTAAACAAATACACAATTTAGATGTCTTAATGTAGTTCTGTTTTGTTTCACAATTCACAATCATTTATTTCAAAGCCTAAAGAACAGGTCTGGTAAAAAGAAATGCTGTGTTATATTTGTATCTTCCTAGTCAATGTACGGCATCAAAATTCAAGCAGGGATTAGTAAGATTTTTCTATTAATTGTAAATCATATGTGGTGTACTGTGGGACTATACTTTCACAGCTCACAAAAATTTAACCTTAAGTTCATGAACCTAAAAAATAATACAAGTAAACAGAAGTCAAATTAGCTGTAAAGAATATGTAAAAACAAAGCTTTGGGTATATAAATTAATGTAAAAATGTTGGCTTTTGTTTCAAAGAAGAAGACATTTGCCCAGTTTGGTGTATTCTGGCTCTGAGCCCTTAGTGAAATTCCATTGTTTAAGATTGGTGCCAATTTATTTGACCCATTGTAGCTTTGCAATGTCACTTGTATTGTTACTAATTCTGCCATTTTTTTTCTTTGTTTGACGAGGCGTAACAAAGAAGGAGAAGTACAAACATTTACCGTGTTGTTAAATTAATATCTGCAGGCTTCTACACTGGAGCTTTGTCAAGTGTAGGTCTATAGATCAATTTGTGAAAACACATGACATCTTTAATTACATTTTTGGAATTTGTTAAGCAAACAGTCATGTAGAAACCGCTGTCATATCTGAAATTACTTTTAACTCCTGTCTGCTCCTGAGACTTGGCTTTCTCATCCAGTGCCGAGGCTCAGGCAATTGTAAGACAATGTGATATGGATACATGCTTTCTTTTCCAACTCAGCAAAGTATCCTACAAGCATAAAATCACATCATGATGTCCAGCTCTGTCTGCATATCATTAATTCATGATATGATGAAAAACACAGCCCTAATTAAGAAAACACAATACTTGCAACTTATTGATAAAACTACCTAATACCATCAATCAATACAAAAGGTAAGAAGTAAAGTATGTTTACAGTAAGAAAAATATTTCTATTAAAAGAAATGAACAATTAGCAAAAGACAATTAAATCTGAACATTAACTTTCAACAACAAGCAATTATTACAGACAGCATGACCCCTTACTGCTTCATTTAGTCGCAAAAAAGCAAATCATCTGGGATTTTATACAGGCTAAATTCAAATGATAAACAGCTGACATCAACATCAACAGACACTTCTGGATAATGGTTTCCTATCATGTATAAAATGCTTTTAGGATGAATCCCCAACTTCCAACTTTAAAGACTTAACTTTAACCATGTATGAATACTGCAAACAGTTCAACTAATCTGATGATCTTATGATGACACTTTTAGCAAACTTATCAGATATGTGCACATATACATGCATTTTCACAACACTTTGGAGAACTATCACATTCAGTATTGAATGTCTTATTCTAAGCCACATTGTACTTGCAACTCACACACTTTCACAAAGATCAAAGACAGCTCTGTAGTCATAACAAAATGCCACATGGGCCCAATCAGTTCACAGATCCTCATCGGAGGAAATAACCAATTATAGGATTCATGTCCAGTCCAGCTACAGAGTATCCCTCCACTGAGTCTAGTGAAATTTCCAACAAATATCCTGCAACGTCCAAACACACTGCAGCTGCACCAGAGATAGCCTTTAATCCTGCCTCTACATGGATAACCAACACAGTACAGCTGACAAAGACTTACCACCGCATACATTATAAGAGGCTTAAACTGAAAAGCACACCTGGAGGTACTGAAGAAACAAACCAACCTTGATGAGACAGCAGGCAGCGGAGGTCCAAGTTACACCTCTGACACTAAACTCTGCTCTGCTTCTCTACAACCTGACCTCTGCCCAGCAGCTGAGACTGACGTGTGTCTCTACCCTGCAGCATGACGACTAATGCTAGCACATGTACACTAGCATAACATCACTGCCAGTGGTCTTCACTGCATGTGAGTTACCCTGTGTTCCTGGCCACTGGGAAGGCAGGGGAGACGCATGTGATGAAAAATCACAAGTGGTCAGCATGTGTGTGAGAGGACGGGGGTAGACCGACCCGCAGGGAGGGTAGTAAGAGGCCTTGAGGGGAACGCTGTGCAGTCCTGAAGCTGCCACGTCCACAGTGGCAGCCGTAGAGCTTAATGTATGGTCAGCAATCAGGTTCAGAGTAGTATAAAACAGCTAAATGTCCCCACTCCCACAAGCCTCTTTTGTCATAACAAATGTATTATAATAAATCATACAAAGTAAAAAATATTCTATCCCTCATCTCAAATCTGTATATATTGCACATTATTTAACGAACAACAAACAATATATATCACTCACAGATACAGCCAAGATTTAGTTTGTGAGGCAAAATGGTTTTGATTGTTTGTTGTCGTTTTCCTGGCAGGTTTTCTTTTTTCCTGAGTGTGCATGGTGACTGACATAGCAAAATGTAATGTTTGTTAAGCAGATAAGGCTTCCATCAATGGATTTTGATATTGGTGTTCTTCTAAAATCTAAAATCTTGTAAAATTTCAAATCAATCGTCAAGTGTCAAGAAGCTGTCCTCCATTTTATTAATAGTTAATTAGTTATTTCAAAAGTTAAAAAAGGAGTGTTTGTGATGCAAATACCATAAAACATTATTTACAGTAAAGGCAATCAAAAATCCAACTTTTCTTCCATAGGAAAATAGAAAATGGCAGTTTAGGCTAGTGGGAAAAAACACACTGGAATCAGATTAGTTTATATTCTAACCTAATTTGTCATATGTCATATGTCCCCGCTTTTAATGTGTAGAAAATAATATGAGGCTCTACCTTTCAGGTGAATACAAATTTCTCATCAAATACAATAAAATATAATAATGCCATATGTTTATAAAAACGTTTAATTATATTTTTCTTTCTGTTTTTAAAACAATACAAACAGTTGTGGAAATGTGCTCCGCTGTAAGTTAGAGGATTTGTCCAAAGGACAGATACAGGAAATCTTTCTTGCCACATGCCATCTCACTGTACAATAACAGCTAATACTCTGGTCATAACACACAGTCTATAAGCACTTTATGGGTTTTTTAAGTTTATGGGTTTTTTACACTGTTCACTGTACTTATCTGTTCACTGCACCTTATATTTATTTTGCACCACAATCAATAGTACTGTTCAATACTGCTTATTTACATTTTCTATACATTTTTATATTGCATTTTATATTGTTTTAATATGTTGAGTTTGTTCTTTTTATTTCATTGTATTGTTATTGTCTCTCTGTGTATTGCTATGCTACACTGTGTACACTGTAATTTCCCAGTTTGGGATTAATATCTATCTATCTGTATATCTATCTATCTATCTATCTATCTATCTATCTATCTATATATCTATCTATCTATCTATCTATCTATCTATCTATCTATCTATCTATCTATCTATCTATCTATCTATCTATTTCACTTTTATTCTACAGTTTGTCGCCTGTTTGTTTGTCTGTGACAGAAAAAAAAATAAGCACACACTATAAAACAGGTATCCCTGTAAAAAATAATCTTACAGCAATATACATGTAAGCCTACAATTTCATCTACTGTATAAATATTTTTTCTTTCCTATAGAGTCTATAGGGCTCCATCTGTAGATTTTTAGCAGCTGTGAATAAGCGCTGTATCTAAGCACAGAAGTATTCAGCTCCCAGGGAGGTATCACACTGACAGATTTACAGTCACTCCATCTGTTAACATCACACCCAAACGGCAAAGAGAGAACAAGGCACTTTTTATCCTTTGCCAATACCATACATGCTATAGCATAATGAAAAGGAACATCACCTGCATATATTATTATTATTGTCACACGCACTGTTGCAGCTATTCAAACATGGAGAAACAGACAAAGTTACACCAGTACCCACAACAACAATCAGACCAGGCCAGGTTTTATGCTACCATACAGATAAATGTCCACTTTGGTCTAACAGGTACTACAACCTCCACATGTTCTGATGATACATACATAGAAAAAAAAGTTCTTCTATATTTTTTTAAACAACACATTTCAAGTAAACTGCACACTGATTGCTATATAGGGTGTCCTGACAAAGCTTTTTTCCCACTTCCCATTCTTACTTCAAGTCAACTATTCTAAATGCTTCATATGTTAAAAGCCATCTCAGTCTGTTCTTATCTCTATAAACAAAATATTGTATTGCAGTTCCCAGTAAAAAGGGCCTTAAGAAAAAAAGAACACATTTAATACATCAGTGAAACAGATACACTTTAGTTTTTCCAGAGTGACATACTTTCCAGTTTCAATAGCAAGTGTTAAAATACCAGATATCCAATGAGCATGCAGGATCTTTGATTTTAAAATTTCTTTATTACTTTTTTTATTTGGTTTTGGTTTAATTCATATCTCATCACCTATTGGTCTAGAGCAAATCTTCTGAACCAACAAATGTTGAGCTTTTTGTTATTGAGAAATACCTCTTAAAATTCATACTTGAAAAACAATATGCACACATCCCTTTCCTGTGAGCCAACAATTTGTTGATTATAATTTATGTATAATTATGTGTGACAAGATATATTTTCATAGCTATATTGCTGGAATTAAGATCAGTAATATATCTGTGATGTAGTAATGCCGTTTGGTCCTTATTTTGTGTTGTTTAGGTTTTTAGTTTAACTTAATGACAATTTAAACTTTTGTAGCTGAAATGTCTTTAGATGCCTGGTGCCCCATTGTAGAACTGTCCTCTATGCAGCTGTGGGTGTGGGATGTTTGATCCAAAACTATAGCTGGAAACAGCTTTGATAGCCAGAAATCTTAACGCAGAGAAGTTACTGGTATTTACCTAAAACCTTTCGATTCTTTGCATATTTCAAGATATTTACTTTAGTATATTTTTCCCTGTTCCTTGTTTATATGTATTGTTTCTCAGAAAATCTACTTTTCCTGACACTGTGTGGTAGGATAGGACAGTTTCTGACAATGACAAAGGGAAAAAGTTCAGAGACATGCACGCAGACACAGCTGTGTCTTCTAAAACACTTTTACTTTGGCCCACTAGGTGGTGCCACATATTCCCATAACTGGCCCCAGGAGGTCTGACTTGGATGGATCAGTCTGCCATATGAGGGCACTGTATTCATTTTGATCAGCAGTTCCATCCCAGCCTGCTAGAATGGGAGTCACGATGTTTACATTCACAGGCATTGATTTCCACACTGTGACTCATAACGTAATGTCACTGTGATTAGTCACCTTCGGAATAGGATGAAAGTGCTTCAGAGATATATTTTCCAATAACTGATACATAGTTGACTAAAACTCTACTTTACAGCCATACAGACAGAACGCTTACTGCAGACAACAAATACATACAGATACATACATTTCAAAATATGTGACTTAAGACATTAATCAAGAGGAGAACAAGCAACCCTTACTCTTCCCAATATGGCATAAACAGTTACAGGCATTCCAGAGCCTTAATTTAACTTTTCAACAAATCAGACACGCAGCCGTGGCCTGCATAGTCAACACATAGCCACCATCATGCCATGAGAGACGGTTTCATGGGGCGAGGTACGGGTGAGGAAGCAGGGTCAGCTTGCCTTGCTCCGCATTTGGCACAGTTGCAAACGGGGTTGGTTCCTGATTTATTGCGCTGGGTGAGGTATCTTGGCCACAGAGACACAGGGTCTGGCCCCTCACAACCACCATCAGTTCGGTGTGTCCACAGGAAGGCATCACTTTGATTCATACCATGTTTCTCTGATGTTGCTTGTAAAATGGTCAGATTTATGCCAGGGATCAGTCACAGGGTTTTATGAAGTAATATCAAAAGGTAAACTGAAGTTTGTGAGGTAACTAGATGCACATGTGCCTGGCCATGGCTTATTAAAGTAAAAAAAGCCTCTACTTTTAAATGCCTGACATTCACTGACTGAGTCACACAAAAACGCATGTTAGACTCAGAGACATGCAAATAAACCCTGAGAGGCTTAAGCTGAAGAAACATTTTCTTCTCACATGCACATGGTAGCTGTAGGTGATCTTGTTTCAACCATTAGAATAAAATGCACAGGATATTAGGGTCAAAGAGGAACATACAGGTCAAAAGGAAACTTCTGACTTGACAGCTGCCTCCCAACTGTGGAACTTTAAGAGCATTCCAACAAATAGGTGCCCCGCAGGAAAGCTGCAATTAGCCTTTAGAGTCCTGCTGACATAGTGCAGACTTGAGGATACCTGTTTGCTAAGAAATGAAATATTACTGCGGACTTCATAACAGACTTCTAAAAATGAGAAAAAAAACAAACAAAAACAAAAAAAACAACAAGAAGAATAACAATTTATAGATTTCTTGGCTGGACTACAAATGTGCTTCCCACACACTTTTCTTAAGTAAACCAACTAAGCTTTCAAAAGTAAACCATAAATTCCAACACCGCCGTTTTTCGGACAGATTATCAACACTTGCCCCTCTTTTCTGGCCTATCAGGTGTTCTGCGGTGAGTTTTGACACAAGAGCGCTGACAAGACCTAAGAAAAGCCCTTTGGTTACCTGGGATCCGCTGACATCGAGTATCAAACTGGGTGCTGAGAGCTGGGGGCCAGGTGACTGAGTCTCCAAACAGCTTGCTTGGACTTTGTACAGAGTGACATCAGAGATCCATCTGGCTTGTCAAAGTTGCTGCTGGCAAAAAGAAGGATGGAGATCGCACAGGCTGAAGGGAAAGTCTAAAGTTACAGCAGCTATAGCTACTGTCACAGTAGTTTGATTAAAAAAACAAAAACAAAAAACCCCAAATGCTTGTCCCTTAATCCTCTAGTCAGTCAAAACACTGACTGAATGAACTACAAAGAGGGAGAATTACAGGAAAAGGGTTAACCCTAAATCAGGTAGACAAATAAGAAATCATTTCCTCACCAAGCTAATGCTGGATGAAAGGAATATTTGTCAGGTAGGGATTGAAGCATAGGAAGCATCACAAGACTCAAAGGTGAAGTAATATGAGGAGAGGGGGAGGATTGTGTTGGCTTTGACAACTGATCCTGACCAGCCATTTTTCCTGCCGCTCTGAAATGGTTATTTATAGCTGCTGCCCGGGTGTAGACAGTAAATTTCTTTTTCACTGGCTGCTGCTGTGCTGTCCAGTGACACTTTAAAAGTCTATCATTTTTTTTAGGAAATTATCCAGTTTCAAATATAACCATATAAAATGGACCATTACATTTTTCACAGGCTTCCTAACTTGTTCTATTCATGAGTAGCGGCAGGGTACTGTGAGGAACTTCTAACTGGAGTCTTCCCCGACAGTGGTCAGCAACATCAGAGCTATATTAGTGCACAAGGTGACGTAACGATGATTCCTACAACCCCTCCTTCACTCCTTCTCTCCTTCATTCCTTCATATGACCCCCCTCTCTGTTCTTACCTCACTCTCTCTCCTCCATCTCTGTCCAAAGCAAGCATTGCATTTTATCATCTGTCACTGCTGTCGTGCTTACAAATACCAATCAGACCTAGTTGTGTCGTCCCACTCACTGACCTCCTAGCCAATGGCAGTACAGCTCCCTTCTCGCCTCCCATTATTTTTTTAAATGACTTAATTGTCCTTGAGCAGTACTTAGCCTTGGAGGTTCCTCCCATATTTCTAGAATATTGTATACTATGTGGAATTAGTAAAACTGAACATTTTAAAAGTACCATTGGTGATCCAAAAATCCAAAAAATGTATTGACAGTCCAAGCCCTGCAAAACAGTGACAGGTGGTTGAACATGATTGCCAAGGGAAACCCTGCAGTTAAAGAGACAAATAACTTCACTGCGAGACCAAATAAGCACAACTTCACGTGTTATTTTTTCATTTTGACATACTGTATTAACAGATTGGACTTGAAATCACACAAAAATGATGAGGTGAGGTGACTTTCCTTACGATAGCCCATTTCTACGGTTTCTTCCTGCACTAAACGCGTGACAACAATATTAAAAGAAAAAGCACGCCGTAAATTATTTATGACAAGTCTGTTTTATTCAACGTATCAACACAATTTAAAAACTGGTATATAGTTTGAAGTCCGCACTTTTGACACAAGTTGACTTGGCGAAGCAACGACTTTTGGCTACGTCATCGTAAATCGATCGCATAATTTTGTGTTTTGAGTCATGTCCGTCGACTCCTGAGGGTTAAGGCCTTAAATATAATATACGGTAAAAAAGTTGTTCAAAGAATTTTTACAAACGACCCGCAATCCATGTGCTGTCATCCACCGACATGAAAAAGTAAATTGTAGAATGGCCATGTGTCTGAACCATAGTGTAAGACCCGTGATATTACTTCCTGGGTGGAACTCATCCCTAGCAATGCTTTTTGCGTCAAGCATGTGATTGAAAATGATAGCGAACCATGGCAAGCATGCACAGGATTCTTCACGAGACAGAGAGGCATGGAGGGAGAAAACATTTATCTATCTCTAACATTGATGATGATTTAAAAATGTGGGAAGCTTTCCCACTAAAGAATTACATCTAGACCATGTGTTCTACATGTGTAAAAAAACTAATTTGCAAGGGATCAAAGGCAAAGGTGAAGCCACAGTTGCAGAATCAGTTATCAAGCATTGAACATAGCAGACTACCTCTACAGTTTTTACACGTTACTTATCCTACGCAAATAGGTCTAAAGACATATGATAAATGATATTATGACCAAGTGGTGAGTCCCATAAGTCCCATTTGGGTGATTCAATGTTCAATACTGACAGAGATTTTGAAGATTATGGAGTAAATAATAGATTGCTGATGCTAAAATTCCAATACTGACAGCTGTTCAATTAGGATGGATTCCACCCAAAGTGTACTGAGCCCAGTTCAGTCATCTTTAACTAAGAATGAAAATGGATTAATATGGTTGTCTTGAGTGTCTTGAAATACTGAAATACAGTATCAGGCTATCATGTTAGCGTGATAAATCAATGGGAACATCACAAGGGAAAGCAATGAAGATGACAGTCTTGTTTAAAGTGAGGACGACAGATGTGTGAAGCATTTAGAGGGAAACCATCCAATCACACACACACAATGGACACAGTGCAGGTTCGACAGCAACAGGGAGAGCACTGCAGCCATATGGCTCAACATGTCTCATCTCAGGATGCTGCTGGCATCACAGGCTGCTCAAATAGCCATTAGTACACAGTACAAATTACACGTCTGCAAGTGAACTCTGCAACTATTCCAACAGCTGCTCTACATAACCCCAAAAAAGTGAAATGAGCAAATGGGGGAGAAACGAAAAAGAGAAAGTCATCCAGTAAAAGCCCAGTGTAAGTGAGAAATCCCCCTCAAAGCCGGTGGACAGAATGGGTTGGCTATGCCCCGGAGTAATGACCATCGAGGGACTTCTCTGGAGAGCCTTCTCACTGAAATAATACATACTCATAAAATAGAAACAATAAAATAAGACCATCCATTTAGTGTTTTATTGTGTTATGACTACAAATATACAGTATCAAGATCTATCTTTAGTTTCATGTACATATAATTCTAAATAAAAAATTAATTAACATTTTTCCACACAGCATCTGTGACTGGAGAAACCAAAGCTGCCAGGCAAAGGCAAGCGTGTCAGATCTGAAGAAAAATTATTTTTTGCACTTGTTTTTTTTTGTGACTTTGTTGTTCAGAGAGCATTCATGCATTAAATGAGAGGTATTTTTAATGCTTGCGCAAGCCACCACACTTTTACAAAGCCAATCTGAGATAGAAAAGTTTTATCTGCAAGGGGGGAACTTCACACACACACTCTAGAGAGGCAGGAAGGTTAAATGCTCTGCTATCTTCACATTGATGAGTCATTGACAGCTGTATCTGAGCTGTTCCAGACCCACACAAAAACACCCATAAAAACATGAATGCATTTTTATTTATTTCATATGCTTGTTACACATCACAGGTTTTACCTAAAACACTTTATGTTGGTCAGAGAGATACGGAGGGAGGAGACCTGATTAATATCAGCAGCACAATTTTATAGCCAGTAACCCAAAAAACCTTACATTACAATAATGGCTATCTTAAAGGGGAAGTCAGAACAGACCACACGTTCACTTCCGCTCACTTCCCAGAGGTGCATTTGATTACCTAGGAGGTTAATCATCAGGAAGCTCTTTGGTATGGGTTTTGACCTTGTGCTGACAAACAGAGACTCTCTAGGCCCCCTCCCTCATCACACTGGGTATTTTAGGTGGTCCATTAGCATGGCTGATTTCTAATCTCTTCCTCAAACTGCCAGGCATGACCGCACTACTCTATCACGCCCCCTCTCACAAGCTGCAGTTACATCCACACTTTTTTCATTTTGTTTCTGTCTGTTTCAGTCTGTTTACATGACATGTGATCTAATATGGTCTGCTGTTTACATGCGCTGACGCATTTAATTGGAACAGCTGTGTGACAAAAGTCTTTCTCTGCGGCTACCTTTCAGCACCAACCCATTCAGCAATATTTCTTTGGCATGTCTGATCAACTCCATGAAGATGGATATCTATCGTATGTCTGCCAGCATTGTGTTGCTCCTAACAAAGCAACAGCTTGATGACCAATGTGTGCGTTAGATACATTGTGGAGAAATTCACATCCCCGTGCATTTATGTCATGACAGAGGGCATGTGCAGAAAGGACACAGCCAGAAAGTAATCCGGTTATGTCATCTAGATGGTACAATTTTTCTCTTTAAACCGAATAATCAGAATCTCAATGTAAACATAGCTATTGTTTCTCTTCCTGTTTGAAGCATTTATGTTTCACCCATACCACTTTCTACCTCTCTTAAGCCATGCCTCCTGAGACACACACACAAAAGCAGACATCTCTGTATCTGTCCCTGGCACTCCCTGATAGCAGTGAGACTGATTGCAGAGGCCAGGAATAGAGATTGATGTAACATTGTTTCTACCTCAGAGCAACACATGATTTCACACTGGAAATGGGGAGTATAAGACTGCTAAGTGCTCTTTATGATACTGAGGAGTTCTCAACTCTGTTTTTTTTCAACAATTTTTCATAGCAGAATCTCAAACATGCACAATGTGTCCATGTTAACACTTTCAGTGGTTGAGGTGACGTGAAAATAACAAAAATAATAATTTTTGTTGTTAACTCTACTCTTAGTTGGCAAAGCTCTTAGTCTAAAATACAGTACAGTTTGTGAGCATCGTTTTAGAGCAAAACTAGAGCACTTGTTCACCCATCATGCTTCAAACTAATTGGATGGAATGGAGTCCCAAAATCTCCAACCAAAAGCAAAGCAAAACAAACAAACTAAACTTTTCCAACATGTGTTGGACCAATGAATAGGTGTGATCACACCCCAATGAGGCCATCTAACCTGGTGTGGGTGACCATGAGCATGTGTACACAAATGTGCATGCATGTGGGAAGATAAAACGAAAGAAGAAAATGATAATGGTGGAAAAAGAACAATGTGTAGCAGAGTGAAAGAGACAGAGAGTTATATAACAGCGATGAGTCAAATGTAACATTATGAGGATTCTTTTGCTTTCACTAATTTGCCAATGCATTTTCAATAATAATCAGAACCCCACCAAAAAAGGGAAAAGAAAAACTGATTTATTTTTTAGTTTCAAACTGATGTATGCCCTGACCTATTTTCTGAAGTAACTCTTTCAGTGTTATGTAAGGTTTGTGATGACAGACAGTGCAGTGACTCACCCCAGACCCACAAACCTTTACATGACTCACCACTCTACCTAAAATATACTAAATTTTGAACCCCTGCTGCTCTACACATTGAGCACTTAAATTTAGGAGAGGCTGAGCTTCATCACAGATGCAGACAGAGTCCTGCAGTGAGTGAGGATTGTAGATTAAATGTAGATTCGTGCCTCTGCATCAATGTGGTACGTAGCCTCCCAGGCAATGCTTCTGTAACTGACATTTACCACCTTATAAATCTATATATCGAGGCTACATGAGTTATGTTGAGTGAGTTATGTGGACACATATAACTGCAAGAACTGGTTAGTTAATGCAGGTTTGGGTTTTCCCTGTCCTGGTATTTCCTGTTATATTTTAATTTAGGCAGACCAAACCATAATCTCGCCTAAGGCACCAAAATGACTACACCTGGCTCCGCTTTTATATGTTGGGAGATACTGGAGCAGCAAGGATAAAAACTTACCTTGTATTTAGGATTTCTGCACAAAATAAAATTTTATGTTGACTATAAATAATTTGCATTAATAATCTACCGTAACCTATCTTTTCTTTTATTCCTTCGCTAAATAAAACTTGACAATATTTCTAATGTGTTATTACTTTTTTTCTCTTAGACATTACTTTTGTAATGTGATTTGTAATGTGATTTACACATTAATTGCAGGAACCCAATTATGTTCATCACAAAGTTGGACTATTTATCACTAAATAATCAAACCTGTGTATCCTGTGCTGTTCACTTGGCTGGTTGTGACCGCAGAGAGATTAAGGCCTTAAGAGCCTTAAGGTCGTACTGGTTCAAATGTTCAGGACTCTGCCCAGTCTTACCAACTGCACCTTTAACTAAATTGTTATTATGGTAAAGACTTTGGCAAAGTTCCATGGGTTTTGATTACAGCAAAGATAATACAAAGTGGGTATGGTGACAGATTGAGTGGTTCTCAATGGTGAAAATGTGGTCTCACGAGAGTCACTCCTCCTAATGCCATCCCGCTCAGCCCATTTAAATCTAATCCCAGAATGTAAATCTCTTCCAAAATTCTATGCGACCACACTGATGTAATATCTGCATCTAAAGTGCGAAATAGCTTGAGGGAAGAGTGGTTAGATCATATGTAACTGGAGATACAGTGTTTCTGCAAAATAACGTTCCTTCATCGCAAAAGTTGCACTCTTTACAGGACCCTCGAGATACAAATTGTACATAAAACTCTCCTCTCACTACAGCAACTGACACTGTAGATGTCATCATCAATATCTTACCTATAAAAGATCAACACAAGTCAAATGTACACTTGCTCATTTAAACAGGGAAAGCCAAAAACGGTCAAAAGTTAGAAAAGCGAGATTCAGATTGTAAACCTGAAATAAATAATTGGTAGGGTCTTCATGACATATACTGTAGTTATTTTTAAAGTAGAAGCAAATGCTAATTAAAAACAAGTGCAAAATAAGATGAATTTGCTAATGACTCCATATGGAGAGGCACAGTGAAGTTGGAAAACAGCATAATATTCATTTGTCCAAGAACTGAGGGCTAAATTATGGCAATGAGTCCTGCACTGCTTACCTATGTGCAGTAGGTGAACACCTACTGACTAGAAGTCAGCGCTTAAGTTTCAAACATCATTGTTTCATTCATTTAAAATAAATATGATACTCTCTACTTAAGCTGTACGTAACTCTAAGAAATATATTTATTTAAAAAAAAAACCCAGGTCATTCTGACATCTTTTATTTATACATATACCACTACCAAGCAGAAGTAACAACCTTAATTCATTTTGACACAGGATGCAATTCAACTTATTCTCAACTGTCAACAACTCTACATAATGTCAGCAGCCCTGCTCACCTACTTCCTCAGTTGGCAGAGGCTAGTCATATGATCGAGTCACAATACTCCACAGTGGATATCAGACATTTCTGTCCATTAACATTGGTGTAGAGCATCGTTAAAATTTCAATTGCTGAGGTGTACAGCTGCATGTTAACCCCCTACCTCTAGCTACACTCCCGTATCTGTCCATCCCAAATAAACCTGCTGGTAAATGAAAATGAAAGTGGGGGAGGGGGTGATGGATATTGCATGTCTAATAATTTATACACTGCCCACCTGGTGCCCTCCAGATAGCATATGTTCTGAATGTGCTACTATCTACTGCCTCAGCCCAGCCTTCCCTTTCACCTCAGACGGGGGAAACAAATAGGAATGGGTCAAAAAGCAACATGAGCCAACCCTATTACATGTCCAACTGTATCTTAATACCACCATAAATCATCAAACTTCTTCAAGTTGCCACTCATTGCTACATATAGTCAAAGATGTGTGGAAGTGTGAACAGCATAGATGGACATGTATATGTTTATGAGTCTTGCACATATAGAGTAATAATTTGGTGAAAATACACAGGCTGCCAATTAGATAAGTATTATCTAAGGTAATGGCCTTCCTTTGGAAGGAAAAGAACAGCTCTTCCCTTGTGGGACACTGCTGACCCCAGAGCCATAAATCTGAATCTGTAAGACATTCAAGACGAAAGATGTAAAAGCTTGTTTTAGAATATACACGTGTTGCTTTAATACTTAACAACAAACAAGTCAGTTCTGTTATGCTTAAGTGCTTTAAACACACAAAATAGACTTTTAAAAGGTTTTAACTGAAGAATCATACAAGGAATCATGTGTAATGCATTTCTTGAAATAAACAGCACTTTTGAATCACCTGTAGCACTTTTTTTTTGTGAGGAGATCTTTATACAACTCAAATTCCTTTTTTGGATGATAGTCATAGTAGTACTTAATGGAAACCCCCGTAAATGGCTGTAAATTGACTAGCTTGGTAGTGAGGTCATTTTGACAGAAACTCGGTTTGTAAAGTTTACAGCATGCTCTTGCTCTTACGCACAAAAAAAGTGTTATGATTTGGCAAATCAGTTTAAACTAGTGTTTTTCTCAACTGATGATGACTCAAATCATTAATTAGGGAACAGCTAAAATAACAACACAGCTTAAAATTAATGAAATATACATGAAAAGTAAAAAAAAAAAGAGTGTGCCAAAAGAGTGTTTTTTTTTTGTTTGTTTAAAAAAGTGTTTCATTCAATAGTCAAAATTTCATATCTGAATGTAACTACTGTCTCCTCTGAGCTACTGCAGATGCTTAATTGTGCAGGAAGAAGCATTAGACAGTGTTGGCAAACACACAGACAGCATACAGAAATTGGAAAGTAGTGATGATGACTGTATGAAAAACGGCATATTTTTGTCAGGCCCAAAATAGCTCTCGCAGTAGGAATGTGTGCTAAGTTTTAAAAACATTAAGGACCATAAATTACTCACTGTGGCAGATTGTGAATCTAGGGTTTATGTTTATACAGAAATATTTGTACAGAAATCTTTCCTAGAAAGGTAGACAAATAAATCTACACCTGTCTGTCCTTTCTTTTGTCTATACGTGATACCGTTTTTGAGCTTTCTGTGTGCATGTGTAAGAATGATTGCTGCACCTGTGTGTAGCGGAGGTACAGTACATTTGATTTCCTCTCACCGTGTGGACGAAAGCAAAATGCCTTTGGGGTGAGCACACATGCTACAATCTCACCAGGCCTCAGCTGTTGGTGCCGGCCTAACAGAACTAAGCTCTGAGTGTCTGTGTGGGGACTTAAAACAGGGGGTGGGTTAATGCGACACCCCTACTCTCCTACTGTTAAACCTGGAGGACAACATGCTTTCAGTACATTCTCCAAATTTGTTCCCTTGGAAGGTTCAGTAAACTCTGCATGTGATGTGTGACCTTGTGCTGATGGTTGACATGGCTGTACTGCAGTGTGATATCAAAACAAACAAAAAAAAAATCTATAAAAAAACATCATCTATACACAACAATATTACAGTCTTTTCCAAAATTGTCCTGTTCCCAAATCACATCTTCCAAGTCAAAAGTAGACAGTCATCAACTGCCGTGTCTTTCAAATACTTACCCAGATTTGCCACTCACACCTGAACATATACAACACTGAATAAATTCAGGAGATTATTTTTTTCTTCTGGACAGACACGACTTCTCTGTGCAGTGTGCAATTTGTCACCAAACTAACTGTACATGCTTACAAGCCCACCAAAAATACACATTTGGTAACGTCCTTACACAGGAAATGTTGCTCTTTGCTTCAAAATAACTGGCTCCGCTCAGTAAGGCAGACTCCAGGCTATACTAGTGCAGTCCGACATTTTGGTGTGTGAAAAAGAAAAAAAATCAATAACGTGCACTGACCTTAGACAGCAATGAAGAGACCACAAAAGATTTTGGCTAGAGACCAAAACTTCTGAACATCAACTACAGAGGTGAAACCACTTTACTGTGAAGCTCCAGCAGTGACCTTTATGACAGCTGGTTTTGGTGAGTGACAGAATTGTCAGTATGGGGCTTTGCATATATTATTACTATATTATTTATAATGTATATATTTTTGCATTCTGTCTTAAGTGTCAAAAAAGAAACTTTCTATATGGCATGCAAAGTATCAGCAGCATTTAATCCTCAATCTTTCAACAAATAACAGTACATATCTGATTGACAACAAGGAGCACAGGCCTCCTACTCATGTTAGCCTTGTCAGAAGAAAATAGCACAGCTACGGCAGTATTGACAATATCTTAAAACAGTATCTGACTCACTTATGACTCATGGAACGAAAGGTGGGAATAATGATGCTGAATTCAAGTGGCACCCACATACCCCTGCCTACCTCGACATTCTAGTACTTACGGCGCCTGATAAAAAAAAATGGGGAAAAACTCAATTGGATATTTTGTTTTTTCTTCTACGTTGTTTCTCCTACTCTATCCTTAGACTTGATTGACAAAAATACTTCAATTTCTGCCTTTTTCCACTTTGGGGGTGTATGAACTTCATGTACAATCCTTGGATTCTGTTACATAACCATATTCATGCAAAAATGATGCATTGTCAAAAATATACATTCTAACTATGTGATGACCATCATTGGTGCCTCATTCACAACTTGTTCCACCATTTTGGCTATTTTAAGGATGGAGTCTCTGTACCAGGAACAGCAGAGCAAGCTCTTTGCTTGGTAGAATTGGATGCAATGGCCAAAACAACATGGAGGACAGCATAGTCCCTGCTGTAACAGGTATCCCTGCCTTTTCATTCAACAGCAAACAGCTACGTTGACCAAAACGTGAAAATAGGTTTGCATGGCTCAGTTCCAATGAGTAACTAAATGGTCCTTCAATGGTGAATGTTCAGTATTTATTTGACTGTGGGAAGAATATCTAAATAAGTTTGAAAAACTCCAACATATTTAAGATACAACAGTCACAAGAGGCCACTTGTCTCCTTATATCTGTCATTTACCCTGTACTGGAATTAATGGTTTCCATTAATCCAACAATGCCTGAGGTTGAGCAAAACTGTTGTTAGTTCTGTCTAAGATTGTGTCATATGCATTTGACTTTAGTAGTATTAGGGTCCAGGGGAATGGCCTTTGCAATGTTAAATGAAAAAAAATTATCAGGTGGGACATCTCATTATTTCTCACATTATATTAAACATGGGAAAGGTTAATTGTACAATTCTTAATTTTTTTAATAGGTCCCAAACAAAGTCAGTCAGCAGAAGTATTATTACTCATATAATGGGAAAATTGTAATGATAAGAGCTGTCATTATGTAAATTTAAACTAAATATAAACATACAGTGACTAAGCAGACACATAGAAACAAACACAAGTTTGATCTAATCTAAAAAAAAATTGTCTCATTTTAATGTGAGACTTGCACCTCATATTTCCCAAGGGGCTGTGCACTTCATTAGTTTCATATGAACAACTCTTTAAATTTAGATTGTGTTTACACCGAGACCTTTAAACTTTGCCAGCTCATATATTTAAACATTAAGGAGTGGGAAGGTAGTGATGAAGAACTGATCCCAAAGGACTTGATTTATTGCCCACTGTAGTTTGAGCTAAGCTCAACTCCTGCTTAATGTTCTAGGGAATCATAGTGATTATCATAAAATTAACGATTTGTCGCCATAGCTGTAACTATACCTTTCACACATACTCGCCACCTGAAAATGTCACACCTACACTGACAAATGACTTCAGAGTGATAAAACTCACCTTACAACGTTTGAGTGAAGCTATGACAGCTTTGTAATAGTTTACTAGTATTAAAAGATAGCTGAAAAACAATACTTTTAATGTGTTTGAGAGTTCCTGCTGTTAAGCCATACAAATGGTATCACAGGTTCTCGTTTCACTAATATCGTAGAAGCAGATTTTTTTTCTGTATCACATCAGAAGACCACCATGTCACTTGAGTCACATTACAGCTTCATTTACGGCAGCCCCAGAATAAAACCCTGAAACTGTGACAATTTCAGGATTAACTGGTGAATCCCACTCAAGCCGGTCCAAGTTATGTGCAAATCTCATTGGTAAATATATACACATAGAAATATCTGACAACTCTCTTTTCTCATTGCTATCATCTAATGTTGATACAGTGTATAAAGACATTTAAGCCTCTTTAGCTCTGTCCACTCCCAATGTTCCAGATTGTTAGCCCTGCTAAGTCTACCAACTCGACGCCTGTAAACCATTTTCCACTGGGACACTATACTGCATGTGGCAGAATGAGAATCACAGACAAAAATCTATAGTACTGGTGGATATTTGGTGATAAATTTACTGATGAAATCTGACATCATGTGGTTGCTCGTATAACAGTAAAGAATGAAGCTATATGCCAAATACAAAACTGACTTAAAAACTGAATCCAACAGCACCTCTAAAACTGCAGTAGCCAATATTTCTTTTTCAAAATGAACTTTCTTTAAGAATATGCATTGAACAATTTTGACAAAGGAAACATCGTCTGAAACAATGTGTGATGAATCAAGTGATTTGTTGCCGAGCTTAAGAATAGTACTGTATATTGTAGTCTTAAATCATATAGTGGGGAGAGGATTATTCAGTTCACCATAACTATGACACCATGTATACCTATGTAGTAAAGTACAAAGGAATAAATCAATGTAATCAATGTAAGTCTGCAAGCAGTCCTGAATAAACAGCAAAAAGCATTTTTGTTGTAATTTCATAGTTTCCTGTTATGCTTTGTCATTTTGAATTCTACAAGGAGAGTTTTGTGCTTTCTTCTTCTCATATCACCTTTTTGTGATTTAGACTACCATGGGTGGTTTTTGCAGAAAAATTGCAGAAAAAGTTGATTTAATGATGCCATTACAGAATGTCTCTAGATTAATGTCACCATGAGCAATGACGCTAACATGGCCATGGCAAGTTGAGGCCTCAGAGGCCCAGCCTAGTGCCATGCAACTGTCAGCCATTTAACATCAAGATTAGGCACAGTTGCAGCCACGTGTCAACACAGCAATGAACACATGCTTAAAGTGGTGGTGGGGGAGGAAGTTGGTAGTAAGACTATCAAAAACAATCTTTTTACTTACAAGTAAAGGCTAGTGCATATCTAATCTACTGTTTCCAAACTTAGCTGTGCTGATAAGAACAACTACCAACAAACAGATAACATCTAGTCCCTGGGGCACTGAAAATGTTGTCTTAATATCACAGACAACCTCTTAATGGTATTTTAGAATACATTTTGTGATAGGCAACAGACACTTTGACTATTGTACAATACAATAGTCAATGTGTCTTTCCAACCCAATTTGTATGGGTAAACTATGAACCACTGTTGAGTTGCAGGATTAAAAGACAGAAACATCTGTGCTATTCACTGAAACAACAAAATAACACTCACTCAGTCTTGTTCAAACAAATGACATGGATTTCAAAAGAGTCCCCCTGTCACAGAGCTGTAAAGCCAGCTAACTAATCAATCACCACATCAAGTCCAGACATCCATATGGGAAGAGCCACAGGTACAGTAAAGCCTGTCAGATTAACTCTTGTAAATGACCTCCAATGGGCTGGGACTCAAACTCTTACTACACCAACCTATGGAGATTTTTTCTAATATTTCAAAAGATTTAATCACAGTCAGGTCAGGCAGACACAGAAAGATGGGCAGATGAACAGATCACTGATCAGTTATGGAGCAAAAAAAAGAAAAGAAAGAAAACTTTAAAATTATATCTCCTATTCTAGGCAGAAAAATCCTCTTTCATAATAATAAACCTAAAGGTGCAAGATTAAATTACTAGAATAACTGTACAAAATTAATTGCATGTTTCAAGGAAATCAGTTATAATGCCAATAATTTATTATCAGTCAGACATGTTTAAATATATTACATTAGGTACATAAATAAAAATAGAAAAATTGCCTATTTTTGTAATATGGCCATTACTAATCTTTCCTAATGCTGTTTAAATAAGAATAAGATACAGTAGTGATGTGAGATAAATATCAGTTTATACAATTAGTCACAACAGAACAGGCAATGTAACATAGAAAGGATTTATTTTAAACTACATTAGAGCAAAGGTACCCTTTATAATGTTGAGTGTTTGAAAAGCAATATAACAACATTTGGTGCCTTTAGATTATGTCATGAAAGGTGGCTGCTGCCACAGTTCAAAGAAGAAATAAAACCCATAAACACAGAAATAAATTACAGAAAAGCACACATCAGTAGGATTTAACTTTCCTGTGGCATTTCACACATCAGTGCACCGATGAAGTGCTGTAGGGACTGCAGTACAAGGTAAAAGTTAGTGTGACAACTTTCCCTTCTATGACATGTGGCCAGAGTGATATAGGGCCAGCAGGTGGGAAAAAGCAGCAAGACGAGGAAAGCAAAGTAGGAAAAAAGAGGGAAGGGGTGAATGCTAAGGTGAAAATGATGAGACAAAACATGTTTAACATGCTCTACTAATCTTTCTGACAACAAATCTCGGAGTACAATCCATCACGAAAGCAAAGTATCATCAACAGTAACTTCAGTCAATTGGATTTTTCAGTACCCTCATTATTCATCATACCATTTGTCTCTGACTAGTTTGTAGAGCTGCCTTTGCATGAGTCCATAATAATCTACTGTATAAAACCAGTGGATTGACTAATAATGATGCAAGTCTGTGTGTCTGTTTTTGTCTACCAGTGGCTTTACAACTTTCACAGTTTATTTTAGACAGTTTACACTGTAGTTCACATCTGAACAGTCACAGAAGGTCAGCAGTGTGACATACTGAGGAATGGTTCGGACTACCTTAAGAATTGTGCCAATAAGTGACTTCTGTGTCCTTAGATTATCTGCATTAGAATCTGAGTAGAGTAACATACGAAAACATTTATTTACTTCAGTCATTTTATCAAACACTTAAAACTAACGCATCTCATATTTTGCTAAACTAAACTGAAACTTAACTGCAAATCACTTCCTTTATGGAATTATAAATACACAGAAATATATAATATTTCATGGCAAGTTCAACAATAAACAGAGAAAAGGTTTTAACACCACTTAAAAGCAGAACAGCAAAACTTAAAACCACAACCTTTACCCCGTAACAGTATAACTGAAAAGATCCTGACAGGTGTTGAGACGGCAACTGTGATTATATCAGAACTCAGACAGAACAAAGAAAAATGCCTTTGTCTTTCACCTAAAATGTATGAAATATATGAGTTTTTGACTTTTTACAAAAGGACATCTGGATAGGATTTAAAAAAACCAAAAGGTTGTTTAAAAAGAGTGAGTGTGGGAATAAAAAAGATACAAAAAACTGGCCCCTACAAGCCCCCCCCCATCCACTTACACTCCATCTCATCTCTGACCGCTCTCGGAAAACGGTCCAAGAAACTGTTGTGTTTTTTTTTACGTGCAATATACGTAGTCCCCTGTTAAGAAGAGGGGGGACTTCTCTTTGATTAGCCTCTCCCACAGTAGTCTCTTTTTTTCTCTTGGACTTTTTTTGGCTTTAAAAGCTTGTAAGCTGGTTGTTGTCAATGTGGGCTTAATAACAGTGGTCTATACAAATCAAGTTGACTTAATCAGAAAGTGAAAAAAATCTACAATATATTAAACAGTAAAGTAATATCATGTTGTACTCTCTTGTATGAAGCCCAAATGCAGCACAAGTCATCTATTGTTTTTTGAGAAAGTTTTTAGTTAGTAACTAAATATCGAGGAATCTTTAAAATGTTGTGTGGGTGTTGTGTGCTGTGCAAGCTGTGGTGTATTGTAAACTCCCTTGAGGCAAATTTGTGATAATAGGCTGTATAAATAAAATGGACTTGATTTGAGTGAAATGGTAATGTACAGCACCTGCAATTACATTGGCATAAACTTGTAATCTAGTGTATGTGGCTTAAAGCAGCTTTGTATTAACAGGCCTTTATTCAAAAATATTTCTCAGAAGAAATCTGACAACAGAAAATCTTACATCACTGTCAACCCTGCAGGGGCAGCACATCCTCAATTTGTTGATGATCTAAAATAAGCAGCAGACTGAAAACCCATGTATGGACTACCATACCTATACTGTCACTTGACAAGTGTTTAAATTAAATGTCACCACTAACACATTCACACAAAATAAACTCTCACTATGCTTTTATTCATTTTCACTTTGAGCTTCCACCCATAAGTTTCCAGCAGCAGCCAAAATAAAGTATAACACAGAATCAAGTTGCAAGGGACACCACTGTCTTAAATAGGGAGTATCTGATACGCAGTTTTTTTTTCCTAATTTGTTTTTCTTTTATCCTAATTCATTTTCCTTTTTTTCTTTCCTAATTTGGACAACGATATGACTTACCAATACTAAACCATTCAGTCCATACAATATACACAATGCGGCAAAGCACTGGGCTGCGGTTTAGCAGCGAAATGTAATGTGTCCTATAACCTCACCCAGTGTGGAGATACAGCTATATAGTGAAGCTGAGAGACTGTAGGTCCTTGATGCGTTTTCCCAGCAAGGGGCCTGACTTAAATTACTTCACCAGATGCATTTTTGTTTTAGACATTATGTCGTAATTTCCAAATCAAAATAAACATATTTAAAATTGTCTGCTAAATCTAAAAGCCTTATAGACAAACTTTGGCATAATTTCATGGTTTTATGCATACAGATATTATGCAGAATAGTTTTAACAGAAATAGATTTGTACTGATAACTCTTTACGCTTTAAAGGTTGTTTACACAATACAAATTCAATTATGTGCACAGCTGTTTTGAGGATATTTATTCCCAGGAGATAGATAACACAGTATTGAGTAGTTCACTTGATTATTTTTAGCATACAACTATCACACATTCTCAAACCCTTATATGATAATTAACTTAAAAAATATGCTTGTAACATTTTTGTACTTAATGTATAGCTTAAAAAAACAGTCAAAGCACTTAAAATAAGATCCTACTTTGCAGTCTGCTTCAAATTCCTCTCTTTGTAGAAAACAGGGTTGTGTTCATTTTTTATGTACAATACAAATTACTGCAATAACTGTTACATGTATACATGTTATACTTTATACTTAAACATTTATTTCCAAACATTTAAATCAAATTAGTTTGATTTACTCTCATCTTTTAAAGTGCTTTAGCTAGTTTTTATGTATGTTAACATCTATATATCATGTTTAACATGACATTTGTTTTTCTTTTTTAAAAAATATTATTTTGTATTATTTTTACATATATATTATTTTAAAAAGATGGGACCACTAAATATTTGATAACTAATAATTAGAAATTGTTAATGAAGTGAAGTGAAACAGTTTGCATTCACTGTTATCTCTGAGCCCCTTTCAGAGTGTGGCTATACATTAAAAATAAGTCAAATGTTAATATTTTATACTGTTTCTCTTTACACTTTCACTTTGAGACTAAGAATAGAGTCCAGTACATGAACATCCATTGGATTGCATAAAATTTCATAGTAAATATAAAAGCACAGAAACTTAGTTTTGACACTGACTGCAGATAATTGTAATTACTTTTTAGTTTTGACATCAAATTCAGACCAGGCGCACTGCAGTAGATTTCACGTGGGCAGACATTCCTGCACAGATATAATTCATCTTCTAGAAATACTTCCCACCTACACAGCTACTTTTATAAATTACAGTGTATACATGAATGCCATCATCCAAACCTCTACAGAACGAATGAATTTCTCATTCAGCCATGTGAGCACCAGGCAATGTGCCTAAACTGTACATTTCTTCTGATTCTGTGGTGAGCATTGTTTTCTCTTACCTCTGCAAAAGTTCACTTGTTGTCTCAGGGAGGTATCCGCCACTTTGTCCTTTTCCCAGCATTTTTGTATGGCCTTTCTTGACACTCTCAGTGCTACTTGTCCGATCCCAAGCTTGCTGCATGGCCAAACAAACTCCCTAGCACCACCTGCAGCCTTCACACCCCTAACCTCCCCCAAAGACCCCCCTCAAAAATAACTACCAGAGACAGATGAGTCAACTTTCTCTAGCCTGCTTTGATTTTTCTCTCCCCTTACTGCATGGACAGAGGACAGCAAGGCCAGCAGGCGGGAAAAGACCGGCTGCTGAGCACTTAAGCAGGGGTTCTCCCACTCAGCTACTCCTGATCAACAGCAGCAAAGGCAGCAAAGCCTTTTTAGCCTCTTCTTTACAACTCTCTTTCCCAATAAACTTCACAATATACACTTACAAGACTTTTCTACACTTCCTCTCCTCTCTCCAGTGTCAAAAGATGGGAAAATGAGAGCTGAGCCTCTTCAAACGGAAACAGGAGATTGACTGAGTGAAGTTTAACAGGGAATAACAGAAGAGGTGGGCTCAGGGGACGGCAGAAGGGGGGTGAGTTAAAAGAGACCAACTGGGAGTCCCTGCCCGGGACAGTTCTATGCAGCACAACAACAGGGACAAGAAAGTCCCTCTTGCCACTGCTGATTATCACCTCTACAGTCCCACACAAACACACAGCCGCAGACACACACACCCTCACAAGTCTGGCCAATGAAGGGATGCACTGGGGCTGTGAGAATGCCATCACTCACTCACTAGGTGTCGTGATCAATTTAGCTGCTGAATCATTGGAGGGCTCCGGTCTCCAGCCCATGGAACACAGTGTCAGATTATTCACATTTGGTAATGGTCTGGCAGTCTGAGGTTTCATGTCTCTGAGCCAAGAGGTTGGGCGTGTTTGGTAATAAATCATGATTAGGGGAAGAACAGTACTGAGTGAGAGCACATCAGCAATCCTTGAAGGGTACACCACACCTCAAAAGGAAGATACAGGGTCTAGCGTCAAGTGTTGCCTGGTTAGACTTTATTATTTATTTTTAATTAGATAGAAAACTAGTAGGGGGATTAATATTGTGAATGGGGGCCTAGAAAAGTCCCAGTGTGGGAATTTGTTCCTCTTGAGATTGGTAGAACGTTAAAGAAAACATTTTCAGAAAAGTTACCTCTCCACATAAGAAAAATATAGTTTGAAACTAAATTTTTGCTTGCTTGACTTTTGACAATTGTTCACAAAACAAGACATGTTAAGTGTGAAGAAAAAACTGTAACAAATGGCCTTAGTTAACATAATTAAAGCCTTCTTATAGATGAGGGTAAAACAGAAAAGAAGTGGAGTTCCTGGTGAGCTCTGAGATCATTCAGAGCCTGCACAGTCACATAAACACACAATGGCTGGTGTTTACAATGCTAGCAGCTAATGTCTGTTGATCCATTGGCATTTTATTGTAATTTGTCTGAACACACGTGTATGGTCTTTCTCAAATGTAATTGTGATGGGTGTTTCAGAGCCAGTCTACAGAAAAAAATTGTCAATCAGATCAGATCTCAGCTAAAGGCAAACAAAAGCATGCTGCCTTCCTCCTAGCAGCACACAAGGACCTGAATTATAAATCATGGCAAAACAGAGGGCATTTTGCTTATCAGCAAAGCGAGGGGGCATTCTCTTCATCTTCACACCGTCTGCTTGAATGATGAACGGCAAATTTAAAAAAATATGTGACATGATTCCTTTGATGACAACCAACAGGAAACTCTCGCTACGCATTGCGCGTGTGCAAGTGTGTGCATATATTCATGTGACAACTCTGCATAACAATCCCCCCACTTATTTTTGGCCCTGTGAGAAAGCAGATACCACTGTAGCATGAAGTGGTTTCTATAATGGTGCATGCCTGGATGACTCAGTGTTGAGCATGGCAGGAAAAAGAAGTGAATTACAATTAACCTGTCCAGTAAATGTCTCGTAATCTCATAAACATCAAACATCCACAATGCAACAGTGATTTCAACTAACGTTTTCAAAGGATGTTTCAGATACATACAGTATAACAGTTCCCTTCTCTTTAATTTATATAGAAAAATTTCTTTCAAATTTATTTAACTCAAGGGCTTTTCAGAGAACACTCTACTAATCAACAAACACATTTACATTATGGCAAATCATAATGTCTTTCCTTATCTGACATATATCCATTAAATAGGATGTTGTGGAGGAATGTAACAAAAATGGCACTCAATTTAAAAAAAATAAAGTTAACAAAAATAAGTGCTTCAAGCAGTCGTACATTGCCACATACTTGTTCCCTATGTTTTTGAAAACTAACACCTACACACTCATCAAAAATTACTGCTGTTAATCCAGCCTTCGAAATTATCGCATATGTCACCCATATGAGAGAACTTGACAATCATGTATCTGAGTGAGTCTGTGCATGTGTCCATCTGAGTGCTGTCTACACAAAAAATCTGTCCACTCGTAATCATTCTGGTATTTGTAGTCACCCAGAATACCCATAAAGCCTCCTCAGTATTCTGAAAGTCTGCCATTAAACCACATTTCCCATAATCCACCAGTGCAGCCTCGCCAGCTAACATTAGCACAGACATGTGAACTGAAAACACGCTGAGAAGTGATCTGTCATATTCAGTGTGACCAGCTGTGGTTGAAAAGCTGAGTGATGAAAAGTCATTTTTGATGATTGAGAGTGGCAGCAAGAGGCCTTGCAAACCACCAACCAATGACGAAGTGTGCAAGTCCAAGTAACAACTTCACAGCACTCAAAGAAAGCCAAGCAAGCAAACAAGTGGTTGTCTTGTACTACTCATGGGAGTGATTCATCACAGAACATATTTATTAATTAATATTTATTTACAACTGTGTTTTAGATTGTTTCAGTTTTTCACTTTTTACTGTGTGTATTCAGAAAAGAACTATAAATCTTGTACTTTTGTTGCATTGTGTTTTTTTACAGTTGACATTACAGACTTTATATGTTATGGCAATTAGTATTTTGAAGCCATTTTTAAAAGATTTGTCACTGACAATACTATAGAATATTTGTGTATGCCACAAATTGCCCAACCTTCTCTGTCACTGTTGATACATACAAAATAAATCAACATACAGCATTACAGCAGTGTGAAATACAAGACATTATAGAAGAAATTTTGTTGGCAAATAATCGTGACAGACTTTAAAGATATGAGTCCAGGGCTTGTTTGTGGGGCTGTCTATGCTTAAGCTTAAATCAAGTGTGTCCAAATTGGTATGTGTGGATTTGAAAGCAGCACAGTATATCTTACCATGCACGCATTTATTGTTAGGAAATTAAGAGGTATTTAGAGTCTCTCTAGTTTTACAGGGATAAACAGAGAGATTGTTTGTCCCTTGTGCTAATCTTGTTGGATGAAAAATGTAATGGCACCATAACTTCTCTGTATCAGTATCACCATTATATTTCGTGCCATCATAATTCAGTGGAACAGAGACAACCATAACAATCCATACCATTTGCCAAATGCCAAAGTAAGACTGTGCTAAGTAAGAAGCAACTCCCTTTTCAGGCGATCAGTTTTCCAGAAAATGCTCCCGGTGCAGCTGGGAATGCCACTCTGGAGCCGAGCATTCCCATGAAGAGGGGAATGTTTATTTGGCAGAGGATTTAAGCTGACATGTGTGAAGTCCGTGTGTTAACCGGGCTTAGTCTGTTAATTAAAGCCATTCTAATATTCTTCTAATATTCTACCTTTAGCCTCATTAGAGCGAGACCCCTATGTCGAGAACTGAACAGGCTACACTATGTGACAAGCCGGCGCTCGCAAATTCATTCACAAACATGTGAGACACTCG
Organism: Scortum barcoo; assembly: GCA_023238725.1. Lineage (NCBI taxonomy): Eukaryota > Metazoa > Chordata > Actinopteri > Centrarchiformes > Terapontidae > Scortum > Scortum barcoo. Next base: position 9,581,565 of record CM041553.1, on the reverse strand, counting down.
CCTATGCTGACATACACACACATACACACTGAAGGTCAAACGTTATGGCCATTGCATGAGAAGAAGGTATCTATTTCAGCAGGCCTCTTTCATTGTGTGCATGCTCGCAAAGGCACACCAACTAATGCCAACGACGTACACAAACATACAATAGTGTTTATCTGTTTTGGAGTTGAAGCTGTTTAAGATGATCATGTCTGGTTAAATGATTTATTTTATGTTAAAAAGAACAAAAAAAATTTATGGATTTAAGAGACTTTGCAGGGTGGAAAAGCTTCTGAGCATTGACACACTCACAGGAAACTAAAACATGGCATTAATCCCAAGCCAAGAAAGGACTTTTAGGCTTCATGCTATTTCATGAAAGCGTGTGCACATTTCATTGCAGATGTTAAAAGTCCTGAAGCTTCTTGGCATGAAACGTAGATGAACTTTTCTCGTATCACAAGTGTGCCAATTGATCAACTGTCCAACACAAGCACATGCATACACACACAGCCAGAAGACACATTAAAATATTTTCAACTAAATTCCTACCAAAAGAGACCGTGCCAAATGTGATTTGCAGACATTGGTGCCCTTGTGGCTAACCCAGACTTCAGAGAAATTATGACCAGCTATCAGCATTTGGCCGAGGATCCAGAAAACACATGACCTCATAAAACGACCTTAAAAAAGAAATGAGGCACCAGCAATCACCGACAACAACAGCTTGTAAATTCCATTGTTTATGACAACAGTTGCAGTTTTTTTTTTTTTGGTTGAACTAACATCACACAGTCACACACACACCATACAGAATTGCTTTCGTCTAGTCACATTACTGGCTTTATGGAGGACGAACAGAAAAAAAAGAGCCCAAAATAGAGGTGGGTTTATAAGCCGTTAACGTTTTATACACCTAAACGACTCTAACACCAGCAGTGGAACCTGCATCATATCCTGTGCGAAGAGATTTAGTCCCGGACCTGAGAAGCTTTAAACAGCTGAGATAAGGGGAGAGTTTGTTAACACTTTTGTATTTTATAGACAGCAAATAGCAACAACACTGCCTAGCAAACAGCTAATTGACAAGTCTTGTAAAGAGATTGTACGGATTCTTGTCATTAAAATGCTGGTATACTTTATACAGCCAAATACAAATTAAATAGTGAATTTACAACTTAACACTCACCTTACAATTGCCATAATAATCCTATGATGGGCAAAAGCTAATAAGTAAGCTTAGGTTCCTGTCAGAGAAGAAAAAAGAGAGTATCAAAGCATTTGAAATACATGTACCATTAGTATAATTAGTATAAAAAGCATTCATTTTAAAAACTAGCTCTATTGAAGGCTATTTTTCAATATACACACTGCCAAAAAACCCTTACTCATTCAGAGATGCTCTCCAATGTGAACATCTGTTCTTCATAAAGGACATTTCTAAGGACTTTCTTAGCACTAGCACTAACATAGAAAAGTTAACAGTAAACTCAAATGTAATAATATCCTGACTGAACTGTAACCGTATAACTATGCTCTGTAGTTTTTACCATTCACGGTTATTGAGAGCAAAGAAAGCAGTAATTCACTCAAATAACTTCTCTCAGTTACAACTTCTGTTTACTTTTACTTATAACCCACAAAAAACTCTTATTAATGGACAAAGGGAAATACTAACTGTGAACATTAGGCTTTTAAATATAATAAACTGAGTACATGTTTAAAGAATTAACATATTCCTAGTTTATCCAAGGTAATTAAGTCGCAGTGATAACATACCTGGTATAGGGAAGGTTTTTCCTACCTGACATCTGGATGACAGGACGTTTTTTTTCATTTTGGATCATCAGAGATTAATGTTAGCGTGAGCAGCCATAGACACACACACAGCATCACGAGCTGAATCTCAAATATTAATTCCAGAAATTTTAAATGCTGCCCATACTGTCTGCTTGACAAGTGATTTCTGGGAGGTAAAGTAAAATAGTAAAAACAACAATGACATGCTTAGAACAACTGAATCTTAAAAATTACCACTTCAAACTATTTCTATAATACATTCAGCTCATCATCATTTTTCAGCAATTCAGGTTAGATTACAAAAGGTTGAAAAGTCATGAAAATAACAGAATAAGCTATCAAAACAACACTCATCTATCTCAAGCATATCACGCTTTGTCTCAGGCCATCAGCTTGATCAGTAAAATCACGGCCGGATCAGCTGGTGACCTTTGGTTCACGGAGTCTAAGCCGGGGCCTCCTGCGGGGCTCAACAGCAGACCAGCAGGGGTTAATGTTCACAAGCTTTGTCTGCCTGCTCGGTAGATTGATGTCAGCTAAATAAACATTACTCTGTGAAGATCCCTGGAGTTAATACTAATATTATTTTTCAATTAAAATTCGACCCGGTCTTTTCATCCATGTAAATTACAGGTGCATTTATATTTAATGAATTTAAGCTTGGTTTAACAAAAAGGAACAGAAACCAGATTGATCTTAGGACGTCAAGAGTTTAGCTAAGTTTACATAAATAGCAACAGGCCTGTGTGGCTCATGTGACCAACTAGCAAACTTAAGAGGCGAGCTTAATTTTGGAACAGTCATAAGAGTAGCTAAAACACTTACCTCGACAGTAAGTGTCACTAAAATCAAAACCACAGAGATTACGTTAGGGGCTACAGAGTCAGTGAACATTTTATGAACAGAGCGTCACAATATGTCAGTTCAACCCAAAACATGGAGGTGGTATGGTGTAATCTGGCTAACACTGTTGAAAGGGTTATAATACGAACTTAATACGCATAGTCGGGTGCGTATTTAAACCAAATACAGTTACAGGGTGGTGTGGTTAGAGTGACAAAGTAGCTAACCTGACCAGTAGCTAAAGCTAAGTAGTTTATCTGGACAGTTACAGGTTAGCGGGCCTAGTCTGGCTAACTGCTGACTCACCACAAAAAAATAAAGAGATAAATAACTGGGCTAACTAACAAGGCATAAAGACAAAATAACATGTTAAATACAAAAAATGAACAAACCTACCTTCAAACTCCACAGTGAGCATTAGCTGCCAGCTCGTACTAGATTATGATGACAGGCTACACCTTTAACTCAAGTTTAGGATTTTAAATTTAGCTGTTGTCAATTGGCTAGCTAACTTAGTCTTACCAAACAGTAACTCAGTTTAAAATTAGTGTTAGGAAGTTAGCATTACTGCTAACGTGTTAATTTGGCTTAAATCATTTATGAGAGCAGAACAAAGGAAACCAAAATTATTTAAATGCAATACATGGAAGATTTATCTATTACCTTGAGTAGAAAAGTTATGCTAACGTTATATTTTGGGCCATTCACTGGACTGAAGTGTGATGCAGTGTTCAAACACGGAAATTTGTCTTACTTATGTGGTAACCAGCAGTTAGCTATTCATTGTTACTACAAAATTTACACTACATAAGTGCATAGAAACTGTAAACCTGGTGAATATAATATGTATTATGTATTATATTATATATAATAATTGGTGAATATATATATGTTTGCAAGGTGAGACATATCAGTAATTCTATCTATATATGTTATATGTGATATATTAAATAGTTGTGGGAATAGTTGTGCTTTGGACTTTGATTAATGCTTTTTAATGTAATTTAGAGATGCATTAAAACTTGCTACTTCTGTCATCATCATCAACTTTTCAAAATTATTTTTAAATTAAAATTTAAATTATTATTAATTGTCAAAATTAAATCTCCATAATCTAATAACGTGATGACTGAGTCACAGCCAGGAGTTAACAATACATGACAACCAATAATAGCTGGCCAAACAACAAAATAAAAAGAACATTTTTAAAAATGATCCATACCCAGTTTAACCCAGGACATCCACACACTGCAAAAAAGGAATTTCAAGAAAGTAAAAAAGCCTTGTATCAAGGAAATAAATCTTATTTTTGGTCCAAAAAGAATATTAATCTCATCAAGCATTATTTACATTAGAAATATTACCTCATTTTAAGAAAGTATGGCTAAGTTTTTCTTGATAAGATATTCCAGCTAATTTTGAGCTAAAATGAACCAGAAACAGAGTATAAAAATGTTTTACAATTTATCTCAGTGGAGCACCAAGATTATTTGCCTTATTTTAAGAGTAAGACCACTCACAAAACTTCTTAATTTAAGATTTTCTGTCTAGTTTTAAGTCTCATTTTAGTCTTACAGAGAAAGAATTTTGTGCTTATTTTTAGAATTCTTGTCAAGCAAAAAAAGCTTACCCTTACCCCATTGGCAGATTTTTTTGCTTGATACAAGATAATTTGATTGAATATAGGAATATTTTGCTTCTTTCTAGTAGGGCTGTTTTTGCAGTGCAGAGAATGACAGCGACCCTTAGTTGTGAGTTTGGGGATTGGTCTCTAATGTCACCCCCACCTGCTGAAACAAATCCAGACTATCAGTCAGAATAACTGTGGGTTTTTGGCTGCGCTTACTGAGATTTAACCTAATGAATGAGATTAGTTTGTCCCAAAGTGCAGAAATGCCCACAAAACCACAACTCTCATCAGTGATCCTTTGCTTGGCAGCCTGCAGCTCATCCCTCACCACCACTTTCAGGCTCCGGCTCAGCGTTTGGAACAGTCACATGTTTATATGGGAACGTTAACACCCACCAGAATCACATGTCTGTGATGGGCAGGGAGACAGGCAGACAGATGACAGACAGACTGATCATCTGCCGGGCAGATAAAGCAGACAGATATGGGGTTGACTGGGGAGCAGCAGAAAGAGATAGAGAGAGAGAGAGAGAGAGATAGTCAGTCAGCCCGTCAGGCCTGCATGGCAGATGGACCACCATGAAGTGCAAGGACAGAGCCAATCTGTTCACAGGGAACCCTCCACCTCCTCCTCCCACTCTCCACTGCAGTTAATAAGCACCTGTTAGACAACAAATTAACTTGTTGACTGTAAAAAGCAGGACAGCTTTATGCCTGTTTTTATGATAAGGAGCTTGATTATGGGAGCTGGTATTATCTGTTCATTACTGTACTGATACCAGAGGGCAGAGAGGCGGGCGGACGGTTGAAAAGATATGGTGTTTATTGTCTGAGAATGGAGGGACGAGGGGATGCCAAGGACGAAGCGGTGGATTAGGTAGCGGATGAAATACTATACGGGCCAGAATAGAAAAATCATTAAAAATCTAAACTTACAAATCATCTTACGTTAACAGATTTTCTAATTGACTATATTGTTCATTGTTTCCCCTTCCATTTTATTGTGTATTTATTTATCTATTGTGTTATGTGCCCGGCACCTGGGCATTTCACGAGGCGTTGTGTTGTACACATTAAACAATAAAAAACAAATGTAGTCCTGCATTCTTCTCTGATGTATGCTAAAAAACACAACTTCCAGCTGGACTTTTGGGCACTTTTTTAAAATTGTTACTGTATTATTCTGGTTTTGCGGGCCATCCGATTGGTAAAACAGATATCAACTTATCTTTCAGCCTTTACAATAGCTGTAACAATTGTCTTTGTTTACCTGCAAAACTGCCTAACCAGCAAAACTAAAGCATCAATCCTGGAAGATCATAAGTAATTCACACTGAAGGTTATAGCTTGTTTGGCAAACTAATGATATTACTAGCCAAAATAAGGAGGCCTAATATCTTAAATGTGACAAGATCTGTTTGTCTCTTAATGATGTTCAATAGGCCAAAAGATAGTTTGTCATGGCACTGTAGGAAATGTGTATTGACTGAGACATCATTAGTCCCTGAGGACCTGCATGTTATTAAAATTAGTGTAACATAACACAATAAGCTATTTTTGTGGACCCCTCCAACCCTTTGGACACTTTGCCCACCAGCCACTGGCACTGAACAGCAACAACCAATAGGATGACCACATGGCAAATCATAACATACAGATAATAAAATAATAAATAAATAATAAATAAATAATAAAAATAAATTCTAAAGGAGAGCACTTCAATTTCTACTATAGAAGATATTATATGTAGACTTGACTGCACTTTTATGGGATGAATTGCTCACCCCAAAGTGGTGCGATGGATATGCGTAACATAATAATATATAAAATAATAAAAACCAAAAAAAAAAACACAAGCTTTTCCTTTCTGTACTTGTTTTACAGCTATGGGGGGGCGGTGTTGGCGGAACAGATATGAAGCGTAGATGCTCCTGATCCGCATCATCTGTCAGCTGACTTGGCGACAGACAAGCGTGCAGGGTTGTTAATATTTGGCAGCCTGAGCAACAGATCTGCTCTCTGCTGGCAGGCCTGGGCACAGAGGGATGAGGTGTGCTGTCAGTATCGCACCAGGATTGCTGGCGTGTTGGCAACGTTTGTTTGTTTTCAGGTCAAGGCGGTTCACATTTAATGGAACCAGAAAAACAACAAAATAGTGTAGAAAGACAACTAATGTCACATTTTTGTGTAATAGTTGTTTGTTTTCCATCTCTATCAGTAGGTGCAATAACATAAAAATGTTACAAAACAGATACTAAAATTCACTCCCATTAATTCAAACAACTAAATCTTTACATTAGTCACTTCCTAACACTTTCTGGTATAAGCACTGCTCTGTTGTATATAAACAATATTGTTATTCTTGATACAGAGGTGCGTATGTACATTCACAGAAAATAGCATCAATACATAAGTTTTATATCTATATTTTATGTCTAAACCTTTTATTTCAGCTGGAAAGAGTCTCACATAGCACTGAGATCATTATGTGGTAATGATGACTAAAACTGTCATCCTGGTGCTCACCATGTGACGACAATATACTATTCTAGGTTTGTATTATTCATCTTGTCTTACTGATGTTTTATGTCTCATATAAAGGACTCTAAATCGCCTTGTTGTTGAAAGGTTAATGGAAATAAAACTTGTGTTACCTCTTTCTCAGTCCTTCCTGTCTCTCTTCACTCTCAGTAACAAAGTAGATAAATAAATGGTTTATGCTCGGTAATTAACATTTTGCATTGTTCTTGTTCAGCTCTTAAACAGGATAGAATAATTGACATTGTCTAACAGAGTGGAAAGGTGCAAAATAAGCATGTAAATTAGTGCTCCTCACACCCTGGAGTGTAAAAATGGAAATAAATGTTCTTTAGAATCATGTGTATGTGAGAAATAATGACAGCTAAGAAGTGAGATAGGGGGGTGGGGAGGGGGTTGTTATTTCTATTTTTCACTTCAGAAGTGTCAATTAGTTATGGAAGAAGCTGCCAGAGAGCAGTACAGCAGAAAGTGTGATGTGAAGCAGCCGTTACCACAAGATGCTTGGCCCAGGACCAAAAATATCTGACTTCTTTTTGCTTCATCTGGTAGAACCAGAGCATATTTGTGGATAACGCCACAACTTGTGTAATAAAGTGGAGTACAATGAAAATCCAGTTGTGGGTTCTCTACTTTCAAAGGTTAAAGGCCTCTGACGTGAGGCACCATGTGAGTCCTGGCGATCACACCAGACGGAGATGCTCCGGAGGTCTGCGGTATTACAACAGGGGTCTATGAATCCATCTCAGCGGGTCGCGACCTTTCAGATACGCTGCCAGTGCAAGGTGATGCTACACTAGAATGAGAGCCACGTATGTGTGACACGTGGGATCTCCCCTGGCACACCGCAGTTCAACAGGATCACTGATACGAAAAACTAAGTCGAACGCAGGTGTAAAGGCTGTGCAGCCTGGTGAGAGCCAGCGTCTGACCTTGATGCCAGACAGTTGCTGCCCATGTGTCTACTCTGCCTCGACTGGTAGTGGTGCCCAGGGCAAAATCTGAACAAGGAGAAGTAGCTTTTATTCATTATGCTGCAGCTGGAACTGACTGCTTCGTGGTCTTAAGAATGACCGAGCTATTGCAGCATCTTGAACCTGCCTCTGTGTTTGACACATGCTTCGTCAATAAAATTGCCTTGAATCTACAGCTGGGTGTTTTCTTCCATTTTTCAAAATGAATTATAATAGATCCAGTAAAGTTTATTTGACAGTGAAATTTAAGGACTGAATACAGCCTTCCATAAAATAGATAAATGGGCAACAAAAACAACAAAAATATAGAAATTATGTATAGAAATTATTATAATTCCAGTCATGGAATATGAGAACTTATGTTGATATTTCAAACTTTATGGTAAATATGTGAAAGGTATGTTTGTGTTTTAAATAACTTCAGAACAAATGTTAAAAATGTATTTTCAACAATTTTAGTCCAGTTTTTAAAATGATGCTATAAATTTGACTTCCTATTGGAAAATGTTGATAAAAATAACAAATTTTCTCAAAAGTTTCTCATTTACCATTTAATACTGCTGACCATGTAAAAATGTCAGGTACCAGTCACACAGCACCACCTAGTGGTGTTATTAAGCTGGACATAACTGGCAATGTCACGTGATTCATTTTTTAAATATTTTATTATTTTTGTAATTTTTCTAATTACATAAAAAAGGAACCAAATCATTTGAAAAGCAGATTTGAAACTAGGTACAACATATGAGAAGTTTAATCCCAAACAAAATATCCAGCGAGGAAATACACTAAAGATAAATTACAACTCGGCACTCCAGAAAAGAACAACTTGGCTCACAACTGATGTTATGAGTCACTCAGGACCCAAATAGATCTGGTGTCCACCACTAAATATCCCCACTGTGTTTGAAATATCAACTGATCAAATTCAGAGAGCCGTGTTGATTTCCAAAATGGATATGTGGCGTATTGGAATTAAACCTTTTATATATTCAAAATGACCTAAAAACAGGAACTTACACAGTACAGTAACAACCATAAAAAGGAACCACAACCTTTAAACATTTTAAGCCATGTGGCTGGTTATGACAGATACAAGTTAGTATTGTTTCATGAGTACAAAGAGTATACATTACAGAAACCTTAGAGTGAACAAAAACTTTTCAAGGATGGCAACAAAAACAAAAATTCTGATCATCTTAAAACCCTCTCATCTCCACTCGGCTTTAAGGTTTAACAATTTTCATCCAAGTCATATCAAAACAGTCAACTGTACACAGGATGATTAGCTTTCTGAGAAAGTTCCTGAAGGTTTGTTACCTTTAAGAGCGTGTCTGGCACTTTACATTTCAAAAGGACAGATTATCAAAACTCAGCTCAGAACTAATGTTCGATGGAATAATTCAACACAGTAACACAAACAGGTAACAAGTGCTCTCTTCAGACAGGGTGATGATTGTTTTCAGTGTATAAGAACTACACTTCTGTTAGTTTTCAGATCCAGTGTGGCTGATGGACACGGAGGCACGGCAAAGCAGGAAAATGTGACAAAACAAATGTCCCCTGCTCGCAGGTTTTTCAACAAAACCACATTTTCTCAAATACGTAGTTTCATAAGCCTGAAACTATGTCAAAAGTAAACAGTGGATGTGTTATTGAGACAACATATTTCCGACTTCAAAGATGGTCTGAGAAGCTTAGACTCGCCGCTTTGTTTATCTTTAGCAGAAGGACTAAAAAAAGGCTGGTGGATCGAGGGAATTATTTCTGTCTTTGGGCCCTGTTGTGGAAGGCTTCGAGCTACGCAGTGCACTGTACAGGCGGAGGAGGAGGGGGCGAGAAGATGATGAGGAGCCGAAGACCATTAACCATGGGTGGTGTCATCCTCCACAAAGTCTTTGGCCTGCTCCGCTGTGATCACGTCGATGTGACTCACCTAAAAACACACACACAGAGTTAATGACCAATCAATGCTTTCATTTCAGCTGCTCTGACTAAGCAGCAATCATTTAGGTTATGAAACCTCTAAAGACTAAATATTTTCTTTTGACTGAGGCGGCTCAGCAGAAAACAAACCCAGTCTGAAGGGGAAATTGCGAAGGAGTCAACAGAATCAGTTAAATAAATTAATATTCTGGAAAACTGTGGGTGTCTGTTTACTGCCAAGCTAAATTTAAAGGAAACGATATGACCTTCAGGACTGTAGCTGAAAGGGAGAGGAGGCCTTTTTTTTTTTTTTTTATCTCTATCAAGACTCTGAGGAACAATGATCAGAGTACAACCTGTCCCTTTTTAATTCAAGGGTCTATTTTAGATTTTAGTCGGGTCAAACAAACCTCATTATGACTAAAGCTGTTAATACACAATATTTCTGTTTACAACTCTCACTACACATACTTTGACTCAACCAGCACAGAAACTACTGATGTGACCCAGTGAGGTTTAATCTCAAACAAGACAAACTCTTCATCCGCATTCAGCGTTGGTTTTGGTCTCGTAGGAAGAGAAATAAAAGTTGATGATGATAAACAAAAGATAAGTCTTAAACCAGGAGGTAACAAAGGGTCATGACAACAAGTAAAGTGACACCTCACAAATAACTGACTGTCTGAAATCAACAGATCCCGTATGAGTCTCGTCTCTAATAATCTTTCACTCTTTTCATGCCCCAGTTAACAGAAGCTGGAGAACACCACTAATTTATGGACCGCTTCTTAACTGTATGTCAGTCTCTGTATTCACTATGACCCAAAAAGGTAATAGTGCTGTAAAAGAAATATTTACAACATGTTCCTTATTACATTTTGCCCTTGGAAATCCTAGCAAGTTCTTCATGCTAAATATTCTTTGTTAGACATGCACGTTTGAGCAGGTTTTCCCAAGCTTATATTGCTTGTTAAAGACTCACCTTGTTTCTGAATTTGACGCCGTAGAACTTGTCGGCGGACTCGAGCAGCTCGGGCCTGAAGGTGGTGGTGATGAACTGGGCGTGGCCTGCCAGCTCCACGATCATGTCTGAAATGGACACGCAACACAGAGACGGCGATCAGGACGGTCTTACATTTGCTGAGGCGAGACTGAAAGATGAGTCACGATTTTACAAACCACAGTTTACTGTTACGAGTCTTTGGGATAGATCGTATGAAACTGTACAGATGTTTCCATTCTTGTTGCTATTCAGGGATATGAATTCATGTACGAGATATATTTATAGCTCTTTACCTGAGACAGCCTTCCTGTGCTGGGCGTCGAGGGCCTGGTCGATCTCATCAAACAGGTAGAAAGGAGCAGGGTCACACTTTTGGATGGCGAATATGAGAGCCAGGGCCACCAGAGATTTCTGACCTCCAGACAGCTGCTGCATCTCCCTCATCTCACCCTGCTTCCCTGTGAACGACACCTGCGCAGGACGTGGGAGGCTGTGTGTTAGACTTCATTATGTTCACTTAGTGGTTTCATTATTCGTTTCATTATTAGATTCCCTGTTTCGTGACAACAGATGATCCAGCAGATGAGCAGAAGGCTTCTGTGCTGTTGTGACAGCTTTGATAATGTTACAGATAAATTTAGAGTGAAGAGAATCAGGCATTAGTCATCGTATGACCAGCTTCACCTTGGATCTGCTCGGCGGGGGTGGATCAGGTATCCAAGGACGTGCACTCCAGAAATAAACATTCACGTTTCCAGGCAAAAACTCAAGGAAACCCTCAAAAACCAGATTACTGCAGGTTTTTCTCATCGTCTTACATCAGACTGTACTTTTAACTAAATTGAGTTTAAAGACTCGAGAGGGAGATTATCATTTCAACACCTCTCTTTAAAAAAACAGATCATGATTAACTCATATTTTGTGTCACTGCATTCATCAACATGAAAAAGGGAGAGCAGCCTCACTCAAAAGGGATAAAATGAATAATTGAAAAGGACTCTTACCCTGATGCCCACTCCAGTGAACTGGTCCACTGAAGGAACACTGCTCTGTGATCCGGAGCCCCTCTCGCTGTCTGCACCGCCCTCCCCCTCATCCTGAGACTGGCTGCCTTCAGCATCTCCCTTCTTCATCACCAGCGTGGCTTTGCCGCCTGGCACCAGCTTCTGGAAAACCTCACTGAAGTTCTTCGACACCTGAGGGGAAGAAAACACGACAGGATGAGGCGCAAAGTGAGTATTGGTCACATTGGTCGGGTTAGAAAACTCATCTAACAAGGCTGAAGCAAAAATATTGATTTCTAAAAATGTGCACCTAGGGGAGTAAATAGTAAGTGAAATAATGTAATAATAAATAATACAGTAATACTCACTATGCTCAAATTAATAATAAAATTTGCATTGCATTATAAAATAAATAATAAAACATTTGCAGCAAGCATTAAAACTGCTTTACTGTTGTGTTTCCATGCTGGTAATGTTTGAACAGCTCAGCTTGTCAGGAATCACACTTTTTTTTTTTTTACACGTACAAGCTCCAAGTCTTTCTTTGGATCAGTAACAACACAGAGAGCTCACATGTTCTACTATAAACTCTGAGGCTTAGTAAAAATGCAGAAAATCACTGTTTTAGTAGAATCTGCATTACTGCTAAACAGTGTGTCAGCAGTCAATGAGGGACACTCAGTGTTACGTTCATACATTTTCATCTGCGACAGTTGGATCATTGTAAGCTTCCCTATTAGATGCTGACTGGTAAAACTGACTGCTACTATTTCTCTTTCACACTCGTCTGATATTGCCCATACTTACATTAAACATATGTTCTTCCATATTTTCAGGTTTTCAAGTTATAGTCCAAGTATATATGTAAACATGCACCGCTTCATAAAATTCTGAATGACACAAATACTCTGAGTCTGTAAGAAATATTCAATAACACACCGTCAAGAACACTGTCGATGTACGACAGCACATCTCTCACAACTCTCACTATACACAGGACAACTGCTGCACGTCGCTTTGAACAGTCTGATGTGCCACCTACCTGTTTGAAGGTGAGCTGGATGGCCTCGTACTTGCGCAGTTCCAGGACGTTCATGAGCTCCATGATGGATTTGTAACCGCGGTCCAGCTCGTCCTGACGCTTGATTAGCTTTTCTTTCTGCTCAGAGAAGTTGACGAACTGATCCAGAGCTTTCTTGTTGACATGACTGTACTTCTTCAGCTCTGTGTTGCACTGCTCCAGTTTTCGGAACAACTGGACAGAAAACAAAAACAAAAACAAAAACAGTGAAAATTAAATCAATCAATCATTTGATCCTGGTAAAGTGAGGTTGGAAGTCTAATCTTTAAAAATACTTCTCAATACACACTTGTATATAGAGCCTTGTCTATAATGTGGCTTTTAAGTACATTAATGATCTCAGTTTTTATTTATTCTGTTACAGTCCCTATTGGTAAGACTGATTTGTATTTTGTAAAGATTAATCATTCAAATATTTGTATATATGTTTTTTTTTATGCATTTCTAGCATGAAATGACAATGCGTTGTAAAATGAAAATAAGCCACGACGGCATGACAATTTCTTCCTTTTCTACAACAGGTATCACAACCATTGTTAACAACATAATATTTAATATCACATGGAGAGTTGTAAGTCTATGAAAAATACATACAGGCTTGGTTTTAAGTGTCCCCACTGAACTTTCAAAAACTTTTGAAATCACTCTTAAAATATACTGCCAGTTTCTTTCCCTGATTAGACATATGGGAGCAAATTTCTGCCAACAATCCTGTATATCATCATCTTGATAGAAAGCTAGAAGCATCGTGTTCCCATCAGTGTGTGCACTGATACTTGTTGACTTAAACAGAGACATCTATCCAAACCCATTATGCATTGCAGAACAAGTATCTGAAAGTGCTTTGCTATTCTAGTCTGAAGATAACGTGACCTAATTAATTAAGAACCAGCTCAGTCTGGCTCAAAAGTGACACGCACTCTCCAAACTCTCAAACTATAAATTCATCCATCTGAATCACTAATGACCGAGGGAACATGAGCAAGTGCCATTATTACTTGGCCCTCTCATCCACTTCTGCAATCAATGGCACCATTCTGCCCCCGAGCAGTGTCCCATGGAGAAAGATTAACTATGTGGAGTGTTTATGAGAAAGTGTGAGGCTATTTTCAGCCCTGTCGAGGAGGGGAGAAGACACACGCGCACACGTGCACACACGCACACACAATGTACACAGTCAGACACTTATAAAAGATTCAACCAAGTCCACTCTACTCAACAGTCTGCGCTCCCAGAGGCAGCTGGCTGGAAAAAAAAAAAAATCAGAGACAGAGCACTAACTAGTGTCTGAGTCACTGGTGAGTACGTGGGATGTGATGGCCTTAGGTCTTATTCCTTTGGAGACCTTGGTCTATCTGTGTCTGTGCGCACACTCAGAAGTTTGACTCAGGCAGTGAGATAGGATGCACAGAAAAACTGACCTTCAGCAGACCTACTTAGTTATTGTTATTGCTGTTGTGTCTTTAGTGTTGATGTGAAGTCAAACAGTTGATCCAAAGTCATGTTGCTGCGGTAACAAGAGGGTTAAAAGGACGCCAGCTTCCTGACTACAGAACTGGCTATCTAAACTTTCTAAATTCTCACCTAATACATTAAAGCTGCACTAATTGGTTTTCATCAGCAATTGCTCAAATGACTATGTGTGATGTAAAAGCTTGTAGTGACAATCCCACAGAGAATTATCACCCCTCTGCCCTTCCCCTCTGCTCTACGGAGCATTTCAGCATCTTTCTTCTTTCTTCTAATTTTTTTGGCTTCACAGCTCTCTCAAAGGTAGAAAGTATAAACCGGAGAATGCAGCAGTGTCCATGTGGGCACTTGACTATTACAGACTTACTAACATATCATTTAAGGTCAATAAAACAACAAGCTGCTGTAATAAATAAATCCACATAAAAAAAACAAAAGAAAAAAACAGTCGCGCTGCACCTCTGAATGATGCTACTGTTGTTGCCTTGTAGACAAATGAGACTTAAAGCCACAAACTATTTTGTATCATCATTAAGAACTCTGTGTGTGTGTGTGTGTGTGTGTGTGTGTGTGTGTGTGTGTGTGTGTGTGTGTGTACCTGCTTGAGTGTGAGGGTCTGGTACTTCTCAAAAGCCTCCTGAGGCAGCGAGCCAAGCTCTCTGATCTTCTTCATGCACTCCTCTTTCTTCTTGAGCAGCATGCCCTGCCTGTTGGTCATCTTCTCCAGCTCCTTGGTGTCGTGGTTGATGGCGTCATTCTGCTCCTTCTCAATATTCTTCCAGCGCTCCATGCTCTTTATGTGGTCCTTGATCTCCCCCTCAGTCTTGTCGATCATAGAGTCCAGTTCTGGGGAAGACATCAGAGGAGATGACAGGTGTCAAACCATATGAGACATTAGTGGACACACATTGGATCCAGGTAGAGCCAAGATAAAAACCTGTTTTTTTTTTTAAACTGATTCACAAATGGAAAATTGACATGCAAATAGTCTAGAACAAAGGGTTGAATATAATGTGTACTGAAGAATAAGGTCATGCCATGAATGTGTCTTTAATACATTTATGATGGTGATTAAATATGAATCAATTCAAATTTATTCTTTTCAGGAGCAAGTGCTTTTTGACAACTGCATTCTATCAACCTCATCTGAGTCATAGCACCAGCAGAATATTTATACAACTGTGCAGGAGGCCGACTCTAGAACAACATATTACCCAAACTGTGAGTCAAACACATTGCAGCAATTCTCATCATCTGCTGATGGTACAAACCTATCAAGAGCCGTCTAAAGTTTCTCAATTTAAATTCCAAACTGACAGAAAATTTTGGCCATAATGGATAATAAATCAGTAACCATTACGGACAGCAGGTGATGAGGAAAGGTTTGTTTTGTGTGTTGCTTGAAAAGATACCCAACAATAGTGCTCTCAAGTAGTAACAACTAAAAGAATTATACAATCCAAAAATAAGTCTCCGTTTAAGTCTTTGACACACTGTATCAGAAATCAAGGTCTTGGCCTTGTGCCAAGTTTGTCACAGATTATTCTCAAGCATTCCTGCAGTGAAGTCCAAAGTTAATTTGATTCATAAAAGCTGGCAAACAGTGACACTGCTCAGACATATTTGTCTCTCTATGATCATACCTACTGTTGTTAGTCTTTGCTCCAAACCAGTGTGTGAAATGTTGCATTTAATTCTTTTATATACATATTTGGTTAAAAGTACACATTACACATATTAGCCAGAAAACAAATCTTGATGATTCCAGATAGTTTTTAAAAATGACACTGTGTTCATTCAAGATCAGAATGCAGCTTCAGCCCAAACTGAAAGACTTTAAATAAACAATCTGTTTCTGCTTTCTGATAATTTCTACTAATTCAACTTTATATCCTTAAGATACATATTCACATTTAAATGTGGACATACAGTTGAGCTGGAGTCCACGTCTTGTTTAACAGTTCTGCAGGAAACTGTGTATTTTTTTTAAACCCCCATCCCAGTGTTGTGTCTTTAGTACAGTGTGTACCTTCTGATCGAGCCAAAGTGTCTTTGACACGTTTGTTAATGCCGTCCAGCTCAGATGTTGTGGCTGTGAGCACTGTGCCTCCTTCAGTCTCTCGCAGCTCATTTAGCTCCTGTGTCAATGCAAATCAGGCCACGTGAAAAAAAAAGAAGAAAATTGAAGGCCATGCACATTCAAACACTGCTCTTCTGACTAGCGTGAATGAAAGCACTGAATTCAAGACTCTCCAATTACAAGAGCACACAATTTCGAAACATTACTTTAATTAAATATTCATCACGCAAATAAAAACCTTGAACTTTTGTGCAAGTAATGACATCATTTACTTGAAGAACATCAAAAAAAGAACAAAGCAGCAGTCGTACATAAATCTCACAGTGAGTAACAGAAAACACCATGTCCATACAGAGCTGTACTGCCAGACTAATGACACCTTTCTAGGGAGTTTAAAGAGACAACGTACCTGCTCCACTTGGTCGAGACGCTTTCGTAAGTTCTCGTTGAGATATGTTTCCACTCTGGTCATGATTCCCTCCAGTTTGATCCTCTCGTTCAACAACTGCCTGTTGTCCTGTGTGTGGAGAGAAATATGCAAAATACAAACAGTTACTCCTGTTAGGTTTTTACCTCGTGCAGACAAAGATATATATGTCTTGCAATTTAATTTTGAGATATAAGAAATCCGACACATAGAATCATAGCAGAGAGCTGGATATGTGAGTACTGTTCATATGAATATATATCTTGAATAAACTTACAGGTAACAATACACTCCTCATTCTGCACCAAATAAAACTGTTGCTGAAAATGCGTACAAGCAGTCCTTTGTAGTTATCTGTGAACTATATATAGAAACTCTCATAGCTTTAGCCATAAAACTGCTTCACAAACACCCCTGAGTGTACGTCCAGGCAAACACCACAATAACAGTAACTCCTAAGCAAGTGTTACGACGCAAACAATATAATTTGTCAACCGCCAACACTGCAGATCCATACATGAAAGGCTCTATATTGAGGGGGCGCAGTTGTTGCGCAACGATAGCAGGAATGGCTGAGAGTTCATTGAGGTGAGAGCTGAGAGCAGCTGGCGGTGAAAGAGAAAGACGAGGCAACACTGGATCACAGGAACATCCCACACACAGCTGCTGCCTGCTACTCTCACCTCAGTCAGGTCATTTGAATACACTAGCACGAAGCGAAGAGGGAAGGGAAACAGAGAGACAATAAAATCTAGGTAACTGGTATATTCTCTGAACGACGCACAAGCTAGTTTCAGCTTAACAGAGCTGTTCTGAAGGGTTTCTTATGCAATCTGTGCAAAACAAACTGAACTGGCTGAATTAAAATCAAAATGCAGTGTATCATTGCTCCATATAATATACCTGTCATACAATTTTGCTAAATATTTTTTCATACAAGATTAATAATTAGTTTACCAATATTTTGGATAAATGGAAACTATTTTTTCAAAGTTATCTTTAAATCTGTGGTTAAATTTACTGATAACATTTCTGACAAATGTGGGTTTGAACTATTTTGAGTCCAGAGATCGAGGAGTAACACTACTCCTGGGTGTAGACAATTAAAATAAAAAAAAAACTCCAAACAAGGAACCAATATTCTTAAAAAAAAAAAAAAAAGATTTGTACTGTAAATGTTCAGTGGATAATACTAAATGTTTTAAAATATTGAATAATATAAGCTGCACATGAAAGCGGCAGGTAAAAAAAAGACAAATCCTACTCATACGTAGCATTTTTAAGGTGGTTTTAAATTGATGGTTTGCAGAGGTCACTCACTGCACCTTCTCACTGCAAAACATTTTCTTATTCCATTATTAATTTAACAGAAATCCAGACCAGGGATTTCAAACTGTGTCACAGATCTACGTGCATCTGCTGCCTGTAAAAACAGACACAAATCGTATGCCTCCTTCTGCTGACCTGCTGGAGCTGACGGATCTCGTCGTTGAGGTCATCAACACGCCTCTGGTCCTCCAGGCTGAGCTGAGAGAGCAGATCTGTACCCAGCTCGGCCTTCAGCGACTCCCTGGTGGACTCCATGGCGTGAAGGCTGGCCTCCAGACTTTGGAGACTGCGTTGCTGGAGAGAAAGAAGAGGGCAAAGAGTCAGATGTCGGTGGACAGCACAGACAGACAGTGAGCTGTGAACAGGCTGAGCCCCGGTCATGAGCTTCAATACAAGCTTTGATTATCAAAGCTGGGACAGCATCAGTATGTGGTCACCTTGGGCATGAAGGTCTTCTCTGACTGCTGCCTCTTCTCCTTCAGCATCTTCATCTCTGACAGAATACTGTCTCTGGAGGCCTTAAACTTCCTCTGTTGTGTCTCGATCTGCTGCATCTGGTTCATCAGCTGGTCGATCTCATTGTTGATGCGTAGAGGCAGCGTTAAGGAAGTGTAAGCAAAAACTACCCAGTCAGGCTTTGTGTTCTGATAGTTTTCTCACATGTGCTCACTCAGTGTACATGGTCTATTCTACTCTCTTGTACTGCCTAGTATTCTGAGCGCACATTGCATTTACTTTATGCAAGTAGTGTAGGACAAAAAGCATTATATACAGACAATATGTTCAGGCTGCTCTTATTACTAAATAAAAAGTCACAGGACAGCTTGTTGGCTTTTTAGTGCATCTCTGAATGCTTCAATAATGAAAGGGAAGAGAAGACTGTGTCATCATTGATATCAAGGCAGAGGATTAAGGAGGGCTGCACGTACTCATCATTAAGCTAATTTAACAGACAGGCTTATTGATCTACCAGGACTCCGATACTCCTCTGGGCCTTTGAGGTTTAACAGGACTCAATAAACACTGAAGCAAATCAATCTGCTGATTTAAAAGGGCTGCTGAACGTCAGAGGACTGCCCTACTCGTTGCCCTCTGCGGATGGAGAAAATAAGACTGTCCCATAATTTTCTTCAATGGAAACAGCTGAGATCAGGTCACATACTGCCCTTAAATGTTTTTTAAAAAAAGGAAACCCACATAAATCTTTGTGATGAGCACTAATCTTATGAATAAAATATGAATGAGGTGCATTTCACATTACCAGCTGATAGGACTTGAACAAGTCATGAGCAGTCACAACGCAACTGCATTTACTGATTGACCTCAGTACTTCCGATATGTGGTGGTGGAGGTAAAATGAAGACGGAACCTTAAAAACAGAGAGGATGGATGAGGGGCATCGGCGTAATCTCATGCTTATCGACAGGGCAGAGGTGGAGTGTGAACAACAAGAGGTGTTTAAATAATTGATCTATTCTCTGAGTCATCGCTGCAGGAGTGAAGGACGGGCGCCATGTCATCAGCTCAGTCATCCGTTTCCCTGCCTACTCACAAATGTACGTAATCGCCAGGTGCTCACATTAACCCGCACACGGTACTGACTGAGTGAGAAACTGCACACATTCACACAGGTGTGCAAACACACAGATAATCGTACCTGGGCGGAAGTGACCATATCCATAAAAAAAACAAACACGCAGACACAAATCCTCTCTGATCCGCCTGTTTTGCCTTCATGGGCTGTCCAGCCATGAGTCACAGCTCTGCCCGATATGACCTAACAAACATAATCATCTTGACCTGCTTAGACCCTCTGGTTACTTCCGAGTCAGCCTCCCGTTGGCTGATGTAGCTACATAACCCAGATGGATTTAATCTCCATTTAAAATACAGGGCTCAGCGATGTGACAGCAGGCCGTAATTGAGAGAGGGCAGTGCTCAAAGGTGTTAAAACAGCTTATAATAGAGGTCCTAGACAGAAGGATGCTCTTATACACAGCACGGTGGCACACTGATTGCAATATTTCCATATCAAGACGATGACGGTTTTAAGGTCGTCTTTTCTTAGACTGATATTTTCCGGCATATTACCAACACACGGTAAATCCTATCCTATCCTGAGAAACACGCTGGAACTGTTCCTAGATGATGAGAAAAGCCTCTTCCTAACTGTATCCAGTGTTTATAAATATAACAATATTTGGAAAAGAGGTTTCTTTAGCTGAATAAAAAGGTCAGTGATACATCTTCAAATGTACACACATTTTCTAATGTCATCAGCTCCTCTCACTCAACACACCTCACCCATCAATATCTCAATGAGGGGGAAAGAAATCTGAAATCAGAAATCTGTCTCAGTCTCTGTGATGAAAAGATAATTTGGATACGCTTTTCCCCCTTCAGAACAGAGAGCTATACAGGCACCTTTTTAAAACTCAACTTCAAAAAGTACATGGTTCTCTGTTCCAGTAGTCTTTAACAAAAAGGATATGTTCAATGTTCCTGCGCAGGTTCTCATTGAGCTTGGCCTCCAGCTCGCCCAGCTCCTCCTCAGCCTTCCTCATATCTTTCTGCAGCTCCAGACGAGACTTTCTGGTATCGTAGTATCCTCCTGTCAGAGCTCCACGGTGGCTCACCTGGTCACCTGGGAGGTCACAACAAAATATACTGCATTCAAGAGAAAGAAGCCTCCTGCAGAACTGGTAATACATTACAATGACACGTAGTCCTAATGTAACTCACGCAACATGAAAACTCTAAAAGGACATACAAAGTTCAAAGTTAAAGATGCTGAATTATTGTGCCATCAGAAGACTGTATATCTGATTTTTTTTGAGAGCTGCCACCTTCCTTTTACGGCCCTGTGGTATCCAGTATACAGTACTACATTGTGTATCACCAGTCAGCCTACCTTCCAGAGTTATACAGTCCATGGTGAAAGCTCTGGCCAACTGGGTGGAAACCTCCATGCTGCGACAAATCAGGGTCTTCCCAAACACGTGCTTGAAGGCCTTGTCAAAATTGGCGCTGTAGCGCAGTTTGCTGATCATGGGGATAGCATCCTTATGGGGCAAAAACATGTTGAAATGAACACAGCAACAAACACAACACATTTCAACATAAAAAAATATGCTGTAGAGTGAGGATCACGTTTGGTGTAAGTGGGGGCTCGTTGAGGGCTCATGTATATTTCAATATTCATGACTACAGTTTCTTTTATGTCAGCTATTGACTTTGTTATGTCAATTTCCTGTCAGGGTATAAAGTTGGTACATACTAAATACTAGATGTGATTTATGAATAGTATGTTCCTTACGTTGGTCTCTGGGTAGGCGGTGTCCCTGACGTCCAGCTTACTCAGAGGCAGGAATGTGACTTCTCCGGGCAGGTTCATTTTGTTGAACTCCATAAGTATTTTGGTGCTGACTTCATCAGTCTCCACAATGTGGTAGAAAAGTCTGAAAAAGATGAGAACCCGTAAGCAGACATAGAGCAACAACAAGGAAAAAGAGAAAAACGCAGATATGACATATGAGTAGATGGGTAAGTCACGCTCAAGGCTGTGTCTCCGTAAATGCCTGAAAATATTTGTGTTTCTGTGAAAACATTCAACGCAAGAAATACTACATACAACATCTGTTCCTATAATGAGTATAAATGGAGCAAGGGGCTTTGTTATTAAAATTTAAAATGAGTTATGAAAATAAGAAGAAGCCCCAAAGCATCTGGTATACTGATGCAGAGGAAGGAACAATTTAACACTACACAATATTTCAAGCACACTGAATACTTGCTCCATGTATCCACAAGATGCATTTCCATTAGCATGCATGAAGTGTAGTAGTTGTTGTTTCTAAGTCAGACTATATGTAGTTTTGTTGCAAAGCTTTCATACCCATCACAAATGTTTGGTAGCGACATTTTCACTGAAAATAACACGTGCAAGCTGTAAAAATGTTAAAGGCAGCCCTCACCTGGTACCAGCAGTCACCTCGACGCAGGTGTAAAAGGCGGGCTCACACTCAAAGTTATTCATGACGATGCCGTGGTAACCATTGATGACGTGCTGGTTGATGCCCTTACGGCGGAAATGTTCAAGGACTTTGTTGATGCTGTCAATGCCGTTCAGAATAGCCTGGTGGACCACAAGAGGAAGAATGAGTCTCACTTATGAAAATAAATAAATAAAATACTGATCCTTTACTGATCATTTAAACACTCAAGATTGAGAAATAACATTTATATAAAAATAAGAACATGTATGGAAAAAATACAGACCTAAAAACATAGTAAATCCTTACTAATATAAATAACTTTTTTTTTCTGTTTTTTTTTCTGGATTTCTTGAGGTATGAAGAATGGTGTGGTACTGGCAAAAACAGAAAGATAATTTTGCATTTCATCAATTTTGTGCACCACTATCAACTGTAAACTATAAATATAAAATGTGAGAGAGGATAGATAGAGTCCATCAAAGGCCGGAGACGGGATGAGTCAGAAGGGACTCATGAAAGAAAAATAAATGCAGGACATTTGTCCATGAAGCCGCAAGCAGCCTCCTTTCATCTCAGCAGACATTATTCAGAAGTGATATTTGATTGATGTATCTGCCCAGAAGAAACGACTGGCAGTTACTGGATGGGGCAGAGAGGAGTGAGTCATATGTAAATTTAGCGAGCTGTGATAAGGTGCCAGTAGCGAGGCAGATGAATGATTCCATTTGATATACCTATTCTGACAACTGGCTGAGTCAAAAAGTGAGTCCTTTGCAGGATTCAGGTGGGCTCATTTAGAGAGAGAGGCACTTTTTCCACTTGGGATTTGATTTATTTTCACTTGGCCGTTTTCTCTCTGGCTGTACTTCAGCAAGTAAGTGCATGTCTAAGGGTTTAATAGATGTGTGGCATGGCAGGTCTACCTCTCACTTATCCTGAGAAAAAGGGAGGTAAAGTGTGTGCGCGCGCAAGTAAAAGTTTTAGTGTGGTACGACAAATAAATCAATTTCAGGCAACTGAAAAGGAATTTCCATTTCTGCTGCTCACACACACACACACAGACACAGACACATCTTGCACTTGTGTCCAGACGGCAGCATTAGGTATCCCTGCGTAGCTGCGTTATGAAAGTCAGTAAGTACGCAGTCGTGTACAGTGACACGGACCTTGCCGGTGGCTGCTCGAAGGAGCTGCTGTTTCTTCTCCAGGTCCTCTCGTTTGGCTGCCAGGGCCTGCTGCTCTGCGTTCTCCTCACGCCACAGGTAGCTGGAGAGACACAGACAATCACACACTGTTACACTTATGTCACCACAAAGACCAAAAAGCAAAGTGCATCCATGACACTCACAGAAAAAGACAGTCGATGATAAAAAGAAGACATTCCCAAAACTAGGACACTATACTAAAATGGTTTTAGACTTTTATATGTAAATAATAACAATGAATAAATACAAACATCTTACAAGAATGAAAAACTCTTGATTTTTTTTTCTGTTCTTAAAAATGAGAAAAAAAGGACCTTTAACAACACAATTCCTTGTCCATAACTGCAGATTCACTATATGCAATAAAGTTTTGTATTGTATTGCAGTATTGCAAGTATTCATGCACTTGTTTTTCACATCATTTTTAAATAATTTGGATTTTCCTCAAGTGAAACACAAATTTGCTTAATTTTAGTTACATAACAATAAAACAATAAACCTTCCAAAAAGTCTCCCTCCCTCTTCCATTAGGGTATTTTTGACATTTATTCATATTTGTAGATCATACATCACTAACAGCTTGCAGCTGTGGGATTTGCTTGATGTATTCCTTCTATCAAAGCTGTGATTATGCTGCCTTTTCACCCAGTACACCTGAACAATGATCACAGTGGACTGGAGGGTGCGTGATGGATTCGATTTCAGACAAACACAAACATATTCATGAAATCGGTTTCATTTGGTAAAGTAATGAGTACCTGTTAATGAATTTAATGAAATTCAATCTAACATGATTAAAACCTCTTTTTTAAACTTAGAAATACAAAAACACATTTCACCTAGAGCTTTTCATCACAGTTAATAGTACGAGAGACGTCAATGGAAATGCTGCATTTGTTGTGTTTCAAGAGCCAGAGAAGCAGCTGTTTGACTACATGTTTACGACAAACCCATGACACAATTCATCCACCCTGAGGACCTTAGAGGAGGAAAAAGGTGTCTGGCAGCAGAGGCCCGAAGCATCATCCTCTGTTATATAAATAAATCTCATTGTTTAAGTTCACAGAAAAGGCCCACTGTGAAACTACACACCACAGAAATAAAATTCATGAGCGCAAAGACTTCACATTAAACGAAGGCAGAGATGAGGTTGAAGAGAAGGTTCTTACTTTCTTTCGCTCTGCAGCTCATCTTTCCTGTTCTTCACCTCATAATACTTTTTGTCCAGTTCCTCCACACGGGTCTTGACCTCATTTAGATCTTGATCAAGTTTCTGAGGAGACAAGTAGAAAGTGGGTCAGATACACTCGACTGTCAAGAGCTTGGATTAAAACTGCAGAACGCTTTGAGAAATTACATGCCAAATACATCAAACAGTAACATTTAAATGGTCCTTTAAAATAAGATGCCCACAAGGTTTGTGATTTTCCCACCACAGCTACCATTCTTTAACAGTTTAAGATCATCTTCATCCTGAAAGGGTCAGAAAAAACGAATCAGGAGCAGTGTTGAGTCATCTTACGTTGTACTGCTCGAGGTTCTTCTCCTTGTTGGTCTCTGTGTCCTCCAGATCTTTGTGGATGGCTGCAATCTGCCTCTTTTTATCATTGATGGCCTGGTCCAGAGACTTCAGCTCCTTCTTAATCCACTTGTCTCTCTCCTCCTTGGAGGTGAACTGACTGCCACGACCCTGCTTGGCGTACAGGTCTGTCCTCTCCTGTGTAGCCTGAGCCAGTCTGGGAGGAGACGTAACCACAGAGGGAATTAAAAAGGTGTTTTAAACTAAATGTGGTTATATACTTATGATCCCTTATGTCTCTTTCAATGTGCTGGTTGCTTTCATAGTGCAAGAAGGTATAGGTGTAATTTATTTGTGTTCTTCAAATGGATGTTAAAAAAAGGGTTGAAAACTATCTTCTCAGCGTCAACTCCCTGCAATGTACAACTACCAATGCACATCTGCATAAAACTACTTTGTGGGAAAACCCACAAATCTCTCATGTGCATACACCTCTAGATCTATTGCGATCAAAATGTATTCCAAGTGTGATGACTGACTCATCGCGTTATGCCTGGTCACCAGCTGCTCAAGGGACCGTAGCTGAGAATGAGTCATCCCTACCTGGATATGCCCCGCTCCTCTTTTTCCTTCACCATGTTGAATTTGGGTTCAGTCTCCTGCAGCTCTTTTTGCTTCTCCTCGATTTTCTCCAACAGCTTCTGGCGCTCCTTCAGCAGACGTTTCTGGAAGAGCAAGAACGGCTCATTTTACAACAGATCTTCAACATGTAGGACTTTGAGATGAGGAGGGGAAGAAGAGAAACTTGAACATGGAAAAGTCGATAATCTCTTGTAAAAGGAAGATGGAGGAAGGATGACTTTAAAAAGGGCAAACGTTCATTATCATCTATTCAGTACGTTTGCTTGTACCACTTAAACGCACTTTCCAACAGAAACATAAAGATTTGAGTTTTTGCACAATCTGTGTCCTAAAAATGATGTTGAACAAAATTATTGGAAATAGTTCAACAAATGATATCCTATGCAGCAGGTTTAAAGCCAAATCATTCCTTACCCTTAGCCAAAACAGTTGAGACCAGATGCCAAAAAATGTTTGTATTATTTAATGTAGGATAGATATGAATGGAGAGAACACACACATAGTCTAGAGTCTGAGGGTGACTCGTGTACAGCCTTAAAAACGAGGGCAGACTCCAACTGCGTGCGCCTTATGTGATGACCTTTTTAATTTAGTAAAATTACGATGCATTTACTGAAGTAAACACTAATTACAACAACAAAATTCACCATTCCCATCACTACAAGTGTTGCTGCTTGTAAACCATAATCACAGATGAAAGAACGAGGATACTACGAGGAAACTACAACCAACTCTGAACACACGTGACACTCAAAAAGTAATAACAGGTTGTGTTTTTGGGGAGAACACAGCACATGCAGGGGGTAAGTAATAATAAATGTCTACAGCAAAACCTATTCTGAACTAACCCTTCTATGATTTAACATACTAACACAAACTTAAACATTTCTGCTCCATCTTAATTTGGAATATTAGTTTTCACCTGATCTCGCCAACAACAAACCTACAGAAGGACAGCTCATTTCTCTGTTTGTGTATTGATGGTGGGTTTGTCATCTCACAGGTATGAAAACTTCCAGATTCCTGCCCATGTTGAGGCCAACTCAAATCAGAACCATCGGCAGTTCGTGACGCAGTGCTGCTACCCTGGCTTTTCATTTTGCTCCAATAACTTTTGGCAGGATGCGCTGCCAGCCGTAGCCAGGTGGGCTTAATCCAACCAACAGCCAGCAGGCTGCCTGGGACCCATCGTGGTTCACACACAGACTGAGCCAATAAAGCCGTTATGTATGATTACTGCCTTCATACCAACACGTGCACACAAACACACACTGCACACAAGGCCATACGGAGAGCGATCTATGCCAGCTCTGTACACACAACCTGGTGCCAGGAATGATGTATAGCGGAGCTGATGGCAAAGAGTCTGATACACAGGCTGGTGCTTCCTCTGTTTTGGTTCTCAATTCGGCTCATTATTGGACCAGCAAATGTTCTATTGAAAGATTCAGAAATAAAATACTCAACTGAGAATAAAACAGCCATTTGAATGAGTGCTCTCTGATTAGTTGATGAAATGATGAAAATCCACAGGAAATTCTTCAGTGACTATTTTGTTCATTATTACTTTATTAAGTAGTGCCAGTTTTCAAAAACATTTTCTGATCAATAGTACTGTAAAATTGAATATCTTGTTTTTTTGTTTTTGTTACTGCTGGTCAGACAAAATAAACTATATTTATTTAATTATTTATTTTGGTAATTCCACTTCCACTCATTTTTAAAACATTTTACAGATGCAAATTGATTGACGATTTAAAAAAAATGAAAAATCCACAGATCGCTCAACAGAATTGTGTGGGTCACAAAAGGTCTGTGTTCTTGAAAAGTAAAGTACTTGTGCACAGCTACCCCTCTTTCCAACTAACAAGAGTGAAAAGTCGAGCAGCTGAAGAGAGAAACTACCCGCCTTCTCTACATACACTGATGGTGCAGGAGAAAGGAGTGAGGGAGAGTGTAGCTGGTGCAGCATCACGTGTGCAGAGTGACGCAGATGGGAGGCTTCCGTACCCTCTGTTCGCTGTTGCCTGCCAGCTCGTCCTGCAGGTCCTTGGCCTTCAGCTCGAGCTTGGTCCTCTGCTTGATCTGCTCCTGGCGTTCGGCCGATAGCTGCTCTCTTTCCTCCTTCATGGCAGAGATCTTGGACTTCAGCTCTCTCACAACACGCTCTGTCTCCTACAGGAAGGGAACCAAAATAAAGAAACAAGATGTGAGATTAAATTCAAGGGAGTATAAACACGACAACTTACTTCCTCTTCAGTGATTAATCAACTATGAATTTATTTACCAAGGCCACATAATGTCAGGGGAGGTTGATACTAAGCCCTCTAGAAATGTTCTGTTGTTATGTTAAATGGATTGTATGTCTTTTTTGTATATGTTGTTCTGTGCTCTCACTATGTGAACAGATAGCCTGCTTACAATAAGACCAGTATTTTGTTTTGCAGCCCACATAATATTAATATTTATAGCGCAAGGTGGAATTCTTTACCTCTACTTTGTCTCGAGCATCTTGCTGAGCATCACGCAGCTGTCTGGATTTGTCTCCACAGGTCTCTCTCTTGGTGGACAGCTTGAAAAAAAAAACAAAAAAAGACACACACACCAAATGCAGGTTTGTTATTGAAGCTGTAATCAACAGAGGATGAGACAAACTTTTTGGTGCACAGGCCACAGTGACCAATCTATTCTTGCATTCATTTGTATTTAAACACAGATCACTCATTTTTCTGACAGTTACGTTTTAAATGGCCATTCACCTGCCATAAAAAATGTTGCTCAACTAGTCATGGCCAAATTAAAATGTAATATTCTGAGTGATGTGATAATTTACCATTCTGACACCAAAACGTATGTTAATAAGAAAGTCCATCATTTTCAGTCTGTTACTCTGTATGTATGTATGTACTTGGGTTTGTTACCTCATCCAGTTTGGCGCGGGTTTCATTCAGCTCCTGGTTGTAGATGGTGTACTCCAGGGCTCTTCTCATCTTGTCCCACTTCTGGTACTGAGCCAGCTCCTCCTTCTCATCCTCCAGGGTGTGCAAACGCTCCTCAATGTACTTCAACAGCTCATTGATCTTCTCTCGCTTCCCCTCTAAGGGACAAAAACATCAGGCTGGTTAAAAAAAAAAAAAAAAAAGTAACAACAACTTCATGCTGGTTATGTTTGGGGAAAAGTGATAATTTAATGGTGACTGGTGTGAAATAGGAATTGCAATTGGTTATGCAAAACAGCTTCTTGAGACGCAACATGATCTTGTGAATGAATCCTTTGAACATGAAAAAAAGCATAACAATAATAATTATAAGAGGGATTCATGTAAGTCTATGAAACAGTGAGTTTTTACCTGTCTCCTTCATGAGAGAAATGCTCTCTTCTTTGCGCTCATCATACACTCGTGTCCCTGCCACCTCTCTCAGCAGCTTCAGGCGCTGGGAGTCTGGTGCTGTGGCCATTTGGTTGATCTGCAGGAAATATTAAAATAGCGCATGAGATGGAATACCTTGCTTTTGAATGCAGTGTTAAAGAATATATTTTATATACAATTATCTGATGTTCCTTTATGAATTAACGCCACCACTTAATATCAGCTGATATGCTACAGGACATGATTTTAAAATGACAGACCGAGACACCCAGCTAAGGATAGCTAGCACTCTTTTTACAGTCCTGCTTAAATACTTCAAATGCATTACATAACACTGAAAAATAAACTATTGTTGGCACCCACTCCTTTCTCACCTTTCCCTGCTTGACAATGTAGTAGGGGTTACTGCGGGAGAAGCCGGCGCTCTCCAGAAGGTTCATGACATCATTCTTACTGCAACAATCACAGACACCATCAAAGAAGTGATTACGTGATTTCACAGAGTTATTTCCTGCGATTACATGGACGGCCAATCCACAGCAATACTTACGTCACCATCTTCTTGTCTAAGAAGTACTGGTCTTTCTTTGCACCGATGACACGACGAAGGGAGACTTCCTCTTTGTCGATCTGAAGGGAGAGGGACATTTATCACTGGTCAAGATGAGAATCGCGCACACACACAGCAGAATTGGCTGGTTATGTCACAGTACTATCAGGCTGCATGATTACAGTTTCTCACCCAGTTCAAGACAATCTTTGGATTGTTAGAGTGGTGCAAACATCTGGCCTTCATCAACACAGTAATAAGCACTTTGTGTTCTGGAGGCAGTGTAACTACAGTGGTCACAGCAGCCTTCAGCAATTTATGGAGACAGTTCAATATGAACTGAACAACATAACAGTGATGACTTTGTACCACTTCCACTGGTAGCCTGGACTCAAAATGTTTGTTGTTTTACACATTTAGCTTTACCTTGAGGTGTCTGCGATTTCAGTAATAGGATCAATATGAAATGTTTGCCATTCCTACCGGCAGCCGGTTGTCAGAGTTGTCAAATATAATCTCCACAAAAGCTGAAATGACACGAGGACCAGTTCCCTCCTACAATGACAGGGAGAAAAAAAAACAACATATTTCTCAAAATAATTAAGTGTTAACATTCCTTAATAATGTTTCCCATTGTGTTTCAGTTCTATATCACACTTTTTGTATTTCGACAGAAAAGCATCTAATCCTATTAGGACCTTTGTAATCCGCCAGTTAATGAGACGTTACGCAAACATTTGTCAGCATCAGCATGTCAAGAAATTCCTACCCAGCCACTTAGTCAGACAGTTATTTCAAAACAGCAGCCAAGATTTGTCATGTCCCTGACATTTGACTGTACTTACATGGAGCAGGGCCAGACGCTGTTCAGGTCGCAGGTGACTGAACTCATCACTGAGCACAAACTGGATGGCTGAGAAAACGGAGAGAAAACAGTGTTAGAAATGCAAAAAAAAAAAAGTTTAAGTGCTGTGCGGTAGAATTTACTGAGGATTGCACATACCGTAGAAAAAGTTACTTTTTCCTGACCCATTTCGTCCAACTGTGACAGAAAAGTGGAAACACAAAGTGAGGACATAGTCACATTCAGTCACAGCCAACCACACAAGACTTTGGCACAACGGTTTTGGTCTGTCAACTTAAGTCCCCTCACACCCACATACACATAGTACTGAAAATTGGTGAAAAGGTTAATGTGAGCACATACTCACCAATGACATTGTGTTTTGGACTGAAGGGATCTACCACAGTTTGGTCCCTGTAACTTCTGAACCCCTGGATGATGACCTGCACAAGAGACCACCGTGAGCACACACATCCTAACACAACACTAACCACATAATGCAGAAAAGGACTGTACAAATGGACCCCAGTGGCAGGCCAGGAAATACTCTTTAATATCCTGCTATGTAAGTTAGGCTAAATCTGCACAGCCTGTTTGATTCATTAAAGGAGGGCCTGTGAACTGTCTACCACTTTTCATACACATTTAAGGGCCACCACGCATGCAATTATGACACACTTTAAATCAAAGGAGAGCAATGAGCTATCAAAGCTCGTATTCACATGACGCAGAATTCAATGTGATGCTGTGCAACATTAAGAGAAATGCGGCTAACCTCGCTTCATGTAGCATTTAGCTTAGCATCCCGGTGAAGGGGACAGGCTATTCAATTCAGCTTAAGTCCAGGCAGCCGACTCTTTCACTTATAGCAGTGTTGGGGGTTATTTAGCTCTGTTGTTTCACGTAAAGTCAGCCTGTGTGCTAAATATTGGTATAATGAGCATAATAATTAAGAGCACCAACGTAGCACAGGGCTGCTTAACGTTAGGCCGGTTAGCTTACCTGTTTGATGTACATGGCTGACTATCGGGGCGTTTCCTCGGTTCAATCTGGAGATACGCTTCCCCACCCCCTCCACTGAACTGGAGAAGACGGGAATTCAGTAACCCAAACTTAACAAAATAGTAGAAATTGATGCATTCGGATTATTTGAAACCCTGTGCGGCAAAAGAGAATAACATGGAAAATGGCGGCGGGGGCGGGATACAATGGAGCATACCATTTCTTAAAAACAGGGGCGTGAAAATAAGCATGGACTATAATATGTGCGTGGTAGCGAAATATTAGACGCTTTATGGTGAACAGTACTGTAAACTTTAGGACGTCATGTTCCGTCGCTGTCTGCAGTGTGCGTAAACAACAAGTTCGCCACCTTTGCCATGTACAAACCTCCCTATGTGCACAGTTGGTATAGTCTGGCTGTCTGTCTTCTAGGCGCCAAAGACAGAAAAGTGTCGGTGGCGCGGTGGATGTGGTGGAAACACGACGAAACCAAGTCAGATTGTCGCTAAAGGCGGCTGTTTATTGATAATCACCAAACGAAATGTTTTATTCTGTCTTTAAAAAGCACAACGTCACTTAGTCTCACATGGGAATGTGCACTTATCTTCTTTTCCTGCGGCCTCTTTTCCAAAAAATCTAAATGCAACATGCACGTTTTCATTCATAGCTTGCTGAGGTTGCACACTAACTTAATGACCAAACATATGGGCATATGCAGTCTGTCTATTTATGTTAATGTAAGCATTGCTGCTCATCTAAACCTGCTTATCAAGACCAGCTCAGTCACTGCAGGTGTCACTGTTGCCTCTTCTGTTGTTCTTAATGCCCTGTCAGAGTTTATACTCTCAATGCAAGGTCTTATAGGAAGTATTGGTTTTTACTCTGTCCTGCTGATTATAGGAAAAGGTCTGCAGTAGCTCATCTGGAAAAAGTCCACTTGCAATCCCATTTGACTTTTTAGTTATA
Organism: Scortum barcoo; assembly: GCA_023238725.1. Lineage (NCBI taxonomy): Eukaryota > Metazoa > Chordata > Actinopteri > Centrarchiformes > Terapontidae > Scortum > Scortum barcoo. The sequence goes on along the minus strand of CM041553.1, from coordinate 9,549,381 downwards.
AACCTACTACTACAAACACAATGAATACGTGACAGCAACTTCATTTTTGTGTTGAAAACATTTATTAAACACACATCAACATCCACATTATTGAAAAAAAATCAGACAGACTGTAATTTTCAAATAAATTAAGTTTAAATGCCTGACTGTATTTGTGAATAGGCAAATAAATCACAATATCAACCTAAGGCATGTATATTGCAGTTTATCACTGTGCTGTGTTGTATCATCTCTGCAGTTCAGAAGACAGGAAAACAGCGAGGGTACCCATGGATTTCATAGGCCTCATGCATTCAATACTAATATCTTGACTCTTCTCTGTTTCTGTTCCTGATCTTCAGTCTGTCTCCTCTGATGGTTTCAACAACAGGCACACAGAGAGCATTAATCTTTATTCTTTTCAAGTAAGACTACAAGCAGTCACAGTTCATTTTAAGGCAGTGCAGTTATTGGGCTCAGTTTGAACTGGTGGTGGACCGGGGACTGCAGGCAAGAGGTAGGGAGGGTGAACACGGATGGCTCAAAGTTTTTGGTGTTGAAGGTGGTGGCAAAGTCGTTGGCAAAAAAGGAAGCGGACTCTGGGGCGCAGGGTGTGGCCGGTTCAGGTGTGGCGGCATGAGCCGGGGCTGTGGATAGGACCTCTGACTCAAACTGCAGCAGCTGACCCATGAAACTGAAGTTGGGTGAAATGACTGCCCGGCGCTGCTTGATGATGTCGAAGGCTGCATCCAGCCGCAGCCGCTGCGTCCTCATGATGTAGGCCATGCAGATGGTAGGTGAGCGGGAGATGCCTGCTTCGCAATGGACCAGGACCTTTCCCCCTGATTGCTTCACGTGATCTGGAAGGAGAAGAAGAGGATAAGACAACGTTAATGAAATGTTTTTTGTGATCATCAGCAAAATTGGTGCACAGAATCCATTAACATTGCATTAATTGAATTATTTTCATATAATTTAGGCCATGGTGTTGTGTCAGACTTTATTTTTTCGTTTGGTTTGTGTGTGTCTGTAATTGATATTATAGTAAGTAAGTCAAGTTAGGTGGTGAAGAGGTTACAATGAATCAACAGGGACTTTTTGACTGTGAACAATAACAAATGAAAAATCACATTTTAACTCTGTAATTATTGCCTACTCCTCACTCCCACTCACTTATTAATGCAAACACTTTCCTGCACATCCATCTAGTTTCTTTCTCTCTCTGTCACACACACACTGCAGAAGCAGGATATTACCATGAACATCAACCTCAACAGTACATCTCATGTAGGGGTACAGAAATGTACACACCATCCTGTACCATTTTCAGTTGTGTACACACACCAGACACTTTGTTGGGCTTGTCTGAGTCACAGCGCAGCTGTACATGAGAGTTTTTCTCTCCTACACTGCTGTGGGGGAGCTGGGTGCTGCTGCAGAGTTCAATGTGGCACAGAGATGTGTGTTCTAATTTAGAGCTACCACACTCCTACACACTTATCTGTGTGTTCAGATTTGCCCACACGAGAAAAAAATCAACTTTTTATCTGCATAAGTGTTGCTCATGACACATTTCAAGATTCAGTTAATTCTTAGACCTGTTGGAAACACCTACACGTCTCCTTTTCTGTCCGTCTCATTAAGAGTTTGATCTACCTACAGATACCTCTACTTATGTCTCTCTCTTTCTATTAAATAGAAATACTGAGGGCCACTTGTGTCTGGTTCCTGAGAGAGACTGCAGGGGGATGCAACTATAGGCTTCGGACTCCTCTGATCCTCGATAAACCGCAAGAATGAATCATGAACTTCCCATCTGGAGTGGAGGATGCAACGGAATGGGGGAGTGACAGCAGCAGCTTTAATGACCATCCACAAGTGATGCATTGGCTGGAGATGTCGTGACACGCTTCAGAAGCTGATTTCATCCAGGAGTAAAGTAATATTTATTACCTCCTCCCTGACTGTACATCAGTCACCGGATGGGTTTCTCATTGGTGACTGATTGTTGTTCAGGGGCCCTGCTGCAGCTCGGTGAGGATTTGTGCACACTGCTGCTCTAATCACTTGGCACGGCTGATTAATTTGGAGGCCTTCTCCAAATGTAGGCTAAACTGCCCCTGGAACAAGTTTTGGCCTTATGTAATAATGGGCGAGTTTACACAAAGACACCCTAAATGTAGGCTGCATCCCCAAACAATGCACAATAGCAGCTACCCGGTACCGGTCAGCCAAGCTGCTAGTGGGTGAGCTTTGTCCTTGGTTATACCTGGCTATAAATAGCCACCAGCACATTGTGTACATCTTTTGCTGCTGCTGCAATTATCCAGCACCCCTCTCCTCTCCCACGCGCTTTCTCTTCCTCTGTAACACATTAGTGTACCTGCTGCTACCCTCAGGTCTGTCAATGGGTCCCACCTGCACACAACCAACAACTGTGCTTTCTCATTGTGTGTTAGTAAGCTAGCTTTTATCCTCCACCCAACCATCATGAACTGCGTCTGAGTGTGTGTTTGCATGTTTGTGTGTGTGTGTGTGTGTGTCAGCCCCGGCCTCCCTCCCCGGCCATTACTAAACACGGACAGCTCACCCAGTTGTCACACTGAGTGGCCACACCCGGCCAAGTAAGCCATCGAGATTAGGCCTGGGAGGCGATGACGGCATGGGAGCGTCTTTTTCAAGTTAAGATGGGGAGAGAGGGAGGAAGAGAGGTTGGAAGGGGATGGGGGATGTGAGTAAATCCTGAATGAAAGCAGGCTGACTGGATATGTTGGTGGGGGATTGGAGGCAGGCGATCAAGTTAAACTGATTACAGCTGGGTTTCTTATAGCCCTCTATTTGAGAATGGCAGCAGGTGAGAGGAGGCGACAAAGGGGGCTTATTTGAAGACGCAGAAATAAACAGACCTATGTTTAGGTGTCTCTTTCTAACTCAGCTTGAGTAATTTTCAGACTCCTTGGGGTGATGTTGCACTATAAATATATGGAATTTGGTGTTACTCCAGGAAGAGACTCCATTTTAGTGGTGGGGTATTTATTTCGCTTCTCATCTAGTTTGGGTGGCTGAACTATTTCCAGCACTGAGCCAAGTGAATCAGTCCCTCAGTAAAACAACAGTACAGAAAAACTCCATCCTGCTGTGACTTCTTGAACTTCAGATTCAGACACAAACCTCTGAGTATAAACCCTGACAATCAGAATAGAGTTCAAGAGCTGCACCCCTACGAACCAGAGGGCCAGGCACAACATTCCCTTCAACTCACCAATAAACTCTATCTATGGCCTCCTGGAAGTGGGAGCTGATGTCGGCCATGTGGCTGTCCTCCACTGGGATCCACTTGTAGTCGTAGTGGCCCTTGGCCGGCTGCAGGTCCCTGCGTGACACGTTGAGCAAGGCCGTGATGTGAAGGTCGCTGAGATAGTCCTGTCTGGAGGCGTGGTAGGCACTACCGAGGTAGAGGAAAGGCAGGATCTCTACGGGTTTACCCTGAGAGGCACAGAGGGGGGCAGGGAAAAAAAAAGATAAGGACCAGAAAATACAACACAGTGCAGTTTTACGGCCTCCTAACAAGACATAACACCGGACCCAAGATCTTGATGCATCTGCCACCCATAATCCAAGCCACAACATCCAAACACCTGTCAGCGCAGTGAGAAGATGACGTTCATCTGCAGACAAAACGCACACAAACGAACAAATGCAGCTGGGGGAATGGATTTCCCCTATTATGTAAATGATGAAGTGAAATAATCCACAATATGTCATCTGCAGACACAATAGAGTACTCTTTGAAATGTGGAATAACCCCTATAAATTTTCTGTTTGGGCAGTGGAAGAGGAGGTGGAAAAGGTCAGGGATCAAAGCCTGTTTCTCTCCACAAGGTGTCCCAATGTCAGCTGGGCATCAGCGAGCTATCTGCCCCCTTTTGTGAGCCAAATATAAGAGTGGCTGGGGAGCAGTGAAGGTCAGAGAATATCATCTGTATGTTGAGAAAATGTTTTGATGCCAAATATAAATCTCTCTGATGTCAGCAGGGCTAGGATGTGTGTGTGTGTGTGTGTGTGTGCGTTTTTTGTGTGCGTATGTGGATGAGATTGAAACTAAAAAAAACACACAGGCTGGCAGTGGATGTGTGCCCCTGTGTGGGAAAGAGGGAAGTACTGTACTGTGAAGGGTGTTTCCATACCTGATCGTAATCTGGTTTGTGGTGAGAAAGCTTCTCGCTGTGGCTGCTGGCTCTTTTCTCGGTTTCAGTTCCGCTCTGGTCGATGGTTTTCACCTCAGTGCAAAGTTCAGGGTATTGAGAGTGGAAGTTCTCGTATCCTCCTGAGAGAGAGAGGGAGGGGGGGGGGGGACACATAAATAAGCTTAGAATAATTCTACCTCTACCCCCCTCAGCACATACACATCTTGCGAAATAGCTGCCTTTGTGAAACAGTCTCAGCGCCGGATTATAACATTTATAACCTGATTATAAGCGCGTAATTAATTACAGGAGCCCGCAGTCAAAGGACCGGTAATCCTTTTAGGGCGACATCCTGAGGACGCAGAGGTGACAGACGGAAATGGATGAGTTTCAACACATTATCACAGCCCCGATGGATTTACTTAGGGTGAAAGAAATGGTTCGGAGGGGGTTGAATTTTTTCTGCCTTTCATTCTTTCTTTCTTTCTTTTTTTTTTATCAATGAAAGTCATTGCACCACCAATTTGCCTTCGTTTCTCGCGCACTGACTCATCCGCTCCGTTGACGCACGCAGGACATTTATCACTCCAAGAAGTGAGAGATAAAAGTGGGCTGCTCTCAGCTCAGGCAAGAAGGACAATGAGAGAAAGATAGCGGATTAAATAAGATATGTATAGGTCTAAATATTTATTAAAAAAAAAAGTCAGTCATTAAAAACACTGCACTGACAGAGAAGTGGACAATCATTTCTTTAGACCCCACAACATTAATAACCCACATTAATTAAAGTTTAACCAAAAGCAAGATCGTTAAAATACATTCTTATAAAAAGTTTTCTGAGATGTAAAATAGTAAATGATACTAAGCTGGCTCTCCTACAGTCTGTTTTTGAAGCGTGGACAGTCAATTCTTGAGACAACAACTAAGTGACAGCCTGTCTTCATGTTTCCCTCTCTGGATTAAAACTGTTCAATCTCCCAAAGCTCTCACCTTTCAGGAAACAGATGTTCGCCCCGCTGGCTAGATGTGAGAGAGTGTTTATTACTATTTGTGCTACACTGTCCTTTTTCAGCTTTTGCCAGTGGGACGTCCGGTCATCCAGAGCTACGATGGCCGACACGCTCCCCTCCCGCAGCCGAAACAGGGCTCTCTCATCCGGGATGACGAACTGCAGAGGCACCGGTCCTCCCCGGGACCTCCGGACCACCACGGAGTTGAGGTTGACATTGACAGAGCCTTTGATGTTGGAGTTCGTGAATGAGAAATAAGGTCGGCAATCCACAATAAGGCAGCTCCCACTCTCCTTCCTGATGATTTTCCTCAGACGCCGGCCGTCTATGCTGGAGACCTTCATCCTGACGTCGACGGCTCTTATTATTATTATTATTATAAATATTATTACTATTATTATTGCCTTAAGAAGTCGGCTGGTACGGGCGAGCGAGGAGTCCCGAGCGCGTCTGAGCCTACATGTCCTCCAAGGGGATTCCGGCCGATCAGTTTTATGTGAATGGGACCTCCGGCGCGTGACGTCACGAACCATATATGGACACCGGCGAGGTGTGAGAGCGGCACAAGCCCCGCCCCCCCCGCCTATGACTGGCCTGTGACTCCGCCCCCACCCTCCGCTGGTAAATAAAAAGCCTTACTACCGCAGAGAGCTCGGTATTACTCACTGCGTGCTCTCTGACGGTGCACCTGCCCTTTTCCTTTTTCAGGCTCCGCTTTGGTTTCAGGGAACCTTTGTGGACATGAAACCAGTGGGGTTTTTTTCTTTTAAAAGGATGACTACAGATAATGGAAGAAGAAGAAAAAAAAAAATCCCACACAGTCAGAACTGGATGCAATGTTTGGGAAAGATGCAATCAAACATATGAGTCAGAATTACAGAAAAACACAGTAATAGTGGCTGTTAGATGAATGATGGAGAATACAGTACATTTATACCTACTGTATGTCTAAAATGAGGTATTACAGGAAAATCACAGGGATACCATACAATGCATGAAAAATGGCTGCAACGCTAAGATTTTTTAAAATTATTGATTAATCTGCTAATTTTTTTGATTACAGCTGAATATGTCATATGATTGTGTAAAATGCACATCACTCTTTTCCATTAAATAATTTGGTGTTCTACAAACAGTCTAAAACTCTGAAATAACCAATTTTCAGTCATATACAACAGAAAAAAAGCTGAATATTCGGCATTTTTGCTGTAAAAAACGACCTGAAACAAAATAAATGATTATAAGAATAGTTGGTTATGGTCACATAGCATCCATAAACTCATTACCATGTACACACACGTACAGTGTATAAATAGACACATTTATGGGGGACGATCACAGAAACATTTAAAGTGATATTACAGGAAATTGAAATGATAACACACTGAGTATGATATGACACAGTGAAGGTCTGCCAAAAAACAACATTTACAGTGATAGAATAACAAATAAAAAATGCCACATAATATCTGATGCTCACATACTATAAACTCACAAGTGAGTAACACACCGACTGACTAACTGCACTGTAAATCCTCAGAGGTGATTTTTTTTGTTAAGGCTACTTATGAATAATCTGCCGTACTTAGTAACATCGAGAATTTCAAGGAGAGTTCAGTAGCTGGGCGGCAAGTGGCTGACGAAAGCAACCTCTAATTTCTGCTTGGTCCCATGTATAGCCCAGTGAACATGCCTTATATCCCTCAGCAAGTAAGCCTAATCCCTCAAATGAATTAACAGGTTTAAACGTCACACTGCATGCACTCACATGACGTGCAATCAATCCCAACAGGAACCTCAGGTCTGTGTTTGGGTTTTGTTTGCCTGTGTGTGTGTGTGTTTGGACTTAAATATGTATCTCTAGCTCCTAATCCCACTTAAACCATTTTACAGTATGTCATCCTTGGAGAAGAATATCATCCCAAAAGAGCAAGAGCACAGTCAGGCACAGCAGGTGTAATTCATTTAATAGTTTTTCAATTAAAGAGCACATTAAAAACAAATTACTCTCATTGATCTGGATCATTTTAGAAGATATTCTTATTTACCATTTTGCCTAGTTTTAGATAAGATGATTGATACCACTCTCATGTCTTTACTGTTAATGTTGTGCTATAGCCAGCAGCTGGTTAGCCTAGCTTAGCATAAAGACTTCAGGAAACAGGGGGAAACAGCTAGCCTGGCTCTGTACAGAAGGTAACAAAATCAGCCTACCAGCACCTCTAAAGCTCACTTTGATTGTTAAATCAGTAATCTGAAGTGTGAAAACACAATTTACCATTTTGTTGCGGTTTATTTTAGTTTATTTAAACTAAATATATTTAGTGGGCTTAATATGTGCTAATAGGCAGATCTTGTTACCTTTGTGCACAGCCTGGCTAACTTCAATTTTTACACTAAACTAAGTGAAGCTAAGCCACTGCTGGCTCCGGGTAATATTCATATAAGTGTGTTGTGTAAAATATTTGCTTCATTCATCCATCCATACATTTTCTGTACCGCTTATCCTGTCTCACAGGGTCGTGGGGGTATATTTGCTTCAATATAATAAAATGACAACGGCTTCCTACTGAACACCCCTGTTTCATTCAAGCACTACAGTTACTGTTGCTGACTAATTTAATCATTTGACTGGTGATCTGAATCTCTGATTACTTACTATAAGTATTGAAAATATTTTTGTTAGAATGTGTAAAAAGTTTCCTACCCAGATTGTGACCAAAGTTCAAGGCTCTACGACCAAGCCACTCTTACAAAATAGCCTATACGTGGCGTAAACAAGAGGCACTGAAAGCCTCTTTGGTCAAATTAACCCAGCAAATATGTGTTACATCATGTTGTGTCTGCTGCATGAATGCGTGGGAATGATAACAGGATCAGAACGGAGGGACACTGAACAACAGAAATGTGACGAATGGACAGACAGCGAGACAGACGCAGTGACAGACACAGATGGACAGACACCAGACTAAAAAACAAAACAATAACAAACAAAACAATAGATAGCCCTCGCGGCCATGACAGTCTCATTCAGTAGTGGAGAAAAGATTTTGCATGTGGCGCTGTTCCCAGCTAGCTGCCTGTGTGTGGATTGGCTGAAAAAAAATAGGCAGTTGAATGGATGGATGAATGAGTGGCAGAATGGCACGTAGATAGATGGATGGATAGATGGGTGTACTGTAAGATGAATGGGATGGGTTGGGGCTGGGTGGAGAGACGCCTGGATGGCGGCTGAGGATTAGAGGGACAGCAGGCAGCGTGCCATATGGTCCAGTCTAATCTGGGCTTGTGACATCATGGCTGATGAGCGGGGAGGCCTGCCATCCGTTTCCGAGCCCTCATTTCATTATGGGGTTTGTTAGTGTCAGCCATAAATATCAACAGTAGATAAACAAGTGTTCGGCCAGCTTTTAACTTGACTCTTTTTTTCTCTATTTCCATATAATCTCCCTTCTTATCCTCTTTTTCTTTTTGTCTGTCCTCTGGTCTTTTTCCTTACCTCCCTCTCCTCCCTCCCTCTCCCATCAGCAGTTTGAACCCGAACATCTTTCTAACCGGATTGCTTTAGTATATCAGTGGCTCTTTCATATGGCTAATATATTTAGGAAGCAGGCAGGCAATTTCTAAGCCAGCTACAATCCTGCCGAATCTTGGAGTCAGCTGGTGGACTATTAGGGTTGTCACCATCTCATACAGTGTTTTTACAAAGTGTGTCACCTGTGGGGATGTCATCGGGTCACTAGTGCAACAGATCGATTTGAACTTCATCCATAAAAGCAGAGGAATCACAGTGTCGTATGCCTATCTCATTATTGTCAACCAGTGCAAAAGACATTAAATAAAATAAACTAATAAAAATACACAAGACATTGAAACAATCCAAACAAAATACAGGAACACATCCTATGGGATAGATCAGAGCCAGACTTTTGATTGCTCAGAAAATGTTGCTGATATTACATGATTTTGAAGCCCTCTATGAGTAAACTGAATATATTTTTAAGAGTTTTTAAGTGTTGGTTGGACAAATCAAGACTTGAATAGGATGATCCTGGTTTTCCGTATGAAAAGAGTGAATCCAGTGTTAATCCAGCTAGCCTCCATCTCCATGAAATTTTCTTACCTTGTCTGTGTGGCTGGATGGATGGTTTGACAATGTTCACAGAGGACGATAAACAAAATAACATTTTTAGACATGTTTAAAATTCAACTGTGAGATATTTAGTGCTTTCCAAAAATGTGGTGATGATATTCTGCAGTTGAATTTAGGTTTCGCACCTGCTTTCTAAATATAATAAATAATATTACACCTGCTTTGCTTTGCACTTCTAAGTAAGAACTTTAAAATCTGAGCATTGACTCGTATGGTTGCACAGTATTCTGGTCTATGGAGGCTCCTGCCAGTGGAAAAATCTGTTTTCCTGCCTCATCTGTTATTGATTTCTTGCTGTTTCACTGTTGTACACTGATCCAAAAAGAACCACTCTGTTTTTTATTCTGAGGGATAAATCCAACCTATTATTTTGTACTATTGACTGATTCCAAATATTTCCTGCTGTAACTTGAACTTTGATATCAAGCACTTTGTCCACATTTGACCAGTTGTTTGCAAAAAAAGACAAAGAAAAACCTTCAAAAAACCACAATGCTTATATGTAGATGTCCATATATCTTCTTGAGGCTGTTAAACTGTGCATGTGGATTGATCATGATGTTTAAAAGAAAAAGAGATTTGTTTTGCTGCAGCTGTCTTTATGTGCCTGTGTCTTTGCTGCATGCCACAAGACATTTTATTTACACCAGACAATAACTGCATTAGTGCGGTATGTGAGTGCGTCATGTCACTTCCTGTCCAGAATGTCCCCTTTTCCATGTTACTTAAAAAAGCATCAAAACACAATGGGATGTGTTTGCTGGGACATGTGGCCCCTCCCCAACCCCTCACCCTCCCGCCTCGCTCAGCTGCACAGGTGCTTCCTGGTTTGCTGACAGAGCCTCCAGATGATGATGCTATTTCCCAAGAAGGCAAGAAGTAAAGACATTACTAATCTCACCTCAGCTGACCACTGAGTAGAGCAGCCTGGAATTCCACTTGGGTCCCAAAAATGACTCAAAGAGGAAGATTCAGAGTAGAACTACAATCAATAGTTTGTATTACAATCATTGCAACACCAGCAGTCATTTCTAGGTAATGTCCCCCACAGAATCAAACAGAAAAACATGTGAACTGTGTTTTAACGAGCACCCACATCCCATTGCTTCAAAGTGAGCACCAACAAATAAGGGATAATGACTGTTGATAATGAAATGTCTATGTTCAGTCAACACATATTCTAAGCACTGTTGTCTGCCAACAACAGTAAATGCCACAGTTTATCAAAGCTCCCGCGGAGTTTTCAGTTCATAAAGTTGGGCTTTTGAACATCATTAGATATGATCTAATAGATAGAATAGAATATATAAACTCTGAGTGGTTCAAAAGAAGGCTCTTGAATTGTAGAGCTTTGGCACTTCAAGGTACATTTTGTTTTTTATCTTGCATATTTATGGTATGTTGTGTATTTTGATGTTTTATTCTTGCGATGTTGTTTTGTTGTCCACAGTTTGGATAACAATAAACTTCACAATCTTTGGAGATAAAAATGGTGAAAACTCAGGAAGAGCCATAGGTGTCATATACAGTGTTGCCAGATTTGACTGATAAAAAGTAATTCAATCAGAGCCTGTCACCTTACCCCAAAAAAGTAAAAATCTATTGCCTCAGTCTCACATTTAAATAATTCAAATTAGAAAATAAAATAAGTATTTTAAATAATATTACATTACAAGTGTGAACACACAAACTGATTTGCTTTAATACTTGTGTCACAGAACCATGACAGAATTATAACTGGAATGGGAAAAAGGTTAAACCTAGTTTTGATAAACTGAAATGACATTTGGTTTTGACAGTCATCAGTTTTGTGTCTCTGCATGTTAAGCTGAGCCTACTTGTAGTTTAAACTTTGTTGGTGGAATCCACCTAATCTGATAACACTCGTGCATGGCAGACAAAAGAAGCAGTCAAAGGATTACACTGGAGAAAAATAGCTGGTCATAACTAATCATAACTGGGTGTTTCAGGGAGTGCTGCTGGCATGTAGTGACATGCCAGTTCTTCATTTATGCGGTGTATGATCAGAGACAGCAACAACAAACGTCAGCACTGTGAGTAACCACACTCTCAAATCATTTCTCATCCAGTCAACTGTCCGCTGCCAAATTCAATATGAAACAGGAATGTTTGGTATTCCTGAGTTCAAGTCATGATATGATGGCCCAGATGACACATGGTGAAAACACACTCAGATGCATACACAAACACACACACACCAGTGCTTCAAAGGCTTGACTCATCCTTCCTCATTTCCACCCACTGCTCACCGTCATGTCATGACTCTCTGAGGAAAAACCAAACACTTGGGCAAGACAGTCGAGGAAGGAGACAGAAACACATTACTTCCCCCCAGTTATTATTCCGAAGAAAAGTCACTCTGGGTCTACGGGTGAAATTTCCATTGTGTAAAAATAGTCGCAGCCCCAGGTGGTGATAAATTTGGCTCGCCCTGTTTATGCTGCAGAGGTAAGAGTGCTTTGGGAATTCACTGGAGCTCGAGGTGTTGTCAGGCTGCGCCATGACGTGTAAACTATCAAGAACAACAAACACACCGGATTATTTTTTTTCAACCCCTGTTGTCATTTTGCGTCCAGATTTGCCACAAAACAGACAGTGTTTCCGGCTGACAAGAAGCTGCAACTCCAAGGGAAGCTGAGTTACATTCTCTACTGTACAGTACCATGAATCGCACACCTGACCTGCTTTTTGAAAAGGAGTTTTATAGAGGGGCCCACGTTCATCACATCTCTTAAAATAACACCTGCTTCACATTCACACTTACACACATCCATATCTGGAAGACGCTCAGGTGTACTGTTTCCCATCAGATCTGCTTACAGATTCCACTCATGCCCATAAAGGAGTAAATCAGTAAAAGATCAGTACTGAAAAAACTTTACAGAAATTTGGTGAACACGTCACAACACAAGACATTGCTTCCAGTAAGTTCCTGCTCTTCTTGTCAACAAAACTATTTGGCTTTTTGCACCTAAAGTGTGTTGCAAGACAGATACTTTGTTGGCGGCACTGAGCTCTATTCCCATTGAGAGCAGAGTTACAGAAATTGAAAGTGTGGGTAGGTAAACAATGGGTAGTTTTTGTTCCAAGACGAAACAAGCAGACAGCAGAGTTAAAGGATAAGGCTTGTGATATTCTCTATCCTTTAAGTGTCAGCAAACTGAATGAAAAGACCAACACAAACAATGAACTGATCCTACTAACTAACAAGTATTGTCTGTTTATCCAAAGCCTTATATACTGTACTTCTTTGTGTGAGTATTTTAAGTCAGTCTTATTCCTGACGTTGTAGATATTTACAAGAGAATTAAATGTGTATCAATCCACAGCTGAAGATAATCCCAAACAAATGTTCTATGTATTCTTATTTGGGTTATGTTTGCTTAAAACTACAGTGCCCAGCTGTTTCAGGAATTTAATAAGTTACGATAAAAATAAAACCATATATCAGTGACCTGTTTTTTATAATTAACAAAATACAGTAGGAATGAATGTTCCTACCATAGGCAGGACAAAGTCTGTTGACAATAAGAAAACTGTAAAAAGCCAGAGTTATCGTTGGTATCAGTAAAAAATGCTCTCATAATGCCCTTCCGACACTGCTCTGTTTGTTATGGGTCATTTCATGTTCTGGGGAAGCTACAGATGTCAGCCTCTTTTTGTGCTAAACTGTTTCACGTGGCCTCTTCCTGTTTCAACAGGATGTGTAAAATGCAACTTGAAAACAGCCTCAGTGCCTCAATAGTTAATTGAGGCACTGAGGCTGTTGAGAGTATGAACAAGCTCATCGTGTTTGGATGTAGTCACCCCTCTGTCTGCCAGCTCTGCATTATTCGGACACATCCTCAGCATTATATATAACAATGCATCTGCAAAGCTGTGCTTTCCTCTCCAGCTTTGCTCTCTAACTCATTTTAGAGTCTATAAATAAACATATATGTCACTATGTTGTTATCTGTCTTCGCTTCCGCTATATACAGTGGGTCACAGCAGAGAAAGAGGAAGGAAGAAGATAAATATACAAAGGGCCAGTGCTGAAAATATAGCTGGTGTTTTCTTCTCTGAGGGTGTTAATGTTAATTTGAGAAGGCAATAGATATCACTTAAAGCTTTTGACGGTGAGTCAGCTGACGGATCATCAACTTCAGAGCCTTGCAAAATCAATCCTGACATGCGCTTGGTTTGGTTGAGTACATCTAGCTTTTGTGTGAATGCAGAAGGCTTTTAATACCATGGTGAACCTATCTCAGTTCACCTTTGTTCATGCATGAAACCATGAGCTACACGGTTGGTGGAAGAAACAATGCAAAAACCAAAAATGTTGGAAGAGTGACATTTGTTAAGTCCCGGACTTCCACTGAGCCACAAGATTAGAGAACTAGTTTCAAGAGAAAAAGTACCTGCTAGTGTTTGGGTTCAGTATTTCCTTCTACCATACCTTTGTACAAACCTCATGAAAAATCGAATGGATTCAGACACAAAGCAGCCTTCAGCCTCTATTGAGCATTTCCCGATGCTTTGTTGTTCAAGGAAGTACGCTCGAAAAACATTCCTGTAGACAATTGAATGTTTGTGTCTGCAGCTGTGTGTGTGTGTGTGTTTGAAAGGTGAAAGTGTTGTTGGCACCCTCAGATGAACAAACATCTTCAAAACTATTAAAACACTGTCAGACATTCAGTTGTAAAGTCAGTCCAAACCATTTGTCACGTGATTGTCTGGAATAACAAACCATGTTGTGGTTTTCACAATGAATGAAACAGATCTTAGCAAGCACAATAAATGTCTTATAAGTGAAAGTTTACAGTAAACAAGACTGATGTGTTTGTATTTGAAACATTAATGTGGCTCACCACCTGAACGGTGCAATACAGCACAATTACATCTGGTGAATCTTACTACTGATAGCACAGAAGCACTACACCGAGGAGAGTGAAATATAATCATTTTTTAGACAACAAATACAACACTTATATAATAATAACAACAGCAAATAGATAAATATGCAACATTTGCAGACATGCAGTTGAATTTGGACTTTATTCCTCTCGGGAAATACATGTTTGTGGCTGCAAACCAGCTGGGGTTTTACTTTACAGTGGGGGCTTTACTTACAGTCGAAACACAATAGAGCTGGCAACAGAACTGCGGCTGCTCATCAGGGCAAACAAATACTATGTAACCTTCATAGGAAGGCATGTCAGAAATCCTCCCCCACGCTGAGGTACTGAGATAAGGGATTTTTTTTTTTAAAGACCGGAACTGAAGAGTCACTCTGGTACAAACCCCCTCCCCCCGTGACTGTCTGTCTGTCTCTCTCCCACTCTTCTTTCATCCCCTGTTGTCCAGCCTGTCACCCCGCCTTTCCTCTTCATCCTCCACTCTCATCACCTGTGTGCGAGGCACAAAGCCAAATTCACTCAGCTGGAATTAAACTTACTGGGACCTTACAGATTGCACTGCTCCGCTTTAATCACACACACACACACACACTGCACACACACACACACACACACACACACACATAGTACGTGATCGCGCACTGACACAGATGCTCTCCCACTCAGCGGGTGGAAAGACCGAGGCAGGGATGGAAAGATGTAATAGATAGGAGCGCTGGGAGCGGCTGGCGACTGGGGAGTGCCCACGTCATAGGAAGTAGGTATAGACATTACTGTCACACACACATAAACAGAGTATATAAAATATAAATACACACACACACACACACACATGCACACACAAGCTGTTATCAAAGGGGGCAGGTGCCAGTGTGTCGGAGAATAAAAGTGAAGAAACATTTGCAGCGGAGGTTGTAGTGATTCTCGATATGCAGAGATGATAGCTTGGTTACACACACAACATCATAGCTCTGCTGCTGGTGGCATCTGTCGCTTTCCTCCACTGTTTAAAAGAAAATTTTTATGTTCAGTAACTAATATTCATTTTGTGATCAGATAACTTTGATTTAGTGTACTTTCCATCAACTTCCTCTGCCTACTTCTACATTGGTTTGTTATTTCCCACATTCCACCGAACCCATTTTAATAACCCAGATAACAGTTGCAAGGTCACTGCTGTCAGTCGGTGGTGTGGGTGTAGACATGTAAAATGCTAAAAGCTAGCCAGGTTGTTTACAGACACTAAGTCATGTCTAGGATGAAGTAACGTGTGCTGTGGTTACATTTATCTACTGAGGCTGAGTAAAAGAAATGAATTGATTCATCTCTTTGTTTGATTTTTGATCCCCAATGTAAATGCAATTCTGTCTCCTTGAAATAATGTACATATATATATATATATATATATATATATATATATATATATATATATATATATATATATATATATATGATATCACTGCTTGAGGCTAGCTGTTTTTATGTGGTTAAGGTCAGTCTGTGCAGCTGTCCACAGCATACATGTATAAACCTGATGACACCATGACAACAATTAAAATCTTATAGAAAACACTCCCTATATGGTCTTTTCATCATTAAATCAGCCAAAACAATCACTATCAATGCAAAGCCTAAAGCCTAAAGCCTAAAAGATTATTAACTATTCACACAGTGTTTTTGTGAATACAAAAGACAAATCACATTTAACCGAGAAACCTCATTTCAGTGAAAGTCCCCAGTCAGACCTCATATTGCGTAATGCGAAATGACAGAGTATGAGTGGGTGAGTGAGCACTGTGTAATTTCATCGTCAAGGTGGACCATGCCTGTAGCACACACACACACGCACACACACACACACACACACATACACACACACACACACACACACACACACACACACACACACACACATATATACTGTATATTTAATGTTGCAGCCTATTGTTCCACAGTTTGTACGTTTTCTATTCATAATTCATGAGATGAGCTGAGGCTGATGTAATGCTGTGCACAGATGACAGCGGTGGGTTTTGCAGACAGTCAGCTGGGTTTTGACACTTCCACTTTCTTTACCGTTCTTTAACGGTCTTTCAGAGGAGCTGGGGGAGGGGCTGTGCTGCTGACTCATACGTTGTCTGTCTCCATCTAACTTCCCCCAATCAGTGACAGGGGGAGGGAAGGACGTGGGAGTTTTGGTACTCAATTTCTTTTTTTCTTTTCTTTTCTTTTTTTTCCCCTCCTCTTATTGGCTGTAACTCCCCAGGTTGCCACCTGGCTCAGGGAAGAGTTTGTTTGTTTGAGAAGACACAAAGGTTATGCATCCCTTATAGCTTGAGGCATTCCTCCCCCTTTCTCCCTCTCACCCGTCCCTTCCTTCCCACAGAGCCATCAGACATAATCAGGCACTAATTTATCTGGATGGCCCACTGGCTTGATTACGAGGAACCGCTGCTTCTTGATAAGGCTGGTCCGTGGGTGGGGTTGGGGGCTGAAGTGGTGAAGGGAGGGGCTGAGGAGGAAAGATACGTAACAGACAAGAAATGACACACAGCTGTGATAAAGAGGCTGCACAGGTTAGATGGCATGGTGAGAAACCCAACATGTTGTCATGATCTCACAGACAAACCAAAAGTGAAGGAAAGTCTGGTCTGTCTTCATCTGTCCATTTGATCTGGAGATGTGCCCATCATATGATCATTAAAGTAAACAGTGAAGCACATAAGGTGTAAATGTAATAATAAACAATGTAAACATCTAGTGCAAAAACTAATTTAATCATTATTTTAGGCACTACTGCAAATTAAAAACATAAATTAATTAAATATAAATTTGGATATATGATTTTTAATTTGTATCATTTTTGCTACATCTGACATTTTTATTTATCTTTTTTGTTATTTGGTATTTTATGGCATTTTGATTGTATACATCAGGTTTTTCAGGAAAAAAAAATCACACTGATGATGCAGAGGTCTCAAACAACTCATGTATCAAATATGATACACTTGGCGTTACAGAGTTAACAGAAAAGGTGGTAACATGATGGATGTGTGGTGCACAATATACATGTTAAAAAAAAGCTGTTGGCTATACAAGCTCATATGATCTACCTTTGTTACTCTAAAGTTTACAGTAAGGTAAAGCTATGTTATTTTGTATGGACCAAGTATGTATGTTGCTTAAATTAATTCATAATTAAATTCACATTGACCTTTGCTGCATTTAACTCCAAGACCAGAGCCAACATGTCGTAGTGTGAAATGATGCACACCTAATACTCATGAATGTCTGAGTCACAGATGACAGAGCGGGCTATGTGAGCAGTGGACATTGTCCAAAGCAAACCACATCTGGCCTCATCTCTTCATACTGAGCCAAGAGTGTGTGCATCAACAGATACTGCAAGTGTTGGCCTAACACCGTGAAACCGTGGTGAGAGGTTTGAACCTGCTAAACTCAGTGACACATAATGCTGAAGAAACACATCGGAGTGTTGGGAGTGTCTTGAAATGTCAGTGGGAGGAAAGTTTCATTTGTTCCAGGATGTTCTAGAAAGTGAGTTTTGAAACCAATAGATCTTTGCTCATGCCCAAAGAAAATATTGAGTCATATATATGTTGACCAACAAGCCTACAATGTGAAGGTTATTTTGTACCACTAGTAAGTACATTTTTGTTTTTGAAGCTTTGTGATATAAACAAACCTCAAAGGACTGACTGGTACCTTTGTCATCTGTACCCATGTAAGCAGCCCCCAATAGTGACTCACTGATTTGCTAAACTAGGCGAGAAGGAGACAGTGAAGAAATGTGAGGATGTGTGTTGTATGTGGAGAGGCAGATTGACATTAAGCTGCTGTGCCATCATCAGTGAGAAAAAGACATTAATCCTCCAAAATCCTCCAGGGGCAGAAGAGGGCGGACACGTGGGTCAGAAATGCTGGAGCTGAAGGAATGGGGACTGTGTGTGTGTGTGTACACAGGAAGATCTATCAACAGTTTGATAAAAGATTTTAGTTGTCCTATTGTTTTAAGTAATTTTCAGTGCAGCTTATCACATTGTCTTAATAACCTAAGAAAAGTGTAGTGTATACATATAATGACATTGTACTATATTGGCAAATAGTATACAGGTAGAGCACAGCGATCAAGCTTGCATTCGCTTATCAACAGCTCCATTCATGCTTTACTGTCTCTGGCACCTGCTTGGCTACCAGCTAACTGATAACATCCAGTCGTATTATTATTAGTAGTCTCCTGATATGCCTCTGGCAACGCTGCTTGAAGCCTCAGCTCCCTCCAATACCTCCACCTCCTCCTTATATTTTTGCTACTTTTTAAATACAGTTTCCACTAAGCATGTGTGATTCATTTCAGTTCAATTTGTTACACATTAGAGTATTATTATTTTTATGTTTCCATTGTCAAAAATTGTGATTCACTCCATTCATCCCCAATTTTTCATTACCCTGTGGCCTACCACACTGACTTGGTGCTTAATGGTGGAGCTAGAAACACTGTTTGGTTGATTTATCGACAGAATTGTCCCTCTTCTCACTTACTTAGTTAAGTACAGTTCTGCCATGGCAAACTGGACTGATGATCGGGCACTTTTTCTCCCAGTAGGGAAACAGAATATTCCCAGTTTGCATAATCAAGTTGAAATTCATAAACATTTTCTGAAGCCTTGAATAACCAAAGCAGATGTCATGTAAGAGAGACACAAAAAATGAAATGGTCAAAATTGTCATGTTGACATTTAAGGTGTGTAGATTGATTCACGACATCAACTCATGCGTTGAGTAACATGCAAGAAAACTTTTCACCATAAAGGTTGCCGGTAGCTGCCCATGTGTCCTTTGTGAGCCACAGTCAATGAAGTGATTTTTTCTTCCATCTGCACCACAGACTTTTCCTCAGAATAGATGTTTTGACGTTACGTGGCCAACGAGCTATTACCACCCTGCAGCGACCCCACCAATGGCCGTAGGAAATACACAAAGGATGGTTAGCACACAGGACACAGTTGTTTTCCAACAAAGAAACAATTGACAAATTCATTGATCCACCACAATTGATCTATTCACACTAATCAATAAGTCATTTATCTTCTTTGTCCACAGCAAGGTTACTTCCTTGGATTAACCATTACACTGATCAATGCATGTCCATTGACAAATCACTATAGATTTGAACATATGGTTGTGTTGAAGTGTCCAAGAATGGATGGTGTCTATCTGAGGAATATAGTGAGGAAAAATCAAATGACTCATATTGATTTTTAAATCTCTGTTGTGGAATAATATTGCTTCCCAACTTACACACATCACTCTGTTAATTCAAGGATTATAGTCACATGTTAATGAGATACAGCTAAAATGACCAATACGAGATGTAACATGAAAGAAAGACAAGAATGACAGCTATTGTGATGCTGATCAAAACGACCTGGATGAGTCAGCCTGGTGAAGAGAGAGAAAAAAAATCAGTCAGTGAGAAAGAAAGGATGAGCAACAAAGGTCCACCACAGGCTATGGATAGGGCCCCCCCACACAGAGACAAAGCAACATATACAAAGCGGCACAGAATCAGACAGAAATATCTCCAGGGAATACCCTCGCATAGTCATTTCCGTTTCTAGAGAAGCACAGCGGGGCAGACTCCCATTGGTATCGAGGCAGATAGAAGGGACCGGCGGCACAAAGAGTTCAGGCATGGAGGTAAAGTACATCTATGTGCACTGTGACGCCAATACAAAGCTGCTATCGGTGATGAATCTCTTAATTCTTTGCCCAGATTGTTGGTTTGAGGCGACAGCTTGGTATCGGCCCTGCAGAGTTAAAAAGAAAAAACAGGCCTTGACTTGGACTAAATTGGCTTAAAATTGCCATTTTGCAGCAACATCAAACTTCAAAAACAGAAGGAAGATCATTTTTACAACTGGTTTAAAGTCTCAGTTGACCTGAAGATGGACAACATACATTGATCAGTTTTCCTCCAAGGATCTTGCTTTCTTCAATGCCATCAGTGACTTACCTCTTGACTTACACAGCCTGAACAAGTCTAGGCATGTCCAGTCAAGTTTTCAATTCTCATTCTGGTGAAGGCAGGAAATGGGTGACAAATGGAGAAAAGATTAGACAAGTTAATGCAAATTAGTTGCACCGAAAAAGAAACTTTCAATTACAAAATGACTTCTGGAACATGCCAAAGACGATGACTAATGCAGCATCCAAAGACACATTTTTCCTTTTATTATCAACTGGGAACATTGCTTCCTTTCACAAGTAATGTCCGGTCGCATTAGTTTGCCTCCTTTTCCCTCATCCCATCTCCCCCTGACACACATTATAATGACATCTCGTGAAGGTCTAAATGAGAAATGCACTCATTCTGAGTCATATACTGTCAGCTGGATCAGGAAAGAGCATCTAAATGACAGCTGCAGCATCAACAGAGTACCGACTGGTCAGCTGTGATACACGAATTGCTGGCAAATTGGTGCTCGGGATAATTTGTTTTTCCGCTCCACCGGCCACTCAGGCAGCCAGCAAATCATCATGTCATCATCATTGTGTTTGTTTTCATGTTGTAAAAACCAATTTGCCTGGTAAAAAGGTAAAAGAAAAGATCAAAAGGTAATTTCCCGTCTCCTGAAAGTCAAGCCACTGACGCAGGCTAATGGCCATTTAATCTACCACTGCATTTTGCTACGATTCCTTGCTTGATACAAGCAGAGGCAGATATACTCTAAGCCAGGTTATCTCTGTTCTTTGTTTGTCCCAGATTTACTGCTGTAAATGTAAAGCGAGGAGCCTTGATACGAAAGGCTCCGCCCGTGTCTGTTCATTAAGGAAGCGATCAATGCCTTGGAAATGAGCCCTTCTACCTGAATTCAATCAGTGACGGAGCTAAGGCCTGTTATCATGAAGTACCTCTGGCACTGATGAAAGAGGACGGGGCAGTCAGACGTCTCCCAGCGTCCCAAGGAGCCGGGCGGGGCTGGAAGTTAGTGAGGCATTTCCCCCTGCTGAGTGGAATTCCTGGAGAGGACCTGGGAGCAGGAAGCGAGGTGCTGGTTGAAAATATCATAGAAGTCTCTGAGGTTAGGGTTTAGTATTTCTAGACATAAGACAAGAGTTGTATAAATATCTCCTCAAAAGTGCCACCTGTAATCTGGGGATAACCCCAAATCAGAAATGTATTCTCATTTCTGCCAGACTATTTTGCCATCTGATGTGAAGAAGAGGAAGCAAAGAAACTTTTTTTGTTCCAAGTAAATGAACACCTGTCACAGTTTGAACAGTTGGCTCATCCCAGACATTTTCTAAACAAAAGTTTTTTTCTGAGCTTATCCACAAGTACTGTCCTGCTTTCTTTAACTGGGATATATTATTACCCTCTTGAATTCTCTTTTTGCATTGAAATATACGTACTACAGTTATTCATTTGGTTGCCCCATATAATAAAAAATGAAAATTGACAGCAACAGTGTGCTTTGACATTTTATTTGTTAGCTGCTGATGTAAATTCCCCCTGTGGTGATCTTGTAATCCCCCACTCTTTTCCATATGATTATATTTCAGCCCTTGATGGTTACTCCTCCTGAGGGAGACTACACACGTCATGACCACAGTCACATCATCAGCTGACCATATCTCTTTTAAATTATATTCATTTGTAACTACCATATTTTGCATTTATATATATATATATATATATATATATATATAATATATATATATATATATATATATATATATATATATATATCTGTAAAGATATTTGGATTAAATAAAGTCATCTGGGTATATTGATATTAAAGGATTTTTCTATTCATTATCTTCACACTGTAAATGGTGGGGAAAAACCCTTCAGTGAAGGTCATGACAAAAACAACAATGTTCATTGGTGTTCAAACAACTCAAACAACCTAAGTATGTTTATTTTTTACCCACCATCAATTATGACACATTTGAACACATATGACTCTTTAAAACCCTCCATTAGGTCCAAAGACATTTTTTAAAAACAGTTTGCTCTCTGTTCAGGAAAGACTGTATAGCGGTGACTGATAAACTAGGTGCACTGTAAAGGTGTAAAGGTCAGGCTGATGGGTGACCCCACAGACCTATGATTATGCAATAAAAAAATATATTGTTGTTTGTTCATGACCTTCATAATGACACAAAATCATTTTCTGATCTGTACCTTTCCAAAACAGTTGAAAAACAAATCATCTGTACATTTGTATTGTGTGACAATGATAATATACGTTTGGTTAGGTTTTGGCAGAAAAAACTACTTGATCAGGTTTGGGGAAATTTTATGGTTTTGGTAAAAATATGTACTTCATAAAGTTTAGAGAAACATTGTGGTTTGGGTTGAAATGACTACTGTCGAGGTTGGATGGGCTTCATCATCACAGTGTTAATAATAAACATGTGGTTAGGGGTAAGGGTTAGTGAACGCTGGTGGTCATGCTTATACGTATGTGTTGACTGTCAGTTGGAAAAAGTCTGATATTTTGTTGATCCGACCATCCGCCCAACCTCCTCCCTACACACACTGTGTTCCTCTACAACAACGTCACCTGACTTCTTCTTCTGGCCCCAGTTATAGCTAACATGGACGTGGGAGGGCATTGTCACTTGAACCTAAACAAATGTTGTCTTGGGACACTTACTGAAACGACTGCTGCTGTGTTGGATTTCCACACCTTTACTTTGAGCGGTACAAGAACGTCACACAACTTCCTATTTTGGCGCTGAACATCACCACAAGATATAAACCGCTATGACAGAATAGCTGCATGTAAACGTACTGAAAGGGGGACAAGGTTGAAACATACAGTAATAGCCATTCACAAATACACCCCCACACACACACACGCACACAGATGCACAAACACACACATACACACACATAAAGACACCATTGCGACTTTCTGGTTGACTAATATGTGAAGGAGGTGATTAGAAGAAAGAGCCTCATGCACATACACAAGCTACAGTAGCTTGGATGAAAGACCTTTGTGAACAAAATGAATGAGTCAGAGAAGTGACCACCCCCACCCCACCAACACTCTTACTCACTGACAGCTGATGCCTTAAAAGCTTATTTTATCCCATTTGATGGCAATTACCTTGCCTCTTGACTCATTCTCTCATCTTGCACTTTGTTTCGCCCCTCACTCACCGCTGTAAACCTGATAAATGTCAACTCAGATAGCATTCACTCTTCACTCATGACCCCTCTCAACCCCCCCATCCTCCAAAGTCAGCTTCACCTGCTGTGCGCTCCTCCTCCTTTTGGCTTGCCAATTGTACCTGACGTCAAACCGCTGAAGTTAATTGGCTATCTCTCTTGGCTGTGATTGCACCCATGCAAGCATCCTTCTCTAAACAGACACACACACAGAGCTTTCCTTCAGCCAGCGTCCATTTTGTCAGCCTGTGGGGGTCCAGCATCACCCGGTGACTCACCGCCACGTCGCCACCTGCCTGCATTTACACTCTTATTAGCAGCTGCCCTCGCCAGTGTGATAATGATGCTGCTGACCTCAGTGACGATGACTGTCTGAGGTCAAGTTGAGGCTCCGCTGAGCTGATTGCTGTGTTTTTAGTGTGATTTTGGTGTTGACGAGGACGGGCTGGTGTGAGAACGAGATGAGAACTTTGGTGTGAACTGTGACTCAACATGTCTTCTTTGTAAACTGTAAACATGTTTTCATTGTTTGTTTTTGGTTTTTGTTTTGGTTCTTTGAGCAATTTGCATGGCCCTGCAATGTGTGATAGGCTTAAGTATTTGGACCTGTCAGTGGTTTTCGTGTAGTTATCATATTCATGTTCTCTCTTTATTTGTCATGCTTGACAGAAAAGGCCTCTAGAAATGGTCTGAAGTGTGAATTCCCCCAAATGTACATACCCAGTTCTCCTGTTGGGTTAGGGTTGTTGTTTTTTTTTTTTTTTAATTAAATTACTTTTACAGCAAAATTATTGATTTAGTGTTGCACTTCCATACAATTAGAGTTAGGAGAGTTATGGGATAAGATCAGGAAATAAGAGTAAAAATCGGTGCAGCTGAGGTCAAAATATTCAGACACTATTATGGGACAAGCTCCAAAAACACTGGGCTCTTCACTCATAATGCAAATCCACAAACTCACTGCTAAAATTGCTGAAGCTGAAATAACCCCCTGATGAAATAACTCCCTGATGACATCACTGTGACGTATTGAGTAAACTGGTCTGCCAATAATAGCAGAGGTTTCCCTTTAACTTAGTTCAGGATGTGTTGAAAAATAAGTCTTAAAAATGCAAATCCATCTTAAAAATGCAAACACTCAAAATCTATTATAAAATAATTGAAGCCTTAGATATGTAAATATATGGAAAAATGAATGACAAACAAAACTGAACTTAACTTCAATGCTTTGAGTTAAATCTTTACTGACATTAATTGTGACCTAAAGAAAGCAACGAACAAACATTTTATTAAGTACCATTTTTAATGTAGTACATTATTTTAATTGTCTTAATGAAAAAAATACACGTTTCTGTTTCTGATCTTACGCTGAACTGTGGGTTACTGTACTTCCCGTGTAAAATGAGGTGGTGGTTTCTGTTTCAGAGGTGAATTTCCGCTGAAGAGAAAACAGATGCTACGTCGATGTTGTCTTTTTAAAAGGAACAAAATGACCAGGCCAGTGCAGGAGGAGGTTCATTAAATGTCACAGTTAAAAGGTCCTGAAAAGGAAGCTTTTGAACCAATTTAAAAACCACCCATGCTGACGATATTTGTGTTTTTGAAGAGAGACAATTTTACTGTCAGAGGCATGATAAGGCGTTTTCACACTTTTTTTTTTTCACAAACACTTTGTTTCGACTTGACAGTTTGATCTGTCTGTACCAAGCTCAGGCAGCAGGAAGTACTGCTTTTGACCCCAGACTGAATGCTTATAAAATTTATGAATAGCTTCTCTCTTTCCTAAATATTACTTCATAAAACAACAGTATAGCCTCAAGGGAAGAGTACATTTCTCCACCATGAGAGGATGGTGTAACAGAAGCACATGCCTGGATTATGTGTAACAAGAATAGATTACACACAGCATTTCCTCCAGTGTGATAGAGGTGAAAGAATTCAAATCTTTCATGGTCATTTCTAAATGAACATTATTATCTCTCTTGGGGGTTTAAGCAGGAAGTTTATTTTGTTTCAGCTTGAGGTAAAAATACTGCATATAAACGTGTGCCTTTTTTGGGTGTTATGAAGGTTTCTAATGAAATTTCCATTACAACAGTAAGTGACAGAATCTTCAACAGAAGTTACACAATCTTTGGTTTAAAAACAACAACAAAAAGCAGTATCAACAAGTTCAAGAGTTCCCGTGCGTAAAACAAAACTGTGGATTCAGCACGAGCAGCTCTGATTAGAAAGGTCGTCCAAACATTGCTGTGGAAAATGTTTGGCATGCCGATGGGAACAGTTTCCTGTTGGCCAGCGTGCTCTTCCTGCTCTTCACTCATGCAAGCGACAGCAGCCATGTACTTCCTCTACAACAGGAAACAGACCAGCTTTTGTCAGGAGGTTTGACGCTGGGTAGTGAACCTTGCAAATTCAAATTCAGTAGTAACCTTTATTTAATCAAGGTTCTTTGAAGACACCGAATGCACGTCTGCTCAGTAAACCTGACATGACTGTGGTAGCTGGCTGTGCTGCTGCTTTGCAAAGTATTATACATGAACAAGAGAAGATGCTCATACGTTTGATAAGAATTCATTTTGGGATCAAAACTGTTTTACTTCATAAGTTTACTTCCTGTTGCCTGAACTTGTTACAGGCAGATCAATGCAACACAATCACCTTCGCGTTTTTAACAAGCCTTTCTTCAGTTCAGCTGTTTTCCTTCCAGCCTCTCTTTGGAGCTCACAATAAAACACAGTTTCTGTGCACATTGTGCGGAAAACGCTTAAGTCACACGAGATCAAGTCAAAGGTTAATTAAGCCTTTTTCTCAGGAAATAGATTGAGACAAAATGCGAGAAATAGGGAGGATGCAGTACATGTGTTTGAGTGGATGTGGTCAGTGGTATCCGATCTGTGATCAGCAGATGCATCTCACCACCGCAGGCAGGAGTTGAGTCACATCAAGCTCTCTGGGTCTGTCAGTGTGAATGGTGTCTTTAAAGAGGAATGCTTCGTTCATAACAAGACTGAAACGTTTGTCAATGACCACACGTACATCTGTGTGGGTGTGTGTGGGGGTGTGTGCGGTTGGGGTGAGTGCACAGGAAATAAATACGTGAGAAAGCCGTTGCAGTGTGTGTATGTTAGTGTGCGTTTAACATACATCAGCTTGTTCCCTTATGGAGCCCAGAGTGTGTGTCAGTCGGTGCTCCTCTGTAGGATTTACACCCACATTCAGTTATCTTGCCGTGAAACGCAAACGCGTCATTGTTTACCTATGACCAGGAAGGACTGTAGTTTCCTGAGGCAGATCCTGTTTCTTTGGAAGAAACACACTTCTTAGTGTACACTTGCTTAGTCAAAGTAGTCTGTTAAAATAATTTTTATATGCAAATTATTTGGATCAAAGTTTGGACCAAAGAGTCAGAGAAGTGGTCACATGAGTCTGTGTGAGAGTTTCTGAATGAGTCACGCCACTGATCTGTGCTTGGTAACAGTCACATTATTTTGAATGAAATATTCCCATCTTTAGGAATCCATCTGTAACTGTTCGGGAGCAACATGACATTATCTGTCTCATGTTATAGTCTTATCAAATACTCTTTGATGATGCAATTATAATACATAATTCAAAAGCTAATCACTGTTTTAAATTTACACACACACAGGGCACAATGTGTCTGACAAACCTGTGACACCATAGAAGTGTACTAAAATAATACAAGGACAGCAAGCTTTTGCTCGACAATTGTTTAATTCTAATTCTAAACCTCTGTTTGAGTGAACAAATACTACAAAAATGGGTGAAACAAACTCTACACTTAAGTATCTCACAGTGTTTCAAGGAAGCAGTCGGTGTGGATGGTGGGCGTACAAAGACAACAGAGAGGTCGAGGTTTGAAGCATCCGTCATGCATTTGGTTTGATTTGAGGCAACAAAGGCACTTTGATTGAACAAATAGTTTGCTATTTCAAGTAATTCACTCATTTGCTTTCCTGCAGAACATTAGCATATTTCCTAAAATGTCTAATTATTCCACTGTAAAATTTGAGAAAAATCATGGGTAAATATAACAAGTAAACATGTCCGATCTTTAATCGAGTACTGTGAGAGCCTAAACAGTAAAAATGTTAATCACGCTTTACTTGCTATCAGTGGATGTTGTTCGACAAAAAGATGCATTGTAACTGAACATTTTGCTTATATGTTTAAGATTAACATTTTCTATTTTCTGTATGTTCATTAAGATGGTTTCCTTATTATTTCTCATTTCTCATGTTAATTAATGTTAATGTTAATTTAGGAAAAGTGATGTCACTCTGAAAGTGCCTAAACGTCTGTCTATCCTGATGAGAAAAGTGGAAGAAACATGTACAACAATTTACAACAACAATAAAAAATTGAGGCAAAATAAAGAAAGGATCAGGCTGCCTTTCTATTTAATCTGTTATCTTAAAGCCATCTGGTTACTTTCAGTCATGAACATGGAATGGAGATTTTAAAATTAATAGCACCAGTCCACCCAAGCACAGAGATGAATCAGCCTCTGCCTCCTTTAACAAATAATTTGGAAGAAGAAAAATGCAAAAATAAATTTACAGTGACATTGCTTGTACTCAGGCCAACAGTGTGAGCTATATTTTAGAAAGTAAGTAATGTAAGTAATATTGTCATTAAACTTTTACGGGTGCTGCAAGTCCAGTTCCTGTATTGTTTAATTATTTCACTCTGTTGCTGAACTGTCATCTCCTATGGCACAGACGTGATGGGGGGGGGTTTCTGGGCCTGACACTCTAGGCCCCTAATTCTCCCTGTTTACCCACCAACATCCTGCACAAACAGGCCTGTCTCAGAGTCAGACAACAGTGAGTAATCTTGCCCAATCTGTTCCTTCCCTCTTCAGGCTTCTGCTTCCTCCCAGCAGGCCTCAGCCCTGAGCCAAGAGCTCAACTCGCGCCACGCAGAGCCGCCGGGCGGGAGGAGGGTGCGTTGTGTGCGCACGCAGCCGACCTGGCTGTTAAGCTAGGTGTGATCTGGGAGGATGATGACAGTGGGGACAAGTGTCAGTGAGGATGAGGATGACGAGGTTACAGTAGCAAATGGGATCCCATCTGGAGAGAAATGCTGATTAGAGTCAGAGCTGGCTGACGCTGTGGTGGAGCTGCAGTTTTACAGGGAACAGGTTTTTAACTAATTCATCCAGACGCACAAATACTTTGCTCTGAGTTTGTGGATTGTGTGTACTGAGCAGAAGAGTGGCCAACATTAACAGGAGATGTGGTTACACCATACATTTTCTCTTGCAATAACTTTAAAATATAGCATGTGTGAGAGGGAGAGAAATACATATTAAGATTTAGTTTCAGTTTGAAAGTGAAACACCCACCCAGTGGAAAGCACCTTCATTTTCCCATTCCACCATCTATTTTCTCCCACTTTTCTGGGTTTGGCTCAGTATTGCAGGCGAAACTTTCCAACCTAACCTTTAATCTCTGCAGGTTCAGATGATGTAAAGAAACTTTAGCCATGTTTTCCTTATTTAGTCACGGCCACAGACTCACCCTAACATCAAAGGAAATTCAACATTTTAGGTCATACGCTTGTTTGGTTTCTTGCCACGTAAGACGAACACACCACTCTCATGTCTGTCCCTTAGGTACGAGCAGCGAGTTTGCTTAGCCTTAACTCACCACTAGTCCATCACATGCTGTAACCCACTGCACTTTGTAAAGATTGAACAAATGAGCTATGACATGATAATTGATACGCTTTAGAGGTGCTGGTAGGTGGACAGTTTCCCTCTGTTTTCAGTCTTTGTGCTAAGCTAAGCTAAGCGGCTGTCTGCTCCGGTTTCACATTTCATGCACAGATTTGAGCGTATTATCAATCTTCTCATCTCGCTCTACCCCAAAACAGCCAAAGAGCAAAATGTCAAAACTATCCTTTTGACAATTATCACATGACGCTCTCACAAGGAAGTTATTCGATATTTTCCCCGCTCATTTCATGTTGTCTGTTTTCTCAAACTTCTTCTCGGGAAAGAGAGGGCGTTCTCTGCAAACATCCCCGGTTAAATAAAGCATGTGTACTGAGTTTCACATGAGACATTTACTTTCATACCCTGCGGGCAGGAGCGATGACACCTTCATTAACAACACAGGGAGTGCTGCTCAGAGGCGAGGCTGAGATCTGTGACTCAGCCCTGACAGCTCCGTGCCATTAACGAGACTCCTACAAATCACCTTACTTCTCCCCGACTATTCCAATGACCTGCTCTTTTAATCAGAATTGATTTTGTCATCTGGTCATATTTCTGGTCTATACAGCGACACTGTGGATGTACTGATATTCTACGTTAGATGTGCAAGATCGCTGCTGCATTTCGGTCATGAGGCGTTCCTCAGATTAGCCTGAGTAAACATCTCTCTCACAGGTTGGGTGGATATGTTGATGTTGACATGTGAGGTGACACATGGCCGACACACAGAGGAGACGGGAGAGGAGTGTCCACCAAGCAAAACCTGATAAACACGCCCCCCCGTCGCCAGTCAGCATAAAAACCACCCCACAAGTGTGTGTCCGTCTCTAATATTCATGCAGACACACCTCCCTCAGGTTGAGCGTGCACATGTCTTCCTTGTGAGTCACCTGTGTTTGTGTTGTTTTTTGTTTTTTTTGTTTTTTTTGTTAAACTTCATTTGTCACACGATAGGCCCAGCCCAGAGTCTGCACAAGCTATTTTGCGAAAGATCAGGTGACCCAGTGTCAACATTTAGGCCTCATTAGATGTTCTGAGGAGTGTGAATATGTTTTTTCGAGTGTCAGCCTGCAGCTGCTATAAACAGAGGTGCAAAGGTTTTTTTTTTTGTTTTGTTTTGTTTTTTTGGTTTTTTCCCCACTTTGCCAGCATCTTTGTTTAAACCATCAGCACCACTAACTAACATCATTAAGTTTATATGTAGTTTCATTTGCTGAAATCTTTTTACGGCCCTCTCACTCACATTTCTCATGATATTATGTTTCTGTGTTACTTTACTTTTCATGAAGCATTAATGTCATGCTATAATGTTAACTTTCACTGAATGCTGTATTTTGAAATGGCATATTTAGCTTTTGAACAACTGCTCTGAATGCTTCAGACAACCTCTGAATAAAAATCAAGATAAATGCAAAAAGATCATTTTTTACAGAAGCACATAGAGATGTCATGGTGGGCTAAGACACACGCAACCACGTCGTCCCCGGCGACATTTTAAGCATGTCATCCCCCTCTCTGTCTCTCCCACATTTCCTGTCCTCCTCTTTACTGTGCACCATCAGATAAAAAGCCAGGAATAATTTAAAGGAAATACTTCTTTTCATGTGGCTGCCTGTGACATTTGCAAAACCTTTTAGATAAACCTCCCTCTCCTCGCCAGGCCAGCAAAACCAGAACTCCTTGAGAGTTAAACAAACACCTTCCCCACCGATGTTGTGATCTCTATTATAAGCCATAATTGTGACTCTGTGAAACGATAACATGGGAGCAACAACACCTAGTCATTGTGTGTCAGATACACACCCTCAGATTCCAGTGCCATTCCTGTTTGGCGCTGCCTTTAGCAACACTGACGACTTGCCCCGACGCCCTGAGGCTCCAACCATCTCCCTCAGGCCTCTTGATGACTCAAACCCAGACACAGTTGTCCCCAGCTGGGCAGAGTTTTGTTATCTCAGCCTCTCCTTGGAGCGGGCTGGTTACGACAGCGAGTATCGCCACCACTGCTTTGAAACCTCCCATGAGCCGCAGGGGGCCTTTAAGGAAAGTTAGGTGTCATAGCAGGAGTTATTTTGAGCTCCTTGCTTACGTATGGAGGTTTATCAACATGTAAAGCAGAATTAAGCCAGCTGCGTGCGTGAGACGAGGACAAGGAGGAGGGCTGTAATCTGTAGAATTGATGGCTGAATCATATACCGCCAAATATACTCTTACCCTGTCGTACGGTTCAGACCTCTCTGCACGCTGCACGTATGCTGAAGGGCTGTGTGAGGGCGGGGAGAGGCACGTGTGTGCATACGCATGAAAATATGTGTGAAGTGATACTGAGGAATGAGAGGGGGTATGTGTTTCTGTGTGTGTGTGTGTGTGTGTGTGGGGGGGGGGGGGGGGGTGATTCCTAGCCTCTCTGTCAATACATGAACTGCGTGAGTCTTCAGAAGGCTCTTGGATGACGCACATCACAACAGGCAGCGCTCGGATCAGGAGAAGCCTCTGTGGCATCTCCAGACATAATAATTTACAAACTGTGAAACCAAAACAATGTTTATTCTT
The DNA here is from genome assembly GCA_023238725.1 of Scortum barcoo. NCBI lineage: Eukaryota > Metazoa > Chordata > Actinopteri > Centrarchiformes > Terapontidae > Scortum > Scortum barcoo. The sequence continues at coordinate 9,517,629 of CM041553.1, read as the reverse complement.
TTGCTTCTGCTTTTTTTTCTTTTATGAAACCCAACTTAGAAACTTATGTTGAATAAATGTGAAATAGTGAAACTTTGATTTACACAGTTTGTAAGCAGGTTAAGCAGGTTTTAAGAGTGTCTACAGTTTCTGACTCTCAGTGTTTCTTTGTTTAGCTACAATCCTGAAGATTTTCATGATTTCAAACCCAATTATATATTAGTTTTTTTTTTTTTGGTTATTTTAGCAAAATACACTCAAACTGTCATGTATTTACAATCAATAATTACCTTTCTATGCAATAGTTATTATTAGCAGCTCGGTCTCTCCCATGTATTTCTACAGGTTTAGTAATGCTTGAAGTCAAAATATGTCTCGTTAAACCTCTCTTATGTAAAGTGCATGACATTTATTTATTGCAAAAGATGCGTCACACACACAAAAACAATAACACACTGGTTGTGCAATATCATACCATAGAAAATGACTAACAAAGTAATTTTATGGGCGTGTGCTGTAAACAAAGACTTGATACTTTAGATAGCTTTAACCCGGTGACATGTGTTAAGAATTCATGCCAATTTAAATGTTACATTACAACAATATGTGTCAGTGTCACAAATGCTATTTTTGATGCCATTTGTTTTTAATGCATGTACTTAGTTAGCTAGCAAGTTAAATGTGAAGCCAGCATCCACTTTTAATCCTAAAATGATCTGATTTGTTGTCTCCAGGAACGGGCTAATTAAATTATTTTTATTGTCCAGGATGGTTATAATAAATAAATGTGTCTTTGGCTTCTGTGGCATTTTACTGAAGCACATTTTTTGTACATATTAGTCAGCACAATACTCTACACTGATGCAACTATTCTTTAATTATTAGAGGTCAAAGGTCAGGACTTGTAATTAAATTTTTGGACAAAAAGTGCCCTAATAACATTTAGATTTATGCACTATGAATATTTTTGGAGAGTGAGAGCCATTTCTGTCTGGAGTCTTTAAAGTAAACACGGTGAACACATCAGAGGTGTCAAACTGTGGTTCAAACCACCAGCAGCATCGCAGCCAGTCAACACCGTCCAGCATCAGACAGCACAACCTCCTCCTCTGTGTGCTTCGCTTTGCTCTGACGCAAGGTTATCAGTGACATCACTGTAGGACACCTGCCCACTGGCGTCACAGTTTATACTAACAAGTGTAATGACTGGTCCAATAAAGCATCAAAGCCCCGCCTCCCGCCTTTCATTCTGGAGGCATTTTGTCTGCGACTGGTTGCCTCCAACCATGTCTCGGCTGAATATTGACGTCAGGCAGCGTGACGATAACGTTTGAGTGTGTGTTGGAGAACAGTCAACAAGACAATTTTAATTCAGGTTATTAAATATCGTCCTCACACAGAACGTGCAACACTAGTTGGAGACAGAAGAAAAGAAAAAGCTAATATTGAAAAAAGATATAATTTTTTTGGCCATGACCAAATTTAGATAGAAAACAAGTGCTTGGAATATTTAGATCTGTAAAAAAAATGTATTCATAATTTTGGAGCTTAACACTCTGTAAAACTTTAAATTTATGGTTAATGCAAATCCAAGCCACAGTGTTTTAAGGTCTTTTCAGTGACATGGTCATAATGGGTTGTCATGACATACACATACATACACACACACAGAAGCCTATGGGCATGAACACACGCATCCAAAGAAAAAGAGAGAGCGAGACAGATGGAGGAAGAGAAAGAGAGAGAGAGGCTGTGATAAGCCTTTAGGCACTAACACACATTCAGAGAGAGAGAGAGAGACTAAGCCAATTAGAAAGAGATAGATAGAGAGAAAGAGAGAGTGAGAGATTGAGATTCTGCAGGCACAAACACAAGGCAAAGGAAGCAGAGAAAAAGAGAGAAGCAGCACACAAAAAGACGCTTTAATATATAATCAAGTGGTGACTCATACTCTTTTGTCAAAACACTCACATGCACATGTACACACACACACACACACACACACATCTCTGGCTGACTATCCCTCCCAGCTCTTTTCAGGCAGCAGCTGAAGGAGGCAGGCCTCTGGGGACTGAGATGGCAGGGTGACCCACCACCCTAAATTGGCTTGATGTAACAGGATGTGACCCACTCAGCTGCCCCTCCAAAATCAAAACCTCTGAGCGTTATCCACTGGGGTTGAGAGCCCCACTTCACTTTTGCACGTCTTCCTCTCTCCTCACATAGTGTTTTGTGTGTGTCCCCGCAACAAGTCAGGGTCGGTCAGGCTTAGTCTGGCAAATGTGGTTGTTTTTTTGGGCGGCAGAGCTTCATTGCTTATTTGGTCAGACTTCTGTCAGTGCGTCACCTTAATTCCCTGGAAACTGTGAGTTGCACTGTAATATGGAAATTCTGGTATTCACACTGTGGTTTGTTTTAGTTGGAAACATGATGAAAAGAATTCATCATGGATGTATTAAACAATGGCAGAGCCCATTCATTCCGATAAAAGCACGTCGTTCAGTGTGTATGAAAAAAGCCGTCATTCACTAATACATTTGCTTCAGTGTCTGTTTGGCCAACTGTCCATGAATGACAGGAAAATTTGATCTGGACACAACCCTTGAAAGTATCATTAGTCAGTCACAAATTGACAGCTGAAAACTGAAACTGAGGTTCTTTCTTTGAATGTGAAATATTAATTATCAGACTAAGAGAGTGACAGGAAGAGTGTGCTGACAAAAAGCTCCACACAACTCAGATGTCTTTGTAAATCGAAATAATTGTAATGGTGTGTGTGCAGTACAGTGTCTGTGTGTAGACTAATTCTTAGTAATTCTGTGGTAAGTACATGTCATAAATGTCAGTTTATTTCATGAAAATGATGAGAGCTCTACCTGACGAGAGTAGTAAGTGTTCTTTGGACATAGAAATTATTTTTATTATAAAATCTGTATAAAAATATCAATTAGCCTTAATGGGCGATGCTAAGATAATTGCTTCACAAAATCATGACAACAGGTCCTTTAAAGTCCATTTAATGTAATAATGACAGCAGATACGCTGTCAGACTACCGTGAGTGGCAGTTTTTTTTTATTCCCAATTTTTTATTCAAAAGTACTCCAGCATGTAAAGTAATATAGAAGGACAAGACAAGAAGAAGACTTATAATGAGAAGTCACTCCTCTGCTCATAGTGTTTGATATGAGGCAGTGGAGACTTCTTAGAAAACACATTGAGCATTGTCACAAAGGCTTTATTAAGACGTGTGGCAGGGACACTGCAGTGTTCCTAGTGTGATTCACCCCTCCTCATTTCCTGTTGACCACAGTCAGGGAGACACAAAAGCGGCACATGGATCACGGCGGACAGGAAGCAGATCAGAGGCAGATAGAGCGGGCGAAAAAACGTGACTCCTCCGCCATCATGAACACCGTCACACCGGGTTCTCATTAGTGACCGTGTGTGATATAATAAGGTGTGAATGACGCCGGGTGTCAGGCGTACCAGATCTTACACCGTCACAGTCTCACATCTAATTGGACTGGTGGCAGCTTTACTCATGTTATTGTTGTTGTTGTTGTTGTGGAAGTAGGCATGGCTGGTTGGAGGATGCTCTGAGACAAGGAAGCATGAAATAACAAAGAAATGTCTGTGATACTCTTTCACACAAAAGCAAACCCACACACACACACACACACACACACACACACAAACTTAGATACAAGCTCACTTGCACACACACACACACGCACACAACACAAGCTCTTTTGTGCACACTGTTCTTACACAAGCAAAAAACAACAGCTGCACTTACACACTGCCTGTTATGTACAAGAGCACACACACACACACGTACATATTGTACATAGAAACACAACACACTCGTGTACACACACACGCCCCCACACACTCTTACTCGGTGAGCTTTGTACCTGCAGTGCTCAGAGATGACACACTGTAATTTGAATACCACTCACACACTTTTCTCTCGTCTACTGTTAAGAAGGGGGAGAGGTGCTGCTGCTGGTGTTGACGTAGCAATTATCATTCTCGTGCTCCAGTATTACAGCCAATCCTAGAAGATTAAGGGCGCAGAAGAAGAAGAGCTAGTTATTATTATTATCGTTGTGTGAGCATCATCCCCGTCATCATACCAGTCATCTGCTGTGCAAATATCTTAACTGAGGGGTTGGGGCCGCAGTGAAGCTGATAAAGGCAGGCACCGTCACCGACAACGGCGGTGGGAGACGGCGCTGGATGAAAACTGACTGAAAAGTGCCTCCGCAGCAGGTGTATTCCTGGAGCTTCCTCAGTGTGAAGCAAGTCTCAGCTGATAAAGTGGTCGGCCAGCAGCAGCTCCATCTAATGATGTGTGGAAATGCATGTAGGTCAAAATGTAAAAAAAAAAAAGAGACATATCAAAATATTTTCTCACCATCATTTTGAGTATAAACTATCACAAATAGAAAGTGAGAAGCATTTTAAATGTAATTTGTCTGTGCTTTATGGAGTCCAAACACATTTTTATTTACCTCAGTTGTTTTGGGGTGGTGCCACATGTGTCTGAGGTCGATATTTGGAAACCTCCTCCTGTAAAACTCAAACTATCTGACCAGATACCATTATAAGTGTAAGTGGGAAAACATGTTTTCTTCTCTCTGATTTGGGTGACCTTGTCCTTTAACCCTCTCAGGTTTCAGGAGGTCGCATGAAAGAAAAGATCTCCTGCTTCACTTTGCTTGCAGATCAATATGCCACTGCAGTTTATTTGCATTCACTTGCAGCTTGAATACAACCTCTGCACTGTACAACCTTTGAAGAGAGGAAGATTCCCACACTGTACACACAGTGCAAATATTTACAAGGCCTTGAACAAAAAAAAGTGGTCTGACATTTTTTCAACTCTTACCCAAGTATCAAATATCATCAAGACATTTTTTCCTTCATACTTTGAACTTGAATTGTATTTCACACTTCAGCATGCTGGCCAAACCCCACAATTATTAAGACCCATGTAAACGATAACTTTTAGTTGACACTATCGCAGTTGAATCAGAAATGTGTGTCAGAAAAATGGGCTGATGCTTGTTTGTGACAAACAGCTAATGTAGTAATGGGTCATTCAAATATGCATACTCGACTTTGAATAAAACCCTAAAAAAATATATATTTCAAATTGTGCTGTGACAATGCTTAATGAGGTGACATTGAAATTGTGAGTTTCACATTAATTGGATGTATATATCCATACTCTAATGTTGATCACCTTTTGAGGGACGGCCCTTAGTTGAGAAGATAATACCACTTTAACAAGATGAAGCCAGTATATTTCAGTTATTAATGCTGAATACTGAACAATTGAGAACACTACAGTACAAAGATATAGGGACATTATGGACAGGTCTCTGTCTGTGTAGGTTTCTGTCAACGACTCTGCTGTGAAAACGATGCAGTCAAACAGATCCCACCTTCACCCCGTCACACGGAGCGACAGGCTGATGGAGACATGATCGGGCTAATGCTGCATCTTGTCATACATACCAGCAACGCTGGTGACTCATCGCCCCCTCCCCCCTCTTTCTATTTTTTTCCATCAGACCCCAACACATTTTGTCAGCTGTGTGCCCTTTTGTGTCTTATTCCCTGTTTTATCTGTGTGTCAGATGCCAGTGGATGATATGCTGCTGACACTTTCCATGATGCGTCCCTGTCTCAGCGCAGACATATTTGCTGTTGTAATCAGGCCGTCATGCTCTCACTCTATGTACTGCAAACACTGAGCTACATTCATAAATCTGCTTTCATAAAAATGAACCAGGTGCACCACTGGTGAATCAGCCTCAACGTTTCCAGGTGTGAGGAAGCAGAGCTGTGGTTGCTCTTAAAAAAGATGTATGTGTTGAGTAAGTCAGCGTTGCAATTTTTTGGATTGGAATGAACACGGTTATTTTAAAAACCCTCCCCTGTTAAGAAACAGTGGGTAATTAGCATTAACAGAAATTAGCCTCCCACGTCTGAACCACAGCAATCAGATGGCTGCTTATTTACAGTATGTCCTCCGTGGTCTTTCACAGAGCAGAGACTATGTGACATGATGTGACAGAGCGCTGTTCAGTCTCCACACAGGCTTGTGGTTGCACACATCACCTGCCAAGCCCTGAAAGTCTGAGTCAACAACATGAGTGTGGATGATTATCATCTGAGACATCTCCTGGGCAGCTGCTGCGACTGGCTCAGTCCCCTCTGCCTGCCGTGCCCTTTAAAACTACACTCTTCTCCGCCTCAGCAATCCCACTCCTACACACTTTGAATATGCACATACATGCAGAGAAAGACACACAGGCAGGAAGTCAGATTTCTCTTATCACTGAGACCATGAGCCATGTTTTAGAGGATATCCTACACTGAAAGTGACACACAAAAGAGACAGGGCAGACTTTTTGGTCAGATGTCCCGTGTAAAATCAAAAATGTATTTAGTTAAATAAAGAAATAAAAAGAAATTACTTAATTGCATAAATAGCTGTTAAATAGATATAACAGCAGTGCTACTAAATGCGTTTGTCACTATATTTCAAATTAAACATAATAATTTCATCCATTGTTAATATAAAAGTATTCATTGGCTCTGTCTAAAATTACTAGATGTTTAAAATATAATGAACATATATTTATTTTCTTCCATTTTTTCAGAATTTTCAGATTTTTTTCTACATTCTGAATGTAAAATACATGTGTCACATAGTGTCCACAAAAAATTCCACAATGAAACAAAAAGAAAAAGTAGTTTTGAGTCCACAGTGATGTTTCATTGGTGTTTGAAATCTTAATTCATTCCTCTATAAGACAGACAAACAAGACAGTGCTTTGGGACACGGCCCTTCTCTTCGCAATAGGCTCTTTTCACCCAGGAACCAAACACAGAAATGAAGTGCATTCATAGTTAATGTTATTAGCTACACTTGTGTTTGTGAAAAATGCCTATTGTTTAATAATAATAATCTGAAATCAAAAGACAAATAGCGTGCTCAATGAAGCGTGACGTGCCAGGACTTCCCCCTAAATCCCCTTGATTAGTTTGACTAAAGAACAAACATACAGAAAACATGCAGCTTGCTGTCCCGCTATCATGCCTCACTTTACACATTCATTCAGTGTGGGGGAGGAGCGACGGGGCAACGAGAGGAGATGCGCTCAAGGATGAGTAAAGCGAGGAGGACGGATCCCTGCGGCCTTCTTCCAAAAGCTGTTCAGTCGTCACCTTTCCAGAGGCTACTAACGGTGACAAGTCACACAGCATGACACAGAGAAAGATGTGAAAGAGAAGCAGGGTGAGGAGGAGGAAATCAATGAGATAGGGAGGGAGAGATGGTAGAGAAAGGAGAGGGAAGAAGAGAGAAGGAGTTAGAGAAAGTCAGTCTCCATTGTAAGAACAGCTCGATAAAAATACTCACAGCTAACCTTGAGTGTTAAACAAGGGCAGCGTGTTTGTAGCAAGTGGCATCGTGACCAAGTCAGCGCAATGGAAGTGTGTGTGTCACCTACATGTGTCAGTAGTTATTATCTGTGCATGTGTGTGTGTATGTGTGTGTGTGGAGCAGGAAAGTGGAAATGACACATCACTCCATCAGCAAAGTGCTACTTCCCATTTTTGCAACAATCACATTTAAAGAGACGATGCTCAGCAAAAACAAAAGAAAGAAAACAGGAAAAAAAAGGCTGAGGGGGTGTGGGGGGTGTGGGGATGGAGGATGGAGTTTAGAGAAGCGGCAGACAAAGACCTTCCCACTTAACCACACAGGAACGGGATTCGTCATGGCTGCCCATCTGTTAGGCTTCGAGGCAGACAGGAAGGTAGTGAGCGCCCGTCGTTAGTCATACATGAACCTCTGGATTGTGTCCGACTGTAACTTAAGCGACCTCGATGTGTCGTTCGTTTGCACGTCTTTGAATTAGACGTCCGCATGTGATTCACGTAACACACATAAGTGGAAATCTCACAAGAAGATCAGAGAAGAGCCTTTACATGATGTGGGGATAAACTAGCACAGTGTATTAGAAATACAACCTGGATGCTTTTAAAGCTGCAACCTTTCACCTTTCACGCTGACAGGCACCCCATGCTCGATGTGTCACTGAAGCAGCCGGCAAACTCCGAAAGTGCTCGTCAGATGGGCGAACAGCTCCACACACACCCCTCTTCCTCCTACGCCTCTCCGACGGCGCAGTAGAGGGGGGGCTGTGTCCGACCACTTGTGTGACCTTACATATAATCTAAAGACTAAACGCAGTGATTGGCCAGCTGCGTTCACCTTTTCCATCTGAGTGACGTCCCCCTTGCAACCTGCCCATGTTTCCTTTCCATCCCGGCTGTAATCTGTGAAATACAAGCAAGAACGCAGACTGTTTTACATTTCTGGGGAATGCATATGTAGTGACGCGCACCTGAACGCAGCATAGGGAAGGCTCCTCCTCCTTTAGCAGGTAGAGAGTATAAAAGACTCCCACCTGGCTCTAGTCAGGCTCTAGTCAGCCTCTTGCTGGTCCCTGATGGTGGTTGGCCACATCTGAGGTGATGAGTGGGTCCCCAATTTCTTTTGGTTTTAAGGCCTTTTGCCCCCACTAACCCTGTGCCTTTGTGTTTTTATAGGCTCACCTGCTGCTATTCTGTTTTGTTGTCACTCACATATGTGACAGACACATACATACTTGCACATGATGTTACAAACTTATTGAGGCGTTGCAGAGCAAACAGCCGCAATAATGAAAGTCAAAATGCTGTGTAGCATGCACACACACACACACACACACACTGTTCATACACCCATTCTGTGTCACTCACCTACATGCTAACACAGTGGTAAAATCATAATGTAGGACAAACACTGTACAGTATTTGTGTGCAGACGCCGTGTACATCGGAATGATGGAACAAGACTTTCTTAATAAATTTATGGGAGGTGGCGACATAACCACAAAATGCTGTAGGTCAAAGACGACGTAAACCGTGGACTCCCTGTATTGGTTTGACTACCAATTGGGCTGTTGGGTTTTTGTTAGGAGCCAAAAGTGGGAGGCTAGGCACCGTGGTGAGGACCTCACATCTCTTGCATGCAAGAAGGGGCACTGGGACACTGTTTTATGCATGGATGCTGTGATTTTTTTTAAATCTGCACCCAGGTGAGTGAGAAGGGGCACTCCCTAGTAGTAGTCTGCCTCCAGGCCCCAGTCCACTGAGTTTTTTTATATAGCTGTGTCTAGAGTTTTAGCATTTCCTTTTCATAGCTTGTCTCAATTTTAGATAGTGTTTATATATATTTCATCAAAAATTTTGGATACTCACCTTACCAATTGTCAATTTCTTGTCTCCAGCAGTTCTAGATGTTTTTAGGTCCAGTATTAGGTTTCTTTTTAGTCAAATTACTTGCTTTATATAATCTACTATCTCTGCCTCCTCAGTCACGAGCCTGTGTCCTTGGTTGGTTGTGTGTTTTTTTTTTTTTTTCATTAAACTGTTTCTTTTAAATTTTCATTATTCCCTGGGGTGCAAGGCCCCAGGTGGCGTTGTTGGCTCCTTAGTTACTTCCATTACCTTTAGTTATCTCCTTTATTTAAATTAAAAAATTCCCCTCCTTGGCACACATAGTCACATCACATAGGCACATCAAATTCCAAAAGGTTTGAAAACAAATGATACACTCAGCGTCACCGCCATCACAGCAACCTGCTCTCTGTGTACTTTAACTTTTCAAAATTCCAAGGGCTTTAGCACAGCGAGCATAATGGAAGTGTGTGATCACGCAGCTGAAAGCATGCAAGGCCGTTCTCTATGCAAATTTCAGAGGAGTTGTGGTGTTAAAGAGACTCCGTGTCAGGAAGTGATCGTTTCTGCCGTGACACTAAATTGGTGACTGATCTCATTATCTGCACCATACACGATTCCTGCTTAAATGAGGATCAGATGGGTTTCCTCTGAAAACATGGAAGTGGCTGTCACTTCTGCTTTGCCGAGTGGTGTGTCACTTGAAGAGAAACGGACTTAAGAGCACCACAACAGTCGCTTGTGTTTCATAAGAAGCAACACAGAAGATGAGAGGGAAGAAAAACAGCAAAAACATATATATATTTTTTTTCCTCAGAATTTGTCACATCTTTCCAGACATGAACGTAATAAAGCAGAGGGAGTTCCTTTGTTGGAGGAAAAATGTGTTTGATACGCTGCAGCATCCTCTGCAATGGAACAAAAGCGCACAAACAGTCCACTGGGCTTGTCAGGCTTCCCCATCTGCTGAACAGGAAATGTATTTATGAGAGTGTAAATGGGATACGGGGTCCAGTTGTTGTGTTATTACGCTGCTGTATTACGCTTTTGTAGTTGCTGTGGGCTTTGGAGCCGAGGCAACAGACTCCGCTGACTGTCATTTGGAAACCCAGAAACTCATTTTGAGACCCATTTCAGCATAAATGACATCTCTGACTTCCAAGCCACTGGGAGGAGACTCAAACTCAAACGTCTCATCTCCGTGTGTCAGAGCTCCTTCTCATCCTGCTGGATTAGCCACTTGAATGCGACTGGCAAACAAGCTGCTAACGAGAACCGCCTGTAAGCTCTCTGCGATCCCAGTGTGCGTCTGGGTGACTCACAGGGTCGCAACGCACAACGATTTCTGTCTAGGCTTTTTTTTCATACTGCGCCTCGCCAAGGACTGGAAAGGCCGGGCTACGTGAGGCGAGGAAGGGACCTACGTGCCCACTGGGTTTCCTCATCCTGACAGCATGACTAAACCCCACAGCAGCAGAGACAGGCGGAGGGGGGTGGGGGGGCTGATTGGGTGCCCCTGAGCCTGGTCAGGCCGTGACGTCGACCAGCCTCCGAACCAGTCCTTCTCCCTGCAACTACAATTACTCTCAATGTCTGTCACACTGATACACGCAGACACACCGCCGCACACACACCTGCCTCCTCATTTCAGAGTTGCAACACACCTCGGGTCTCGACTGCATGCCGTCAGTCTCCTCGAAGACGTGACGCTTGATTTGTTGTGCTGTGAGCACCCCGTCCCTCACCCATCAGCGGTGAAGGACATTTGTGGGGAATTGCTCTCTAGCCTGATAAGGCTGCTTGTGATGTCAGAAGCCCAGTCGCCGTGGGGACGATGACTCATGCGCATCAACAAAGGAAACCCACCCTCCTACCACCACCAGCGTGTCCCCACACTCCCGGCCCCACTGGCCTGCTTCAATTTACATCCTCACATCCCCCACAGTGGACTCCCACCGTTGCTCTGTCAGCGCAGTAATTGGTTGTATGGGTTTATTTCTGTGCAAGAGAAGCGGGGGGGGGGCTGAATATCAACAACAACTACAACAACTCACTCACTCACTCTGCAATCCAGGAAACCAGAAGCATGGCAGAAACATTTTAATTAGACAGAGTAACCTGCTTTCCCCCGTTTGCACACGTAAGCGGCTATTCAGTTGTCGACGAGGAGCAGCGACTCTGAGATTCCCACGCACGCCTGACCCACGTGACCCCGAACATCTTCATCTGTGAGTGGGTCTGGGCGCTCTAATATTATGCAAAAAGCTGCCTCAGTGTTTTTAGAAGTCCATCCAATGCGGCCAAAAAACACATTTCAGGCTTTGTGAAGGACTCGAGGACTTCGGCTGCTGAAGGAGCCAGAGGTGACCTTGACTGAAGTGTGCGACCTGCTGGGAAATAAAACCATCCTGTCCAAAGATCACGCTTCTATTTTTATTTGACTCATAGTGCAGTCTTTGGACAAAGCCAGTGTTCAGCTATTAGTTGGCAAAAATAAATGTTCGACATCTGTGTTTCTTCTCCATGTTTGCAGACTAACCCAGTTTCTGACTGACCGGCTCTCGTCCCTGTTCCTTTCAAAACTATTAACAACAGCAGTGCATTGATTTCGCCAGGACTCAGGTGTAATCAGCCTCTGAAGTAGTGAAATCTGATGCAACACCTGCCGTGATGGTCTTCTCTTCACAGCTGAGAGTCCTGTGTGAAAACTGTCGTATAATAAAACCACACAGGAACACATTTAAAACAGATTATAGCTAGGGCTGCTGCTGTACCACTTATTTCAGTTAGACTTGTAGCTTTAACCAGGTTCTTTACTAAAGTACAGTGAGTTGATCGTTGATCGTCGTGAGTTGGTGTTTTTTTTGTTTTTTTTAAAGTTGTTCCTCAGTTGCCTACATTTGACTATTTACTGATAACATGAAGATGTTGAGTTATGATGCAGCTGCTCACGTTTAGAAGTAGCAGAGGGCTGTTTCTCAAAGATAAGCGTCTTGCTTAGTTTCTGTGGAAACGAACAAGCATCATTGTGATTAGTAATGATTGCTATTTTCTCAGAAAGGTGTAAGTTTTCTTCCTCTGATGAATGAAGAAACTCAGTACACAAAACACTAAGCTTCCTTTAAATGACGAAAAGTTCTCAAACTTCAATTGTTGTGACAAGTTTAACTCCCACACAGAAATTAATACTTTCTATTTGCAATGATGCACTGCGACTGACTGGCGTCCAGTCCAGGGTGTACCCCGCCTCTCGCCCAAAGATAGCTGGGACAGGCTCCAGCACCCCTGCGACCCTGTGTATGCTCAGGATAAGCGGGTTTAGAAAATGGATGGATGGATGGATGGATGTTTGCAATGATGATTTTCAGCTCAAGTGGACAAATAAGGATCCTTCGATAAGCCTCTGTTGTCTCATTTTCACAGCAGATCTGTTTGAAAAAACGACTACTGTTTATGACAAAAATATATATTTTCAGCCCTGCTGTTTTTTCATTCTGTGAGCTCTCTCAGTCCTCTTTGATGTGGTGGGAGTCACAGTTTACTCATGTTCAGCTGTGAGTTTCACGGTGCTGTTGTGCAACCTAGTGGTATGTTGTGCAACCTAATAAAATGTAGCCGATCTCCTCATAATGTTCAGACAGTCAGAGTCAGTCCTGCAGGGTCTGTGTGGCATTAATTTTGTTTCATTCGAGTATTCATAGCTCATTCTGTGTGCATGAGGCATTGAAATCCAAACTACATTCACACGAGCAGACCACACGTGACCCTGATCTAATGCCTGCTTCAATGTGATTTGTTTCTGTTCAACACTGAAGTTGGATTTTAGTCACATTTGCAGAAAATAACATCTTAGATCTTATCATCTTGGTACAGGAATATAAAAAACCTCACTGAAATCACATTTATTTTCATAAAGAAACAACACAGATGTTGGTGCCTCCCATAACAATGCACATTTACTCAAGTGCTGTATATAAATACAGATTCAAGGTACCTGTGCTTTCACATGTACCATCTTATACAACTGTGTACTTCTACTTCACTGCGTCATAGAAGCAATTACTGTACTTCTGACCTACCTACATTAATCTGACATCTTTAGTTACTTTTCTGATTAAATCGTTTCATACCCTCTTTTCCAGTGAAAACAGTGCTCCTTTATTTCCTGAAAAAATTCTCCACCCTCCGAACCTAAATAAACAAATTGAACCCTCCTCTTAGAGATCACAGTTCAGCACTCACACGACAGCAACAACACAAACACACGATGATCTCATAGACCATGATGCATTGCTGTTAATTAAACTACCTAGCAGTGTACAAAGTAGTTAAAATTAGCACAAGCTCAAACTCCTACAGCAATAAAATGCAACAAAGTAGTAATATTAATCCATAAACATCAAAAATAATAATTTAAATAAAGACTGACAGGGACTATTTCACACAGTGTGCTCTCAGTGCTTGTGTTTGAGTAAATGACCTGGATGTGGAGGTTGAATGAGAAGAAAAAAAAAATCACTGCTGCTGATCATTTCCAGACCTCTTGTGCCCCCTAGTGGCTTATGCTGTTTTGTGTTATAGTGATTGGGTTTGCAGAGGTGATGTCACCCTAGAGAGATGGATGTTTTTCAGCGATGATTTTATAAATTGCACCTGAATTAATAGTTCTGAATTCTAGGTTCATTAATCTTATTTGCTTTAATTATAGACTGTGTATAAACAGAGTCTTTTAACACACTGAAACAGCATCCTGCCTCGATGAACACTTTGATTAGACCCTTCACCATAAGATATGGTTTATTCCTATCATTAACTGTGCGTGCTGAGTGTACATCTTGTCATTTATCTACTGTTAATAAATTATACACAGTAAATACACATGTTTACCCTCCTGCTGGCTGGCACTCCACTTTGTTGTGGTAAAGGTAAAGGATCAGAAATGTAAGCTGTCCGACAAGAGCCACCCACTGTTTTTGTCCTGCAGGTGGCAGCATCTCTCTCATTATGACACTGATAAACTGTGTCAGCCACAGTTACTATCAACAAAATGACCTTATCATAATGTTCCCTCTGAAAATAAAAATTGAACAGCTTCGGAGCGAACAGAGGGGACATCCTGACGATCAACATGAGTTTAATGCACAAAAAAAGTTGCCTTTATATTTGAGCTGAGAGATGTAAGTAACCCAAAAGAAACGCATGTACTGTGTGTATGAAATGATTACTGCTGTGACAAACATGTAGCTTTTGTAGAAAACATACATATCCTTTGCTGGTGTTTTATTTGAGTACAACAGCAAGATTTATTGCTTTATCTGCTTGTATGTCCGTATTCAGTTCAGAAAACCATTAAATTTGGGTAAAAACTATTTCTTCAAATGAGGCACTCACTTCTCCTTTAATGTTTTTCACACACCCTAAATCAATGTGCTGACACACTTTACATTTTGTACTTTTTAAGCATTATTAGCAGTACAGAAGGTCACAGCCAGTGTTCAGCAGAGGTGATATGTCAGAGCTGTAATCTAAACCAGATTATTTGTAGGCACGGTGAGTTCTTTATGTCACTGTGGGAGCATCATTTTCTTTATCACTGTGTTCTCACCACGCTGTTACATGGTGGTTTTGTACAACTTGGGAGGTCGAGCCTCTTAACCATTTTTCACAAGCTGTGATTACTTGAGAGAAATATCACATGTGGCGGATACTCATCTGGTTGGTTAAAGAAAAAAAAACCCAACAACCTGTAAGTCTCCCCACAAGACTGCTTTGATCACACATATATCATGTGATGTTGATCACTGATTTACAGCACGTGCCGACTGCTGGAGGTATTATGATGCTTTGTTGACTAATGTGACACCTGAAAACTGAGAGCAGTGGCTGAAAAGATCCAAAATAACATGTTTGTCTTATAAGAGGTGATAACAGCAGCACACAGTATCCTGGTGCAGGAGACAATACTGAACTTTGACATCATGTTCTTCATACCTTTTCAGATAATCTTACTGGTGTTGTTGTTATTGGGGAAAGCCAAAATGCTGCTTATATTAAACATTTCGTCACTCTTTGCGATACACCATGGCATGTTTTTTACAGATCTATATAGCTCTTGTGACCATACATTAAAAAAAAAAAAAAAAAACAAAGACGTGTAAGTTTTCACTTGCTTGCTTCTTTTCCTGGACTCTCAACTGCATATTACCGTCATCTCACTTTATTCTGCTCAAATACACATATTTACAAAGGCAAGAATGAACTTTGATTCTGAGACAGCTGTCTCTTAAACTAAATGGCTTTGCATGACCATTCAACAAAACAAAACTTCAATGACTGTGGCTCCTTCAAATGAAGCAGCTTCTTGTGTGTTCTGTGTGAGTAGTTCAACCAGAGACATTATTGCTTTTCAATAGAGAAAATATATAAAGAAACATAATTAGAAGATAAATATTTTTCTTTCCCATAGTCATCTTCCATACCACCATTTTTGATGGTTGAGATTCTTGTAGAATAAATACAATGATTAAAATAATGCTTCTGGTTTATGTACCTCTGGTTATTTAGATCATTTGTACAACAGATACATGACAGCTGATATAAAAGAGATCACATTACAAGTCATTCTTGAACATAGCGCTTTACTGCTTTACTCACACAGCTGAAACATTGCGTGGTAAAAAGAGGCAAGAGTCCTTCATGTTTGAAAATCTTTGTGTTTTTATTGTAAGTATTGCATCTTCAACTTACACAGCTAGAATCATCATCAGACTGCATGTTTTACAAAGGATGGCCACAGGTTCAGAACAACGGGAGGACCTCCCTACGCGGGACTGCTCGTTTGGTTGGGCTAACACGACCTCATGGGCCCCGTTCGCTCAAAGTCAACCTCCTGCGAGACCGACGCCAGGATGGAGTGTGGTTTACAAAAGACACTGCGACTTCCGCTCTGTCGGGCTGGTGCACTTCTGGCCAGGCTGCAAAACTGGAACTCAACGCTCCTGGAAAGTTAACCCTGACCTGAACTAGCATCAGGACTGCATGTCTAAAACCTAACCTTAAACACAGAGGTAAAAATATAGCTTTGTGATCACCAGCTTATTATAAGATATGCTATTGTTTTGAATCTGCAGCATAGCCAGAAACTCTTTGTCAGACCTCCCAACTAACTCGGGCTGATCCATGACCAGTTTGCTCTGAAGTGACAGTTGAAGCTCAGTTAACTTTCAGTGCAAAATGAAAATGATGCAACAGTCCCTGTTATTATATCTGACACTGGATACACTTTGGGACAAGTCCTCCCCTGAATATTTACTGATTAGCAGGTGGGAAACAGCCCAACTGAGACCAGTGCAGACGAGTCATGGAGCAGGTGCCTCTCTAAAGCTTAGCCTTAGTAAGAACATGGAGCGCACGCACACACACACAATCTCACACACACACACACACACACACACGAGGACAGACCTGGCTTCAGTAAAATCAGTTCTTATAGTTTGTTTTATCCCTCCTTGGAATACAACATCAGAGTAGTTTTCCACATGAGACAATACAGTGAGTGCCAGACAGTTTTCACACATTTTTGTGATCAACAACACGAGCCAACACGATCAGAATCGTCCCGATGTAGTAAGAAAAAAAAAACAAAAAACACATATTGTACTCCGAGCAGGCTAAAACAGAACTATGTGATCCAGGTCTGCACGAGGAGTGAAATTCATTTGTCGTCAAACACGGGACCTTCATAAAACCGACATATGAAGACGAAAACAGAAATAAAGCTGAAGGTTAATAACTTAAACGGGAAGAATAAATGTAAACTGTCCCTCAGAGAGAGAGAGAGAGAGAGAGAGATAAAGATAAAGAGAGAGGACACTGAGGTGTTCTGAGGTGGTTTTGGCATTTTCGTTTTTTTTTTTTTTTTTATAATAATGAAGCACCAAAAGTGGTGACTTTCTGATTCAGTGCCAAGTCCAACAACCTCAACGTAGCTCAGCCAAGAGCTTACATGTCAAACTCTACACCTTAATGACGTCCTTCAGAGAAACCAAAGGATTTGTTCTTATTGATTACTTTTTATTTGAAATCCTCAGTCGGAGGCCTTGTATTGTAAATGTAAGACACATTTTGTCAACTAGTCTAATAGAGACTACAATCCTCCTAATAGAGGAAAGTGGAGTTTTAGACCCCTTTAATTGTGTAGTAGCTGGCTCAATATTTGCCAGTAAAGTCTTGGCTAGCAATAAGCCTTTTGCAGAGACAACCCCCCCTCCACCCTCTCCCCTCCGCACAGACCCAAAGACAACCGGACAGGAAACAACATGGCGAACGTTTCACCTTGTATTAGAAGGCTCGGTATGGAGGGAAGCCACTTTGTTCGCTGATACAGTTGTTTTGTATTCGTCATCATAGGCATAGCATGCTGTTGGGTGGCGGGGGCGTTGGGGCGTTGGGGAGTTGGGGAGTGTGGGGGGTCAGCTCCGAGCCAGGCTGGTGACTCTAAACAGGTGAGACTCAGCACTAGGAGCAGCTTAGGGGCCAATTACATTTCAAGTGTCCATTGAATAAAACATCAGAAAAAATTAAAACAAAATGGCTACATTTCTTATCCCTCCCCACCCTCCCCACCCAAAAAAGAATATTAACAATAATAATAATAATAATAATAATAATAATAACAATAACCCATAAAATATACAATTCTTAAAATAAGGAATGAGGAGCAAGCATCAAAACGTGGAGTAAAATAAGACAGAAGCAAAATAAGTTAACTTCCTTTTGCCCATCGCTTGTGTTCTTTGAGGGATTGAGAAATAAATATTTAAAAGGCCGGTGCTTTTTTTTCTTCTTTCACATACAAAAGGATTCATTAGAGCTCCATGAGAGAAAATGACAGTGGAAAAGAAAAAAAAAAATACAGGGAACTGTGGCTGAAGTGCAATTCTTAATGCCAGTGGAGTTGGGATGGTGAACATTGACATCATAACACCCGTTTTCTTCTCCCCTACACTTCAGCCTCCACAGATCACCTGACCACCAGTGGAATGCCACATACAGCTCCCCCCACCCGCATTCATGAACATTACGAACAAAAGGTCTAAAACAAAAAAGAAAAAAAAAAAGTGCCACACAAACTCAGCATTCTCCGACAGAAATCCTACTGGGTCGATTTTCTGAAACCAGATGGGAAGTTGTTCTATCGTTTATTTTGTTTTTGTTTTGTTTTTTTTAAATCGTGTTGAATAGTAACTTTTCTTTTCCCTCTCAGGGTGGCAACCGAGTGATCAGATTTTCAGTGTTTGCACCAGCAAGACTGAACAAAGTGAACGTGTCCTGTGCCACATCTGCTGCCGCAGAGGATAACATCTTTCCATCAAATTAATTCAAAATGCACAATAAACACAGGTCAAACAGCAACAGAGGCAATAGTTCTATCCATGAGCTCTACCTTTTTTTTAAACTCCTTTTTAAATTTTAATTTATAAAACTATTTGTATGTACAAAAAAAAGGAAACTGGACGGTCACGCACTCTTTAGGGGAGAAGAGAGAAAAAAATAAACAAAAAAAAACTAAAACAAAACGGGAAGGAGTTCAAACTGACGAGACAAAAACGACCACAAGAGTTATTGCTTGTTACTGCTGGAAAGAGGATGGACGTCTTTTCCAAAGTTTCTTGTTGTTTGGACTTTTTTTCCTTGCTGCTGTTGTTTTGTTTTTCACTTCTTGGTTTGTGCCGTTTCTATGGACAGCTCTAAAGTAGGCAAGTGCACGATAGCTTGTTGTAGCTGCTTGTCGAGGGGGAAAGAAACCAAAACAAAAACACACACACACAAGTTACAATTTCCACTCTTTGAAAACGCACTGAGCACCCACATTCAACAGGAATGTTTTTTTTTCTTTTTACCCTCCTTTTTTTTCGTTTTGTGTGTGGCTGTTTTCCTCCATGCTCAGTTGGAAACAATCATGGCAGACACACTTTGTTTGCTTTAAAAGCTTAGTGGTGGTGAATCTGATTTGCTTCCCCCGTTGGTTTGTTTCACAATAGCACCAGTTCGAGTGTCCGAGCTTCCGCGGTGTCAAGCAGAGGGAATGAAAAAACAATAAGACAGAGGACTAAATTGAGGGCCGAGCTGTGTTGATATGGCAAAGTTCACCCACAGTGTTCATTCAACTCCAGATTAGCTCCCGTTTATCCAGGCCTAACACCGGAGCGTTAAGATGGGATACGCAGGACCAGCTAAACACTCACACACACACACCCACAGGAGAACCGAACAGAAACTCTGAATTATTTTTCTATCACATGAATTTAAGTGCATTTCGGATCAAATTAGGGATTGTGTATCTTTAAAAAATTCAGACATTTGACTGTTCGAGTAAAATCAAAATCAAAATTCATTTCAACTGCATGGGTTAAATTAAGATGACGTGTATCTGTGTGTGTCTGATCTCCCTTTAAAAAGAAGATTAAAACCAATTGGCAGTCTCACATCGCTGTGTTTGGATCCCTGGTGTCGATCAGTGCGGCTCAAAGTTCAGAGGTGAAGAGGAACTCTCAGTGGAGCTCAGGAGGAGACGGGGTGGGTGGGGGTGGGCAACTAAAGACTAGGAGCAGAATGGGGTGCTGCTGAGAGGCAGGAGCGCCGTTAGCTGGTGGCCGTCGCCGGGTGAATAAACAGATGGGAGGGCAGGAGGGTTTGGCAGGGAGGAGGAGGAGGTGGTGGAGGTGCGGGGCTCTAGGAGGAGAAGGCAAGTTTGACACTGCAGGAGGAGTAGCCCTCGTCGCTGGCCATGCTCTGCAGGCTGCTGTGGTCATCCAGGTCGCTGGTGCTGGCTGTGCTCACACTGTCCAGCTCTCCATGGGAGAACTCCGTGCTTTCCACATCCACCTCAATCTCCTCTGCAGCCGAGAGGAGATAAAAAGAGAGAGAGAAAGAGAGAGAGGAAAGGGAAAACAAACAATTGAGTTAAAACTACCAGATATTTAGTTGGCTTTTAGTGGAATATGTTGCCAGTAATGAAAGCAGAGACAGACACCAGCATATCAGTTTTATCAATTATTATACAACAAATACAAAACGCTACAGAATATGTTGTCTAATAGTCAAACCGGTCTGTATGATGAATCTAACCACTACACTGCAGTAGCACATGTAAAAGAAATCATTACAACCAGACTAGAAAAATAAAAACTAAAATAGGCTTTAATATTTTGTGGTCTTTTGCATTTTAGACCTTTATCCAGGAAATTTGTGCTGATCATTTTCTGCAACACCGCACTTCACACAGTCCCAGAGGGGCACTGACCGCTACAACCTCCATGTCGTAAAATTAGGCAGAACAGCTGGAGGGTTTGATGGCCTTGTAGTTGCTAAGTTAAAATCTTGTTTAAAGGCTGTGGCCTCCTCACTCACCTTGGTCAGAGTCAGAGCGGTCGGAGCAGAGGGTGGAGCCTACACTGTCCATGCGTATCCTCTCCCCCTCCCCTGGGCTGGTCAGGGCTCCGGCACCGCTGCCGCCCCTCAGCAGCTCCAGCTGGCGCTGGAGGTGCCTCTGCTCGCGCTCCAGAGACTCCAGCTGGTACTGGCTCTTCCTGTCTGTCTCTTCAAGTTTCTGCTTAGGAAAAAGAGAATGGGGGAGATAGAAAAATTGAATTATGTGTACCAGAGACCAGAAGGAGACCAGGATGTCTAGATAATGACATAAAGTGTGTAAGAGGAGAGGAAAGTAGCAGAGAGTGTTTGAGCAAGACAGTGAAGAAATGTTGCGGAGATAAGAGGGAGAGAGGGGAAGCTGCAAGAACAACTTAAGCAACGGAGAGGAGACGGTAAAGAGAAAGATGCTGTTAGACTCTGAGTAAATTCCTTTCATATCAAGAGGCTGTCAGAATACAATCGCAGCAGCACGCAACAAACACTCCCCAGCGCCTGTTCTAGCTTTCAGCCTCTAAACCTGTTGTGTCCCTTGGTTTTTCCTCCTGCCAGCCCTGATTGAGTTCCTTCACCTGCCTTCTTAACACTGTGTCACCTCCTTTCCTCACCGCCTATGCCCAAGCCATTACATTACGAGTGAGGGCAGTGGCAGGGACCGATGCAGCCGCGTTGACGCTCTAACCTTGTGGCCTTATGTCACAGTCACTGATGGTGACAAGCGTGACTCCCGGCGACGGAACAGAACAATAGGCCGTCAATACGTGATGGAGAGACTCAAGTTGACAGCAGCAGAAATGCAGAGTGGAGGCTGTAGTAGCATGTGTCACCAACAACAATATCGGCTTTATGCGTCAAATGCACGCTACGCCAGGCTCCTCGCATGCACGCTGCCCGATCTTAGGCGGTCACATGTCTGTTTTGAAAGTAGATGGGAAAGCGTGAAGCAGGATGTCTTAACGTGTTATATGCTCCTCAAAACTGGATGATGAGGCAGGGAAATGATCAGCAGTGACCAGCTGGGTACTGGCTGCGTTTGGTCTGTCCACAAGAGCCAAATTTGTCTAATTCTGTGGGAGTTGTATTATATTTACACATCCACAACACATTTCTGTCAAAATATTTGGATGGAATTATGTGCGGATGTACTCGTATTTAAAACTATAATTAAGAGCAAATTAAGCACACCATGTAACCGCAGAAAAACGTGTTTTTTTTTTTTTATTTACTTCAAATAAAGAAATCACAAACAGTCAAAACCCTTTAATACAGGTGCACTGAAATCCAGTTGTTCATAAACTAATATTTCATAAATGTAATCAGTTTTAAAACCTTTTTGCCACTGCATCTTGGCTGCTGCAGCAACACAAATAAGTGACGTGTTATGGGCAATCCCAGCAGCCGGTAGTTGAATTTTAGCAGCAAAGGTCAAAACAAATGAAACCCGGGCAGGGATCCATTGTTATAGACGGTTGTGCTTCTTCAACATATTATTACCACAACTTGTCATTTAAGCAATATATTATTATCTGGTTTTTATCTATGCTCAGTTTTCTTGCAAAACGTGTCGTCATCATAATTTTTTTTTCTCTTTTGGGTTTCGGGTGTATTTCAGA
The DNA here is from genome assembly GCA_023238725.1 of Scortum barcoo. NCBI lineage: Eukaryota > Metazoa > Chordata > Actinopteri > Centrarchiformes > Terapontidae > Scortum > Scortum barcoo. Next base: position 9,495,303 of record CM041553.1, on the reverse strand, counting down.
TGCCACCACTGCTCGTGGTATTTTGCTCGTTTAAATTCGGCCTGTTCTTCTCTCACCCTGGGTGGGATATTATTCATCAAACCCAGCAGTCCGGGGCCGGCTTCGGTTACACTTAAGCTCACCTTTATATGTGCTTTGGCTTTGTTGAGCAGGCCCAGGGTGGTGTGGCGGTTGCAGTCAGGTCCCAGGGGTATGAGGGCCTTCAACCGCTCCAGACACAGCCGCAGATGAGCTCGTCTGCAGAGCAAAGACAGAAACAGACAGAGAAACAGAGTGATAAGAAGAATGTACAACTGCATATGAACAGTCTAGATATCAACCAGTCTGCACCAATCTGCAGTTGACTGCAGCCTAACATCAAAGCCCAGAAGGATCCTCCTTAAACACTGTTTAATTCATCTGTTGGAGATTCACATGCTTCTCTGCCTCTCATGTGACTGGTCATATGGCAAGCCTTTTATATGACTTTACACCCACTTCAGGTAAAAAGCAACAAATATACAATTGTTCTTAGCAGGTTCTGGTTATTTCCAACACAGTATGAGCATCTGAAGTTGGATCTTTCCTTTGAAAAGATCTAAACTGGAGTGCAGGCTCATTAAGACACACTGTATTATTACTCTGTGAGAATCGGCAGCAGACCCGGTTCATATGTTGTAAATCCCCAGATTATAGTTCAGCGACGCAGCAGATTACATATGATTCCTGTCTCGTGTAAGCCCAAGCCTCCACAGGTATTTCTTGCGCCCAGCTTTAATTACCCTTCCTGTCTGCGTTACAAACAACACATTTTAACTGTGGGGGAGGTATAGTGGCATTTCCTGGACCCCACTCGGTTCGCTCCATCATCCTGACAGTTCCTTATTCTGTGACTGCAGACAGGCCTGGGTACTATCTATCCTGCTAATGGCCCCGAGTTGAGAGGTAAAGAGAGATAATTGTGACTATAACACAATCAGCGCTCCATTAGCAGAAGCTGTCCTTTCAGCTAGCCTGAAGGGAACAGTGGAGCGACATTAAGAGTCAGTGGAGTCGGTGGAGCGACCCAGACTCAGGAACTTTCTCTGGTGTGTGTGTGTGTGTGTGTGTGTGTGTGTGTGTGTGTGTGTGTGTGTGTGTGTGGGGGGGGGACGAGGCCCAGGGGACGGCAGCAGCAATTCACTGCGCTGGACTGGACTGCTATGCTCTGGGTTTTGGCTATGCATGGATGGTGCTGATAAAGACACAAGAGTGGAGCAAGCCATTACACCAGTGCAGTATGCTTGAGCTACGCAGACCAGACAAGTGAAAGAGGAGGTCCCCTGATGCAAGTTTGAAAGTCACGAGACACACACACACACTTTCTGTCTGGGTTGTTGTGATGATGAGTATCAGGTTATCCGTCTGTGTAATCAGTTCTATTCATAGGAGAGAACAGTCCACCTTTGCTCTTTATCTATGGAATGTGTATTTGTGTTGTCTCATCTCAAGCCCAAACACACACACACACGTACACAGATATCAGCTAGTAATTGATCACATTAATTTCTTGTACAGCAGCCTTAGGCGGGGGGGGCACAGCTCCACATGGGGAGATGTCTTGGATGCTACAGAGAGGACAACAGGACAGTTTATCTGTCTCACTAATTCCAGCTCTGATCATTTTGTTCAACTGTAATTATGATTATTCCTCAACTGTGTGGAAACAAAGTCTATCTCGCTGCAATTTGCTGCATAATTTTCTGATTAAGTAGGCCATGTTCAAAGAATGTCTCACCATCGTTGATATGCCTATAAATGATTTATTGTGCAGCTGCAGCTGAAGAGCCGACACAAATGTGATTTCACATTACATGCAAGAACAAACACACACTTGCCCATGAACGTCCAATTTTGAACCCTTCAACTTGTAAACTTGTGCATTTGTACACTGTAGGAACATTTTGTTCGCTTCTTTCCTTAGCTCACAATGACAAACATCTTTCCACACATGGGCATGGGCTGCCTGATAAATGGAGCTGTGAGGGCAGAGTAGGATGCACTGGTCATGTATGGGCTCACCTGTCTGTCCGTCTGTCAGGCCTGTCAAGCACTGGGTTAACAAACTGTGGACACAGGAGACCACAACCTTCTCCTTCACTCCTGGCTCCTCGAGATTAAAACAAGCATCTCAGGAGATGACCTCAGATAATCCCTACTAACCATCCTCCCTTTTGACCCAACTGACCCGCTGAGTGCATTGAGGCAGCAGGGGTGGACTGTCTAACCCCTAACCCAACATACCAAAGTACCGCCGCACTTCTACACTGGCTATGACCGAAATATCCCATTATGGTCCTTCGTGCTAAGACTTCTATGAGTGAGTGTGGCGTGAGGCGTCACTCGTCGGGCTGCTGAATCACCACTTTCTGCAGAGTCAATGTGAAACTACAAACACGTCACATGATAATGATAAGGAGAAGGAGGCGTAAAGGGAGTCTGCCATGCTGTCACCTCTTTCAGCACTCTGAATGCTTCTGGTTCTGTCCTTGTTCACAGCTACCTCATGTTCCCTGTGATTTCCTCTTAAAGCAACACATGCTTCTGGCTGCCAGTGCTCAAACACCCTTGCCACGCCTCTCATTGATAGACATACATGTGAGATGCCTGCATAACATTTGTCCTAATCTCTGGGTGCATATAACGTGTTCTTGTGCGGAGCCCTCTGATAACTACTGAAGAAAAAGAAGTCCCCCCTTCTGCCAAAAAAAAAAAAAAAAAGGTGAGGAGGGAGTGTCTGAGGAACAGTGTGTGACTGTGAGATGAAAGAGTATGTGTGCTAATGTGTAATTCATGGCCCTCACACTGAACCGCCTGGTAATGGGGAGTCAAACCGGGGCTCTTATTCTCAGCAGGCGAGTGAGACCTATTCATCACATTGGTCTGCACCACCGGTACTATCTCGACCTGCCTAACTGAGGGGATAAAGGTCATGAGCCACTGGCTACTGGTGATCCCCCGAAGACAGGTCCCTAATCCCTGAAAAGGCTTGTTTATCATTTAAACCTGAGGCCAAAGAGTTTAAGCCATTCCAAGCTTACGATATGAGTGGCGGCTTGTGAGCATAAATACCTGCGTGCTGCAGCCAGAGCCTCCCTTTGTTTTAGTATCCACGTAACAGCCAACCAGCAACAGAGCCTGCCATTTCCCCGAGTTCTCAGAAAGGTAACATAAACAGCTATGGATTTACTGTGAGGCCCCATAACTTCATGTCCTCGGTTGCAGAGGATCAGTCAAGTACACTTAGTTGCAGGATGTGACATCACAGGATGACGGGCAGTGTCACTTTTAATGTTCATCATAACGTTAAACTGCTTAAACAGGCGATGGCGCGTTAATGAGCCACAAGCTTCTTGTTTGGAGAAAGAGCTAATGCCAATATTGGCTCTATTGTTAAGTTAGTTTAGCCCAGTTGTACAAATATTTATATTTAAAAAATCTGAGCTGCAATGATTAGAAAATATCAAGTTGTGATTTAAAAGCAATCAACCAAAATGAAAGGCCACAACTGGAATAAATGAGAGGATCTATATGACAGGGTGTAAAAAAAAAAATCAACAAAGTGATGAAGGAGGAAACATAAATCCAAACTATCCTGATGCAAACTAACAGCAGTGAAGGTTACTGCGCTCTGTATTTTGGTGTCTGATGAATGGCACAGTGAGCTGTAGGCTGCCTGAATGGGGAACTCTTCATCTGTGGTGGATTACATAACACGTGGCCAGTTGCTACCAGGACCTGTGCTCCAAACTGTCACGCACAGCAGGGATATCAAATCCCTTGCTGACAATAAGACAACATAGACACAACAGCCTCATTTTTCCGTGTATTCAGCAGAGGGAGATTCTTGGGAGCAGAAGTGAGTGTAATTGTGTGTTTTATAATGTTTTTTTTTTTTTTTGCTGCCTTGCATGGGTATACCTAAGCAAACAGCTCCTTTTGAAATCCCTTGCACTCTCTGTTATCGAGGCACTGAAATTCTGTGAACTTGAGTCTTATTACAGATCGATTTATAATGTAAGTGGCTATTCAAAGGAAACCACATCTAGAGCTGCTGCCGAGCAGCTGTGAGTTACCTGGACCTCACGGCATAAATGTATGCAGCTTGCAGCAGCATTCATAAAAGAGCTGCACAGACAGGAGCTTTTAGTTTTCACTTGTTAATGAAGATGGTCTATTCATGCTTTTCCTACACAGTCAAGTCTCAGGTAAAGGTGGCTTGCTTCAGAAATGACTCTGAATTGTTACCCTGTAACACACCTGTCACAAATAGGAGTGCTAAATCATAAAGGCCGACTTGCAGGCTCACCAGAGACACAGCCAGCCTTCCTTTTCCTCCTGAGACAATGTGGCACTTCCACTTCACCACTGTGTGTGTGTTTTTTTTCACGCTGGTGTGTGTGTGTGTGTTCCTGATGGGCCCCAGATGGGTACACAGGCAGGCAGCTCTGCCTTTTGGCTTTGACATGTGAGCGAGCAGCCAGCCGACCACGGGTCACTGCTCCACACCTTTTCTCCTCACCCACCTTCCGCTCCCCCCCATCACGTGCAGGATCTGCTTTTTCTGCAACAACTTGCAGTCTTGTTTTTGTCGCTTCAATCCAGTTGGATTAAAATGCAAAGCCTCGTTTGTAAGGTTAAATACCACAAGCGACAGGAAGGAGTGGTTGACAATTATAATCATGATCAGAGATGAGTGTTTCCATAAAACAAATCTGTTGTCATCTCTGTGCTGCTCTCCCTGTAGCTTGTTCTTGAAATGCGTCAAACTGCCTCCAATGTAATTGAAGCAGAGTCCTTTTTAAAGAAGTACTTTGAAGCACTCCCTGTTGGTATGGGAGAGCTGCCCACCACAGCTCTTACAGAACCTACGCACATCATATGTACATCTCTCGTCAGCGCCGCCAACAACAGCGCCGCTCTCAACCTCCCGCGTCCTTGCATCATCCATGCACACATGCAGACTGCATGTGCCTTTAGTCGGGCGTTGAGGGGCACACACACACATTTTGATATCTGATATTTCTGCAATCTGGTAAACTCATGTCAGATACAAGCTGACAGACAAATAGCCCTTTACATTGGTGTTAGAGTGAGGTATAACACGTGTAACTGCAGCGACAAGCTGTAATTCCAACATCATCGAGATGACAAGAGCAATCAGAGTGTTATATTATATTTATATTCCAAAGTGGAGGGATGACAGAGAAATATGAGGACATTGTAAACAAGCTGCTGTGTACAGACATGAACACAGACAGCTTTTGAATTCTTTGAACACATCCTCAGTATTGTTAAAATACCATAGTCCATTAGGCTTTTTCCACAAGCCAATCTTTTTTTTTGAAACTCTGGAATTTCACCTGCATTTTGACAACAGGAAGCTTGTTTTAATTTTCCAGTTGAGCCACAGTTGTTGCCCCCCAAAAAGGCCCTGCTCTTGGGGTAGACACACTCCTAAAGAAGTCGTTGTTCTAATCATTTATTCTGATCACAGACACAAAGACTCCAGACAGCAACAACTTGTGTCTCTGATATCAATATTAGGAATTAATAATTTTTGTTTTGACACAAAATGTAATTTGACACAAAAATGTGAGAGAGATTTGTGTCATGTGCAAACGTATTTCTGAAACCAAGCCAAATGCTTTTAATAAGTTATCTGCAACTTGCCATATTTAATGCCACATAAACACACATTTAGTCCCTCAATTAGTTCCTGAGTTTGTTTTAGTTAGTTTGTTTTTTGAAGCTTTGCATTATCTGACAATAACATCTATTCTACCAGTATTTCAAATCATCTAAATTTTCTTTTTGGGTAGTGACATTGTTTTGAAGGTCATTGTTTTATTACATGAGACATCATTTCATCCAGACAATTTCTCTTTTTTTCTGTTACTTACACAAAGCTTGACATACACGTCGGCTAAACAGACATAAATTTGTGCAAGTCTGGTGCCTGATATTTCCCGTGCACAGTCGGTATTAAGAGGGGAAGGGGGTGAGAAAAAGGAAAATGCATATTTATGTAAGCGTGCCTGAATAAAATAAATGGAAATAAAAGAACACCTGGGCCGGAAGAGTGACACAGACAGAAAGGTATTTTCTGTTCTATTCAGGAAACAAAGACAGCTGAAAACAGCACTGACAAAAGCAACCTGAGTTTCAGCTCATTTTTCATACAAAGTCCTCTGGAACCAACACCACGAGCGATGGAGACAAAAAAAACATGGCTGCCCTAGATTCCAAACTTGTGAATACGTAAATAATGGATAACTTCTCAGGCCATCCAAGATGTCTGACATAATTACTGGACATGCTTTTAAAGGGGAGCGTCAGATTTCCAGCCCAGATACCAGTCAATACTCTTCACTTTGGCAAATCCCACACTCTTTAAAACCCATGTGACACACACACACACACACACACACACACACTCCCTGATTTGACCTACTTCTAATACATACATACGGAGGGGGAGGAAATCTGACCCTTCACCCAGTTATTACACTAATTACACATCAGCAATGACCGTCTCAGTGGTAAATCTCCTGAATTGACATGCAAAAGGAAATTAAGATATCATTACCCCTGTCAGGGACAGAAAAAAAAAAACCTTGACTTTGCAAGGCAGTTCTATTCTTCGTCCTCTGTCGTCCTCGCTTCTCTGGTGTCACAACTCATTTAAAGCAGCCGCGAATCGTGATTCAAAGCCATGTCAAAGATTATTGGAGTAATTAGAGTATTTTGTTATGCAAAGCCCCATTTAAAGCAGACTAAGCCACGTCCACTGAGCACTGCATCAAATCAACGGCAAATTATCTCACTATGTGGTGGAGGGCAATTAAATCAAATGCAGACAATGCGGGCACAGTTGTTTTTTCGTTCTGTGCTGTGAGCATTATTTTCCAAAACATTCCAAATCCATTATTCCTCGGTTAAAAATAGAGAGCGTGAGATGCTTGGTGGGTTGAAATGGTCCAGGCCGTCCGCAAAGGCAAATCACATGCAAGGCTCCTTCCCTCTCCTCTCCGGATCATACATGGCGAAACAACATGTTAACATGTAGCATACTGATCTATACTCTGCAGATGGTGACATACAATATAGATGGGGAGAGGCAGGGCTAAACCCACATGGTGAGCACATACATTTGTTGTCCATGATGCTTTTCTGTGACTGTGGGAAATTGCTGTTGAACGCATACAAGACTGTTGATGAGAGATATTCACAGATACAAAAAAAAGAATCTTGGAAGAACACCTGGGCCATTTCCAGCTAATTTTCTTTAACTGGCAGTGAAACACAATAAAATTAAGTGCTTGTGTTTGTCTTAATTTATATAGAAACAGAATTATTGGATCAGAGAGTAAACCTCAAATGTGCATTAACAGCTGCGCACACATGAGCAGTTATAATGTGACACACACCAAACTACAGGAAACACAACGGCCCTCTGTGTTTGCTCACCACCTTTGTTTACTGGCTCGCTGAGTTAACACAAAGAGTGCGGTTGTTTTTTCTGCTAAAGATGCCTCTTCTAGGATTCTCTGCCTTTTATGCCCCCTATTTCTTTCTCTCATTCTCTCTTTTATGATAAGGGGGTGGTGGTCATTCTCTCCACCCCACACTCTCTCACATGACTGTTGCAGCCAAGGTCACTTGTTTGCCCACAGAGGCAGTGGCACCTAAATGAATGGGCTTTTTTTAACAGAGGAAACTACCACTCACTAGGTTGACTGCTGGAACAGTCATCAAAGAGCCAACAGCCCGGCTGCAAAACTGGCGCCCGCCGCATGTGCTTTAGCCAATTACGGCTTTATTATCAGAACTATAAATGGCAGGTTCAGGAAATGACAAAAGCAGATGGAGACAAGCTTTATATGTTGAATAGGTCTGGATTAGGATGGCAGAGTCATTATTCTGGGTTTCCCTTCTTGTTGAAAACTTTGTGCTGCTGGTTTATGATTTGACAGATGGTTCTAGCATTAACCCATGGATGGCAAATGACGTGTAGCTCCTGCTATAATGTGATTATTACCCACTGGACAATGATTTGGACCTAACCATTTAAACCTTTAAGACTTGAAATGGCATCCTGAATGATACGCAGACATGAGAACTGTACATTTACGCTGGTGCGCTCAAAGCTATGTTTCGTCCACTGCTGATGCATCAGTTAGTCTGTCACGTTTCTACATGCACGCACAAGATTAAAGCAATCTGTGCCCTACAGCAACTGCAGGCTCTCTCTTTTTTTGACAGACTGATGCTTCCCTCATCTCCTTTATGAAACACGGACAGATGGGATAGATGCAGAGAGTCAGAGCGAAATAGAGAGGGTGAGAGATGGAGAGAGTGGGGGAGGAAAGGGGAGTGTTCGGTCTGTGTAATCTGCCCAGAAACTAGGCATGGGCACAAACGAGAGCCGTTTGTCAGGAGTTCCGCTGGGTTTAGCGATGGCCAACAACTCAAACCATCTCACTCGTTTCTAGTTCGGGCTTAAATTTGTGCATGTCATGTTTTACCAAACACTGAGAACTGCTAGAAACACGTGAAAAGACATGCATGCATTGTTTTCAGCACATTCACAAGTGTGCATATATTTTATGCAAGGGTGACACCAGTGGAAATTTAACCCTTAACCCTGAGAGATTAAGAGCTATGCTCTACTCACAGAGCAAAAAGGACACAAGACTAAGTGAACTAAGCCAGTAACAGTAGTTCTTTGTCTTGACAGCCGATAGGTGCTCATGAGGCTGCTTCAACTGTAAGTGTTGGAAAAGTTCTGTTAATCTCCACATCTTTACCTTTTTCACCTGACATGAATTTGAAATGCTTGAACATGCTTTAACAGTGGCAGCTGGAAAATGCACTTTTTTGCCACTGTCTTTGCTTAGTATGATAACCTGTGGCCCACGTGCTAACAGTTCAATCATCCACTGAAGGTTTTACTATACTGTCCAAACTGACGCCCAATTGTGAAACTCGACAAACAGGGCTGAGGAATGAGGGGAATGCTCATCTCTCCCACACACCACAACCACTGTCATGTGTCTAAGGAATTAAACAATTATTAAAAAGTCTTGGGACTGCATGGGAACTATGCTGGATGATGACCCACATTCTGTTAGACGACAGGGAGCACAAAAGGGAATGTATAAGGGGTGAAAATGCATTGCTATATTATATGCCATATTTCTGAGCGTTCTGGCAGTTGTGACCTTATTCCCAAAAAAGAGATTCAGTGCATGTAGAGGAGTGAGAGTATCTTTCCGATTGGCAATAAAGCTCACTGTAAAAATGCACATGGATTCTGAAACCGCACTGGAAACTGGGGGCAATAAAATGCAAAGTGGGAGTTTAAATATTTATTTGGACTTGCAGGAACCCACCCCGCCCCTGCACAACCAATCCCAGGGCCATGAGTGGTAAATAAAGTGAGACGCAGTTGATTACTAGGCAGACCGATGCTGCTGTCATGCTAAAGCCGCTCAAGCTACTCCAAGCCACAAACAGCATCCACCATGATGCATAGCAACAGCGCAAAAGGAGGGATGGAGGACAGATTGGGAAAAGTGGGACCAGAAGAGTCAGAGACGAAGCAAAACATGGGTATGTTTGAAAGAAAAAGGATGAAAGAATAGTGCAGCAATTTGCCCTCTTCAGGCAGCAGCTACAGACACAAACGTGCTCACACACATGCAGAGTTCATTGGAGTAGAGAGGGAGTGGGGGGGGTAGGGCTAGCTGTGAGGCACGGCCAAGAGACTGGGGCTGAAGCCCATCACTAACACACGGATTAGTTCACACGTGCACACTGCCTTTTAATCTGCTTCACTGATAAAGGTTGGAAGAGAGAGAGAGAAAAGAAGGAAGGCGAGAGACAAAGGGATGAAGTTAACGAAAGAGATGGCCACAGAGACAGAGAGGGGGAGGGGAGAGAAAGGGAGGGAGAGTCTGTGGGACAGAGGAGAAAAGAGATGTGGACATGACTTAAAGTACAAGAATCACATTGCCTAAAGGTGAAACAAGCAATGTAATCAATACACTTGTCTTTGGCAAATGCCCCAGATCTCTTTAAAACACACACATTCACATCATGTGACTGGACTTACATCCTAATCCATCTGTACTGCCCTTTTTGAGGGCATTTTGGCTTGATTTTCATTAGTGGAGGAATGACATTCAGCAACTGACACCGACTGGGGGCATAGTAATGATGTGGTTAGTGTCTTAAACCTCTGTGTCACCAGGATGCCCCATTTGTCAGGCTCCTTCCATTCACCCAACTCTTCTAGTCCTGGATCTCAACCCAGACAACTCCATCCAGTGTCACTGTCCCACCCTCACTTTCCGCTTAAGTCAGGGGTGACTCAAGGGATAAGGGCAAAGGCCCGGCTCCTAAAACAGCCCTAGTGTAAAGCCAGGGTGATCCAGCCAGATGTTGGCTCTGGGGGCAGGGACAGGGGGTGGGCGGGTATGTATGCGCATGTATGTGTGTGTGTGTGTGGGAGGGGATTGCCCTGTCAGACCACATCCTCTTTATACCTTTGGATGTGATTTTAATACATCATATGTGGGGGTAGGAGTGTAATCCAAATATTCTACATCAATCTTTAATGCGCAAACATACAAGTCATGTGTCCAAACACGCAGAGGCACACACTAACGTTCTCACTTACTGAGGTTAAACTCACCAACTTGCAAAGACTAAGCAGGGTGTTTCACTGAGGTTAAACTCTAAACACAGAAACTGCAAATAATGACAGTTAACAAGACGGAAAGTAGCTGTTGTGAGTGTAATGGGTGGGGTCTTATTCATCTCACTGCTCTCATTGGTGAAACGCTAACCTCTGTGATTGGTCAGGGGGCTATGGTGTTTCCCCCTTTTTCCCCAGCTGTACAGCTAAAAATAGAAGCCATAGTCAGATTTAGACTAATTGAGGCAGTCTTGTGTCTTCAACAAGCATCTTATTTTCTCTCCTTTCTATATTCATCTCTATCTCTCCCTCTTTAAGGTACAGATTAAGTTAGCTCGGCTGTTACCGTGACAAGCTGCTCCAGGAAGAAAACAGGAGCCTTTCTTCCTGGAACAGTATGTAACCACAGCCTCATCCATTTGGTCCAAAGCGGGCTTATCAACAAGCCTGACACAATGTCGTTAATGGCACAGTTTGAACACAACACTATGTGGGAGGTACTGAACACTTTGCAGAATACCGCAGTGCAGCCTGAATGTACAGTCCCTATCTAATTAATTTGAACACCTACAAACAAAGTGATGCCACTGAAAATGTTTCCATTTCAGCCCTTTAAAATAAAAACAGGACAGCCCGGGCTGAACCCTGCTGACTAAGTCCGTATGCCCACCCAGGCTTGTTCTGTTTGGTTACACTGTCCTTCCTTAGACTGCTGTGCAGATGCACTTTTGCAGGATAAGGGCACAACAAAAAGGCACCAAGATAGCACGTGTCAAAGGTCAGAAGAGCAATTCAAGATTAGAGTGATGGGTGAGCCTTCATCCAATCCCCTGTGTGGGGTCTTTTTTTACACCTGTTAACAGAGCATCGGTACAGGGATGGATTCAGAGGAAAGGCAAAAGGTCTCTTTAGCAGGACTTTGTCCCCCCTGTTGCTTGTGCTTTTCACCAATCTGGCTCATTAGAAAGTTAAAGATCCTGGTCTATTTGAACTGATTCTATTTAGAAATGTTCAATTTATTGATTTCAAAGGCAAGTGCCCCTCTTTCTACTGTCAGAAACCTGGCAGCCCTGCTGGCAGGTGTGATTGAAAGGTAACATGGCACAAGTGAAAGTGCAAGTATCTTGTCTTGGCTGGGAGAAGTAGGTACTTTCCTCTTGTGCAAAGTACACAGCTTAAACCTACGTATATTCAACATTTTATGAGCTAACTATGCTTTTAAAAACAAATATTATGACCTCCTCATTGCACCTGGGCACCTGCCAGACTGGTTGGTGGAGGAGACAGACTTCTAGACATAGCCACAATTTGTCACCATCTCGCTGTTTGTGGTGGCTGTTCCCACCTCGATACTGGCTCATGTCTCTCTGTGTTAATTACAGGGCAGAAATGCTCACTGTGTACACGCTGACACAGTGGGAGTCAGGCTTGCGTGCAGCTCAAGGCGTCTCTTAGTCAGGTGTGTGTGACCTATCCCTCTGCTCATCCCATCAGCCTGTCAATTACTTCCTTGTCCTCTGACATTGTTGTTAGCTAAGCCAAAGTCAAGCTAGGCTATTAGGAGCTAGCACCAGTTGGCCTGCAAGAGAGGGGACTGTGTGTGGGATGTGGCATGCACATGCGTGCTCTAACTGGGATCACCAGACCAAAGATCAAGTCCCTTAAGCTGCTTTTCTGAGCCAAGAAAAGCTTGCAAGTCGTCACGTTGGTCAGAACAAATGGTTCCAGTTTTAGGCCCTGCAGCGAAGCCTGAGAATAGGCTGCACTCGCTGGGAAGACGACAGAAAGACTGGTGAAGCATTTTGGCTTTCTTCATGAAGCATCAGCACAGCCAGAGAACATGTAGCCCAGGGTTATTCATGTTTGACTGCTCATCCAACCCCAAGGCTGGAACAACACTACTGTGTTGTGTGTACCATTCACAAAGATGACACCTGTTCCTGTGATATTCAGCAGTGAGTTTTCCTGTCTTGCCTGAAGCACATGTTCCTAAAACTAATGTCAATCACAAGGCCTGTAGGTGTAATTGTTATATTCAATAGGATATTTTTAAGTTAAGAAAGCGGCATAAGCTCTAAAATATGACCATATAGAGACAGAAAACTTCACAAACACATACACACACACACACAAAAACATAAACACTGACAGCTGAGAACACCCACACCAATCCAAAGTTGATCGCAAATGAGGCGTGACTATCTTCATTTAACATTTCACATACCACTGAGCCAAAACAAATCCCGACAGGGCAGACATCACGCACGGTCCTTACATGCCACCCAAGGACAACGGGCTCCTGACTCTTACAGGCAAGACTGAGTTTTTTTAATATTCCACAGGCACACGCTGAGAGGTGTTTAACCCGTACTGTTTGCTCAACTCTCCTTGTAAAGAAACAAGCGGAAAAGCTAATATTGCTTCCACCGCCTGGGCACTGGGGGAAAATAATTTGCCATGTGTATTATAAGCCTGGCCTTGATAAACAATATTAAAACGCATTGGTCGCAGTGGAGAAGGAGGGTAAATGATAAGTTCTCGTGGATTTATTGTTGCAGGTAAAAGCCTGCTGTATTGATTATCCATAAACGGAGTCAACATCCAAAAGGGGAGGAAAAAAACAACTGGTTGGATAACAACAGATAAAACTCCCGAGCCAAGGAATACCTCAGTCGTTGACTGTAAAACAACATAACAAACACGGATCACCTACAACTAACCTGTGCTAGGGAATTTGTTATCAACATGTTTAAAAGAAAAAAAGACTAATATGTGGATGGTTGTGAGATCAAAGCGGTGGAACATCAACATGCAGGCATACAAGCCTTTTACTGTTAAACCCTACTAAGGCAGAGTAATTTAGTAGTGACATGTGGAAGTGAAATAGGGCTGTTAGGAGGTGCACGATCAAAGCAGCAGAGCCACCACGTTATCTGGTCCCGCCGCACAGTGTGAGCATCTGGAATGTGTTTTTTTTTTCCTCCCCCCCTTTCGGTACATTTCATCCATGTCCTGTGGTTTCTGCTGTCACGACGAGTCTGCTCGTCACAGTGGTTATCAGAACCTGTGGTAGCCATGCAAGGCAAATCGTCTCACCAGTGGCAGATAAGCAGGGTTGATAAGTGTTTAAAAAAGGCCCCAGTCAGGCTGGACCATAAAGAAGGTGCCTTTAATTCACAGGACTTGTAGGTCTGCTGAGATGGAACGAAACCCGCCGCCGCTGTTGTAGAATCATGGTATAAGCCTGACACACTTGAGTGAACAACTATGCCTGATACATATAGCTTACAGTGAGGCATGTGCTTAAAGGGAATTGGATTAACTCCTGGCAAAAAGGGGGGGATTATAAACAATTCTGACTTTAAGTGTGCTTCTAAAAAGATGGATTACCATTTCAATTTTTACCCTCTTTCTTCGCTAATGGAAATCTGAATTAGACTTGTATTAGTCAACTACTAAGCAACAACACTGTGCTCACTGTGTCAAGCTGAAAACAAAGACAAGAGTTTTGGGGGAAAAAAAAAAGTCAGTATCTGGGTTTGGTACAGTGATGTGGTTCAGGACGGCCTGTTCCCAGCCACTCTGCTCTGCTGCAGCTCTCTGTCTGAGTCTGCACGGACCAACAAGGTGGAATTGGGAAAAGGAGGAGGCAGAAGATGGAAGTTTTAATGGATGTTGTACTTTGTAGTGTCTTTTTATCAGTTTTATTATGCATGGAATTTCGTTTCACTTAATTAAATGATCTCTCTAATGGTTCATAACTTCACAGTAACCTTAATTCAGTGCTATGCCTCCATCTAGAACTAAAGCCTGCACTGATCCCTCCTGCTCTGCCATCTTCAGCCTTTCTACTAGTGTGATCTGATTGGCAGAAAAGACTATAGGCCATAAATGGTCACAGGAACCGACCATACTACAAAGTGGTTGGCAAAAATGTGAATTAAGGGACAAAAACAGCTTTAACACTGTTGGATGAACAAACATCTGAGGCGGCACCTTTTTTTAAAAAAAAAAAAGCATTAGTGTGAGTGGAACACTGGAAAAACGCAACCCTGCATGGTTGCAATCTGCCGGGGCCAGTCAGCCGACCGGCTGGCCTTGTGTGGCATCGCGTATGAGCACTGAGATGACACATCAACTCTTGTCTATATTTAACTCACTGGATGCTTCTCCTTCCAATGTTCCCATCCTTTTAGAAGAGGCTGCCAAGGAGAACAGGCCGAGGTGATATGTAATTACACTGAATGGATCTAGCCTCCCACATCCTTTCATTGTACTCACACCCTCAGAGATAATGAAATGGAAGGCAAGGTTTTTTCTTTCATTTACCATAAATCCTGCAAGTCTAGCCACTCTTATTTATGGTGTTGAAGAAACTCCTTTTCAGCTCTACTCTTGAAGCCTACAAAGTCACGTAGCATAAACAACAGCAAGCATCCTATGTGGGTGGTGAACTCAATCTGATAAGGGCTTCTAAGAAACCAGTGTTCGCTCTCCTCAGATGACGGTGTGGTAAACCATCACAAGAAACGGCCTCCCAGAATATGCCATTTCTTCCACTGTAGATACTATCTCGAATACAGAGATATAACTCAGTATAGAACTATGTCCAGGCTAGAAACCTGAAAGGACATTTTGTTCAGATATAGGGCTGGCTTTGTTTCCACTACTACAAAAGTATAAAAAAACACCTCTGCATCAAAAAAAGTAGTGAAATTTTGACTTTAGTTTCAGGTCTTCCCGTATGCAACCTTATCCTTGTAAGTCCCTTAGCCCAGTAACCAAACTGTTACATAACTCTAAAAAGGTGCAAAGAGTGTGTGCAGGAGACCTGGAAATGGGGAGGTGAAGAGAGGAGGAAACGTCCTGGAGCATAACTGGGCTGCCCCTTACTTTTGGTTTGAAAGACCTGGGGCGTGAGGCACAAGTGCTTGCAGGCTGTGCTCTGTGATTTAAAAGGTTAAATGTTTTGCAAATTAAATGCCAACTCACCTATTCTTCTCCAGCTCATTATGTGTGGACCTGCAAAGACAGAAAACAGATATTGTCAAAAAGAGAGCAAGTGTTCAAATGCTCAAGAAGCAGAGTACAGACCCAAAGTATCTGTCCCTCTGGGAAAGGGAATGCACTCTGTTGGAGGAGAAATACAATGTAAGATAATAACTAGATGAGCTAGACAAACAGGAGCCAAGACAGCGAATCACCTTGTCGAATTTGATTTATGAGTTTATTAATTAATCTCAAACGAGACCAACTCTAGTGTGCCTAGTGCACTGAAGCCTTAACACCAACAAACGTCATTGTGACAGCCGGGCATTCCCTGTGGCATTATACAGCCTCTTCCTCAATAATGCACAGCACAACTCGGGAAGGATGTGTATGTGTGTGACACTGCAGCCACTTATGCTCACTAAAGTTCATACTGTGCATGAGTGTGGGTGCACACACGCGCACATACACCCTATGCATGCAGGGTTCAGTGCTCTGTTAATAATGTAAAGTGAATCAGCTGGTTCCTAAGAGTCCCTTTGTGTGGAAACATACTGAAGGGAGACAAGCCCTTCTCCTGATACTCAAATGGCCGAAGTTCCCATCCACACAAACTGCACTCCGGCTTGCCTAAACGGCTGCAGGTTTCGGGAGGAGGGGGCCTCAAACTGTCCTGGGTCATGTCCACAGCACTTACCTATATTGTGGGTTCTCAAAACTGCCAATATGCTTTCCTCATCTACTTTCTTCTTTTATTATTGAGTTCAGCTGGCAAAGCTGCCATTTTGTTGATACAGAGGGAGGAAATGTGGAAGAAACAGGAGATAAGAATGGGGGGTGGAGAGGGATAAGACAGTGGGACTACCGACGGTCTAAGGCTATGGTTCAGTCTATAAAAACTGGCACATCCTCAGAGTTTTTTGTTTTTTTTTTAAATTATTTACACCAATAAAAATACCACGTCTCTATTTGAATATACTATGGCTAATATCGTTGAGTATGCAAGGCTAGATGTTAAGTCATCTCTGGCAGTATATTTGATTGAACATGACAGTGGCTGCTATCACAGCAAAACATGGGGCTCTCATGTAAGCTGTTCTGGGCCATTTCCTGAAGACCTATGAGAGCCTGACTGCTCACATGCATGCTTTTGACAGGTTTCAACTTACATATTCTACAACGCCGTAGTAGTCATACATAGTTTAGCATGGCATCAACCAACCAGTCACACATACAAATCACAAAAAAGACCCATCTTACACCAGCTTGACACTCCTTTTTGATTAATAGATATCATCTTAAAAATTTCCTATGGAGCAGGTTTTTGCGGCGCTCATGTGTAATTTGTATTTGTATTTTCTGATGGCAGTGGGCCCACTGATTTCTGGGACCTTTTTGTGAGTCAGAGCAATAGTTTTGTTAACAGAAGATGAATACTTTGTAGTGCATAATTTGCGTCATCAGCTGTCACTCACGTCTTCTGTGTTGCTTGGAAACCATCAACTCGATCTGTAATCGTTTCCAAATTGAGCATTTTGCCACAATCTGATTTGATGTTATGTGTAATAATGTCTCTTTTTTTGTTTGATTGTCACTCTTTAACAAAAATGAAAAATGTTTTTTTTTGGGGGGGGTGAATAGTGGCCACATATTTATCAAAATGAAAATGACTGCAAGAAGTTAGAAACACTACAGATAGTGGGGAAAAACATCCAGGTTTGAAAAGCTGGTGATAATACAGACTGCGTGGAAATCCTAATTATTTTTCCCACAGAGAAATAACTTCAAGCCAGAAGTCCATTTTAGGACAATGTTGATGTCACTTACACTGTATATTACACTGAAAATGAGAAAGGCCTTAGGTCAGCTCCCCACAATCAACCAACACACACACAAACACACTCTCCATCTTAGTGTGGACTCTCATCAATCTGAGTCCGCTTGCTTTAGGCTTTTATCATCACAAACCCATTCCCCTGCCTCCTGAATCTGATATTTGCTTGTCTGGAGCTCGACAACAATACAATACAGATTATAAACTAGCTCAAGGCCACACACACACAGCATACCTCCTTCTGTACACATGCACGCATATGTGCGTAGTGCATGTATATACACAGAGTGGGTCAATGAGATAAAGCAACCCTGCTATAAACGGTAGGCAAGAGAGGACAGAGTCAGATAAGCCCATCACTTTAAGCCTTGACACGCTACCGAGAAGGTAGATGGAGAGAGCTAGTGCCAGACAGCAAACTGTGTTTAAATGTAATGCACTACAGTTATTAAAATCATTACATCATCATAATTTCAAAGAACACAGTTTAACACTCATTTTGGAGTGGCCCATGAGTCTTTATAAGCAAGAAGTGAACAGACTGAGATGTAGATGATCACATTTGGACACCATCTTTGGTCAGAAGTCTCATCTTTTGTTGTGCACAATGTGCACACAGAAGTTGCTGTAGGGGATGATATCTTGTTCAGACTTCTCTAGTCAACACGTGGTGCCTTTACTTCTGTGTACATTATAATCTGACATGGTGAGGTAGTGATAATACCTCATAACTTAAACTCATTAGCAAGATTTCTCACTTCTGTCAACAGGACACAAATAGGAGTGTTGAATGAAAGTACGGTGCATTTGGAAAGTATTCACAACGCTTCACTTTTTCCACATTTTGTTATAATTACAGTCTTATTCCAAAATGGATTAAATTCATTGTCTTCCTCAAAATTCTACACACCACAATGACAACATGAAAAAATTTGAAATTCTTGCAAATTTATTAAAAATAAAAAACTAAGAAATCACATGTACATAAGTATTCACAGCCTTTGGCAGCAATTACAGCCTCAAGTCTTTTTGAATATGATGCCACAAGCTTGGCACACCTATCTTTGGGCAGTTTCGCCCGTTCCTCTTTGCAGCACCTCTCAAGCACCATCAGGTTGGATGGGAAGCGTCGGTGTACAGTCATTTTCAGATCTCTCCAGAGATGTTCAATCGGACTGGGCTCTGACTGGGCCACTCAAGCACATTCACAGATTTTTCCTGAAGCCACTCCTTTGTTATCTTGGCTGTGTGCTTATGGTCGTCGCCCCAGTCTGAGGTCGAAGAGCGCTCTGGAGCAGGTTTTCATCCAGGATGTCTCTGTACATTGCTGCATTCATCTTTCCCTCTATCCTGACTATTCTCCCAGTTCCTGCTGCTGAAAAACATCCCCACACAGCATGATGCTGCCACCACCATGCTTCACTGTAGGGATGGTATTGACCTTGGTGATGAGCGGTGCCTGGTTTCCTCCAAACATGACGCCTGGCATTAACGCCAAAGAGTTCAATCATGCATTTTGGCAAACTCCAGGCAGGCTGCCATGTGCCTTTTACTCAGGAGTGGCTTCCGTCTGGCCACTCTCTACCATACAGGCAGGCCTGATTGGTGGATTGCTGCAGAGATGGTTGTCCTTCTGGAAGGTTCTCCTCTCTCTACAGAGGTACACTGGAGTTCTGACAAAGTGACCATCGGGTTCTTGGTCACCTCCCTGACTAAGGCCCTTTTCCCCCGAATCGCTCAGTTTAGACGGCCGGCCAGCTCTAGGAAGAGTCCTGGTGGTTTCTGAACTTCCTTCCATTTATGGATGATGGAGGCCACTGTGCTCACTGGGACCTTCAAAGCAGCAGAAATTTTTCCTGTACCCTTCCCCAGATTTGTGCCTCGAGACAATCCTGTCTCTGGGGTCTAAAGACAATTCTTTTGACTTTATGCTTGGTTTGTGCTCTGACATGCACTGTCAACTGTGGGACCTTATATAGATAGGTGTGTGCCTTTCCAAATCAAGTCCAATCAACTGAATTTACGACAGGTGGACTCCAATTAAGCTGTAGAAACATCTCAAGGATGATCAGTGGAAACAGGATGCACCTGAGCTCAATTTTGAGCTTCATGGCAAAGGCTGTGAATACTTATATACATGTGATTTCTTTTTTTTTAAAATAAATTTGCAAAAATCTCAAAAAAACTTTTTTCACCTTGTCATTATGTGGTGTTGTGTGTAGAATTTTGAGGAAGAAAATGAATTTAATCCATTTTGGAATAAGGCTGTAACATAACAAAATGTGGAAAAAGTGAAGCGTTGTGAATACTTTTCAGATGCACTGTAGACCATTAATGGTGTGGACATGTGCCCCCATCAGTAACCCTGGCAGCATGAGGGATGTCTAAATAACACTGTTTTGTTGGTTTGCAAGGTGTGCCGTTCCAGAGGGAATAAAATTAACCACATCACAACAAGAGGCTGAGGAATGGTGTTAAATGCTAAATGGTGTTACCACACTGAGTGAGTTGTGAGCGCATCTCTGTGGAGAGCAGGACCAAACATCATCCCTTCTGGTGCACTTTTAGAAAGATTTTCATCTGCATGACAGAAAATGGCATCTACAATTAAAGAGTTTAAGGAGCTGAATTGAAGGCCAAGATTTTCTTGAAAAGCATTTTAGTTTAAACATTTAACAAACATCATTATTCTATGTATTCATAAGAATTTTCCCCATCACGACCAATTCTTTAAGAGCCTTATGAATATGGCCTCTGACCTATACCTGATCATGACTGTTGCCATGCAGAACTAGGCAGCGTTCTGTGCTCATGATGAGTAATGCACAGTTCCTGGTTGTGGCCCGCTCTTACATTAATATTAAAAAGGCTCACGGAGAGAGAGAGAGAGAGAGAGAGAGAGAGAGAGGCTTGCATTTGATGTATGACTGTCAATGGGCAGATTAATGTAAGCAGCCTAGCGCCAAGGAAAAACACAACACCAGTAGGTCCTAACTTGGGAGATTCTCGCCTGCTTCTCCTACCACGAAGTGCATGTTTCTCATAAGTGAAAGCACTGTGCCTGACGAGGGACTGATGATGTAATTATCTGACAGAGTTACATCCTGCTGCACAACAGAATATTTTATTAAACATATGCTACGACGCACATTACCAGCTTGATGCTGCGCCTGCCTGATGATACACACAAAAAAAGAGGAAAAAAAACATGAATGTGGTGCATACATGCTTTTCTCTCCGGGACATGGTTGCATATAAAAGTAAAACATAAAATCGTGATTACATTATACATCATTAGTCCTGAAAAGGCTCCACGTATTCACCTTTGGCTGTCTGCAAACAACAAGGCCATAAATAGCAGCTCCCCCTCCCCTCAGGGCACAAGGCAAAAATACTACTCTCTCCCACAGTGTAAAATACATTTGGCAGGGTAAGAAAATGAGCATGACTACCACCAAAACCTACTGAAATAACAAAGAACAAAAATAGCAAAGGTTGTTGTTTATTTGAGCAGGGTGTAGCAGTGATGCCCGACATTATTCTTCGTTTTAAAGCCGTCACTTTCGCCGCGATCCCTAACCTCAGCCACTGCAGTCCGTTTGACAATCAGCTGATGAAAAGCCAGCAGAGCCTTTCCTGCCCCCCTTCCACCTTCCTCCTCCTCCAAGCAAACAAAACAGCGCTCATTTACGTGCACCCCTGAATTAAACACGTCCATACAAGTTTGAGAAGCACACACATATATATTATCTAAAGCCGTGCAAACTTATTTTTTTACAAAGTGATGCTTTCTGCACCGTGTTCATGCTGCCAGCTGGCTCGTTTCCCCCAAAGGTTGCAATAAAAAAATAAAACTTTTGGCAGCGAGCGTGTAAATCACATGTTGTCTGCAACACATTCAACACCCTCCCCAGTTATGGGACGTCCGTGTCAGTAAAGAGCAAACGAAAGTGAGCTGTTTTCTTACCTATTGTGGTTGCTGCTGAACTTCTTATTTCGAAATTTTCTTTGCCTCTGGTAGTTTGTGTTCTGACTTGACGGGAAAGCGGAGGCATATCCGTGTTCGCACTCTGTGGGGAGAAAGACAGAAAGAAAAGAAGGAAAGATATTAGACACTTTATATTTCCCCCCTCAGCCGTGAGCCACGAACATGCAGGTAACACTACCCAGACACACTCCAAAAAACCTGCTGAAAATTACCCCCTCCTTTTTTTAAATGTCATTTTTCCTGTAAAAGCACCATCATTTTTTCTGACAGCAGTCCAGTGAGCAGAAGTGACTGGTTTCTTTTAACACACATGTTCACCTCTGTCTCTTCTCTCTAGAAACTCTGCAGCCTCCAGTAACCGTTGGATATTGATCAGTTGAACCGCCGTCATTCTTCCCTGAGGCCGCCGGCCGTTGACGTTAGTGACGCTCCCCCCGGTTTAACGTTAGCCTCGACGACAGCTCGTTTATTATTATCGACGACAGCTATTACTACACTTTAAGATACTTTATATATATATGTATGTATATATACATATATGTATGAACCAGTCGTGTTGTTATCTTGTTCGGTGTCTTCGCTGGCTCATCAGTAGCCGTTGTCGAAAGCCGAGAAAGGAGAAGGTGGGGGAAAGAAGAAAAATACAGCTGGCAAGCTTCTGCCAATCCTTGCTAGGTTTCGCCGTTAAGAAAAAAAACTACAGCCCGGTGTATCAAAGTATTAAAAGTCTGTAGGAAACGCGATATTAAATGTTTACAAAAAATGGATATAAACAATATAAAATGTCCCCCGAGGGAGAACCAGAGCCAGCAAAGTGCCCGCTGCTGCTCGCTTCCTCTCCTCTCCCCTCCCTGTTTGTTTACCTAGCTGCACAGCTGAGGCGGAGACCAGCGGGAGAGAGGCCGGTCCGAGCGCGGTGCACTCTGGGAAACCGAGTCTTCCGGTGCCTCCATAAATACATTGTCAAACATGTTCAGTGTTTGTTGTTGTTGTTTTTAATTTAGCCTGCCTCCACGGTGATTTATAGGCTACGTTTATCCTTTATTATTTTATGATTTCACTATGTTTGCGACTGTAGAGTTTAATGCAGAAATACATCAGTGGGACATTGCTACAGTCCACAGGTCAGCAGAGTTAATTTCAGTTTAATGTGGTTATTATTATTCTTGCACAGTTAAATCAAGGTTATTGCAGCTGCTGGTGATAATGAAGGAAAGAATAGCGGGATAATAATAAAACATTAACCAGTCAAGTCACCAATCTTAATTTCGTTATGTGAAAACATGATGACAATAAAGATTCTTGGATTCTTGAATTGCTGACAGGTCAGTTTTTGCAACCTATCTAACTACATCTGTAATTACTGTGACGATTTGGTTATTTGATTTATAATTATTTGACACAAACACTCACGTGTGTCATTTAGTCCTCTCACACTTTTTTCCAGCCTCCTTGTTTCTGAGGGAAAAAAAGCCCTACAACTCCCACGATGCACCGGGACCGTGTGGGTGTTCTTGCCGGCTGAAGCCAGGCCCAGCAACACATGACGTCTCCACCGACCGCGCGTCTGATTGGCGGATGGCTTTGACAGACGTCGAGGGTTGCGCCCGCTCCTGACCAATTGCGGAGGAGCTTTGCGCCATGTGGAAAGCGGCGCGGCACGCCCACTAATAGCAGGAAGCAAACAAGCGGAGAGCCGAGCCGCTGCGATCTGCTGCTGCACAAACCACACGCTGCATTATAATAGATGACATTACTCAGAGGACTTTGGCACCGGCGCATCATGTTTTTCTGCACAAAAACAGCCCTGCGCACGCAAACGCCAGCGATGGAAAAAAACAGCTTATTTCTTAGTGTTTTAAATCACGACTTATAAAAATGGCACTAGCATATCATTAATTGCTTTTTTTTTTAATATTGCACTTGTTAAAAATGATCTGCCATTAAATCATACGCAGGTCTCTTTGCCATTTGGGATAGTATGCCATCTGCAGTCAACCCTATAGCGAGTTGCCTGATCCCTCACAGGCTCCAAATGATCGACAGAGAGAATTAAAACAATCACACCAGATGTTCACATGCCTCACGAATGCCCGATTAGCCCACCCAATCGTGTCCTCTGCGTTTTATCTATAAAGTTTTTGGGGGTCTTTTTTTCGATCCGAGTCTGCTGGGGCACAATGACATCATTCTAAACTGAGTTGGAGGGCGCTGCGATGTGGTCAGATTTATCACCACCTCGGAGAAGGAGCCAATGTGCACAACACCCACGAACCCGATCATTATGTCATATTGCTTTATCTAGCTATGCTGTTGGGCAGGGAGGAGGTATGTGTGTGTGTGTGTGTGTGTGTGTGTGTTTGTAGGGGGGGTGACAGACAGATCTCTGGGTTGAGAGTAGTGCTGAGCGATGCACCGTGCCCCGACATGCAGATATAATGCAGGTAAACGAAAATAAGTCCAGAAAATAAAGATCGCATTTCTGTCTACACTCTCCTATGATTGCAGCAAGTGTAACACCCCTACTAGTCTGGCGCAGGCGGTGGCGCTTATAGTTGAATGAACTCGACCCTTTGTTGTCTGAGTCTGTTGACAATGAAGTCTTGTTTTCCTGAAATTCAGAGGCAAGTGGGGTAAAAAAAAGAAAAGAAGAAAGGATCAGACGCAGCGCGAGCAAACTCACTTCCGTCCTTCCTCTCGGCGCTCTCCAGAAACCTCGCAGCCTCCAGCAAAACTTGCACGTTTTTCAGAAAAGTGTTGATCTGCTCCATGTGGGAGTCTTTGGAGTTGAAGACGTCATTGAAAGGGCAGCTGGGCATCTCGAAATCCTGCTGGTCCAGGAGAGACCCCTCGGAGTCGAAAAAGAAGTCCTCGCTCTTCAAACTTCTCCTTTGCCTCTCACTTTTGGCCATTTTCGTCTTTTTTCTTTCTTTTTTCTGCCTCCTCTCTCGGTTGTTGTGCGGCTTCTCCTTTGCCGAGCGCAGTAAACAGTGAGGCAGCTACCAGTGGATGCTGCTCTTGTCAGATGGTTCCTCTTTTCTTTTTTTTTCCTCCCCCCCCCCCTTCCTTTTTTATGAATGCGGGGTGTTTAATGTGGAGCAGTGGCCAATGTCAGTAGATGGTGGTGCATGGGAAAACCGGAGCCCGCCCCCCCCTTTTCTGTCTGTCTGAGGACTCTACATGGTCCCTGTGCCCGTCCTTGGAGGACTCTGTGTCATATCTATACAGTGTAAAAGATTAGAGATAAATAACGCACATCCACCTGTCAGCCTGATAGTATGATCACACAGGTTAGTGTGCTATTTTACACACAATCTGAGTTTGATTTCTTTCTGTCTATGAGTGAGTACAATACTATCAGTGTAATGAACGAGTATGTTAGTAGTTAGTAGTGTCAGAAGTCATAGCAGTAGTGGAGGCGGTACAAGGAGTAATAGCAGCATCGTAGTATTGTTAGTATTATTATACTGTAGTAGTAGTATTACTGTTACCATAGTGATGTTTTTATTTAAAGTAGGAAACTGACCTAAAGAATGTACAATATATGGTTCATAATGTAAAAACTGACTCAAATGTTGTTAGTGTACGTATAAATGTTGATCAAAAGCTGTACTAAAATGTAAAATTGAATAATGACTGAATATGATCATATTAAAATATCTCTGAGAGGTTTACATTGGATATATCCCCATTGACAGTGATACAGCAGTACAGTGAGAACAAGAAAGTGAAAGTAAAATTTCCACTTCAAACTGTGGAAAAACTAGAAATTCTAGTTGGCTGTGATGCCATCAATACTCTTACTTTGTCTGCTGATTGAGCATTTCCTGCAGACAGGTAGTGATGTTCTTGGTTAATCAGGCAACATTCACTGCATGCACCTCTGCACGAGCGGGAGGAGAGGGGAAAAAGTGGGACTGAGAGCTAAGAAGAAGGAGTGACAACAAATGGAGTGAGAGGATATCAGGGACAGTCTTTACAATAAACATGCATGGCTCTCTAGAGTGAAACCTTTGTCTTGGCATCGTGCATGGAGATTTGAAAACTGGCCAGTCATACTGCTGACCTTTTTATAGTCTTATATTCTGCTTAGCTTTCCAAAATACGAGAAACACCCTTCTGTTCCCCATTCATCCAACCAGCCTTATGAATGGCTATCTCTCAAGATTGAAGATAGAGCATGTGGGTGTCATCTGTAGTGTAGCACCACCATAAACCAGCCATGCTACCTCACTAATAATTAGCTTTAGCTCTGATATTTTACTCAAACTCATTCAAACTGCTTTTTCTGACTGATATTAGTAATAGCAGCAGTGGTATTGCTAGTATTATAGCAGCAGTAGAAAAAGCAGTAAAAGTTGGTGATGTCGCTGCAATAGTAGTTGTGATAGGTGAGCATTTGATTTTTTGACTTTTTACACCTTTAAGACAAGTTTTCTTTTGTAAAAAACATAAATCTGAGCCCTGGAAAGAGGTGAGAGAAGGGAACTTCAGTAAATGTGTGTAGTGTGACACTGTAGTGAGTCTATAGGTCACTCATTATGGTGACTGAGAGATAAGTCCTCAGCCTTGATCTTGTGCCATTCTCAGAGGACCTTTAGGTGAGCTGTTTTTACACTGCAGCAGAGTCCGTTTTGAACCGGAACATGTCGAGGCAGAGGGCTGTATTCAGCTCTGATACCCCCCTCTCCTCTGCCACTTCAAAGAGCCAGCGGCAGCCCATGACCGTTTGATGTTAAGTTCACAGAGACAGAAACTTTCAAGTCCAACGCACAGGGGAATCTCTGAAGGTCCCTCCCGCCCCTGCTCCACCTCTCCACCCTCCGTGAGGGGTAGCTGTAGAGGAAGGAAACCCATTTAAGAGCGGTCCTGTTTGGAGTTTAGAAGGTGTCACTGCAGGCACACTGACAAAACGAATGGATTTTGAAAAGCACTCAGCCACATCCTCTTAAAGATTTTATGCCAGCTTCTCCATTTGAGGTAACTGTGTGCAGTTTTGTGGTTTTCTGTGCTTTTCAGGTTGCACTTGCCCCTCGAAGTGCATAGCCTCAGAGCAACTTTTCCTCAGTGCCCAGACAGTTAATAACAGTATAACCCAAGAAGTTGCAAAGGCTCGATCATAATATTTTCATTCTCAGTAAAGGTCACAGAGGGTCTCAAGCCCAACAGGTCGCAAGCCGCTGCTGGATCAGTCAGGGAGAACAGAGGAATGATGAAAAGCAGGAGGGAGTCATGTGTCTCAGGAGGCAACACTGACTTAAGAGGACTATATAGCTCAGGGGTATGGACGTCCTACAGACACATTGTTTGTAGCCTCCTCCTACACAGACAGGTCACACCATTCCTCTTCACGCTATCATTCCGATTAGAGGAATTAAAAGGCAACACTCGTGTCAAAACAAGGAGACTTCCAGAGGAGAGACAGAGGTCAAACATTTTCATTAAGACAAGCTCATTTTTCTGAGCCTCAGGGGCGAACCACAACAACCACCAGCTCATCTGTATGTTAAAGGGGAGGGGAAAGCAGCTAAATGGAAAAAAAGAATGCTAATGTCTCCCAAATGGAAATGAAGTGATGTGCTATAACAAGACTTATCCATTAGCAAATGCCCTTTGATTATAAGTGCAAAATAGGACTGCAGCTAATTTAAATCTAATTTAAACTGTTTACTTTTATTTTTAAGTAAAAGTGAGAAATGTCCACCACAAGTGTTCAAGGCCTAAGATGTCTTCAGGTGCTTCCTTTGTCCAAGCAGTTATTCAAAATACAGTATACCATTTAAAATCATATAAAGCTGAAGAAAGCTGTGAATCATCACACTGGAGAAGCTCAAGCCAGGGAATAGGTGGTATTTTCAGCAATGCTAGCAGTAAAAACAATGGAATTGTGTTCATGGCCGCAGACAATGAATCCTACTGACTTTGCTGATCCCTCTGACTTTTCCTGTAGCACCACCATGAGTTTGACCTTGTGGTTCAGAGAGAAATATCTTGACAACCATCAGATGGATTGCCATGTTGATACAGACATTCAGGCTCCGTATAGAATAAATTCTAGTGATGGTGATCCCATGACTTCTCATGTAGCGCCATCTTCAAGTCAGATTTTGCCCTTGTCCAACACTTAGCAACAAGTGCAAAACAATTGACATTGGGTTTAGTGTTAAATTACAAATGTGAACACACTACCACACTAAACTAAGCCGGTGAAAATGGCAACATTGTACCTGTTAAACATCTGCATGTTACCATGGTGACGTTAGCATTTAGCTCAAAGCTCAATGAACAGCCTCACAGAGCTGCTAGCATGACTTTGGGCTCTCAGTCCTGTTGCTCGATCAATCAGTAACTAATAAATGCATCTAAATAGCTGATGATTTACATTTTTGTTGATCGACTGATTATTACAGAGCTAATAAAAGACATTCTGCTCAGTGATATCCGGACAGTTAACGGTGATATGAGAATAGGAAAGCTGATGTGGTAGCTGAAAAATGACGAAGACCATAACAGGATGATGACGACAATGCCAGCCCATAATTTGCCATAAGCAACCATGTTTTCATCTAAAAACATTATGAGGCGTGGTGAACACACTAAAGGTGATGTAACTGCATTTTGCCTTGGAGAAACTGTAGAGTTTGTTTTGCCAGAGCCATTTTGCATCATCCCTGAGTCAACATCATCTATTCAGTCTCTGTGGGTTGAAAACATATTAGTAACCAGCGAAATGAAACTCTCAAATCTTCTGAAGGCAGTAACGTAGGAATGGGAGACACATTGACACAATAAAAGCGTTTTGCTATAATGGGCCTCTCTCGCCCATTATTGCTTCCACTGAAAACTCACTGACATTTTCGTAAATGTCACCGATTTACATCATTCTCAGAGGACCACTTCAGCTGGTGGTGTTCATGGGTAATTAGGCAACGTCCACCACGTGCACCTCGGCGCATGTGGAGGTAGAGCAAGGAGGAAAGGGGGAAAAGTGGGACTGAGTGATATAATGAGGAGGGAGGAAGGGTAAAAGAGTTTAAAGAAATGGAGTGAGAGAATATCATAAAAAGTCTTTACAATAAACATGCATGGCCCCCCCAGAGTGAAACCTTTGTCTTGGCAGTGGGCGTAGAGATTTGAAGAGTGGCCATTCATACTGCTGACCTTTTTACAGCCTTGTATGCTGGTTAGCTTTCCAAAACACCACAAGCACCCTTCTGCCTCTGTTCATTTTGACCTCTGCCTGTGCTGTTTCCAAAAGGTAAAAGTATGAACTTTAGTTGCAACTAAATTGAACAACAGGAACATGCCTGAAATGTAAAATGTTTTGGGTATATCCAGTTAAAAGATGCATGTTAAAATACATACGGCTGTTTCTCAACACTGAAGACAGAGCATGTGAGTGTCAGCTGCTTCCTTAAATCAATGTCTCTTTTTTGTTTTGGCCTGTGTCCACTGGTGTGGTGAACAAGGCCTCTGAAAGAGACCCTCATCCTTAACCTTTATGTCCCCTCCTCATCAGTAACAATAGGGATTTGTTCTCCCTGGGAGGTCAAGCCTGATCACACAAACACTGAATTCCTGCCTGCTGTTTTTTTTCCTCCTCCCCAGATCAATTACTGTAATTGCAGGCTTACATGTGAACCAGCGATGGTGGGTCTTTACATTTACACACGCAAATGCACAAATCTGCAAATCCCAGGCTGAATTGTCTCAGCTACACAGCAAATAGCTACCACTGTGTGTCAGTTATGTCTTATTTACAAAACTAACTGTGCAAACTGACAACAAGCTAGCACAGGTGCCTGAGCATAATTGCTGACTGCTCAAAACACCGTCCATCAGATGGGGTTGAGGGGAGGGTCACAGAAAATGACTGGGTGAGAGTGACAAAGCATTTTTTCGTGGGAGTCTCTTCGACTGACCTCATGTTGACACCACGGGCTGTCCTACTGTCAGTGTGCTTATTTTCCCAAGGGCCCCTGAGCTTGTGTGGTTCTCTGCTTTTTCAGGACTTTCTAGCCAAGATACTAATCTGCCTTCCATCAAGATTGCAGTCAGGCTTTTGTTTGGCTCGCATCGTGCGGCTACTGGGGAAAGGCTTCCTGGGTATTATCTCCATTTCAGGATATTCTCAGCCCTTCCTTGTGATACAGTATCAAAACAACACATTATACAGCTGCACCCCGCCCTGTTTCTCGACTCAGTGCTGCTGATGCGACTACTACTGCACCTCTCAATCTCAATTCTCACTTCCTGTCACAACACTGTCCCCGGTGCTTATTTTCACTATTTATTTTTAAATTTCACATCAGCGTCCTGTGGTGAGAGACGACACTTGAAACAGTCAGAGCACCCACTGACTCACAAACATCCTGATGAAATGACAGTGTGGGTGATACATAAACCTCCCCGGGCGACTGCCCTTTGGCTCTTGGTGACCATTGTTCGCCTCTGTTCCCAGGCACTGACATCTGGTGACAATGGCCACGGCGAGAAAGAGGAAAGAGAGCCTAAGAGTGTGCACTTGCACAAATGCATACACACAAACATACACACTTATATTTGTGAACATCAGAAAAACAAACAAACTTGGGTGCGTACAAAATCGAAGGGCAAAACTGAGCGAGCACACACAAACTCAAAGGCGTAAAAATACGCAAAGAAAGTAAACTAAATGAGTGCACTGAAATCAACTCAAAGGCAAGAACTGGACCAAAAAATGAATGATAGCACGACAACACATTTTACACTCATATATGCAGACGATTACACACACACACACACACACACTGCCTGAAGCAAGCATGGGAGGGCCGGGATACAGAGTGGCTGAGAGTGACACACACCCTCACAGGGGTACACGCAGAAGAGCCATACAAAATAATGCACACATGTGTAAATGCTTATTAAGGTTTTAAGGGATCACATAAAACCAACACACACACATAAACACATAGTCACACACATTCTCACTGTGTTAAAGGGGACAATTAGACAGAGGGGAAACACACCCAGCGTGTCCTTTCTCTGTGCTAGTAGAACCAGCATCGACGACACCAGCGAGAATATAATTTTTTTCAGGTCCCATGCTAACCCGTCATTTATCCACAGGGGCCTCAGACTGCCGTCTCTGTCTCTATGCAGCCCCACTGGAGGTGTGGCACCGCAACACCCCCCCATCACCCTCCAGCCACCCACCTCTACCCTGTGTCTCTGATGTGGGATGCTGCCAAATTAGCCAGGAGAGCCTTGGGGCAGTGTGTCTCCTCTGAAAATTAGAGAGGAGAGAGAACAGAGGACGACCAGAACCAGAGAGAAAGAGAGGGTGTGTGCAGAACAGAGAGAGAGAGAGAGAAATTGCAGTTTCAAAGAGCTAATGACCTGCATAGGAGGGGGGCGGTAATGGGAGTTGTGCAAAGGCAGTCGGTGGAGAAATAGGATGAGAAAGAGACATGACCTCCCTGTTGCTTGTTTAGTCTGATCAGGCCAGAAAGTGGCTTAGCATTCACTGGCGCATCCTCACTGAGGAGTAGGTGTTGGAAGCTTGTTGTCGTAGTGACAACTAGCTCTCACTAACTAACCAAATAATGAGTTAACGGTAATTCTCTGCACCAGTCACTTGTGTCTTAATTGTAAACTATGTCACATCTGTTCAGAGGAGCAGGGTTATAGAAAATGCCTCCTCAGAGGTGCTTTGCGATAAGTCAGTGTACGATTGTTTGTGTCAAACAATACAAAATTTGAACTCTTGAACATGAATGTTCTGCATGGATTTATTTCGCCACCGGGAACAAATCCACTGATCGCTAATGTGAATGTAACTGATCCCTAAATCTGGTTTAGTGTAACCAGTGTAACAGAGTGGCTAAAAGGTGAATTTTGAATAGTTTCTGGACAATAGCTGATAAAGTATATATTTATAGCCATATCAACGTTTGGCTTGACAGTACTTGTTAGTAGGATAAATGAATTTGTTGATTATGGAGTTTTCATGGAATTTGTTGAAGGAAAATAGAGAATATCATCAGACCCATTTCATAAGTTCAAACCCCATTGTCTTCTTGATAATGAAAACATTATGCTATAAAAGGCATCAGAGTTTCATTTGGCCAGTAAGTAATCGTGCAGGCTTGGCATGATCTGCATGACAAATGGTTCCCTGTCTTTGCTCTAAAGTGGATTTTTTGGAATGTTGTCTATAAAATTTCTGTAAACCAGAAACCTCAGAAGTATAATTTGGCCGTTGTGAGTGCATGGTCATATGTACATTAATATACCACCAAGTTCATTTCTTTCTTTTTCGCCTTCCGATGAGAGTGTTAAACATGGCCAACATCAGCTTATCCTAAAAAAAAAAAAAAACCACCATGCACTAACACGGAAAGCACAAACATT
Organism: Scortum barcoo; assembly: GCA_023238725.1. Classification (NCBI taxonomy): domain Eukaryota; kingdom Metazoa; phylum Chordata; class Actinopteri; order Centrarchiformes; family Terapontidae; genus Scortum; species Scortum barcoo. Next base: position 9,463,377 of record CM041553.1, on the reverse strand, counting down.
TTGGGCTTTCACACACAAATGCAGGCACAGTGATACCCTGGCTCTCATCTTTCCTGCAGCTGTTGACGAGTAAACTCAGACCCCTTGAGACACCGCGGTGTGATGATTGGGTGCACTTGGAGAAGCTGAAGTGGAGGTGAGAAGAGGAGCCAGAGGAGACGAAGAAAGCAGCAAGGAAACAGAGGAGAGGAGAAGACGGGAGAGGAGAAGCTGTGGGAATCCTCCCCCTGTCGTTTTCACACTGGCTTCCTGTTGTCACTGCTCCCATTTCCTGTCCCAGAGGAACTCCTCATTCCTCGGCTCGCACATCCCACAATTCTCTCCTTTTGTGTCTGTGTTTATTTCCCCTCCTGGTCTGTTAAATACATTTTTTATTTTGGGTGTTTGAATACCTGTGGTATTCCAGTCTGAATTCATGTACAGACAATTCTTATTTCTGTCTCAGGATGTCTTGAAGGATCTGTGTTGATTACAAGACGCATGTGTTAAATTTGACCTTCCTCTTGTTAAAATCTTTCTCCTGTTTAGAAATCAAATGGCCTGGCCATGCAGGAACACATGACTAACCTGACTGGGTCAACACACTGATGTACGCACATGCTATCTATCTTACCTTCCATTCACTTACATCTATCTTCCCTACCTTCTCAGTTTTTTGTGTTCCCACTTATTCCTTTCACAGTCCTTCACCTCCCCCCCCCAGGGTCTGTCTGCGAATCTCCTCCTTTGCTTCCCCTCCCTCTCCCCTCTGTGGTTTTCTGTCTGTTGTCTAAGGCGAGGGCGGGGTAGGGGGAGGCATGCAGTTTGGATGGGGAAGCTGCCTGCGAGAGGAGCAGTAACCTTTCTTTGGGTCCTTGCTGATTTCATTATTTTCATTATTGGGAGACTTCCACCGTGGCAATCCCATTAGGATAAGATGGGGCCCAGCAGGAGAGGGCACGCTGCCTGGGGGTGTCGGCTGTGTGTGTGTGTGTATGTGAGTTTATGGCGTGGGGTTCCCACAGGATAAGAGGCTAAACTTAAACACGGCTGCATTTACCCGGATTGTCAGGGGGTCTAAATTGTAAATGTCTAAGTTTTGATATTCACGTGTTAAACTTTAATAACCGTCTACATTATTCATCAAAGTGATCGACCTGAAAATCTGATCATTCAAAGTTCAGTCAAGCACCCCAGACTGATAAATGAGGGTAAAAGTTAGCAGACAATTCAAAGATTTAAAGCTAAAATAAGCATCACAATGATGTTAATTGTCACTTATTTATATTTGCAGCCTTCCACTTACAAACATTTGGAAACGTCAGGCTTCCAAACTGATCAGATATGACAGTGATAGTTTATTGGCACTGCGTATTAAGGCGACCAGTGATTCAATTTGCAGATGCGCTATTGTTACATAGACCTATATTAAAAAAAGCTCTTTATGTTAACTTGTTTGTATCCACTGTGATTTGTTTGCCTGTAACGTTTGTATCTTCAGTCTTACTTACTTTTACATTGTGAATGTACATTGTAAACTGCAACCAGTGCATCTCTGACATTGATGTCCTCAAAATTCACTTATCTTCATATTCAGCTATTTAGATGACTTTTTTGCTGCTCTTAATATTAGATTTACAAAAGTGATGTATGTAGCTTTCAGTTGTTCTTAATTTCATGTGAATGGAGAAGGGAATAAATATAAATATAATATAATAAATATATAACCAATTTGGCTAAAAGGTAACCAGTAGTCCAAGTGTTCCCTTAGGAGAATAACTTTTTAATCACTTTTTCTGCAACAGGTTCCACACTCAAAGATATTTTCATGATCTCTCTGATGCTCTCTGCTCGTAAATATAAAATAATTTCCAGAGATGATCCCAGGAGACCTTGTTCACAGCAGACATTTCGACTTGGCATAGCAAGCGCAGATGCGCCTGATAACATTAACGATGGCTCTGTTCCATCAACTGTCCCAGCAAGCAAGCAAAGCAAAGCCAATGAGTCAGCGTGCTATTCTGCCCTTCAGCAGAGCTCTGAAACCTGCAGACAGAGATGGAATTCACTCATCTTATTAATTACACCCGTGATTGACCTGTGTGAAAAGGGTATATTTATGCAAGCTAGCACAGTGGAGCAGAAAAGAAAAGCCTAGCAGCACAAATGAAAATGTTGGGAACCTGGGAAAATGTTCTCATTGTGGGCTGACAATAGACATGCATGGGATCAGAAAAATACCTTTAATGATGCAAACTACTGTTGGATACCAGGTTAAAAAAATGATCTTCTTCCTTGAGGTTTGCATTGTAATAACAAGTACTGAGGCCCAAAAGGGATACAGCAGCCCAAGTGTTGAATACACCTGTTAAGTGTAAAATGAACATGGATATACAATACAGTCTGGTTGGTTGTTGATGGCTGAGAATGATGAAAATGTTCAGCTGTGGCCAACTTTATTCTATTAACCAGTCTTAGTTGGTTAACTCTATAGAAAAGAGAAGCATCACACATGGTGCCTTTTTAATTATAGTGCTCACATTGTGAGTGCAGGGTAAGAGAGAACACAAGATTACATATCAAACCCAGAGTGTTTATCCTTAACCCAGCATCTCTGAACCAACCCTTAAAAACTGGAGAACATTTCTGGACTGGTGGAAAAAAATATTCTGATATGTGCTCTGTAATTACAAAAGAGGCCTGAAGTGAGCCTTGTAGTAATGTTCAGTGTTGGGAAAGCTACTTTAAAAGTTTTGCAAGATACCAATTACTGCAAAGTTACCTGAGGGAGAAATCTAGTTTGGTTAGCTAAAGCTACTTAGAAAAAGTAGTTCATAGTAACAAATAACAATGTACAGTTGATATAAAATTATAACAAAATATAATGCAGAAAAGTCAGATGCAAGCAAAAACTGATTCTGTTGAGTTTACTGCAAAACATTGACAGGTCAATGTTATATTTTTGTTGATGTTTTTGTTGGCTTCAGTAGAGGATCAATGGTAAAATTTTAAAAAAGTAAAAAAATAATTCCTTTTATTGGTCACCATTGTTTGTAATTTCAACAGTTAACAAAAAAATCTCTGTGCAAACACTAATGTAGTTGAGCTACTAGCAAGATACTGCGTAATGTAGTTAAACTACTAATTTAATTACATGTAGGTGACTACTCATATCAAACACTGATAAGGTTCCTAATTATAACACACATGTAGTCCACGCACAAAGGTGTTTTCACTTACCTGATAAGACCTCTGCTCAGGATTGTGTGGGTGTGAACAAAGTGGGCCCAACATCCTCCTGGTGCACCTGAGTTATGAGCCATCACGTCACTTCCAGCATTACTCCACCCAACCTCAACCAAAGGTCCAAGGTCTAATCAGCCACAGTAATTGAAAACACTAGTGTGGGTGTGCGGGACGTTCAGCGTAAATACCACCACAGAGTGCAAACACATATTTCCTGCCTGCTCTCAGCTACCCCGAAGCCCTTGATGAGCTGGTGAGGATCAAGTGTGCTTTCCTTTTAGTGGTTCTCCATGAATCACTGAGGGCAGGCTCAGTGGCTGAAGCACAACTTGATGTTTATAGAGGCTGTGATAACTGCGCAGACACTGGTACAAACTCTGTAAAAGCCAATTTGTCTCTTTCAAAAGGCTCTCCAAGGGATGCACAAAAAAGGTGGAAAAGGAGGAACGACATTTCATATATACTTGTGTGGTTCCTGGTGAAGGGCATTTAAGTTAATTTGATAAGAGTGGTCTGAATGTATGCAATCAGGTGTAAGTCAAATTCAGTTAACACGAAGGAACTTTCACCTGGAACCACGCAATAAAGTGCATGTGCCTTGTTGTACGTCATCTAATGAAGGCCTGTGGCAAGGAAGTCCTGTTTATCTAATAAATCTTATCTAATAAACATTCCTTCAGTACCATATTTCTAATCTTACACCGAAAGAGGGCTGATTTCTCAGCACTGTGTTGTTTATAAGACAACTGCAGCGCTTTAAAACTCTGACAAACAATGCTAATTCCTCACTTGGCTATCATTTACAGCCACATCTCTTAGCTTGCTTGCGTCTCTGATGAGGCTCAGAGGGAGCAAAGGAGCGTAATAGCCAATGAATCATCATGAAAGTGAGGGGGTGTGAACCTCAGCGGCCTCCTTACAACATCATCATCTGGAGCCGAACTCCCGCCCTGCACTCATCACCCTGACAGCTTTAACGCCCCATTTAGTGCCCTTTTTGTAGGGTGTGTGTGTGTATGTGTGCGTAGGAGGGGAGCAGGAGGTGAAGGGCTGAGGGGCCTCATTTACACTTAGGGGAATGTGGACACATATGCATATACTACATATATTCATACATACCAGGCATTTTTATATACTACAGAGCCAGACTGCTACAAATACACAGACATATACATGCTCTCTCTCTCACACACACACACACACACATAGCCGTCAGACTCTGTAATGGCCTTTAGCACAAACAGACCACTGGAAGCTAAACTCATGACTGCAGCTGCTAAATCCTTATAAGTCTAATACTTCAGTATTGCTGTCAGCAAAATTAATGACTCGTCTGCCACAAATTTGGTATTACAGGGCGCCTGGGTCACGCAAGTGATAATCAGAGGAGATATATGGGCTGTGTGTGCTGAATCTCCAATCTGATATTTGACAGAGTCCAAGAAAATATACGAATGGGCCAGAAAAGATTGTAGGGGTTTCATGCAGATAACGGTTTGGTAATGAAATTAGGGTTGAGACTGCAACATGCTGTTTGTTATCCTCTTGGTAACCATGGGGATTAAGATCAAGTGTCACCATTCGGTGCACACACACACACACACACACACACAGAGAGAGACACACACCCATGAATGTCTATCCACATGAGGACCCCTCACTGGCAACACTCATTCCACATATCCCCATCCTCAACCATCAACTCCACATGAGGAATCTGAACCTTTAATCAAAGCCTAACTTAATCCTAACTCTAAACTAAACCATAAACCCAAATCCAAATTGTACTGGAGAAGAGAGCCACAGTAATGTCCAGAATGGCATCTCCTTTCAAACTGATGACAAAGTTGTCTTTATCCTGAAGATATAAAACTGACTCATCCCATTTTTCTAAATAAATGAACAACTGATGAACAACTTCCAATGCAATTATGGCGAAGTTGCTCTTCAGTGGTTGGATGACAATGTCTGAGTTTGCTAAAATAATCGTGGGATTTGGTTTTAGAAAGCTGTGAAAATGCTGCGATAAACCCCATATGCGCTACCAGCAGAAAGATAGTTAGTGAGCTGGCAAACATTTAGCTGCTAAAGAGCCAGATATTTCCCTCAGGAGTTGGTGGAGACCGGAACAGGGAGAGTGAATATTGGACTTTAATTCATGAGGTGGCCAGAAACACAACTCAGAATTAATGATTATCTGTATCCGCTCTATGTGTAAATTGGCAGTTGTTTGCTAAAAAGTTCACTACGACGGTTTGATATAGGTGATGAGTGTCAACGTTGTGTTGAACACTGTGTTCTGCTGCTTCCATGAAACCAAAAACTTAATGAATGCTGCTTTAAACTCGCTTCGGTCTGAAAGTTGACGGGAGCGGGAGTGTTCGGTTCTTTAATCTGTGGGGAGAGCAAATAAAATGTGAGAGCTCTTATCTTACAGAATGAGGGAATAGAGAACAAATCAGCACAAACCAACAGACTATCAAAATAGTTTAGACCACTGAATATTAACATTCATGAATTCAAAAACTTTCTTGCATTTAGCAGCCCGGTAAATCATATTTGTTACAGTGAAATCCACAGCCAGTGGTGCTAATGATTGGCCCTCCAAAATGGCTGCCAGAAAGTGTTACCTGACAGGTTTCACTGGCTGTTTGCAAGCAATGCTTCCTGTTCAAGTGTAAGATTAGTTATTTTTCTAAAATGTGCGGGTGTCATATCAACAGATGGAAAACACTGTGAACCGTCCTGCCATTACACTGCTCAACAAGGCAAGTTTACAACATTTCAAGGACAAGGACAAGGACAAGGACACTCCAAAACTATTTGCAAAAAAATAAGAAATGTATTTTAGGGCAAAGATACTCTCTGCTCTCCCCACTGACCTGCAGTGGCAATGGGGTGACCTTAGCAGTTGGCTGTTTCTGGGTAAGTAGGTCCAGGATGGGCCTCCAGCGAGGAGGAGGACCAGCCAAACAATAGGAGCCAAAGGGAAAGCGCGTAGGAGAGGGTCCTCCAACCTCCACAGCCAAAACTAGGTCTTCCATTTACTGAGCTGTTCTCCACAGACAATGGGATGGATAAGGGTGAGTGAGTGAGGACTTTATGGGCATGTTGAGATTGCTGGTGCCATGCAAGCACATGTATAAATGTTTAAAGCATGTGGGCACATGTGTCCTCTGCTTCCTTTTAGAGGAACCAATATACATCAAGCACACAACACACAAACATACAATCATGCACACAAGCGCAGACAGAAGGAGCCCCTATAGCCGAGTTATGGGCCCTCTGCGGTCTAAATATGTCTCCCTACAGAACATCTGTGCTTTATCAAAAGCAAGCGGCTCTCCTCTATTCATCTCCCACTCTTATAGCCCCTGAATGGTGATTTGATGTGTATTGTTCGGCCCTCTGGTCATGAACCCCTCTGTGTGATATTTTACTCAAAGGGAGGTTTTTAAAAAAGTGAAATGGGCCTTTAGTATCCCATTTCCATGGCTGATTACATGTCAGATGAAACTTTTTTCCACTATTTCATCCATTCTGCTTCCCGCCTGACATTAAAATGAGTTATGAGTTAAGCCGCTGCTGTCACCAGGGAGGCGTTTCTTTCTTTCTTCTTCTTTTTTGCCTTTGCAACATGTTTGCTATTCGCATATACAAATCTCAATCCACTGTTGCTTGAAAACAAGTCTGGCGAGAAGTTATTGCTCCATTGAATAATTCAAACATTATCTTTTTTTTTTTTGGGGGTGGGGGGGGGCCCTTTTTTCCCCCAAAAAGTCTGGGCAGAGACAATGAGCTATGTGAACAATTTCAGCAAGTCAATCGGCAACTCCCAGGAAGACACAGTCTCTCATTGTGTGCCAGTGTGATGGGAGAGACTGAGGAGAAGAAAGAAAAAGTTGATATTTCATACTCAGTGAGTGAGAGGAGGGGCTGAACAGAGCCAGCTGCAGAGGAAAACAAATGTCTGCTTCAATATGAATCCTTTCTTTCTTTCTTTCTTTCTTTCTTTCTTTCTTTCTTTATGGTGGAGTAAGATGGGGAAAACAGATAGATAGGCAGAGAGGCATGGGATCTCCTCCACCTTGAAGAAAATCTTTAAATCCGCCCCGGCTCTTATGAGCTGTCCGTCTTGTAGCTGTGAATGGGTGTGCAGAAAAAGAAATGGGGAAGCTATCCCCCTCCTTAGACAAAGGGCGCAGATGGCTGGCCCTCCTCAGCTTTGGGATGGGGTGGTGCGAGCAGACGCCTGCGACGGAGGGCCGTGCCCTCCCATGGAGTTCATTTCAGTTCCCCACTGAAAGAGACGGCAGACAGGGGGGCCCTGCTTATAACAAGAAGGGCTTAGAGACCCTGAACTGGCACCCCCCCAACACCCCGACGCCCCTTCACCACTGGCCCATGACCCTTGCTCCTCACAGGTCACATGCACAGTTACGAAGGTGGGAGGAATGCCAAAGCAGAAGAGGGAATGAGACAGTCCGACAGAGAGCACAGTCGGCCCGTGAACACAGGAGCATTTAAGAACGTGTCTACTCTTACAGCGAAAGTAGATTGTGCTCCCTTTGTCATCCACCTCAAGCCCCCCTATGGAAACAACAGGAACCTGTAAGGTCCTTTAATTCTGAAATAACTTAATAATGAATTATGTTTCTCAGCTTTAAAGAGATGTAGCAGTAAGTGTATGAGAAAACTAACAATGCCACAAAGATGTCCTGCGTTCAAATTGCAGATGCATCACTTAAAAGGAACAGTTACAGAGAATTCTGAGAGGTAGATGAGATTATAAATAGGCTGACTACTCTCACATTAGTGTACTCAGTATGAAACCAGAGCCAGTAGGTGGTTAGTCTTTTTTTAGGATTAAACAAACAAGATTTAACATGTTAACTGGGGAGTTTCACTTTACTTTGAACAGAGCCGAGCTGGCTGCTTCCTTTTCACCATACGGACATGAGAGTGGTATCCATCTTCTTATCTAACTCTTAGTAAGAATGGAAATGAGCATATTTAACTATTACTAATGTCAAATGCTAAATAATTCAGTATGTCAATGGGGGAAATCTTGGAAATGATGATAAAATGTGTCAAAAGCACCAACCAGAAAAAAGCTACATGAAAAGGAAAGAAATGATGGTTAGACGCTGACCCAGAATAATCAGTCCTTTCCTTGTATCTCTAACACATTTTTATCTTTGGAGGAGGTGGTTTGTTTTTGTTCTCATGTTCGAGTCACTGTCATCCCTCCTTAACTTGACCCGGACTACTTTGGGGCCTTGTTTTGTTAATTTAATCCACTTCAGATCACTTGCTCTTGTTTTCCGAGAGATCTCGTACGTCATCTGGGATAACACGGTCAAACTGTTTCAGTGTGGCTGATTAGCAGGGAGCTGGCTCCCACTCATGTTTCGGCTATGCCAAAACATGTCAACATTCACCGTCTACTTTCCCCAAGCGGAGTTTGATTAAGGGCAGCATTCGATGAGGGATAATCTGCAGGTGATTATCTGTGTTAGATAGGGGAGAGGCGAGGTGAGGGACATTCATAATTCCTATGAAATACACAGCACTTAGTCCTTCTGACCCAATGACCCATATCCTGTCTTGTAGAACAGGGAGCCTATATTGTGATACTGAAAGGCTTACAATGGCTTATCTGGAGGGACCTCAGGCACAGTGAGACGCTTGTCAGCCCACTCCTGATCCAGGGGGATTTGACCACAATGTGTGCATTATAATGGGCAGTGGGATGTATGTAGGCGCTCTGGCAGCTGTCCCACACACTGTACAGAAAGTATAGTGGTTGTGTCTGTGTGTGCTTATGAAGGAAGAAAGGGAGGGAGAGTGGACTGTTTGCAAGTCTAAGTGTGTGTGTAATAAAGACTGAAAAGGAGGGAGAAAATATTGTTTGCTAGCCAAAGGGGGCAAGTGTTGTGCAGTATATATTGTGTAAATGCGTGCCTGTGGCCATCTGTAAGTGCATGTATGGGAAACGTGAAGGAAAGAGAGAAAAGAAGTGTTTGGAGTACACATGTGCAAAGTGTCTTTCTGAGAACATGTCAAAAAGCTTAAGTGTGCATGTGGAGAGAGAGAGAGATAGTGTGTGTGTGTGTGTGTGAGTGCATACATGCGTGAAGCTTGTTTAAAACACTTCCTGCTGAGGCGAAAGGAGGACATGCACATAGATATTAAACATTTATGCATATGTACAACCAAATGCAGATAGTTTGCAATTCTGAGTACTATAAAGTGTGTGTGCATGCATGTGTGTGTGTGTGTGTGTGTGTGTGTGTCTGTGTTGTGGAGTGAGTGAGGGGATAAAGGGCTGACTGTTATAAAGGCTGTGGGCAGGCAAACATTGTGTGTAACTGGAATAAGGGAGTAGAAGTGCATAAGAAAAGGTTTTGTGTTGCAGTTGTACAGTGTGTGTGTGTGTGTGTGTGTGTGTGTGTGTGTGTGTGTGTGTGTGTGGAGTCCCAGAGTGTAGCGTTACAGTGAGTAGGGGTGGAGCCCTTGTTAGTAGCCGGTGAATGGAGGTCAGTGTGACTCCTGAATAGTGGGGAAGAGAGAAGAAACCATGACAGATAGAGGTTGAATCAACAGCTCCTCTCACTCTCTCTGTCTCTCTCTCTCTTTCTCCCTCCCCCTTTTCACTTTCTACTCTCACCATCTCCAGCCACAACTACGTCTTAAAGCAATGAAGCACTGTAACCACTGGCTGAGGACTGTGTCGCTGTTAAATGTGAATTTGTTTAACTTTAAAGTGGAGAAAAGTACTATAATGTAACAGTGAAAAATCACTACAGTGTATTATTGTAACAGGTATAGCCAGCATTCACTAGTGCTGTTGCAATGTTAAAATCTCAATCAAGGACCAGCCAGTAAGACTGGAAAGATGTGAAACTGTAAAATATCATGAAATACTACTAAAAGAAAACTTTACCCGAATACTCTAACAGGACACCTCTATAAACAACTAAAGGTTTACAGAAATGTGATCATCTTTAATTTGCAAATCTAAAATGAATCACTAGGACACACAGGTTTAGTATATTATCTTACCTAGAGCAGCGACCCAGGATGTTTGACGCAGGTGTGAATGAGTCAACATGTAAAGTGACCTGTGACCGTGCCCACCACCTGTGTGTAAAGTGGGTCACTAACTGCTCAGCCCTAGTATGAAAGAGTGAAACAGACATGAGGATTGGACAAATGTGAGTTGAAAGCTTTGCATGATCCCACATCAAACGCAGCGTTTTTGTGCAAAAGTGGTGTTAGTCTCATCAGGAAATGAAGATGATTTCCCCTGTGGGAAGCGTGAAATTGGGCAAATTCTGCCAGGAAATTGTGATTACATTATTTTATTTTCAATTTTTACAGCAACAGTGATACTTTAACCTTTTGCTATCTTTTTCATCCTTTTTTTTTGTATTACATGCATTTTCTGGAGTACAGATTTAAAATAGTGCTTTTATTCTACATGTTTGTATTGCCATTGTGATGTCAGCCTGGACATTTCTTGCATCATGAGTCTCGCTACATCAGCTCAACGTCAGGGTAATATACATGCAAATGTACTGGGGAGAGAAATTGATTCAGCTGCATTAATATTCATTTTCTAGTGTTTGGCTGTCAAAACGATATATATCTCCTATTTGAAAAGTGACAATCGCAAACTCATTTTGATAAACAGCTCAAATTATTACTGTCATTATGAAATATATATATATATATATTTTGAGCAGTGCATTTAGAAGTGCAGGTTTTTATGAAATTGTACACCATTTCTCATCTCGCTGTGTGCCCTGTCAGTTTTTTTTCTATACCGTACTCTGTCATGATGCCTCTCACGTTGTGAGCAGGAGCTCAGATTTCTCGATGGCATGAAGACATCACTGAGCAGGAAGTTTATCCTGATCCATATTCTTCCCTCTTTACAGTCCTCCAAGCTCTTCTCCATGTCTCACATCACTCCTCTGTCTGCTACACCCTTCTTCCCCTGTGCCCTTCATCGCCTCCATCCACCTGTCCCTACTTTTTTTTTTTTTCCTTTCTCGCATCGGCAGAGAGATGGTCACTAGGGAGTCACATTTCTGTCTCTTCTCCCTCCTCCCTTCCAAATCCCCCACCGTTGTTGTTGTTGCACTCCAAATCTCTGCTGGCGGACTATGGAGAGAATGGGATAGGCAGCCAGAAAAAAATAGACCTCCCCAAACCATCCTCACATCACCATCCCCCCACTTTTGTTGTTGCTGTCGCCCCTCCAAATATCTACTGGCAGGCTACAGAAAGATAGAGATAGAGAGGAAAGGTGGGAGGGAGGAAAGGTTCATGAGTCTTCTCAACGGGGGGATAGTTCTCAGGGCGGCAGGAAATTACCCATGTTGTTTTTCAGTAATCCTTTTTTAATATCAGGGTTTGGGACTGTGGGGGGTGGGAGAGGGTAAGGAGGCAGGAGTGGGGAGAGAGAGGGAAGGAGAGAGACAAAAGAGGGATCCAGGCCAGACAAAACGATTGGCAGCTCCCGGGGGGGACGATCTCATGTCTGTGTGTACATAACACACATCTCAAGTGCTGGAAATGAATAGCATTATGAGACTCGCACAGTATGCTGCTCAGTAATACCACTGGTATCCACTGACATGAATAACATGGGAGAGTTCCTTTCACGAGGCTTTGGTTCCAGTAAGACTAATTAATCACTGAATGAAATACAGCCTCGTACACATGCAAATAATACTGCATGAAAACACACTCAGTGGTATGTTTGGTATTTTCAGTTATCATTGGCTTTCCTCATTTGGTAATGCTATCTGAGGCGGGAGCTGTTATTTGCTGCACAAAATGCCAGACAAGCAAAGTTAACAGGTAGCTGGCAAAGAAAGTCAAACATCTAGCAGGTTTTGTAACCAAGATGTGACACCAGAGCTAAAAGGAGAGTGAGCAGTAGACACAAATTAATCAGGTGACCAGAAACACGACTCAGTGAAAGCCGGTGTTGTTTTCTGTCGGCTGGACGTTTCAATATGCTGACTAAACGGTTTGTCACAGCAACTTTCTTTTTCCCATCTCAGAAGTGTTTTTAACCCTTGGAGTTCGTCTCCCACTGTGCCACGCAGATTTTAAAACAAGCAAAGTTGAAGAAAGCAAAAAGAAAGAATAAAGCTGCACTAATCAATATTTTCATATTAACAGTGGATCAAATGTGTAATGTGAAAGGTATCACTTGAAATCATGAGGAGAGCCACAGAGAATTATCACCTGATTCTGCAGTTTCCCCTGACTGTATGAAGCGTTTAAGCATCTGTCAGATTCACGACTTTACTCCGGGAAACTTTTTTCTGCAAAATAGCTCAAATAAACCCTTTGTGTGCTACCTGTCTAAAACCAAAAGGCAGACAAGTTAACAACCAGCTGGTGAACTTAATGGAGCATTTAGCAGCTAACAAGCCAAATATTAACCTCAGGAGTTGGTGGAAACAAAACCAAAGGCTGATTTATGCTACTGCATTGAATCTCTGCAGCGCTTACGCTGTGGCCTACGCAGCCTAAACTCTGTTTAGATTCAAGGCAGATGTATAAACTAGGCTTTAAGCTAAAGGAAAGTGACTATTAATGTTACACTTGTCTCTAAATGAATGCTAATATTGTTCATTGTCTGCCGGATGTGTAAACAGGCAGCTATGTGCTAACAAAAACTTCATTAAGTTATACTACATCACCATTGTGATTATAGCTTGTTGCACTGCTCCAAAGTGTGAAAAAAAAGAGTCATTTAAGCTGCTTCAACTTGTCAAGCCATTTTAGAGAAATTCCAAAAAGTCAAAACATGCCTTCAAAGGCACACTTCACATGCTTCAAGGCTGGATAAGGAGGAACTAACACTGATAAGGGTGAGAAGGATCTGCCTGCATTCTCAGTCATTAATCAGTGTCACTTAGGGAAATCCAAGCCTCCCATTAGCGTTCCATTGTAGAGATAGTGGCTGACACAAAAGAGAGGATCAGCAAACAAGACACAACTCACAGCAGCCTGGTTGTACCTTATTGACCCCTTTTATGGCAGATGCGCCTCTTTCATAAGGGAGTGAGGCGTCTGTCTTGGTTGTCTTCCACTCCTCCCCCAGCTCCCCCCCACACCCCTTTTCTTCAATAGGGTGAGGCTGATAGAGAAAGAAAGGAAGGAAGAAATGACAGGAGAATAGAGAGAAAGAAGGAAACTATACAGTGTCTCCATTAAGGCATTGTCAGCAAACTTGTACACCCTCTTTTCAGGATGCCTCGTGACCCTGGTATTTAGCGCAGGGATGATATATACCCACACCACACACACATTATTTATCTAGCAGGAGTTGGACAATTGCTGCAGTTCCTTGGGGTAGGAAGGAAGGAAGAAAAGCAGCATTTCACTCAACTCGGTACAACACAGGTCAAAAGGGGACAGAGAAGTAAAATCCAATCAATCTAAATAACCCTTTGGGCCTTGCTGGTTTAAAAATCTGCAACCTAACAACTAGATTGCCTTCTTGTCTTATCTGATGTGTCCACCTGAGGGTTTCAAAGCAGCCGACCTTTAAGGCAGGACTAGGTAACTTATTTTAATATGACTTTTAGTAATATTTGTTAAAAATGTCACTATATTCTGACAGTAGTACATGAGACAGATAATCTGTGATAAAAATCCAGGCTCCTCTGGCTCCACCTGCTGCATCAAAGGCCACTTGAGAAGAATCCACCACTCCTGGGTCAAAAGCACCAATCAGAGCAGAGCATCTGACTTCAGCCGCTGCTCCTGCACAGGCCCTGACAACATGACTACAACAACAACCGAATGACCAACCAACAAGACGGCAAAGGTTTGCACGAACAATAAGGAAACAGAAGAAGACCAACGAAGAACAGCAAGTTACAAAGAAAGAATTAGACTGAGCGAGAGGCGAGATGGTGAGCACCGTGGATCGAGGGGAGGGGAGCTGGGATGTATACTGGCACTAATTTTCAATATAAAAGCAATCTCCTGATCTTACCGACAGGCGCTTTAACAAAGACTTTCTCTGAAGTTATATCTCACTTCAGTTCAACAGTTCATGAATTTTGCTTACGAGGCAGCACTAACGGCCCTCTGGGCGCAGTGTCTGGTATACTGTATCCACATACATCCAGGTTGTGTCTCTAGTTTACACAGTATCATTATTACACAACATTAATACGTTGAATGGCTATTGCAGAGAAAAGAGTATCAAAATATGAACTTTCATATGTTTCTATCTAACCATGTCTGAGGATGGTTAAAATCTAGCTAATCCTAAATAAATCCAACAGACATTATTTCTGTATATATATTTTCAGTACAGTCACCTATTTCAGACCAGCTTTGTCCAGTAAAGTCCTGTCCAGTTTGGTCTAGTCCAATCCAGTTCAACTGTCCCCAGTCTACTAGTCCAGTCTAGCTCTCTTCAGTTCAATTTCAATGAATGCAGTCATGCCCAGGGCTATCAAACCATGCACAGTTTAGCCTACTTTGGCATACTCCAGTCCAACCCAGCAGCCTGGCCCAGTTTATCCTAGAAGATGAATTTTCTTGCCAGTTCCTCCAGTCATCATAACCTGCATGGGCAAACAAGCAAGGCCCTGCCAGACCCAGCTTAGATCAGCACACTTGAGGCTCTTCTATCTCTTCCTTCCTGGATCTCTGGTTTCTGGAAGGTTAAAGGGCAGTGTGTGTGTGTGGTTGACAAGGGACTATAGATCACACTGTGTAACCATAGTTCTTCCTTTTTCTGCTGAGGATGCACAAACACGTCCTTCCATCACCCCCTTTGTAAAACAACATTGATCCCTGGAGCTGTTCATGACAATATTAATAAATGATCAGGTCAGGTTGATTGAGTTGATGTGGTGCTGTATACATGAGAACATATAGCTTTCGAACTCTATATTTAAAAAGCTAAAAAGATTTTTTTGGCCTTGTAAATATTACTTTGATGTGAAAACTAAATTCTACAAGAGTTTTGTATTACTCCGCTTTTACTTTAAAAAATAGCATAATTTTATGACATGCTACTTGACATTTGTTTGTATATTTTTAACTTAATTTGAAAATATAAGTGTAACTGACAATTAATAAATTGAATACAATTTGTATTCAATTTATTAATTAGGTGATCAACTTGTAAAAAGCAGGTAAACTTTACTTTGCAAACCTGGCAACCTCATTCAAACCTTGCAATAGCGCGCAACAGTCGGACATCATCCGAAGAGCAGAAGCAGTCTGCTTATTTTCAAGAGACATTCCTCTATGCACACTTGTGTAAGTATCTGTGTACGTACTTTGTTAACGTTTTAACCCTAAAAAGCCTTCAGAGGACCAATCAAATCAGATTCAGGATATCATACCTTTTGTTTGTATGTTGTTTTTTTATGATGACATGTACGGTTTGATACTGCTTCCACTGACAATAACAAAACATGTATGAATTTGTGATATCATATGGTTGGCCCTGCACAAAGTATCTTCTGTCTGTTAAAACAGCAACATATTGAATTCCTGGGGGAGCTCATCAAAGACTACATGGTAAATAGTTTATTTTATACCAGCTCATGCTATATACAATCAATGAATTGGTTTACAAACATACAATTGTCTAGTTAAAACTTTTTAAAAATTGAAGTGCTATTCATCAGACACATCAACAACTGGAAATAAAATGCAGCACCTTCAACACCTTTGACTTTCTCATTGGCTCCAACTACAAATTGTGAAAGATGTTGAAAAAGTTGAAAGATGTGTTGAAATTGGCAGGATAAAAGCTGGTTGGCTAACAATGCAAAATACAACATAAAATTGATAAAAGTTCAATGTCTTTTGTTCATATTGTCTTTTATGCCCACCAAAATGGTGTCAATAGTGGAACTGATAGACTCTATAATGGTTTAACCGTATTTAAGCATATTCATCAATCCATTCTTATGTGCAGGTTAGAATCAAAACTAAATAGATAAATGAGCTATTTTGGGTGACCAGGAGGTTATTTGTTGTTGCTGTGGTGTCAAAACAGGTGTTAATATAATTTTATTTACAACTAGTATTGTCTCAAATTTAAAATTTTGTCAGAGTGACAACTGATCCACCATCATGTTTTCTATTCTCATTTATGCTTTTATGAAATGTGTAAACTGAATTGTGTCGCCATTTTAACTTTGCAAGAAACCTGCTCTGTACGCAGTACTATGCACCTGAACATGGATTCACATATGTGCCATGTGAGTGAGTGAAGAATGTGAAGGCCCGCCCCATGCTGATGTGTCCATTGTAATCGAAGGAACTCAGGTACTTGACAAATGTGGAAGTGTTGCAAAGGCTTGTCTCCTGCTCATGGGCATCATCTATGCACTCAACTTGAGTTACCCACCAAAATTGAAGTACATATTTGAAGTTTTCCAGAAGCTCTTTCTTGAGTTTGATGTCCTTAAAATGTCACCTAAAGTCCAGTAACTGCGAAACGAACTTGTAGTGTGAGTGCACGTTTGACATGTTTAAAACTTGTTCTTTTAAAATGCAGATTCATGTAGAAGCGTTTGGTCAGTTGATGGCCAAAAAGACTCCTAGATGTTGTGTCTTCTAAAGAGAGCACTCAAAGCAAAGTATTTGGCTGAGTTTGTCTATTTTTTTGGTTTTTCTGGTTTTAAACTTAAACTTGTTGCACTGTATTAAGCCTTTAGGGCCACTTTAGAATGTCCAAGTTTTGGGGCCCAAAGAAAAATAGTTATGTCGGCATTTTCTCCTTTCAACTTAAAATACTGTCCTTCTTAAGATGAAACATTTGGCTGCTGTAATAGTAATTTCTTTTGAGATGTACTAGGTCAATTTGTGTAAATGTTCTCGGGACATGTTCAATGTATTTTGTATGGACTTCAAGGATAAAAAGGATACAGTAGATTGGCAAAGTATGTTCTGCTCAAACTGTTCCTGGGCTAGTTTTTAGCCTCTCAACAAAACAACTCTGGGCCATTTTAGAATTGTCATATTTTTGGCCAAAAGAAAGAAAATGATGTCAGAATTTTGAAAAATATTTTATCTTTTAAGGTAAACCTTAGAATATCTCATTGGGCCTTTCTTGATACAGTTCATTGAGGTCTTGTGATGTACATGAGGTACAAGAGAATTGTTTAATTTTTTTTAAATTATGAATAACAGGTACCTGTCAGATATGAAAGACATGTTGTATTTCAAAGTGCCTTAACTTGAACCTTTTGGCAAAAAAGATTTTGCCATGCAAATGTTCTGTCAGCATGTTTCCAAAACCTTCATTGAAAACACCTTTCAGTGTTTGTGAATGTGTTTGTGAATACAAAACAGTACCCACTCGTGTGTGCAAAAGGTGGTGTTGTGTAAACAGAGCTGCTTTACTTTTTCTGAAGGCTCATTATGCCATAGACATTAGTATTAAATTATGTAAGTTGTGTAAATGTTACTTGAATATAGCCTGTAAATAAAAGTTAGAAAAGCTATTTAAAAAATACCCTGAAATACCCTGAAATGTTTTAATGTGAGATTTTCAGTTTGATGCAAACTGAGTCTAAGTATAACTTACTAATAATGACAGAGTAAAATTCAATGACAATATTGATAATTATGAGTAAAGGTTACCTGAGTTATTCATGGAAGAATAACTCATATCCGCAAGTAAAGTTTACTTGAAAATCACCCTTGTAGAATTTACTCAACATTTGTGTGTGGAAAAACTTACCTAGGTTTGTCTAAGTAAATAGTACTCCAAATTGTTTTCAGTGTATCAAATGACATATGTTGTAATAATGCTCTGTTTTACCAATAATAAATCCTGCATTTTTAAAATACTGAACAGAAGTCCAGTCCACGCCAGTAATCTATTGAATCCTTGACAAGCAAAGAGGAAATGGGATGCTATTGATTTCCAGTGGAGGATCAGATTTCCAATAGCAAAAG
Organism: Scortum barcoo; assembly: GCA_023238725.1. NCBI lineage: Eukaryota > Metazoa > Chordata > Actinopteri > Centrarchiformes > Terapontidae > Scortum > Scortum barcoo. The sequence goes on along the minus strand of CM041553.1, from coordinate 9,445,182 downwards.
GATACAGGTCTCATTCTACAATGGGACGAGCATGTGACAGATTGGCCTATATATAACCCATAGCAGGGAGTCAATAGCTAGGAGAACAAATGATACCGTGGCTAAAGCGAATCTATGCCACTAATTCCTCTCAGCAGTCGCTGCATTTGTCACATGGGTCTCTTAATTATAAGAGAGTATAAAGCAGCTTTCCATCTGTTTCCAGAGCTGAAGTCAGTGGGAGCTCTTGCATGGGTTTTGTTTAAGGCCATTTTATTGGTTGGTGTTGATGCGTAGCCACTGTTCCTATTTGTTTGTCTGTTAGGTTTTGTTCTGCAGCTATTTAGTAGTCCTAGTGCTCGGTAGTGTTGGTAACCCTAACAAACTGCCTTTTATAGTATTGCATTGTTACAGGTTAAACGACTTTTGCACACTGAAGAAGCCCAAACATCTTCACTCCTGTGCTGAACTTAAAAACAGACTGATAGATTTGGGTGTACAAACTTGTTGAACTCTACTTGTTCATAAATCATCAGTAAATCAGAAATCTACTGATATTCAGCTGCTGACCTCAACAAACATTTTAAGTATTCAGACCACTGACATGAATCACAAGCTTGTGTTTTTAACCATCAGGCCATTGTAGAGGACTCCACCGTGTCCCCTGTCCTTGAATGTTGATGCTAAAAAATGGTACTGGGTTGCCTGTTGGGAGAGGAATGATAAAACACCAAGATAACGCTGATCAGCAGTTTTCCTTTGTCTTGGTTTCCCAAACAACATCTATAATGTCTGTCCAACAGCTTTCAATGAATTAAAGATTAAGGGGCAATAAGTGAGATTCTTACTGCCCCTTAGCACAAAATGATCATCATACATCTTCAGGAATTTGATAGAACAGTTGATCAATAACAGTGACTCCTCAAAATAATCACCCCTAATACACACACACACACACACACACACACACACTGCACTGACTTGCACTTTTCACCTGCTCAGTGATGGACAGAGCTATGAAGGGACCATAAAGTGCCCGAGCTTACAAAGTCAATATCAGCAGTATCATAATCGCAGAGTAATGCATTGTGATTACCTCATCACAAGACTCTTTTGCTGAAGCTTTAATTAGTTGGCTAAACTATCCCTGCTGACAAAATTGGACTTTATTAGTTCTGTTGATTGCAGGCCAATGGGCCCTTAAACACTGCAGCCAGTCTGTGCTTGTAGATAGAGGTAATTAAAGGTCATAGATTACTTAATACATTACTAAATGCATGAACTGATTATTTGGCCTTTAGTGTAAATAATGATTTCATCCTTTAGGTTGATACTGTGAATTTGTGAGCAGACAATAGCTCATTGAGACATCCAGCATTTTCAGACCAACATTAATTTGCAGTGCTGTTTCTTGTCACCTGGTGAATGCAAGTTGGATAGTGAGTTTATTTTTTAGCCCTTGCTGAAAATAGCTTCTTACTGTGGCTGGAAAGATTATAGCACCATGCCAGGACTTTGTATCTGAAGGCGTGGAGCAGGGATGAGTATGGATCAAAGGTTTCGTTCGCGCTGAAAAACCACACTGTTAGGGACACATGTACTCATGGGTATGCATGTTGGATAAAAACATTCACACCAAAGAGCGTCTGCTAACTTAAGGAAGGTAAAGAACCAAAGAAGGCCTTTGGTCTTTTTGTTGTTGACAGTCTGGGGAGTTTTAATTCATGGCCCGTCAGCAAGTCAAGATCCAACCTTTACTCCTCTCTTAACTCCTCATGTTTCCTCTTCACAGAACTCATCTTGAATGAGTGTACCACCACCAGCTGTATAACTGTGTGTGGGTGGTCCCATGGGGTGTGTGTTTGGGCCCAGACCTAACTGACCCCTTATGTTGTTTATCAGTCCCTAATTCATCTCAGCAGCATCAGAGCATCACTGCAGTCTCTGGTAGCTGTGAAGCTTGGAGTGGTTGGGGTGTCTAGTCCAGTATGTTGGGGTGGGGCTGGTGCGTGTGTGTGTGTGTGTGTGTGGAAGGGTGAGGGGGTTGGGCCTTTAAAAAGGCCCCCCCCCAAAAAAAAAGGCCTATCATGCTTTCCCCACTCTCCTAGCAGAGCATCCATCTGGATGCAAGTAGGCTCATTGTTTTGACACTCACAGCGTGGTGCTGTTTGGAGAGGAGCACAGAGGAGAAACCCCTCTGCATGTACTTAATTGTGCTGAACATGATGCGAGAGGGCGGGTCTGTGTGTGCTGTATGATTGTGTGTATCTGCGCTGGTCTGTAGTCAGTTTAAAGAGCCTCAGTCTAAAATGTGACACTCAGCATTTGAAAGAAATGTACAGTGGCCCTGAAAGCCCATGGCACTGCAGCTTAAGAAAACTCAAGCAGAATGATAAAAACAAAGGACAAAAACTTCACGTCATGTGCACATTTACAACTTTTGATTACACAATTCTGCAGCATTTTGTATGTATTTGGTGGTTTTATCACTTTATTTGCATTTGTTTTCTTAGGTTGAAGTGCACTGAGCATCCAGGGCCACCATAGTTATCAGATATATTCTTACAAAATACCTTACCTGAGAAGTGCATATACAAACTGCACAGTGAATTAGCCTCCATCTCTCCACCATCATGAAACGCACAAAAGACACAGTCACAGGATCGCTCATACACTTTTATTGTTCATATCAGAAATGTTGCCGAATAAAGTGCTGTATACTGATATCACATTCACTGACGCCAGGACAGGATTACAGTGCTGTAAATACTATATATATAAGCTACACCTAGCAATATGTAAAACAGGAATGATCCTAGATAGATATCTGAGGAAATGGAGAAAACAAAAATGGGGACAGTCCAGTTTCTCTCATTTCAATCTCTTCGGTCACTAACACACTACCTGATGTGTCTCTTAAAGGGCCTCGGTGGAGTCAAACACAATTCAATGATGTTACCTTTTGTGTTGCTCATAATACCATGTGAGTATCACAGCGGTTTCACCAAAATGAAATTCTAATAAGCTTTTCTCCAACCATTCAGGCATTTATTAAATCTATTATCTGGTGGATCTGTATCCTAAAATATATAGTTTTTGACAGTAGTGGTGGAAGCTGAGTTGTATTGTCTTTGCAGAAGATTTCAAGTTGCTGAAAGCAACCTGGCAAGACACAGAGAGAGTGAAAACAGGCAAAGATAAAAAAAAAAGGCATCATTACTTTGTTTAAGTTTCAAAAAGGGCAAAGAAATGTTCAGGGTGTGGAGGGAAAATTAGTTCTCCATCAAAACAAAAATACTCAGTCAATTGGCAGATACTGAAAGACCAGAGAGATACATCTTACAAAGAAATATCATGATATAAGTTTTGCATATTTAATTTTGCATCTGAGGATATAAATGCAGTCAAGGCACATTGGCTGCTCATATGCACAGAAAGTCCCCCAGTTGCCTGGATACTCTAATGGACAGTGCATGCTCGCTGCAGCACAGACGCCATGTTGTGTCAGGCTGTGACAGGTCTGCGCCAACGTGAGACAGACGTCCCTGTGGTGGCTGGAAAGAGTGCAGCTGATTAAGAGTGAAGCAGACTCTTCGGTAAAGTAAGCATCTGTAGACGCATCAAAAGGATGCCAAACAACATATTATCACACCTACTCACACAAAAAACTAGAACAACATAACCATTGTTTAAAGCAGTGGTTCCCAATTATTTTCGCTTTTGATCCCTTAAGAGGGAACTACACTTATTTCAGACCTTACAGTGTGATTACAGGTCGTGGAGAGCACTATGTGAAAAAACAAAAATTTATAAAGCCTCCTTGTGGCTTGAGAGGAATCTGAAGAACTGCCTCAAGTGATGTCACCTGAGTCAGCGTTGGCTGGGCTGAAGAGTTTTGGGGTGTGGAGTTAGAAAGACGTGAGGTTAACAGACCTCCGTAGCACCCCTCATCTGTGCTTCAGGCTAGCTATCTGCTTGCGTAACACACCTGACTGAACTGTGTGTGGTCAAGTTGCATTGTGGGTAACACAGGTGCCAGGTTACAACAAGGAGGAAATAAAAATGGTGTGAAATAAAAAAGACGATGTCCCCGGCTTTCTTACTTTGACACTGATACTTAAAAAAACAAAAACTTGTCTTTTTATGAGTTTGTCTACGTTATGAGCACAGTGCTAATTAATGGAGTACTCTTTTAACATAAAGTAGTATACATTCTGTATATACCTCTGCACCATTGATCACCTTGCAACCAATTGTGGAGGTCCTGTCTGTCAGGCTGGGAACCACTTCTTTAACAGGTAAACACAATGCCATCAAATATTCATTTTATGTCAATAACAAAATATCTCTGGTAATATAAAGCTTATGAATGACAATAGAGCGTTTTGGAGAAAAACCTTCTTACATACTGCTCCTCTATGTTCCAGAGGCGAACCACCTCTTCATATGACCATAGTGTCGTGGAGAAATGCATATCTCAATAGAAGTGTCTCTGTGCTCACTTTCTACTAGATTTCCGCTCAAGAGCTTCCTGTGCCTCAGTTATGATCATTGTCACATCTTCGATTGCATTTAGTCAATCATTCACATCTATGTGCCATAAGCTCCCAACTGAACTATTCACACATTCATTCGTATCTTTTAACATCACAAATAAAGATTTTAAAAAGGCACCTGTTTTTTCCTGCTCATTTAACTCTGAAGTGCTGAGATGCAGCATAGGTCCATCTGTTTAAAACCCGTCTACAGTACTGTCAAATTATTGTGAAAAATGCAGCATTAAGCTTGTGAAACTGAACATCATTAACTGCTTAATTCATGACAATGGCACAAAGGAAAATGAGTGCGTATGGATTATGTTGAACTTAAAAGCGGTTTGAGGAATGACGTGAAGTGTGATGCACAAACATGAAAAATGAGCTTCCGTTTCTTAAAATACAGTTTTATTTGTGAATTTACACTGATTAGCAATACATCTAAAAGCAACTCCATTAGATAACCATTTATATAGGATTTTCACAGGTCACAAAGTAGCTCGGCTCATTCTGGCATGCCAAAGCAAAACTCATCTTTTTTTAAAAAAAAAACAGAAAAAAAAGTGGATAGAGAGGCATTAGTAAAGCAAGGTGCAAACAGTCGGAAACAGAAGAGGAGAAAATAAAAAGAATGCGATGCACATTCAGTTCATCTGGGAGCAAAAAAAAAAAAGGTTAATAAAAAAAAAAGCCTAGTGCTCTCTGTAAACTAAAAGAAAAAAAAAAGTGTACTGCGATACAAATGGAGGATGAAAGTAGAGAACTGCTCAGGAGGAGAGATGGTATGAAAAAGACAGTCTGAGTGATAAAAACATGGTGCATTGGTGTCTGGTTGTCCTTACCCCCTGCCCCTCTCTACTACACACACATGCACTTCCATTTCCAAACTCACACCTCCCTTTCTCCATCTTTCAGTTGTGTGACCTCGGCTCTTTGCCCAGAGCCAAAAGCTATCGTTTAACACAGCTAAAGATGTGTCCCTAAACCCTCCCTCCAAATCCAATACTTCACATTGCTAGCTGGGATATTGGTGCATCTGGTTAAACTGCGGGGGGAGGATATGTGGCAACCCATCACACTTTGGCTTTGCAGAGTTCAACTGTGGGTCATCTGACAGTTACAACACGATCGTGTTTACTAGAGAAATTACACGAGGGGAGGCTTTAGAAGCTGAAGAGACGGCCGGGCTTGCAGCGCGATCAAATAAAAATAAAATGGCCACATGACCTCCTTATAATGTTCCAGTCCCAGGAGGAAATAAATGGTGAATTAGGCGAGGATGCGTAGTTGCTACGAATGTAGCTACTGGCAAAAAATTTTTTTTTTGGGAAGCCTGAGGGGTGTCGATGCAGTCACTGGGGTGATTTAACAGAGGTCTTGTTCGGGTCCTTGATGCCCGAGCAGGCAGACGGGAATCGCAAACCCTTGTCTCATCGTAAAAAATAATGGAGGAAAGAAAATTACAATATGGCTTTAAAAACACACATAAACACACCAAACAAAAAAACACACCCCACGACCCACGAGTCTCATTTCAGCTGACGACTGCAGATATTCGACATAGTATTTCAACACTGCATTTCCTGTTTTTGTTTTTTTGTACTTTTGTTGACTTGAGAAGTCGAGATCATTTCTCACGTGACACCAATGAAAGACTATTCTTGCTTTCTCCTTTCGACTCACTTTCTGGGTCCTGACCTTTCTCCGACACCATGCCTCGCTTGCTACTTGCACCACTTTTACCAAATACTTCACAATCTCCTTCACTGGTGAAACCACCTGCAACTAAATGTGTTATATACCACAAGAAAAGTGCAGCACAATAAAAATAAAAAATATAGTTAAAAATCTATAGCCAACATATCCAGTTTTCATATATCTGTTATATAGTAAATTTGTGTACTCTGAAGATTAGAATATAATTTGAGCAATCAGGCATCACTACAGAACATAGTCAGCCATATAAATTCAGTTCTTGCAAAAAGAGAAAACATGCGTAACATATGTATTCTCTGTAAAAGCTTAGAAATGAGTACAAAACAGAGTTGACTAATACCAAATTTGTGTTCAATAAAAAAAGATCAAATTTCATGAGATGACACACTAGACATAAACAGTGACGCTTTACTAAAATGAGATTGTTTCATCTTTTCTTCCATTTAGTTTGGCAAAAATAAAAACCCAACAAAATAATGAGATGAAGAGGAGAAGATATGAAAATGCTACATAAATATTCTGAGTGAGTCAGTGGCTCTTTGAGATAACTTGTGATAGACCTCCAGCCTTCGTCCTCACTATCTCGTCCAGTCTAGTGACCCTCTAGTTCAACCACAATCAGCTGAAGAGAAGGTTTCTATCAGAAGCCTGCACTTAAAGAAGCTTGAAGAAAGTGAGAGAGCGAGGCGGAGAGAAAACTTCTCTTGCAGTGAATAAAATCAACACAAACCCTGTGGCTGTTTTTCTTCTCTTTTTCTGAGACCAGTATTCCAGTGTGACTTCAAAATTCATGTGGCCTCTCAGTTCTCTATGCAGAGTCAGGTGACCCGAATGTTGAAACAAAACCTTAGAAAGACCGGGGGAGTCTCGGCAGAGAAACAGACACAAAGGTTTCGTTTCAACTTGTGCATTTTTACAACTCTCATGTTGCAACCATTTAACAAAATTGGATTTCGAAGCTAGAAATACGCAAGGTGGTTTCAAGTTCTGTTTTCAGCCTGGGAAACAACATAGGAGGAGCCAGTTATTCAGGATCTAAATGGCCTCAAATGACACTTATCGGCTTCCAAGGAGTCTGTCAGAGTACTGCATAAGTGATGTGCAGACATCCAACACCTCTCTTGTCTTTTTGCAAAAGAGAGACTTTTCTTTTTTGTTACAAACCAATTAATTTTATGTAATCTGTCCTACTACCTTTTGCACATAAAAACTTTTGTTAAAAAAATTAAAATAAAATTATAAACAAAAAAAAAAACATGAACGCACATTGAAGACAGACAAAATAAAAACAGACATTAAACAGAAAAGGTGGCTGCCGCCCCTCTTTCTTCTTCTGCACAGGCGGTCTTCCTGCCTGCCCGTCTGCTCTCAGGCCTCCGTCTTCTCTTTCTTTTTGTTCTTCTTCAGGAAGGATGGGGTGCGGAACTTCTTCTTCTTCTTAGTGTTGGGCGACTTAGAGGGCGAGCTCTCGGGGGACAGCGCCTCCTTCTCGCAGGAGCGCACAATGATCTCTACGCTCTCGGCGCTGGTGGTCAGCTGGCTGACGCGCTTGGACAGCTCCTCATCCACGTCGCCGTGGTTGTCTTTGCCATTCATCAGGCCCGTGTGGTTCTCTGAAGGAGGGAGGAGTGAGACGTCGGTTAGGTGAGGACAGGTAACAGGAAACTGAGGAACGACACATCACTTAATTCTGCAAGACACACACTCTTAACAGGCAACACTCACAACTTCTAAATAACCACGTGACTTGTGCTTTGTATTGACTAACGTTAGTGCCGAGTTGAAACTGTTCTGATGTGGACAAAACTGACTGAGGGAATAAATCCTTTTTCCAAATAACATGCTGAGAAACACTGACTTCCGATAACGCTCGCTGTACGTCAAAAAATAATGAGTGCAAACAGTTGTTTTTTTTGTTTTTGTTTTGTTTTTTAAAAGAAACAGCTTTAATTTTAGCAGTTATTGGCTGACTATAATCTATAACGGAGAGCAGACATGGTTCTGTTTCTACTTTTGTCAAACGTCCTCATACGGCAACTATTGTTTATCTGTGGATAAGGACAGTGTGTGTGGTCCATGTTGTCATAAAGATGATGTTTACAACTTGTGGCTGTGTGGACATGTAAATCATAATTTGGGCTTCTCTCCATATATCATAAGTTAAACAATTTACACTAGATTGGTAGTATTCCAGGAATAAACATGAAAAGAAAAATGTAATTAAATATATGATTTATCTTTTTATCCTTTAACCCATAATCTTTAAGTCATCATTAACTCAATGTCAGCTGCGTAGCTCTCGCCGTTAAATTTTCGTCCTGCATGGTAGAGCATGTGTAGAAGGCGTATTTATTATAATTATGTGTAATATTTACACATATATACAGTAGTTAATTCACAGAATACATAATTTTTTAGGAAAGAGACAGAAGCAGCATGTAAAATGACACAAAATAAAAACAATATACAGCCTCAAAAGCTACTATAAAGTGTCAAATCCTCCATTTTACTGTCTCAACGATAAAGAAATGTTATAAAGTTCACCAGAAAACTATTTTAGCAGGAACACTGTATTGACTACATTATATTTCACAGGCATTCATGTTATTGTGACCATCCCCACTAAGGCGGTGAATGTGAGGCTTTGCTGTATTGAGCACACTAAAACCATTTGAACCGTGTGCTGAACTTTCGCTTCCCATAAAGAGACACGCTGTCCCGGTGCTCCACATATTTCATAATGTCCCTGCAGTAAAACTCGAGTGACCTGATAGCCCAGAGAGGCTGTCCTCCTTTCACCTTGAAAAAAAAAAAAAGGGGGGGCTTTTGAACGGTGGACTACACCCATTCCCTTAATGACTGTTTCACGTAACAGGCCTGCTGGTGTGTCACATCCTTTTCTCTGGGTTGCAAATGCAGGTCAGGGAATGCAGGGCAGCGGCATTGTGTTGCTTTTCTACAACATGAAAAACGTTGACGTCTTCTCTGGGTTATTTTCATCGCAGCACAAAATACCACACAAGGCAAAATTTAAAAAGCGGCTCGCACAACCACTGACCTGGTTTCAGCACGACAACTGGCTGACCTCACTGCGGTGGTGTCACAAAATATGGGTCCCTCGAGCCAATGTGCTGTTGAGGGCTAATTGTTACTCATTGTGTGGTTTTGCGTGTTTGTGCTGGAGGGTAGCTGACAGGAAGTCAATCCCATAGAGTCATTATTTACAACTCGTAAAGAGGCCGCTGTGTTCTTAGTCTCTCTTGGAGGCGCACCAACAGGCTTCAAATGTCAGATGCCAGATTTCTGTTAATAGATGCAAGACTGTAGCTCTAAACAACATCAAGAGGCGACAATTCAATACCCAAAAATCATGTGATGTGACACCATGGCACGCTCGTGTTACACACCTGACAGGTCTGTGTCATTTTACACCACAGGCAAGAGAGAGGCAAAAGATTTTACGTTGATATGAACTCATTTTGACAATTCTAGTTCGTGGTGTGTATGAGGACAAGTTGGCAAGCAAAAAAACTGACCCATGTTCTTTAGAAAAAGGCACAGTTTGACATTTTGGGAAAATTATTTATTCAATTTCTTGCTGGGAAGAAGAGTGACACCATCTCATGTCTTAGCGTTAAGTTGTAGTATAGATATTAGCTTAGCATAAGTACAGAATTTCTGCGCTCACTATGAAAAAGTTACAACATGTAATTCACTGTAAAACCACAAATAGTAGTTTTTACATTTATTTAGTGCACGTCAAATAATGAGATGTAACATTTTAAGTTTCTTAGTTCTTATGTTTGCTACCTGTCTTAATGCTAAGCTATGCCAATTCACCTGCTGGCTCCACACTCAAGGTGCGGACATGAGAGTGGTGTTGATCTTCCCGTCTAACTCTCTGTGAGAAAGCAAACAAACGTATTGATCCAAAATGTCTAAACTGTTCTTAAATCAGTCAAACCAAGAAGCCAATAAGCGATAAGCAAACCTGGACATTTTACAAGAATACTTTCCATTTGGTCTTTTCTTGCATTACAAATGGTTTGGGTTTGAAATCTTAGATGTCCTTGAATGCACCATCAAGGAGTGCCTGAAAAAGGAGTTCAAGCAAGGTAACACAGTTGCTCCCATGGTGGATTAGCCATCACAGAGAAATCCTTCTCACTCACTTCCCATGTTGAACTGAAATATATGCAAATCAATAGAAGGTAGGAAATGAATCTGCCTGTATCCTTAAAACTACAACATAGATAAGACCTGTAAGCAGTGATGTAAAATTAGAAAGTAAATGCTTTAAAGGTTTACTTTATCCTTTCTAGTGGGTAAGGATGGATTTTCAAAAACCAACAGCAGAAAGCAGTTTCACTGATTTAGACTGTTAGAGTTTGTTGATGAAAAATTATTAGTGCAGTACGAACAGATTAGTAGTTGAGGACGCTGCATATTGAGCTCTTGGCACATTTAATTTGCACTCTCATGCACACACAGACATTCACAGACACATCAGATCTGAACGACACACACAGCAAGGCAGTGGAGATCATTCTGAAACTCTCTCTCTCTCTCTCTGAGTGAGCGATACCTTCTTTAGCTGGAGTGCTTTGCGGGGACTGGGTGAGAGACAGAGACTGAGAGAGAGTGGAGCCGTCGTCGGAGGTTAGCTCGTGCTCTCCATCTGCAGGGAGGGTGGGGGCGGGGTGGGGTGAGGGAGGGATGAGAGGATTGCAGGGTGGTGCAGAGGATTGAAGTAGTGGGACGACAGCAGGGGTGAGTGGGATGAGAGGTGGGTGGAGGGATATGGGATGATGGGTCAGGAGGAGGGGGATGGGGTGGGGGTTGAGGGGGTGGGTTTGAGAGATTAGTGGTAACACGCGTTAGAATCAGGCCATGCACAGCTGCTTTACCACAAAATTTTACAAAATCGTTGTCTGCTGATCGCCAGGCTCTGTTGTCTGTTCCTGGTGGCTCAGCGTACACTGGGCTGTTTGCTGTCCCTGAACATCCCAGTGATGGGTCGGATGAACTGAAAGTAACTTAAAGGCTGCAGGTTGCCCCCCAAAGCAGCGACTGTATACTTGTGCAACATGCTGACATGCAACCTGCTAAAAATAAAGTTATTTAAGGATTGATTTCCATGTGTATGAGGGATTAAAATCATCAGGCACTTTTACATCAATAAAGCAGCTGAATTATATTTAAAAAGTAGGGCTGGGCATTATCAAGATATATAAACTTTTAGTACCTTTATGACACTGTTGACAAAACATATTATCCAAATGAATATCTCTATTTTATTATATTTTAGTTTAAAGTCATTCGTATCTGATACTGTAGACTTGATGTCAACTATATCACCCTGATGTCATCTTTATCTAATGTAGACCTCATGAGGTCAGAACTGGGCAGCTTTTTAAACCATAATCATGCCTAAAAGTAAAGACTTTTAATGCCCTTGATATCTTTACTCCACTTTATTTACTCCATTTATGTCTTTATTTCTCTGCAGCTCATCAAGAGCACCTTATGGCTCCTGGCTCTTAATGCATCATGAACGAACTGAGCACTTGGATTTATTTTGTATCTCTTGCATGACAAAAAGTGTCTGCAGCAGCTTTTGAAACAACTTCCTAACAGTAAATGTTGCAGCTCGGCTCAGCATTAGTAGCTTCATTAGTTTTAAACACTGATTAGTGTGAATGAGTGACATTCCCTTATCACTTTTAACACGTTCATTAACACGTTCAGGGTTACACATTCACGTTGGTTGAGGCTCCGTAGCGGTCGTTCACGACTCCTTCCTGAGCGGCACATAGGACGTGGTTGTGTAACAGCCTAGTCTGTGCAGTGGGAGTGCTCATATGTTCTCTGTGTGCACATCAGGTGGTACATGCATAAACTCACACACTAGGTAGTGTTCAGGTGACAGTATATACTTCAATTGTATTAATTTAGGCATTTAATGTTTAAAATAATCACACTCTTGTTTATAAAATGAATATACAGTGTGGGCACTACTGATCAAAGGCTAAACCCATATGTGTGTGTGTGTGTGTGTGGCATATATCAGGTCATTACAGACGGTCTCCAGCTTGCATTAAGATTGGCCATCAGGGATTCATGGGGCTGTGGGGGCAACAGTGTCATAGCAACCGGCTCCGCTCATGTGGCAGGTGTGAAGACCTGCTGTCTATTCGGTCTGCCATCTTAGTCATACCAGCTCCTCATAGATGTGCACAGACGAACACACACACTTGCGTTGTGTTTCATATGCACATAAGAACATTTGGATGATCCTCCAAAATGCATGAACACGTGCATGGTGATGCACACATACACAAACACACACACAGTAATCTGGTACAGTATGGCAGAGGCCTGAGCAGAATGGGGACTAGGAGACAACCCCCCCTTTACTATCTGTTCACTATTGATTTTCTCTGGCCTCTCTGAAAGGCAGTGGGACGGAGGGCTAATATGATTAGCATTAACTATCCTGTTTGTGAGCATGTGTGTGTGAGTGTGTGTGCGTGTGCAGACACAAGGTTAGCGTAGATGAAGGCACCAGTGGAGCCTGTGGGGACAAGTCCTCATGTTAAAAAGGTGTATAGGAGTGTGTTTGTATGTGATACTGCAGGCAGTGTGTTAGGATATGGGAGAGTCCACTGGGATTGCTTCTAAGGCGACAGCGCTACAGGCCCTGGATTATATGGATGTTTATTAACAGCGAGACTGTTAAGAGAGCACAGAACAAGCTCAGACATACAGCCATCAATCTGGAGGTCAAGATTTGAGGAGGCTGAGTGACTGATTTGCACAAACCTGAGAAATCACGTATTGGTTCTGAGCTCAGTTTGAAATTCACTCCAGCTGTTTCAGCCGATTCTGAGCACTTGAAAATGTCAGATGGAGCTTGTTAACCCTAGAACACTAACGTATCAGTTAGTGACCATCTCTAACGTTGGGTATATTTTACCCGATATAAGAAATACTTCTCATCAAAATATATTCAATAATACATACATTGTTTTCCCCTATGCAACGTCTGATAAAAAAAAGGTATCATGGGGGACCGTGGGACTATAAAACTATAAAGACTACAGTATCGCATGGGTGAAAATCACCTGACGTTAACAACTTTAACAGGCCTCAGCAGGACATGCCCACATCTGGCTGTTTGGGTCTTGTCTTTTCTGCAGCTGACAGTCTTTTAGACAGACTTTTAGACACGGAGCACACAAGGGAGTACCTTGAGACTAGCTAGAGAAAGGAATCTACTAGACTGGAACTTCACTTCCAGGTTGAACCCAGTATAGTTTACTCTTATGTTATGAGAGTGATCAGGGACACAAACTAGAGCTGAACTCATACTGAATTTTTGAGGCCGATAATATTATCTGGATAATATAAATCAGACAATATTATTCATTTGAACAAATGTTTTTTGTATGGATACTTCAGGCTGTGATAAATAAACTGTATATCAGGATAACTATTTTAACAATAACTTAGCAAGTCAACAAATATAACATGACAGTTAATTCCATAAATCTTTTCCTGTGTGCTTTTAAATTGTGGAGAGATTGATTGTTTTAAACCTGCTCAATAACTCAATAATTTGTTGTTAAATTAACCCTCACAGATTGGTAGAATTGTTTGCTGCTCAAACAGAGGGACGAGTCTTTGGCTTTGAGTACAAGTCACTCTGTGTGTGTGTGTGTGTGTGTGTGTGTGTGTGTGTGTGTGTGTGTGTGTGTGTGTGTGCGCGTGCACTGCAGTGTGTCCGTCCATATGTCTCTCAGTGTGATTGGGCTCTTGTGGTGTTTGCAAGTTGAGCATGAATGAGTCTGGGATCAAATCCACACACCCATGAACATTCACCGGTTTATGGAGTTTGTGTGATAGTTTAAGGGAGTGTATATCTGTGTGTGTGTGTGTGTGTGTGTGTGTGTGTGTGTGTGTATGTGTCGTATTGCCACTGAGGCCCAGTTGCCTCCTCTCCACGTTCTTGCGGTACTCCTCCATGTCCTTCTCTGACAGCTCACTGAAAGGGTTGGGAGGCAGGGGAGCCATCTGCTCCTCCTCTGTGGGCACGTATGGCTGGGGAGGAGAGAGGGAGAGGGGTGAGCATGGGAGCAAGCACACACACACACACGGACACGGACAGGAGGCACATGCACGCACTCTCTGAAATGCAAATAACATAGCACTCACACACACTGATGTAGGCATCAGAGCATGCACATACAAAAAAACAGATCTCTTTTTCTTTAAATGTACACACACACACACAAACACACACACACACAGACTTCAACACACAAACAATAAAAGAAAACACAATCATATACAGACTCCCAAAGGCGTGCACACACATACACAGTGCCTGAGAAGGACAGTCATTCATTACAACATAACTAAGGCTGCTCATAAAAAGATAAAAGTGTCGACCACATCACACAGAACTCATCTAACCACCAACTCTACACAGAGACTCTCAAGCAATTAGTCTGCAAACCGTGACATCTTTTTAACAGACTGAACAAAATAAACACTCTTACATCATGTGTACAACTAATTTGATGTGTACGAATGCATTTCACCCATGGGGCACCATCATACTCGCAAAACAAGTTACATGCACACAAACACACATTTTTACATCACATCTGCTCAGATTTCTGTGTAAAAACATGTCCTAAAAATCATCATGCTCCAACACAACATCTCAACAGGTGCAGCTTTGCCTGAGGCAGAAATAAAACAGGTGAAAACTCATTTGTAATTGGTGTCTATAACACAACACTAATGAACACATGCAAAGTCTTCGGTTCTGAACAGACAAAAAAGTGAATGCACGAATAACAAGGGAGTCAAATGAAAACGTCACTGCAAACGGCGACAGTCATGAAACACTTTGGGGATATTTACCAGAACTTTTATCTGCACCTCATCCTTCAAGAGAAAACACCAACCACAAAACCATCAGCATCGAAATGTGATTCTTTTACTTATGTCTGTCCTACGTGTTTAGAATTGTCTACTTAATCATCTCTCTTGATAAATAAGTAAGAGTATGAAAATACTTTTGTAACATGTGCTCACTTGTCTCCACCTAGTGGTCGAAAGCTGACACTAAACTGGCTGAGCTGCCTGGTGAACTATTAAAGCAGGTGATAAAAGTCCCAACATGGGTGTTTTCACTTGTTTGGCTCATTAGAGCTCTTCTCCTGACTGTGTTGGAGGTCACAGACACTCAGTGGCCGCAGGTAACTTCCAGCACAGCTCTGCCAAACTGCAACCTGAGCAGATGTCTACTCAGCCAGAATAACCAAAGAAACCTCTGAGTCATTATTTAATAAACGAGTAATTAGGGAAATCTGTATTGTTGTTATTCCTACAGCGCGGCAGAGAGGCCGAGTGGTTCAACAGACTGCCTATCCTGCAATAAAACACTGCACTGCCATAGACAGACACATCCTGGACCTTTTTGGAGCATTTTGCCAAAATAATGAAACTTCAAAGAGAAACCAAAGTCTCTGACTCTGAAAGTAAAAACACGACTGAAAAGCAGAAACTGTTTGTTATTTCTGCTGAGTATTCAGTCCCTCCATAAAAAGGCGACTATGCGATCGCATAATTCAACACATAATCAGCCAAAAGTCCACACATTTATGCGGGGGCTGCATTTATCCAAAGACGACCGCACTTTCGCCACTGCATAAATCGCCGATTTCTGCGCAAAATATGCTTGCATGATTTCATGATTTCATTTCATTCGTTGCAAAAAAGTCACATATATCTTTGCAGAAAGTTGAAAAATGTTGCGTTTACGTTCACACAAGAGCAGCCATTTTCCTCCTGTTGCCTTGGGAATGTTATGAAAGTGACGTCATCGGAAAGCTGCAAACCGCGAAGAAAACATGATGACGTCAGCGAAATCAGTCTCATTTGCCAACAAAAATAATAATAATAAATAATTATTTTTGTAAAGCTACGGAACTTGTTTGACTCATCAACGTTTTGTAAGTTTGAGCCATGTGTTTATTAAGGTCTGAAATAAAACAAGATGAGAACTTAATTATTCCAGCACTTTCTGTGATGATCATAGGAAGTCATTAGAAATGACTCTTTACATTAAGGTAGTAGCCTCTAGTGAGAACAGAGTGTTGGGGGAATCACTTTTTTTTCTTATTCATCAAACCGCAGTTTTTGCAAGTTCCCGCAATTTTTGCAAATTCCCGCAATTTCATCGCATAAAATTGCATAAATATCCCGCATATTCCATCGCATTTTTTTAAGAAAACGTGCCGCATAATCAAGGATTTTTGCCCGCAACAATCACAAAAGAACTCCGGATTTTTCTGGAAGGACTGAGTTTTATAAAATTCATTAATGTCATTACTTTCTATTAACAGAAGAATATTCTGAGGTAACTCTGAAAACTATGCTTACTGTAAACCAGTAATCCTCGGTCAGCAGGAAACAAAGTTTCTACATTAAGAGATCTAAATTAAAACTTTGTATTTTCATTTTTTCTTTGTGTAATTGGCCAGCTGTAGACATTAGCTCTGAACATCAGAGAAAAGAAACTCTCACCCGTCGTGGTTCATCAACAGGGATGCCTGCGAGATGCTGAGAGCGCGGTCCTGATGTCGTCACATCAAATCGGTTCTGCTCTCTGATCTGTGACATAATATAACACACAATGATATCATGAGGAAGCGCTGACTAACTTAAAACTATTCAAAACTACTCAAATGACTGAAATGTTAAACTTTGTACGGGCGTGTTAATCACTGACTGTAAGCTTTGAGTTAATACTGCTGATAAAACTTCTGTCTCAGAACAAACTTAAGTTCTTTTTTCTAACAGAGGCCACCACCCACAAAATTTCTGAGTTCAGTTCTGATTTTACAGTTTTCTATTTCACTTGCTTTCTTCTTACAGTCGGTGATCACTCACTTAACTATTTACACTTTTAGAGGCTCATCATCTTGACTTTAGAGCAACTTTAAGCTTCTGCTCTAAATGTCAGTATCTCTGAACAGCAGCTCCGGATGATGCCTAAAACTTTACATGCAACAATCATTCAGGCTGACGGAGAGGAAACAGTCAGACTCACTTTGTTTCTCTTCTCCAGGACCTCAGTGGGGTTTGTGTTGAGAGGGACAAATTGATTGGGGTCCTCGATCCGGATTGGGGTTCCTGTCTCATCTGCTTTCATCCACTGTAGAGACACGGCAGTTTAAAAAAACAAAGGAAAACAAAGGAAAAGACAGCACATTCAAAATAAGACAAAACAATGTTATCACAACCAGATACGATCAAACAACAACAAATCTTATTGTAGTCATTTAATAAGCATTTATTATAAAAAGATGTAGCTTTGAATTGATATTACAGGAATCCATATCTTCCATGTTCCGCTAACAAGAAATGAGGGTGATATGGACAACCACCAGTCAGGGAGCATCTCATTAAAAATGACCGTGCTGCATTATGGGAATTGTAAGATCCACTATTATTAGAGACATAAAGTAACATTTTGGTTTCTTTGATTTTAATCATTCATTTTAAATGTGTCTCCTGTGAGACAACTCACTGACAACTGTGTGGAAGTGCAGCACTAAATGACTGGTGGACCCACAATGCATTTGGGTGTCTGTTCAGCCAGTAGGTGGCGATCTAGTATCAAATTTTAAACACTAAGCAACATTTCTGGTTAAAACAAAGCAGCTGACACAAACTCACAGGTTGTGATGTTTATGATCAGGTTTATCAAACAAATCCATATTCACATGTAAACACACAAACATAAACACACTTTTAGTTAAACCTTCAGGAAAGATGTTTGTGTCGTACATTTATTATTGTTAAATTAAACTTTAAACCTCCTCACATGGACACACACACATTCTGCTCACCGTGGTTGTCCGGCTGTTGTAGCGCTCCTCTCCGCCCTCCACGCTGACCTTGGTGTAGCTGTTGGGCGAGTTGAGCCAGCGCGTCTTCTCCCTCTGTTGCCGCTGCTGCAGGAACTTGAAGGGCAGCCGCGTGGCACCGCTGTCCCCGTCCTCCTCGAACATGAAGGCCGTGACCGTGGCGGGGATCTCCACGTCGCTCTTGTGCCTCGGCTTCTCTCGCACGATAGGGTGCCTGTAGGCGTGACCTGTCCTGTAGCCCTGCAGCGGGGAACAAGATCACACGCTTGTTAAGTTTTCTTTGATCTGAGGTGATCTGGTTTGTTTGGGTTCGCAGTGACCAAGAAGCGAAACCTCATGGCCTCACAGGATGCTAATTCGTGTTTATGTAGTCCCCATTTGACTTCTGCTCCTCCGTCCACCCTCTCTTACCACATGAGGATCACGACACAGTCTGAGATATCAGCTCACATCATTATACAGACGTAAAGAGAACGTATTTAATTCAGTTAGTCATTTTTACATGAGAAGATATTACCTCCTGACCCAAATGCGTAACAGAAACGAGCATTTATTCTGGGACTTTTCTTTCCTGTGATGTTGGCTGAGCTGCCAGTTTCACAGTTAGTCAAATGGAAAAGAAAGAGAAACAGTGTTGTGACTACAAGGTTGCTGGCAGCACAGAGGACAGAGAGCCATTTCCTGCCTGACTCTTTCTCTCTTGCCCCTCTCCCTTCATCCCCCCTCTCCTCTTCATCCTCTCTTTCTCTCACACGCTCATTCTCTCTCCCCTTTTCTGTCACTGAACTCTCAGTTGAGCCCGATGTTTTTCAGACATTTTTCCACACTTTGGCATGACAGCAAAGTTCCGTGCTTTTATGTTTTGTCCTTTTCAGCCATGTACTTTTCCTGCGGCACCCTGCTTCTCACTCTGACGCTTTTTACACATTCAAATGAATGAATTAATTTATTTGCATTTGTATACGTGTGTTAAAGGATGACATGAGAGATTAAACTAGTTAACTATTTTCTCCCACCTCATTCTCCTCACTGTGTTTCTGGATTTCATATGTGTATTTATTTCATGTCTAGCTTATCTGATACAAATGCTTATTGAATCTGAGCAGCATCTTACAAGGATGGATGGAGCAGCTCTTTTTGGTGATGGAAAATATCAACTTGTAAGCATCACTCAATACCTCTCTTTCCTTTTTACCCTTAATTCTTGAACTGCTTTTGTAATATGCTTCACAAATAACACTTGCCTGTTATTATGAAACAGAAATGTTCTTTAAAACAGGATGTTTAACAACAAATGTTTTACAGCAAATGTAACACATTTATGACATATATAGGTTCATATATAGCTACATGTGTTACAAGGAAAATTTAATGGTATGAAAATGACACACAGTATCACTGTAAAGGACTTGTTTTATAGAAAAACAACCTCTCACAAGGCCACAATATGTAAATATATCATGCCCTTATATCATGTAATTTTAATATTTGCCTCTGAGCTAATTTGAAAGGATGAAAGGATAATTGAAGTGATAAGTGATCATCTAGTCACCTAATGAGCCTGACTCATTGTGATAAACACATGTGTGCTCTTTACCCGTTAGTGTGTTTGCATCAAGTGTACAAATCTTGGCAGTCTGATGTCTGTGGACTTACCAGGTTATCCAGCATCCTCATCAGAGACTCAAACTCCAGCTCGCCAAGCTTCCACTTGTACTGGCCGGCCAAGTTGATATCCGCTGGGGTCACCTCGAACACTCGTGATTTGTACTTCTCTTGGTCCAGCACTATCAGGTTGTCCACGCTGCCGGCGCACGAGATGGCATTCACCTAAAATCAAGGAAAAACAGTGTGGGAAGTGTGTGAGCCTCTAGTGACGACTGATGGCTCATGCAGCACAAAACAGACAGAGAGGCCTTTCTATCGCCAAACATCTGTGGCATTAGATCATCCACCTAAACTGAGAATACGCAGGGACAGACTTCCTGACCATTTTCCACCCAGAAGAAAGATGCTATTTACCAAAACCACAAAGAGACATCCCCTGAATCTAAAGCAACCACAGCACAGAGGAATATACAGTGCATGGTGTACAACAAACATGGTTGGGGGATTTATTTATAGAAATTAAGCTGGGCTTTGCAGGATGGATTAATGTTTTCTTTTGCTTGACCGGAGAGAGTCAAGCAGGAGATTTTGTACGCCTGTTACAGCGAGGACCGCAACAACATCTTTAAAATCCTCCGTGCAGTGTGAAGTGAACACAAAGACAGGCGGGAATCACAAAACACCAGAAAAATCCCTCGCAGCTCGGCCACGTCACTTAAACGTCTGATAACATGACACACAAACACTGTAGCTGTGTGACCCCTGTCAACAACATCACCAGTTATGTTCCAAATGTGCTTTAAACCCGAACAGATTTTTATCTGTTCATGATGGATACGGTGACATCATTTTGTCATAATGTTTAGCTAGTTTAGCTTTTGTCAGTGTTTAGGCTGGTTAGTTAAAGTTTGGATTTGTACTGGAATTGCAGTGTTCATGTGTTGGTCTGACTCAGTCCCCTTCTTTCAGCTTTCTAACTGGCTCAGGGAAGAACAACTCCCGTCTTTGGACTGACATCAACAGCAACACATCAGCTTGTTAGTCCCTCCATTGAGCTCCTAATAACCACAAGGCAGGAGATTATGATTTATGGGGTGTTGATAAAATATTAAGGAAATGTGAAAACTGCTGTGGAGAGATTAGATTTAGCAGGGAAAGCTGCCCTGTCGGTGTAACACATGTGCTGGGGAAGCTGAGTGGTGCTGGAATTTGCCAGGTGCCTAAAACAGCAGCAGTGAACTAGTTTATGTGTGTGTTGGCGTGTGCGTGTGTGTACCTGGATTTCGCAGGCATACTGGGCATTGTAGATGTAGTGAAAGGCCTCTTCGATGGTCTCCCCGAGAGCGACAACACCATGGTTCCTCAGCACCAAAACCTGTGACACACAAACACCTCTGAGTCCATGGATAAACATGGACTGGGACACTGGATGACGACAGCAGGACCTGGCAACAGACCGACGGTGGAAATTCTCTTCCCTGAGTATTTTTTTTTCCCCAATTTAAATTCTGTAGATCTCTGATAACTTCATGAGAAACCAAGTGCAAGACACTCACACGGAGAAGCACGTGCAGGGACAGAAATAAGAAGGTGCAGAAAGTAACTCAAACACCACCGACATTTCAACAGGATGTGCTGGTTTGATTGTCTTGCTGCTGTTTCCCATTTGAGATACACCACACCCTGATAATTAGCTAATTTCTCTTTCTTGACTGCAAGGACAAGGAATCAAAACACTCCTTCCTTCAGCATGTTAAAAATACCTTTCAAGATATCACGTCTACACATCACAGACTTCCCAATTGTTCTGAGACTTCTTTTCATATTTGGGTCAAAGAGCGTACAAAGAGAAAGAAAGAAATACGTTTTTGTTGAGTGTTAGATGAGAAGTTTGATTCCACTTTCACCAAACAGTGAAAGTGAGGTAACTTCATTCTAGCTGCACAGATGTGAAGGTGGTATCGATCTTCTCAATTAACTGTCAGCATTAAGCGTATTTCTAATAAGTGAGCTATTCCTTTGGGATCTATGAGGACTGTCCAGCTGGAAGACTGAGCTCAGCTTAGTATTCTTGTTCTTTCCCACCTTTGTCGTAGGCCCCAAGGCCTTCTGCAGCTCTTTGCGCTCCTCCTGGTCGTCCAGGCTGCCCTGGTAGTTGTAGTAGGCGATGTCACCCAGGATCAGTGCCTCCTGGGAAATGGGCAGGATGCCACACTTCATAGATGACACCTAACAGAAAAAGAGGTGAGAAGAAAGAAGCAAAGACACATGAGAGATAAGAAGCTTTGTCAGGTGTGTTACAACTGTTTTAATCATGCAAGTCTGCAGCTGACATTTCTCTTTGATGTCTGTGCAAAGAATACTTTGCAGTTATCAGAGAAGTACAGAGTTTGAGAGACGAGCCTCTTTGCTGTACAGCAGGGTGCATATCACAGACATTTCCCACAACTCTGTCTATTTACAGATAATTAATCAATTTTCTAAACCTCCCAGAAACTCAAACACCAGATTATAATGTTCCCTGTTAAAAAGAGCTTCAGGTTCTGCGGGCTCATTAGAAGTTTCGACAGTCATTTGTTTGGGCCTGAACACCTTCTAGTGTAATGTGAACTTACAGCAGCCGTGGCGGGTGTGTGCACATGTATGATGCAGCGGATGTCTGGACGCATGGAGTAGATGGCAGCATGGGGGCTGAAACCTGCGGGGTCGACCCTCAGGTTGGTGGAGCCCTGTTCGATCACATCCCCGATGATGTTGACCTTCACCTGAGGATACAAGGAGAGGAGACTGAGTCAGTGGATGTTCCCAGCAGAGGTTTCTGAACACCCGACAGCAGCATCATCTACACAGCTCTCCTGAGGGGGGAGGAGAGGGCAACATGATGAGGCTGGAAGAGAGCAGAGGGAGGCATACTGTAAAAATAACCATGCCCAGATCAGTGTAATCAAATGTACTAGCAGGTCCAGATCCCGACACATAACCAGATCCACCCCCCCTCACACAAACACACAGAGTGAATAACTCGCTGACATTAACTAACAAGACGTAAACACAAGTCAAAATCAATGACCATAACAGCAATCACATTATCAACGATCCCTCCTCTCTGTCTGCTCCTCTTCAGGATATGAATTGGAGCATTACCAGAAACCTAATATAGTCGGGGACTGGACATGATGTCCTTTAGTATGACAACTTCATTACCAGCCAGTTAGCACTTATTAGATTACAGGACGGGAGAGAAGAGCGATGCAAGGAAAGACAGAGGTTGAGACCTTGAGGAAAGAGAGTTGGATGACCAAAGAATAAAGACAGATAACTGGACAAAGAGACTAAACTGAAGGAAGAGCAACAACAAGACTGAGTGCAGATGTCAGTCCGCACTGTAAAATCTTATGTCAAACAGAAAGCTGTGCCTGCAGACCTTGTGCAAAATTGCCATCACCCTAACCACATGTTCTGTGATACAAACCAGAACCTACCAGCTCACATTTCTCTTCCACAACAGAAAGTCCAAGTGTGTGTTATCACAACAGGAAAGGGCATCCATCATCCAGTGAAATGAAATGCACCCAGTTCAGCTGGAGCTGGCTGAATAAGTACAGGATCTCATTTTTTTAAACTCATGGGCTTCATTTCTGCTGCCCTTTGTGCTCCAGGAGTAACTTATTAAGCAGCAGATGTACCAGGGAGGGAAGTGGTGCTGCAGTAGAAAGGACTGTGTACACCCTGATACTCCCACTGGCATCTTTACTACAACAGTAGAGCAACAGGAAACCAGGAACCTGATTTTGAAATCACTGGTGTGTCCAAACAATATGAAAAAAGTTTTAAATAAAATAAAATATGGAGAGAAAAGGGATTTATGGGAAGCCAAATCACCACGTGAATCAATTACACCTTCATACCTGAGACCAGTTTTCACGATTGTTTTCCATCAGATATTCACTCGACAATTAACATTCAGAACTCTAATGATACAATATGTGCAGAAAATTTTAACACACCATTACATTGATGTTTTCTGACACTGTAGAATTAGCACAGCATACTGAACCAATTTCAGTACACAGTGTTACTGTACAACTGTGTCCATACAGTATTAAAAAGTACCAATGTCGACAAAAAGGGTTTGGATTCTTATTAACTTATTAGCTGATTTGAAAGAATAACAAACGGTATAAATGCATTAGCTTGCTTGGCTTTACATATTAAAAAAGTATGAAACATTTCTATAGCCAGCAAAGTGACACACAGTAAGTTTTGATTTTACAACAGCAGCACAGGTCTTGTATAGGCACTGACACAGAAAATTATTGATTTATTAAAACACCAGGGTGGAGTCCACAGCTTGCTGGTGATCTCTGGGTCAACTCAGGCTGAAAATCCTGAGCCTTGTCCTCAGCCACACGGACGTTTGGATGGAGGACTGTCTATTGATCTTTTATCCAGCAGAGGAAAGTGAATGGCACCAGCCGAGCGTAACTAACTACCGCCATCTTTGTCCCGCGTACAACCACACCCACAGCCAGCTGTCAGACGATCGAACATCGATTGGGTTACATCACATGTGCAGTACAGTATCAGTTCACCTGGTCACGTCCTTCAACCTGCAGCTCCCTCACTCTGTCAGTCAACCCCACCTACTGCTGAGAGGCCCTTCTGACGAACATAGCACTTCTAATTATAAAAAGATGCCAAAGGACGCGTCTGAAAGAATCTGCAACGAGGCTCAGCTGGATGGAAAGTAGATGATAAGCCGGCCGCAGAGGAGAGTTGGCCCGCTGAAACCTGATCATAAAATCCCTGAGTATCTCTAAGTTAACTGTCATTGCACTGACATCAAAGTAAACAAAAACACCAATGTTGGCTAGAAACGAGCTACACACACTCAGACGGACCAAAGCCTGAATTTGTCTACGAACTCGGATGACTCTGCCTTCATCTCAGAGCGCAAACAGAGAGACTGAGAGGGAGAGGCAGATGGAAACTGACCAAAGCCAACTTAACTCCAGCCTTTCTCTGACACTACCAGAATCACCCGGCCGACCCCCACGCCACCTTTCGCACTCTTTCTTCCTCTTAATCAATCAGTTTTGCTTCTCTAAACACTTGGAGAGCACGTAACTGTGGAGACCACTGGATCAAAACAGGCTGAGACGAGAAGAAGAGGAAGAAGAGAGGGAGGGAGGAGAGATTGAACAGGGAAGGAAACAGAGCAGCGACAGACTGGCATCACAACACAAACACTAACAAACACAGTCAGGGAAATCGGAGAGTGCCAGACAACATAATTCTGTTGCGTCTCCCGAGAGCTGCAATGTTGTGGTCATCACTCTCATACAGACAAACACAGCGAAGATGGATGCGGTCCAGACGGACTAACTAAAAATACTCAGATTTTGTCTTATATTTTTCAAACAGATTGTGTATTTTACCCTCCTGTCTTCAAGGACTTGCACAATAAGTAGCGTTAACTTTCATTATAAGCTAATAAATTACTGCCTGACTGTGTTTTGTACTTCAGCTCACATATTTAAGCAATGTTTTTAGTAGGCAGACTTTTTCCAGTGACACAAGGTAAGTCACTCTTTTAGTCACTCAGGCGCCTCAAAGCTTTTACAGAGTTTAGTGAAAACTGCTTTGGTATAGTGGGCAATTCAGTTTCTTGGGCTTGTAAACTTATTTTTCAGAGAGTAACAAAATCATCCTCTTTCTTCCTGGATTGACTTAAATCAGATAGTTTGGATTTAGTTTAGATCCAGCGGTCATCAACAAACGTGTGAATTAAAATAAACTCTCTTCTCATTTTTGGTCGTGGCTCTTGTTTCTGCATTCATATAAACTTTATCAACGTTTCACCAGCGAGGTGAACATTTGCACTCTATTCCCAAGGAACTAAAGCACAAAGCTATGTTTACTTAGAGAAAGTTTGTGAAATATCTCACCGTGAAAGCAGCTTTGTTGATTATCTGACTTTGTGTTTTGTGCTGGGCAGGACAATCAGGACTGCCATCAAGGTGCAGCAAGAAACGAATGTTTAAATGAAAAACTCACTTGGGGAAGAATAAAGAGTAAAACAAGTTTGTCTGAATGATCTTAAAAATGCTGGTAAATTCATTCTCTGCTCTTTACCATCGGCATAAATCAGCGGGAACTAACCTTCAGCTGAGCTTAACGGCATATCTCTGCCTGCAAACAGTGAATATGCCTGTCAGCAGAGTGGCCACTATATCCAGCTGTCCTACAATCACATTACACAGGTGTGTGTGTCTGTGTGTGTTTGCGCAGGTGTTGAAGATAAAGATACGACAAAGCAGAGGAGAGAAATATGATTTCAGTGACCTGTATGCAAACTTTTGTTATGTCACTTCATGGGCGGGTTATGTGGCTTAGTTTGGTAGACACACTTAAATATGCTTCCTGTATAATATGAAAAACATGCCAAGAATTTATTACTACTGGGAAAGTTGATATTATTGTTCTCCATATTTAACATTTTATAATCAGAAGAAAACAAATATTTACAAGACATACTCTAAAGCATAAACATGACTGGTGTTTTAAACACAGAAGAAACTGAAATTTGATCTCATATCTCAAAAGTTGTGGTTTATAGAGTCTTGCTATTATTTTTTTTTCAGGTCACTCATTGTCAACAAAACTATTTATGGCATGAATTATTTTATCAATACCACAAATCAGAGTGTTGAGAAAACCTCATTAATCTTTTGCCTTTTCAGTCTTTTTTTTTCACTTAATACATTGGAATAAGTGGAAATAAACACTTGGATGGAAACCAGAGGGAGAAAGTAGAGCAAAGGGAAGAGAGAGAGGAAAACAGAGACACAAACAGACGGAAATAGAAACTGAATTAGAGGGAGTTAAAGTGAAGGCAGGAGGAAACGGGGCTGCAAACAGATTATTACACACAGTATTGTACATCTATCGAGGGGGCATGGCCAGCGCTGTGACAACATGTGCAGTCTTTGAACCGAGACTAGATGGACAAACAACCTGAACCACAGTGTTTGCTGACTTGATACAGAGAGAGGGAGAAGAGACGCTGTGCTCGGATTCATGTCAACACGAGAGGAGCCACATATGCAGACAGAAAGGGAGGCACGCTGTCCTTTGTGGCGACGCGAGACCGAAACACCTCAACAAACTTCATCGACTTTTTAGTAAATGGCTGATTTAGCAAAGTGAAAAAGCATCAGTCCCCTGACCAGTGAAGGCCACAACCTTCAAACTCAGAGCTCTGTTAGCAAACACACACAGACCAGGACACTGACATGGACATTTACAACCTTACTTGATTTACTAGAACCAAGCGATTGCTAAAGTCAAAGTCTAGATGTAAGATCATTTTATAAAAAGTCCCTATGCTGTTGAAATTAGACTTCTCTGTAATTCTAATTCCAGAAACTACACACATTTAACTACACACATTTTAGCTACAAACATTTAAAAGAAATCAAAATGTCACTTATTTTTCTTTTAAATCTTATTACATTACTTAAAATGACTTTAAATGAAATGAAAAGATCACATATTTTATCCCGTCAAGTGAAGTTAAATTAAATTACCTCAGCTTTTCACCATTGTTCTGCTGCTGAAATACTATCACATGTTTTAAGGCTTCTCATGCTCCTTACCAGGTTTGATGCAGACGCCTCAGCGAATGAAAGTCCTCTGGGGATGATGAGGATGTGGTCTTGCTCTTTACTGACTCGACCCTAAAACAAGAAAGAGACCAATCACGTTTTTGTTGAGGTATCAAATTTGTTGCGATCTGACAGCAACCAACTTTAACTTTATAAAAATCAGACCTCAGTAAGAAAACACCATTCTTATTCTTCCCTCTGCTTTGGATACTGAACAGTGAAATATATAGATGAGTCAAAAGGAAATCTGTCTTTTATTTTCTGGTATTCTTTTAAGTGTAAAAGTATGATAGGAATCTAGAAAATTCATGGCTTAAATGTCATGGAATCATAATAGAAACCACGGCTGTGTCCGAAATCACTTCCTCATTACAATTACTACACCCTATATAACAGGCACTCAAATATGAATCATCAAGTGTAGAGTTGCACTCATAAAATTTAATAAAATAGGATGCACTGCATTGTGGGAGCGTGAGAAGAAAGTAGTGTAAATGCCGTGGACATTTTCCATTCTGTAGAAATTTGAGCACACATTTCATACTGAATCTGGAAACTATATGCACATAGTGCACTATGTAGTAAATCGGTTCTGATTTCAAACACAGCCCATTACTGTCAACACTTTAAAGACCCCCTCAGTTTTTAAGTTCCGCTCTGCTCTTACTGTGATGTAGGAGTTGGCAAAGTGGGCCCAGCTGAACAGGTCCACCAGTCTGTAGAGGCTGGCCAGTTTACAGCGTGTCAGCTTCTCGCCTTTCACCATCGTGGTGGATTCTACTCCGTACATGTCGTTGATGGGAGTCACCATCCCCAGACCTAAACAACAGCATGACCAGGGTTAAAGCAAGCGGGGGAAATAAGAGTATCCATTAAAGAAAATGAGCTGTAAGTATTTGCAGACTGAGTCTTCATTCAAATCTACAAGAACATCTGTCTTTTTATGTAATGATGTATCTGACACATCTGGCTCCACAAGTTTCACTGAGGTGATGTAAAGAACACTGCAGCCTTTAATATGTTGTTTACTGCCAATGAGTCCTTTGATTTAGTAATTATGGGTATATCTTAAGGTAGAGCTAAACTGAACTGCTATGTTGCCTTTGACGTGTAATTCAGCATTAGTTGTGCATTCCAGCGCAGTGATTGGAAGCAGACTTCACATATGGACTCCTGGACAGAACTCACAGAGGATCAAAACTCAGAGAAATATTCACAGCTCTTCCGGAGTCTGGGGCTGGGTCGTCTCTGGGTATTTGTGCCCTTAAGCGCACAGAGCTCATGTTTGGGTATGGATCTCCTCTCTTTAAATACTGATGCTGTGTTTTGTTGTTCAGTGCAGTTCAACGTGGTTGCACCCTGGGCAAGGGTGGCACGTCCTGCTAAATGTTAATGTCTGGTCACCCGGGGTAACGGGCCACAGCAACGTCAGTACTCACTGAGGGGGGAGGTGTTAAAACCGGCCACTGAGCTGGCCATGAAAAAGTCGGCAATCTGTCTGAGGGCCAGCAGGCCGGTGGGGTTGTTCCCCTTCCGCTGCTGCTCCTGGATCAGGCTCTCCAACTCCTCCTTAAAGGCCTGGAAGAGAAGAGGTGAGAGAAAGAGTTGAGAGAGGAAATAATGCACACATAACACTGAGAGGACGCAATGTGTCAAAAACTAGAAACTGAACAGTTAGATTTACCTAAAAGCAGACAGGGAAAGCAATTATTTCATAACCAGAAAGACAATGTGGATTCATTTTATTGTTTTTTGCTATGCATCAAAATAAAGCCTTTGACAATGTATCTCAGTTACTATACAGCTTAAAAAGAAAAACACATTCACATTGAAGTTGGAGCTATGTGCACGGCAACTTTATTGACCTGTAATGACTTTTTCAAAAACGAAAAGACAGGGAGGGATGATGATGAGACAGATTAGAGCAGGAGGGAGAAGAGAAAGCGGAGGATTAGTGGTGACACAGGGATGAAAGAGTAAAAAGATGTGGGAACATTAAGAGAGACAGGAAGGAGCGGGAATAAAAAGAGGAGGAACACGAGAGATGTGTTAATCACAGATTAGACGTGCTCATCGGGTGTCAATCTGAATCGCCCTCAAAGCGCTCAATGAAGCTGAGTCAGGATAGGCTGGCTTTCCGAAAAGAGGAGTCGGGATTGGCCAGACTGACCAGCTCTCATGCGCACGTTACTATTGGCTTGCTTGGTGTAACTGGGAGAGAGAGTGTGTGTGTGGTTAATCCTCATGTCCAGACTACAGTCGTCTGCTGAAACCACAGACACAATGTGGTATATGCTAACATGACCAGACCAGACACACACACACACACAGCTATCTATATTACATCATGTCATGATTTTATGCTTTCACTTTCCTTCAAAGCAAATTTTCCTCATCGTGCAGCAGCTCAAACTCTGTTCAAACAGAAATCACAAGACGTTTGAAGAGTTTGAGTGTTATAATGCTCGAGGCTGCATAACTTCCGCAGACATGTCATGTTAGTGCAGCTACAGTCAAAGCCCAGCTGCAGAAGGGAGCAGCAGATACAGTAATACTATATGTATAGCTGCTCATAATCTTGATAAGGCTGTTAACCTCTCAGGGGGCACACTCACCTTTCCCTACTGGCTAATGTAATTAAAGCTGCTTTTATTTTTGTGCAGTGCACTTGGCAGAACTTGGCATGAGAGCGAATGAGAGCGATAACACACAATGAGGTGTTCAAAAATAGAGAAAGAATGAAGAAAGAAAAACACTCAACTCCTCTGTTGAGTCTCTTATATCCCACATCAGCACACCTCGATTTGTACTGCCAGTTCACGTTGTCGCACATTTGTTTTAAAGTTTGTCTGTAGTTACACAGCCAAACGAATGTCTCCTGGCTTGACTAAAATCTTACCATCTGCACCATCTCGCTGTACTAGATAATATAAATTATTTCCAGGACAACACTCAAGTACAGCCTTGTTTCTGAGTCAGCCATTAAAAACACTTGCCTGACATTTAAAATTATTTTTTCCCCCATGCATAATTTGACTCAGTCATTATTGGATGTTGACTTATTTTTTTCCTGTACACTGTACTTATGTTTTTATGTCTCTATCTGGTTCACCATCAGATCTTCTATGCTGCATTACAATGATATTAGGGATTTTTTTCCAGTGTAATGAACAGACCTCAAATCTCCATGAACTGATTCATCTAGACGCCAGTGTCTAGTGTGAATCTGCGTACAGTTTACTTCTGCCACTCCATAAACGTTACAGTTATTATTTGTTAATGCATGTGCACTACTGCCTCTCTATTTGATCTGGTCATGACTCTAAATCGACTCATCACTGAGTTATCTGACAGCGTTAGAGAGACTGTGCATCCAATTTAACTTCCTGGTGGAAAAGCAGTGATGGAAATCTGAGGTAAAATCAGCACAGCCTGGGAGGGAAAATAGGCCATGACACTGTTTCCATGCATGGACTGTTACAGCAGGGTAACATCCAATATTCAGGGCTTTATATCATCTCACCAACACATCAACGCATTCCCAGCAGAGCTGTGTCTGCGCACAAAAACGTCTCTGACACTTAACTTCCCCTTGTCTGTGCCCCCCCCCGGCATCCCCAAGTCACCCCATGGGACGCTCCATTACTGTTATGCGGGTGGAGTTGGGGCCTTTAGTTTTATGCCCATGTGGGGGTGTTTTGTTAAAAGTGGAGCACACCCCCCAAACCCCCCGTGTCAGGACACATACAGTCCCGGAGCGCCGCTGATTCTGAACCCAAGCCAGACATTCCTCCGTCCCTAGTGGCAAGGTTGCTGTGGCTACCAGCCTGTTGCGGATGTCTGACAGTGGTGGGCCAGGGTTTTTTTGTTTTCGGCTGTTGTTGTTGTTGTTCTGGGCATTTCTGTTTCAAAGGGTGTTGTGCCATCACACGTTGACAGTGGAGCCACAGCGCTAAAGACGCAGATTACTGGAGCCAGAGTGCAGACGCTCGACCCTCAGGCAGATTCTGTGTCCCTGACTCAACTGGAAGGGTCTTTGTTTTGGGTCGCTGCTTTCTGCAATCTTTCAAAACACTCAGTGTTTAGGAATTAAACCTGTTAAAAAGCACATGAGCAACACGCACAACCAGAAACACACACACACACACACTATCAGGCATCTGCTCTACAATTTTGTGTGTGTATTCCCAAGAAGCTTATGACAGCAGGGATTTGATTCCCATCATCTAAACAGATTAATCCCGGGGCCTAAAGTGGATCGTATCATTAATGTTTCACCAAACCCCCACATCTGCAGCAATAAGAATAACATCACGCGCCAAGTGTGTTTTTTAGCTGCTGTGGCGTGACTGCTCATCTCTGACAACACTAAACTCAAAAACAGGAAGTCAGATGAGCCTTCAAAATGAAATTACATTACATAATTTACAGTAACAGCACATTCATCTCTGGAGGGAAAAATAACAGAAATATCCATCCTCTACCCTGCCAGATTAAAATCACTGACAGGCTACTGGGCTAAGCAGGTCTCTCTCCACTTACTGGAGGAAAGAATGTGATCCAATCAGAGAAATGAAGAAGTGTTTCCGTGACTGCTCCAAAATGGCAAAAGCTAATCTTTCAAAATGGAACTGCAGCGGTCTTGAGAGTATTAAGTCGACACACAGATTGGAGCTTGGCCAACTCTTCTTCTGCGGAGGAGTTGAAGCCTGAGAGCGGAGAGTAGTAAAACATAGCCACTTACTTAAAGTAAGTAAGCTGATCTGAAAAATTAAACACTGGATTCAAGAGTCTGATATGAAAGTGTTTCGATATTTCTTTACCATAAAGGTGAGATTCTGTTGGTTCTTGCTGGATGAGCTGTCAGGATTCATGTCATATTTACGGACATTACATCAGGACAGATGCTTCCTGAACAGAGCACATAATCAGACTTCACTATTTGGTGGACGCTGAACAAAAATACATTTTCACACGCATATTTTAGATCCTCTGAGTCACATTCTCATAGGGACAATAGACGCTCTTCTTCCAACTCTTACTCTAACAGGACGTTTCCGATCTTCTGAGAAACTCGTACCATGCGACTTCCAGTTTCTTTTTGTTACGATTCCCTTGTTCCTGGTTCGGTTATTGTTGTACAGACAGGTGACACTTAAAGTGTTGTACGTCATCTTGTGGGAAAGGAAGACAGGATGATTATTTTTTTATGACATTGTTGGAGCAAGGCCGGTCCTGCACGCCTGCGCTTGTAAACTGTTCAAAGAAGTGCGTGTCGCTGCTGCTGCTGGTTTCAACCTCACACACACTCGTGGGTTCTTATGAAATTAAACAAAAGTGGTTTGATCTGAGTCACTACAGCAGAGTTTAATTAAGTACATTAAAAAAAAAAAGAAATCGTGTTATTGTTCCCACAGTAAAGCTGGAAAACAACAGTCACTCAATCGACTCAGTATCAAATGTCAAACTCTGTTTTCTTTAATTGTAATAACACAGCGACCTGCATTTTTAGGTCTCTTGGTGATGGCATCCGAGCTCAAATTGCATTAATCTCAAATGCGAGAATAAACCAAACTAAAGTAAAACTCAACCTCAACAGTGCAAAAATAAAAACTTTCACACATACTTTGGAAGAAAAGACTCTTACAAAACAGAAACATACACACAAAGATAGATAGAAGGTAAACACACACACACACACAAACACTCCTTATCCTCAAAGCTTGTAGTCACACACACACAGGTGAAGTCTGTCATTTCAGCCACCGCCTCCCCAGTTATGTCAGCACTATGCTGCTCTTTCAAGCCGCCAGCATGACAGAGTTACAAAGTAGGAGAGTGCCTGCCTGCAAGCTTGCCAATGCTATTGATTGTGCGTCAGTGAAATTGGTCCCCGACTGCGGCTGTAATGGCTCCCTGCTCTGCATAAACTCTCTGCCCTCTGTCTTGAGGGATGAACTCGTTCGCCCCGACAGACAATCCGAGCGCAGGAGATCATTCACACTGATCACAAGTGACAATGCAGTGTGTCAGTGGAGGAGGATGACCCTGTATCATGTGTGTGGATTCATATATTCTGTGTTACTCGTTGGGGTGCAGATAGGGGGGTTGGCCGATCCAGATGTATCTCTCCCGATACAGATTCTGATACCTTAACTCAGGATGTTTGCTGTGGCACCGTTAGTGACTGAGTGAATGTAAGTGATGACGGAAACACATTTTATACAGACGATGAGGATCTCAAGGGAACTTTATTTAATGTGGGTTAGTCACGTCATGGCCGATATCTGATTCGTTTAATCAGATCAGTATCAGCACTGATACGGATCCGGCATATTGAATTTTTGCATGCCAAGTTACAAACAAGTTCATGCACCTTAACTTTATTTTGCTCGGTCACTAAAGCATTTCTTCCACTGGTTTTGAATGATATATGCTGACTCGAGCAGCCAGATGGAGAAACTGGTGTAAAGCTGACACACTAAGCACAGAGGGGATTCTTTGGACTTTTGGCCAATCCTTTTGAGGTTGCACATGAGCTAAAGTGGACTTAGTAATATTTCAGCATGTTACACTCTAAACCCGAGGGCACTGCTCCACTGCTGGAGGTTCTGCGAAGTTCAGCACCCAAGAGACATCATGAAATGCCAAACTGAAACACAGCCTCCTAGACACGGTTCTGAGGGGATTGGCCGTGGTTAAGAAAAAAAAAAAAAAAAAAAGAGTCTCTGGAGTGAGTTAAACCACTAATGTTCTATCAAATGAGACCTTCGGGACTTCACAAAGAAAAAGGGAAAACATCATATAGAGCAACCGTGACATTTGCCTCACACAAGGGGGTTGTCGGCAGAACCAGCCAAAGTACCATAAATTATCCACTTGTGTTTTTGTGTTTTCTGGCAATTGGGGTGGGGGTGGGGGGTGGGGTGCACTTCCTCTGACAACCACAGGACCAGTGCAAATGAGGCTGAGTAAATTTACCACCTGGCATCAGTAAATCGTTTCTATGGATGATGAAGTGAGCCACAAAATGTGGAGAGGAGAGGAGAGCTGAAAAGCTTGGGAGAAAGCAAAATGAGCAGAGATGCAGAAAATAGAAGCAGCATGTGGAGCTGCAACGCAAATTCAATTTCATCTGATTTAATTTCAAGCCTCCAAGGGCTTTTGACCTCTTGACTTTTTAGGTCGCAAATAGTCACGACAACCAGGCAGCCACAGAGACACACAGAGAGAGGCTTTACCACAGAATTTAACACTAACAAATTAATATCATGATTTACCAACCATGACATCATGAGACTCGGATTTGCAGCCAAAATCTGTATTAAAGCTCCTTCCTGCATATGAAATGCAACAGAAAGCCACTTCAGTGTGCCTCACTAACCACCTCAAGGCAAATTGCAATCCTTGTACGTCATACAAAACACTCATCATGTTAACCAACATTACCACCAAAAGCCTTCTGAAAAATCATTCACTTCCTCTTCTTCATTCCTTCTTCATATAACTTCAAATAATCAAATAATTCAAGTAATCTTTAAAACTAAAGCAGTAGTTTTAAGGGTTCTACTGTTACTTTTAAGGCAAGTATAATTGAAATTTCTGAATATAAATGTGGAAATTCTGTTTTTTAGATTCAGTGAGCATCTAAGATCTTGCTCCAATTTATAGAGAAGAGATTTAAAAACTATACATTTTCAGGTTGAAAATGAGGTCAATATTTATGCCTGTGTGCCTCTCAGAAATGCATCAATGGGACTGAGCGGAATTTATGCATGTTATATACCTCCCTCCCTTTCAACTTTCACCATCTGTTGTCTTACTTTGCCGCTATGCATTCTGTTGTTGCATGGCATGCAATGCAAGTGTCCACACAAAGTGGTGGGTACAGAGGTAAAAAAACAGAAAGAGGCCGAAACAACAGCATGAATGAGGCAGAAGGATGAAGTCAGTGGAGTTGATTCAGTCCCGCCTGGTCTATATTTGTCCAACTTTAAATACAACCTGCCATCTGAGCGCTAGAAACATGTAATCTGGAACCGCCACCAGGCCCATAACACTGCAATGAAAACAAACAGAGAGAGAGAACAAAACAGAGAGAGAGAGAGAGAGAGAGAGAGAGTGGATACACATCTGGTGACACCCTTGTTGTTGCTGAAGCTGAATGTGAAAGAGAGCAACAGAAAAATGGTAAAAGAGATGTAGATTATAGGAGAAAGTGATGGAGCGGCACGTGTGTTGTGTCCAGCTGGTGACACGCGTGTTTGTTGTTGTTTGATGAATACACGTAAACCAGAGCGGAGAGGCCAACTGTCCTGATGCAACGGCTGAAAACCCTCTGCAGCCCTCAAGGAGCTACCTGTTGCTGCTGCCTGAGAGCTGGTTGGCTCGCGTTCAAAACCACATCAAGCGGTGGGACTAATATACATAACACTGTATGACCGCAAGTGCAACACACAAGCGGACACACACATACACATGGTGTGATGCACTGGTAAATAATGGCTGTGGGTGACATCCAACTGGTAAAGTAATAACTGGTAACAAATAGCCTTTACTAAAAACCCAAAGGTATTCAACATAAAATGGTATAATTGGCATTTATTTAGGGCCTATTTCGGGCCACCTGAAGAATGTGAGACCATTACTCACTCTTCTAACTCTGTTTTTGGTCTCCAACACCTCTTGATGGAAATATCTGGCTCCTCAGCTAAATGTTCCACTACATTCTGCTCGTTTGTTGCTGAGCGCGTATCGTACCGCAGATTTATCACAGTGTTTTGTCTGACAGCTGCTTTGTGCTGCCTCTATAACTGAGGTTAATGTCAACAGTAAGACTGAACCAAAACAGTTAAGCTGTGAGCCGAAACACTTCAACATCTTACCCTGATATACATTAAAAACACACCAACAACTAGAAACTGGAACTATAGTGCTGCTTAAAACAGACATTTGAACACACCACAAAGACTAGAACCAATGGTCAGCTGCTTTTGTCAGGCTATGTGTCCTTTGCTTTGTGGAACAACTGATTCACGGGGCAGCGGGCGGCTCTCTCTCTCTCTCTCTCTCTCTCTTTCACTGACTGCTGATAAGGACACACTGGAGCCAGCTGTGCCAGACACACCGCAGCAAAATGCCAGCGAGGGTCGGCCACAGACGCTCAAAGACGGCCTGACGGTGCACCGGCCGCAGCAGACTGTCTGCTTAGAGCGGGGCCCCGAACTGCACTCCCTCATTTGCTCACCCCTAACTGCACTTGTGATGCTCAATCACGCACGCAGACGCATCCACAGACACACACAGAGTATCAAGTGGAAACCTGCATCAGCAGCACCATGCTCCTGCCATCACAGACATCTGGCGCAAAACGCAGCGTGCCAAGAAAACCACCGTGAGCATGTGCAGAATGCGGATCACATTTAAAGCTTAAAAAGAACGGGCCAAACCACGGCAGCCATAACCCAATATCACTCACACACACACACTTCCAGGCTTGTATTACCCCACTTGAGAGGAGCATTCATTCATGACATTCACTGCCTGTGTAATGTCTAATCTTACCCTTTACGTAACTTTAACTTCAGCATAAATCTGTCCCTATGCACTCTAAAACCTTCCAAGTGTATTGCAAAGTACAAATGCATACAGACACATAACAAACACACCTTGCCTCTCCAAATGTAAGACCCGATTGTAAACGATGAGGCGCACTTCAGTCATACACCAGCCTTGAGTCAATAGTGCAGAGTAAATATTCCTAATGCCGCATAGGCCGAACTGCAAGGCAGGGGGCTTGTTGTAAAATCTCCACACAAGGTGACGCAACTGTTCAAAGGGCACAATACAAACAGCAAGATAACACAACACTATGTTGTCTTCTCGTGAGCCCATGAGCTTGACCTTGTCTATGAGGAATTGTGCAGTTAGTTGGACGTTCAGCATGCAAAAGGATGGCAAATACTGAATAAATGCAAGAAAACTATGGGATATGGTGTGTTTCTTTGTAAACTCCAGCTGGCATAGGTGTGCCAAGTGTTGCTGTAGCTTGTGCTTTCCTCGAACAGCTCCCTGGTATAATCACTATCTCTGCACGGCATTCTGATCTTTGTGGTCAACGATAAACCTACAGCGAAGATACGATATCCCCTACAAGTGTCTAAGTGATTAATATGTGTGGTCCCAAGGACTAAAACGTCTGACTGTATCTCTAGCACTTCAGTTAAGTTTGGCTAGTGGAGCAACAGTGAGGAAATCCAGACCTCCGAGGAAAGAAAATCAAACCACAACATTATGCATGTTGGCTGAAATGTGCCCTGTGCTCGTAGAGTTGTTTACTTCAGCAAAACCTGACCCAACATGAGAGCCTCTGGCCTGGAGGGCACTTGGAGAGCTCCAGCGGCAGGGCTCTCTGAGCAAGGGCGTGGCAGCTGGTGGATATATTAGGGCTTTAGCAGGCCACTGACTGCTGTGATTCTGCGGTCAGTGTCACAACATCGACACAAGCACAAACACCCAACGGCCTGTGATGCACTCGCTGCTGTAACTTCTTCAGAAATCACTTGATTGGGGAATACTAACTGACAGAAAGAGAAAATGGGAACCTATTACTCAAACTATTAGTCAGAGAGGTGAAAGGTTTTCGGCTTGCAGCAAGTTCTCTATAGGTTCTTCTGCAATCTTGACAACTAAACTGTCTCTGGCAAAAGATTGACTAATATACAGGACGTTTTCTCCTCCTTGCAGTCCGTCCATTGTATTAAAATGGTTGTATTGTTCAGAGTCACGGGGGGCTGGTGTTCCAGCACACACCGAAGAACAGGTGAGGTACACTCTGGGCGGGTCAGCAGTCTATTACAGGGCCAAGACATTTCTTCTCATGTCCACATCTAATGTAAATGCAGAGTTGCCAGTCGAGTAATCCGGAGCACAGAGAGAAAACCAACATGTGAACATGCAAATGGATTTGAGCCCTGAGGCGACTCTGCTAATGACCGCTGCTCCATGCTGCTATGGATGCTGTGAAATTCAACTCAGCTTGAAGGCATCCTGTGTCTTCTGAGGGAGTCCTGCGTGTATGCATCAGTGGTGTGATGAACTGGGGAGGGCCCTCTGCGATCAGTCCTATCAAACTTTCAGGAGTCTCTAATCTCTATGCAATACACCGTTCAAATGACAAAGCAATCTGCCCACATAACAGGTTTCTGTACCATCTGTGTACTAAATACGCATCTAAAGCGGCATAAAAGACCCACCCTCATCTCTTTCACCCTATTTGCTTTGTCTAACGCCAAGTGCAAACAGCAGGTTTAGCTGAAACCTAGAATGGTGACATCTCCTCTCGCCTAGTCCATGAAGGCGAAAGGATGCCATCATGTTTCATTCAGGTTCTACTCTACATGAGTATAAATAAATAGTTCCTGTATAAGACTTGTCCCCATTTCCCCATTTTGACTTACGGGGCTCTGCAAGATCTGGGTAACACGTTTTTTCTGCTCCAGAACATTGAAGTCCTGTCGAAGGTCCGGCGACATGTTCCTGGCCCTGATGTACTCCGGATCGTTGACGTTGATCCGGTCGAAGTAGCGCTCCTTAGGTCCTCCACTAGGCGGGGGAGGGGTTGTCACCACCCCCTGATGGCTGTCCGCACTCATGCCTTCTTTACCTCACTTGTTAGCTTTATGGCTGCTGCTTGGACACTCACCTGAGATGAAGACAACAGAGAGGACATGTTAGAACACAGGTCATGCCATTTGAAGGGAAAGTGGGAACATTTTAATGTTTACCTTTAAAAAAAAAACAAAAACAAACAAACAAACAGATTTCTTCAGATGTTTTAAAGTATTTCATGGCACAAAAAAGGAATTTAGAACAGAACAGAGTGTACCAGAACTCAAAGCAGTCATGACAAAGTGGCATGCAAATAACACATCAAGATGCAAAACAGATTTGCTTGTAGAGCAAAATGCAAAAGGAAAATATTGCGAAATCAAGTTTCATAATGTCTCTTTTTAAGAATTTCATTTTCATAGTGCCCTATTCCTACCTAAACAAGTACAACACAAACAGTGTGAATTAAATGATTGTTATCATTCTTTCAAAAGTAACTTCTAGTGTAAGCTGTTACTCAACAGGGCAAGCAAAAGTAATAAATGATTTTAAAAACTAATGGAAAACTAACAAATTTACAGACAAATGACAAGTGTCCATTATGTTTTGATGACAGTAAACAGGAATAGGACGGCCCTGTTATTGGTGGACGAAAGAGAGATGCTTCTTTTTGGTTTGGAACAAATCACGAGCTCCTGCAGTGTCCTGACAGTTTTGTTCCATCCACACATTGTGTGACAGCCGCACGTAGGCAACAGTCAGGTCACACTGACACGCCACCCAACAAAGTGTACGAGAAGGACGTGAGCACTTTTGTTTCAACATCCAGGCCTTGACTGGTGAGGAGCTTCACTCCCACTGTTCATTCTCAGGTCAGCTGGCTTGACAACAAGCAGCAAGCACGATACAGGAATTGTTACAGTAAAAGCAACAAGCATGACCGACCTGCTCAGCGCCTTGTTGTCATGCCAAGGGACACGGCCAATAAAAGGCAAAGGGAAATACATTTGAAAATCTGACAAAGTTTGTTATGTCATGCAAGTGAAAAAGTTGACTTTGTGACGCAAGACAAACTTTAGATGAACCTGACAATAAAGCCAACAAAGAAAACACAGATTTTTTGTTGGCTTTAAAATATTAAACACTCTTCGCTTGACCAAAAACTAAGACACCACTTTTTTGTTGCCTAACCATTTTTTTTAGATATCCTAAGAACTAAGAAACTCATCTACCTCCTTAGTAGAGGTATACTGAATTCAGAGCTGATAGACAAAATATATAAAACTACATTTTCCAGGATCCCTTGCAATGCTGCTTCTCTTTCAGTAGTAGCAAAGGATAAGCTGGTGGTGTATTAAGGAGAGGCGGGGCTTATGGGAGCTATACCAGATGGTGTCTTGGCTTGAAGAGCAGAGGAATGAGAGAGAGAGCAAGAAAGAGTTTAAGAAAGGCATCCCGCTGCTTTCCGTCTTCAAAAGCCCAGTGGTCATCCGACAGCAGGAGGATCAAAATGTAGGGGTTATTCTGCCAAAAGTGACTCCGTTTCCCCTTTCAGCCTCCTCTGCTCTTAGCTCTGTACGATGGGAAACTGGGGGTGGAGAGGTGATCTGGTCTGCACATGCCGCTAAGCTACTCACAAAGGTCAAACGTCACTTAAAAATATGGTTGAGATTAGTGGAGTGACACAGAGCTCAGTGTATAGAAGAGTCGTTCTCAGACCAAACAAACACTGAGTTAAAAGAAATCCACTCAAGTGGATGAATGTGTACTATGGCGTTTTTTCTCTCATAACCACCTGTTTTCTGCGGAAGAAAACCACTGTGTTAAGACTTGGCGTTTACAGTCTTGTAACAAATACAACTGTGCCAATTCAAATATGAACGTAATCCAGCAGCAACATTAAACTCTTCCTTTTAAAAGGATTACCAATGGCCTTAAACAATGCCACCCTTATTAGTCTTATCACCATCTTACCATTACTTCATAACAGGTGACATTACGAGAAAGCCCATAATTAATCATTGATATACCTTAGATTTACCCCAACAGTGATAACTCAATGTGTTTGCTCTTCCCACCTAAAATCTTTCCCATTGGGGACATGAACTGGTTTCTCTGTCACAACACTTCTATGCAGATGATCTCCATGTTTTGT
The DNA here is from genome assembly GCA_023238725.1 of Scortum barcoo. Lineage (NCBI taxonomy): Eukaryota > Metazoa > Chordata > Actinopteri > Centrarchiformes > Terapontidae > Scortum > Scortum barcoo. The sequence goes on along the minus strand of CM041553.1, from coordinate 9,403,967 downwards.
AGATGTGGTAAGTCACACACATAAAGTTACATATTTTAGGAAACAGTAGGAAAAGAAACCTTTAATGCAAGTTCTGCCTTGGAAAAAAATCCAAAATGTTATCTGTAGGGCAGAGAATAGGAACACAGGAAACATCTCACTCTCTACCTGATCCCACTACTAAAGCTGTGATTTATACTACGAAAATGAATAAAAGCTGTCCAAAAAAATCCCTCTTGATTGAAGGCAGCTGGGCAGAGCAGAGTTATGTAACCCGATATTGAATTCATCCTCCCGCTCGCCTGCACTGTTCTGCTTACTGAGTTCGCTGTGCACAGGACAGGCAGGGATAAAACCACAAAATGATGGGTTGGTGATGGGAGCAGTGCTGTAATATAAAAATAAAGGCATGATCTGTGATTAAAATAAGAAAGCTGACCTAAGAAACTGTTTGCTATTTTACAATATTTGTATGTCATCAATTCGTCATGCTGCCTCAGCTTCGATTTCTTCACATGTTGTACTTATTCTTCTGTTGCACCTACTTAAAGATGCCACAATAACCAAAAGTAAATGAAAAGTAAATGTCAGTCGGTCAGCCACAGTGCTGTTGTGATGGACAGCAGAAGCTCATGCCTGAGATTTCTTGAATGAGTGGGATTCTGCGTGGCCGGTCGTAACAGCTGTAGCCTCACCAAAATAAAGTTACACACCCCCCTCCAAGCTCTAAACCCTGCCTCTCCCCTCCCTTTCCTCACACTCATATGCCAGCACAACATCCCGTCCCCGCTCTGTCACAAGACACACAACACCAGCGGACCCCAACATGAGCTTCCACCCTCCCTCCCCCCGTCTCTGTCAATAGATCATTGTCCCCGTCCAGAACCCCCCCTCGGTCTGGTCTCATCCAGAGAGATCGACGGTTGGGAGGTTTGGGAGGTTTGGGAAGTTATGGGGGGGGTGGGGGGGGTGGTGTGAGTGCGTGTGTGCACAATTAATCTGAGTACAAATAAAATCTGATCCTTGCATTATGTCAAACATCAATGTTTACACTTCACATTTCATGCTTGGTGGCAGATGCTCTTTTGTGATTCATCTAAACGCTTTCTGAATGAAACGCATTGAAGTTTCACAACAATGTGAGAAGTTTAGATCAGAGTTCAGTGACCGACTGGAAATTCGAGACACAATTGCCCTTTAAAGATGTGGCATCGGAGGACAGCGCTGTATTGTAATTGATTTATGCTCCATTAATCTGTGGCAGATAGACGAGGCAGGCTGTGTTTACTGAAGGGCGCTAGACTGCGACCGCAGCCCGAGGCAAGGTGACCGCAACCTCTCACCTCATCACCTTTAGTGACCCCCACTACCTCCTCACCCGCCCATATTCAGCAGCTCTGAGTGAGCTGTCCATAAAAACTTTCTCATCTATTAACAATTATCTTAAAAGTGTTATAAAACCAGACACTGTTACAAACTTGTTTTGTTTTGCTTGTTTTGGTTACTAGGAGTTAGAAGATGAATGGCCTTAACCTTTATTTAGTTTATGACAGTCTGCAGGTTTCTTCTGTTTTAAAAAGAACTGGACAGCAAAAATTGATGCATTGTATTCATTTCAGATGACACTACACACTGCTGGGGCAGCAACTAATTTGGTGATTACTTTTTCAATTAATTATTTCGTCTATAAAATGTCAGGAAAGATCACAAAGCAAGTTTTTTTTTTCTTCTGCTGATCAATTTACTGATTCATCAGCAAATTGCTTTGGCTTTCCATTCAGCAGCAAAGTTCCATGTTTTTTAATTCTGTACTAACAACTAATAATTGTGTTCTGAATTTATGTACTTAATAAATAAACACAAACTTAATAAATGAGCATTAATGTGTTTTACATTTATTTGAGGTTGAAAATGTCTGCATGCTGCCAGTGACAAACATACTCATAAAATAAAAAGCTAAACAAGTAGTGCTGCAATTTACAATTATTATCACGTCCTTTAATGTGATTATTTTCTAAGGAAACAAATTGACAATCTTGAAAAATTATAATACCCCACTTCTCAACTCTGACTGCTTTAATTGTCTTATTTTGTGTGACCAACCATCCAAACTTAAAAAGGTTCAGTTTACTATCATCAACAAAAACAATTATTTAATGATTTAAATATTTGCTAAATAATTTCCTTTCCATTCACTAATCAATTAACTAATTGTTGCAGCTCTACAAGAATGTACATTACATTTGAAATAATTTAAAAATGTATATTATGTTGACGCATGACTGCATTCCAATTCAATCCAAAAATCTTATTTCTTATTTGATAGAATGGGTTCCTCCCCTCGTCTCTATCCATCTTCATCTGACGACAGCTAATCTAGTCTGCCCATGTATCTGTCTCTCCATCTCTGTCCATCATTCTCTCTCACTTTATCTCTCTTTACCTTTTATTTTCTGTCCTAAGAAACTATATGACACCACACCCAGCATGTCCAAGCTAGATAGAGAGATATAATGAACAAAAAGTCTCAATAATGCTGATAAATATTGGTGGTAAACACAAACACACAGGACAACACGCCTGGCAGCACCACCACACACCCACTCGCTCTCACACACCTCATATCTTTATCTTGCCTTGGGGGAGTTTCAAAGTGTGGCTGCTTGAGTCTCTGCGAGCTCCCACCCTAAAAATAGACAAACAGTCTTTTGGGTTGTGTTACAACCCCAAAGGCAACAATACCAGGAAAGAATCTGTACGTCGGCTAATTTTATCCACACAGACTGTAAATGGCACACACACGCGCACACCAGCAAATCTGCACACTTGTGACGTGCAGTGCAAACCTTGCAGAGGCAACTTGTGCGCACACGTACACACAAACTGAGGAGGAGTAGGTGTGTCTAAACATGCCTGCATGACAGATCCAGCAATGAAACTAGAGGCTGGCGTGTGAGCCAAATGCTCAGCAGCTTATAGATCCACCAGCGGCTTTACTATGAGACAGAGAAGACTCTCCTTCTGAGCCCAACAACGTGCCAGCATGTTTTTGTCTGTAATGGACACTTGGCGGCGGCTGGTTGTAATTCGGGGTGTCTTGCGCAACCTTATTTTACTGCAGCTTTTGGTTCTTGTGTAGGTTGCCCGCCAAAAAGACTTACTTGGACTCTTTTTACAGACACTGCCTGTAAATAATTGATTTATACTTTACTCAAGAAAAGCACGCTGGAGGCTGGTTCTGGTGCTGCAGTGACCTTAAAACACCCAGTCGTGTCTTGCTACACATACAGCCTGCACTGTTGTACACATTAAGAGATAATAGCCACAGCTAATCTTCTCTGGTGCTCACACTCACTGCGCTGTTACTGCCAAGCGTGTTTATAGCGCAGGAGTGTGTGTGTGCGCGCCCAAGCAGGCATACTAACCTGGAATTCCCCTAAAACTACAAATGAGTTTTGGGGATGATAATCTTTGGCTATGGCAGCTGGTGGGAACACAAACAGAAGGTAAGCTGGATGGGTTCTTACTGGAAATGAATGGGATGAGTGGGAGTCTTTACAGGGGGAACCAGAATCCAAATGTCCAACCGGGAGCAATGACACAAGCACATAAACAAATAAACCAACCTTGTACTTCCTCCTTGGTCAGTGAATGGGAGAGAACAGGCAGTGGTAGTAGGTAGAGGAGGTAAAACACATGTCTCTGTTTGTCTCTGCTGCTCGCTGTCTGCGCTCAAATTCCAACACTGAGTCCCAGAGAGAAGCTGGGACAGACGGGAGACAGAAAGAGCGGGGTATGAACGTCAGATAGTGAAAGCCAGGCTGCGATCAGAGAACTAGTCGCTCCACTTGTCTGTCCAGATTTTCCATATAGATGCTCTCTGGTCGAGCCGCCGGCATGCAGCAGATTCTCCTTGATTCCTGCAGGCTGTGCTCCTCAGCTGGCCCGGTGTTCATCGGAGAGAGAGAGAGAGAAGTATCGACAGCTGTGAGTGTGTATGTGAGAGGATGTGTGTGTGTTTGTCTCTCTGTGTGTCCTCTGCGAATGAGGGTGTGTGTTTGTGTGGAAAAGAAGCTAAAGGCACCACGTGATGCAAGCTTAATCCCCCGCCCACTGGCTAGAAGCACACACACACACACACGCACACACACACAAACACACACACACACACGGATTCAGGCAAACACACATATACAGGCTGCTAGACCAATCAGAGCTCAGGCTCACACACACTAATCCCTCCTCCTCCTCCTCTCTCTCTCTTGCTGTCTCTCTCTCTCTCGTCATCTTTTTTCCTCGTCTCTCTTTTTGTTTGATCCATTTACTTTCTGCACTCTTTTCCACATTCCACAATCTCCTCTCTCCCTCTCTCTTTTTTCTTCTTTGTCTCTCTTTCTATCCCTCATTCACACCCCGTGCCACCCCTCCACCCCTGCGGCCGACTGTACTAAAGGTCAGTGTTTATGAGTTTGGCTGGCAGCTCTGTAACTACAGCCACAGAGCCGGCTGCAGTGAAAATTTCATGTCCTTTTCAGCTTCTCCGGCCTCTAAGAATCAATGTTACCTGGCTCTGTGCTGAACTGAAATACCAAATACCTTTAAACAAGTCAGAGGATACAGTAAAAACTAATATTTTAAAATGAAAATGTCACAATCAGGTCACGTCTGAGGTCAGGGGTCAGAGTAGGCTGTAGCTGTAGCTGTTTGTGATTCAGCGTCTTGCCTTAAGCAAAGCTTCATTATAAATCTGGCCTCTTTTTCTGCCCTGTTGATATTTGTTACTGTTGATGTATTTTCTCCAAAGCTGCTGCTACGGACCAACTTACATCTCGCTTTTCAACAGCACACTCCCAAAGGACGCTGAAAAAAAATCAACCCCAAACCCACTCTGAGAATGTTTTCATGTTTTCTTCAGTCTTCTAGCTCACTCTGAAGTGAGACGTGGTACAAACGTGCAGATGAAATGATGAAATGTCTTCAGCAGTTTTATCAGATGGTGTTTCGTCTGTTGCTCTGTCACTTAATTTAGTCCGTGCTGGTCGGCCGTGGCTAGATTAATAATGAGCTGAACATTAAGTGTGACAGATGACCAAGGTGACATGGGTAAGTCATCAGTTCCATACCAATACAAATATTTTCATTATACATATTAAACTCACAATAATGCAAATGCAAAATCACATATAAAACAATAAAATTGATGGGAATTGATAGCACTGATAAAGTATAGTGAATAGTGAGTTACTCAGCCCAGCTGTAAGTTTGATCTTTTAATTGTCCATTGGCCTTAAAGCATTTTAGTAAAATTTGACTGTAAGGATGGAAAACTGTGTAAAAATAGTTTTGAGTACACTTCAGGATGCACAGTGAGGACATGGACGTTTCTCCACCTGTTGATTCCCCAAAACAGGAAATGAACTTAAGTTACACAACTGCAAAAAAAAAAAAAACAAACCCACAATCTAAACCCACCCTGTGGAGACGACGCTGAGCCGCAGACGACTGAACCGCCTAAGAAACACAATTCAAAGTCACACATGCAGAAGAAAAACAAACAGGCGGCAAGCACACTGTCAGCCAAGTCATGAGCGTTATTTGATTTCACAGTATTAAGCTTCACCTCGAATGTTGGGTAAATTTACATGTGGATATCTTACATACACTATGTCACATTTGTTCAGATTGTTTAAGATTTAATTACTGAAAAAACAGATTGTGTACGCAGATGTGATAAATAAGAGCCAACTATAGGAACTTTTGCTTTGATTAAAATCATCTAATAACATCTAAATGTGTAAAATATCCAGGATACAGGTGCTCTATTTCCTGGCTCAGCGTAAGAAACAGTGCTGGTGTGAATTAGTAAAAGTGTCTCTCAGTGAGATTCATTTTAACCTTGAACTGTCTTGTAAAAGCATGTGTACTATCTTTGGCACTGAACTCATAAAACATAACTCCCAATTTATGCGAGTGGATCTTCAGGTTTTAATGCCAAAGGTTTTTGGCCAAGAGCTTTCGGGTAATAAAGAGCTGCAGTTCACACTGACTGCCATCATCTGATAGATTCAATGATAAGAAGCTCTTGTTTGGGCTCCTGGAAGAGAAACTGTAATAACACTGTGGCCACAGATGGCAAGCCAAACCCATCTCATGACCTGAGCTGAAGTTGAAAACCGGCCGAAACTTGACACAAACTTCATTCTTTTGTGAAATCTGAATCTGAATTTCCTTCTGATAACATTTCAACCAGCATCCATGGCTGTTAAAGTATGATGTTTTCCACATTGTAATACACAGTGGTTGAAGACTTGTGCTTGTTAGGTTTGATGTTGAGCAAAGTGTATGAGGAAATAACTGAAAATAATCATGTATGTCATAAGGATATATAAATAATAAGTTAATGGAGATTAAAACCCCACGTGTGGGATGATTGTTAATGATCAGGTATGTGTAGTATGTCTCTCAGTGGCTCTGAGCCAACAGTTAAAATGAGATTATGATTGACATGTGGCAGTAAACAACTCAGAGGTGAAACTGTCACACAGTGAAACTACACGCTGTTTAAAACACCACTGGGAGCAATGATTCTAAATAACGGCACACTACTTTTCATGATTTGAACAAATTCTCAAATGCTCTTTTTCTGATTGTTCCTCATCTTGAGTATAAAATGAAAGAAAGATTATAATTCTAAAACATTTTAATCAGCATAGCACAATGGATTTGCATGTGGTTTTAATAAAAGTAAAAATGTATATAAAAATAGTAAAAACTTTTAATTTACTATATTGTGAAGCATTAGTGCACAATTTTTTATCTTTACCAGGCTATGCCATTAAATTTGATCCCATTATCCACTGCATTGACCTTTTGCCAGGAACACTCACATACACAGTCATTCATTCATGCAAGCCCACACACACACAAACACACTGTTCTGAGCTTATCTTTACAGTCGAGGTGGAAGATTGTACAGCTAGTGATGAGGCTGACTGACACTGTGGACATGCGGGACCACGCGCGCACACACGCACTGTTTTATGTATTTCATAGACAGGGGCTGGCTGGGAGCTGCTGGCTACGTATAACAAGCTGATTCCTCTAAATGGCATCACATGCATGTGGAGGAAATCAGAGAGTTTGCTCAGGGGGCTGCAGCTGGTTTATACCAACAAACAAGAGCTATCATCCTGCAGCCGCCACATGACTTAGTGTCTTTCCCCACAAACTCTGTCCTCCACATAAACAATAATAAGATCTTGGGAATTATTTGCGCTACTGTCCGTAAAAGTACATTATGAGCAGTGCATATAGAAAATACCCATATTTGTATTAAGCTGCTTAGGGCAGACTGTTTATTTCAGATTGAGAATCATCCTCTGCAGCAGCGTCCTTAAAAAAAAACATTGTTTTAGTGCAATAAACACACAGTATTTCTGGAAAAAGAGGAGAAATAGTTGAGCAGAAATACACAAACAGTGGAGAGAGTCTGAAGATTTTCAGTCCAACTAAATGCTGACAGAGCAGATCTCATTGATTAGTTTCAACAGTTGGGGTGAAGGTAAGCTAATCAGTAAAATCTGCAGCATCGTCTGACTGACTGGAATCAACATCCGCTGGCACATAACACTGGATATCGATAATAATGGATCCATAATCTGGTGATAGTTACATTATTAGTTTTCTGTGTGTGTGTTAAGTAAATTGTTTTATGAAGTTTAATTAAGTTTTTATTTTGAACTCTTCTTGTTCATGACAATTAAGTAACATATCCCTTTGCAATTATTTGCAGGCTCAGTTGCTTTTGGTCCAATATCAGGTTTTTCTGTATCGCCTGCAGTGCTGGGTGAGTCTGCACACGGTATTCTCATCTACTTGCAGCGAATATGCCAAGTACAGAAAGCAGCCTGATCTCTGTCCACCATCAACACTGCTGCCACCGCCCTCCTCCTGGATGTTGGTGCATCACTCAGCACTTTATACCCAACTTCCCTACACACACACACACACACACACACACACAAACAAACAAAACACACAAACACACACACACACACACCATCTAGTGCCACTGCCAGGCCTGACTCAGGGAAACAGAGCTCTACACACACACACACACACACTTCTGTACAATACTGAATGCTGCCACTTCTAAACAAATCCTAAACACAGGTAAAGACATGAAGACATTACGCTCTAAAAACTGTGGGATTGGTAGTGCCTGCTGCTCATGTACCGGGCAGTTAGTAAAGCATATGGTTGGACCACAAAAGCACTCATATGACTAATAATTTTACTCTCTTTTTACCGTTTTGAATACCCACTCTGAAATACAACAACTGGACTGTAATTCTCGAGCACCATCTGAAATGACAAAACTTAGGAAGGATCCTAACCTTGGAATTTGCCAAGCTGTCAAACACGAACCACAAAACTGTTTAAAAAAACTTACCTGTATATTTGTTTGGCCTGTACAATGAGTGCAATGAGACGGCTACAGCAAAAGGAATCCATCCAAGTGGGACGGTCACAGGACAGCGTCCAGGCAGCTGTGTGTCAGTGCGTAACAGCAGCCTTGTCTTTTAACAATAGCTAATCATGACCCTGTAGAAACCCAAATTACTGTTATTGCTTTAGGTTGACTCATGTGACACATTACAGACAAGGCTGGACTAAACCCAGGCGGTCGAATGCGTGCTTGATACTCTGCCGTCTCCACGCAACTGTTATCAAGTTGGATGATTAACGAGCGTTTTGCACACCACAGTGCTCCTAAGTAATCCCATATTTCTGTACAAGTCACCCCCTCCTTGACCTCCTGTGATAAGCTGCAGACAAAAACAAAACACAACAGAGGGGAAGACCTGAGCGTCTGCTGGTATCCATTTATTGGTGGGAAGTGCCGTCAGCGTTCTGTCAGCACTTCCCACCAAACGCCAAGCAGTAACTGGAGAGGAGCGATGGAGGCACGTTCACTGATGCAAACCGTTCAGGAATGTACAAACACTTGAGCTCATTACTGGGACCCCCCAAAAAAAACAGAAAAATAACCGACCGGTGTTGGAGAGCCCATGGTGGGAAATTGTCAGATGCGGTAATGCTTAAGAAAATAAAAGTCTTTCAGTTGGTGGTTGTGAGGCGACCCCGCTGACATCAGAGAAGTCTCTTCTCACAAAACTTGTTTTGACTACTTTGTCTTCAAACACCATTTGTCAACATGACAAGGTGGTCAAGTCGATTCCTGGAGGACAGCAGAAAGCCACGCGATGGCCTCAGAAATAACACTTGGCAACAGCTTGTCGGTTCATATATGACTTCATGTTTGCACCACGAGTCGAGCTGCAGGAAAGATTCAGGACGAGGAGGCCCCACAAAGAAGGTCGAGACGTTCACATCTGCCAAGGAGGACCTTAACTGCACACTGAGTTTGCTGCCATGATAACCATAAAAAGTTTGATAATCCTGGATACAATATTGTAGGAGCGGACTCTGTGGGAAAACCTTTTGCTGCTACGTTGCAGTGCAGTGTAGCATCTTTCATCCTGTTCATAATTTAACCCTGTATGGCTTAAAAAAAAGTCCAATGTCACATCAGCTAGTGTACACAAAAACACCAACACCACAAGACAACCTGTAAAGATACCACTCCTTTGTTTACTTGGCTCTTAACAGCCTGTCTGGTTTTACACTTGTACAGGAGTGATCCTAAGTAGCCTCTAATCAATGTTTGAGGTTTAAGGGGCATTTAGTGAGCAGCTAATGTTTAACGCACTGAAATGTGTTCAGATTCACTTCCTGGAGCGCTCACCGGGAACAATGCTGTCACTGTCTTGGCAGCTGTGTTACTTAGCAAGGAGAAGACGCACACACACACACACACACACGCACCATTACAGGGATGTACTGAACCGTGACCAGGGAAGTCTGCCTCTGCTTCAAGGTTCAGGTAGAGAGATAACAGACTTCCATAGAGACAGAAGGGAGCGAGAGAGCACGGAAACAGAGTGTTTGTGTGTGTATATTTTGTAAGGGGTTGTTGTTACTCCTTCGTTTCCTCAGTTGATGGAGGTGAAACGAGGCCTGGAAGTGACTGAGGAGCCACCGCCCAGCCGTCGCCGCGGTCAAATGTGCTATTCCAGGTCAAGTTGAACGAAAAGCAGCTCAGTGACAGATTGGTTATGGCAAACTGTGTTTGTCTGCAGGAAATTTAGAGCATAAATAGAAACTTTTCATGGATGTTCATTTAGGATCCAAAATTAACTGTGACTCACCTGTCAAGCCTGATTTTTTCTCCACAGGGATATAAACACTGGCTGCTGAAAGAACGAAATGAATGACACCTTGCACACTGGTTCCTAAATGTATTGAAATCTACGGTATAAATGTGATTTTGAGCTGTCTCTAGAGCTACCAGACCAGCCGTGGACAACGCCTCTTTACATGTAACTACGTGTGACATTTTAAGTACTGTGGATGTTTGGAGCAGCACTGGTTGCACATTTCATAGCATAAATAACAAAACTCATCTTTTCTTATCTTCTTGGTGAGAAAATAAATGGGTTGAGACAAGTTGCAGTTTAAAATCTCATGCAGGTATAATTTTGTTTCCTGTTACAAATGGACAGTGGAGGAATTCAGTGAATGCTTTAACAAAAGTTAGCTTCCAGTACACAGTGCCACATCACATTACAATGCCTTAGCATGTCTGAAAGAAAGGCAGGTGGGAGTTGAAACTAAAACATTCAATATTGCTCGCAAAATTTTAAGAGTTACAGTTCATTGAAAAGCCTGTCACACACTGCAGTGTTCAGGTTAGCAGGTTCACTGTAATGGCCCTAGAACTATTCTAAACAGCCTACCTGAGGACAGCCGTCATTCCCTTTGCAATCAAGCAGCAAGCGACATATCAGATAACCTCACACACACACACCTTTTCCAGTCCCTGTTGTCAAGACAAGAGAATGCCATACATGCCTTAAGTCAACACAAAAGGACGACAAACGTTTACAATAATATCACTTCCTTTAGTTGTCAATACATGTTTTCATATTTTTGTATTCAGCAGGTTTGCATTCTGCCGTTGGATCCACTAATGTTTATTTTGCCTCATAAAATGTAAAATGAATGTGAATGGGAAAAGAAACACGGAAAGAAGCATATTTATAAAGTTAGATAGATCTACATGTTCAGCAGTCCAGGTTGAACTGTAGTTGTTGTATTTTCAAGAAGCCAGAAGGACCAAACTTAATATGACAAAAACTCCATAAAATACAAGAAATTTCATGTCAAGCTTAAGTGCAAAATGGCCGGAAACACCTTGAAGCATGGGCTATAACTGTGTGGGACAGCTTAGAAGTTCGAAGCAGATATTACCTTTTTGAAGCTAATGAGAACCAACTCTATCACAGAGTCCACATTTGGTACTCACTTGCATGACTCTTCAATGAAATTGTGACATGAAAGTCAAAGTGCTGCGACACACACACAAACCTTCAGGAGACAAAAAAAGTGCTTTGTAGCTTCACAACCCACAGGCCAGTTCCTCTGAATCAAAGCCGTGTAAGGGGGATGGTCGCCCACTTTTATCTTCGGCACTGGACGCCGCCGTGCGTGTAGCATGAAAGAAGCTAATGACCTTCAAACCCGGAGAATGTGTGTGCATGTGCGTCTCTGGTGTGGCGGAAAACACTGACAACACATTGATCAGTATCAGTCAATACTTTACTTTACTTTTAATACTTTCTAAATAGCCCCATGAAGCATGGAGAAAAAAAGCTGTAACAAACAACAAGTAAGTGTGAAAAAAGACTTACATTTGTAGAAAATAAAAGCTGGATTCATCTCCATCAAAGGTCATTAAAGGCCGACACTTTAAAGCTGTATCCTCTCATCGTACCATGAACATATCACAAATTAGTGTTAAACATTACATTGCAATATTAATGAATGTTTCACCAATATAAATGTATTTCCTGATATCAAAAGTGTGAGCACAATTACATAGAAAAACATCTTAAGTATATCAAACTGACAATTATTATCTATTACACCACACAAAACTCTACAAGTAAACTAACTTTTTTGCGACCTTTTAACTACAGACAGATAGAAAACCAGTGTTATGAGCATAACAGCACACCAAGATTCCACTGAAAGACAATACACATTTAGCTTATCTTAGCTTAGCATGAAGACGGAAACAGCTAGCTTGGCTCCCACCAAACATAACAAATTCTGTTGCCACCACTTCAAAAATGCACTAATAGACAAATAATATCCTGTTTGTTTAATATGTACACAGAAACGTGAAACCAACAAATCCACAGGTAAGCTAAGTTAACTGGTTGAACGCAAGTAGACAGGTGAGTCACAGCAAAGTCACAGCTTTAAGTCAGAGTTTATCACTTATGGCCCTTTTCCACTAGCACCTACTCGGCTCGACTCGACTCGACTCAGTTTTGAGGTCGTTTTCCATTACAATAGAGTACCACCTCAGATTGAGTGGGGTCGTCGCATAGCAACGCGGCGGCGAAACTCCAGCGACGTCATTTGTTATGCGCGCACACAAACACGGAAACAACTATGGAGGCCACCAGACAAAGAAATGTCTGCACCTCGTCGTCCTGCTCCATGGGGTTGATTTCTGTGCAGCCATCTCTGATCGTGTTCGTTGTAGTTATCGGGTTCTAAAAATGGCGCTTGGTTGACTCTTATGAACGAGTCGCTCTCCCGACTCATCTAGTGACGTCAGGCCCTGGCCGATCAGTGGCCTGCCCGACGCGTCACATTTTCGGCTCGATTCAGCTCGCTTGGAACCCCGGCCGAGTAGGTACTTAGAAAAGTACCTGGTACCAGGTACTAACACGTAATGGAAACGCGCATACAAACCGAGGCGAAGGCCGAGCCGAGTAGGAAAGCTAGTGGAAAAGCCCATTAGAGCAGCTCTCTGGTACTTTTCACTTTGTGTTGATTTTGGCGGCCCCTGTGGACAAAGGTGGAAGTGCTTCAGCTGACGTTAAGTTACGTGTTTCCTCGGCTTCACTCCTCACTACAAGGAGAGGAGAGCACATGGCAGCTCCGGAGGTGGACCTTCTCTTAACGGCTGAAGCAACTCAAATTCAGCCAGAGAAACGCAGCACTGGTTCGCCTGATGATGCGAAAAGCTCCGACCTGATGGTGACATTAAGAGTAACTACTATAAACTATAATTGCCAGTCTTGTATGCCGTTAAACGTGTTATCCAGCAGCTAACCAGTTAAAAACTCCATAAAGCTGGTTTGAGATTGTTCAGTGAAGTGATTCTGACATTGACGTTCAATCAGTTTAGGTCAATTTGAAAAGGATTACACAAACAAACCCAAGTGACATGTAGGAATAAATTCTGGTGCTCGTACACACATGCAGCTGGCCGTTAATCACCCTGTAATTATTGCTGGTAATGACAGAGCCACGGACAGTGTTTAACAGGACCCTGTTGCTTTAACCACGCAAACAAAAACAATCCATCGCCGGGTGTCGTAGCTGCTAAGTGCTACCGTATGTCCTCGCCGCCAGACGCGGGCTTTGTAGTGAGGCGGGAGCTAAACGGCAGAGCTGCTCCATGGCTACACAACACAATACACTTTTACAGGAGAGCTGTGTGCACTGTGAATTACTTGACATTTTATCAAAGCCTGCTAACATCAATGCCTGACTGAGAAAACCACGTGGATTCTTTGAAGTTGACTTTTTTATCTTCTTTAATTACGCCATGGTTGTTTCTCCAAACAAAAACACTTTATAAAAGGTTTTCATGGTACCTGGTTAACATTCAAATCACAAGCTAAGGCTCAGTCAGTCTCTCCATCACTCAGACACACAGCTTCAACCACGCCAGCACTACTGACCACTGATTAACACACTTGGCTGAGCCGCTTTGCTCAAAGGCACAGTGGCATTTAGTGTGACAGAAACTTACAGCACTACTTATTAAATTGAAATAACATTTGGAATTGCTGGTCGGTAACTTCAAACCATTTAACTTGATGTTAGTATCTGCAAGTCTGCTGCCATGCACGCCTACTACACTCACACATGACATATAAGCACATAAGGAGCCTTCACTCTAACCCATGGCTTTTTAACATCTCACACACCAATGGAACGGCTTACATCACTGAAAGTGAGACAGATTAGCTATTAGCAGTTTCTGTTTGCAATGTACATGTAGCTGCACATACAACTATCACTGTATTACTTTAATACTAAGGAAGAGTTATTCTCAGGCTAATTCTGGTTTATTAATGATAGATGTCAAAGATTATGATATTCTCACAAAGTGTGAGTCACAGTGAATGTTAACACAGGTGTATCCTGTCTAATCTGTTATGACTCCAATAAGTAGGAAGATTTTTTATGCATACCTCACATCCTTAACTCCTCCACTGGCAACTTTGAGTGAGTCAGTCATTTTGCTCGTTTAGTTATTTTTCACAGATGTATCAAAAAAGTTGCGCCATGTAATCAAGACCCAGTTTTCATGGACAAAAGACTGCAGTTTCTCTTTGGCTGAGCACAAAAGTTGCTCACAGGAACCTTTTGTAAGCTTTTTTTATATTTACAAAACCCCCTGGAGAGATCCTTCTCTATGCTGCAGGAGCTGATATAGACTCCCTACAGTAAAGGACAAGAATATACTTCTGTCCTGGATTTGCAACAGATAATTGAGTTATTTTTTGGCAGTCTCAAAGGCAAAAGCGGCAGAATGAAGGACTGTGTGTCACTATTATAGCAGATATTTCACATTGGAATGAAAAGTTTCATTTTGTGTACTAAGGAACAAATGAATATGTGGGCTAAATAATGGATCTGATCTAATAAAATCATAAAAGGGGATTTGTCTTTGATGCCCCAAAACAGACAACTGAAAGCAAACAACTGCAGCTTTGAGGGAGGAAGTTTGTGGCGCCGTAAAGCTTAGCGGTTCATTTCCACGGCAAATGGTTTCTGTGCCAATCCCTCCATGCCAATCTGAGCCCATGTCTGCGCCAGGTGAGCACACACTTTGCTTGAACTGACATGTGGGAACGGATAGGCAAATTATCCATGCGGCACAACACTGGCTTTGGTGGGATTTGTGTATTGTCACTTGAGTTGATGTTGGTTGTAATCCCTGATTCCTCGTAACAACCACTCAGAATGGTTTGAAAACTGACTCAAATCAGTTTTTCATTCACTCCAATATGAAATCAAACGCGAAAAGCTGCATGTGATAGAAAAGTAGTCAATCGGTCGATTTATTTTTCTTGGCTTTATTGAGAACAGAGAGTGCAAAAGTGGTCAAAATTGAAAGATTTTTGAGGAACAACCAATGAACCAAACTGAATGCAGCAGCAATGATCCATCTACTTGAGCATGCACTGTGGCGGTGTTTGTGAATGTGCCCTTTTTACACTGAATACAGCCTTCTCATGGAAGACCACAGTCACATGGCGGATCAATAATGAGGCCTTTAATAACTATGTACGTTTATGCTTTGGGGGAAAATAGATCTTCCAGAAATCTTTGCGCAACGAAGCAGAACTTTTCCCCTCAGAGAAAGTAGCATTCTTTTCCACACGGAAAAATATTTCTTTCCACGGACTTGACTCTCAGCTGTAATAAATGCAACTCAACAGTTGGGCTGTGTTCCACATTTTCACACTATCCGAGATTAGCGGCTGAGGAACGTCAAGTGTTTGACCCTGGGTGATAAGGTGGGAGTAGGGAGCGGTTTCGTAACAACATGAAACAGTGAAATACACTTCATGCGTTTGATGAAGAGCATTAAAGATCGAGGGTTCACAGGCAGTTCATGAACTTTCTTTGCCCTTTTCTGAATAGAATTCCCCACAAATAAATCTAATTCCACACTTACGCTTGATGAGAAATCAAATTATCAAGCACTTTCACATTGTGCCTGCTGTCAAATGGAGTTGTACTATTGTTGCTGAGCGTACGGGCCCCATGACTCGTCTGTGGTCAAGCAACGAGGCACAACACTGAGGGGGCGTTGGCCAGAGAGCTGCTGTGTGTGTGCTTGGGATCTATCCATTACACAATCCGTGGAAGCAGACGGATTCGATATGTCGGGGTCTGTGTCTGGATGAGGTCATTACGCATGAAGCAGAGCTCGCAGCCCCATCACACCAGCACAAAGACACACACACACACACTCTGAGACACACAAACAAATATACACACAGGGGCATGAGCACACATACAGTCTCACATTCACATGAGTTACTATGGCAACTCCAAACAAACACTCAGTGCATGTGGCGACCCCACCCCAGCAGAAAAGAGGGAGAAACTGAGACAGCGGGGCAAAAACAGACATAAAAGTGAGATAGAAAGTGAGAGCGGGGATGAAGGCAACAGTGAGGGGCATGAAGCAGGATTCTGCAGCTGCATATGCTTCACTTTATGCACGCTTCATGTCTTATTCAAAGCAGAGACGTTTAAAAAAGATCACAGGCATCGAAGAAACCCCTCCCCATATGCAAGTGCTTCCCACTGCCTGTAAAGGACAATAAATTGTGTTCATCCGATGATCTAAAGTTGGATTTGTAGCCCTAAAGTAACCCCTAGGTTCAGTAAGAGACCTAAAAGCATCGCTTCTAGCCTCGATTTCACAAGAAGACAGAGGAGTTATGAAATAGACTCATCCCACCAGTATCCCACGGGCCTCTTATGTTGTTCCACCACACAGGTCGGAGCCTGAGCACAGGGTTACCACACAAACAACCGGCCCCCACAAAAGGCCTTTTCATTCACCTTAGGGCTCCAGAAACAGAGAAAAGAGAACAAACCAACAATGGACGAGCAGCTCTGTATCAAAGTGAGGGCCGGTTACTGAGGCCGAGTGGCCTCAAAGGTCAGTCAAGGGTAAAGACGCCCACATCTGCGCATTAAAAGGATACTGGCATTTAGATGTTTCATTGGCTGAAGAAACCTCTGACCACTTGGACTTTTGGCATTTCCCTCTGTGTTTTGCAAAGTACATTCTGCTGAGATGAAAGCTGGGACCAGGTGAGGAAAATGACAAAACTAAGGTGTGTTTCACAGCTTTGTGGTTATATGAATCGCAGAGATGAACCAGGATTAGACAGTGGGATCATCTGTAGCACTGCTATACTAATAGAAATGGTTCAGTAGTGTCACACAGCCTATATATTACACCTTATATGCACATAAAGAGGCATTCACAGCATTATATTACTAATGCTGTCCTCTTCCCTCTCAGCCACGGTCCCGCCATAACAGCTGCTACTTATCTTGATGAGCTGTCCACCCAGAGACGCTTTTGCTTTTTGGTCTGCTGACACTGAGAAAAATATGAAATATCACAAGCCTTAGCAGTTCACTTCTTCTCCCACATCTTCACGCTATTGTTGCTTTTATGATTTCCCTGTACTGTGTCAACTACCTTCCCTGTCATCATCTCAACCCGGATAACCACCACCTCCTGCCCGGGCCAGTAGATAGTGGTGTGCTGACAGAAAAGTGCTTTACCTTCTCTGTGAAAAGAAGCTGAATGGAAGACAGTGTCTTATCAGTGAAATATAGCAGAGATGCCAGCAAGGACTGATGTCCAAACGCTCGTTATACTTTAGATCATTAACCAATCAAGTTAGCAGTCCACCCTGATTAAAACAGACACTCGACAAAGCTGGGACACATCTAGAGGTTAAACATCTAGAGACAGATAAAGGAACTATTTTCTTTAAAAAAAAAAAAAAAAAAAACACTGGCAGTGTTCAAGTCCTAAAAGCTGCTCTCTGGGCAAGACTTCCTGGACAACAGTATGGACCCATGTGGACTGTGGATCAAATGGGTGGTCTCCACAGACTGTAAACCGGCCAGTGGGCTTTGATGAGTTCTTGTTTTATTTGAAAGGAAATCTCAGCATGTCTCTACCACAACAGGAAAGGAAACTAGCAGAGTTGTTCTCACTGAGTCACTGTCACTGTGCTGCGCTTTGACCCCTTCTATCACATCTGACCGCTCAACGACACGCTGTCAGAGCGGAGGGAAGAGAGCCTCCAGTGTGTGTGTGTGTGTGTGTGAGCGAGCCCCTCCATGTTTCCTGGGCCTGTCAGGCTCGAGCCTTGGGAGGTTGCGACACAAATCCATACAAAGCATTCATCATGGAAAGGAAAGTGGCAGCAAGTGATGCTGATGACATCCAGGAGGTCAGGCATCTCGCAGCACAGGCCACTGGCGTCCTTCCTCGCCTTGTCAACAATTCATACACTGAGTTTTGCTGTCATGGAGTGCACTAAATATGGCTGAAGATAAAAGGAATACAGTTTAGAGGAGGGGACACACCCATTCAGCTGGTGCTTGTAGTAGCTGTCTAATGTACGAGTGTGTGTGTTGAGAGGAATGAACATGCCATGTTGTCATTAAATATCCAATATTTCTGTAACCACTGGTCGAAGCAACACATTCGCATAAGTATATTTGATCAGTGGATCATTTTGATTATTAAATACTCATTTAGGTGATTTATCAGGGAAAAGAGACACATTTTTGTTTCCTGTATCACAAATGTTGGCTTCCCTGTTTTGATTTATGATAAGTTTAATATTGCCTGTACTAAACAAGCACTGTGAAGATATCTCCTTGTGTCACCTTGGAAGTTGTTGTGGCCATATTCAACTTTCCATCATTTTAATGTAAGTCACTAATGGAGAAAATCATTGTCCGCTGCAACCTTATAGCAGAAGAATATCACTTCATCTGACATGTTAGAGTATATTTTTGATTATCTCAAAATGAAAAGCGTTGTTTCACTGTGCTCTGAATTCTGTAACCATACCCAACAGTGATGATGTTGGGGCATATTTACCACACCTTGACTTCACCTCTAAATCACCGTAGCAAGGTGAGATCTTTAAATACAGGAACTACTACGTGAGTCTAAAAGAAGGTGCTTTTATAGTTTGTGTTTCTCTGGTTTCTTTGACATCTAACTTTGTAAGTCTGCTTCTCAAAATCATCTTGGTGGACCGATCATCTTAACTCTGCTTGAAGCCACAATGATTGTGCAAAGATGCTTCCGGGATGCCGGGCCCTCAACAGGGAGGTCAGAGCTCTCTATTAAGAGGTCCTGCACTAATTTAGGCCCCATTTCCTCTCATTTGTGGTCTGTGTAATTAATTCTATTGATACTGTTTTGTCTCTGTCTCCTTATCGCTGTTGTTTTGTGGTTGGCCAAATGTGCAGCCTGCAGCGTTTCACAGCCTCTCTCTCCCTCTCTGACAGTCACACATACACATGTGAGTGTGTATATGTGTGTGTGAAGGAAGGACAAGCTTCCTGACAGGATGTGGGGTCCAGCAGGGGGACAGTGGCACTTAGCCAGAAGTCACAACTTTCTGCTGAAACCAAGTGTGTCGGAGGTTGTCTGTGTGTGTGTGTGTGTGTGTGTCCTTGTGGTGTATGCATTCATGTGCAGTAGTCCGCGTCCTGATTGCTTTGACCACTGAGTGAGCATACTTCATTTCAGAGGAGTCATTTTATCAACTTAAGGAAAATCTTCTCCAACATCAAAGAGATTTGGGGCAGAACTTTCATTCATAAACTCCTAAAGAGCAGAGATCCATATGAACCCGATGAAGGCCAATTATCAGTGTTTCTCCTGCAACAAAATCATAGCGGTAGGCTTCACTGATCTATACAGACTCTATATAATTAGACCACCAAGGAGGAGAAAAAATACTCTAGAGCCTGGGCGCTCTCTCCATTCACCTCCTTTGCCTCCTTTATCTGAACTTTCTCTTCCTTTCATCATTGTTCATGCTCTTTTCTCTTTATATACCAGTCGATATGTTTAGAAATCATTTGGACTTGCATAAAAAGAGTAAAAATGGTGCATTGTTTCTAATGTTCCATGCAAGAATGATGCTTTATTGACCGAGAAGTGTAATGCTAAGAAAAGAGGGAAAAACTAGTGAACTATTTACATTAGGACAGATCAGAGACTGAAATAGCACTTTGTAACTAAATGCTATGAAACTACATTTTTCTCAGGGCTGACGTCATTACTGAATCAGTGTTTTTAGCTTTTGGGTGCATGGGAAAGTTGCAATCTTTCCAGTATCACATGTCCTCTCAGGCAGATTCATATGATGTTTTCATTCTTGAATTTGTACCTTTAGGCCTTAAAAATACAGAAAGTGGCAGGAAGAGAAACTTGCAACTCTAAACATTTTAAAGAAATTAAAATGTTCCCCTCAGATTTGAATAGGAACATACTATACCTTGGCTCAACTTCAAGGGACCAAACACAAAATGTATAAATGACCTCACACTCATTACCAACTGTACTGCTGTGGATGAGTTTTTCAGTGTTTCTTGTGTATGTTTGTACAAGTAGGTCCAGCTGTTTCCTCACACACCCTGCACACTCCCACTGAAACACCAGTGTACACACACACACACACACACACACACACACACACACACACTGCCATCCTTCCCAGCCAGGAAGAGCTTTAAGGATGCCTAAAGAGAAGCAGCTTATCATTGTGGCAACTCATTGTTCCAGACAGCCAGTGTGCTATATGACTCACAGTCGCCAGGGATACCAAGACCTAGTGATGCAATCAGGAAGGAAAACTTTGAAGCAAATGACAATCCCCACAGCTGAGTGCTAAAGTAAATAATACACAGCAGTTCCCCAAAGATCTGCTCCTTCTGACTGTACTGAAACAACTTGGTTTCATAGTTAAGTGCAATTCTCCTGCTCAATGCCTTTTAAAAATAATTAAAAACAAAAAATAAACATAGGTATATTTTGCTTGATTTAAAGTAATCTGAGCTTAAACTCAGATCAAACTTAAACTTAAAACTTAAACTTAAACTGAACTGCAGTAGCTGCTTGCTTTGCCCATCTTACCTGATGGCGACAAGCATTAAAACCAAAATCCAAGTTTAGAAACATCCTTTCAACTTACAGGTGACGTCACAGGTGTACATACTTTGGTCTGTCAAGTGAGCTTTTCAATAAACAAACTTCTTCTTCACATCTTAAGTGTAGCAGGTAGGAGCTTACCACCATATTTTTCACAGCAAAGAGAAATAGTGTTTACACATGGTATTCACCTGGTTTGTTTTGTCTGAAAGCTGACTTGCTCTTTTGTCTATTTGGCATCTTGAGGAGGATCTTTGGGTTCCCCGTCATTACTTGCGGCATATCTGTAACCATCACACGTATCATTGTCAGCCTGAGACAGATGGGGGAACATGCCGAAGGATCTGATGACAGATAACTTAAAGCCACTCCAGACAGTTAAAAAGGCAGAACGAGAGCAAAGCGGGCAAAGGAAGGATGACACAATCATAAAGCACGAGGGATTATCGTTTCTACCTGTCTGATAATTTTCCCGCCAGGATAAAGATCACTCAGACGTTAATTCAAGAAAATCTCTTGCAGGCTAATGGTTACATTCAGCTACAGCGTGTCACTTTGCATCAGCGTCAAGTCCAACTGGCTCAGCTCGCTGGTCTGAGAATTTGACATTTTCTAAATATCTGAGCAAATCAGAGGCCACTTTATGTGAAAAAAAGTATTTTATTTTGACAAGTTATATAGGGCCAAATTTTAATCTATAACCACCTGTGAATGTGCTCAACACATTGATGCACTCACAAGAGCTGCACATAGTGACAATTAAGCAATCATTGCTTTAAAGTGACTTGCTCAAGGGCACATTCATAGTAAGCAGACAGTCAATATCTCCTGCAAATTAAGGCTTCAGTATGTTTAAAACAAACAAGGGTGTATGTTGTGACGTTCAACCAAGCATAAAGGTATACTGTTAATTCCAGTTCTGAATGGCCACACTCCACGTTGACCTCACAGGCGAGGTAAAAACTCTGCTGTCATCGTTTCTTCCCACACCTCTCCTATTAGTATCCAAGAACTATGTGCATATTGTCTGTCTTCCTGGTCTTGACGTCATAAGTCGCACAAATGGGGAGAAAGACGGATAATTTCAGGGGGTCCAGCGGACCAGCAGGCAACGTCGGCAAACCCCTGACATTTGTTATTGCCAAACATATCAACTTCACGTCTTTGGTATTTAGAAATGCCTCCAACCCAATCTACTCAGCTTTGCAGATGTGCCACGTAATTATTTAAACTGACATCACAGACATGTAATCAGACAGCTGGATCTATGTCAAAAGGTCACAACCTTCTGGGAGGGAACATTTAGATGGGATGGAGATGCAGGTTCTCGTGTTACATCTCAATTAGCCACCGATTTGTCCACCAGGCAGGTAAATGCTAGGATCACCCCCAGGGTCCACATTGCAGTGTCACTTTCAATTAGCATGATCAAACACAGGGAAATGGAGAGAGAGGGAAAAAAAGAGGGGTGGAGAAAGAGCGACCTCACTGAAGGCCTGTTGCTGAAATCTCTGCTGTCTGCTGGCCCGTGATGAGGGGAGTATCGGCAGCGAGAACGATCGCTTTGATACATTTTTCAGCTGCGCAAGGCGATACCACAGCTATGCACTGAGAAATTCCTCAACTCTCTTCTCTCTCTCACTCTCTCCACCTCTTCATCCTCCTGGGCTGACAGCACCACCCTCATCCTTCATTCGCTCCCCACCAGTGTCTTTGCAATCGCCTCATCCATAATCATTGGTTATTAGATAAAGAATGACAGAAAGAGAAATGGATGGGACACACAACACTGCAGTTGGCCTTATCGCTGGTTTTCCCTGCGATCAAGCTACTGTCAGATGAGATGGTAAACTGAATCCTGTCAGTGGAGGAGAGTGTTGAAGTTCTTGAAATCTTAGGCAGTGACTTCACTCAGTTTACAAGGTGCCTGATTGAACAGGCAGACTCGTCATTTCTGGTTCTGTCCTACACATACTCACACATATACAGTAGTACATTATAGTATCAGTTCCCCCTGCTGTAACACTCAACCAATATTCCTTTCAAGTCCTCCCCTCTGTTTAACCAGATCTTGGATCTGGTGTTTAAAGACGAGCATGAAGGGATCTTTCCACATTTAAAAATGAAGGCGAAGGAGATTTATGGCCAGTTGGTGGGCGACGTAAAGCATGACCGTGTATCGCATATGGAGGAACTAACTTGTCAAGGAAAATGAGACACCATCAGAGGTCTCTTATTAACAGCCAACAATGCTGGATGGCTTTAGCAGACGACAGTGTTGTGGAACTACAAACCGCGGATGTGAAGGGGAAAGGATCTGATGGTCTGATAAGCTGTTTTTGTCAGCATTAAAGCTCCCTCATAGTTTCAAGTATTTCTCTCTAACGTTAAATGAGAAAAAAAAAATTCTTTATTATCTATTTAGAGTTTCAAACTCACAATGTTCATTAATTTGCTTCATCAGGACTGTGTGCTTGTGCTTTGTTGATAGACAGTGCTGGAAACGGGTAAACAACCCCGCAGCTGTCATTAGATCACACCTTGAATGCTGCTAAACTGGCACACAGAAAGACATGACATCACCTTTTTCCAACAGAGCCCCGAGATACTTGAATTACAGGCACCAGTTCTGGTACTTTCTTTCACTGAACTGCCACCTGCGAGAGTTGTGGTGTGCTACAGGTGTGCTTCAGAGATTTTGTTGTGGAAAAAAATAAAGTGGGGGAACAGCCCACCAAACTTCAACAGGATAATGTGTTGGATAACTCACACATATGGGATGATGGGGCCTGGACAATAAGGTGGATACGCTTTCTTTCTCCCTTTCTTTAACTGTCTGCTCTTTTCCAATCAGCTGGGTTTTTCCCCCAACCAATATGTGCCAAAATAGAAATGATGGAAGAACACAGCACATGTAAAATAAGTTCAATGATCTAACAAAATGTGCACAATATTTGAGATGGGATATGACATTTCACGCCTCATGTTATTCACTATCTTACTATGAATTAATTTTAAGGCCATGTTAGGCCATTACTTTAACCCAACCAATGAAACACTGATAAACTTTGATTTTATTTTTTGTGACATTTTAAAAGTTTATCTACACTGTACTTGACACTTGGACAAAATGTAGCTATTATATCTCCCTCCTTGTCTGACTCCTTCCTCCACACCCCTCCAGACTGTGTGTGAATCCATCCGTCTCTAATCCTTTTCCTGTACGGCTCACTGAAACCTCAGCGTTCATTTGTCCGACTCTTTGTCTGGCATCCAGTAGAGGGTGTCTGCCTCACCTCCTCCTCTCGCTCTCCCTTCATCCTCCATTTCCCTCTTTCAACCACCTCCGCTCTCCTTCCATCCCTCGGTCCTTCCATCGGTCCGTCCTCCGCCTTCCACCCCTCTACCCTCATCTGTCTTTCATCTCCCTCCTCCACCATCGGGTCCTCTTTTCCTCTCACACTCTGTCCACTCTCCTTCTTGCTGACAGAGGAACAGTACAGCGTCCTGGCAGCTCTCCACCCTCCCTGCCTGGGTGGAAAAATAAACAAGGATCCACATGTTCCCAAGGAATTTTAATGACTTCCATAACTCTGGCTTCTTTACCCGCCAAACTCCAGGCAGCATGAGAGACGCAGTGGACTCTGAATGAGCCAGTTTAGCGGCACTGATGACGAGGCTTTGTGAGTCTGAGCCAAGTAGTATCCTTTGAAGAGCTGAGCACCTTTGAAGGAGGCCAGAGGTCGTTCAAGCAAGAAGCAATACAGACAAATCTATGAGCTAAAAAAGCTTAATACATTTTCAACAGAAGATTCATATATATGTGTCTCTCCTCCATATCTTTAAAAAATAATTTAGTATAATAGTGCAAAGAACATCAATAAAAAGTCCTTGATCAGTTCATGGCACTATTCCAAATGAGCTGTAATGCGCAGATTTCTCTGTCACACATGCAACACATTTGCGTCGATAATGACCAGGGGCATTGTAGGACCTTAAATGCCCCATTGTGCTGTCTTGATATAGCACGCATTACATGCATCGCAGTGTGTTGAGCTGTGATCGGAGCAGCCTCACAGCAGGAAACAACTGACCATGGTACTGTGGGCCTACTTGGAAGCAGGGCCAAACCCCGACCGTCTCCGTCCTCTGTCCTGAGCCATGTCATTGCACTGTGAAGTGATCGTCTCAACATGTGTGGCCAGGCAGAAAACTATAGAGAAAGTCTCCCTGTGCCTCACTCCCTCATTACTGTATTGGGACTACTATCAGAGACATAACTGCCGTATAAAAGTGTTTATAGCTGATCAGAATGGAAAAAGAGCATGCCTTCATATCTTCTGTCTGGCTGCATCCCTCTGCCTCTTTAATCTCTCTTCAATAATTCATGTCTTGTGCTTGTCTTTAAAGTTTAAGTGTAATGTAATTAATCATACCAATATTTGGGGTATAATGGTGCACAGTCAGTCAGACTTTTCTTGACGGCATTTGTGGTGTTGAGATCTACTCAAAAGAGGGATGCATGTAGAATGAGAAAATAAAACTTGAGAGAGAGGTTCAAACATCGCCTTTCTCCCGACCCCCTATTCTGACGCAGAAAGTATACTTCTTTATAGTAAACCGCTACACGAACCAAACATTGCTTCTGCTACTTCATGTTAAAACGTTTCCACTGGCAAACCAGCGGGAGGCTTTTACTGTGAAGCAACAGGAGCCTCGATCGCCGTGTAGAGGATGACATGCTGCAAGTATCCCACCCATGTAAAAACTTGGCATGAGTGACTCTGGTGCTGGATGGTGTCTGGTGTGTTACAGCACGCACGTGATTATTCTTGAGTGTATATTTGTATGAGAGTGAGAGGTCCAAAAGAGGCTCGCTGTCAGGTGGGAAAAGCCTTGTTGTACTTTTATGGGGTCGTGACCCCGAGACCATCAGATTAAACTCCAGTGACCTGACTTGAGAGTAAACAAGGGGTTGATGGAGATCTCTGTCGAGGGCCGAGGCAGTGCAATAAATCTGTGGAACTGCGCTTGTCACACTAAATGTTGAAGCCTATTTAAGAAACAGCGAAACAAAACTATTTCCATGCATAAAATAGTTGAGAAGTAAACAGCTTGTTGTAGACTACGGAGATCAGATGACCCACCAAATAAATATATTTCTGATTTGTATCAACTTTGACCTTTGCAATTCCTTGGCACGCTACACTGTTTTACTGAACATACGGACTGCATTACATCTGTGCATTTTTCTCCTGTCTGGCCTTCTCTTCACCTTCATGAGCAGCACATTACGAAATCAGACAATGTGTTTTATTACAGATGTGTGAGAAGTGAGGAACACCCAGCCCACTGGCAGCACCGTTGTTTAGATTTCTGATCTCCTCGATTGTGTTTTTCTTTCCCTCTCAACCTGGGACCAGCTGCAGAGGAAATGACAATACGAGGGGAAAACAACAGAGGTTAATAATGTCTCCTCCCTCCTACTCTCACTCCCAGCTCGCGCGCTCATTTTTCCCTTCATGAGTTCCAAACTGGTCTTCTTCTGGACTTGTGGCTTGTTCAACCTTGATCTACGGGGTTGCGACCCTTGACCTGTGAAACTGATACGTCGCTCTGTCTTGCACAAACCCAGGAGGCTCACACACTTGCAGATTTCCACCCCCCCACCCCCCTCTCCCTTTCCCTCTTTGGACCCTATCCTCTCTCATGCACGAGGAATCTGGGCTGTGTTCTCCAACTTCAAGCCCAAAATGATTAGCAGGCCTTGGGCAGTGGACCTACAGAACAACACCCCCTGCAAAACTTATAATGTTAGGGCTTTATGACTCAACACAATCAAAAGATTTGTCTGTTTCTCTTTGTTTTAAATCTATTCTATGTGTATCTAAACAGCAAATCATCTCAGCTTTTATATATCCCCCTGATGGTTGCTATATTTCTATCTATTCCCTCGTTTTATTCATTAAACCCAGAACACCACAAAGAGTGCGGCTGTATTAAAGTAGGATGTTTTCCAGTAATCCTGTTTAGGTAGTTCATGATGACAAAGAACAATCACAGTAAAAACTTGCCATCTCCTAGCTCTAATCAAGTTTGTTTGACAAATGTGGGAGGTAAGAGGAGAGGAAGCTAACTCTTGCAGCAGAGGCACAAATTCAAGATTAACAGGACTCACAGAAACAGAAAGAGGATAAAGGTTGGATGTTCTCTGAGAAACTCTATTTTCTTACCCTTTGGAGGGTGATTTAGATGACTGAATATTTGGATTTGATTCCCTCAAAACTGACTCAACAATCCCTCACTTCAAGCTAAGCCGGGATGTAATAAATATCATGCCTACATGCCGCACAAATAAATTCCTCTTAATTCATTATATGAAAACTCCATATTCCTCTTTTTCTTACTTTCTTACTGATTTCCTTTAGTTAAACCCATCATATAATGCAGGCTGCTGAGAGTAAAATGTAGTGGTGAACAATGCCAGTATATTCGCAGCTTCCCCTCACATCCCTCACAGTAGCTTGTATGGTGTCTCAATAGTGATACTGATGCATATCGCAGCACCTGTTTCCACTTGGTAACTTTGGGACTCTGATTGTTAACAAGAATACGAATGTGGTAAACAATGTCTCTGCTTTAGTAACTAGGTTTGGTTAAAGCCAAACACTGGACCACAGCTGGTTCCAGCACTGAGATCTTCAGTTTCGCTCTGACGCAATTCCCTTGATGGGAGGTGTGGGACGTCAAACTGGAGTCCCTCCTCGCTGAGCTCTTCTCAAATATCCACTTCTAGACAGGAGAAACCCCATCCTGACTTCATAAATGACTTCCAGGTTTGGGTTAAGAAAAAGGACGAAAGAAAGGATAGAAAGAGAAAAAAGAAAGAAAGGAAGAGGGATTTAAGGGGAAATTGGGAGGCTGGGTGCTCAGCCTCCTCACCACCAGAGTCAATATTTGCCAGGACAGAAAAGCTTCCCGCTGAATGATGAAGTCATTGTTTTGGGACTTTAAAAAACAATGTTCAGTAAGGCTTGAGTGTATCCCAGGGATGTACTGCAAGTTTGTTCATATGAGTTTGTGCTGGTTGGTTGGTATGATTTTTAGGCCACAGCAGAGTAAAGTAATATCCTCCTTCCTGTGCGCTCCACATCTCCTTTTACAATCCCTCAACCTGCTGCACATCATATTGCACAGAGGTGCAAGTCCCTGCAGACAAATGTCACATCTGGAACAAACTGACAATTTGTCAAAAAAGTTCTCCTTTTATCTTTGAAATTCTCACTTCTTCTTTTCTTTTTTTTCCCCTCACAAAGTAGCATTCAGGATTTCAGCGAGTTGAGTGAGTTGCTATTGAAGGCTTTGCTATTGAAGGCTTTATCCCAGGGAATTGAGAAATTAGCACATGCTACGGTGCATTTGTTAGTAATTATAGTGAAAGCTGATGGGGCATTAAACATTGCAATAAAAAAGGACTTATAAAACACCTTTCAAACTGTTTTTTACCCTTTTTCACCACAACCACCGCAAAGCCAAGAAAGGCTTCAGTTTGATGCTGAGACGTGGTTACTAAATGATGCTGATAATGATAAGAGGCCGATGCCTAGCCAGTTTTAAACAAACAAAACCCCAGAAATTCCTCCGCTGATACAGCTGAACTGGTGTACGACACATGATAGTCCCTGTGACTCAGTGCTGGTCAGCTGTTATCGCCGCTAAGACAGGGAGGGAAACTGTCTTTGACAAAAGGGAGACGGTACAGATGCAAACACACGATACATCTGCAGATAAGAAAAGGTTCATCAGGCATCTCAGGGTCAAAGTTGAGGAAGAACTTTATGACTTACGACGAATGATATGAATGGTAAATGAGCGTGCAGTAAAGGAGTAATATTTGCAGATGGGGGTAAAACCAAAGAGAATGACGTGCACCTAAAAGGAACTTAAGCATAATGGAAATTAAAGATTGGTCATAACTGCTGGGGGAGAAATGTCCTGCATCGTGTCCCCAAGGCCTGAGTCATCTGGTGGTTTTGGTGAATATTGCTCAATATTTTATTTTGGTGGAAACTTTTTCTCAGTGTTTTGCACCATTCATTAACTGATCTAATCTTGAGCACTGGAATGTTACTTTTTCTTACGTAGGGGTCACATTAACATTCATCCGAGCAGAAACTTTACACTTTACTGAGCACCTAAAGAAAGTCTAACAGGTGCATACACATTCCCTCTTCTTCATGCACTGAATAACTGCAAGCTCCAACTTTAGTGGTGAGTCATGAGAGAAACATGTCATCAGGTCCTCTCACTTGGTGAGGACAGGTTCAGCAAAGCTTTCCCGTGAACTCTGACCTGACCAGAGCTGTCTATAAAAAAAGTGTTGGGAGAAGTTCAACACCCCGCGAGCCTCAACTCACTCAACTCGCTGCAGTCAAGGCCGACTGGCAGTCTGTGAGAAGGGTCTAACCACTGCTGAGCAAAGAGGAGAGCGAGACAGTGCCAGACATTCAGTCACTTGACTCACATTATTACCCAGAGGAACATCCAGTGGATACAGTGAGTACAGTTTCTCTCTCACTGCCCTGTCAGACAGGAATCCAGCTTTAACTACAACAAGAGGAAACAACAATCCAAACATGCACCTGCTCAGACAGGAATCCAGCTTTAACTACAACAAGAGGAAACAACAATCCAAACACACAGCATTAATCCCTCTTTTTTGGGAGTATTTCCTAGAATCTGATTAAGCTACAGGTGTGTAACATGGTTAAACCATCTGTGGGAGTAAGTCAACAAAACACTAGATATGAATTTAAGTCTGCAGGAAATTGGAGATCAGTTTTTCATGTCCGTGGCAATGCCTAACTATAAAAAACAATAAAATGACCTTGAATATTGAAAAAAAATCATTTTGGTACTTCTGGTTCAAAGATGGTATGTTTGCCTTCCACAAAGAAATCTGATCGCAGTGATTTTGGGCCCCTGTGTGTGCACCTGCATTACATCTGAAACGTGTGCAGTCCTTTGTCAAAGCTCACATCTAAGCCCCTTAGTGGGACCCAGCCCAAATACATTTGGTTTAACTTAGAGCTGGACCACAGTGTTCAATCAGGCCCAAATCACAATCATTAAAAAGAACCAAAAAGCCAATCTGACAGAAATGATGTCTTCGCACTGCAGGCCAACTGGTGACACTCCACAGAGTTTATGGAGCGTGCGCTTTTACACAAACAACTAAATACAAATTTAAAACATACAAACATAGTTTACACATGCATACACACATAAACGACACACACACACTGTGGTTGGGGATGACTTTCTTGAAAAAAAAAAAAATTAAATGCAGCAGACTCAGACAGCTGGAATTCATGCTGTATGACATAATCGCAAGCAGGCTAGCCAAGCTAGTTAACACACACACCCACACACACGCGCACACACACACATACCCATTACATAAACCAGTGATTTACAACACAAGTTAGAAAGAAGAGTAACACCCATTTCTTGGACAATAAGACAACCATTTCCTGCCTCTTTGTCAAAAGCACACTTGTATATTCTCTCTCTCTCTCTCTCTCTCTTTCTCTTTCTTACACACACACACACACACACAGTCTATCATCCCTCCTAAAGTGGAAACATAAGGAGAGGAACTGGAGAGGTGCTTGGGTCACCGGGGTTGATTGAGAAAGCGGGACAATACTTCACCTCCTCAGCCTCAGCATGGGGGGAAGAGTAAGCTCTTTTGGCTACTTTTAAAATGTTATTGAACTACATGTCCAAGGTTGAAGTGCAATAAGTCACGTGTAGCAGTAAGAAATCAGTCTTAAATCACCACAAAGATATATCGCAAAACCTTGACCTGAGCGCGGACATGTGGTGTTGAATTCAGATGGATACACAAATGCCTCAGAGAGGAAATCAAGGCCGACCGGACTGCAAATCATTCGGCCAGAAGCAGAAATATTTTCTTCAAGGGCCCGGCACCACGAGTCATTCCCGAAACTATGAGAAAACCTCAGCGAATGGCCAAAAGATGAAGACCAAACAAAGCCCGTTGCAAGGGTCCTATTTTATTACTTGTCTGAAAAGGACTCTGAACAAATATTTGATTCGACATTTCAGGATTCATTAGAGGACCAAGGCCGTCACCATGGTAGCAAGTGCCATAGAGGTAGGATGTGTACGCAGATTATACATCTCTGCAGAGTTGAATCTGAAAGCAGAATATGTAAAACTTTGGTAACACCACTGCAAAAGCAACACTATTAGCATTCGAAATTGCATGAAAAAACATGCACATTTTGTTAGCTCTCGTTTATAGTCATGTGTGCTTTAATGGAGTCATCAGAAAAAGGGCTGAAACAACAGATGAGGAAAGTCAAGGCACAGCGTGTGAGGAGCTCACTGCCTTCAGGAGGACGCAGGTGTCGGTGTAGCTGACGTGAACCCATCAGACTTCATCACTCTGGCACTGAGAAGAAGAACTTGACAGCAAGTCAGACTTAATTTGTCAGTGGCTGGGAAAATATTTCAGTTGCAGTCATCGAGACAAACGGCTAGATGGCAGGGAGTGAGACAACCCAAAAAGCAAAGCAAATATCTTAAATACACTAAATATGTTGATTCTGTAACTTAGTGACTGATTTGTCTTTAACTTTGCCTACCTCAGAGACAACTGTAGCACAAATGAGATTAGATTTGGCCCCAAATTTTCATACTTGACTGCCTAATCCAGCAGATGATTACGGTTTGCTGTGACATAAAATGCAAAACAGAGGGCAAAATTTCTAAATGTTGAAATCAATGAAAACTGAGCTAAAATGGTGTACAGATTTCTGTGATTCTGAAGAAGCCTCTAGGATAAGAAGTGAAATGTCTCCAAGAACCTCAAGCAAGTCCAGTTGACTATCTTCTCACTTCTAGAAATGATCATGACCTGGATGACTGAGATGCTTCAGACAGTTTTGCGGTAGACATTTAACAAGAAGTACAGAATGATCCATAACCTCAAGGCCTGAAATTAAAGTCCCCCCCATCACGCAAAACACCTCAAGCAAAATAAAAGTGAATAAAGTGAAAATCCTAGGGTGACAAACAAAAAACAGCATGAGCAAAGGGCAACCAGACCACAGACTTTGTTATCAGTCAGTCAGCTATCCAACCATGAAAGAGGGCCTTTCATAGGAACACCCAGA
The DNA here is from genome assembly GCA_023238725.1 of Scortum barcoo. Classification (NCBI taxonomy): domain Eukaryota; kingdom Metazoa; phylum Chordata; class Actinopteri; order Centrarchiformes; family Terapontidae; genus Scortum; species Scortum barcoo. The sequence continues at coordinate 9,371,846 of CM041553.1, read as the reverse complement.
AAACAACAGCCACAAATAGAAACGAGCAGCTCCTAACGGCTCCTTATCACTGCTCAGACACCAGTAAACAGACACCTATGAAAAGACAGACTGAATAAAAGCATTTGACTGTATCGCTCCTCCTTTCCCTCAGGGCCGGACTGCAGTCACAAGGCAAGGAGACATTGCATTACAGATCCTGAACTTTTAAGACAACTTTTTAGAACAAGCAGAGGACTAATTACAGGCAGCAGCTCATCTCTTAACAATGCATAAAAACCCAACCCCCCATAAACGTCAAGCACATAAACCTACGCGCCCCCCACCACCACCACCAACCCTCTGAGCATGCTGACACTTGAGAGGGCGGCACCTCTCTTCTGCACACAGAAAGCCATCTAGGGCCCATTCACAGCTCTCGGCTTTATTCTTCTCAATAGTAAAAGCAATCTGAAAGGAGGGAAGAGGGCCTCTGCTGTTTCATTAAACATGAAGCAACCAAACTCTCCTATTTTCTTCTTCCCGTCTTAGAAGTTTCTCATGTAGCCTTAACTTGAGCACGCAGAAACAAAAAAAAGAATCCACGCATCAAGCTCAAAAACACGTACGAGTTCATCACAGGTCCTTTTTCTTTGCCACTGTCTGCTCTGTCTCAGCTGCACAGAGGCAACAAGAGCAGACAGCAGTGAGATAGCAGCCCCAATGGTGGAGAACACAGCATCCATTATAGCACACACAGAAAACAGAGAGAGAGAGAGAAAGAGGCACCATCCATGAGACAATCAGCTAGCTTTGTAAAGAAACTGTGTCACAAACCTCCTTTACAGACGATTACAGTGAAGCTGCTGCGTCTGAACCTCCCTCTTCTCCAGACAGTTGTGATCCACCTGCACTGCAGCGAGTCCTCTCTCTCTCCCTCTCTCTCTCTAACACGCCTCTCCCATTGTAGCAGCGTAAAACTGTTGAGCCGGCTGCCCTCTTTCCTTCACGCTCCTCCTCCAGTATCTCCCTTTCTTTTTTTTTTTCCTTTAGTGCTCTTCCTCCTAAAGCAGGAGTCGCTCTGCTGTATCTGGTCCTGTGACACACTGATAGAAAACACAACTTATCTGCTGCACGAACTGCAGAGGACTAACCAGCATGCAAAGAGGGAGAGAGATGGGAGGGGGGAAAAAGTGGGCGCTGATGGTGGTAGTGGGGGTTGAAGAGGGGAAGGGGGAGGGTCAAACCTGATTTAAATTCACACACACGCGCGCACACGCACACAGGAGTGAGAGACCAGGGTCTTTTACCCTCAGGGTGCTTCAGTGATCTTTTGTGAAAAAGACCTTCAAAGATTTTTGCGCCATTCCTTCTTTTAAAGTATGTTATTCACTGGCCCAGACTTGAGGGCAAAGGGAGGACTCAGAGTGAAAGGAAAAGTAAAAGTCTTCAGAAACTTACTGGATTTATTCCCTCTCTATTCTTTCATCCTTATCCTCCTCCAGTTCCCTCTTCATCTCTTCCTATCCACCCCCGTCCTTTCTTTTGAGATCAAACTTTAAACTGAAATTTCCCCTCTCCTCTCTACCATTGTTGCTTAAGTCCTTGGCGAGGCTTTAAAAAACGCCACACTTTATTTCATGTTGCAAGGTTTGACGAGAGAGAACCTTCCCCTACTTTCCCTCCACTAAAGGGTCCCTCCCTCCCCATTACTCCTCCAAACAACATCCAGCACTCTCCCTGATAGCAGCTTAACAACCTCCTCATGTGAGGAATCTCCCTCCACACAAAAGAGTTTGGAGGAGAATTTGTCCAAAACAAAGAGAGGAAGGAGGTGCTGGCTTTCAGAAATTGGAAAATTTGCATAAAACATTGAGATGCTGAATTTTTTGTGAGCTTTTTTTCTGTGTATTTAACAAACAGACACAAGAGTGGTATCACCTTTCTTTAATTCTGGGTAAGGACGTGAACAATTGTATTTCCAAAATATCAAAGTATTGCTTTATCAGAAAGCTTAAAGCACACATATGAATGGTAAAATGTTAAATTTTACTTTTCGGTAGATGTTGTTGGGACCATACTTTCTACAAATAATCAATTTGTTAAATTGGGTGACACAAAAGGGGCCAAAGGAATTACATTAAATTAGCATGTGAAAGGCATGCTCAGTGACTACTTCACACTTACCAGGGCTGTCTGCAGAGTTCAACTCAGGAAGCATCTTCACATTTTTTCCCTCCCTGTTCCCTGACAAACTTTCATTGCATTTAGCATCTGCACCCTCACCAGAGACAAACAAAGCTCATTCTGCACATTGAAGGCTTTTATGGACCTCGTTTGGTGGGGATTCAGAAGACTTACTGAGGAAAATCATTTTCCTGGAGGCCTTCAATTTCTCAGAACTCTGTTTAGAAGAATTAAAAAAGACATCAGCTGATGTTTAACATCCCATCATGCAAAGACAAATAGCTGGTGTGTGTCATTTATGGTCAGTCAGAGCAACAAACAAATCTCAAATGAATTTTTAATTGCTGCCTCCTCACAGACGCTTCCATTTGGAGGGTAAAAGCTTGGCTTTACTGCTGACTAGGACAGAAACAAGGCAGACAATAATTATAGGAAGCAAAAATACATGCTACTGTCCAAAGCCGGCAAGAGAGGCAAGTAAGCCAGCTGAGCCTAAATCAATTCAGAATTAATTATTCAAGCAGAAAGAAGGGGAGACACATTCTGGCCAAGCTTATATATACCCAGCCGTCAATCTTTAAGTGGCAGGGATTCCCTGCTTACACTGCTTGTCGGTGCGGTGAGTGTGGTTCTGTGTTTGTCAAACTACATCTAGAAGAGAGGATCAATCCCTCATCATTCCTGAAAGCAGTGAATCTCCCACATTGGAAACTATTTGGCTGTGGTGTGTTGAAGCTGCGCTGGAATAAACGGCATCCTCCGTGTTGGCGGTAATAATTTGTAGTCGACAGCTAATGGCTCGTGTTTGCAGAAAAGCCTCAAACCTGCACAGTCCTGTATGGTCTTATGGCCTTTTAAGTCCCACGTATTGATGGTAAGATGCTTCACACCTCACAGACCCATTTATCAAACAGCAAAAGAAACACAAGAACCAGCAGCACATCAACTCTCACGGCCCCTTCAGCTCTCTCAGACCATGCATACCTGTCCCAGAATAAACCTCGCCCTATGGCCTCCTGCAGCACAGCCGGAGCTGTATGCCTGGTCTAACATTAGCGCATCTTTACTTGAAATGTGCAGGGGCCCGGCACTCTCCGTGGGTTAAAAAAGGATGTGCATCTAGATTATTTATGAGCGAGATTGTTAGTTGTAACTTTCTACAATAAGTGGAGAACGGAGAAAGATGGAGCAGGGCACTTTGCAAATGGCAGATGGTGTCTGCATACTGCACGTTAATAAGCACTCATAGGTGGGTAATTATATAGCTTGTGTAGAGTGGGATGAGCTCTAAAGACATATTAATGTTGTAAATCCATGCTGGTTGGTAATTCTGTGTGTGTACATAGAATCTGTGCATACCATAGTAAGAGTCATACTTTTCTTAACTCAGTTGTGAAGTGCTTGTCTGTGAGTATCCTTCCATTAATAGCCCCTGACATAACACTACGCAACTCAGCACAGCAGAACAAACAACTGGACACTGAAGTGAGTTCACATGTGTGTGTATGACCCTGTTGCTGAATGTCACAAAAGCAGCAGATCGGACTTTAGAGCCCCCCAACCCAAGTCTTTCAAACTTCATTTGCCATTTGTCCCACCTAGAGCCACGACTGATGATTTATGGAGTTCTTTCCACTGTTACTTGTGACAAATATGTAGCTTTTCCCCAATCAAAAATATCCCAGTATACAGTCTGGAGCAGTGGAAGAAGCCATACCCACAGAACTGCAGCATCAACAAGAATAATACAATCGTTGTCTTTCTACTTGTCAGAATGTCCTCTTCTGAAAAAGAACAAAATGTGCCCAAAAATCCGATCTAGTGGCTAAAAAAACATTATTTCTCTGCCCAGAATCCAACTCTGCGTATGCTGAGTGAATAAAATCTAACTACTCCCTGCAGAGGATAGTGAGGCAACGTAACTGCTGACGCAAGTTCAAATCCCCTGAAAAACCCAGAGGAAGGGCTGGGATTCACCTGCAGTGGCTTGCAGTGGCCTATTGGCCTGCTCCCAGCAATGAAAATAAACCACGTTCGGGTTTGTGGAGTAGAGTGAAGCTGATGCAGGACATATATCACAGTGACTGATTGTCACTGAAATATGAGGGATATGTGGTCAAAGTGTACAGACAGAGCATAATGTATATTAAGCCCCCAAACAGAAATAAACAGCTTGAGATAATACCACAATACCTAAAATTGTTTAAAAGAAAACACATAACTGTATGTATGTTACATTTATGCATTATTTATTAAGGTCCTTCAGGAGTCTATAAGGTTTCTTATTTCATAGCTCTCGTTGTTCACAAAATATGACATTTAATAAATAATTCATGTGTACATGTCATACTCTATAATAACTAAACCTGACAAAATGTCTCTAAGCAAACAGCTTTTTTAATCATCCAGATTCATTTTTCCTCATTTACAGATTTCGGTCGACTTGAGTCCTGAGGCAACCTCCCCACACAGTTTGGGGTGTGGGGACTCTTGACCTATTTGTAGTAGGGAGGGGGGTTCTCTTTACTTCCCCATGTTGACTGTAACACCATGTGACAGAGGTAAACATGGTGTTTCAGTTAATGAGTCCATGTCTGGCGGAGGGTCAGGAGGTGCTCATTATGGTAAAAAAGCACACTGCGACGGGGACTTAAACTTGGGATGGTTAAAAGGGTTAACATGTCTTCATTTTAAATTGAATAATCCAATTGGTAAAACATCAATGAAAGCATGTTGTTTAACACTGACGTTATATATCAGATGAACACTTGTGACTCCTTTGGAAAGAAAAAGCACTCATGCCGGTGGCTCCATAATAATGACTTAACATTTAGCAAATGCAGGAAAGTCATCTACCTACAACAGGCCGTAAAATCATGAAAAATCAATCTGATCTCCTAGCGTGATCCAGAGGGAGCTGTTAAGACCTGAAGTAAATCTCACACATATCTGAGGAGAGGTGGGGGGTTCTGGGCTGTGAGAGCCCCGTGTCGACAAGAGGCCCGGGCTTTAAGTCTGCCTGGCTCCAGTGGAGACAGCGAGGGAAAGATCCAGACAAACACAGCTCGCTGCCAAGCATCGTTACTTACAACACCCAATCCACTCCACACCACATTTCCACTGCCAGTCGCCAGAATCAGTAATGATGACATTAGATAAAGACAACCATATTTGAGAACAAAAATAAAAAAAACTCTCCTGCAGAGCAAATCAAATTAACTTGGGATGAGCTATTGGAAAGAAAAGGGTTCGGACATTTCAGTGTTTTTATGCATTAGGACAGAATGACTGAGGAGTGTAAATATTTTTGAATCATTGCATGGCTCCGTTGTGAATAATGATGTGTAATCATGGTTGTCAGTACCCTCTAAATTTCAAGGTTTTTGGATAAGCAGCTAGTAAAAATAAAGCAGACTGATGTTTTGATGGTGCACTTTCATGACAGCTGTAATGATGCTGGTAATAAAATTCTCTATAACGTATCTGGACTCTCTAAAGCAGAGATGGGCCACAATAGAGTGTTTGTTATTGCCTGTGGGGAGCTCCTGGTGTGTGCCCTATTTAGGGAAAAGAACAGAAAGATTTAAATGATTATAAGAACAGATATAAAACGAAAATACAGACAGAAGAGGAGCCTTTGTTGCAGGATGCACAAGCAGCACATGGGCCTGTCAGGAATAAGAGGCTACGTCCTTCCAAGTTTATTTTAGTGCACGAGGTAGGAGCAGATGTAGGAGATCACAAGGTAAAAATCTTTGTTAGGTCCTACAATACATGTGTTGCTAATGCTTCTGCCTACAGAGGCCTGGAATGACACACCAACGAAGAACAAAATGCACCTGGGAATGCTCAACACTACCCAACACACACAAAAAAAGTATTTCCGGGTGGATTGTTCCTTTAAGACTGACCTGAGCACTGTCAGGTCGTGTCAGACTTCAGCTGCAGAGTGCTGAGCTGTAACACTCCCATCTCCTCGTCCTCCCTTTACTGCAAGTCCATTTTCTCCTCTAGTGTCATGAGGAGGCTCTAATGAATCAGCCTATTGAGCCGGGCAGAACTGTGCACAGGCTTTGACACTGCAAGTGCGTGTGTGTTTGTGTGTGAGAGTGAAAGAGAGAGAGTGAGTGTGAGAGAGTGTGAGTGTGTGTGTGTGTGTGTGTGTGTGCTACGGTCCAACTTTCCCAGCCTCCCAGAACACAAAGCTGTCGTTTGTGGCCTCTCAGCACTACAAAAGCCCCACAGGCCACCAGAGCTGAAAGTGAATGTGTGTGAGTAAGTGTGTGTAACTGTATGTCTGCTTGGCTGTATAGTATATGTGCTCGTGTGCCGTGTGTTACGCTAAATATGTGCACATGTAAAAAGAATCAGCTGCAGCTTTTTTTTTTTTCTTTTTCTTTTTTTTTTTTTTTTAATACACGTGTGCATGTGTTTGTGAATGCGGTCAAGATGTGGCCACATACATCCAGCCTGCATTTCACTGGGATGTGCCTAATGATTACAAGACAATATCATGTGGCCCAGGCCCAGAGTCAAACATAAACTCAACCACCACACCGCAGCACACAGACAGGCCGCCACAAAGCTAAAGATATACGGCTGCAGCAACAAGACCAGAACTCCTTCTTAGATCTTAACACAACTACAAAAAGAGGCCAACAAATCATATCAGATGTGGCTGTAAAAACACAACCCAAATGCAATACATGAGCAGCCAGCCAGAGACACAAACACACACAAACCAAACTCCTCCTCTGGCGGCTGTCAGGACTGATGAGTCACCACGGAGACAGCTGTTATTTATCAGGGAAACACCCATTCTGATTATAATTAAAACTGTTTGTAACCACAAATCAGAAAGTGTCAGTGCTTGGAAAGACCCCTTTTGATTAATATCAATTCACATGGTCACTACAAATCTGTGTGTGTGTTTGTGTGTATTGATGTGTATGTGTATGTGTGTCCACCAGGCCTACAGAGAGAGCAGACGGTCAGACTGTGAACTTGACCTTTCCCAGACTCTCGTCTGTCTAACCATGCTGTCATCTATTTCTTATAGCGACTCAACCACACTATGAAAAACAGATATAAATTAAATTGTTTAAATTAATTTAATTCATTTAAATTCTAGCACTTGTACAATCCCTCAATAAATTTGACACATTTTAGAAGATTAACAAGAATAAACTTGTAATAAGCTCAACCCCTGTTATGCTGGAGGGCTGGGCTGAACATCATTACACCATTATCTGTGTCAGATGTACCCGGCCTTTTATGATTTACACCCAAAGACTCTCCCTCAAAGTCCAAGAACTGCACTACTTTTATTGTTTCCACCCTCTATAAAATCCATCACTTTGGCTGGATGCCTACAGTCTTTTTATGTTCCTGTAGTATGGTCTGTACCCATCAACAGCTGCCCAGGAAAAATGTGGATCATTCAAAACTTATTTATTACTCTTGCAGATTGATCCAGTAGTCTCTGAAATGAAGCCAGCTTAGTGTGTGTTGACCAGTGTTTGACTGAGAAGGTGCGTGAGGCATGACGGACAGAGGATGTATTAGAGATGATAAAGAGAAAAAGAGATACATACAGGGTGCGTGCAGATCAGTCTTGTCAGGGTTTGGGTGTGTGTGTGTGTATATATATAGACAGACAGATATCAGGAACCCATTTTTGCACTTTAAATTACACTTTAATGCCCTGGTCTATGAAAATCATGGTAAAGTTTTAAATTGCAATCACTGTCAATCAAAGAAAGTTGAATATCATTTTTTTGTGTTTTTGCTTTTCCATCTAATTGTCTTGTGCATTGTTGTGCCAAAAATGTAAATGTATTAAAATTTGGCAATCTTTCTGTATCGCTTTATATACGTTATGAAGTTACATATAAACCAATATTACAGCCTGTATTTGACCAGTTGTGGAATATTTGTATCCCTGATCCCTGATGTATTTTTAATTAACTCCACTAAGTGTACGTATTTTTACACAGGTGTGTGTGTGTGTGTGTGTGTGTGTGTGTGTGTTTGGACCAGCCTGGAGATAAGAGCAGCTATGATGCCATCCAGATGACTGGAGCGGAGACAGCAGGCAGTTAGCATCAGCGCCAAGTCAAACCAGCATCTCAGGTCACAGAGCTGAATAACTTCAACATGAGAACATTATCTGAGGCCTGAGAGGATAGAAAAGATGCCTTTTGACTGGAAGGTAGCAGGTTTGAGCCAGACCAGCTGGAGAATCTGGGTAATGGTTTTCTCTTTATTGACGTATAATGTATTAAGTATACTGTGCTTTGTATTAACATGAGTCTGCTCCGTACCGTTCATGTCATTCTGTCCAAACTGGCAGGTTAAAAAAAAGGCAATTTACTTAACACTTTTGCTTCATGAAATAATAGCAGGCAGATCCAAACAAGCCATTGAACTCATCTTGCTTCTGTAAAAATGCACTATGAATGATATTACAATCAGGTGCATGACATCAGCAAGGCAAGGCAGCCAGGAAGGGCTGCATGCTGGGACATTTAACAAAGTCAGAAGATGAGGAGACTTTAAATGAGGGCGGAAGGAGACGCTGACGTCTCTTCGCTGCCCTGCTGAGCAGAGGACAGCTCGTCTTACTGAAGGGAATGTAAAAATGACGGGAGGGAAAGATGGGAAGAGGGAAGGAGGAAGACAATAGATGACAAACAGCCAGAAGAGAAACTGACAGGAGCATGTACTGGAAGTAGGAGGAGAGAAAAACAAGAGGTGAGACTGAGAAAAGAGAAGGACAAATAATTCAAGGATGAATGAGAATGACCAGTGGAAAGTTTTGACCTTAGCTTCCCTGCTCCTGTAAATGGTTTAGCAGTCATGTGGTTTTATATCACTTTTCTCTTCCTCTGTATTTTTTTGCTTTGGCCCTCAATTTGTCTTTTCAGGCTTCCTCATTGTGCAGACACCCTCTAAACCCCTCAGGAATGCCTGGTCATTTCTTTTCTTTTCCTCCTCCTTGTTGTGTCGTTGTTACCTGGTTACACCTAGACCACTTGTGATGCCAAGTGTTTCACTCTTTCACTAACCACCTCTCTCACAGACATTAGTCACAAGAGAGTGGCTTACAGGAATGGTTAGCTGCAGAGAAAGAGAAAGCAAGTGCTTGTGGAATCTTTTTAGGCATATTACTTAGATCAGCTATAATCCAGACTGTTATAATAGCTGCCCAACACCAGAGAGCATACACACAAAGTTGGCAACCAGGTGGTGAATAAATTGGAGCATTTAGCTGCTAAAAAGCCAGATATTTCCCTCAGTAGAGTAAGCTGACAGAGATCAAACAGAGTCAAAAGAAAGTGAGTATTGGACTTACATTCACCTGCTAGACACAAACCTGGATTGACTCTAAATAAACACTAATGTCATTTTGTATCTGCTCCATATGTAAATAAGCAACGGCTTACCAAGACATCCCCCAGATCAATTTTATATTGTGATAATTTGTCAATGCTGCAATTACAGGTTGTTGTGCTGCCCTCAGATGCCCCCCCCCAAAAAAAAAGTCACTGCAACTTTAAAGAATGGGAAAGAGGATAAGAATTTACTTGATTCGCGCATCACTACCACTAATTTTCATTATTACATAATATATATAATTATATAATATTTTATATCATATAGACTATGTCAACACAAACTAGGGCCAAATGCAATTTAGTGATGTGTATAACTTCTCAACTCTGCTATCAGTGCAGGATAAACCAAATCACAGAAAGAACTGCGAAACTCATTAAGGGATTACACCAACAGCTGTTAATCCATTTTCTATTGTGGTGTAATTTATAAATGGAGCATTAGGAGCTTAGCCAGATGGCTTAGCTGTCGTTTGCACTCTACATGGCAAACAGGTCCAAATCACAAGGCTGTCAGCTCCGCTGGGAATCCTGTGGCAGGGTCCTTGTTGATAATTACACTGAATCAACTTGTCAGGGAGCACTGTGACATTTTGTAAATAAGATTAGATTTAGTCTTAACACACTGACTGAGACTGAGTTATAAATCTGAACAATAACATGCATACAATTTTTGGATCAGAACAGGCCTGTTCTGTTATTCCTTCTTCAATGTCTGTGAGAAACAGATTGTAACAACATGTTTTCATCTTTGCTTTAATTTGTACAGAAATGAATATTCACTGCAAATTTGAAAAAAACATATTTTGTTCTCACGCCCGATCATCCAGTCTTATTTCAGCCTCAAAAAGCCTGCTGCTCATAATGCTGCTGTGTCGTGAGTTAAGTACACATGGAGGTCTATCAACATACAAAGCAGCAAATTCCCAATCATGCTGTGTGTAAAACCATTCAACTCATTGATCTAAATATAAAGTGCATTATCATTAGCAAGGACAAGTCACAGCAGTAATCAGAGATACACACTAACAGAGTCTTGAACACTGAACTGAAGCTCTCTGCAACTTCACCTGGTGAAGGTTCAGATGGTCATATGCACAGACAGTACACAGACATGAGGACTACTGTCGCCTAACTCAGCCTGCACCAGAGCTCTGAGAAGTATCTGACACATTATGAGACACGTCAGCAAGCAGAGCTGCATTCTTTTATTTCCCCCTGACCTCACCAGCCCCGGACCTGGGAGATATGCCAAACTGGGACTGAGAGGATGAGACAGAGATACTCTAAAAGTATCTGACAGAGAAAGAGGGAGTGAGTTGGAGGGTAAGATAAGACAGTGAGACTGAGAGACAAGACGGGTAAAGAAACACACAGAGAGAGACCTTTCTCAGTTTGGATTGTTGTGTCTCTTATCACACACTGAACATGAAAATATCTAAAGGCTTAAACTACAGATTCATAGCAGTATTCACAGATGAAGATATCTCTATATAAAAGACAAAAAACTTTCAAATGTCATTTCCCAATAATCAAAGGAATCATATGTGTCCTTGGCCTTGACATGGAATAAACTTGAATCCAGAACATCTGTGTGCTTCAAAGGGATTTCCAAAGTTTGTTTAAAGTGTGCCTGACAGTTGGAGGTGAACATACTGACACGGCAGAGACATATCAAGAATGAAAGAAAGTCAACACAGACAAGACAGGTGGGGACAGTCAAGCCCAGATTAGGGAGGGAGAGAAGATGAGGAATTAAAACCACAGAGAGAGAGAGAGAGAATAGGGAAGCCCAAAAAATATGAACGATGTGTTAAATACAGCCCTCAGAGTAAGTTAGCAGGTACTGGTGGAACAAATGAGATTATCCCAGCAGAGTGTGAGAAGTGAATTTGTCTAAAGAGGGGAAGGCAACGTGGAAAAAAGTGGAAATGGAGAATGACAGCTGTGGCCTGTGGAGCCATGTGCAGCAAATTCTCAATGTAATCCACAACTCTTTAAAGGTTACTATAGAGCTGGTACAGATGAATAAAGGCAAGGTTGAACAGGTTAGACTTTGAAGATGTTAAAGATGTTGGAATTAGAGACTATCAATCAAAAGTGTTATATATTAGTGTCCATATTGTATTTGGTAAATATAGTGGTTCACATTCTCATTCTTGCTTTTTCCACGAGCTACTGACAGATGCCACAAATTCAACATAACAGAATGAGTTCTAGACTATTTTGAAAATCTCAGAAAAATACTTGAAGGGCTTCACCGAAGATGTGCATGCTGGGAAAAAATTATTTATGTGACACTCAGTGAAGCCAAGGTACGAAATGGACTAATGATTAATACTTTATGTGACAAATAAGATCCTTGTTAGGTTTCATGACCACATGTAGGCAAAGGAGTAAGGGAGAAATATAAATAAATATAAATAAATAAATATAAATAACATAATATATATATATATATACATAGAGAGAGAGAGAGAGAGAGAGAGAGAGAGAGAGAGAGAGAGAGAGAGAAAGAGAGACCAAAAAAAATGGCTTCCTTTACAGGATAACTTCCAATGCAATAAAATGTCTGGCCAGAAGCCGTCTGTAAGCTTACCACTGACCAAAGCCATGTCATTTATTCAAGGATCTCCAAAAAGAGCTCACTATTACTCTCCATTTACCTTCTGTGTCCTTGAGAAAACCAAAGAGGAGGGTGGAGGCGTTTGGGCTGACAGGCCAAAACTTCAGACTTTTTCCGCCATTTTATTTCCCATCAACTATGAGTGTAACAGTGTAAAATAATACACAGAACAGAACTGTGCTGTTGATGCAATCAACAGGTGTTTAAAAAGCTTGAGCAGGAGCTGAAATGGTGCGTGTTGATGTAGAAACTCTTACCTCTCAGGGGACCGCTTGGGTTAACAACGTCTCGCCAACTAGGACAAAAACAGACACAAACACATTATTGCTTTCCGCATCCAAGTCTTCTGGGGCTGCTACAGCCATCCACTAAAACTCAGAGTTGTGTCTGAGATGAAGAAATCTGTCACAATTAGAGGCAGACACATTTCATTTGCTTTAAATGTTATTTACTTATCGTGTGGTTTCTGAAGTCTCTAATGTCAGAACACAAAAACAGAAATTAGCCAGGAATGAATGAAATTAAAAGGAAGACAGCCTTTACAGTATAGTCTTACACTTGAAACCTTTTCATTATCCTTGAAAACTCTGCATGCTCTGTAATTCAGCATCTTTGCCATACTGAAATAAAGAAAAACATCAAAACAAAGATATTCAACATTAGTGAACACCTGTAATCTTTCTTTTTTATTGGGTGACAGGTATGGACTTATGTTACTTATATATCCTCTGCCTTGGGTGTCTTTTTACTTATACAGGCTTACTTATACTTATACAGGCTTGGAACTAGCCAACATCTTCACAAAGGAAAACATTAAATTCCCTCCTTCTTCTCTTATGAATCATTCCCCGAATGGAAGACTGGAGACAAATGGAGATGTCATCCAAGTGATCATTATTCCCTCCCTATGGTCTCTGTACTACAGGAACCACCTCTGGATGCAGTTCAATTACTGCCCATGTAGATATGTTGGTATGGGTGTCTCACATGAGTTTCAGACCTCAGTGTGTTTGTTCTCGGTCACAGTGGTCAGCAGTTTCCACTGCAGAGAGTGGGCGCCACCTCCGTACTGTTCTGGCGGCTACACAGAGCAGCGGGCGGCCTGAGGGACTCAGTCTGCCCTTGATAGTCATCTATGTCATCTGTACAAACACCAACTGTGTCAACACCAGGGAACACGGCTCACTGTAGGAGAACACGAGAGCTATTGATAGCATTGGAGATGTGTTATTGCTGAGGGTGCTGCACCTGCATTCCATTATAATGATAACTGGCTACTGGGAATTTTGGGGTCGTCCCAAAATAACACATAAAAAATATTCCAAACCTATGTATAAAATAATACAGAACAATGTGTTTGGAGAACAAACTATGCAGCCATGAGTAATAAAGTGATTAACTTTACATAAATCCACAGAACTCACATAAGGTGGCATTCAGCAAAACAGCTAAAAGCTGAATCTTGCATGACTTGCATTATGTAAGTGTGGGCACAATGACTGGAAGTGTTTGTTTCTTCTGGGAGTTGTGCGAGAGGTTGTAGAACACCTGAAATGTGAAAAGCCCCAGATGGCACAGCAGTTGTGGAAACACACTTCTGTGCAGCTCGGCTGAGTGAATGGGAATTAAAACCACCTGCTGTATCTGGTGGGGATGTTTTTCCTGTTAGTGGAGGTGGAGAAATGAATTTTCCTCCCGTTTTCAGATGTGGAATGACAACGGGAAGTGTGAGACGTGTGAGAAGCTTGAAGCTCGACAGCAAGTCTGCATTCTTTCATAACTCCAATCTATCTAGCCACATAAAAAGCATTAAGAAGCCAGCAGGTCACTCAGCTCTTTGGTGACAAATCCAGGGATGAATTTCAACACAGCTCTCAGCCTGGTTATCTACTATGCACCCACGGCCTATTTCAACCTAGTTCTTTGTAACCAGATATATTAGGACTGTGCCTATCAAGTTGAGACTGCAGTTCACGCCTAGCATCAGCGTCAGAGTCTCAATTTCAGACATGTCTCGACTGACCACTTGTGAGAAGTCTGTGGCTCAGGAGGTAGCACAGGTTGCAGGGTAGACGGTTTGATACCTCCTCCGCATGTTAAAGTGTCCTTGAAAAACTCAAGAGCAAATGCTCCCAATGCTTATGCCTCGTAATATGTGTGTAAATGGACAGATGAGCGGAAAACCTTTTGGATAAGAGCATCATATAAATGCTCCAAGTGGACACAGGATGCCTTTAGATACCTTTAGATTAATTGACTCCACATAGGGACACTTTTGTCTACAGATGAATTTGACACAAAGATGCAAAGCGCTGCATTGCAGTTCCAAACAAACAAAAGCCAACATAATCAATGCCTTCGGCTCGTACCCTTGCTGGGATTATAAAAAAAGTCAGTGTTGGCATACAAATAATTGGCCACTTCTCCCCAACTTCCCTCTTTCATCACTGTTGCCCTACACTGAGAGAAGAGTTAAACCTTTAGAAACACAACATTTTATTGCTGTGATAATAACCTATAAACTGAAAAAAGAAGAGTATAAACAGACCAACCAACAGGAGGAAGTCATGCAGCCACAGGGACACAATCCCTCACCTGCTTCCCAACCACCACTTCCACTAGTTTTTGATGTGGCCGAGCCAGAAGGGACTGAGCTTTTCTCCCTGATCATCATTTTCATGCTTTATAACTCTGATACCTTAACATGACTTTTTTTTTTTTTTTAGATTGTTTTATTTGTTTTTACTTATTTGATCATTTAATAGTGATTGAGGAGAGAGACAGGAAATGTGGGGAAAGAAAAGGGGAGGTCAGGTTGCCAGCAGAACTACCATCATAACTCTTCCTTGGTTTCAACTAAACTGCTACACTTTTTTTTTTAACCAGAGCATTTGTATAATAAATTACGTCGCTTCCATGCCGTTTGACATCCCCCAACATCCAGGCATCCTCGAGATAACCACCACATTTAAGGTGCATGGTGGTCACCCCTTGTTGTTTCACATGAATCATTGAACTATCAAGAATATATAGCGGTGTCATGGCCTGTAGCCCTGACATTAGTCTCATGAGCAGGTTCAAGCCACGCTGTCAGCAGTATGTATAACCTGATGCAGAGCACTTGAAACACCCAGAGTGAATTCAGCTTCAAGTCATTAACCAAACCAGGCACTGCACTTGACATACTAATTATTTTTTCTTTGGGCGAGATGCAGAGAGACAAAGAAAACCAGTCCAGTTACATAACAACCTTTTCTGCTGACCGCTGCGGTGGCCTAAGTGATTTGGTGGATGTGACTGTCCAGCCACACAGCATGACCCACTTTGCCCTCATTACATAAAACCTAGACTGTGTTATTTTTAACTAATTATTGCCTTTGCTACATTATGGGAAATGAGTCACTTCTTGTAGACAGAATGCACCTCCAGACCTTCAACGAGTGGCCTGAGGTGAAACACAAACACACATAACCTTTTAGAGACACCACTTTATTTAAAAAAAAAAAAAAAAAAAAAAAACAGGGATGAGAGTCGACTTCACTTTCTGTCTGGTTAGTTTGGCCACAGTTACACAACAATCCCAACATCTCATTAATCTGATTCTGTCAGACGGGTTTAGGGAGAAGGCGTGAGAGCTGCGGAGTCCGGTCTGTTTAGGCCTGTTACTCTCTGATGGCGTGGTTGCTGGAGATTCGGTTAATTTAGAGGTATGAGGGGGAGGACAGGTGATTCTTTCACTGCTGTTGAGCTGATTTGTGCAACTTGTGACTTTGAAACTGAATGAGGATAAGTGAGTAAAATGAGGGGATAGCCAAATTGAGTGATAGTGAGACTGAGCTAACATCAGTAGAAAAGGTCCAATTCTCAACTGCAAGGCAAAATTATTTAGTACAGCAAAAGCCTACATGTGTTCCAGTTTGTTTATTTTCCCATCATTGGCAGACCAGATGGCAGATAAGACAGTCTGTCAGGACCGTGTTCATTCAGCAGGAGACATCAGCAGATGACATTTTGTAAAATGTTGTTTGGGTGTGCTGCAATTTGATGCAAGTACAATAAGTTAAAGCGAGACTTTATGGCGCTTTTTCCATTACACAGTTCTAGCACTACTCAACTCGGCTCGGCTCAACTCAGTTTTGGTCGTTTTCCATTACAATAGAGTACCACCTCAGCATGGGTGGGGTCGTCATAGCAACGCGGACGAAACTGCAGCAACGTCATTTGTTATGCGACACAAACACGAAACAACTATGGAGGCCACCAGACAAAGAAATGTCTGCACCTCGTCGTTGCTCCGCGGGGTTGATTTCTGTACAGTCCTCTCTGATCGTGTCGTGTTTGTTGTTATTGCGTTTTAAAAATGGCGGGTTGACTCTTATTAACGAAGTCGCTCTCCTGACTCATCTAGTGACGTCAGGCCCTGGCCAATCAGTGGCCTGCAGTCTGCCGACGTCACATTTTCTGGCTCGACTCAGCTCGCGCTTGGAACCCCGGCCGAGTAGGGTACTACGAAAGTACCTGGTACCAGGTACTAACACGTAATGGAAACGTGTAAAAACCGAGGTGAAGTCAAGCCGAGTCGAGCTGAGTAGGTGCTAGTGGAAAAGCGCTATTACTTCTTAACCTAAATCAATTAAAATTTAATCTACATTCAACTTGCTCAGCATTCATTGTTTATTCTTAGAGCTGAGACTTGGATCCTGAGCTTGCCCATATCTTTTAATATTGGAAAGTGGATATGAATTGGATGTAACCTTATTGTTTGGGTGAAGGGCAGAATTTCCTCCTGGTAGCAGCACTTTTTCAAATGGTGTGATTCTGTCTGTGCTACTGTCCACTCTAAAAGCTCCCCAATCTGACTACTGTTGACTCTGCTTTATTGGGGCGCGTGTGTGTCTGTGTGTGTGTGTCCCCACCACCATGCTACTACTGTCAGGTTACACTTCCAACAAATACGCAATTGACTATAGCTTCATAATGAACAATCAAATCACAAAATATTCCATATGTATTTGAATGTGGGAGCATAAAACTTCAAAAGAAAACAATGGGTTTCCTGGAACCTACAGCCAAATTGACAACTCGATAATTAAAATTGAGTTAAGATGTAAACAAAGAAATTAATATATTGTTTTACTGTTATTCCTCCATTCCTGCTGTATACAGCTGCAGAAACTAGGCTATTGTATACTGCCTGTCAAATCTGTAAATTGAGTGCACATTTGATGGAGGCCCCAGGTGTGAGGTGAATTTGTGACGTCCTGTCTTGCAGTAATTTGGCTGGAGAGAATAGCAGCACATAGATAGGCAGGTTGCTGAAGGCGGATAAACACAGCTGCTCAGGTCTGCACACAAGCATACAAGCTATGCAGATGCCTTCACGGTTCAGGTTTAACTATCAAACATGTACAATATAATCTAGTTCAAGACAACTGCTCTGAAATAAACACAAATCTATCTTTGTGAACACTTGGGTAATTTGTGAAGTTAACAATCTCATTGCACAAGGGGAGCCCCACCCATTAACAAACACAAAGTCATTTGAAGCACTGCAGCCCCTACCAAAATATTTTTCCACTGTAAAAGAGTTAACACAGGCCTGGAGAGTTTGCCTTGTGGGCGGAAATTGCCATGTTAACGTAAGTAAACCGAAAAGTCAAATGTAAATATTGCAAATGTAGAAACTTTTAATAATAAACCTATGGTTTCCCAAGGCCATTCATTTGAAAATAATCAAGCTATTCGAAACGAGACTTTATTTTTTTGGAGGCAGGGAGACTGTACTGGTAGCATTAGGGATTGCAGCGTCACACACACAAAGCATTAACACACGCTCACAAACACGGACCCCAGCCCAGCAGGAACCTCTCAATCCCAGACTGACAATCCAATTTGGATGATTACCCCAAAAACAAATTGTTTGGAGGAAAACAACATCACACAGGCTGCAGAGAAACACTGAGGCCGTGCAGATTTGTGGGAAGACAGATGATACTTTAAACAAAGGGTCACAAGTAAACCGTTCAGCCTTAGTGAGTCTGGACAACAGCATCAGCTACATACTTAATCTGAAACTGTAAATGCACACTGAAATGTATTTGTGAGATTAAAGAAACTCATTCAGATTACATCAGCTGCATCCTTTGTGAAGTTAAATGTTGCCTATTGTTTTGGTGAGTGTCCTGCTCCTCCTCTCAGGTTGATCTGTGTTCACTCCTGGCAGACGGCCACGCTCTACAAAGCCTTTCTGAACAGATCACCCGGACAGCTGTATTAACAGGAAGAAAGCCTCGCTGAAGGATGAGTTCAGACAGAGTACATGATATGACTAGCCTGGATATGGCCCCATTAAACACTCATGTGTTGTTTTCATTTGTTTTATTAATAACTCAAAAACGGGACACACCATTAATCCTAGCAGGGAAACACTCACTCTTCAGGGAGGTCAGGGGTCGAAATCGACTGTATGGCAGCGCCTCTGGAGATGATAAAGATTCAGCGCCTTGCTCAGAGGCACTCCTTCATGATGTGACACAGGTCATAGTTAAAGGTAACAAAGCTCAACCGTGCTGGCAAAAAAATTTGGAAAGAAAATGATAATGTCTCCTACTCAGACACAAGTTTAGTAACTGTCGCTGCGTTTACTGATCGATGTAAAAATCCTTTACATTCACACAAAGCCACTTATCTAAGATGCTTTAGAGAAAAGGTTACTAACTTACTATGTGATGTGTTACAAAAGCTTGTTCCCATTATTCAGCCACATTACAGAACAGATGGATTGTTTTTGCTGCTAGCTAGCCAAGCAGCTACAGTAGCAGTACTGTAACGGGCTAAATGTTGTCGTCAGCCTAATGTGCATTTAAACATAGACCACTTGAATCCAACCCACAAACTGGAGAGTTTAAACTGCATTTGGCGTCTGTGAACTTGAACTGGCCTCCCAGAGGAAAGCCTGCTGCCAGTGTCAGGAATGTAAAATCATCATATGAACAAATATGACTGAAAACCACAAAGACAAGTTAACAGGACTCGATTCAAGCTATGCTAAATCAGCCTCAGTGGCATTTCTGTGCACGCAAATGTGGCTTTAAATCAAACATTATTTTCCTAACCTTGACATCATCTCTGAAAGTTCAGCCAAACATTAAACCATGTTTAAAACTAACAATCGCCACCACTAAACATTACCTCCTAGAAATAGCCACGTCAACAAAAGAATCAAATATGGCCCTTCTCAATTTACGTCTTCCAAAAGGGACAGACATTTAGTGAAATATGCTTATTTGCTTCCATGCAGACAGACAATTGATCCCACTCCCATGTATGTACACTAAATATGAAGCTACAGAGCTGGGCAACAGTGAGCATAAATACTGAAAACAGGGAGAAACGACCAGCCTGGCTCTGTCCAAACGTAACAAAAACACATCCAAGGATTAACAACAGTTATGTGAACAAAGATGTGGTGCTGG
The DNA here is from genome assembly GCA_023238725.1 of Scortum barcoo. Classification (NCBI taxonomy): domain Eukaryota; kingdom Metazoa; phylum Chordata; class Actinopteri; order Centrarchiformes; family Terapontidae; genus Scortum; species Scortum barcoo. Next base: position 9,352,206 of record CM041553.1, on the reverse strand, counting down.
TAGGAGGATTTTGTTACCTTTAGAGCCGGCCTAGCTGTTTTTAGTCTTTATGCTAAGCTAGCCTAAGCCAAGTGGGTTGTCCCAGCTTATTTAACAGAAAGGTATGACAGCATCACAGGAGAAGTGACAATGATGTGCGAGTTAAAAACAAACAGCTGCGTTCCCAAATAATGAAAGAAAATCTCATCGAGCGCCATCATGATCTCTAACCAAACGCCTTATGAAGCGTCCTCCTTTCTAGTTCATGCTGGGAGCATTTTGGACTTGAAAAACCTGTAAGACACACACCAACGCACACACAGCACAAGCCTATTTGTCATCTTTTCCCCTTATTGTCATGTCCCAGAGGCCATGAAACACATTTTTCCGGAACACCAGAATCAGGCTCAAACTGATGACATCATCATTAGGATACTACAGTCCCTTCAACCACAAGATAGATGACATCAGTCTTCCATTTTATCCACAACAATTGCTCCCGAAACACCACATTGTGCCATCAGCCATTAAGGGCACAGACACAAGGAATGATGGGATATCACATGGCCTTGTGTTATATGTTGTGTTTATCTTACTACGTACCCGAAGCATATCAGTGACCATCCTGGAAGGACAGAACAAAAGATGGGTCCCATTCAGTGATTTCCTCTGCTGAGGTAAAAGGAAATACGGTCTTTGCATACTTCCCATCCTGTGACAGGAGTCCGAGACATGTGACACCACACATGCCACACATCTGACAGGGTATCTCTCCCTGACTTCGACCAGATACATCCTCAGTGGAAACTCTGAGAGTCTGAGCGCGTGGGCAGTGAACCGTCAGGAGGGAGGACCGATAAGGCGGAAAGTGTGTTTGTCATGAGAATCTGTTTTTAAACGCTTAAAGGAAAAACAGATCTCAAATAAATTAAATGAAATGTAGAAACAACCATTGTCAGGAGTTTACTAAGAGGGCTTCCTTTCAAAATAAAACACTTCAAAATAAAGATACAATGTTCTGTCTCTGCCTCATTTTTTATCAGTTAAATAATGTTTTAATGTGTTTTTAGAGTAGTATAAATATTGTTCTTTACTGCATTATTCTATATCTGTCAAATCAATCTATGCAGACTTCCATATCGTTTCTACCAGAATAACACAAGTCATCTCAAAACACATCCCAAAGTACTGTTTTTCTCACAGTATGTAATTATGTTCCTTAAAGGAAGGGTTGTGTTGCCGTTTGAATGTACAGGATGTAATGCAACATCGCTCCTTGAGTAACTGAAACTGGTAACACTGGGTGTGACGGGGTTCAACCTGCAATCAAATGATCAGCTTGTTCATTTCTGCTTAGCGGGTTCTCTTCTGTAATCGCTGAGAGACGATAACATAACGACTGAGGTGGAGAGGATGAGTGACAGCCGGTGGGAGCAGAGACCGATGGGGAGGCTTGGAGCTGTACCTGCACAGCAACACAACACAAACACACACATTTGAATGTCGCATGTGGTTTTTAATCTTTTGACAATAGATTATGGAGAAATGACGAAATAAAAGCATAATATTCGGGTCTAAAAAAGTCATATAAACATGTGTTTTACAATACAAACAAACAGCAGCTGCAACAGATTCTCCAGCTGTTGGGATCAACGAATTCAGGCACATTGAAAGGGAGCTCGCTTGGTTGTGCATCCAAATGTTAACACTGAGGACACGAAAACACATCAGCTTCTGAATGGTGCACAAACACTGCAGGCACACACAAAGTCACAGTCTGTTTGGTGATGCCCAGAGGGGGCTACTGAGCAAAATGCAGCATGCGTTACTAATGGCACGCGTCGGCCCTCCAGCTGAGGAGAAGCATAGTGCCGACAGTACACTGTGAAGACAAACTGTTCCTGTACGTACAGTAGAGGGATCTGTCTTGCAGAAACATTTACCTGAATACGAGACTGAGGTGAGAACACGGGCGGAGGTGAGGCCACAGCTTTGGGTATCGCCTTAAAGCACAGCACACAGAGGACACAGTAAATGGCTCTGAGGTTGAATAAAGTGGAGTTTTTAGATCGTTCACAATGAGGATCAGATTAATTACAAAGTACAGCAGATGTAGGTGTTACGACGTAGCACTGTAAGCTTATGAGAGCTGAGGGCAGGGGAAAGGTGATTCAGGGCAGCCCAGACCTGAAGGGATTCCCCTACAGTCTGTGTTAATTTAGAGTTTAACAGTCTTCCATTTAATTATATTAATGATTTTATTGGTAGGTGCCTGAGCCTCACTCTCCATCAGGAAACCTGCAGCTACTTGTCAGCCTGCAGGTCGATGTTTATGAGCATATGATGTCCCGTAATTTCTATCTCATTAAGACAAGCCAGAGTGCATTAGCTCACACACAAAAATGAGTGTTTGCTCACATAGTGACAGTCAACCAATCCATTGCAATCCCGCCGCGATGCATTTATGAGACAAATCTACTTTTGTGGCTTAGTTGCTGTTGATTTTATCTTTCATAAAAACACAGGATGTAACTGACACATATCTGTACTGTGGTCATAGATACAGTACATCTCTGATATTAATCGTCAAACATTCAAAAACAAACTATGACCAAGGGTGTACACTTCAATGCATCGTGTCCTGGGTGGTATTTCTGGCCATGTATGCAAGGACAAGAGGTCGCATTAGCAAATGTAACTGAGTAAACACATACAAGGGCACCACAACTATTTGTGATCCAGCAGGAAGAGAAATAAACTAGCCGTGGATTAGCACCACGGTGGTCCTGTAGATCCAATGTCACCAAACACATTGCTCACGTTCCACCACAACCATTAAAGTAGTGATGTACTGGACCTTTAAATACAACTTGTGACTACGGCCAACTCTGTCAGCAAACTAAAAACACACACACATAACACTGATCCCCGGGAGCACACGTGCAGAGAACACCACAGTATTGAGTGTGTGGTCACATGTTGTCACAAACATAACAGTGACCACACTGATTGTCTGTAAACATCAATGTTGTTTTGTAAGATGGCATCTTGACTTCATGTCCCATCTTGTCCACACCACAAGTTCAAATAAAGCACAATCAATCAATTACAGTACAACAATCAACTGCCAGAACACAACATTAAGACCGCACTGGGCAGTGCTGACACAGCGTTTTAGTTCAGTGGTGGTGAGCATGAGAATCGCCATTTAGTACACAAGCTGACCCAGTTAGAGACGAGACAACAGAGGAGGACAACACAGTACATACCCACACCGACACTGGGATTCAGCAGCCAGTTACACTCGATGCTGCCAACAGGGATTTGTTATTGTGTGTGTGATGTGACAATACCATGGGGAATTCATGTGTGTGTGTGTGTGTGTGTGTCCATAAACAGGAACCGAGGCTTGGGTGTGTGTGTTAAAACAGTGACAGATGATGTGGTAAATGTAGATGTTTGGTCAGATAGGCAATAAAGCATGTTTCCTGAACAAATGAGGCCAAGAGTTCATATATCCATACACACACACACACACACACAAATTGAAAGAAAATTAATTGGCAACTACTTGAAATAATCCATTAATCATTTCAGATATTTTAAAAGCAAAAACATTTATACTTCCATAATTCTCAAATGTGAGAATTTGCTGTTTGGACTTTACAACTCCTCCCACTGACACACCAGCCTTATTAACTGCACCAAGCATTATACATAAACCTGATAATAAGTTTTGTACAATATTCTGGTTGTGCAATATCCTCGATCTACACTCACTCGTGAAATAAGCAGCATTTATATTTATAGTTATCTTAATTCTATTTATTGTATATATTCTGTTCTGTACATAATCTGTTTATTGTATTTTAATTCTGTTGTGTTCTTTGACCAAATGGAACACCAAATTTCTCTCTGGGACAAATAAAGTACACTATACTGCCAAAAGTATATGCTCTAGAGTCCAATGGCGGCGTGCTTTACACCACTTTGCATTGCACTTGGTGATGTATGGCTTGGATGCAGCTGCTTCGGCCATGGAAACCCGTTCCATCAAGCTCTCTACGCACTGTTCTTGAGCTAATCTAAAGGCCACATAAAGTTTGGAGTTCTTTAGAGATTGATTCTGCAGGAAGTTGGCGACCTCTGCGCACTATATGGCTCAGCATCTGCTGCCTCGCTCTGTCATTTTACGAGTTGCTGTCATTTCCACTTTGTTATAATACCACTGACAGTTGACTGTGGAATATTTAGTAGCGAGGAAATTTCATGACCGGACTTGTTGCACGGGTGGCATCCAATCACAGTGCCACGCTGGAATTCACTGAGCTCCTGAAAGCGACCTACTTCTTTCACAAATGTTTGCAGAAGCAGTCTGCATGCCTAGGTGCTTGATTTTGTACACCTGTGGACATGTAAGTGATTGGAACACCTGAATTCAATTATTTGGAATGGGTGAGTGAATACTTTTGGCAATATAGTGCACATTGATTCTGATTCTGATTGATTGTCAATATCATAATTGGCATTTTTCACTTTTTCTGACGTTTTACAGACCAAAGCTGCAGCCCTGCATCAGTGAACTTGATATTTGGCCATTTCGCTTTTAAGTTTCATCCACAAAACTCTCAATAATAAAACATATTTATCAAACTATCAATATTGAGAATCTTTTACTGACCTGAATTTACCCATACTGCAATTTTTAGCAGTTACATAACTTATTAAGTGAAAACATCTACAACAACTATTGCCATCCACCAACTGCACATCTTTAAATGGTCATATTTAAAAAAAAAAACAGATGAAACAAAACGATTGCCGTATCTTGGTTCAATCTGATGTAGGTTTTTGTCATCCTTCAGCCCTTCTCTGCCACACATTCTCACAGCACAAAAGCCTAATTCAAACAACAACCATCCCCGTAAACATCCACATTCAAACACAGTGGTTAAATGTGACATAGCCGGTGCAACAAGTGCTTTATTTTATCACCCAGGGTGCATTTTACCATCAATATGTTGTGTCTGTGGTTAGTAAGATTCAACCTCCAGTGAGCAAAATGCACGTTGCAAACCTGCATGATCGTTACGCAGAAGGTCAGTTAAAGAGTGATTTATCTCTCCATACAATGATGACTAAATAAAAGGGTGCACTCAGTGAAAGTCACTCAGGATGAACAAAGCACACCGTCTGAGCTGAATGTCACTGCAGGATTCAGGGCCGAAACTCTGTGTGTTTCTGTGTGTGCCTATGTATAGAAGAGTTATGTTGCTCTGTAGGACTTTTATAGCTGGGTAATAAAACAGCAGAGACTCATGGCTCAATAAAGAGAAGAAAAGAAAAAAAAAAAAAGGCAGATGGGGTGCACACACGCACAGACACACACACACACACACACACACACACAATGTGAGCTTTCCGTCACACACAGAAATAGTGACAGCACAGCCTTTCCAGATCGCCCCACAGCGAGAGGATCAACACCCGTGATAAAGGCATCCACAGAAGCTCATCACGTGGAAACACACACACACACACACACACACACACACACACACACACACACAGCCAGCCGTAGCTATTAATGAACACACTGTGAGAAATGGATTCACATTGGCCAATGGATACAGACCCTGATGACTGTACTTCACTGAACATGCTAGTATTTTTCCGTTGCCAGTAAATATGCGAAATGACAGTGAGTAGATTAGGTGACCTGGAAGATTTCTAATCTAATTTCCATATTAACGCAGACCCTGGGGGCACAGTAATCGGGAGGCGTACCCCCTCCTTCCCCCACAAACAGCAGCAGCACACTCACTCTCATGACTGGCAAGCAGCCCGGGCAAAAAACAGCACACCAAGCCAGTGCCATTCTCTGCTCACAACGGCAGCATTTCATTGGTGATCAGCAGTAAAAATCAACATCTAAGACTGACGATTCAAGAAAAAGAAAATTCAAGACTACATGTAGCTAACGCAGCAAGGACACAATCAATGGACTGTTCGGGTTATATAACCATCTGATGTTAAAAGACCACATCGTTGGTATTTCCACATGACCAAACTGTTGATTTTCAGCTCACATCTGCAGATGCTCGTAAACTCAATGACTAGATAATGAAAGTGCAGCAGTGATACAACTTTTTCAGCCTCATCATTCACAAACACTCCAGATGAGTCAAAGTGGACACTGCCATGTCAGCTTGGAGCTTTCACGGTCTCAAATGTTTGACCCACAGAGAGAGACACTTTAATAAGGTGACGGCCGCAGGGATCAAAAGAGCCGCTGTCTCCCTCGAAAGCTCATTTGGCCCAAAACTTGGCACCTCTCTTTCTCCCATGGTCAGAGGCTGACCCCGTTGCCATGGTTACTCTGCTCTAATATCTATGCAAGCGCCTTCTCGCTGCATGGGAAGACCCACTGCTGGCTGAGGCTCTGCCAGGGACTGCACCCTCACACACTAACAAAGAAAGGCCTGTGTAAAAACGAACGTGTTATGAACCTCATGATAAATAGACACACATGTACATGTCAACACACATTCAAATACATGCACATCCAAAGCGATGGCATGATGGATGCACACGTGGACGCTTCCCCCGAGCTGGTTAGTCAGCTGTGCTCCACGTCAGGCCGGATACTTTCAGTAATTCATCCACCCACAAGTGTATAATAGAGTTATTCTAACCCCACCCCATTGGGACCTCTGGCTCTGGCAACCAAACAACTGTGGAATCTAAACACTCGGCCCACACATGTATCACATCAAACAGCTCCCTGACTGTGGATGCAGAATAGCATGAAACGAGAGACTGTTCGGCTTCGCCTAACTGAAGAAAAATAAAACGCTGAAGTTGCAGATCGGCAGTGCAGCTTGGTGCCAGTTTATCAAGATTGCCTTCAACATCAGCAGCCGACCAGAAATGATACATTTCTAACTAAACAAACACGCACAGACCAGGTAAATAGCAACAGTGTCTTAATATAACCTTTTCCAGATGTACACTCAGGGTTAGGCTGGGCTTTGGGCCTTTGAGCCTTTGGTGAACTCTAACCCAGTGCAGAGTTGACACTACAAATCATGTTGCTACCTGCCGGATTTGATCTTCCAGCATCATTCTCCAAACCTCTGAGGTGTAGTGTCAGAATGTTTTTTCAGCTCAAACAAAGTTTTTAATCCAAGATTTTACTACCTTCATCTCAATGAACAAAAACCTAAATTAATAGATTTTTAATGAGTTAATCAACCTTGAATTTCAAGTTCACTCTATGGAATAAAGAAAATTTTAGGAAGCTACTGCTGCAGGCAGTTAGCTTAGCTCAGCATAAAAACTGGAAACAGTGAATAGCAGCTAGCCTGGCTCTGTCCAAAGGAACCAAAGTCAAAATGCTCACTTCATATTGACGGCACAGACATGAGAGTGGCATCGATCTTCTCCCCTAACTCTCAGGCAGAAACTCAAATACGCTTATTTCCCAAAATGCCAAACTGTTCCTTTAAAGTTTCACTGTATCGTAGGATTGTGTAATAATATGGTTCATAAAATGTTATCCCTGTTGTGTTTTTCCTCTGGTTTCACTGGGTGTCACGTACACACAAGCTCACACTCAGGCATGGTGTGTAATGCTGTCTAACTCAGCAGGCCTCTGCCCTGTCTGACCAAACCCAGAGCTCCATGCTGAAACAGGTCAAGTGAATGACGGATGAAGTCAAAACCCAGAGAGAGACAAGAAAATCCAAGATAATAAAATGAAGCCCGCTTGCGCGCAAACACACACGCCCTCTAACAAAGGAAAAACACTGGAGTCCAAGACTCAATCAATTTGCAGTGTGCAGGGAGAGCGGAGCCACATGTTTTTGATAAGTCCTCTAGCAGAGCAGGGTGAGGTAATGATGAAGTCATCTCTGTCCTCTGGACAGGTTCAAATTCACTGGGCCGTTTTAAATAGCTTCAGGCTTGCTCACGCGCGCGCGCACACACACACACTTTTTTCTTCTATGCAGTGAAAATATGGTATAAAAACATTTTATTTAAGTTTGCAGTAAATATCAAGACCAGAACGTAACTTAGGAGCTGCAACACGAGCCCACCACATCTTCCTCAGCAAACAATGTCACTCCAGAAGCTCCTATTTTAAGAAGAAAAAAAAATATCCATAAAATATTTTCTCCTTTGATAACTCATTCTTCAGTTCCTGTTTCCCAAAACATTCCCATGCAATCAAGTCTTCCTATGGACACGCCTCATTAATGGACCCTGCAGACTGCAGCCACTCAACCACTCACTGCCACTCTGTTATTAATCTGTGAGGCCATTCCCCCACCATAGTGGACTCTGTACTTCCTGTGTCTCGGCGTGGCTCTTAAGATTAGCCGAGCTCGGGTTATTATAAAACCATTCATTAGGGCAGAAAAAATAAACACGAGAGAACAGCTCAGACAGAGAGGCTGCTGCAGATGTGTTGAGACAAAGGATTCCCCTCCTCTGCTTAGCGCTATCTAAATGTTATTCTGCAACCACTGCAAAGGTCAACACCGTCGGCCTGTTGCAAATACAATATGGCGGCGAAGAACACGTGACATACTCATCGCTGTTCTAAATACATCCAAATGTCCAAAAACACATCATATATTATTCACCAATGTCACAAACACATTCTTCAGCAAACCAGCGGTCAGTGTCTGGGGACTGTGACACGCCTCCTCCTCAAAAGCAATTGTGTGACACATATTGAGGAAATGGAGATGAGTTTGGGCCTCAAATAAAATGCTTACGAGACACTTGGGCTAATATGCACAAGCCTGTAATGTGCATTCTGAAGGTGCTTAAAGATGTCATTATAGTCAATCATTTGGAAAAAGGCTAAGGATTAGTTTACAAACACTGGTGTAATTAGAAATAGGTGATACTTTATTACATCTAAATCATTTCAAGCTTGGGAAGCAGCCAATATTCCTCCTCTTTACTCGACTAACCCTGGCTACAACAGCCAGAAACCTCACCACCTCACCTCCCTCAAGTCCCAAGCAACTGCAATATTCATGAGAACCTTATGAAACACTCAGAGCAAAACAAGACAGAAAATTGAGTTTACATCAACGGGGATGTGCGGAGGTGGAGGAAAAATAAATATGGGCTATGTTTGCATTTTCTATCCATCCCGTCATTGGCTCTGCATCAAATATGTCACTTATAGAAAGTCCGAGAGGGATTTTGAACGAGGGCCCCCCCCTTCTATCCGAGTACATCAGAGAACGAGGGGAACGCCGTTTTAGATTTCAGGTCCATATGGTGAACATTCACAGCTTTTCAGAGAGCTCTAAGGAACAAAATAAAAGGAGGGAAAAAAGAAACAGAAATGAAAAATCAAGTATGTCAGAGCACAGGCCTTTTGGAGACAATTATCATATTTGTCTGGGCCCTTTTTAAGTTCAGACGGCCAGGCTTTGGTGTGGAAATGGATATCCTCAGAGAGTCATTACAGGTTGAGCAATATCCAAGAGCCGGAGGTGCCCAGGAGGTGCTCGCGGGGAACATGTGATTTGAGGGGGAAGAGACGAGAGAGAGAAAGAGGGATGGCGGGGTGAGGAGGGGAGGGAGTTGTCTGGAAGACTTTTGATCAGCAGAACCTGGGGGGCATAAAAAAAACGTGAAGCAAGTGGTGAAAAGGCGGGAAACTGAGAGGAAGCGAGAAGGTGGAAGAAGCTACACGCATGCACATAATTACCCAGCTGTCGGACATTTAACGGTTTACATTTTCTTCCGGATATAGCCGTTTTACACACACTGAGGCACACACACAGTGAGTGAGATTCACCGTTACTTTGAACATAAAGGTCAACGAGACATTTTTACCAGCGTAACGTGTCTGAAAGTGAAAGAGTCATCCAGCAGAAGGGATGAAAAGACATTTCCAGCAGCTAGCTCCTTTTATTTAGCAAAAGCTTTGATGCAAGGAAGAGACATTATAACCCCAATAATAATAATAATAATAATAATAATAATAATAATAATAATAATAAGCACTGCTTGCTGCACTGTATTTTGTTCTTTCCATGGCACATATTTGCTGTCAGAGAAAAGCAAAACTCATTTACAGGCTTGAAACCAGTTACTACTGAATATTTATGAATAATCACCAATAACTTGGCCATAGAAATTATTAAAATTACTTATGGATTGTCTGTCTCTTGTATAGCATTGCATTTCTTTCTCCCCATTGGTGCTTAACTAACACGTGGTATCAACTACATCAATGTACAGTCTGTGGCTGAAAAGATGAGTGAATCCCCATCAGCTGCAGGAGGGGCTGTGCTGTAGCTTTGACCTCGACCTTTGACCTCCCTCCTCTGAAGGAACTTTGTCTTCCCTGCCAAGATTAAAAGCACACGGTACTGCTTTCCTGAGATAATACAGTGACACTTTCACTGCCTACACATGAAACACCAACAGGATTAAGGGAAGAATAAGCGTGCTGAAATATGAAAAACAAGGGAAACTCACACTGTAGGTTATTTATGGCATGTTATGGAGGACTTACATGCTCGAAATAAAACAATATCGCAACTGTTTGGATGTCCCAAACAACCAAGTGTGGACAGGACTGCACATTTTCACAAGCTGCTGGACAAAATGTTATTAACCAAGCCTATCAGAGCTCAGAAAAAGGCCTACAGGGCATTTCTTACAGTGGCAGCTCATAATTCATGAAGCTGTATCCAGTAAACACCCCACTGAGTGTATGTATATATATATATATATATATATATATATATATATATATATATATATATATATATACACACACACATAGATAGATATATAGATATAGACTGTGACACACACTTTCACCAATCCAAAACAAAACGTGTGAATGAACTCGTCCAAGTAGTTTTTTTTTTTACCTTTATTTTTCTCTCTCTCAGGTTCAAGTTCAATGGTTCCGACGTCGCCGGCCCGCTCCCTGCCGGCGGGGCAGGCGGAGACACAACAACACACGTGTGGACGAGAGGAGCCGGCTGGAGGAAGCACCGGCTCACTATACGGCAGGAAGTGGCCTTTCGTTTACCGCAGCGGGCGGCGCACTTTTTCGCAAATCCCTCGCTGGAGACGGAGCCCACGTGACTGAGGCGGGCTGTGTGTTGGTGTGTATTATTGATGTTTGTCCCACTTTAGACCCAACACAATACACCCTTTGAACACATGTAAACGTACATTTAAGTGTATTTTTCTTAAAATTTTTCTTTAAAATTTTTCTTAAATATTACACTATATAAATAAAGCACTATACATGAAACTATACCCATTATTATATTTTATATTATAGACTATATTGGTGTGCTATATTATATGTTACACTATATTACTACAGCTTTATATCCCATACTGTATTATACCATTTCATGTAGATGTGTTAAAATATTTTGTTACAGAGTGTACCACATCACACTGTGTTATTAATACAGAGAAGCTTTTATGTATTTCATAATTTGCTAATTTTGCAGCTACTGTTGTTATATTATAATTCACAGTGTGCTGCTTGTTAGTATAGAAGAAAACATACCTTACTGGAATAACTTCCTTATACAATATACTGTATATCTGGCCACAGCCTAACATGCAGTCTGTACTCACTGTATAGTATCCGGGCCCTCTGTATTGTTAACGATGTGTATTAACTCATATTGGCACGTAAAGGGTAATTATGGATTTCTTTGTGCAGTGAATCAGCTGGCTCGGACAGCAGTTTGGCATCCAAGTTAAGAGGAAAAATGACTCACAAATATGCTGCACTGCCTCCATCTAGTGGCCTCAAGGGTACTAGTGTGCAACCTACAGGCAGCGCACCCCAGCAATCCAGGAGCAGCACTTACCTGTTTTTACACAGGTGAGCTGACAATCCAATTTCCTGAAATAAGGACCTCTGAACCTGTCCCAAACAAAACACTCCCATCTGAATTTTTTACAAGGACAAACTTGCAAGCAATGTGGTATTTTCACTGTAAACAACTGTGGATTTCGTATCATCTCTACACAAAAATTAGGTGTGTAGTGGTGGCTGCCTGACAAATGTGTTGCCTTCAGAGCAGTCAGGATGAAAGGTCAAGGAGCTGCGGCTGGTCAAAGGAGGGTTCAAAGTACAGAAGCTAGGCTAAAATAAAAATAAAAATCAATCCTTTCCTTTCATGGTACAAAATTGTTTGTAGTTTCAGTGGTTAACAACACAAAAAGTATGCAAATATGAATTTAGCTGACCTACGAGCCAGCTGCAGCAAAATGTAGTTAAACTACTTGTTTAATTAAATGTAGTTCACAACTCTCCAACACTGATACTAATGCAAATACAATCTGCAAGGAAGCCATAACAGATGTCAGATCTGTCAGCAGATGTCATTCTTACAGCATTAATTGGTGTAAAGGACCACACTCACAGATTCTCTGGTGTATCAAACAAACTAAACGTTGACCATGATCACATTTGTTTGAGATTAAGTGAGATTAAGCTGCCTACAAGAAAAATGTACATAATAGCTAATGATCTCCAAAATGTCCCGTATACTCTGAATTAATTCCGGTTTGGATATCATACATGCACATTTCAATAGTTAATTCCTGTGTCAATATGCATCATTTTAAATAACTGGTTAAAGTCATAATCGCAAAGTTTTTCATTACGTTCTCTTCACAGGATCCTATGGCGAGAATCATCTGTAGTCATCAACCTTTTCTTTGTTTGTTCAGCCATAGTAACTGTTTACTCATAACACCAGCAGCAGCCAAATTAAACAGTACACCCCTCCAAATGCAGGTCAGCTGAAATACATGTCACCTTAAAAACCATAAACTATGCGCCGCTTGTGATTTTTACAGGAAAGTAACCTTCAACACCCACATCATAATGCTGCAAATGCTGCAGGCTTTCATGAGTGGGCCATCACCATTGGGTTGTGTCATTTGGGGATAGATAGTGATCTTACAGACATTTATTTGTTCATTTCATTTATTCATTTATTCATTTATAGAAAATTGTCAAGATGGTATCTCTAACACCATTTATTGCCAGCCGCTGTTGGTAAAGTGTTATATTCACAACCATCAGAAGATGCATTTAAATATATAATTACAGTACAGATACGCTACAGGCATGTTATTATCAACAAAGGCAATCAGGTCAGCAGCTTTGAGAACCTGCTCTGCAGGATGATGAGCTGATTTTAGATGGTAAATGACGGCCACGTGCTTGATTGTCTCAGCTCTCTGGGATAACTTGATGATAACTCCACCCAACTGGTGCGCTGAACAATAACATGCCAAGAAAAACATTGATTAATGTCTGACTAGTTCTAGTTCTCTTTCTTTTTCATATTCACTTCACTTGACAACGATTCTGGGGAATATGATTTGCCACTGACAAAAAGACAAAGACAGTAAAAGCAGACAGGCTGATCGGGTCAGGTCACAATCTGAATGAAGCTAAGAAGGCCCAAAATAATTGGACCATTGCTACTCTTCCTCCTCTTGACTCAGTAAAAATCTACAAATTGGTCCCAAGTGCAGGGCGTATGGAAACTATGGAAACTGTTCATGTGCATGTGTGCAAGCATGTGTGTTCATAGTTTTGCCAAAACACATTAAAGTACAACAATAATTACTATAAGCATTTTTATCAAACGTCTTTCACCCAAGTATTACACTAATGTACAATTTGAGGTACTTGTATTTTATTTGTATTTTATGCTAATTTGTTGCTAATTTGTCTTCTACAAAAGTTAAGATGGACATATTTACTATTTTTAAGACCAAGTCAGTGTCTCCCAACTCTTGCTTGTGACCTCTGAAATAAAAGTGTCTACTTTGATACTTTAAGTACATTTTGCTGATAATATGTCTGGCTTTTGATGAAGCAGGATTTTGATCGCATGACTCTTATATATAATAGAGTATTTTTACATTGGTGTATTGGTGTTTTTTACTTAACGGTATAATGAGTAGGATTTGTCGGTTGAGGTTTGTGAACACGGTGTTCATAGCTGGTCTGTCCTCCCTGGCTCAAAGCATGCACACTTGGTGGTGGTATGATGTGCTTATGATCTGACAGCCTGCCGCTTTGTTTTAATATACACAGTACAGCAAAATAAGAAAACTCAGGCAGACGGCAGGGTCTCTGCTGATCCAGACACCGCCACACACTTCTAGTGAGTCATAATAATTTTGAAATAGTCTGTGAGTACTGAACTTCCACCACTGTTTTTATCGCCTCCTGTATATTTCCTCTACTTGTGCTGTATTTCCTGTCATTTAAAAATGGTCAGTATTCCAATTTCCTCGAGAGTACATTGACATGTGGATATGATTATTACTCAGGTTATTGTGTTGTATAAAGCAATGATGATCTATTGCTCTGCAGATAGAAACACTGTTTCTATATTATACTGTTTGAGGTAGAAAGCTGTGTATGTATGAGCTTTATTTTTGTGTTTATAAGCCCTGGCAACAAAATAACATCTCTTTTTTGTAATCATAAAAACTGTGACATTTTTTCGTTGTAAGTAATTCTGTCACTGACAAAAAAAGCGACAAAATATGTTTAAGCTGTTCCCCACGGTGGGGAAATTTCACTGTTGATGATGTATGAAATATATAATGACCAATGAAATATATAATGACTTTAGGTGTAGATGAGCATTTTGAATTTTCATCACACAACATGTTTCTCAGTCAGCACCCCGTCAAACATCTTTAACATGCTTCCTCATGCTTCCGAGCCTTGATAATGATTGTTTGCCCTTTCATCTTTGTATGACAGGGAAAAACATCTTGTTCATTTCAGCGATACTCCGTTATAGTTCTACATGTTTTTGTGGAGTGCATACAAAACTTTCCCAGCGTGCATGACCTGCAATAAATCTGAGTGTGATCTCAGGAATCACCCGCGTTAGATGACTGGGGATATTTTTTAAATTTCTGTTATATATAAACAAGCCATAAAACTATGGTCCCGCATATATGCACGTGATCTTACTATTTATCTTACTGTTAACTGTTTATCATTTCAACAGATTGACAGCACTGACTGTCACCTGAATGTTATTCCTGTCAGTCTGATCTGCTTACAAAGAAAAGTTTCCCCGTATACTTTCAAATGCACAGAAATATAATTGTTGGTGTCAGCTTAAAGGATATAATCCTTATCTTTAAATGTTTTCTGTATTCCAGCTCTCTTAATGTATCTTATACTCTCAAAGACACATTTTGATACACTGCAGCCTTACAAGGTCTATCCTGTGTAATGATGTGGAGGAGATCCCCTCATTAAGAAAAACATCTGTTACCACTTAAATGTCCCTGCTGTGTTTCCATTTGTTCCAGTCTTTTGCTGTTTGTGCCAGTTTTTTGCCTGGGCGTGTGCGTGGTCAGACAGTAAACTTGTGCAGGGACAGAGAATCAGATCACGTCACGATTCCAGCTCCTGCCGCAATCAGTAATCTAATAAAGCCAAGTGAAGGACCTGAGCCACTTCACAGGCCCTCCAATATGTGTAAATAGCTGCGTGGCCTACCCCAAAAAGCCCACAATGATGGGCCATTGGGCTGCTATTCTTAGAATGAGTTACTATTTTCTCTGTCGTTTTTTCCTCAACCCCGTCACAAGGACAGCCGAGGCATACTCTATGACACGAAAGAGGAAGAGGCACAAATAAGCTTGTGAAATGAGAAGAATGGATCCAGAACTCATACACTTTATGCACATTTGAACTACTCATTAATCTACTCATTTATACTTTTTAGACAGGACCTTTAAACTTTAAACACACTTTAAAATATTTAACATTTTTGGCATTATTCAACTTATTTTACCCAGTAACCTGGTTTATCATCATCCTTTAAACACACCTTCAAATATTTAACATTTTCTCATGGTTTAGAAATGGCTTACATCTCTTCGAAAATTGCATTCTCTAGTTTGAATGTGTTTGCATGTAGCATTTATAATGAGTATTTGATATTGCTTCTATCTTGGCTATAGACTGCTGCTTCATTGTCATCACTCTGTTCCTGTGATCTGTGTGTTTAATAGCTGCCTGCAAACCAAGTAACAAACCAAGTAACCTTTAAGCACTTGCTTTAAAAGGTCAGGTCATTTTAAGTCGTGCTCTTACTATATACTGCACAGTAGTAAAGTGTAATCTTATCTTACAAAGCATAAAGCCTGCTTAAAAAATAAGATCAGTTTTCTTTCAGTTCAACTAACTCAGGAAGTATACTTTGATCTCACTTCCCCAAACATTTTTAAATGAGCTGAATGAAAATATTGATATATTTTTTATATTGAATGTGTTATAATGAGTTATAATGTGTGCCCTGTGAACAGCTGCTAAATATATCCTTTGCATTTTGAACTGATTTGGTGCAACAAAACACTTAGCACATAAACACTATGATCAACAGGTGCTGTCTGTATTTCATATCCACAAAAGGAACAGGCCACCTCCACCATCTAGTCTTCCAAATGTTCGTCCTCCCTCCCCTACCTACATACATGAGACACTGTCGCCCTGCTGGCCAATCACAGGCTGACACAGACGGACTGCAGTTGAAAAACAGAAGCACAAGGGAGGCAGCACACTCGTGAAAACCAGTCACACATGACATCCTTTTGTCATTGAACTTCTTGTGTTGTGACTTATTAGTTTTTTCTTAACTTCCAATGAGGATTCGCATGACTTCAGTGAAGTTGTTTGAAGCTTAATATTCATTTAGTCCTAAATACCTCTTTTCTCTTTGCTGGGTGTCTCACGCACATCTACCAACATGTGCCTTCTCAAAGCTGCCCTGCTGTTGTCCTTACTTGGTGAGTATTTTGCAGTTGTTGGCTCCTGTCTATGAACTTAAGTACTGATTGCTGTAACAGTCTGTTTATTCCAGAGCTTTAAATCACATGCAATGGAGTCTGCAGGTTTTCTTCCAACAGTGATTTCAAACAGTGATTTCACTGATTGGTTTCTTTGCCCCGCTTGATGTCTACTCAGATGTCTGTCTGCTGTTAAGCTGCTCTGTTCCTCAAGTGGAAGGAAAACCTGCAGACTCTTTGGTAATTCAGTGGCACATGCCCAATGACTGCTGGGTTTGGTTACAGCTGTTTATCTTTCTTTATAATGTTTAACTTGTTTTGGGACCAATTGCTCAGCAGTTACACCAGCAGCTAATATTTTGGTCAAAGACTAAGGAGGTTGCCCCTCGCTCGATCAACCCCAAATGTTTTTCAACCCCAAACTATTTCAGTGGTAAAATGGGAACCAATCTACTCTAACTGTAATCTAACTTAAGTACAATAAATCCCAAGTATGCACTGTTTGTGGATTTAACAGGTAGAGTATGACAATAACTACAGTACAGTAACATGCTGCACTTCTATTGATATTTTGTAATCCTGTCAAATAATAGTGTGCAAGCAATCCATAGCATCTGTTTTATTTTGCACAAATATTTTACCAGAAAAGAATCACATGGTTAGCAGGTTGTTCCTGTTCCAAAAAATGGGGCTCACAGAAAAAGACTTTGATTGAGGAACTTGGTTTACTCCATTTCTGTGTCTATGATATTTTATGCTAACCAGTTATAGTACAGTGGCTCATTAGTGTCTTTAGGCTCAACTCTCAGGAATGGAGATTGATCTGTTTTACACTCTGATTACTGACAGTGTTTTCTCTAAAGTTGCGTCTCAGGAGTGTTTCATTACATTATTCTATAAGTCAGTGTTTATGAATAATTTCTATTAGATATCTGAAGTTGATAGAGTCTACTATAATATATTTCTATATATATATATATATATATGTATATATATATATATATATATATATATATATATATATATATATATATATATATATATATATATTTCTCTGTTAATTTTTTAATAGCATTCCTACCTCTTCCTACATAGAGAAACGTTTTAAGTCTAGGACTGTAGAAATTATGAAAGTAACATTTTCCACTATTAAGTTTCACTTTCAATGCCATGTAGGCTGAATGGCGTTAAAGAAATGAAATTGGCAGTTATATGTAACATTCAAAAGAGAATAGAAACAAAAAGGTGCATACAAGCTCATTTAAACAGTTTTGTGTCACCTACCAAGTGGCATAATCTAACTGATTTAGTGCTTTTACAGATATATTTCTGTAAGTGTCTTGCCTAAAAAAAGAGTGGGTAATTGTTGTTGTTTGAACCTTAACTTTATGTGTAACTTAGTCAAGTGATTATGTGTAATTAGTCTGTGGGTTATGTGTCAATTTGCTTCTTGTTCTGCTCATATAAGTCTCATATGAATAGATCAGTATATTCAGAAGACGGCATCATGTGCGCATTTGCCTTATAAGCGAGACACCATTTTAAAGTAACCTGATTTTCAAATTATGCACCTTGAATTGTTTTTTTGGAGAGGTCTTTTTCACCCCTTTAGTGTTCTGCCACTAATACATAAATAAACAATCAGAAGATTTAGATATTTTTTATACTTCTTTGAACATTTTAATCTATTTTTCATTACTTCACTTCATACTCTTACTCATACTTTATTTTAATAGTTATGCCTTTCCATGCCTTCCACTGTAACTACTTTAACAACTGTTTAAATTATATGCTTATATCAGAAATCTCATATTTTCACGTTCACATACTCTGAGAATGGACTTTTCAGTGGATTAAGAGAAATCTTGTGCCTGTCACTTAAACCTTTGAAATTAGCAAAAAAGATTTTGAGAATTTTTAACAAGAAAAAAAACCAGCTTTGTCACCTCAAATTATTTTTCCAAGCTCCAAGCAGAGTACATCTTGAAACATGTCTGAAGGGGATCTTTAATTGTGGCTTTCTTGGTCCATGATGAGAAACTTCCCCAAACCTTAATGTAACTGTTTTAGTGATTCAGGGTTTTATAGGATGATCCAACAATTATGTTCCGTTTGTTGAGGACACGTGTAAAAGCCCAGATTTCCACCATCAACTCCACTGTGTTGTCCTTTTCAGATTCCATTTCCTGTGTCCAGTTTCTGGCACCTCTGAATATGGGAGGAGTCACAGGACAGGTGCACTTTGATTCCATCTCCCAACTGGCCACTGTCAGTGTGTCTGGTGCTGGATCCTGTAGTTCACTTAACTTTACCCTCAGCAAGTTCCCCGTCATGTATGGCCATTATGCTCAGCCCTGCTCAGAAGCAAATATCGGCTCTAGCGTCTTTACTTTTGTAGTTGATCCTGCCTTGAACGTCACCGTCAATGTGTCACATCTCTTCGAACAAAACTCAAACTTGGATGACTTCTCGCTGACTTTGCAGACATGTAACGGCACCAAAGTATGCACGGTTGTAAGTCAGGGTCAAACACTCCTGACTCGTCAGGCCAGGTTCACGGCCATTCCCATTGGCGGGAATGTTTACATCCGTCTTAACACAGGACAGACTAACATCAGACTGCTCGCAGACCTAGCAACAATCGGACAAATCAATCCCTCACAAACAAATATCACTCTCTTTGGATCTTCGAGTACTGCTGCAAGCTGTAACGTTCTTCTTGGAAGCTTAGATCCCTCAGCTTTGACCAATCTGGGTGTTGTAAAAGTAGGAACTCCTTTACAGCATGAGAAATCCCGTCTGGACCTGACAAGCTTCAACATCAACACCGGTTTTCTTCTCATCAACGTGGGTTCAAGTTACAAATGTGCTCAGATTTATAATGTGCCAGAGAAACGGGTGAGCGCTGTTGTGAATATGAAAGGGATCAAAGGATACTTTAGCTTCCATCAGGCTTCCCCGTTTGATGTGACAGAGTTGAGGGTGAATCTGACTAACTTACAGAGCAGAGTCGGCCCTTACCACGTCCACCTTTTTCCTGTACCTTCAGCCAGGTCGCCCACGTCAAATCCGTGTTCAGATGACAATGTAGCTGGCCATTTGAATCCATTTGGCGTCAACACAAAAGACCCATCATACCCGAAAGTGCCTGGTTCGACACATGACATGTATGAGATCGGTGACCTCAGCAGCAAGCATATATCCCTTGCAGAGAAAAATGAGGTGGATATGGTGTTCACAGACTTCAACCTCCCTCTGTTTGGACAGAACAGCATCGTAGGTCGCTCAGTTGTGATTCACAAAACAGATGGCACCAGGCATGTTTGTGCCAGCATCAGTTATCCCGGTGAAGTGATTGCAGCCAGAGCCACATTTCAGGGACTTGTGGTTGGTGAGATCTGGTTCACCCAGCTGATGAACTATCCTCTGTCTGACGTATCCATCTTCATGGACTTGTCGTATGGAAATCCTACAATGACACCAACCAGAAAGCACAACTGGCATGTTCACACCTACCCAATCAGTTCAGAGAGGGACGATGATGAGAGCCGCTGCAGCACAACAGGAGGACACTGGAACCCGTTTAACATTGACACAGGACACAGCAGCTATGCCCAGCACTGTATGCCGCTCAATCCCTTATCCTGCGAGACAGGAGACCTCTCCAGCAAACATAGTACCATCAATCTTGGTACCAGAGTGGGCAGCGTGAAAGCAAAAAACTTCTTCACTGACGTCACTTCCTGGTTGCCCGGGTCAGGCATTATTGGTCGTTCTGTGGTCATCCATAAAGCAGAAAGGGGAGGGGAAAGGATTGCTTGTGCCAACGTCACAATGGTGCGGGTCTCTAAAGCCAGCTTGGGCAGCTGGTTTGGCCCAGAGATATCCAATGGCCACGTGTGGTTCTCCCAGGCTGTCCCACATGGCCCCATGACTATAAACGTGTCCCTTATGAACCTGAACTCCTTGGCTGGTGGTTACCACGTTCACATACTCCCTATCAAACCTGGCAGCGCAGAGCCCTGCTCCAATGCAAACATCCTGGGCCACTTCAACCCGTTAGCCTGGAATGTATCAGACAGCCCCGCACCTGGAGCAGGAACTGTGGACCAGTATGAGATGGGGGACATCAGTGGGAAGTTTGGGATGCTGAATGGCCTCAAGCAGTCTCAGGCCATATACACTGACACAAACATGGCATTAACTGGACCCTACAGCATAGCGGGAAGGTCACTGGTGGTTCACTACTCCAATGGATTAAGGTGAGAAGATGTATACATTTATATGTTTGTGCTTATTAGAGAGAACGAAACTAACAGAGGTTTAAAGTGAAAAGGAGAGGAATATGGGGGAAAGAAGAAATATTTAACATACTGTGGCCACAGGTTTCTATATTTGATGAAGAAATGGTGAGTACTATAACTACAATATATATATATATATATATATATATATATATATATATATATATATATATATATATATATATATATATATATATATATATATATATATATATATATATATATATATATATATATATATATATAACATTGATAATACTGTAGCTACAATACTCAGCATTTCTTCATCAGTACTGTAGTTACTGTACTGGAGTTGCTGAATCTTTTCCTAGAATGTGAATATTTTGGTATTTTTTGCTAAATAGAGAGGTATTTGTTGTTTTAGGTGCATTATGTGAAATGCACAATTCTGGCAGGTGTCAAGTGTAAGTAGTCACTTATGCCTTTGCAGCAAGAGCGCACATCTAAGCTTCAGCACCCTTAGCAGCCCTCTGGCACAGTAGCAGCCTTAGCCAGTCTATTGAGGGCAGTTACAGGT
Organism: Scortum barcoo; assembly: GCA_023238725.1. NCBI lineage: Eukaryota > Metazoa > Chordata > Actinopteri > Centrarchiformes > Terapontidae > Scortum > Scortum barcoo. The sequence continues at coordinate 9,330,525 of CM041553.1, read as the reverse complement.
GTCAGATGTCATAGACATCGAGTCATGTCCTTCTCATGTTTTGTATTATAACACACAGATAATCAGCTTCATTCACTGAGAATGACTCAACAAAAAATTGTGAAGGGGAAAATTCAAAAGGCTAACCCTGGAGGATCTGGATACGTTTAGTTCATCTTGTTTGTGTTTTTGTGTCTTTCTATGCATGTGTGGGTTTTTTTTTCTTCTACAGAATGCAATGTGCTGACATATTAGCTGAAAGAGATACAGATGGACAATGGACTATTGCCAAGGCTGTTTTCAAGGGCACAGTGACTGGAACAGTCAGACTGGTAAGAACCAACAGCAGCCTATGTATAAGCAGCATAATGCTTATACATTATTCTTCATCATTATTTTTGCTTGTCTGTTGTTCTCCAATGCAAGGTTCAGTTCACTTTTTCATGTATCAATGTCTTAACTGGCTTTTTGATAGAGATAGAAGACTACACAATAGATTAAGCATTGCATTCCTTTAAATAGTCTTTCTCCTCTTTCTTGTCAAAACCTGCCTCATACATTACCCAAAATGCAACTTGACTGCTGACAGTTCAGTTACAGATCCAGGTGTGATAAACCAGCAGCAGCTAACGTAGCCTCAAGCTGCTGAGAGGCGGACCGCAGAGCTCTGATCAGCTCACTTCCTTCTAACTTGGCAACCATTTTAAAACGTGTGTTCTTCATCGCTAACTAACGCTGAAGTTTATAGAAGTTTATAAAACATATTTGCATACATTTTAACAAATGCAGTAGAACTCCTGTAAACAGACTTTAATGTGTAAGATGGAAAGTTCCCCTAAGAAAGAACTGTTTTCACCTCCCACATCACTTTTCAAAGAAGCTTTTATGTGTGGCTGACTTAACCCGGCTGGCTAATTTAAATTTTTATTGCTCAAGGTCCGGGTTGTTAAACTTTACCTAAGTCCAAAATGTAAAAACATATTTAAATAAACAAGGTCTCCTTTTTGAACACAAAATGTATCAGTGACGGGAAAATTGTATTTCTGTTTCTGCTTATAAGGCTAGATTTCCCTTGCTTACTCAGCTGGCCTGTGAGCAGTTTGTGTTTGTGTTAAAATTTTATTAATGCATGTGTATTTGTGTATGACCTGAATTGAAACTGCATATATTGCCTATTTAGAGGAAAAGAGATACGGTTCTATGTATTGAAAACAGCACAATCACCATAATTACGATATGAAACTTGACATGTGTCTCTAACCTGAAGATGAAATATTTTGAAATTTACCTTATGAAATGGATGTTGAAAGTGTTTCCTAATGCAAACTGTTTTACAGTTTACCCTGTAATCAATTTTAGTGAACTTCCCCTAGATTTCCACATGACAGCAGCAAATTACATGAATCAGAATCAGATGGTTTCTTTTGACCCTCACAGAACACAAACAAGGTTTTCTTTCTTGCTAACTTGTTAGGGGCCAAGCTGCCACAAAAACATGACAGAGTATTTCTGCTGCGCTGGACAGACAGTGAATTCATTATACGTGGTGGGTTGCAACAAGCGGCTATGTGAAGCAGGGGCGAGATCATTACCTTAGCTTAGCATTTGTCTGCTATGGCTAGTGGAAGCTACAGGCCCCCTGAACTAGGAAGCTCACCAAGGGGACAGCTGTCTCTGTCAGCTGCCCTCCAGAGGCCCCATACTGAGCTCTGCACTGCATCTATGGATAAGAGCCTGTAATATCTCCAAAGAGGCTGTATTATCAAGGAGAGCATGTTGGTCTGGGAAATGAATGTACTCCCTCAACTTAAATCTGATAGTTTTGCTCAGTCACAGGTTGAGTGCAAGAATGTCATAATATGCAAGATCCACAAATCCCTAGTGGTGTCTGTTATAACTGCATTTATACTTCAAATACCAAAGCAAGCACACAGTTCTGTTTAGACTATTTACTCTGAGGGTTTGACAGTGCACGTTTTATCCTTCCAGCTTGTCCATATATTTTTTTTTCTTTCCCTCTCTCTCTCCTTAGCGTCAGCAGATGTTTCCTGATGGGAGTAGCGGTGATGTCACACTGGAGGTGACCCTTCAATCATCTGCAAGACAAAATGTAAGTCCTGAGTCACATGACCCACACCTGTGAAACACTTGAAACTTTGCTTTTAGAATGTGAATGTGTGTTTATGTGGTTGCAGTTTGTCTATTTAGACAAGTTTGTCTATTTAGACAAACTGCAACCACATAAACATAGAGCTTTCACATAAAAAATACAGAGAAGCAACATGTACACACACTCACACGTGTATTACACCCTTCCCTGCAGACACCTGTGGCATCCCTGTTCATCACTGACAACCGTATAAGCGCCAACAACAGCCATTGCAACGCTGTGGGAGGCACATTCAATCCCTTCAAAATGCCATCAATGGTGAGACCTTCTTTAACTTGTTTAATACGACATTGAATCAGCAGGGTTAATTTCATATCAGGGTGCCTGTTCTTATTCAGTTCTTTGTGACTCTGGTAACATTTCACTGAATTTTAGTTTCATTATTTTTTCAGACTTTATGTGGACTTTTACAGCAGTAATGCTTGCTAATTTGTGTACATTTTTGTTTTGATTATCTTAAACAAAATTGCATACAGTACATGGAAGGTAAAACCTAAAAAGCTGAAATCAGCTTGTTATCACCTCTACAAAGGTAGCGGAAAATCTTGACTGATTTAATGACAAATTTAATTAAATCAAACAAATATATCAATCAAGCACTCAGTTGTAAGTGCTGTATATTCGATGGCACAAAACCTTTAGGCAGGGTGGAAAAAAACAGGAGGTCTATTAGTAATAATGGAAATATGACCATGAAATTTCAAAAACCTTTCATAACCAGTTGCAATTATGGTTCCCAAATTTCACTTTTGAGGTAAACCTGTAAAGCACTTCTTTCTTTCTCTTCCTCTTTCAGAGCTCCAGCTGTGCACTAGAAAACCCTCTGAGCTGTGTGGTGGGAGAGGTGTCCGCAAGACAGGGCGCAGTCAGCCTCAGTAGGGAGGAGCTCTACACTGACAGCATCGTCCAACTCTCCGGAGAAAACACAGGTACCACACAAAAGAGAGTGTCAATTAAATTTAAAAAATTAAATAAAACTTTAAAATTACAAATACGCCTATATAATTTGTCATAAGATGAAGACAAGACATGTAGTCAGAGTTTTCCTGTGTTTGTAGTGGTCCACAGATCTCTAGTGCTAAAGAACGGAGACAGCATCATCGCCTGTGCTGACATCCTCCCAGAATCTCCTTCAGCAGAGCAGACCTTTCCCAATGTGGCCAGCTTCAGCAGGTGAGTATACTGAAACCTAATATGGCATGATTAATACCGTTTCATCAGAATTTTATCTTAAATCTCTTGGCAGACAGTCATTCAATATTTGCCCTGAGCAGAACTTGCAGAGTTTAGTCATTTGAGAGAAATTTGTATTGTTCCTGTAAATAATGTACAACCTTTTTGACCTCATTCTCTGGTTCCTTTGAGAAAAAAAACTGATGTTTGCAGACAAGTGCAGAAGTTTCCCAGGTCAGCAACAGAATCAGACTGAACACATCTGGGTGTCAGCAAACTGTGATGCTGTGTTTTGGGCTGAGCTCCATTTTGCAGCACTTGGTCTAACTGTGGGTCAGTGCGGGCGCCTGGAACTATCCATGATTCCAGGTCTAGATCCATGTTTTATCATAGTTAAATGGTGTGCAAAGAAACACAGTTGTCTCATAATAAACATCAAACTATCAGTGTCACTGCTACCAGGATACATACTGGTAGTACATGTGTACAAATAATAAAGATGTAGAAAAGAAGCTAGTAGCAAATTTCATTAGAATATGATTTTGTTCTAATTATGTACAATTAAATTTCACTGTGTACAGAATGAAGTGGCCTTCGGTGTAGCTGCATGGATCCTAACTCAGGAAAATCCTAAAAGGTTTACGATAGAGCCTTAAAATGTGTTTTATTAAGTGTTAAAATATACAGCGCACAGATGCGTTTGTTATGCGTCAGTTAAGTGCAAAACCTGCTAATTACAAAAGTAATTATGAAATGCTTGGCTCTCTGTGAATTAGATAATTATGAGGAAACTATTCTGAAGACAGAGTTTGAGAGTGTTTTGTAATAGATTGCCTCCATTGCATTTCATATTTTCATTTTCATCTACACTTATAAAGTGTTTTCTCTTTTCCCTAGTAAAACATATAATATTAATAATATAATATTGATAATAATTTGCCTGAAGTGATCTGTGATTATATATAGTCTGAGATCCTGTTGACTGTAGGGGCATGAAAGCAACATGAAGCAGCTCCACATTTCTATGAGAAAAGGAACTGCCCTGTGCATGACTTTAAAATGCCCTTGACTTTTGAAATTGTTTTCGTCTGAGTCGGAAGCTTGTGAAGCCCCACTACATTATTCATTCTGCACACACAAACATGTCAGATGTTGCTGTTGGCTTATTGACTGCTGTTTGTAACTCAAAATTACTATTACTTGTCATAATAATAACGTAATTACAGTTAATTATTGTCTTTTGAGCCCATATACTCGATGGCTAATTAGAAGCAGTCATCCGACTATTAGCTTAGCTGTTCATGCATACACACAAATGCCATTAACACACAATAAACACATTATTTCAAATATGATCAAATATTTGCAAGTTAACTCATCACTCATTTTCCTGCTTGCAGTCAGGTACACCACTTGTACAGATGGGTATAAAAAGAAAGGAAAAACCTGAATTCATATTAATATTGATATTAATAAACAAAAATGCAGATGCTTCCATGTTGGAGAGAAGTATTTTTCTGGCATGATTAGGGTCCACTTGTCCCCTTAGAGGGAGGGGTCGCTGCAAATCAATAAAGTTCTCTGAGTGAGTTTATTCTGCAAAATAAGCGTGTGTTTTGTACTATTATAAAGTGTTACCATGAAGTCATTACAGTCCCTGAAGTGCAGTGAAGTAGTTTGATCGTATCTGGATGTGATTACCTAATATCCCCAGTTAATTATTTAATATTTGACTACAAAGTTGATGTTTCATTTCTTTTTGCACAGATATGACTTCCGCTCTAGGGTTGCAGATGTTTTGCGGGTGGAAACAGCGAGAGTCACCATCCTGCCGGGCTCTCCCAGCTCTGTGGACGGGGGAAGGTGTCAGCAAGTCAACTTCATGGTATCTGGTAAGGTGGAAACTGTCTAAAAAAAGATGTTTCCCTATTGACATAACACTCTCTAATTTGCACAAGAGGGGAATTCCTCATTCTCTCTTTTTTCGAAATGTATTTATATTTACTGGCCATGTGATAAAACTTTTCAGTAGACATCATTATAAGTAACGTGGCAGCACACAGGTTTGATCCTACGCTCGTCATCGAGTAAATGTCAGTAGGTTTCATTCTGTCTATGTTACGGGGGACAGGATGTTCAGAGACAGAGCAAGTGAAACTGCAGAGAAGAGAAACTGTTTTGGCAGAACAGTCAAAAGACTGGAACACAGATAAATTGGAGTTGTGGCTACAATCTGGCAAAGTGGTAGTAACGGGGCTAGGTATTTGAAGTCGTCTTGATTACTGAACTGGTTGCAGGTGGTGCCACTCTGCCCTGACTCCGGTGTGCCTGTGTCCACTCAGAGACACACGCACACACAGAGCCACTAGGGGAGTGGCTGCAGTTTAGGGAGACACTGATTGGGATGGCGTCCCAGGAGCAGATCTAACAGTCTAGTTGAGTGGTGTGGTCCGTTGCCTCATCTCATCTCTTTAGGGATGTTCTGTCCCTGCAGTGTAGTTCATAACATCGCATGTCCTTGAGTCACTGAATGCAACCTCTGGAACGTCGGTAGCACAGGAAAGTGTCAATGAGGAAAAACAAACAAACACAATCCCCTTTGAACATTTATCCATTAAGACCAAAAGATGATTTGCATATGGAAAAAGGAACAAAATAGCATTAAAACAGAAGTAACCCAGGACATGCAGCAAGCTGTTTAATGTCGACATTATGGCCAGGACTGTATTTACAAACATACAAAGGTTTTTGTGTCTATTGGACTGTACGTATGTAAATCTATAAACACTTCAGTTATTTTGGTGCGAGCTGTGTGCCCGGGCTGTATTTATCAGGACAATGAACAATCATGGGCATTGACCATCTTTAGAAAACCTGAAAAATTGGCTCAGTAACCTGATGCTGGAGTTGAGTGTCTGTCTCTGTCTCATTTTCTGTCCCTTCCTCTGTCTCACGGGGGAACAGAGAAGTGTCTGTATAAAGGTTTCACACAGTATAGCACAGGCAATTATGTCCTCAGTGGTCTACCACAAGGAGGAGACTTTGACTGTGGCAACAATCCTTGAGAAAGTCTCCTTTTCTGGGCAGAAAAATCCTTAACTGTACACACAGTAATTATCAAGCATACCAGTCTGTGTGTAATTAGGCATTGCCACATTGTCTGTATGTTACAGGGAATGTCAACGCAGAACTTCTGAAGTCTGTCAAAACCAGCGAGAAGATGGGCTTGTTCAAAGAGTCTGACTCATGTACAAGTAAGTGTGCTCCACCCTGTGAACATGGCTTCAGCTAGACTTCAGGTGCACGATGGGAATGTGAAATTGTTTATTGTATTTAAGGGAGAACAACATTTAGGAGTCCTTCAGCGTTGGATGGTTTGATGTATATTCATGAATAGAACCAGCACTCCAAACATCATGACTTAAATAAACATTGACTTTGATGGAGAGAGATTGTGCTATAGTCAAAAACTTACAGTAAACACATGGCAGAGTTGAACTGTATTCAATAAGATATGTATGCTAAAATAAGGAGCCTGTTTAAATACCATTTGCATGCTCAATGTCATGTTTTCAAATGCCACCCTTAATATATGTCCATGTTATTTCCAAGCAAAACCAGCCTATTTAAGTTTTTTTTTATGGTCACATGAGGGCAGCAATTTTTAAAACGTGGATTACATCAGGGGGTGTGTGTCTGCATATAAATCACCAAGACAGTGTGAAACTACAAAAATAACACACAGCGGCTCATTTCTTCTTTTAATGGAGTTTCAGTCCTTGCTTGAATAACTTGTTGACAGCTTTCTAATTTGATGTCCTCAGAAAGTGCAGGTCCGCTGGTGGTGCCAGGAAGTCTCCTTCTTAGCTTGATGTTTGCTGCCGCCTGCCTGCTGCCAGCTACAGTTTATTTATAGCTCGAGAGATTCGGCCACACCAGCAGAGGAACACATGGACGCTCACACTGTAAAATTGTGAATATGTTTATGTTTAATATAACACCACAAGCGATACAACACTCATCTGATTAATTCTCAAGCAAATAATGACTGTGTTTCTTTGTACTACTTTTGTCAAGCGATAATGATTGTACCATTTTACATGTTACTTTTTGTGATCATTGTTTTAGGCAACAAGACATTTGTTAACTGTTCAGCTTAGCCTTTGTAGAAACTCTCATATTTTATTAATTTGGGCTGTTAAATGAAGTGTGAAGTGAATGCTGTACATTTTCAAATATCCTTTTAAAGATTTTTTTATTCATACCCTATCCGTATATTCATCCAAGTTTTGTGTAAATGTCTGGAAAACTGTGAATAAAATACAATAATGTTTCTACACCTTGTGCCAATAATCTTAGATTTTTGTCTTAATTCTTAAGATTTTACGAGAAGAGCATCCATAAAGTTTTAGTAGTATTTCCTAATAAGGAATCATTAAAAAGGGTTTCTGGGGACTTTAAAGTTAGGATTTTCCTTAAAAACAAAAAAAAAAAAAACAAGGGGTGAGAGGGGGTAAAAACACAGTGACCGGAGGCCAGGCCTAAGCACGCTGGACTGCTAGAAGCCTAAAGTTATTTCTGAATGTTGTGTTGACAAAAAAGAACTGACAAGTCCCACTCTTTATACCTTTAATAAATACGTAACCATTAGTTTATATATGAATTATAAGCCATTACAAAGCTTTTTAGGGTTACCAGGTTGTGTAAAATCTCCCTGGTAGGTGTTCATCCTCCTCTGGGACGCTTGTTTTTTTTTTTTAGCTCTTTAGTTCACCAGGTAAACTGATCCAATTGAACTTTTGGAAAAGTGTTGCAGATCATCTGGACCAAAATCCATTTATGAACAACTCATCATCATTTACAACTAAGTTACAAGTGAATTGAGTGTTTCTTTTATTATTAAATTATGAATGGCTGATGTATTAAGCATTTGTTCAATATTCATTCTATGCATCATTCTCATATTAATTACAACTTATTAGCCCTTTGTAGGCTAAATTCACAATAGATGGTAAAAGTTAAAAATGACTAATAATCTAATTGATCGTATTAAGTATGATCAGTTGTGAAATATCTGATTCCTTTCACTGCCTTTTGTCAGTGTCAGGGCTTCATATCCTCACAGTGGAGTTGGACGGCTGCACTCGAGCACAGCAGGGTCATTTTAGTGTCCCCAGATCGTGGATTATACACTTGCTTTCCACAGATATGTGTGTGTTGAGGTGGATGATTATTCAGAGTGAAGGAGGCGAGTCTGGATCCCTCCGCGGCTACTGGAAGACGCCGCGGTCACGTGACCCGGGACGTCACTAGCGACATGGCGGCCTCCTGTTTTGGAAATTAACACAAGGTCCGAGCTGGCAGCCGAGCGCCTCGCTTTGTAACCCAAGACCCGACACCACCGCCGCGAAACCACCGGGTGTGTATCCAGCTCCGCTCCGCCTGCGTGTGAGGGCACTTGGTCGTCGGCTAGCGGCGGAGAGGGCGGGGGAGTTAACTCACGGTGTCCCGGAGCGAGCACGGAGGGATGTGGACTGTTTTTAAAGGCTGTGAGACGGATGGCGGTCCCCCCTCCGCCTGGGTCCGCGCCGTGCTGCCCGCTGTCACAGCGAAACGCCTGCTCAAAGCTGTGAAGTTGGGAAAAATTAGCCAGCAACTTTCTAAACGGTCACACCAACGTGCTACCACACCCACCACTAACACCAATGGCGGCACCCTGAATGAATTAGTTATGGTGTGTTGTGTGGAGAAAAAAACAAAATCCACATGGGCTCAAAGCTCTGTGTTTTTGTAGGTTATTAGCAGCCTAACATATGGTATGATTTGTTTTTAGTGCAGCTGGTTAGCTAAGTTAGTGTGTTTGATGTGCGACCTGACTGATTGTGATCCAACTTGTAAACAACAATCGCATGCGTCGCGTTCAGCCAATAGGAGAGTTCATCGATGAGGAATACTGCAACCTGATTGGCTGGCTGGGTGGACGGTTTTTACAACGAGTTACAGTGGTCGTGAACTCATCACTGCACATTATCCTCTGGTCTTTTGTTTCCTTGGGGGTATGTCTCATCGAAAACAGGTCACAAACACGCTGACACCAGCGCATTGGTGTGTTCTTTTAATGTTTAACTCCTGTGATAGTTACATCAGCATGTAACAGCAGGTTAAAGATCCAGGTGTGGACTGTGACTTTGAGCTCCACGTTAATTGTCAGGTAAGCCACAGTCACAGTCTCCGACCTGCTCCTGTCAACATGGCCTCCCAAAAGTCAGGTAATCCGTGGTTATTCAGGGTGGGTTTGAATAACAGTAGATGTGGTAATGTGTCTATGCTTGTTGTTGAAAGGGTGGTTGTTTTGAAATTAGTGTTTTTCAAGATTGGTAATAAATGTCCAGGTGTGAGAGCTGTCTGCACTTTTAATCCCAGCAGCTTTAATGAACACCTAATTTGACATATTTTGGTATATTTGAAAAATATGAAATTTTATGTGTTTAATCAGCACATCATGTTCTGTCTCCGTTCAGACAAAGCCATGTCCCCAAAGATCACTGGAGAGCTGCTCAGGCAGCTTCGCCAGGCGATGAGGAATTGCAAATACTTCTCTGAGCCCATACAAGCGTACATCGTCCCTTCCGGAGATGCACACCAGGTAAGCGATATCTCACGCGGAACATTCAGAGATCACATTTTTACTTCTTTTTTTTTTTTTCAAGATTGAAGTCACGCTTAACATAAACAGAGGCATGCACACACACACTGATGGCACTGCAGCTTCTACACCTGCCTATTTTACTTCTTGTGTGCCCCTTTTCACTTCTGATCGTCTCGTCTGACCTTCGTAATTAATTGTAGCCCTTTGCCCACTGCTCCTCCCTTTTCCCTCTCAATGCACAAGGCATGATGTGAGAAGAGCAGCAAAGGTAGCATTTAAAATGTCTGACTGGTTGATGTCCACTTCACACTGATTGTTAATGAAGCTGATCTCTCACTGTCTCTCGCTCCTTTCTTGGTCTTTCTCTCTCTATCCCTATATCTCTCAGAGTGAATACATTGCACCGTGTGACTGCAGACGTGAGTTTATCTGTGGATTCAATGGCTCTGCAGGTATGTTTTGCTTGCATGTGAGTGGCAGTGCACTTATAAGTGTTTTTTTTTTTTAGTTAAAAAGTCATCCAGAGTTCAGATCTTAGTTGACATGTTCAAATTTAGTATGGTGTAATGTTATCAATATGCTTTTCCAGCACAGTGGCCCACCTTTGTTATAACTCACTGTGGGAAACTGTGCACAGTCTGAAAAGAGAGAATTAGTGTGTTCACTTCTGTAATTTTAGATGCATGTTCTCTGTAGCTTCTCAGAATTTACCAATCTGCTTTTGACCCGGCGTCCTACTGTACAAGCGTAACTGACACATCAGATGACTAACAGACAGACAGTAATAAACTTGTTGATATAACCAATCCACAATCCATCAATTTTACTTGCAGACAAATCTGTTTGTTGTGGTGTGCAGGTACAGCCATCGTCACAGAGCAGCATGCTGCAATGTGGACCGATGGGCGATATTTCCTCCAGGCCAGCCAGCAGATGGACAACAACTGGACCCTTATGAAGATGGGTAATGCCCTGCTTGGTTTTTCTCTTTTAAATGATGAAAATAATAACTGCCTTTTCGCAATATTATGTAAGCTATAAAAACAAACACAGGTCATTGAACTTTTTGAGTTTTGACTTTTTTCTCATGTTAAGAGTTGAGTTTATTTTGACAAGTTCCACATATTTCTAAAGTGTAAAATTTGCACCACAGATTCTGTGTTCAGTTTATATAATACCCTCAGCAAACTCTTATCAAAGCACTGGCAAGGTTATCCTGTTTATGCACTTTATTTTTACAACAAAAATAAATCTTTAAAGGTACTATATGTTAAACATTGGTATGTGTCAGGCACATTTTATATCTCTGTCTCATATCTAGGGCTGAAGGAGACGCCCTCTCAGGAGGACTGGCTGATTAGTGTCCTGCCAGAGAACTCCAAGGTGGGAGTAGATCCCTGGATCATCGCTGCTGGTACGTTGCACAGTGGATCAACAATACTAGGAGGGCACAACAAACAGTAACAATTAGAACAGAACATGTTCCTGTAAACATAAAATGTACATTTTGGAGGTCTAAATTTACTATATACAAAAAAATCCACATCTCAACAGCAGAACAGTGTGCACTTAGTTTTGGCCTCTCCATTGGGGAACTGAACTTTAGTCCCTTGCATGACTGATGGACCTACAGGCTGAGTGTACAATGTTTTTCCAGTGTTTGTCAGCTGTCTGACTGTAGAGAGAATAACACATAGCACATTGCACTAGTGCTGTGATGCTGCGTAGTAGTCCCATTTCAATGTGGTAAATAAAATATTGAGATTTTTATTACTGTTTGTTTAACAAAATCTTCTGATGTTATGTTTCAGATCAGTGGAAGAACATGTCCAAGGCGCTGACCAGTGCAGGCCACTCTCTGGTGGCAGTGCAGGATAACCTGATTGATGCGGTCTGGACGGACCGCCCAGAAAGACCCAGCACACAGCTTCGCACCCTCGGACTAGAGTACACCGGTCAGTGCAAAACTGGATGGATACCATGAGTACACACATACATTGTACAGTAGCTGTTCAGGGAATATGAAATAGTTTTACAAATCCCCCCAGACTGTGGACACAGTTATCCCATTCTTGTAGAATTCATGAATTATTTTATAATGAACAGAAATGTTGCTCTTAATTTGGGTTGTGTTTAGCCTTTTAGTTTCACTTTTCTTATCTTTTCCCTCCAAGCCTGACAAAATATAGGCACGCACACAGGTTTTTGATGAAGATAAATTTGTTTCTAGGTCATGTTGATTGATGGATTGCACTGTTTATAGGTATGTCCTGGCAAGATAAAATCACAGCTCTGCGGACCAAGATGACCGAGAGGAAAATCACCTGGTTTGTTGCCACAGCGCTGGACGAGATCGCATGTACGGTTACTTTTTAACTTTTAGTGTAATTAATTCCACGATTAAACATAGCAGTGGAAGTGTTGTATTATGAAAGAAAAAAAAATCTGGCACACAGCACATGAATGCCTCTGAAGGTGCAGTAGCACACACTGGAGATATTTAAGTACATTTAGCAGTAAACATCAGAATCATACTTAAAGCAGTACTTGAGTGAATTAACTTTTTACTTTTCCAACTGGTTGCTCAAATTGATTTTCAACAATTCGGTCTTTAGAAGACTCATAGTAACAGCAAGTGGACAGCAAACATTTTGTTTTGCTTTGGCGATACAGTACATTTTAATCCTCTGTTTCTCTTAAGATAACAGCTACAGAGGGTGGTTTATTAAGCCCTGGGTTGTGGGTGGAGATATTCCACAAGTTCCAAGCTTGAAACATGTTTGTACCAGGCTTGTGGCCAAACAGTGAAATGTCTTTCTGAGAACCTCTGTTGTTGATGCATAGAATCAGTCACATCAGGTTTAAGCTGTTCATTTTTATTACTGTGTAAAACAAGCAGCGGCTATGCCCAAAATCACTTCTGTTACATAAATCAGTGTTGATACATGATCACGATCCAAGGACCCTGGGATGCACGGGTGTCCCTCTAGATGTTTGTTGGAGCACCTCGTTCACTGTGCGTAATGATCTCTTGTTTCTGATTGTGTGGTCTGAGAGTTTGTGTTAATTAGAGTAATGCTGATTTTGATTGTCATCAGGTGGCATTCAGACAAGAGGGTTTCAGTGGGTGCAAAATGGAAGGGGATTTGCTCAGGCATCCACAGAGGATGAGTGACAGTCCAATAACAAGACTGATATTTAACACCAAACAAATGGATGGCCCAAAATAAGAAAGATCATGTCCCCGTCATCATGGCATGAAACAACATTTTATCCAGTGTTATTAAAATGTAATGGTCTGTTATGTTCTTTTCTCAGGGCTTTTTAACCTCCGTGGCGCTGACATCGAGTATAACCCAGTTTTCTTCGCGTATGCCATCGTGGGGATGAACACAATACGGTAATGGAATATAACACAAGGCAGCAACACACAGACTAGATCAGAGTTTAATTAATTATTTTATTGCTGCTGGCTGAAATGAAGGGCTACAGAAATAAACGGTGGTGATGATGAATATGAATGAAATTATGCCTGTTTTTGATAAAAGAAAAAGTGATATTTTCATGGCTCTAAAAGTATAATATTTTCATCATTTCTTTTTTACTTTTACATTTTAAGTAAAAGTAGTAATTTAATTAAAACTCTTAATTTTATCCTTAATGGCACTGAATAGATCCAAGGATTTAGCATTTTTTAAATTGGTATTTTGGAGCATGACAGTTAGAATAAGCATTTTCAGAGATGTACTGTAAGAAGAAAAAACAAGTACTGCAAAAAAATCAAGAGTCATAAACATGAAATAAAAACATACAATACAGAAAAAATGTAAATTATATCAGTTTTAAATTGATAAGAGTTGTACTGTGTTCAAAATGAAGACGCTGGAGTGTATATGAAAAATATGTGTAAATATTTGAAAACCAGTGAGAAGTACTGAAGTACTGTATATATAATAGAATATATATTTTGATAACACACAATCTTTTACATAAACCACCAAAATTGAAGGTTCAAGGTTTCCACCTGAATTTACTTCTTCACTGAACACCCCCCCTCGCTCTCTGCAGGCTTTTTGTGGACCTAAAGCGTCTTTCGGATCCTGCTTTGAGGGACCATCTGCAGCTGGACTCCCCCAGCAAACCCGAGCTGAGCATCCACACGTTCCCGTACGAGTCGGTCTACACCGAGCTCCAGGCCATCTGCGCGGCACAGGGCCCCAAGGACAAAGTTTGGATCTGTGACAAGGCCAGCTGTGCTCTCACACAGGTCATCCCCAAGGTGAGAGGGAAGTACCACACATAGTTAACATTTAATATGTCTCGGGTATAATGAACAGAGCCGGACTGATCTCATCATCTGTGTCCTTATCAGTATTAAATTACACATTTTTGGATTGTTTCCTGGTTCAGATTACGTTATGTTCTCTTTATGCTGGTTGGAGGACAGACACACATACGTTCTGGGAAACATTTCAGTGTCAGGGTTAAAATAACACAACTTTATTAATCCTGAAGGAAATGATTTATTTCACTCTGATATCGACTACATTTACATACACAAGTCTGAATACACACACATGCACATGCAACTAGTGGAGAGACAGAGTGAGGGGGCTGCACCCTCAGCGCGCCCCTGAGCAAGTGCCTTGCTCAAGTGCACCTCGGCAGTGCTCAGGAGGTGAGCTGGCACCTCTCCAGCTACCAGTCCACCTCCATGTAGACTGTCCATGGGTACTTGAACCGGCGACCCTCTGGTTCCCAAGCCAAGTCCCCACGGACTGAGGTACTGCCGCCGTTATATTAGTACAGTCTTAAAATAGTAGGAATCACCTTGTTCACAATTCTGTAAACCAGTAAAACAAAACAACCACTTCTTATATGAAAACACTCAATCAGAAATTAATTTACTGGATCATTTGTCAAGGCAGCAGGAATTATGGTAATAAATGTGAATTATTTTGGCTTTGACTGTTAATACATTGCTTGAGATTCCTAATAGGAATGTAAACTAATTTTTCTATTTCATGTCATTTTAACGTAACTTCATCTAATTTTTAATCCGTTAATGTTCTTTTCACTGGCTCTATTTCAGGCCCACAGGACTCCGATTCCCTACACTCCACTCTGCCTCGCCAAGGCTGTGAAGAACGCCACTGAAATTCGAGGCATGAAAATGGCCCACGTAAGAACCTTTGGACCGTCTCAAAATCTTGTAATTGTTGCCTCTATGACATCTTGATAAACTGTCTTCGCATCACATCCTCTGCACTTTTCTCCAACAGATCAAGGATGCAGTTGCTCTCTGTGAACTCTTTGCCTGGTTGGAAAAGGAGGTATTTTCATTAGTATTATGTTTCAGAGGCCATGCAAGAACAGATTGTATTCAAAGGTTCCCCACTGAACTTTTAAAAGAAGATTAAATACGGCTTTCAAAGTTTTTTAAATGAATGGATAAAAACATTTAAGATTTTTTATGGTATATTCATCAATAAGCCTCACCTCTCTCTGTCTCATCTTTAACACTTGTATGTGTGCTCAGGGAAATGCCTGCTGTGGATACCGATTTTATTTCTGGTATTCTAGGAAACAAATCTTAACTGCTTAGTGGAAAGTCGCTGATCTTTATTTTAATGTGAGTGTGGGAAGCCTTTGTTCAGGTGAAAGTTGTTGCGTAACTCATCATGCCAGTGTTATGTTAACTCTCTGTGGATGACTGAGCAGTGCAATGATTGTTTTATAGATTCCAAAAGGCACAGTAACCGAGATCTCTGCTGCCGATAAGGCCGAAGAACTACGCAGGTGGGTGGGTGTTTGTTTTTACAATGGAAATTTTACAAACCAGGTTGATTTTCCTCTTTTGGCTGACATGCTCATCCAGTTTAACTTCATGTCAGCTGTCATGCTGGAGAAGCTCCTTTTGAAAGATGCTGTTTCAAAATGTGTTAATTTTGAAAGTGTGATGGATTTATATCTCCCTCTACTGGACATGGGGAAGGGACAAGGGAAGCTAAAACCTGAAGACTTTAAAAGGAATATTCTTTGTTATCAAAATGTTTTATGCTCTCAGTGTGTTGCATTTTCAGAGTGATATCTTTATCACCTCAAAAGTTTGATATTTCTATTGTGTTTTTATAAAAAAAAGTTTAGGTTTCCTTCTAATGTCACTGAAAAAATCCAAAATGTTTTAATACATATACATTTAATTATCTGTAATCAAAATTTTTGCATTCTTGTTCGAGAAAGTTAGTTTTCCTATTGTAAGATATTGTATCTCTCTCAGCCAACAGAAAGATTTTGTTGGCCTCAGTTTCCCCACAATTTCCAGCGTTGGTCCAAATGGAGCAGTCATCCATTATAGGTCAGTTTGCAAATGGAACAGAACAGAACATTTGTATAATTTTATTTGGAGTTGTATTTATTTGTTTATTTATATTAAAAACATCTTGTTGTTATTTTCTAATACTTGACTAAGCCTTTATCCACGACTTTGTTCCTTTTTCCTGCAGACCACTGCCTGAAACCAACAGAACCCTCTCCATGAATGAAGTTTACCTGATCGACTCTGGAGCTCAATACATGTAAACAATATAATTATTATATACATCAGTTGCATTTAGGCCATGTCTAATATTAGTGTGATTTATATGTCTCAATGCAGACAATCATGTTTCATACTGAAAACACAGTTTTTTGGTGTTTGGAGTTTTTGGTGCTTTATGTCCATAAATCTGCATCCTTGTTCTGTCTTTGGCAGTGATGGAACCACAGACGTCACACGCACCATGCACTTTGGGACTCCATCTGCTTTTGAGAAGGTAAATTTGTATATTTGCTAGTGCTCTGTTTCCTCTGTCAGAAATAAGTCTATAATAAGTGTTATTATTCATTGACTGAATTCATCCTGAACCTTATTTCAGTTATTTATTTGATTTTTTGTTGTCTGTTCTTTATTTTTCCTCTAGGAATGCTTTACCTATGTGCTGAAGGGCCACATAGCAGTCAGTGCTGCTATTTTCCCCAACGGAACAAAAGGTGCTGTCCTCTTCTCTGATGCTGTATACAATGTACCAGAAATGACATTTCACTTAAAACTATGTGTTTTAAAAAAATATTTCAAAGTCTCCATTACATATGTTATATGAGTCTGGATAGACATGTACTGGTTGACAGAGGCATATGACCACAGGCGATATTTTTACATACTGAATGCAGATTTTGTTCTTGGTGTTAGACAAAAGACACGACAGCAGTAAACACGCTGTCGCTAAAAAAAGATACGACCATCCACTTGCCAAATCAGTATCTAATCTTCTATGGTCAGAAATCTATGGTGTCAAGCTCAAGGAGGACTGAAACATTTGAAGCACAAACACTGTTTGGAGAAGAAAGACGCAGTGGGCTGTCATTAAACTTCAAGCCACTGTAATTACACTACAGAGAACTTGACCTTTAATTATAGCATTCCCATGAAGCCAGTCAATTTTGGAACAATGGAAATAGGTTCAAGAAATTGCATGTCACAAAGTTTCAAGTTAGATCTGAGAAATGAACTCTAAGACAGTAAATGTAATGAGGGAAACAGGGTAAATCAGCTCAGAGTAAATGTTTGTAAATGTTTATTTTCCAGGCTAGCAGTTCTAACACAACATCACTCAGTTTCACGCTTGGACAAAATGATGTTTGATTTTTTTACTTAAAATGTGGAATAAACAACTTTAGACTTTCTTATGTATTACTTTAAAAAAGAGTGATTTTAGCTGTGTCCCTCCTTTCCCTCCTCAGGCCACCTGTTGGACTCGTTTGCCCGTGCAGCTCTGTGGGAGTCGGGGCTGGACTACCTTCATGGTACGGGCCATGGAGTGGGCTGCTTCCTCAACGTCCACGAAGGGCCCTGCGGCATCAGCTACAAGACCTTCGCTGATGAACCTCTGGAGGCCGGCATGATCGTCAGTGATGGTATGGCAGAGGGCAGGGAGGGGAGTCTTTGGTGGGGTAGCAGGACTCTGTCTGTCTGACTGTTTTTTAATCATACAATGTAAGAGGTAAAAATGTTGGGGACTGTCATGAAACACACAAACCAGCACAGTTACAATGTTGAGGGACACTCAGGATGTACTCTGCTACTAGGTGATCATGGTGATGCTGACGGTAAAGCGCCGGTGCAATGAAAGCAATGCAGTACACACCATATTTGTAATGATGCTCCCATCAAAATAATAATAATACTGTTTGTCCTTTGTCCAATTTACATGCACGTCTTTGATGTGGTTCAGTTCAGCACTTTATCCGTTTGTCAATGTAACAGTGTAAATCTTCAGTCAAAAGCACCTTAACACAAATTTATTTTTAGGTCCTCCATTTAATCTGTTTTTATTTTCTCTCAATTTTCTTCTTTTATTATAGAACCTGGGTACTATGAAGATGGGTCTTTTGGCATCCGTATTGAAAATGTGGTCCTTGTCATACAAGCTATGCCCAAAGTAAGTCCTTTAACTGAGAACTAAGCGTAACAGAAATTTTGAAATACAGAGTAGAGCTAAAGAGTGCACTCTTTACCTTATTAATAACTTGGAAAATATGTTTTATTCATAAGACACATACACTTGTAATCATTGTTTGAAAGCCATTGTTCTTCTTAAGTTATTGTACTATGTTGATTACAGTATAACTGGAGTTGTAACTGGAAAAGAAAACTCAGTATTTTTCTTTCTCTCGTCTGTGTGTGTTCAGTACAACTACAGAAAAAGAGGTAGTCTCACATTTGAGCCCCTCACTCTGGTTCCTATCCAAGTCAAGA
Source organism: Scortum barcoo (assembly GCA_023238725.1). Classification (NCBI taxonomy): domain Eukaryota; kingdom Metazoa; phylum Chordata; class Actinopteri; order Centrarchiformes; family Terapontidae; genus Scortum; species Scortum barcoo. Next base: position 9,311,757 of record CM041553.1, on the reverse strand, counting down.
TGATGAACACAGAGCTGCTCACTCAGAAGGAGGTAAGAAATATCCAGAGCGACCATGTTTAATATTTAAATAGTCAAAGTCAAACGCACCCTTGTGATATTCATCTCAAAGGGTTTTTATTGGTAATGTGATAAATGTCAAATGTCATCAATTGTCGTCTACTTGACATTCTTTAACAGTGGGATAAAAAAAAGTGAGAAATAAGAACAATTTAGCTTAAAATGATCTACATTAAAATCCTTAACTATGCTTTTGAATGTTTGATAATGTTCCCTAATATTCCTATTACATTATGCACTACCTAAACACAGTCTCTTCATGTTTCGATGGCTCTCTTCTCTGTCCTGCAGCGGGACTGGGTGAATGAGTACCACAGGAAGTGCCGGGAGGTGGTTGGAGCAGAGCTGGAGAGGCAGGGCAGGAAGGAGGCTCTGGCGTGGCTGATCAGAGAGACCCAGCCAATCCCCTGAGGACCGACTCCCGTGCAATCCGATCGATTTGCCCAGGAGTACTAGACAACTGATCTGCAGTGATAATCGTTTGTATTTTTCTCATCTTTCTCTGTGTCTCACTCTCGGCTTCTTTTGTAAAGCACATCGTATTTGCAGTTTTATTAATGATCATTAAAAAAAATCAAGAAAGAACTTTCCTATGTTTTATACTTTGTGTATCTTACATAATTAGATTTTCTTAAATGATAAGAGCCGCAAGTTCAGCTTTCAAACAAAAGGACTTTGCAAACCCAAACTTGGAAGAATGTTATTAAGATGTAGAAAATGTCCAGTTGAAAGTTTAAAAAAAAAAGGACTGAGCACAACATTTGTACAGGTATTTAGAACTATATCCTAATATGCATTCACTGAAGAAATCCAGAATGACACTTGTAGACATGGATATTATTATAAGGCCTCTAAATAACTACTAGAATAATCCTCTACTTACATTTTGCACCTTTAAAATTAAAGGTGCCCTGTTGAGTAATTTCTTTACATTCAGTGTTTCTCACCAAGTTAACCACCACCAAGTTCATCTTTGAGGACTTACAAACATGTTGCACACATTTTGTATCTTATAAATCCTTCGCAAAGCCATATAAAAACATATTTTAAACCCTGCATTGATTACAGCCATGTTTGCTAGCAGTCTTTGTTTCTTCTGCTTTTACTGGCATGTTGCTGACGTGTTACCCCCACCACCCAACTGTCAGCTGAACAGTCGCCTTTTATCAAAAACCTCACGCCGTACCTTAAAGTCCTGTATCTATCTTTTAGGAATATAAAACTAATTGTTTCTTTTGACTCTGACCAGTGATGTCGAGACAGGTATTTACATTCTTTGCTCTCACACCCACCCACATTTTTTTAGTTTACATACTTATAATCTTCCTCTTGAGTTATTTGTAAAGAGAGTAGATTACAGTTTGAATGGATATACCAGTACCTTGGTGTCCTCAAGCAGCCATGGATAAAATATTCAAAATTTTAGTCCCTGTCGTGGGCCAGGCTGTCAAACGCTGGATTACCACTGTTTGCCAGATGCTCATGTTGTGTAATGACGGTTTAATCTGTTACCAAACATATCCTGTGGGGTTGATAATATAAAGGTTGTTAATATAGCACTTATAAAAACAAACCAAAGGTAGCCTATAGATGGATCTGACTGGATGAAGATATTTCTGTGACTTCCTGCATATTCTTTGAAGGCTGCTGGAAACTCTCCGCAGCTTTTTGTCGCCTCCCTCTGGAGCAGCCGCTGTCTGATCGCGTCCACTTTCCAGGTGAAGTGCAGGCCATCTCTAATGGGCCTATAGTCTCCCCTAATGACATCACCATGATATCATCAGGGTATGCTACAGAGAACATTGTACAACTGGTTCAAACCTCAGATCTTTCACATTCCCATGTCTGACTCGCCCACACTGCAACATTCAGACAACTTTTCTTCCCACCCCGCACAGCGTAACCCTTCACCACCTTCTAGAGCTGCATGTAAAAAATCGGAGGGTCCAGGACGACGCCGCTTTTGGGATCGTTGGCATACTCTTGGAACGACAGTGGCAGGGTCAGTGCAGTTTGCTCCACTGGACCCTGCGGGGCTTTGGCCGGCCTCTCCTCCTCTTCTTCTTTCAGCCCCACGGGCAGCGGGTTACTGTAGATGTAATAGATCCTGGAGTTGTCTTTCGCTGCCTCCGGTTTCCTGAAGAAGGCGAGAGGGTTGATGAAGCTGGTCGATCTCTTCACCGCTTTGACCGCCACGGGGTCCAGCGACTCACCTCGGGTCACTGCACTCTCATACACGTGAGCTCTCTTTGACTGCCTGGTGAGGGAGATGGCACTAATTGCTCTAATGACTTATTTCTGTTTACAATAGCTTTAAAGACTAATGTTGCAGCAGAGGGGTCACAAGCAAACTCATTAAAATATCTGAATTCCTTGCTGATCCTAAGCAGGTCAAAGTGTTTAAAGTATCAAAGCATATCTGATATCTGATCCTCACCTGGTGCGGTTGTAGCAGACAGTGATGCAGTACAGGCCGGTGACAGTGAGGATACACAAGGCCAGGGCAACCATGACAATGTTGAACACTTTGAACTCTGGGTAGAAAAAAAACCACAGGTTTTCTTAGAAGAAACACTGAAACATCTTTGATTCAGTTAAACTTAATGGTGACAGGACTGAGAAATTAAGGCATGTGAACTGATAGAAAAGAGTACAACACACCAAACAGAGCTGAGTCCATCTCCTCGTCATGTAGTCCCAGAGCTGCCGTCCCGTTCAGAGGGAGGCTGTCCGCCGTCATCTCTCGGGCTTGCTGGGCTCCGTTCATGTTGCTGCCATTGGCTTCCAAAACATGCACTAAAGGCTGAGATTCAGGCTCCTCTTCGCTGGTTTCAATAGAAACCCGGGCCATGTGACTCAAACAGCTCGACTCTGTCGCTGTGGAGACACCCCCCTCTTTTGTCACCCCCTCAGTTCAAGTTGGATGCCCCCCATCTTCTCCTGCCCTCTACTCCCCTTGTTTACTGCTCATTATTCTGTTCAGAGTTTTGGGGGGACGCCGAGGGGAGGGAGATGTTGGGCCTTTTATACTGTTTGTAATAAGCTCCGAGTGGTGACCTAAAACCAGAGAGTTTGCATGCTTTCAGTCTGAACAGACCACCACTGAAAGTGTGTGAGAGGAAGCAAAGACAAACTTAATTGTAGTTAACTAGAATACGGTGTTCTTGTGAGTTTCCAGCTTTGTAAGTCCTCTGATGTGAGATGCATCTGTGTGATGAAGGAAAGAACCTTTTAGAAGTCTTGCTGCCATCCTCCACTAATAATTAATATACAAACATCAGTGTGCCTGTGACATCTGACTTACACTTTTAAAAAATACTCAGATCAAATCAAGGCTTCATTTAATGACTATTTTCATTTTCAGTATATCTAAAAGTCTGATCACAAACAATTACGTGTGTGAACTGTTACAAAATTACAAAGATATTCTATTTACAATGAAAAGAAAAACATAGAAAGCTGCACGTTGGAGTTGACTTCTAATTAATCAATTGTTAATTTTGTGTCATTTAACACCTTTAGCACCATGTAAAATCTCATAAGACAACAATAAGTCATATAAGGTCCATTAGAGTACCTTCTCCTGCAGAATAACAACTTAAAACAAAATGTCCTACTTTTTACTAAACCTAAGCTGCTCAGACCCCGACAGCATCCAAAATATAACCTTAAAATGTACAGAAATGACTGTCATACATTTACACCTGCTGCCGTTGTGCTCCTCACTCCTTGTTTTTCTGTGTTTTGGAGTACACTGCACCAAATCACTCAAGCCAGGTCTGCAGGCCAACGGCTCCAAATGGCTGCCAGAGTCAAAGCCAGCAAAAAGGCAACAAAGGCAGCATTCTCCGTTCCCCTTATGCTTCACTTCACCCGGCAGCACCATGGGAGATATTATGCAATTAGCGGGGCATCTAAATAAGGCAGGGTTTTTGTTTCCCCTGAAGTGAACTTGGAGACAGTTTAACCTCTTTGTCAGTGACCTTTGTGTCAACCTGCTTGGAGTTCTTGGGTTGAGTTACTGTCTATTCTGTGTTAGAAGATAACGATAAGAGCAGGACATTATTTGTAACTCCTTTTACAGTAGGTTGCAGACAACCTGACACTATATGCAGAATAGTAATCAAAGCAAAAGGATGAGATATGTCACAGCTTTTTTTACTATCATAGTAAAAATGACCAAATACTGTATTAGCACTGGTGGTAAAGGCAATAGTATGAATATAATACAGTTTGGGAAATTTAAACATCTGCTTTTATGCTTTCTGACCCCATATTCTGAGATATTTTCTTTTTCTCTGATTTTAATGCCTGATAACTAAGGAGGATGTTTTGTTGGCTATGCCACAGTCTCTATTTCCTGTTGCTCTCTTAGGTTGTATTTCCTGTCGATATCCATCTGGCTTTACATATGATATGTTTATAAAAAGAAGGTTCTGTTTGTACAGTTAGTTTGTACAGAGGCAATGTATGATGACAGAGAACATCAGATCAGTACATATGAAGAGAAACTGTAAATTTGATTTCTTATATGTTTTTTATGTTTATCAAATCATCCACTAGAGGTCAGACCTTGCCTGTCATGTCTGGCCTCAGTCTGGCCTCAGTGTTACTCAGTAAAGGACGGCTCTGTGGTATTTATCAAGCAGAGAGTTTGATCCTGAGTGCCAGTGGTGGCCTTTAAATTCCAAGTCAGCCAACGGGAAAGAAAAACAAAGACAGCGAGAGATTGACTGATTAGGAAATACGCTGTGACACAGAGGCTGAAGGATCTGTTTATTAGCCTCCTAAATGTCTTTAAAGCCTGTTTGATTTTCACATCCATCCCGCTCCTCTGCAGAGTTAAGCTATTTTGATTTCAGGGGCATGTGGGTGGCATTAAGTTGGTATGGTTTATTTGAGCAGAGCGGTATGCATAAACCAACTCTGTCTGTGGCAGCTATCATGGGAATGAGACCGGGAATATTCCAGCTCAGCGCTCCTCAGTTTCACCCAAAACTAAAGTGTTAACTCAGCAGAAGAAATTACGGTATTTATCTTGATGGATAATCAGTTGCTGTTGTGGGAGGGACTTCAGTAATAACTACTGTGTACACACCTTTAATGTGTTCCTATTGAAGGTGTGTACTTTTCAAGAGTAATTCAAATCATTATTGTACTAGTTTATAGTTTTTTGCTACTAGTGAGGGTTTAATGATATTTACTGCTCTGCTAACTGAGGATTTATGTGTTTGTGGTTTGATGCTGTAATTCAGTGAAATAAAAGTGTTGAACATAAACAAACACTGGTGTTGATTATGGGAGTGAAATAAAGTGGGGAAAAAATGATATTTTGCATCATAATTCACTATAATCCTGAGAACTGACTGCTTGTGTTTGGTTTGACTTTGACCAAAAGTAATCTGAGGATTTGTGTTGGGAAATCCCTCTTGAGCAATAAACTGACAATGGCCAGTCAACGAGTGTCATCTGGTTTTGCTTTGTGCACTTTATTGAAATGATTTCCAGTTAAAATAGTTAAGTTTGCCCTCTTGGCCTCTTGTCACATGGAAAAAAAAAACAATGTTCTCCAGTCTAAAATGTTGGTCCATTTCATTTGACAGGAACATTTTAAATGTAAAACATCACTAAAGTACTCATATATATCTTTATTTAACCAGGAAGTGGTCTCACTGTATTAAAAGTAATATATCTAAAACAAATTGATTGACAGTTGATTATTACAACATATTAAAAAACACTGAAAGTGGATGGGGAAAATACTTTTAAAACTACTTGAGGAAATACATTCCTGCATTTTTACATTTTTTATTTGACTAAGACATGGGATATTACGCTACCTTGCACAATCCTAGCAGTTGCCACATCTGGAAGCAGCTAATGCATGGTGCCTCCATTTCAGCGAGACAGAAATTAAGTATTGAGGAGGAGAAATATTGTTAAATATTGAGAAAAAATGTTTATATAATATAAATCTTCTTGATGTGCTGCTAGTTTTCAATAAGACGTGCATCTGTAAGAATGTCAGCTTTAGGAAACACAGTGGATAAAACATTTAATGTCACTGTTAATGTGCGCTCTTAGTTTCACAGCTGATCCACACCCAGCACCTCACTTATCAGCGTTAATAGACTGCTCATATCCCGCCTCATGACTTTCCCATACACACCCAAAGGTCCCTTATCAGGCAGCATCTGCATTCTGTGTTTTACATTTAGGTTTTAGAAGTTTTTAATGGTGTTTTTATCCACAGCGGCTTACAGTGACGGAGCAGGTGAGATTTTGATGTCTTGCTCAATGACTCATGGTTATTAGACACACTGGCTTGGACCTATCATCCCCATGATAAGTCGCCATTTCCTCTAATTGTTTCCTCCCTTCTCGTCCCTTTTCTCTCTCTGATTCTGTGTTATCTTCTGTGATTTATTTTTTAAAAGTCTGCTCCTACAAAATAATGTATCATCTGAAAATTAAATCAAATTTTGCCTTCATGTGATGGGATCACGAGGCCTTGGTTGGCCATATACTTCATTTACAGAGTGGATCCTCTGAGGGTATCAAGTCATGCAGAGGGCCTTTTCAGAACAATCCTTTAGTTCATATTTTCTTTTGAGTCGTAAAAGGCAGTAAACTCTATCAGTCATCTCTCCTATAATCTTCCCCAAACCCTCCCCACTCCCTCTGACTGGCCGGTGAATTCCTGACCATCCCTCATCGCCGTGCCTTACCCTCCTCACCCTTCCTCACCCACCTCACTCCTCTGCCTCCCCCTCTCCGTGTTTATACAGAGGCTGGTGGGGAATTAGCATTCTGGCGTGATCCATTTGTTCTGATGTGGTTCAGCGGGAAGGTCCGGCCTTGATTTATTACACTTGTCAGTTAAACTTCTGGAGGTACGTTAATATACTAAGGCTGGGCACCGTATGCTGCGTGTGTTTTCGCTCTCTGATTTTGACCACTTTATGTATCATACTACAGAGTGACTTCTGTACATGGTGAAAGACTCACTGTTGATGGAAGTTTGTTATATACAGAAGAAGTTATGAGAAAAATACACACTAGAGGAACACGTAGGATTATTATCATAAGGGCCTGTATTGTTAAGTTTACATGAGTGTTTTTTCAAACACACATTCAAGTCATGTAGTTTAAATGATGCCATGAGTGAACTTGCAGAAATGAAAAGTAATCTAAACATAATTTACAACATTTCGACATGAGATCTTTATTTATAAAGTACACTATATGTGAAGTACAGAAGAAAAGGAAAATATGAATTCTTTGAGTCCCCTGTGAAGATCACAAATACAGCTGACAGCAATTACTTGATTATTTGATCAAAAGAAAACTATTCAAATCACTCCATCAATCATTTAATTCATTTTTTTGTGGCAGAAATCCCAAACATGAATTACTTTCAGCATCTGAATGTAAGAATGCTGTGCTTTTCTGTGTTTTGTGTGTTATACCTTTGCAAGTTGAATATCTTTGAGTATGGGGCTGCTGGTCAGGCAAAACAAGACGTGAGTAAATTGTGACAATCATTTCTACTAGTGTCATATGTTTTAGAGACTGAATGACTAAATAATAAATTTTTTTACAATGGATCTGTAAAAAAAATTAATAAAATAAGATAAATAATTAAGATTTTTTCTCACCCCTGATTAATTAGTGCATTTCTATACAGTTTGTATGTGCTACATTATTTTGAACAGAGCAACTGTGTATTTTCATTTCATCAGTACTTCAGGTTCTTGATTTTAATACCTGCTCTTTCAATTAAATTTACTTTAATTCACCGGGACAACATACTGACAACCATATCAAACAGTAACAGTCAGTGTTGATCAAGTATACAGCTGCCAACACACTGAAGCTCATTTCTTGGAAATTCCTACATGAAAGAAAACTATACTACCACAATAGTGGGAGCACTTTTTGTAGTCCTCCAAAATGTCTGAAAGGCTGAATTTGAGACAAAATTACTTGTCATGACAGATGTCGGAATGATCTGTTCTCTTGGCAGCATGAAGATAAAACTGTTAGGATCCCCGTCTGTCTCGTGTTTGTTCTCCCTCTGTCTGTGTCTTTGTCTGCTTTGCTGCCTAGGAAGACGAGGTTACTCAAGGGCATTCGTCACCACACCTGAGAGTCATCCTGCAATCAACTCACCTGCAGTATTTAAGCCACGGCTCCATTCATCCACTCTTCGCCAGATCGTTCAGTTACCCACTTGGTACTTCGTGGCTCTAAATAGTTTTTTCCCTGAGCTTCAACCAGCTTCTAACCTGTTCTGTTTTTATGCTCCAGACTCCTGGTTTGCCGATTCTGCCTGCCTGGTAACCTCGTCTTCTCCTGGCCTCATCTCCACCTCTGCAGTCCTGCCTGCAGCACTCTCACGCAGCTTGGCCTGCTGTATCTACTCTGCGCCGGCCTCACACCACACTCCGCCAGTCTGCCTGCTCAGTCCCTGCTCCGTCAGCCCCACACCAAGCCGCGACGCAAACACCAATTCTATTAAAACTGTTTAAACTCGAAATCCCTCTGGTGTCTGCTCTAATCTGCATTTCGGGTCTAGCTTACATCTGCCTGGAACCGTAACAAAAACCTATTTTGGCAGCAAATAAAACAGAGAATGCTGAATTTACAGTGTCAGAGGCAGACGACACCGAGGAGCCGTGAAAAGTCACACGCTGCATTTATACCTGTGATTTAATGATTCCTGCTGTCGTCGCCATTTTGTCCAATTAGAATCGAACACAGGACATTGTGGCCCTCAGTGGACGCCTGTGAAACTTTATCAAGTGGTGTCGGAAAAAAAAAGGCTCGTACATGGTGCATGACCTATAAAACATGCTAATGCGGTACTTCCTTGACCCTGTCTGACCCCGGACCACCACACTGTACCGCACAAGAAACAAGTCTGAGACGCATTAAATTTAGTTTATTTATAAATTACTAGTGGACACAGGAATGCTGAGGCTTGTACACATGAACACCTAGAAGAAACCCATAGCTGGTGCGAAGAGTGTGTGTGTGTGCGTCTGTGTGTATACATATGCTTGCATGTATAAGAGTGTCCTGTGGCAAATAACATTCATATAGTCTGTTAAGCTTTATGTTTTTCCTGCAGAGATTTACTCTCCGTAATTTATTTTCAGTTTCATGGAAAAAAGCTTTCATCATAAATAGTACAACTTGTATGTGATCTCCTAAAATCACACAATATCATTTGAGGGCGTCCGAAAATCTCTGTTTAAATTCAGGGATTCACTGCTCCCGAGCCTGTGTGGCTCCTGCTGCATTCAAAGGTTTACTGGGGACGAAAATTCTTCGGGCCGGGCTTTAACCTGTCCCAGGAGAAGGAGCAAAGACCTGATGTCAGATGTTAAGTCGTATGTTTGTAAAGTAAAGTAAATTCTAGTTTGTAAATGATGCTTGTACTCTCCTGTGCAACAGATTTAAACTGGTGTTTTAAATTTGAATTGCATTAATCAATACTTCACACATTACTATAACAGTACACACACACACACACAAAGATCTCCACTAGGCAGAGCTATGCTGGGGATTACAGTAAGTCACAGTCAGCGCTTGAATAGTGATATAAGGTAGATGAAAGGTGTAAGAGGTCTAATCAGACAGACAAGTGAAAACAGGCGTGAGTACCACAGGTGTGCAAGGCCTTTAGGATTGGATAAAATGACCCTGTGTTATGTGAAAGGGGTCACTTCTAGTTCTAAAATCCTAAAGTAAGTCCTCTCAATGCTCTTTGTAACTGTTTTATGCACATTTAGCATGTGAGTCTCACATTTAATCTCAGTTTCAAACAAGCTTTGATAAACACACTCTATGCAACAAACATCAGACAAAGTTAGTAACTAGTTAGATAGAAGATAGATAGTCTGCATTATGGGCTGTACTTTTCAGTGAACACTTTGAGAATCATTTATTCGCTGCCTTCTTGAAAGAAAAGATCAATATAAAAGTCATGATCAGTACAGAGATGGGACTGGTGTGGGTTAAAAACTGAAAGCAGAAGAAGCAACTGCCCTGATACCATCTATAGAAAAAAATACACATATACACATCTTATTAGTTATCAAGATACCCACAAATGCAACAACAGTAATCTGTTTTTGTTCATTGTAGAATTACAGTTTGCAGTCACTGCACCAGCTGTTGTTGGTTCTCAGCTGCTCTTAAAACAGTCTTGTGAAACGCATCTTCTCTTTTGACACACACAAAATTTCAATTTGAGCATTTCTTTGAGGAGAACCACACTTTCTGAAAAATCTCTATAATACCCTAGAAGTGTCCTACCTTCTTAAACGACCACCTGCATCTTGCATCTATTATTCAGATCATGAACTATCACCAAACCAAACTCTCATAACTTGATATTACTGAGCAGTCCATTCCCCTACCTCTAACTCTCAGCCCAGCTCTGTGCACCATTGGCTGGGCACCAAGAGCCTGCTGCATCCCTGAGGATATCCAGGCCTCACCGTCTGCATGCCGGTAGTAAATACAGTTTGGCAAGTGCGCCTTAAGGCTGTGTGTGGGAACTGCATGCTGGACCGAAAGCACTTGATATTGGTTTTCATGTGTCTGGGGTTTGCTTGAGACCGGGACGGTTGTCTGCAGGGGATTATCAGAAGGGGCTTGATGTCCACGAGGAGGAAATTCAGCAGCTAAACATGACAGAAGATTTGTCCCAATTAGTTGTTTTTGGACTGAATGAATCTGAGTACTTGTCACTGAGGGGAAGGGAAGGTCAGCTAATGTTTGTAAAACACAGAGTGCTGTTGCTGAGCATTCTGGCAAGAGGAGCTGGGGAGGAACATTGCAAAATATCTGATAGGTGGAAACTGTGAAAATCTGAAAAGTGATGGGTACAAAGTGTTCAGTTGCCCACAAACCCCAGGCTGTAGTTTTGCTGAATGTTTTGCAAACACATTGTACTAAGAAGTCTGTAAAGGACCTAAAGGAGGACAGTCTGTGCAAATTATGCAAATTATGCTTCCCAATCATCACACAAACCTTAAAATGTATCTGTAAAAGAACAGCGCGTACAATTTGACAAAATTATATTAAGTAAAAAAATCATTGGACTGATTCTCCAGGGGTGCATGTGCCTTGAAGCTCGGCATTTCAAGTCACCACATTAGCACACAGGTTTCGTAATGCATGTTGCTGTGATATGCTGCTGTTAAATTTTACACAATATGAGAGTCACTCATTCAAATAGGAAAAAGTGCTCTTAGTTACAGCTCTCCATATAAAGTCAACAACTCACTGTGAAATCTGAAATATGCTTAAAAACTGTGTTCAACTCATGAGCAGTTCAGAGGTAATTTTATGTTATTTAGTTTGGTGATAATTTTATCTCTCGTCACATCGTGACATTCTCTGTAATTTGGCCACATTTAAAATGGTCAAAAGAGAACAAGTTCCCATGAACTCAGACCACTTACTGTTACTTACTGTCTCTCTCCCTGCCCCGTTACTACACAGAGGGAAAAGAAAAAGGGATTGCAACATCGCCTCACTTCAGCCTCAGAAACAACATTACAATATAAATGTACAGTCAGTTTAACAGACTGAGGTTAAAGGTGATAAGTTGACTGATGACTTAAAGCTGTGGGGCAGTTTTGGTCAGTTGCTAAATTGTTTTTTTAAAACTGTTGATGAAAGGTCTGCATGAGGATTTCATAGCAAAGAAAATTTGCATACTTGCAAATTTGAAAAAGTGACAGTGACAAAAAAAAAGTTTATATCTAATATACTTTTGACTGATAAAAACAGGCTAAATTGTCTTTGTCAACAAGTATTGCTGTGTCTGCAGTTGCAGGCTGTTGCCATACTTGGAGAAAGTGCTGCTACTTGTTTCCCTAATCAGTCTGAAATGGTTCTATTAGAAACCTTCTGTGCTATTTTTCAATTATTATCCTTTACTACTCACTTTTCCTTAAATGTACTCATATGTTAAAAGGTCATATAAAGGGAAAATAGGCCTCATTCCATGTATTTCCAAAATCTACTTTTTCAACCAAAAACGCTCCCATGCAACACACACACACACACACACACACACACACACACATACAGGTTAAGATTTAAGCTCCAGATAAACTAAATTATTTCAGTAAATAAATAAATACTTTGGTACTTTGTTAAATATGTGCATGAACTCTGTGCTTGAACTTGTGCATGTGTCTCATATTGACCACGGCACACACTCACACATGTGTGAGCACACATGTGTGTAGACCCCTGCAGGTTCCCAGTGACTAAATTGTGTTATCTGAACAAAGACCATCACACATCTATTCATCTTGGTATGTGTGACAAAGCAGACTGGGGGAGTCTTAGTTAAACAGTTTCTTCAAAACAAACTCCTTCTGCTAGAGCTGCTGTTTCCAGAAGAAGTCTGAAGTGGAGAGGCTACAGAAGGGAACTGAGGCCAAAGAGAAGCTCTCTGGAGAGGAGAGGAGTAAATAGACAACAGGAAATATTTAGCTGCTGCTATGCTTATGCCAATATGAGATGAATTTAATATTATATATAAGTATGTTGTTGCATATGTTTCCAATGCTGAAAATGAGACATGACATGTAACAAAGGATGGTGATTTTTCCTGCTTACCTGCCTACTAACGTTTATTTTTCTCAACTTTTGCTCGTTATTTTAATCTCTCCTCTTCTCTCCTCTTCTCTCCTCTACAAAGAACATTCATTACATCTGACAGCAGCAGATCTATCACGCCTGCCCAGGCAGGGGCAGCCTCTGTCTTTATAATCTACCTCCAATATTGCTGTATTAACCTCTGGACATGATAACATAGCTACTATCTGCAATCCATCAAATCAAACTAGGTTATCCATTTTGAAATGGCTCCCAGATGAGATAAGGAACTTTTGGAAAAGCAGAACTGGAAAATGTACAATGATGGTGTCACCGGATGAAGGAATAATCCAAATAACATTAGTATAGATTGTATTCAGATTAACGAGCCATTTATCATGAATCTGAAGAAAGATAAATTGGTGGTGCACTTTGTGAGGTAATATGTCGCTCGCTGAATTTCTCTGTTGACCTTTCAGCAACCTGTTTAATGTCTCAGAAAGGAAAAAGTGGCCCTGTGAAGTTAAATAAAATTTGGCCCCATAAATTGAGACAAATGACGACATATTTTCAGACTAGAGAGAAACAGTGTGTGTATTGGCTGTCTGGCAGATTAAATTGGCCTGCATTCTTGGTAGTCGTGTATAAATAGACTTAGGATGAACTGAAAATGAGAATTTTGTTTCTTGTGCGGTACATTTGTTTTTTTGTATGACTACATATTAAACCACATCCCAATTTTCAACAGTTTTCATCTAATTTAGACTCTTAAGCATCTTTATGCATAGAAAATACATAAAGATAGATTAGATTACCATAAAAATACAGTTTTATTATAGTGCTAGAAGGATTTGTGCTCTTTGTACATGACCAATTATTAATGTAAAGCACATGTCCACCATGTTCAGGATTCTACATTAGCTGTGCATTACAGGGACACTTATCCTTGCCCTCTCACCTCACTGTGATGATCAGTGTAATGTCAGACTCTGTGTGGTGACATACAGTCTGGACCACCTTTGTTGAGTCTGACAAATTCACCATTAGTCCTTTTAATGCAGAATTCATAAGAAGGTGTGATTCGGTGTTGCAACACAACCTGCTACGTCTTTCATTTGGTGAAAAAGAGGAAAGGGGAAGTAATGGAAATGAAAATAAAAGTAGCTGTTTGCACAGATAAATATGGTTAGCAAGTAGTTTGCAGATATCAGACCATATATGTGAGACACCACATCCTCAAAATGTAACAGGCTGCATTCACAGTTGCTGAATGTAAAACTCACTTCCAGTAGATGTATCTCCTTTAATAGCTGCTACATGCTGGCTTAAAAATTAAACTCTAACTGTACTAAAGACAATCGAAACCCCCTCAACATGTCTGTGAAAATACAAACTAGTCAGTACATTGTGTCTAGATTGACAGGTCTGTCAATTTAGCACACTCAGGAGAGGTCAATGCCACTTGACCCACCTAAGCTCCATTCAGGCTCCAACCTGTTGACCAATTGTGGAGTTTACAGCTCCAGTAACTGACAAAGATGTAAGTGAAAGGTAAACCCAACTTCAAAACTTCCCTCAGAAAACCCATAGGTGGCATCAAGAAAAAGAAGTCTTTCTTTTAGATTCTTCAGGACTGAGAGAAAAATATCTATTCAATTGTAGTTGCTTTGTTTAAACTGCAACGTGATCTCAAAACACTCCCGAACAAGTGCACAGATCCAGAAAATACTATACACTTCACAGAGCAACAAGTGTCGCAAGCAAATACAAATTCATTTAAGAAAATTAGACTGCTGGGAAAGCATAACAGTCAACAACATGCCCTGATCCTCACTCTAAAGTGACACTGCAAACAGAAGGCCAGACACACTGGGTTCAGTGAACTGTCTGCTAGTGAAGACCATAGTGATTAGGGAAAACAACCCTCTGTAAAATTATGTATTAAAGAGCATGGGATTATTCAATCAAATCAAATTGTTTCCATATTGCCTTGTGCCGTACAGTGCACTGATTCAAGATCCAGGACCTCCAGCCTTGTCAGGGCCTAAAGGCTCAAATTGTCTAAAGAAGCTATTATAATCAGAATTAATGGCACACAGGAATTAAACGGTTTGTGAATGTCAGGGAGGAATGCACTGTATCATACACCACAGATACCCTTTATCCTCTGTCACTAAACTGCTTCTTATTCCATAACTAAGAAAACGAAGAGTGTAGCAGCACGTTTCTTTTGTTTTTTCAAACCACCGCTCCAGCCAGAAATCTGCTTCTAAGAAGTTTTGCAATTCAAATGCACATACAAATAATAAAGTTGTTGCAGAAAGTAGTGTAAATGACTTGTGATTGATCATAAAGTAGTTTGCCTCTCCTGACGGTTGCCCTCTTGTCTTGTAAATGACGGAGTGTGAATAATGAGCAGGCAATCTGAAACCATATTTTGCTCAGATGATTGTGTCTGTGCTCCAAACAATGCAGTCATTATTCTTCTCTGTGCAATATCTTACTCATCTGAAAACTATTTTTGTGGACCCAATCAATCATTACTGCAGAGAAAAGCCTGCCACTGAATGATGACAACTTGCAGCAGATATGATAACATTCAAAGGTAATGCTAGTTAACAAACTCACAATGAAGCAACAAAAAACAACATCTTTGCGTAGTAGGTCTATATTGTTGTTTGTTGTTTAAGAAACAAATTCATCTGTGTCTGATGTTTGTCTACGTCTCTATGTCAGCTTTTTGTCAGTTTTGTCATTATTGGGCTGTTCCCATTGACCATGAAACCCACAAAAAAATATTCAACTCAAAAGCCATAAAAAAACTCTGAAAGGCTTCAGTGTCTGGACTTTTTAAGTCACTTGTCAACTGCATGTCATTTTATGACAGGAACCTGGAACCACGACTAAATCCAACATCCAAGAGTTTCAATACAGCGAAGAAAAACTATTGCTGACTCACTGGCAGGCCCAGAAATGATGCATTGCTCTATCAGCCAAGCAACAAAGAAAATGTAGAATCTATCTTGAGCATTAACCTGAAACATTATACTTCAGTAGAAGCGAGTGGACGGTCTGTTAGGTCAGTCTTGTATTGTTTATGTGGGTCGGTCACTTGTTCTGTTCAGTGGGTCGGTTATCTTTACATCTGTGAAAGAACCACATGTCTATTTTTAAGTGCTCTTAAAATGGAGTGGCCTCCTCTGTTACCCAGCCAAGAAAATAGATTTTGGCAGCCGTTCTGAAAACGATGAATCTACGATGTATCATGGAGCAAGTCAGATGGCTTTTCTCAGCACAGCAGGGAGCTTCACCTCATCTCGTATTTGAAGTATAATAGTGGCTCTAAGCCCAGTATAAATTGAAGCATTGCACATTTTTATCAGATTTTATATCTGTAACAGAATGCAACACTCCTAAATCATGTCAAGTTAAACCCAAAGTGACCCCAAAAACCTTTGAGCTAAATCAGCCTGCTACCCTGCCTCACAATAACGATGCTAACATGAGTAGAGTTTAGGACTAAATAAAACTGAATATCATTAGTTTTGCAAGAATTCAGTAGTCAACAGACTGCATAAAAGAGGGGGAAGTAGTGTCCGGGTCTGAAAAGTGACACCAATGCAGAAGTGGCCTAAACCTGCATTCCTTCTGATGACCAGCAGGGGGCAACGCCAATGTTTCGAAAAAGAAGTCGTGAGTAAGTCTAAGAGAAAATAAACCTACTTCTCATTTGATTTATTACCTCAATACAAATTTTCCTAATGAGTTTATGGTCTCAATCTCTAGTTTTAAGTCTTCTTCAATAAAGCATGACGTATATTTTGTAAATTACTTCACTCATACAATGAAGTACTCATGCTCAAACCCCATTGGATCACAAAACTGGCAGCTCCACCCTCTCATCAAAATAAAATCACTTCTGGTTCCAAAAATCCAAGATAATGATGGCCTACGTTCAAAACTCAAGGCTTCAAAGCAGTTGACCACAAATCAAGGCATTATGTAACTTCTTTTATCCAGTGTATGGTCATAAACCAAAATATGGGATACATTTACAATTTGACCTGATGATGGCGCTACAATAAAAATTAAGGGATCACCAAAGTTATCACCAGTTATCATCAAGCTCATCCCAAGGGGGGCACCAAAATTCATAACAATCCATCGATGATAATTCATGTTTCATTTTCATAAAAATATTGATTACATAAATATATAAGTGATCTGTATGACTATATATCCAAAGGAAGTAGGAAAGTGTGATTACAACTGGTCATTTAATTAAAATTTTCTTAGATGAAGAAATGAATGCAACATGTGTACCTTTTTTCAAACTCACACATAGTTTGCAGGAGAGAACGTGGAGCTAGTGCATCTGACACAACTTGTCAGTGTGTTTGGAATACAAAAGGACATTATGTTAGAGAATATCCAGGCCTTGTTGCACTCTGGGAGACTTTCTATGATCTTCCTCTGGAGAGGTTGCACAGTGACCACTGACGATTGTTAAATCAAAATGATTCCATATGACATGTTTATTTGGAACTACAGTATAAATTTAAAATGAGCCAAGAATTCATACATTATATAAAATATGTTTTTCCACAGTTAAAGATCTTATTCATATTTAGCAAGTAAAACAGTAAGTCATGGTTGTACCCTATCATAGACTCAATATGCCATACATTTCTAATCTATGAGGAAGGGAACTGGCTTGTTCTGTCAGAGGCTAAATCCCACTGATTTATGTTGCCATTGGCAAACCCTACTGTGTCTGTTGGTTTTCTCACCATGTTGCCCACTTCCACAAGGCAAACCTTGTTTCTGGGAACCACACACTTGATCTGGGAGTGCCTACATGACAAATAAAGACAACCCAGGATGCATGTATACATAGCTCTCTGGGAAAAAGATGTCACCAGACACTCCAGGGGAATACGCATGTGTGGGATGCAGGAGCTGCGAACAAAAATAGATCTTGGAGATGGTTGGAGGAATGCAGCCCCCCCGTCAACTTGTTTTCACAGGATGGACACGGGAAAGAGGCGAGGATCCCGCTGAAGCACCAATCACATTCAACCTCATCATTCATATAAAGTTTGGTAAATTTGAGAATTTTATTTAGACCTCCTCCCACGAGAGTCAAAGTATCTATCTAGTTTTTGGCTACAACACTGAGATTCCCAAAATGCATTCATCAATCAAAGAGGGGGCATTATACAAACAGACTTTATGCTGAAATGTTGAATAAAGTGTCAAAACGAACAGAAGAATGTGCAGCTGTATGTTTTTTTTTTTCATAAACCAAAAAGCCAAAAATCTGACAAGCAAACATGAAGTCCTGACACGTATTTAATAGAAGATGTTGCTAGTTTCGCATGTTGTATTCCAGTTGTTACAATTCATATATTTGAAGCACAAAAGAACTGGCACTGAAATGAAGTAGATAATCCGTGACATCATGTGTTAATGCAGGCATGACCACTTTGAAAACTCTCATTTTTGTCCTGTTCAAGGAAGTTTAGACATAGGAGATTTGAGTTTGAGCTTCCACAAAACATTACAAGGTAGGTTATCAAAAGTCAAGCCCAAAGGAAACAAGTTTGAAAAGGGAGTGAAATGATTTTTGTAAGAAGAAGAAGTAAGAATTCAAGTGCATGTATTACAATCTGACAATACGTTTTGTCCACAACTAAAAAGTAGACCACAAAACATTAATTTTGGGAATGTATTAGTTATGGATTAATCCTCAAAATAACTTTATATGTATAATATTAACTTGGCAACACAGCCTTGAGATTAATGATCTACTTTAAGAAAATGGTCATCAGCAGTATTGACTTAGACATGCAAATCCACCATTAGCTTTAGGAGTTTGGCCTAACACCTCTTAAACAAAGGTTGTCCGTGAACCTTACAGACATGACCTCACACTGCATTCACTGAGTTCAGCTGTGAACATCAAAAACATAAATAACACATTACACAACACCACAGAAATGCCTCAGCACAAAAGCGATTGTCATGAATGCTGCGTCTATTATACCAGAACACACAATGCACAGCTCCATCAACCCAAACAGGAGATTTTTTAAATAGCTCCACGATGATTCCTGTCTTTCACCCTCACAGGCTGGCAGGCTGCTCTGTAAGACGCGGACAGTTTCGGTACCGGCTGCCAACCCAAACAGTGAAATCACATACTCTTCGGCTCATGGTACAGTGAGTGCACCCGTCCAAGCGTAGAGAGGGGGGAAGGAGGGAGGTTTTATGTTCTCTTCCCCAGAGATCAGACACACCGGAGGCGCTGCGCTTGTTAGACCTCTGCACCAGCTGTACTGGTCCGGTGCGATGGAGCTCTTTCACCTTAGAGGTCCTTCTGACGACTGAAGCACTGTGGGGGGGCTCTTTTCAAAGCTGTCCTCACTGAGAGGATCGGTTATGTTCATTTAGTAATTTAATTAGTCTAATTCCACCATTTGGCCAGCACAGAGTTCAGACAAATTAGCTGAAACAATTTATTTACCATATTGTATAATTCTATTACGTATTTCTACATCATGATTTATTTATTTATGTATGTATTATTGTACCAAATTAGTTGAATATATATGGGAATCTAATCTAACACAGTTTTGTCAAAATATGTTGAACAGCGCATTTCATATCCCATGAGACTATTTTTTTGTTTGTTTGTTGTTTGTATCACTTCGGTAGAGTCAGGCAATGTGTTACAAAAGTGTTACAAAACTTTCTAAACTGAACACAAGTTAGCTTGGTACAGCATAAGGTATTAGCAAGTTCTCATGTTTTGTTTTTTTCACAAGCACCGATAATGAAATGTAAATTATATTATGTATTAATATATTTAGTATTTGTAGTCTCAGCCTTGTAGCTGTGGTGTCCATTATTAACAGTGGTGGTAGCAGTTCAACAGTTCAAGTGCTCTCATATGGTGTCTGACATGGGAACACCCACAATTAACTTGATGGTTGATTTGTTAAAATGCAAGTCCAGGTGCAGATTGTCACAGTGTGACATTTGGCCGATGATGATGAATTATGCTGTCAACTGGTATAAGTAACCTATTGATTTATGAATATTTTTCTCAGTGGAAAGAAGAAAAGATCACTTCAACAGTTGTACTGTCACATGTATAAACAATCCTTCACTCGCTTATCATTTTAATCATTAAGGGCCTTTAACAAGGTGACTAAAGCTTTATTAGTGACGGTTTTATCAAGAACACACGTGTTTCACTGCTCTGAAAGTTAATGATCATCACAGAGCTTTAACAAGGCACTTATGATAAGCCTCTTATATCCCCATCTCTACATCAGTGTCACTGTTATCATGCTGCTCTCTGAGTGCTTCATCTGATCACAATCAGCGGTGATGAATCACTGCAGCCTGAGTACATATTTGTCTTCATGGAGAATTTAGCACCAATCTGAATCATAACTAAGATTATGATTGCAGAAATATGAGCAAATGTTTGCTTTAGGTGCTAACTTTAGGTGAAACACTACTGCCTTTTTCCACTAAATGAACTTTTACATTCAGCTGCTTTGAAAAAAAGCACATGCTTTGAAAGCTACTTGTTTATGCAGCCCTATCAGCGATGGAAGAAGTACTCTGATCAGAAATATTATATGCAAGAGTTAATTATCTGTATTATCAGATGTACTTCTACTCATCATGCAGAATGGCTCCTGTCAGCATTTTATGGATGGAGCAGGTTAAGTCAGACCTAATTTTAATTACTTTATATACTGCTGAGTTGTTTAAACCCTAATAATCATATATTAAAAGTGAATCTTTTGTTTTGTATGTAAAATCTTAACTTACAAAGTAACTAATCTCTCTATCTCTGTCAAATAAATATGGTGAAGTAGGTGTATAATATAAAATCAAAATACTGATGCACTTCAGAATTTCTTCTCTTAGCTGCCGCTGAGCATTAGAAGACAAAACTGAATTCATAATATAACTTATGAGTTCACATAACAATATCCAAGTGTGTGAGTTTCCAGTGTATCCGTTTATAAGCTGAGTATTTCTGCTATCTGGCCTGAAGCCACAATATAATTGTCAACTGTAAACAGCGTATATACTGACAGAGAGAGGAAGCTGTTGGAGGTCAAAGACTAAAGCCAGTTTGCTTTGCCAAGATGTTAGACAACAAGCTCAATATGGCTACAGGAATGCTTTATGACTATAATTATTTAAGTGGGAGAAATACTCACTATACAGTATAGCACTTGGCCTGTGTTATTACTAAGTGGTTTCTGCACATTAAACAGATTTATCTGTGGTTGATGTAATGGTTTGGCCATAACTACTCTCCTTTCACACTTCGCTGAAACAACAAGTGTAGAGCTGCTGCAGACCCAAATGATGACTAACTCCATGTAGAGGATTTGTTTTGAAAAGCTAAGGTCAGACGTGGGGTTGGAAAGGCTACATTCCACCACGAGTTCACAGCTGAACTGGCAAAGCGTCATATTTAAAAAATAAAGATCAGGCATGAATCCCTGTCACCGTATTGTCAAAGGAGATGACGGGAGCATCTGTAAAATGCATCTTGGCCACATACGAATGGCTCTAGATAGTGTGACAGGATGACGAAACATGATTAATTCTGGACAAGTGAGCGATCACATGGATCCTCGCCTCTCCTGAATACAATGAGGTCTACACAAGCAGGTTTGGGCGAACATAAAACAGAGGTGACCCTCTGCCTTTAGGGGCCTCACTCCCACCACATCTTTCAGACACAAACTCGCCGCTCAAAGCACACTGGGAAAAAAAGGGCTCTCGTAACAAGGCTCTCTGAGAGTCCAGTCACGGTACACCTCAGAAGTGCAAAGTGTTACCCCAAACATTTTTTCAGTGTCAGTACTAAATGCCGTGATCAGCTTGTCAATGTGGGGACCTGGGGCTGTGTTAGCTTTACCACACCTTCTCCCTCAGCCAAAGTCATGAACCTGGGAGAGTTTATTATTTCTACTCAATTAGAGCTCAATCTGATACTCCAGCGGGCCTGTTTTTAGCTCCACGCCTAAACACAAAAATGGATTCACTCCAGGGGAGGGCAAAGCAGCTCATTAATTATTTCCCTATCGCATTAATTGAGGACGGCATTAGACGGATAGTTGGCTCTGGTAATTTCTCGTTGGAGTATACATCCACTAGGTGGGGTGCTGCAGAAATATGTCGTCTCCATAGAAACAACCACATCACAGCATCAAAACTAATGTCCAGTGTATTGCTGAAGTGAAGAACATCTTGAAGCCCTCCACAAGTGTAATATCCCTGTCCCAATAAGGCCTTAAACATCTTGTATTCGTCACTGAAGGAGAGCAACATAACCGTTAACTATCACGGTATTTGGTCATGAGGTATTGATTTCGCCGTGCTCTGCAGTATTTTGTGCTTAAACACAAACGCATGATGACAGAGAAATGGAAACCAGCTGAGCTCCCTGCACAGTTGGCACTTTAAAGTTTACATAAACCTTTTGGTGCTGCTAATAAATTGAGCAGCAGTGATTATTGCAGAGGTGTAATTGTGATCCGTGGGTCCTCAAAGAAAACAGTTACTCAAGCCGAAACCTTGATAAAAGCTGGAAATAAATCTGAAATTACACCGATGAAACCACAAGGTATTTTTTTAGCCTCTGAATAAATACTTGGCCTAATTAAAATGCAACTCATCCGGCCTGATGATGGTTAATGTGCTCTTGGAGACAGTTAAACAAGCAGCTGCTTCTGGTGCCACTTTCGACCTTGAAAACTTGGATTAAGTTAGTTCAAGTTCAAGTTTTAAAGTTCTCTTTTATAAGGACACGGTTCCTCCTTCAAAGGGAATCCAAACGTTCAAATACCTGATGATTGTTCCAAATGATCCAAAACATTATTGTTAATTAATTAATTAAACGTTAATCTTTTTGTGTCCCCAACAGCCCATGACATGAACTCAAGTACCTCTCATTCATTTTCCAAATGTGCCTCAATTCAATTTAGAGTGGATGTTACTTAATTAATACACAATACAATATTAAAATATTTTCTCATAGTAAATGTTATATTCTTTCAACATTTGCAAGCTTGTTTGAGTTTGCGTTTGTACTGTGACTACTTTCAGTGGTACAAGAAGGACATCTGTTAATTTCTTAGTTTTAGTTATTTTAACCTAAAAAAAATTACTTTTAGCCATACATTTAAAATCTTTATCTGTTAATTTTACTGTAAATATACAACATGTTTATCTCTTCGTTTCAGCTATTTTTACCTTTGATTAAATACCTTTAGCTGTTGATTTCAAATGTTTATCAGCTTGTAAACGAGGTTTCACACACTCTGCTGTGTGCTGTACAGTCAGTTTATCATAGCTGACATAACTGTTAAGCAAGATTTTTTTTTTTTTCATATTTTTCAGATTAGCTGAATTACTCCACAATCCTTACACATACCCCCAGACAACTGCAGCAGTGCAAGGGATACAAGTTCCCTGTTTGGGAGGCAGTAGTTTGTGTTGCCACATGATTTTGGCCATAAATCCTAAATTAAACCAAACACAGACTTCAGAGTGGCAGTGAAGAAAGCACGGCTGTTCGATCCCCAAGGGTAAACCTAATCTGAGTTTTGCCCTTAAGTAACCGTAAAGTAAATTTTGGAAATAAATGGACCTTGAACATTATGGAGGTGTGTGGACAGGTAATGTCCAAGCACTAAGATGCAGATCAGTTGTACATGAAGCCTGTGTGACAGGAGAATGAGGGTGTGAGGGTAGATTAGTGTCCATTTACGTTGACATCAGCCTGTAGATCATCAGCATGGCAAAACGGTCATACCAGTGCAGACAGACAATGGATGCATTGATAGGAGGAAGACTCCAGGGGAAACGGCGGTGGCCTTTGAGGATGCCTGTAAAGTGGTCAGGGTGGAGCTTGAGATGTGAAATACGAGGATGTTTTACTCTGATCACTATCTCTTGCTCTGATTTTCTTCATTTAGGCTCATGAGATTTCTTTAAATTTAGCTTGTGCATATAAGGTTACAGTGACATACTCTTAGTCTTTTTTAATTTGCGTCACAGGATTGCACAATATAAAAAATAATGCTGAGATGAAAGGGAGAAAATTGGTTGCGACGTTGAAGTAAGCCACTGGGCTTCTCTTATTGCCATGGTTAAATTTCCTGCAGTGTTAACTACACTAGATAAACTAGCCCCAGTGTTTGTCCTACCTACCTCATTCTACTGAAAACAAGCCACACACACACACAAATCCAATCACACTAACACATAAAGGGTCACTTACAGCCACACACACACACACACACATACATCCCGACATAGACCCTCGTGGATTCAAACGCAAACACACCCAGAAGAGCCTGCGTGACTGCACTGTAGAAATAAAACATCCAGCGAATCACAGCGGTCCAGAAGTATTAATTTGATTGAGTTGATAAACATTTTTACACCCTGAATGAGGACCCAGTGGGACCCCTGTTTGGAGGACGGTCGCTGTTGAGGTCCAGTTGGTTTCCATCTCCCTCTTTTTCAGGATGTGATGTGCATTTAAAACCCTGTGTTCCAGCTCCCAGTGAGTAAAGATACGATTTGGAGGTTGCTTGGCTTTCTTTTGTTGCTCCTTTCAAATACCAGTCCTCCTGTGAGTGCAACATAACCCAGAGAATGCAGGACACGGAGTCACCATGTTTCTGCCTCCTTGATAAATGAATGTCTGGAGCAGGTTCCCTCTCTGCAGTCTGTCCTCTTGATTACCGCCCAAATGCTCCACAGCTGGCTCTCAGCAGTTCCCCAGAAAAATCCCCAGTAAATCGCCTTTTGTGGTTAATTAATTCAAAAGTATGACCAACATTTTTTTGGCCCACCTATTTGCCTAAATAGAGGTTTGGCAGAAGTCTCTCTTAACATCCAGACAAGAAGCAGTCACACTGTACAAGATAGTCTGAGAGGACACTGCCTTCAGCCTATGTTGGTCTCCATTTAGAAATAAGAGAAGTTCAATATGTTCAAACCAACATATTTGAATGTTTTCTATCCAAATTTTAACAGTTAATAAGTATTTTGTGATGATCATTCTGTGAAGGGACGGTTTAGCCCTTTGCTTCCTTCTTTCCAAACACAGAAACACTGGTAGCAGTACAGAGCGAGGCAGTGATGAAACATTAACGAAAGAAGAAAAATTATCTCTCTCCACACCCCCCGTCGTCAGTCCGTATTAGTGGTTTTCAGTGGTATCAGAAGTGACATCCCATTCTGTGCTAATGTCTTTGTAATTCTGTTCCAGCATCCAAGCTGCCAATCGTTTGTGTTCAGGCTCTTCAAATGCAAGCTGTTTCATTCCTTTCAATTTTGAGCCATCTGGAAAATGTCTCCTTAATTTTATTTGTCCTCAACTCCCACATGTTTTTGACCATAAATCAAACTGTATTAAAACAAAATATGAGACACACACAGTGGTCACAGCCACTTGTGTACTGTGTAACACCTTTGCTGCTTTCATGTGAGTCCTTTAAGCATCTTTTCTACCCCGTTTTCATTGTGTTTGTTTTTCAATAGACAACCACAAGCACAATTTCCTTAGTTTTAATAAGGTTTGGCAAGTCACCATTATGACAACCAGCATTGTGTTGGTTAGTTATAAAATTTGATTTAGGCCTAAAGAAGGCCTCTGCACCTGCTCTGCAGCAGAAAAAACAAAAAAACATCCTGACTGTGTCAAACCAAGCAGAATCAAATCTGCAGTTGAGTGAGAGAGAGTCGAGTGCCAAAAACCATAAACACTCGACCACAAGCATTACAGAGGGGAGCAGCCTTCACCACAACACAGCACTCTGTGGCAGACAAGATCGGATCTAAATCATAAATCAGACAAAACAGACGACGACCAGCTGAGGTGGAGCGCTCCATCTGCCCAGAGTAAATAGACAAATCTAAACTTCACAGTGGGTTTTAATGCTCTGAATTATTTGGCTTACAGTCACTGCTCTAGCTAATGTAAAACTCACAGATTATAATCTCATGTTGGTGTATGCTTAATGCGGATCTATCCCACAGATCATTCATCTCTCTATCAGAGACCAGGGACTATTGGAAGTGCACAGCTTTTCAGAAAGGGCATTTTCTGGAGGTGATGATGACTTATTGTGGGTTACACAGCCAGTGGAAATAAATATAAAACCATACCATCAAAATGTGATTGCTTTAAGTCTGGTCCATATTTCTTTCAGTTTCATTATTTTTACTTTAGCAGAACATTTGTACATTTGGACTGTGGACAATGTGGGACGCGTTCTTTAAAAATGAATGACATGAAAGCAAAACTTTCCTTTTATTTTGTGGGGGGGTTTATTTTATCTTCTCTTGATTACATCATATGGTGCAGTCAAGGTCAATGGCAAAAAGATTTTTAAAGTAAACGAGTTTCAGGGTGTTTCAGTTCTTCACATTTTATGACCAATAAAACCTGGGGATAATCAGAGCTCTGAATTACTTAATGGCAGCCTTATGCTGAGTTAGCATCCATTTCCACAACTTTAATCTCATCCCTACCATTTAAATCTACAACAAATCTCCTTTTTTAGTCCAGGTCACTTTGAAAACACCCAAGAAATGCTATCTGACATCTATCAGAGGCTATAAATCATGATAAATGGAATTGTTGTCTCCTAAAGAGAAACAGGTTCTTGCTGCTCAATCGCCTTCCATATGAGATACAGTACGTACTTCACACACACACACACACACACACACACACGGATTGCATGCATGAATATGTTTCAGCCCAAACTATTCTACAGATTTAGACACACACATGCATACGTACAAGGTGCACACATGGCATGCTGGGTGGTGTGTACGCAGACCTGGCTGCTGTTCAGATTGACGTCAGTAGTGTTTGATTGTGTTAGATGATGGATCGCTCATCGCTGGGTGAGCGTGCTTCATCAACCTGTCTACCTCTCTGCTTGAATCAAGTATAGCTGCTTTTCATTGATCATCAATCCATCAGCTGGAATCTGACATCTGCTGATCTATCTTAGTTAAATCTGTCTTTGTGTAAGGTATTTCATTTATGACCTTATACAGAGAGTGAGCCAGAGAGATATCTGTCCGAGAAACTGGTTTGGCTGCAGTTAGTTCCAAATGAAATGGTCTCGAAGGTTTTGGCATGCTTCTCTGCTATGTGTAAAACATGTTCAGCTTTAGGTCCACACTGCAGCTCGTAGCTCGCGGGGATGCGAGGTGGGGCGGACTTGGCCCAGAATTTTATTAAATCATGTTCTGGCAGGCTACTTGATCAACTAAGAAATTAGTATATTCTTATCTGTTTTCTTGGGAGAATAATCATTTAAAGTGAGTTGACAGATCTGTTGTATTACGAAACACACACTCATATGCTGGAGAGTGTCAAGTTGTTGGCTGACATTCACTTGTGTCTGCCTATATTGAAACTTAATCCTGTGCTTTAGGCTGGCGCTGAACGCATGTTGGCTAATCTTTTTTAGGAAGACCCCCTTGGAGTTTCCACAAGGACTTAATATTGCCTCAATAAGATGTTTATTGCTCTCTGTATAAGAGGCTTAAGTGGAGGCAACACATGGACAAACTGAACCTGCAGCTCAGCGTATAGTGCAATATTAAAGTAACGTGTAGTTAATGCGTGGGATAAAAAAACAATAAAGACATACAGGTTCATTCAGCAGCGAAACACTCTGTGAGCACTTCATATGAGCTAGCAAACCAAATATGTACCTTAAAGTGCTTTGTCTGGTATGTCTTCATTACAACAATAACTCATACGTACATGCTGCACATTCCCATGAGCGCTTATTCTCTCTATGGCGACAGCACTTTCGGCCATGACATCATCACCCGGAGCAGCTCTGCTCCATCTGCTGCTCCCAAACGCACTTTAGGTTGAAATTAATTTGAGTTCCAGTGGGGGAAACAAGGTGCCGTGATTGGTTCAGACACACGTAGCTTTGATCGGCAGCTTGCAAGAGAACTTTCCATTAAGGGGGCTAGACTTGATCTCTGACCTCAGAGGAACTGCAAATATCCCCACCGGCCCCGACGATCCATGGGGCTAAAAGCTCAATCAGTAAATAGTTGTGATGACCACACTGTAGGGGTCAGAGGTCAGAGGTAATAGGAAATGAGGTACTGGCCAAGACTTACCGGACCATACATGGTGTTTCCTCTGTATGTTGTGTAATGCACCGTTCCCGATCCATTTTATATCCAGCATCATTGTTAGAGAACGTCGTATTATTAGTGTTGAAAATCAAATCATTTTCATGTGAACTAATAACTTTAGTGTCAGTGATGATGGTGATGTTAGATGTTTGGAAACAGGAACATTTTGTTATAGGACTTCTGGTAAAACTAAAGTAATCCTCCAATCAGCTTTCCGATTATCCCACTTTTCATGCAGTCACATATTTTTGAATACATATTAATTAAAAGCATTTTAAGTTATGTCAAATGTCTGGCATTGAGAGTTTCTTTGTGGGCAACAGTCCAGTCCTGAATAAGTCTAAATTTAAAAAAAAAATCAAATTTATTTATTTAAAGCCCAAAATCACAAACATCGTTTGCCTCGGAGGGCTTTACAATCTGTACAGTTGTGACACCCTCTGTCCTTAGACCCTCGAACCGAGTCAGGAAAAACTTCAAAAAACCCTTTATAGGGAAAAAGAAGAAACCTGAGGAAGAGCCACAGATGAGGGATCCCTCTCCCTGGGACAGACAGACGTGCAATAGATGCCACATGTACACATGTACATCATCATCAATCATATATGGAGTTATACATGGGTCGTAATAAATTGTAGATAAACTGAGTTCATGGCTTTAGTCCATGTGTGAAGGTATCACACAATCAGATCAAGTCCCCTTGAGCAGGCCGTGATGTGTTTCCACAGCGGCCCACCTGCTGCCTGCTGACTTGTTCATGTGGATTTAACAGGACAATAAACAGCCTGCAGCCCTATTTCCACTTTGGGATCTCATAGCAACACCACATGAGAGGTTATAAAACATCCCTCTTTTGCACTTACTATAACATGTTAGGTGTGGCCCAATAGTCACAGACATTCACACAGAGCTGCTCCTCTGAAGTGTCAGAGTGAGATGCTGGGTTTCTCCCTGCTCAAGACACGAGAGATGAAGGTTTATGAATAAATATTTTATTTATGAATAAATAAAATATAAAATAAATAAAACACTGAAGTTACTAATGTTGAATGGAACTGAAGTTAATTAGTAAATTTGTTTGAGAATATGTATGCCAACTTTTAAAATGGATATTCCTCTGCAGGTAACAGAGGGAGTCACATGCAAAAACTTAAAAATATATCACTGGAAATGACCAAATCTGTTTCTAGCTGCATGAATTATTCTGCGATGTAATTCCCTGTGAATCCTTACTACTTAGTAAAACTATGTAGAGTAAATATACTACATGTCACTGTGTACATGGGAGGCAGGAGGTTTGAATAATTTGAATAATGAGGATAATATAAATGACTTTTTCACTGAAACACGATTCCAAGTATTCATTACCATTTCTTTTCAGTCAACATGTTTTTTACAGTAACTAGACAGACTATAGTTGCCTTTCTTTGTTATCAGAAAACTGTTATCCCATCATCTTATCTGTTACTCCCCAAACTTAAACACATGGGTGCACACACACTCATTTGCTGACATGAGCACATATGCCTGACACACGTCACCCTCCCTGGTCAACCTCCATCACTCATCACATCATATGAACAACTTAAGCGTCACTTTCTTAACATAAAAAGGGTTGTGTAGACAGAGACTCTCTCTCTCTGGTGTTTGTTTTTTTTCAGTCCGGGGATCATTTTTAATAATGTCTTCATTTAGCTTGTCTCAAAACCAACTTCTCAACCCTGAGAATTTTTTTTCTCCGAAAGATTCAATAAAGACCAGTGTGGAAATTATCCAGAAATCTTCCAGTTTTTTTCTTTCTTCATTTCTCCTAAAATGACCTGAACTAGGCCGGTTTGAAGAGTGATTTCTGATTCCTATCAATGAATACAGGAATGTAATGGTATAAGTGCTCGTTGTGGCCCAGGTGCTTGTTTCATTCTGTGTATCAAGTTTCCTCACTAAAAAATAGGAAAAAAGGTGTGTTTCTGCACACTGCAGTGAGGGTGCAGAGCTTTTGCACAGCGAAATAAATCATTTTTGTAATGTAGGACACTCAAAAATTCACTTTAAAAATATTATATATTTATTCCCAGAGAGAAATGTTATCTTACTGTAATCCAGATGATATCTCAGAAAGACAATTAACTTCAATACTGTAAGTTTCAACCTTTTATGCAAATTTTTATTTTTTTAGAGTTGGATTCATGTTTTTTGTTATAATAGTGGATCTTTTAGAGGACTTCAGTTTATTCAGTATTTGTCTGTCTTTTCTGTGTGTTTGGTTTTGGCCTAAGTGAGAGATTGATAAATGAGCGCTGTGTAGATTAGCCTGCTGGATCACTCAGAGTTGAAAGTTTAAAAAACATTCGTCATGGCCTGTTGCCTACATGCAGTATCACACACGGATCATCAAGATAACAGATCCATTAAGGCCATTTTGATATTACATTATTTCCTCCTCTCATTCGCAGTAAATAAAGGACCTTAATGTGTGTCGCGTACAAGTACAACAGAAGAAAAACAGACAACATCTGGGTGCTGAGAGGTGATGGCCGATAAAGGTAAACACACAGAGGTTGAATACGGCTTCTTTTCTCATGAGATGTTCAAATGTTCAGTGGTAGAACTGAAGGCAGTAGAGCAAATCTGCATTTTCTAAACATTTTTGCCTTGAAACCCATCATGCTGATCACATTTTCTTGTGATTTACAACACAAAATATTCTTTTTGCTGTATGATGAGCCATGTAAATCTTTTGAGTCCTGTTTATTTACACAAACAAACAGCGCGCTGTGGGAAAGCCAGACTGTGTGTAATTGTCTCGACCGCTCTCGGCCAGCTGACAAGCCAACAATCCCGTGCAGCCATGTGTGGAGGTAAACACACAGAGCCTCTTCCCCTCTGACTTCCTGACTCCATCCTGACACCCCCGCCTCACCTCGTCCTTCCCCAGCTCATTGGGTCGACACCAGAGAAGTGCTGATCTCACTTGTTCTGGTTCATTAAGGCCTGGAATTCCCTGTTTGGATCAACAGGAAAAGTATCCTCTCTGTCCTCCGAGACAGCTAAAAGCCTGTCTGTTTCAAAGAGGGGTGGGGGTCTCGTAAACCTGTCGGACCCGACGGTGTCCTTTTACCTACGTAGCTTTGGCCTGGGCTCGGAGCATTCCCGGACGCTCTTAAATGGCGGTTTATGGGTAACCTGTCAGCCCCAGGATTATCAGAGGTTTACGGGTGACCAATAAAAACGCTGCTGTGGTTCGGAAGCTCCCTAACTCATCTACCCTCTTCAAATCCAACCCCCAGTTCACTCTTCCTGTCTTCAAAGATTAGAGGAGACCCCAATAAACTCACCACCTTTTCCCCACAACTCCTCCATTTGCCTCCTGCATTCATCTCCGACATTATCAGTTGACCACAGCTCTGTTTTTTGTCACCGCAAAGCTGTCATGGTGTCAACTAAGTCTAAAGTCCTGATTTCATTGTTTGACATTTTGGAAAACACATTTTCTTGTGGAGAGATGGATGAGACGATTGGTACCGCTCTCATGTGACACCTTTGAATGGTTACTTATGGTGGTTTTCCATTACACAGTTCTAGCACTACTCGACTCGACTCGACTCGGCTTGACTCAGTTTTGGTCGTTTTCCATTACAATAGAGTACCACCTCAGCGTGGGTGGAGTTGTCGTGGCAACGCGGCCGAAAACTCCAGCGATGTCATTTGTTATGCGACACAAACACAAAACAACTATGGAGCCCACCAGACAAAGAAATGTCTGCACCTCGTCGTTGCTCCAGCGGGGTTGTTTTCTGTACAGTCATCTCTGATCGTATCGTGTTTGTTGTTATTGCGTTGTTAAAAATGGCGCGGTTGACTCGTTACTGAACGAGTCGCTCTCCCGACTCATCTAGTGACGTCACGCTCTGGCCAATCAGTGGCCTGCCGTCTGCCGACGTCACATTTTCGGCTCGACTCAGCTCGCTTGGAACCCCGGCCGAGTACGGTACTAGAAAAGTACCTGGTACCAGGTACTAACACGGGATGGAAACGCATAAAAACCGAGTCGAGTCCAGTCGAGCCGAGTAGGTGCTAGTGGAAAAGCGCCATTAGTGAGCTTTAGAGGTGCTGGTATGCTGACTTTGTGACCTTCAGACAGACCCTGGCTAGCTGTTCCAGTCCTTATGCTAAGCTAAGCTAACCACCAGATGGCTGTAGCTAAACATGAAATAGCAAATAAGCCTCCTAATAATAAGTTTCCTAAAATGTCGAACAATTCTTTTTACAGCCATTTAAGGATCGGCCTCTGTATATTTTTCTCTCAGAATTCTTACTGATGTTTGACATAATGTCCAGGAGTCCAAATATAACACACGGATGAAAGACTAAAGAGAAAGCCTTCATTTCCCAGAAGCTAAATTTAACAGTTGAGGATTTTATCAGATGGTTGACTCGACTGATGACACTGATCCAGTAGCTCCAAACATTCGCACAGAGAGCGTCACTTGACATCTAAACAATGTCCGGGCCATTGTATCGAACCAGAAGAAACAGCTGAGAAAATGCACAGTCGTGTTTTTAATTAATGATTTAATGTCAAGTGAACATCCAACACAAACAGTAAAGACGGTGAGTGCTGTTGCGTTCTGCTGAAGTTTGTTCTGTCTCAGACAAATGGAGAAGTTTGGGATTCTGGGATTTTATTGAATTTCCTTCCTTCTGGCTTTCTGTCTTCGCCTTTTTTTTAAACTTCCTCTCCCTGTTTATTTTTCTCCGTCTTTTCTAAACACAAACATTCACTAACATCATCTTTCCATATGGCGACATGGCATTTTCTGCATTTTCCCTGGCTATTTTATGTCCTTCGATGGTCAAACTTTATGGCGGCTGACCTCCCTTTGCTCATAATGTCCATCAAAGCAAACAGGCTCCTCTGTTTTTTTACCTGCACACTCACAAATTGGAGGTGACAGTTTTTGACAGGACAGCTAAACATGGTCGGGGCCGTCCATAAAAGCAGCGGCTGAGGTCAGTGCCGCGGGTTTACACGGTGTTCTCCGGTTATGGTTTACATGACAGATGGTGGAGTTACGGCTAAATCAACATGTCCCCCAGATCCGCCAAAGCAGGGAGGACCAGTCGCTCATTCGTTTCTGCGTTGCTTTATTTTGTCTTTCTAAATCTGTGTTTGGAGCTGTTGTGTGTCTGCATTTGTGTATTTGTTCATGCATGGACATCTGGTCCTATGAGTTTACTCTACATCATGGTTTTATTTTATTTTCATTGTTAGGGCTATTTTGAGGTTTAAGTTCTTCATTTCTTAAATTTTTTAGGCTTCATTTGATCTAGTTTTATTCTCAGCCAGCTGTGAACATGCCAGATATTTAAAAGAACTGTGATAATATTGGCAGGTACAACACTGATAAGACATGATTGTTTGTCATCATTTATCTTTGGCATTTTTTAATCTTTTTTTAACATTTGGTCAATAATATTGATTAATATTTCCCATATTACAGATCTTGTTACAGGTTGCTCAGTTGTTGCTTAACTTAAATTTTTTATTTCAATTTTGCTCAGTTGCCATATTTTGAGATAATTTTTAACTGTTTAGCCAAATGTTTCTTTTAAACTTGGAAGACAAAATTATATAAGCACATATAGGTGTCATAATATAGTAATTAACTCACTTAATTACAGATGCTGCCATATCAGGTTGATTAAGTCGATTGTGAGTTAGCAGCATGTCTTAAGCTGTAAACTTTTATCATTTACAGGTAGTTTAATAAGACAATTATATGGTACAGTGAAGCATCAATTGTGAAAAAAGGGACTTCCAGTAACACAACTGTAACTGGATGACCCTACACACTGTAGAGTTTCAAAATTTAAAGAAAGAAAAAATCTTCAGACCTAAGATCATTTGTCAACCAAGTAAAAGATGGAAATATTACACCTCTCTGCAGTTAAGATGCTGTGGTCTCAATAAGGATTTAAATGTTAAGATAAAGTCGCCTACAAACATATATCTATATACAGTAGCTCTGTGTAAGGCCTAAAAATGATTGAACGATCCACAGCTGGTGATGAAAAGTCTCTTCACCTGTTTTCTTTGCATTACAGAACAATTTAATTCTCTACAGTCTGAGCAGCAGAAGAGCTTGTTCCGGGCTTTTAGCACAGCAGTGATTTAATGTTTTAATGAAGTTCCCTTACTCTCTGTGCAGCTGTAAAAATACGTAGTGTCCTCCACTGTGGGACTATTTATTTCAAATTATATTCATTCTCCCTCCGACACAGAAGTAAGATCCATCCTGGATGTAGAGAGATGCAGCTGTGTCTGCTGACATGAGGCATGCATACATTTAGGCATCAACCTTGTGTCTTTATTTTACTGTGACATCCAGTGATGATTGGATTCATTTCACATGAACACATATGCACGACCCAGTCCAAAGTCAAATTAATGTCAAAAGATTAGGAGCATACTGTCTTCATTGGCCTTCATCCCCCTGCTGATCTGTTTCCAACTGTTTGATATTAGCCGGGGGACTCCTCTCACTCCCTGTGTGGGTGATTCCGGTCTGGATGAAGTGGATTTATGTCCAGCTCTGTGTAACAGCCAAGCCTCTGCTACACACACACAAGATGCTGTCTGTACGGGAACATCTTAACATCATCTCTGTGCATCAGACAGAAAGGAGAAACACACTGTCCCTCCGCCAAAGAAAGATGTGAGAGATGGTGTGCAACCAAGAAGCTGTTTTACACTGAAGCAGCAGAGTCTTTCCATTTAGATGGCCCAGGTTTAGTTCCCAACCTAATTACTCGAACTCTGAGGTAATCATGGTCTGAATAGGTAGTAGTTATTAAACTGTTTCAGTTATTATCTCCATAACCATAAGGATCTATTATTATTTTTTATAAATAATAAAAACACACTTTGCATCAACAACATATCAATACAGCAGAGACTGCAAGGAAAGAAAAAACTTGTTGTGGTTCAAATTTAATCTAAGTTGATTAGAAGAAGAAAAATCCTCAGTACTTCTTCATTGTACTTTAACAGTGTAGAATCTCACAATATTTTTTACCCCTCAAATATGGGAATTAAAACCAAATATTTAACTACACTTAGTAAAATAACCGACTTGTTCAAAATGTGTATGTCACAAGTGGAGAACTGGAAAACCGTCTGCATGTGGTGACCACATCACCTCAGCTGTCAGAGCTATGCACTTCAAAAGGACATTCATCCTCAAAATGACACATCCATGTGTCTAGTTCAGGACATTTCATTTTGCTTTTCAATACAATGCACATTTTAAGGATACTTATGCGGTGCTGCTGATGAAATAACCACATTTTTACCCTGCATGTGGAACACAGCTGCCTCTGGTACCACATCACCTCAGCTGTCAGAACATAATCCAGTCATCCATTAACTAAACTAAACACTTTCTCTAAATGCTTGTGTGTGTCCCAGAGCCTGATCCTCTGCTCCCTTTAAGTGGACCATAACTCTCATCTAAAAGTCATCTGGTCTGGTTTACAGCCTGTATAGGGGGTCAGAAGATGGAGCACTGTTAACTCTATCACTATCTGCACTAATCAGAGCTGCTCTGCAACACTTATCAGTAATGTGAATTAGTGATGAGATAATGGGGGTGAGAGTGAGAGAGAGAACGCAAACAGACAAGACATGAAGGAGAAAGGAGTGAAATTGAGGAATAGAGCCAGCGAGTGTTGATAAAGGCAACAAGATGATGTGTCCGATAGCAATTAAAATGCATTTATTAAAAATGGCAATAGCAGAAGACATTTAAAGATGTGTTTTCTGGCAGAATTTCCACCTCAGGAAACCTGAGGTCTTTTTAGAGAGAAAGAGACATGAAAGGCGATCCAGGCATGTGTTGCCTTTCCCCAAAGTGATTTGCAGGGATCATAGTCTGTCAGCGATGTAACAGCAATCGGAGACAGCGCTCAGATGGACTCGCTGATAGGAAAAGACAGACCTGTTGACCTTAAAGAGTGCGATTCATGTACAAGTTGGAAAGCTGATGATATTATGCTTGGAGAGAGAGAGAGAATAAAATTATATTGAAAGATAGATGGGGGAGGAAAGAGAGCCCTGGGAAAATGAGAGCTGAAAACTAAAGAGGAACTGTTAGGAACACAAGGTGATGAGTTGAGGTCATGGTTTGTTTGAGTTGTCTGTATATCTCTCTCACAAGAAAGACGTGAATTACATTAACGAGTTTGGGTCCAAAGCAGATGGAGGAAAGTTGGACCCACATCAAGACTGAGACCAGAGCAATCAAGTCCTATTCAATATCAAAATAAACACTCTAATGTTATAGTCGATATATTTTTACATTTGTAAAAATACCGCTTAAAGCATACAGCATGTAAGGGTTAGTCAGGGTTAGTCATTTGCCACAATTATGGTATTTTGAAGTTATTATATTTGAAGTTAGGTAATTATGAAGTTACAAAACAGCAGCAAGGTAGCTTAGCTTTGCACAAAGAAAACACAATGGTTCACAGCTGGTCAGACTCTGTCTAAAGGCAAAGAAACTGTTTATCAGCAATTCTAAATTCACTAATTAACACGTCACATTATTTAATTTGTACAAAAACAAAGTGTTAAAATGATTTTGCAAGGCATGCAAAAAACAACCACAGCTCCATTTCCCCTCTCTCAAGAGGGCTAAAGGACCTGACTCTGCTTTCATTTGATTGGAAAATCATGTAAAGTTTAGTCTTTTTCAAACTTGAGGAATGCAAGACATTCCTGGTGCATGAAGGTAAGATGCCCAGAGCGCAAAAAATATCCCCTCTATGGATTCTGTGTGAATCCAGCCAAACTCCACACTCATAGGCTAAATGAAAGCCAAGAAGGAGAAATGCTCCCAGTGTAACCCCTCCACTTTGCTAGAACAGCAGTGTTTCATAAAGGTTTTTACTGAGATGCTCTTTGCCTCTCTGCTGCCAGGCTCCAGAGGTATGAGGGTGACGCTGTCCTAAAACACTACAGCAGATGTGTTACAGTGCTCATTTCCTTAACAGAATCCACACTCTGTGGGTCTTTTACTGCAGCACAAAGCTCACCGTAATCTTTCATGTTTCACTTTTACGGGGATGGAGGTCGCAAAATGACATCTGTGCATCGAAGACACAGTTGTTGCTCACAAGTGTTGCTCCAAAGCTGAGGCGTGTTTTGCAGATGCGTGGATGAGTCACTCTGATTCCGATTGGCATTTCTGAGGTGCAAAAAGAGAGAGGCTGGTGATTTGGAAACATGGTAGGCGAAGCATAAAGATCTATCATTCAAGAGTGAATGGAGGTGGCCCTCACTGGCCTCTGGACCTCAAGACGTTCTTAATGACATTCATTAAACGCCTGAACATTACCAAAGGCTCATTCACAGTCTGGTGCTCAAAGGTTGACCATGGACTTAGACACATGAAACTCTCCCCCTTTGCAATTTTTTTTCACTCAATGGCAGCTTCTCAGCCTTTGTGGGTCGGCCACTGGAACGAGATGGGTTTTGAATGATGGCTGTCCGTTTGTGTGAAGTAAAAATGTGGAGTGAAAAGGAGGGCAAAGGAGAACTCCTGTTTGCGATGTGCCTGGAGACTTCACAAAACTAACATCCTATAGAGTGGTTTCTATAGAAGCCAATGTTTTTGTCTCTGAAAGTCATGGGGTTAATGCCATTCTGGAGGAACCTGGAATCCATTTGGTTGTTCTCTGTGGTGAAGTGGTCCTTGTTGACTCTGTGTGTTTGTGTGTGAGCATTTTCTTCCTGGTGTGCTCATGCTGGTGAGTAGTGGTGATGCAGTCAGTCAACATGTCCATTCATTTGTGTTTGTGCAAGAGTTAGGAAACATGATCTTTAATAACTAACCAGCAGCCGCAGTTTGTTAGAAGAAACAAATTAATATATGAAACACTGACTGTTTTTTCACCCTGACTTAAAAGTATATAATGCAATTGTCATTAAGGTTTGTTCCCAGATTTTTGCACTCAAATAAATTAATTTCAGTGCAATTGGCACAATCAGTAGATTTACTTACAGGAAAAGCATTTTTTCAATAGGCTACACTTTTTGTCAAACTCAGCGAATATCTCCTCACCGTCTTCTATCTGTCTGTTCTCACAACCCTGGCTCTGTGAATGGGAAACAAACAGAGTGGCTTGAAACTTAAACTCTACTTTAAGCAATGACCATTAGCATGCTGCTTTGGCATTGCTGAGCTATTCAGGGCACGGAGAGCTGGAAGAGTCCAAAATGGAGGACACTACTGTAGCTAATTTAACTACAAATAGAGAGAAACAGCAAAGAGTTATAAGACAGAAGTCAATGGTACAACCACATCTTTTGAATAAACTGTGCACTTATTGTCCTGTAGCAACTAAGCAAATGAGTTATGAGATATTAAGACTTATCGAGGTGGGTAATCTCAGAGCTTGCAAAATGTTATTTTCCACATTCACTAGTCCAGGAGCTCAGTTGAATGAAACAACCTTGTCATGCTCACAGTTGTCTGGTGAAAATCTTGTCAAACAATTATGAAAATGAGACCTTGATAAACTATTTACTCACTGTGCCTCAACCTTAAACTAACTGCATATTTGCTTGTCGTTGATTTGCTTGTTTGTGAGAAAGGTGTCTCTAAGAACTCATGTTTTCTGATGGGGAAACAGATTTTTCTTTTCTGTCTTTTCAACTGACAGTCCAGTTTCCATTGAGCTCATTTAACATAAATTGGAGCGCTCTGGAGCAACTCTGTCGTTGTCTAAGTAAGAGTAACTCAATCTGCTTCCTTATTTTCTTACCTCAGCTTCATCTTCTACTTTCTTCTTTACTACCTACCTAGCATAACCAAATATAGTTCAACATATTATATTCGATGTGCTTTTTTCTTGATTTCCATACTTTTTGCCCAGAGCAAGGTTATAGTTTTTCTTGGCAGGTGTGTCTATTGAGTTATCATGGAGGAACACTGGCAGCGAAGTGGTCATCGTGGAGATTGGAGAGCAAGTTCGAGGAGGCTCATGATGGGGGATTTGAGCTCCGAGCAAACTGGCCTTTATTGAGGTGTAAAAAGGAGAGTATAGAGGACTATAGGAGTACAGAGCCTGTATGCCAACAAACCCCTTAATCCCCAGACATGGAGGCATGACGAGACTCCCAACACTCTGAGTCTAAACTCAAACAGATTGACACAGTGATTGAGACGTTTAATTCTGTTTTTGTTTGGGTGCACGTTTTCTTCCTCCAGGCTAGCAGACATTAGTTGTGTTGGGTGTAAATGCTGTGTTTAAGTGTGAAGTGTATGCCTGGGGTGTTTTCTCTGACCGTAGGTATTTGGAGAGTTCATTTCCAAAACACTGGATATCCTTTTAAAAAAATATCCACAGTTTTTCCATCTATGTCTTAAAAATAAGAAGGTCCCAAATGCAACCATTTTTACTCTAAGAATACATTAATCTCATGCCTAATCTTTACTATTGTCCCTCTTTTAGTACAACGTCAAACCTCTTTTGTTGATGTTACAAATGATCCGTAAACTAACTTGGACAAGTTAAAGATGCAGCTGAGTGTTTTCAGTGAAAGCTAATCACAGACAAATGATTCTGGCACGGCAAGAAGATTAAATAAATCATTTTGGACACATAAAAACCCACACTGACCATCCATTTCTGTCATGATGTACTGGATCCATCTCCAGTGCAGCTGGTGCATAAATTTAATAATCCCAAAGCAGCATTTGAATGCTAATGACTGAACCCCTCTGCTGATTTAAGCAAACATGGGAGAGAGAGAGAAATCTACTGTTTACGCCGCAGGAATCGCCACATTTGTCTTGAATTGGTATGTGCGGCTGAATTAAACAGACGTCCGAGTGTTTTGTGAAAAACAGAGGGGCATAGTGTAATGTGACATTTCTGGGTGCTTTTGGGTGTTTAGGATCCCATTTAATAGCATTCGAGATTTTTCAACATCCAGGTGGTAGCTTTAAATGACCTTTTTTTCAACTGTAAAAGTTGAACTGATAAAATTAATTTTGGCAATCATCATGCTTTAGTGAGCTTTCTATGAGGAAAAAAACTTAACAACTTGATCAGATTTGTGATAAGTGAAAACAAGCAAGGGTTTTGTTTTTATGCCCTCGAGATGGTCAGATGAAAGAGGAAGTGAAAAGGAAGTGATAGAGGAGAGACTAGTGCTAAGTGGATTGACCCCAGCCATCATGATTAAGGTAAGAAAGGGGGATCTGGTCAGAGGTTATTAAGGGATTATAAAGGGCTCTAAAGGGTTATAAAGGACATGTCTGGAGAAGATTAGCCAAACCTGCCACTCAGTTCAACACCGGTCCACATTCCACACTACAAATAACTTTCTATCACTCCCTTGTTTACAGTACAACTATAATATAATGATAACTCTTTAAGGTTATTTATGCCAACTCAAAAGAACACTTTTCATTTCATCACATCATTTAATCAAAAAGAAGAAACAAGTGCTTGAACATGATAAAGAGGAATGTATGTAACGTGGGCATGATACAACAATTTCATGGATTAGATAACAAAGATAGATAACAAAGAGAGTTTTTATAAATGTCTGTTGTTCTTAAAGGGCGCTGAAGCTTTCATCCATTATAACTATTAGGGTCTATTATTAAGACCCTGTCACAGCAGAAAATGGTACTATGAAATTCATCAAGAAAATATCCTTGATGATGTTGGATGACTTCCCCTTTTAGTTAGCAAGTTCTCAACAGTGCACGTCCACTGGAACGAATAAATACATTTTGTAATTTTAAATGCACGTTATTGAGCCTTTTAACTGTGGGACTTGCTCTTAAATCCATTAATGACCTTGAACTTGCAGTTGGCTGCAGCACTGAATGGCCTGATACATGCAGGTCTGAGGCTGCGTGTAAGATGACCGACTTCAGCGTAGCTTTCCACATGTCTGAAGCTGTGGTGGGCTGTCATTACCTTACTGCCATGCTACAGCTGATGTTTATAGAGTGAGCCAGTAGTCGTCATTTAGTACTATATACTCTGGTAGTACTATATACACTGGTAGTGAAATTTACTGTGCTGACCAGAAATGGAAGAGAAGTAGAGAAGACGCTGTCATATCAAATTCACACCACCTTTCCTTTTGTGACTCAGAGTGAAATGTGGTGAAGGTAACTGAGGGGGTATTTTAGGACATACAGCTGTTAACCACGACTTTCTTAACAGCAGAAGCTTTGTAAAACTAAAAGTAGCTGCAGATTCAGATAATGAATAACTGAATTTATATTAGTAGATTCACATTTTGTTACATTGTTTTCACATTAATTATAGCCTCTTTAATTAAAAGATCTGAGTGCTCCCATACAAAAATGAGGCACAGCCCAAGTTTGCTGGGTCCCCAAAAATCACTAAATCGGCCCTTTCCTTAGTCATCTTCCTGTACACCAGTCAGGTCCGGAGGAAAGAATTGGGTGGTAATTGGAAGCAGAGCACCAGAGCTTCGTCAGCTAATCATCTGCAGCCACCAGTGAAGACAGCAGCACCATCACTCTGTCACTGCATCGCTCTGTCACTCTCTCTTTCTCCTCTGAGGAGTTCAGCCCGAGCTGTTCATCCTTCTTATGTCGTCACAGCGCAGTCGTTTTGTTCCCCTT
The DNA here is from genome assembly GCA_023238725.1 of Scortum barcoo. Taxonomy (NCBI): domain Eukaryota; kingdom Metazoa; phylum Chordata; class Actinopteri; order Centrarchiformes; family Terapontidae; genus Scortum; species Scortum barcoo. The sequence goes on along the minus strand of CM041553.1, from coordinate 9,270,161 downwards.
CTCTTTGTTCTGCCCCCTTTTTCTATCCAGTCCTGCTTCAAACTCTTATTCACTCTCTCACAGACACTCACACACAAACACACATACACACACACACCACGCAGACTTGTGTTTTAGCCATTCATCAGTAGCTAATCTCAGTTGTCTCCTTTGAGGTGTTTTGGGGCCACGTGCTCATGATGAGAAATAGCCCCTGGACAGAGTGAAAAACAGATCACTGTGTGTGTGTGTGTGTGTGTGTGTGTGTGTGTTGTGAGTTTTCGCTTACAACGCTAGTGACCAGAGGTCTAGCTTACATAAATATTTGGTCCCATATAGGCTGTTAGCAGCGGCTTATGAATCATAAAGCTCATTAAACAGGAGTGTAAATAAACAGTAAAGCGAGTCCTGGCGCCCTGCCGAGCTCCCTTTCCTTCCATAATTCAGTCTGGGCTCCGCCTGCTGTGGACGGATGTGCTCAGCTCTCCACCTGGGCAGCAGGTCCTGCTGTTTGGCTTTACTAACCTGTTCAGCTTGGCTGAGTCGGGTGGAAAAACGTAAATTAGCAGAAGGCTGGTGCTTGGGTGTAAACTTGGGTAACAGCTCATTGGAGGCTAATGCTGCTGATTTGTTTGGGAAAAAAGCCTTTTGACGCTTATTTTCTCAGAGGTGATTTCTTTTATGGGGTTTGTCGTTAGGAAGGAGTCAAAGTTTATGATGCATGGATGATTTGGTCATAACGCAGACCAGACGGAGTGTGTGTGCATGTGTGTTTCAGGCCTTTAGGGACACACAGTTTTAAGTACTCGTATTTAACAAAGGATTTCCATTTTTTTGAGGCTTTTAAAGATTTATTTCCAATTTTCTCAGCAACATTTGCACATACTCATATCATGAGCTCATAGTTGTTTTATGGTATTTCCAATCGAATTTTTATTTTTAATTTGTTTTTTGTCTGCATTCTTTTTTTTCATGTTGGTGCTTTCACTGTTGTCCTTACTGTTACCAGACAAAAACACACACTAACCATCATTCAGTCTACTTCTGTATTCCTTCCCGCTTTTTCAAAGGATTCAACACGAGCAGAATATGAAACTAAAGCAGCTACATGTTTTAAACTAAAGGAAGACTAGAGGAACTCATTCTTTAAAAGGAGTTCTTTTATTTTTCAAACCAGCTCATTTTATTGTGACTGCCTCTAATTGTACATTAGTGAAGTTCCAAATGCCAGCTTTTAGTGTTTGGGTGTTTTTTAGTGTGTGTTTCAAACATGTTTTATTTGAAAGTGAGCACATGTCCCCACAGAAGTTCTTGTGCACCTCCTGCAAGGTCTGAAGTGCATCTGAGGGCACGCATGAATACAGATACAGATACAGAGCCGACTCTGACAGTGATGAAGTGGAGTTGAGATCTAAGCCCAGGTTGATCTTTGGACCATGATGTAACTGCTGAGACCAGCACTGGGACCCAAATTCAGCCTAATCAAGGAGGCCGCAAAGATGCACAATACTGATTACCTGGGCCACTGTGCCTGCAGGGTGAGCAAGATTAAAAAGGATTTTCAAAATGGATAAGTGAAGACGTTTGTGTTTTATAAATGTTGGAAACTATATACGATATATTACATTTCATACCTCCCAGTTCCTCCTGAGTCACACTACACTCTCCCATATCTTGGCCCTCTATATGCTTGAATACTCTTCATCCTAATAAAACAATCTGTTACATTCATATGTTAGGCTTGTCTTTCTCTTATTCCATTTCCAAGCATTTCTCTATCTGACACATCACACAGGAGGTCCCAGGAATATTTAGTTACAGTTGTTGTCCGGGCAGTGCGCCTTTGGCCGTCACACCTCAATGCTTTTCTTCTTACAGTCTGGGTAAACGAGAAATTGTATGTACTTTTACAGTCGCACTTACTGAGTGTTGCTTCTTAAGTAAAATGTCAAAGTAAATTAATTCATGTTTAATTCTGTTCTTTCTTTATCTGACAATTTTGACATTTTTCCTGGTGTCAGTAACAGGGTGTTACTTTATTGATCCCTGAAGGCTAATTCTTCTTTTACTTGCTCCTATTCAGAGCGATCAGACCACAGGTTCGACTATGCTGCAGCAGCTCTGGAGCTGGAGGGGATGCAGGGTCTTGCTCAGGGACACTTCAGCAGGACAGATGTTTGCTGATACTTGTTTAAACCCAGCAACTCTGCCTTAAGGATCATTACTCTGTACCCTGTCTCCCAGAAATTATGTTTAAACACTACAAAGTGAAAGAGAAAATCCGTTGTGAAGGGAACGTAATGCTGTTTGGATTCCTTTGTAGCCGTGCCAGCTGCATGTCTCTGTGGATGGCAATGTTGGTCTGTTTGTGGGCCCACCACTTTGGTCCAGACTAAAATATTGACTTTTTGATGGACTGACATGAAAAAGACATTGATCATCCCCAGAGGTTGAATCCTACTGACTTCTGTGATCCTCTAACTGTTTCTCTAGCGCCATCATTAGGTTTGTGAATATGAGTGAAATATTTCTACTACAGCTGGATGTACACTTAAAAAGTGGTCATTAAAATGTGATCCTTATATATAGATAAATAAATCCAAACTTCATACCTGATAAACATCAGCATGTTAGCATCGTCATTGTGAGCATGTTAGCATTTAGCTAAAGACTAAGCAGTTCTGCCTATGTACAGCATGAAGGCATGATCAGCATGATGCAGAAGCATTATTAATCTTCTGCCATGTCAGTAAATGTTGATGATACTGAATGATACTAATGTACGTCCCATAAAAAACAAATTTCATTTATTTTTCTCCAATATCCACTCATATGGTGACTAAAGCATTGTTACTGTAAACCTTTTACAGTTATGTTTTGGCGGCTCAAGCCGTAGGGGAAACGCTGTGGTCTGTGGTCCCTACATCTTCTGTGCAGTACAAGAGTGTAGCACTTCATTTCCAAGAAAAAAACAATCTCTCTGACCATAATCCTGGCAGCAATCATGTTTCCCTCAAAACATGATGGGCAAAACAAAATGATACATAAATGTACATTCAGGAGAGAGTTTCATCAGCTGATTACATTGTCTAAGAAGAGCCACTATTGGCAAGCAAACACTTGCTGTCAAGCAGTCACTTGTTGGTCATTTTACTGTATGTGAATTTTACTTAATGGGAAGATTGTTCAACTGCACTCTGAGTGGAAAGAAATGGTCTGCTCTTGATGAGTAAACAGGTCAGGCAGCGGCCAGATGCAATGGAAAATGTAGTTTATGATTTAAAATAGACCACAATTTGATTCCCACCCTGCCGCTGTCAACTGGTGTAAATAAATTGACAGGCAAAAAGCTCAAACTTATGGATCCTGAAACAACAAGAGGACGTTTGACGCCCACAGTACAAACACACTTTCAGCTGGACCGTGTAATCCAGGCAGCTATTTTCTTTTTCCAGTCACCGGGCATCTGTGTAAGTGGTGTCTTCGGTGCTACCGGCTCCCGTGTTAACCCCCGACGTGCTCTCCTTTTGTTTGCTGCTGCACGGTTCATGCGGTGACCTTGCGAACCCTGCAGCGATTGTCTCACGCGGCTAAGTGCCTCCTGATTGTGGGCAGAGCTGAGTGGTGATAATATCTCCCAGATTCTCCTCTCGTCACATGCGCCTGTGCATACATGCAGCAGCACGTAGGCGCGCATTTCAGCACACACGCAAATCTACACACCAACCGCTCTCTGCTCTCCATCCCAACAGTAAACAGTTTAGTGATTCACTGATGCTTCCGACTGTTTTCAGATGGTGGAGAAAGCCTCGTCAACACGCAGCTGACATGTTGACAAGAAGATCTTGAAACTTGTCAAGTGTTTCCCGGCGTGTTTGTTTTGGAGGCTGCACATCTCATCCCCCAATTAGCCTGACTTCTGTAAATGTTCATGTTGGTGACCTGGTCCTCCACTTTGCCATGGTATCACTGTGAGTTGCTGCACTGATATCCTGCTCTCAATAATGTAAACTGATTAAAGGACTTTGTGACCTCAAGTTGAGATCTTGTATGAGTAAGAAGCATGCATAGCATACAGCACAACCATACACACACACACACACACTCGCACATGCACATCAGCCCTTCTTGCTCCTCTCCCCCATAACCTCAACCTGCGCCACGGTGACTTGAGCTGTCAACAGATGTCCGATCCCACAGGGTGAGTGTTGATTTAGTCAAAGATGTGAAAACAAACCAGGTGTCCCCCTCTCCTCTTCTTCCCGTTCTTTCTGTCCTGCAGCTTCCCCAACACTACTTCCCCCGTTGTGATGAATCTGTTAGAGGTGGTACAAAAGCTCCTGTAAATGGTGAGGGATCCTCAAAGGTACATAAACAATGTCTGCACCAGGCAGTATAGTGAAACTGTACACTGGGAACATGGCTGCAAACACATTGTCTCTGAGAATACACAGCATTTATTGCTGAAAAAAAGGACTAGGTCACTGTAACCTTCATTGTGTTTTCTCTGGTACTGACACCTTTTTAGTCTCAGTGAAGCTCAGTCTTTGCACATTACTTAAAAATAATAATAAGCCAAGCAGCACATTATTCAAGTTCATCATCAACCTCACTAACTTGCTGCAGACGTGGTTTTTAGCTTTAAATTCTGGGAACCCATTTTCCCAGAGTATTGCCAAAGCCATGGAAAATTTGTACCAATAGGCAGATCCAAGGTCAGCGCTGGTCACTATTTTAGGCACATTTTATCATCTGAGGCATAGCTCTGCACTCTGGGGCTTAACGTTCACAAATCTAATGGAAACTCGGTTTGGGGGTCTGTTTATAGAAGCTGCTGAGCACAGGAACAAAGATGAGGCAAGGGAATGGTCATTATGTCCTTTTTGACATGAAACATTATTACGGAAAAGATTCAGAGGGTTTGAAAATACCTCTCCTGTGGCCTGCTGACATTTTTCTGTTGATCTGCCCATATGTTGTTTGTCTCTTGCAGGGAAACAGGGCTTGATTTCCAGAAAGCACAGTGTCAATAAGGTCGCATTTGTGTGGCAATATGTAGATTTTCTGGGCATGCAGGTTACTAAATTTCAAATCTACTCAGCTATAGACAGAACCTGATGCTGAGCACGGTCACTCATGAGGGAAAAAAAACTCATTTTTTGTGGAGTAACAGCTGTAGATAATCAATGGATGAAACTCTGGGTGTGGACACTCAAGTTTTGTGCCCTGAATCTGATAAGCAATGCTGACCACAGAGGCAGATGTGTTACACAGTATTCCCCTGTAGGGATCTGGTTGAGGCTTGTGTGTGGCCTGCAGCAAATCTGGGAGTCCATGCATGCTGCATAAACACTGTTGTATAAAGTTTCATTTATAAAGCTTTTATTGCCTTTTGCTGCACAGAAACATACAGAATGAGACACAGATATACTATATATACTATACACTACAAACCTGCACACATTCACATTCACTGGCACATATGCACACACACACACACACACATACACACACACACCTGCCTGGTCTCTTCAGGCATCTTTAATTTCATCCATCCATCTTTTCTTCTTTTTCTTACACTGTTTTTCTTTTCTTTCTCAGTTTCCATTGAAGCCACCTCTCAACCATCTGCTCCTCCATTCAGCAGGGTCTTCGGCCCCGGGCCTGGCATTGAAGGTCAGATTGTGTGTGTGTGTGTGTGTGTGTGTGTGAGTGGACAATGACACAGCCAGACAACCCCCCACGCACACTTCAAACACAACTCACTGAGACCTTACACCGCGACCAGTCCATCTCCATCTTTCAAGATGGGTGTTAGGTGCACTGAGAGGTGAGAGAGGAGGATGGAATTTATATGTGTGTGTGTGTGTGTGTTTGAGTGCATGTTAAGTGTGTGTATCTCTCCATATGAGCCATGTCTGTTCACGTCCACATATCCATCCCTTATTTTTTCATACACAAGAGGATCAGCTCCTTAAAGGAGGCACAGATGAGCGTCTGATCAATATAAACAGTCCAGCAGTATTAACGTCTGCTCGTCTGCCAAGAGTAACTTGAGCCTTTACTCTCATTGATTTCTAAAGGAAAGATCATTATGGGTGGCTGAGCTGTAAAACACTTAAGGGCTTTTTTTTTCTTTTTGTGTGTTCCTTTCATGGCTCAATAGTGGACCAATCTAGCGTCTCCAGAGATAAAGCTTTGAAGGACCAAACTCTCTTAAAGCTTTTTTATGCTGCATTTCTTGCACCTCATTTGAGTTGTGTGCACCAAAAATGAGGGATATAAAGATTCAGATTATCAATACTAAGCCAAGAGCATTTGGAATTCCCTGATTATATTGGATATATAAATATAGACTAAGTAGAGAATTAAATGTGTTTTAATACACAGCTGAAAGTAGTCCAAAATGTTGTTTTTTATTAAATACCTGCAGATAGTCTAAGATAAAAGGTACATCAGGATTCATTTTATGTCCATTTCAGATGAAGAAACACTCAAAAATGAACTCACACTTCTTCTACATTACTGGCTTTTTTTTGCTAAAATTGCATGCACTGATGCTCTGTGATGCACTTGACAAACTAGTTAAGGTGTTGCATTTTATGCTATTTCTGTCAAGGGTAAAGAGATGTATAACATACTATACTGCTATTTTCTGTCTCAGTAGCGTGGGAAATTTTGAGTGTCCGCTCAAAAAACTGATATCAGATGTTAAACCTCCACAGGATGCTCACTGACTCGCTGTGAATAAATACAGATTTCTAAGTGAGCTGTAGACGGAGTGACAAAGTGTCATGCTCATTTCATACATTATCTTGTGAGAGTTGTCAGTGTGTTTTAAGATATAGACATGCAGCTCCGTTAGATGTGTGTTCACTGGGAGAGTATCAAATTTACACTGTGAGCATCTGCAAGAAAAATTCTTCTGTAATGTGTGTCATGTTTTACTTCCTTCGGGTGTGAGAGAATTGTATTTTTCAGCACAGGGATCAAGAAGAAACCTATGACCGACCTGTGCCATTGTTTCAGAGGAAAGCGACATGTGGACTTTGATCTGTCACTTCACATTTAGTGTGAGGATTTATAACTCTCTTCCATCTGGGAACCATCTTACAGAGACTTCAATGGGTGGGTAGAGCTCTCGTCTTGTTATCCCTCCGTCTAGAGAAGAAGAAGAAGAAGGAGAGAGAGAAAGTCCTGTCATGTTTTCACAGACGGGTCATAAATTGGCCATACTGAGAGGAGGGAACTCATAATACCAGTTAATGGGTCTCCAGTAAAAAGCTGAGTGGCCAAAATTGGTTTGAGTATCAGCCAATTTTTAGTCTCAAAATGGAACTCAACTTGGAGCCCAGCATGAAAATATTTATTGTATTAGATGTGAATGAGATAAACAGTTGTATTAAAAGGGGAGTGTTTACACCAAAATGCAGCACGATTATGTCTTTGAGTCTTAATATTTATTACGAGGGCTTATTTTGAAGTTCAAGACCTCTTAGCTTTAATGGAATCAGTTTTGTCACATTATTCTTTCTTGTTTCTACAGTCTAAATATACAAGGCTCCCATTCAAAACATTAGCTGATTTATGGTTGGTCATTTTAATGATATGGTATTCTATTATATCTGTATTTTTACAGCAGTTCATCATAAAGGAAACCATCAGGAAGCAGCACATCCCATGAGAAGCACGGCTTTTTAGAGATTTGTTCAGCCAGAGACAGAGTTAGAATGAACTGAGCAACAACCATGTTTATTCCTCACTTCTCAAAAACTGGACAGTCCAATTTCACTGCGATGCTGTCTGAACATGTATGAAAACAGGTGTGCAAGAGTATTTCTATTGAGATGTAATACGGATGGAGGAAAGCTTCACTTAACCTCTCTCTCAAATGTCTATTGTCTTAGAAGCCACAACTTCCTAATGAAGCAATGTGTTTGGTATGCTAGTGCTATCAGACCAATAGTTGTTATTCAAGAGTGTGAAAGACGGAAGGGCTTGAATGATTGTTGAATGAATGGATTAAACAGTGATTGTTATGTTTTTTCATTCTTAGCCAAACTCCAACAGCAAACTTGTTCTGTGTGTTGCAACTGAAAACTCCAGAACAGCCACTAAATGGACCTTGTGGTGAGATTATTTAGTCAATTAATGTTTCTGAGGTCAGGAATGTGTTTACAATCTCATTATGTGTCTGGTTTCTAAATGGACACTTTGATGTCTATGAAGCTTGGATTTACACTAAAACTGTTGGTATTAACACACGTCATCGAGTCAATCATGCCCTGAAACACACACTTCTTTAAGTCTAAATACACCATTATTGAACCATTGAATTATTTTCTAAATGGCCTCCTAGACAGATTAAAATTAAAATAGTAAACTATTGTTATCTTATTGTAAATTGTAAATGGTTATATAGTTAGATTTGATGAAAAGGATGTTGCTCTCTGTTCAGAGGATCCAGCAGTAGCAAGGAATTTGCAGAGAGAAGAATCCCTCTGAGAAAAACATGCATGAACATAAAATCTTATTCAAATCAATAGGACAACTAATAGATGGTTGTTTAATTGTGCCCAACTCCAAATATTCAAAGAACGCTGTAAACTAGCCATGAACTCTACACTAACCACACAGCTGTGAATGAGCCGATGATTGTGAAGCATGAATGAAAAAGCTGAAGTCAGCCAGTGCGCCTCCAGTGAGCTTCCCGAATTAATGATGTGCCTCATTACTTCGTCACAGCTTGAGCTGATTTTGTAGCCACAAACGAGTGACGATTATAGGAACCGCAGTCTTCAGCCACACAAAACATCATCTACAACATCCAGTCCTTGATAAAAGTCCATACTGAAAATTATCATCAGGTCTGCACGTATACTGCCTTATTAGCAACAAAGACACATAAAGTGCAGGAACGCAACTTCGCTTTGATAATAAACATCCTTTGTTTGTGTGGATGTGCACATGCCTTCATATGTGACCTAGTGTGTGTGGTTTTTGTGTGCGTTTATGTGTCTATATATGGTCTTTGGATTCTTGCCTCTGTATGTGTGTGTGTGTCTGTCTGTGGATAACCAGTCTGGTGGCTGCACTTTAATCTTTCTCTCTATAATATGTTGACAGAACAGCTGCTGAGTTCCCCGACAGCAGATCCTATCGGCTCACCCTGCTGGAGTTTCTCTGCTGATGGCTCAGATGCATTGAAAACAAGCCCGCTGTGGTCTGTAGATGGATAGAATAAATGACTGGTAACATTAGAAGAGGCAAACCAGGGTGCAGACGAGGGGGAAAAAACAACACTCAAAGAGATGAAGAGTGAGAGTGAAGACAAGGAAAATGACCAAATTGGGGGAAACTGAGAAGTGAAACAGCTTGTCAAAAAAGGCAAACAATAAGACGAGACCATGCAAACTGTCTGGAGTGTCTCTTGTAATAATCCGTCTCATCTAGCAGCCTGACAGTCATCTGACTGAGATGTTTGACACAAATATACTCACAGCGGATCTCAATGGTTTGTGTGGTATCACAAGAAAAATGTTCGCATCCTATGCTATGAAAACTCATGTCCATATTTTACACACTAAATTTGTATTTAAAGCAATTTCATTTCTAGATTCAAGAATCAAGAATTTATTGACATTGCACAACAATTTACATCATGCAATCATTGTCAGTGAAATGAAATAAATCTCTTGGATGCTCAAAACTATTAACAGGGATAGAAACACTCAAACAAAAAATTTAATTAAATTAAACAATTAAAATATAAATTTTACAAGTAAGAAAATATACAACTAGTAAGAGATATACAATAAAATATACAATAGAATATACAATAAAGTGCAATAGAAAAATAGAGGTGACCATTTGAGTTAAAAGAAATTCCATCTTGTGGTAAACAAGGTATAAACAAAGTTTATGGCGAGCAGTGTCTGGGAGTGAGATGGGAAGGTGGATCATTTAATGAGTTCAGTAGAGAGACCAGTCTGGACATCACTGTGCAAGGCCAGAGAGCCCCCGCACCTCCACACCACCGTTTTAGACATACACATGCTGGATGTTTTATATGACAGATGAAAAATTATAATTAAACTGGAGGCCAAGCAATCAGAGTGTTCCAAACAGGCTCATTTTTCATCTCTGTTTAAAATGCATACAGAGATCTCTTCTACTTTAGAAATACATTATTAAGCTGTTCAGCAACAAACAGGTCCATCCAGTGCCAGAGTTCAGTGCCAGCATGCTGTTTATGTAGCATAGGTAAAATGAGTCTTGTGGTGGATACGAAAGCATCCTTTAACAAAAGTGTGTTGGCTTTTGTAAATATTTAACCATGGCAACAGTCTCACTCTAATTTTAACCAGTCAGTGCACCAGCAGCGTAACCATCACAATGCTGTTTGATGAGGAGGCTGGAATAAAACACATATCCAGAAACAGGCGTTCTCTGTTTAACACAGGATTATGTTGGCCGTCGAAGCACAAACACTCTGTCTACTATTGTGGCTTTAACAGTTTAGGAAGAGAAAGTGCTGCCGGCCCTGCACCTGCCAGAGTGTGAGTTCTGGCCAGGCTGGGAGCAGTAAGGAGGACTCACACTGATACTGGCCATCCAATCTGCCAGGGTCATGACCTCAGCTCCGTCCCTCTACTGTGGGGATCTCCTTGCCTCTGCCTGGCGTCAGCTCTGGCCTCGTTCCACAGCTCGGCTTGTTTGTGTGTCGATCACGAGGTGCTGAGAAGCAAGCGCTGGAAATAGCGTGGATGTGTGTGGTGTCTGTGAGCGATGTCTGTGTGCGCCGTTTAAATAAAAGTTATGTGCGTGTGTGCCAAAGGCAACAGATTTGTTCCTGATGTGCCAGACATACATCCCATTAAGCCTTCAGAGCCCATAAGTAATTTACATCACAAAGGCAGCATCCTTTCTCATTTGACTGCACAGGTTTTACATAGTGAATTGCCTCGGAGCAAACTACAGATTCAACAAAGAGCGGATTCAACAAAATGCTGCTGTTTGCAGAGCTGTTACTATCAAAGCTAGAGTTGGAGGATGTGTGCGAGCCAAATCGACGTTAATTTGCCAAGGCTGGAAAGCTCAACAGAAGAATATGTTCTTTAAAACTCTGCCATGTAACCTGGTGTTTTCAATTTATCTCCTGTTCTCTGCAGCTCTGGCTTGAGACAAACTCGGGGAAATTAAACTTGTCAATTCAAAACGGACCCCTCAATCACGCACCACCATGGGACTGTTGAGGGAGAAGGGGTGAGCAGCGGCCGACACTCGTGTGTCTTTTCCACCAAGAATCTCCGAGGTGATGTCATGAAAGCTGTCATAACCAGATGAAGTATGCATGTGCTGTCAGTGGCACAAAATGAGAACGCCCAAAAACTTTGTATGTTTCAGCGCACACGTGTGCATCTGCTCGCAATTGTAGGCAACTTTACTGTTCTATGAAATAATACAAAACGCGTTGCAAACCGGCAGCTATTTATAACATTTATATCACCAACAATTCTTTTGTCTTAAATTCTATTATGTTTTCTATGCCTCTTTTGCATTCCTGGAAACAGATGCTCTTTCACAATGTTCTGTTCCCAGTCTGAATCCAACTCTTCATTTCTTGAGGTTTCTTTTTTTGTTTTTTTTGTTTTTTTTACATAGTTGATTGTGTTCTTTTTTGTTGATGCAGTCATTTGTCTGGGGTCAATATGCTCTCATACTGCTGGCCGACATTTTCTCCAACTTCATGCAGTTTAGCATCTTGAGCAAAAACCTCTGTCCTCGATCCTGCAAGCCGCCATTTTCCTAATGATAATGTTTATCAAGAAAATATGAATAGGTTGAATTCCAGAATTATCAAGGGCATAATTTAAGAATTCATGGATATTTCATGAACTTTTAAGGGCGGTTTTGCCCCAGGCCCTTTTTTCCCATCTAGGTCTATAAAGAGCAGCCCTAACATTCAACAGACATACACACTCGTTTACAGAAAGACACTCATGTGGTTTGACCACACGTCTGCGGTCACCGAGCGTTCACAGTCCATCCCATCCAATTAGAGTTTGAGTTGTGATGACCATCCCTTCATATGGCCTCCTGCTCTCAGCAGTCCCCTGAGAAGAGGAGCAGACAACTGCGGAGCATTAAAAACACACAAAGTCTCACACACTTGAATGTGGCACCAAAGGGCACCAGCACTCCAGCCCGCCCTCTCTTTTCTCAGCATCCCATAATATATACAGTAAACACATGTCCTGCCCCATACAGGAGCTGAAACCATGGCAACAGGGTCAGATACAAACCGTGCTCTTGACAAATATATGAAAGACGACGCGGATTCAATGTGCTTGTCAAGCAGGAAACGAGGAGGAGGAGAGCAGAGGAGGAGGCGGACATTTTTTGCCTTTGTTTGCAAAAACATCTATTGAGTGGCATTTGGTGTCATGCCAGATTCTCTTCTCCACAGACGGGCACAAAATAAACTGGATTAGTCACTGAGAGGCCTTTCTCCCATAAGTGACAGCCAAGGAGAGCTGAAAACTTCAAACACATTCAGGACGTTTCCACCGAAAGAGCAGACGCTTATTCAAATGGAAATGCCTTTATCATCACTCTCTGCTGGCTTCCATAGCTTTCTGACTGTATGTGCTGTACATGATGATGAATGGGCAATGCAGGATTAAAATGGTCGAGAGGCGCACTCAATGAGGAGCTCTCTCCAAGTTTTGTTCGGCCAAGACCTCTTTGGTCTTTAATCACTGTTTCTTTTAGACTGCTACTAGACTGCTGCCCTCTTAGTGCTCTTATAATGCTGTGTTATTTTTCGTATTATACTCATTTAAACTTGTACGTTGTGTGCCAGCGACCTTTCTTGTCTGGTGGTGTTTTGTCAAGTGTTTCTTACTCTCAGTAGTGCTAATTTTGACTTGTTTCAGCCGCAGAAAGAGTGTCTTATTTTGTTTAATTATGTTGTACTATGTTGGACATCACAGTATATGCAGTGAATTCTTTAAAGTCTGAATTATAGTTGAAATGTCTTATTTGTCTCATTTGTACCACAGAAATGTATTGTCCAATGTGTATGTACTGGCAAATGGGAATTATAAAAAGTTTCAGTGTTTTATTTTTGCTGCAGCTCTGGCTACTGTAATTAAATATATTTTAAAGATATTATGTGATTTATTATTATCATTACTGTACTTGCTTGCACTGACAAAAATGCTACAGCCAATGATATGGCCCATACAGGATAATGTTTCTCAAATCTCTTATTCCATCACAATACAATCTGTCAGACACCACTAAGAAAGCTTTGTGATAAAAGCATCACTGATATAGTTGGATAAACTTGGCTCTGTAACTGGTTGTAATAATAAATACAGTACTGTTACATTTAAAGTTTAACTCAAGAGACAGGTTCTACTTCTCTTTCAACCTCTGCTTAGCCTCAACAAAGTTATACAGATGTGAAACAGATGATCATTTTGGCCACTGGAGAGAATATTTGATTTATTATTGATCAATGGACTTAAGTGTTGAATGAAAATATTTTCTCTGCACAGCAGGGGAAGCGCCATCTCGCTAAATCAATCCCGAACAAGAGGGGTGTGTGTGTGTGTGTGTGTGCCAGCTGCTGAGGCTCAGGGAAAAACGTGCTAACTGATAACAGGGACCCCCCAAAAGCACATCACACACACACATCTCACGCCCGTCCCCCTCTGTAGCCCCCACACACACCTCAACCCCCCCAAACCTCCTGTTTATCCTGTTTACAGAACCCTGCTTCAAATCACCACCATAAACACACACACACACACACAAACATAGCTCAAGTGTTTTTTCACACAACATTAAATCCTAATCCTACTGTAAATCTTTTATATAAAGTAAACTAGCTCAGCCACACTAGACATAGTTCTAACTCAACACTTTCCCTTTTTATGATTTGGCGGCCGATACATTTGGTGCTCTTGAGAATTTTTCCACTTGTTGAGTAATCTGTGTTTACATGGCACATTGTGAGCCTTTCATGCAGCTCCGACTGTGATTGTGAACTACTGTTTATCTAAGCCCAGTGGAGGGAAACCTTTCATCTGCCCAGCCACCATAAAATAAAACTCAGCACCAGTCTCAAACTGCTGGACAAACACAATAAACTCTGGATCTCAAAGCAGAGATCCCAACAGGAAAGTCGGGATCTGCCGTCGCATGGGAGATTACCGAAAAGATTAGTATGTTTATTTGGGTCCATTTTTACATGGAGGGGCATTAAGGATGTTAATAATGTGCTTGAGTGGGTTTGGTTTAAGTGCTATGACACACCTGCTGATGAAAGATTATTATAACCGTGGACAGAGTGTCTGTGTTTTATCCTCTTCATGACTGAAACATGAGTGTATATGTGCATTATTCTGTTTAGCTTATTTCAGTAAGATGTGAATTTAACTTCTAAGACTACTTTCTTGAGCAAATTCATTAGCAATGAGCAGAAGAATAATAATAGCAGGATAACAGCAGGGACAAACAAAAATCGGATGTTTTTCTGCTCTCATTAAAAAAGTTCCTATTTAACCACATCCTTATACGTCCCGTAGTGATCAAGGTTTTGTTTTACAAGAGACAATCACATTTACAGTGAAAAAAAAGTTTATTGCCTCTAATAACCTTTATTTGGGCAATTATTTAATTCAAATAGGAAGGTGTTGCATGTGTGGACCTCATGCAGACCATCCACCCAGACCAAACACTCGTCTGCTCTCCATCATGTCCCTCATCATGGCAGCCATTTGCGCAGGCTCGTCTATCAGGGCAGGTCCAGAACAAAGACAGAGCAGCCTGATTGCCTGTAACTCTATACGGGGGACATGAAACGCTGACCTCTGACCCCACGTGTGATACAAGTGGCAGTGTTGTCCCACAGGTCAGCGGTAAACGTGCTAAACACATTCCCAGCCTCCGTCGCTGCCGTGCTCCTGCGGCGTGTTAGCACTGGAGCGGCTGAAACACTTCTGACATTTGTTTTGGGTCTCGGTAAATACATCAGCGCTGAGATGATGAGATTTACCGCATTTGAGGGAGTTTGGGAGTTTATCCAAGCTAACTTGTAAATGTTCACGTTTGCATGAAACATAATATAGACTTATTTACACTGCCAAACATCCCATCACAGAAACGTCACACGCATGGAGGAGATCCAAACATTGTTGTTGAAGGTGTGGAACGCAAAACAAAGTTGAGCTTCACTGTGAGGCACTGACTTTAATCAAATCAAATCTTATAAAGCAACATCTGTTTCCCAGTCCTGCTTTAGTAATGTGGTGTTTTCTGAGGACCACAGTCCAACTGAAAGCACAAATGATTACAGTGAAGGGCCAGTTCATCCAAAATGTGAAAAAAAAACAAAAAAAACTAAACTTTTAACATAGCCCAGCCTGAGTCTATACCTGCACATAGTTTAGGTTTTAATTGTCCAGGTTTTTGGTTTCCAGCCCAACATAATGGAGGTGAATGGAATTTGTTTTTTTTGTGTTTACAACAGTGAAATATTACATGCATCACCTTATTTTTGAAGAGCCTCTTTGACTTTTTTGTCAGTGTGCAGGCAGTTTGTTATATTAAATGGAATGTCTGGTTTTGGCTAAAAAACCTGGATTCAAACTCTTTCACAGTTATTTTACACCAGATAATACACAGAGCACACTGTCAGCACTTTTAATTTGGAACTATTTCTATGTAGCTCCAAGGAAAACTGATCACAGCTATATAACAATAAAAATGCAATGTTTGTGTCAGAAAAACGTAAAAAAAAAAAAAGTAAAATCCTCCAAAGTAATTTGACGATTGTCTCCTCACAGCTCAATTTCATCTCCCCACTGTTAATGGCAGTTATAAAGGACGACTCTCTGACTAACAGTAAACACTCTTTAGGTTTACAGCTTGCAGCAGGGCTCTGACCTGCCAGTACTCTCTCAGCACGCCGCCATGCTATGGACCTGTAAACTGCAGGGAAGGAGTTTCAGTGTATGAATTGACAGGTAGCCTTTAGCAGTGTATAGTTTTATTACTGGGGGTGGTGGTAGGGGGCTGCAGATGAGGATGGGGGAGGTTGAGTCACCTCCAACAGCTCTGACAGAGAGGGCGTCATGTTCTGGCATGAAGACCAGTTTCAGTTTACCAGTTGCTGGATTCAATGCAGCAGAACGGGAGAGGAGGGAAAGGAGACATAAACAGGCGTAATTGCATGCATGTTTGCAGACACACACACACGTACAGACATGTATACACATGCTCATACTACACTAACTGCACCACAACATCTACACACACATCTATGTCCAGATCATCAGTTAGAATAAGAGCTTCAGAAACATCTGTCCCAAAGGGCTTCTACTTACTCCCCACCTATTATTATACATACACACACATGCACACAATTTAAATATACATTAGCAGTATACATATGATGCATTGAATCCAGCAGTAGCTGATATATATATATATATATATATATATATATATATATATATATATATATATATATATATATATATATATATATAGAGAGAGAGAGAGAGAGAGAGATTTTTAAACTATTTTTATACTCTGTAAATGTGGCCAGAAAAGCATCCTCAGGCACATTTAGTTGCTAACATATCAGACCCACGCCCTCCTCATAACTAATCAGATATGCAGCTTTCTAAAAAAGAACAGCAATAGGTTACATGTTTCACTTCTTGTTCTAGCAAACCAGCATTATGAACAGTTTCTCTTCTTCATCCTTTTAAATTTGATTAGTCTCTGTCGAGAAATGAAATGGTAATTTCATTCATATTTTGGCAAACAACAGCAGCCCATCACAGAAGTTTCCTGTCCACATATCATATTATTTTTAATATTCTTCTTATTTTTATGAAACACAGCCCCTTCCCATTTAATGGCTTCAATTGTGATGTCTAAACAGTCCTTTAATAGTTCCATCACCGAGCGGACACTGATACTGACATGAAATCCAGAGGAACTCAATAAAGACATAAACCAGGCGTGGGGGACGGGAGCCGAGCCAGATGACAGGGAGTCAAGAAGTGGGGAAAAGAGAAAGAGAGACACAGACAGAGAGTTAGAGAGAGAGAGAGAGAGAGAGAGAGAGAGAGAGAGAGGGCAGAGAGAGAGAGAGAGAGAGGGAGCAGTCTGTGTCCCTGTAAACAATAACACAACACTCAGCTGAAATATACAACAATATTAGTCCAACAGCAGGGAGCTCTGGCTCTGAAAACAATCTGGTTGATCACAGTGGAAGCTGCATGTACTGTGTGTGTGTGTGTGTGTGTGTGTGTGGCAGGTGGCAAAGAGAATGCACTAAAAATGGAAAGGAGGAGGAATGAAAAGGATGACTAAATAGGGATTAAAAAGAGACAAAAGAGCAAAAACTTACAGTGAGAAAAGGAAAAAATGAGAACTAGAACATGGAGAGAGAGAGAGAAAGAGAGAGAATTCCCCTCAGACTTTCTTCTTGATTCCCAGCCAACACATTTACAATCGAGGAAGTCTCTACTGATCCGCTGCTGCTCCCTCCTTCCCCCCCTCCCCTCCTCCTCTCACCTCCTCTCCTCTCATGCTGGGACCCCCCCCATCCTCATCCTCCTCCTCCCTCCCTCCCTCCCTCCTGAGAAAGTGGGGACTCCCTCCCTCCTCACTCTCCCTCACTCTCTCTCCCATCTGAAGGTTTAACACGGCGCAGAGCGGAGCTGGCGGTCACAGTTGTGTCCTGGATTGTAGCAGAGAGAGTTAGAGAGAGAGAGCAGCCCTCCTGCAGCCTGTTAGCCCACCACCATGGATGTCAAACTGCTGGCACTGATGGCACTGATGGCCCTTCTGGCCGTGGCCACACATGTGCCAACCTCCAACGGTGAGTCCGGGAGAGGAACAGGAGACTTGGGGGAGAATTTGAACAGTTAAAAGAGATTTCTGTTCGATAATGTTTGAGTGCTTTGGTTGAGTTTTAGTTAAAGAGATGCTGCTTTATGAGATGTTTTAGTCTTGAAGGTCATGTTGCATACTGTTGTTCAGGCTTCTGTTATTGGGATTATTTAAATTTTGGTTTGTGAAGGAGCATTTTTGGATTCGGTGAATATTAGAAGATCAGGTAAATATCTTAAATCTAAATAAAGATTCCTTTTGGCTTCATGTTTGAACTTCTTCATGACCAAAGCTGAACTTTTGACAGTGCTGGTAATTCTTTCTTTTTATGTTTTATTTAGAATTTCTATGGTTTGATGGCTGATGAGTTTAATTTGTTACAGACAAGAAAGATACTTTTTCTGAACTGATTCTGAACTTTGATTCTGTTTAGTCAAATCTCGTTTTTTTTCAGACATGGAAATATAGTGAGTATAAGACAGCGATGGAGTAGACTTTCATTCCACCAGTTATCTGCAGACTGAAGGAAATAAAAGAGGCTAAATGATTAGTTGAGAAAGTGATTAGTTCTTCCACAGAAGTTTAGTCTGCACTTATTTAGATAATAAATTGATTGTTTAAGTTATTTTTTTAAGGAAAAGCGTTGAAATTTTTCTGGTTTTGCTTTCTCAACGAATCTTTTTCTTTGCTCTATGTGACAGCAAATTTAATATATTTGGATTTTGGAAACCATATTAACTACATTAACAACAAATCTACATTATTAACGTAGGTTTTTATAATAACTGAGGAGATCTTCCCTTTTTTGTTTTTCAAAACATGAAAATTAATAGATCAGATAGGAAATTTTCCAGTAATTATTGCATTATTGAGGAGGAGTTTCCACAGTGACCCCACATTAATTTGTCACATGTTAACCTTGGTCGGGGGCAAGCCGGGGTGTTGAGTCTCCTGGCCCACGCTATGCTAAGCTTGTTGTTTCGGCCTCAGTGAGACCCCTGATTGCATATTAAAGAGTTAGGTCTAAATGTGTGTATTTGCCTTTTCCCTTTGCTTTCCTTTAATTAGTTTCTAATTAGGGATAAACAATGCGGTGGTGATAGCAGTGGATCTCATTTCTGGCCCCAGTGCTGCGTGCTGCATAATGATCCCTTAGTTTGCATGAGAAAGGACCCTGAATGGGTGTGAATCATTAGGCTGATATTACTGAGGATTTAGCCATTTGTGGCAGGGCATTTGGTGTTGCATTATAAACATGCATTTGAATAGGAATATGTTGAACCCAAGAACAAAGGTCTGTTAGTTACACCAGATGCACTTTATTTAGACTGTTTGTGTGTTTATCTGGAAAGGAAATGGCTGATACAGGGAATGAGTGGCTGTAATTTACAAAATATCTGCAAATTCATCTGCATCTGCACTGTGACCTTTTATTATTTTTTGACACATACTGCAGCCTCGGTGAGGTTGTTTTCTTCTTAAGTATTTGTGTGAAACAGCTTCGTACCTATTAGGATGGAATTAAAGTTTTACTGCTGGGTGTTCCTCTTCATCTTTTCTCAGGACATTGTTAAAGCCATCATAATGTCTTTTGAAAATCTGTAAAGTGTATTTCAAAAAGGGCAATTAAATAGAAAACTACAATCAGTTTTGTTATAGCGTGTACTTAGTTGTTAGTGTGCATCTGCGGTCCTCTGGGCCCCCTGATTTGTAATCATTTTAAGAATGTACTCGAGGTGATTTCCACAGAGGCTGTTGATGCCGTCTGAGCTGCAGAGTGCTCCTTCATAAAAGAGGCAAATATTGGAAATTGAATGTAGAGGACCCTTCTCCATTTGAGTGGCCGGCCTGAATGCTCCAGGAGTGAAAAGCTGAAATTCTGCTTGTGTGAGCGAGACACTGGTCAGAAAAGGGCTAATCTCTTTTTAATGAACATGTTGTTCGGAGCAATAGCAGGTAAATTCATACGTTCCCATGCTCCATAAAGGCTTGTTACAGTAGATCAAACATGCTTTTAATTTGTCCACTGAGGGAAATGATGCATTTAATCACGGCTGAAATGAAATAGAAGCTGCTGTGTTTAAATTTAGATTTTAATTTAAGTTGACGTAAATGTTTCAATCTTTTATATGAACCAGAACGACCCCTTCTCTGTTTAACAAACAATGAAAAGTTCACACTGTTTAAAAGAACATTTTGGCAGTTCACCATGTGTAGTCACTTTATTTACCTCTCAACAGCATCATCAAAATAATTAAGTTAATTGATATAAATACCTTATCTAAGATATATATAAATATCTTCAACAAATTTAAAAGTGCTTAAATATTATCAAAACCTTTAGATAAAACAATATCGTCTCACTGGAGTTCTGCCACATTTTACTGATGTTTAAGAGGTTTTACATACACAAGCACGGAGAGTTATTCAGCATATGAATGTGTGTGTGTGTGTGTGTGTGTGTGCTCCTCTGCTCATGAAAGCATCTTGTTAAGCTCCTCTTGCCCTCACACTAGTATGAAACAAGACTTGTATAAAGCTCCATTCAACTTTATCTTAAGCTTAAAACAGAGTTAAGTGAATGATTTAACTTTCTAAAATTGCTGTTTAGTGTATTTGTAAGTGGGCTGAACAGCTGGAATTTTACCTTGTAGTCTAGATGTTTTAACTGCATAATTTCCTGCCTTATGGCTCCATCACCAAATGTCCTTGTTGTGTGTTTTGCAGCGAAGCCCATCAGCCTGGTGGAGCGGTGTTGGTGTCGTTCCACCCTCAACACAGTTCCTCAGCGGTCCATCAAAGAGCTCAAGTTCCTCCACACACCCAACTGTCCCTTCCAAGTCATGTAAGTAAATAAGAGCAAAATGACTGGTGATTAACTGGAAGAAATGTGTTTTCTGATGTGAATGTTTGATGATGGATGATGGTATTCTGCCAATTTGAGACTTTTAAGCCAATTTTAAGTTGATTCTTTCAGATGTTGGTGTGTTTGGGTGAACTTTAATGAAGACAATTGTTGCTCCTTGTGAGCAAAATGTTAAAACATCTGGTCGAATCACTGGAAAGTCATTTCTAGGGATCTTTTGCTGAATGTTCATGCCAAAGTGAAAACTTGTTTTTTCACTTTGAACTGGTTTGTGGCTGACCTTTATTGTGTCCATGCACAACACACACCTGGACATGATACCACTTTGATTAAGTAGCTGAATGCAGCACATCTGAGCATCGTGTTGTGGTTGTTGAATTTTATCCACTGGGAAGAGAAATAATTTCATTTAGTGGCACTAAACAATTTGTCCACTGCAACAGTGAAACAACATGCGGACTCTGCTGATGGTATGTTTCACATCTTTGCTGTGCATGTGCGAGTGAGTGTAAACTCCATGACTTTATAGTGATATTAAGAGAAAAAAGAGCTTAAAAGAATACTAAAGCATAGGAATAGGAATATTTTTTCACATGTTTGGTACATAAATCCATCTGCTATAGAGATATTAGGATATTATTAGATAGCAAATGGCAAATAAATTAATAAATTAAATAAAATATGAATATATAAAATTCTACATATATGTAAAATGCAATCATAGTCTCAGGCCTATTGAACTTAATTTGTGAATTATAATAATGAAAATAACATATAACAAGAGTCTAGTTTACAGTTATTTGATTTCACAAATACTAATGGAGAAAATTACACACATATGCACACATACAAAAATAACAAAGTTAAAGTACTGAAGTGAATAACTTCACTTCAAAATGTGTGCAAATATTCACATTTTTAACTGAATTCCTAGTCAGCCCAAGCTGATAAATCTTTTTTGAGCCACTGCTTCATAAAAGATTAGTTATCCATTTTTTTCTGATTTACAGCAGTGGAAAAAATTAATTAATTTTTGTATGAGATTTGATTAATATACAAATTAGTGGTTGGAGTCACATGAAATTATCCCTCTGATTATGTTTAAGGCCTGGTGCCTCATTATCCTTCATTTTTTGTTTATTTTGTCATTTCCTTCACTTTTCACCATTATTTGGTTCATTAATGAAAGTGTAATAATACACAAATTAGACCAGAGAGTGGAAGTGTGAAGTATGGTGTTAATATCCTCCCATTCTTTCCTCTAATGAGAGGCCTGAGCTTAAAACAACACGATCCACTCAGAGAGAGGAAAGCGTTGATGGCCGGAGCTCGAGGGGGCCATTTATGTTTTGCAAAGGAAGCAATAATTAAGGGTCAAAGTGATTACCTTTGTATTTCTGCTGACCCCCTGTGTCCCTGATCCACTTGTTTTTTTTTTATTTCCCGCCTCAAACTGCCCGGCAACAGTCAGTATAATGTCACTGGTCTGGAACACATTAACTAAAAAGCCTCATTCATTTGTTTGCAATAGAAAACGGGATGGCAGAAGCCTCACAGCCAAAAGGCTAAAAGTCTGTGGGGCTTCTGCCAAACAGGGATAAGGAGGGGGGGGGCTGGTGACTGTTAGAAGGGGTGAGCGAATGGCAAAAGGTCGGAGAGGACACGCTGCTCTCCGGCCGGGCCGCAAACTCCCTCTAACCTCCCTCCAGAAAACTGCCAGAGGAGTCAAGAAGTCATTCAGACGAGGAGCCCGCAGAGTTTCTCCGATATCTCTATTGAGGCAGATGAAAGAAAGCCAGTAACACTACACCCTCTCCCCCCACCACGTCCCACCCTGTGCCCTGATCCCACACCACCCCCTGCCCCCCACTCGTCCCAGCATGCTGTTGGTATTAACTTGCTGTGAAGTAATTACTACCTGCTGCTAGTGGAACTCCGGCCCTCAAATTCCAGCCAAGTCAATTAAGGTCGAGGCTCTCAGTTGGTCACCCAGACAAGCAGACAGATAAACAGGATGAAGGGAGACACATCAAAACAGCAGAGAGCTCCCGAGCAGATGAGTTGGCCACCCCTTATAAAATAGAAAGAGGAGGGGAAGAAGGGGACATCCCTGGAGGAAAAGCAAACACAGATCCAGTTACTGAGCTGCTTGGCCTCCTGACTCATGTTAGTTTGAAGGATTTGGGGCTGATGCTCGGATTGATGCTCCCGAACTGCTCTTTTAAGTTCAGGGGGCCATTTGCTCATTTGCTCGTGTATGTGTGTGCATCTAAATGGGGTGAGGAATCGGGGAGGTGGCTTATTAATGGGGTAGCAGCAGTAGAGGGGAGGGCGGGGGGTCAAATTGAATCAGAAAGCAGCGAAGAGGCGGAGAGGAATGTGTTTAATTTGCAGAGCTGTGTGATGGAGAAATGGAGGGAGGAGAAAGAGGAGCAGCGAGGCGAGACACCTCTTGAGTTTTAAACTCTCATACACGACCTTTTGCCACTGAGGTGTGAGATCCACATGTTTGGAGTGGGGGGCGAGACCCCGCTGCCTGGGCCCCCCCGGTCGCCCCAGCAGATCTGAAACTCACCCGGCAGCGTTCGATAACAGAGCAAATCCTCTCCTAAATATTTGGCTCAGCTCTCCATCAACACACGCTCTCTGCAGCCACAGGGCTGTTTGTCATGAAGTGAGATCACTCTGAACTATTTCATTTGCTTCAGTCTGCCACTGTAAATAACATTAATTTCTATCATGAACACAATCGATCAGCATGCTGAAGTCAGTTTTGGAGATGCTATATTTTCCCTGTTCAAAACAAAAATCTTATTGTCCAAAAAAAGTGATAGTTTGTTGGTTTGTTTTTAATAGATCACTGAGGTTTTTGTTGAAAATATCTTGAAAATAAAATCCTTAAAAATATTTACTATTTGCTTCCTATAAACGACCTAATTAACACCTTAAAACGACATAACAGTCACAGAGAACTTAAACAGACCTTTCAAAAGTTTTTACATCCAATAGAAAAGTAGTCTCATGAAATGCTTTTTATTTTTGCCTGAATAAATCTTGTTGATACCTGGAGCTTTAGCTGTTTTACATTGTCCGAAAATAATTGTGGTACGTATGATTATGTCTGCAGCAATGCTAAAAATGTACCTTTCACTGTGATGTGAGATGTATCATCGAATTAACATCATTTAGGAGCAAAGATCACTCATAACTTCTAAATCAAATCAAGCCAGGCCAGTACGCTCTCCAATACAAACTCTGCAGATGAGTTAAGATGTTTTGCGTGTAGCACAGAGACAGTTTTACAAGCCCAACAGTACAGTGTGAGCCCTCCAGCTGTCCCTGAGTGGAAGCAGAGAGCTGCAATATTTCACCGCCAAGCGGAGGGTGACAGCCTGTTACATGCGGTAATCCTCTGGTTTTCAGCTTGGATGTGTTATAGCATGTGCAGAGGTTTTTAGAGCTTAGCTGAGGTGTTTCTGAGCTCAGCCTTCATAAACCATATCAGACATTATCCTGACATATTGAGCTCATTTCAGCATCAAGGCCCTTTGATTTATTCAGCACAAGTGGAACCGTAAACAGAGCAGATATTTTTATTTCATGTTATGTTATGTTATGCACTAACAAAGGAACTTTGGTTCCTTTTTTGGTTAGAAATAGTGCAGTTTAGCCGATGTTAATTTGAGCATGTGTGTGTGTGTTTTCTTACTCTTGACATTAAGGTGACAGTTTGTTAGAAGTACTAATCCTCTGGCTTTAACTGGGATGTGTTACAAGATGTTCAGCGTTCTGGGAGATTAAGTTGAGCTTTTGTTGAAGTGAGCATTCATAAAACATAAATTATATTCTTGTGATCTACGAGCCATAAAAAAGTTGAAGTTAAAGACATATCTTTAGAGCATTATCTCTTCAGTATCTCTCAACAAATGTATACAGTATTATGAGCTTTATTGGGCCTCTGGGAATCATAAATGTTGCTTATGGCACATTTATGTTTAAAACAACATACCAGTGGTTTGTGTGTTTAGGTTTAATAACTGCAAAGTGCCTTATATTGTACATTTCTGCCCACCATTATCCAAATTATAGGTTATAGTTGGTCTCATTTTCCCACATTGCAAGAAGCCACTCTTTTCCATTCATTTCAGGAGTACATGCACTTGCAGAGAGTTGAAACTTACTTGAAAAAAGGTAATCCATCAACATTATGATTTTTTAAATACTCTGTCAGCTTTATTTTAAGTCAAAGTTTTGTTTATTGCTGCTTGGGCTTGCAGGGTTCGTTTTTAGCTATTGTGAAAGTTATGTTGGTGCGTTCAAGGACATTTTAAAAAATATTCCTACGTGATGCCATAATGTGGCTTTGAGAAGATTGAAGGTGATGGATGTCTTGGTGTGATGGATGACCTCCATCATACAAGTTCCAAGTTTCCTAAAGTTGATTCATTTGGCCTTGATGTGAATTGAATCGTTTGCTCTCTGGAATTTGGGGAATCAACATACAGTGCTTTGGAAACTGAAAACTGAAGGGTATTAGGCAACTGAGTCGGGATGTAAAGGGGAGGTGCAGAGGGAGAGACCTTGGAAAATAGTCTACAGTCGTGTGAAATATAAATTATTGCAGTAATAATAAATGTTATTTATATAGCACCTTGGATTGACAGCTACGGAGCTAAACATGCCAAACCTGCTGTGTGGTCCTTAAGAGCTCATTTATCACTAAATCAGCCCCGTTCCCTGTTCAGATGTCTGCAGAAAAAGAAAAACTAAACCCACCTGCTCATTCAACTAAATGCCTAAAATAGAAACCAAGAGAACCAACTAAAGACCCTGAACACACTTTTTTAAGGATCATTGTTAATTAAAATGCCAGTCACATTTTCTCGAGGTTACTGAGAGGTCTGGTTACAGTTTGGTTGACCACACAGCTAATAAAATAGATATAATGTGCATACTGTGTGTCATCACTGGAAGTTCACCACAAAGTTGTTCGCCCACGGGTGAAAATATTCTCTTTGGACACATCCTCTGACCTAATTTATTACACGTGACTTTGGGTTGGACTAAAATGCTTTGCCTCCTCTCTGTCTCTGCTGCGCCTTCTTCATCTGACAGTGTGAGCTGAAAGCAAATATAAATCTGTGTTAAAACGGCGTAGTCACACAGAATAACCACTCTCTGTTGTCAGTAAACTTAATCCATGCTGAAGATTTTAGTAGAAATATGATGTGTTATCCTTCAAATTCTACTTTTTTGTCCCACAGTGCGAAGCTGAAGAACAACAGGGAAGTTTGCATCAACCCAGAGACCAAGTGGCTGCAGCAGTACTTAAAGAACGCCATTAACAAGTAAGAAAAAAAAAACTCCTCTGCTCTCACTGTGCAGACTCGAGCGTCACTGACAAAGACCGAAATGAAATACAGCTCTCCTCTCCACTGAGTTTAGATCTTACAAAGGAGAAAATAAACCACAGTGAAAAACGTCCATTTCTCAGTTTCCTGCTGACAATTACTCTCTGAAATCACTGACGTGGTTGATGTAAGCTGCTGAGTTATTATCTGCGAAATAATTAGCATCATGTAAGAAGAGTGATAAATCTGCCACTGGTATGTCTGTTTCCTCCTTTCTCATGAGCCTCTATGTGAGACTTCAGCCAAGCCAACAGCAGATTTCTCTACCCTCAGTATGTTCATGCACACAATTAAGTGTTTCTTATATTTTTAACATGACTTTTTTTTATTCCTAAGAAGCATTTTCCACATAATCATCCTCACTAATTGCCCATCAGCGACAGGGTTGTCCTGGTTAGGGAGCAGCATTGTGGGTGAAAACTATTCATAGTAAAAAGTGCAGCAGCTCATTCAGTTTTTAATGAGCTATGCAGTTAAAATGTGTGCATTCCTCATAAAATAAATGTTCCCAACATGTCTGGTGGTGATTATCACCAGGCTGTACATCTGCTCCTTGAAACACCATAAACACTTAAAACACAACGTGAAAACAAACAGTAAAATCATTTCTGAGGATTTACTAGATATTGTTTATTGTTCAAGTAAAAACCCTGCGTGAAAGTGTATTCTCATCCTGGGAGTTATCATGGTTTACTGAAGCTGGCATGTGGCACCGCCGTGACCTCTCACATTATGTTCACTGTCTGTGTGTCCGTACTTACTGTGTGTAGAGAGCCAGATGTACATAACACATCCTAAGAAATGTCAGCAGGCGTTTTGGGCTTATTATTCTCTTGTATTTAGGTTTTATATACAGCAACAAGAAAATCAAAACTGCAGTCATAGAGTACAGCGTGGGAATGTAGTTAAGTGTATTGTTAAGTGTCGTTCGTGACAGGAGTCATGAATGAATGGAGCGAGTATAACTTTAAAACTCCACCTGTTAAAGTCCTGAGTTACAACAGTGTTAAAGAAATAAGAGAAAGGGCCAAGAATTAATACTGTACATATAAGCAATAAAGTGTGTGTGTGTGTGTGTGTGTGTGTGTGTGTGTGTGTGTGTGTGTGGAGGCCAGGAAGAAATACAGTCTCCTGTCTATACATAAAAGGAGGTCGCAACTAAAATTCTTCCCTTATGGAGGGAGGCCTTTTTTTTTTTACATGGCTGCTCTTTGTCAGCATCACACCTTTTCCATGTTCAGTTACATTTACACATAACTTACATTTGTATGTTATAATGTTAACCTATCAAATCTGTTTGCCAACACCTGAGGCCCCTAACATGTCCATGGCACCTCTGCAGGGCCCAATTGCACATTCATATCTTTTATTGGAAAAGATGTCTGCTTTATGTATCCCTGCAACATTTTTTTCTGGTGTAGGAAGCATTTATGTACTATGTACATGAGTCATAGAGAGGTTGGAGAGTTACTTAAGGGGAAACTGAGTGGAAATATGAGGAATATAATAAGTGATTGCTTTATTAAATTTCACCGACTGATTATCAAATGATATTTGTGGGGTTTTAAAATAAGCTCTTTAAACTGCAGGACATTCATGTGTTTGGAAATCATTCATCATTAGAATCCCTGTATGGATTTGTCCACGTGGTCCTGCAAAGAAAATGCCAACTTTCTTCACTTTTCTGGCTCTTTTAAGTCAATTGTCAAATCTCTCTGATTCTCTCTCCAGAGTGAAGAAATCCAGAAGACGCAACAACAAGAAGATTTAAACCCGAAGGAAGACGTGTATGTCGTCAGACCTGGCAACCCCATGTCGAACCTGTATACCTCCCTGTCACTGCTATGGATGTATGTAAACACGCTGTATGTACCCGTCCACCTCTGTGGACCGCTTGCAGAACCAGCACTTCACCACCAAACCTGCCGCCCCCAGCACCGCCTCACTCTGGACCCCCCCTCAGTCACCACCACCAACCAACTCTGTTAGCAACAAGTGCGATTTTACCGTGGAATGATGGGATGCCTGTGAATATCAGCTATATATGTGTGTGTGAGTGGGTGATTGGCACATGAGTGTGTGTGTTTGAATGTGTTTCACGCAAACTCTCTGTCTGTCTGCATATCGTATTTTCCAACTTCGCACAGCTATAAATGAACAATTTGAGCTTTCTGTCTCAGACAAGGCTTTGTGGGTAATGCTGCCTTTACTTCCTGTCAGATTATCTCTAAATATGAGCTGCTGACATATTCGCATAAGCCTCTGAGGAAAAACATGTTGGCAGATTCTGTCTAAATAGTCCAAATGTGGTTTGGCAAACCAAAGAAGTTTATCAGTTATAAACAGTAAAATGGATCTTTTGAATACTCTTTCCAATTTAACAGTTTATGGAAAGAGTAAATTATACTTTTTTCTGGTGGCCTTGCATTTGTTTAAATAAATGTTTAGGATGGTGGTTATACAGACTTTAAGTTGAAAACATCTTCTGATATGAGGTGAACTTGGCATTACTCCAGGGGTCGTGGGGCAGACACAGAGAGGCTGGCCAATGGGATCACAAGCGGTGACCAATCAGGGCAGGCCATGCTATGACAATATCGTGAATTGTCTTCAAACTCTCTGCACCATCAGGAACAAATCATAAGGAAGCCCACACACACGTACACACTGCTAAAAAACAAGCACTGATATTATGGTGCTATATATTGAGTAAAAGGGGTCAGGGACATTGTCATAATTATATTTCACTGTTTATTTTATTTAAGATGGGATGTTGTGACCTCTGTGTCTTAAATGAAACATAAATATGTTTTTAACAGTCACAAAATATTTAAAGTGCTGTTGTCAGAGTCTGATATGGAAAATGAAATGGAAAGCTGATTTTATGGAAAGGCCACGCTGTACTGATAAAGACTGTAAAGAAGTGGAATAAAACACGTCTTAATGCAGCTTTTTTTATTGATTGAACATATCAGTAAACAAAGACCAAATATTTATACACTAAAACATGCAACATAAAGAAACCTGACAACCTCAAAAAGCATGACTTCCTATTTCATAGGAAAAGGTAGACGAGGATCATAGTTATCCTTAATTTTTACGTCAAACGGAATATGTAAATGTAAATCATGACAACAGAGCAATAAAACTGCAGTATTTTCATACCAACACCTGTCCTTGGTAGGAATGAAAAGCTAATAAATTGTCACATAAAACAGTTGAATGATAAATGTCAAAAAGGGAATGTTCACGGTGGCAAAAAGAACGTTTTTATTATCCTTTTTCATATATATATTTGAGCCACTTTATTATCAGATGTGTCTTTTAACTATATTTTTTTATTTTTGTATTTTTTTTATGTGTATAATCGTACTAAATGCTTTTTTTTAATGCAATGTACAGTAGTAAGTGGCTACTAAATGAAGGCTAGCCCATAAAATGCACAGTACACAGTATTACTTAATTTTTATGGTTTCATGCAATATTTCACATATATATAATGGTTTGTTTGCTAAACTTTTACACACAGTATGCAACATATTCCTGTACCACAGGAATAAAAAACTTTTTTTGTCTTTTTTTTTGCAACATGGATAAAAAAAATTAGCCAATCAAATCAAATATGTTCCTCCTGGTTTGTTTTCTCCGTACTGTATCCTTGTCAACCCGTCTGAGATGTAACAAAGCTGAACTGAATAAAATCTGTGGAGTCAAACACAGTGACTGAAAACAAAAGCTGCTGTCATTGTGTTACACGAGTTAAGGAAACTAGCCCACTGGTCGTCCCCATTGAACATTTTTTTTTTTTTTTACAGTTTTACCGAGGTTGATGTATGATGTGTCAATAGAGCCACTGAGCCAAAACAGAACAAAACCTTTGAGTTGAGATCCAACATGTGCTTTCAATCTGGACACTCCCAGCACCCTATGGGCTTTCTTTTTTAGTTTCACTCAACTGCTTCCATGCCGCAAAATTAGAGCCCATTTTTCCCCTTAAAAATTGTAATGGACATCCCGGTGATTGTGGTCATTGTTATGGT
The DNA here is from genome assembly GCA_023238725.1 of Scortum barcoo. Lineage (NCBI taxonomy): Eukaryota > Metazoa > Chordata > Actinopteri > Centrarchiformes > Terapontidae > Scortum > Scortum barcoo. The sequence continues at coordinate 9,239,946 of CM041553.1, read as the reverse complement.
CCTTTTTTGTTTTGTTTTACACGGCCTATTAGCTGAGAGCCTGATTACAGGTGATAATCGAATCGATCAGCAGCTAATGTTGCAATCATCCTGTAAATCTAAGTCATTTCCCATTAATGTAATAGAAGTTAATGGACATTAATCTTATATAATTATACTAATTTGTTTAAACATGTTGCTAAATAAGCTAAAATGTTCCAGCTTAGAAATGGACTGATTATGCAATGATTAAAGTCTTATTTCACTCATTGTGTAAATTCATTCCTGAATTAGTTTTTTAACATCCAGAAAGAAGGTTGTGTTGTTACTTATGTAAACTGTCTAATGTATAATGTGATAATTATTTCATTAACAGGAAAACTATATTGGATTGCCTGTGGTAAAACCTATTTAACCACACTGTTAACAGCATTTGTTTCTTTACTGATTTATGTCATTAGGTTATTAGTTTTATTAATTCAACTTTAAGTGCTGTCCCTGCAAAGTGTGATCAAATTGTGTCAGACGGATATATAACCTCCTTTATCATCTTTGAATTTTTGTATATATCATTTGGACCAAATACACATTAATGTTCACATTTACTTTGACATCAGTGTATTCATCAATTAATAAAAGTGGGTGCATGTGTTCTGCTTTGGACCCCGAGACAATGTGAAATAACTTTTCTTTTTTTTTTTAGGCAGCTTCTGACACATGTATACATGAGATTTATTAAAGTATTACTCTGTATTGTCACTGTGTGTAAACCAAGAGGCGGTATTTTAGCTATGATACTCAAGCTCTTTTTCAATAAAGTCATATGAAATAAAATCAGTCATATGTACATCTGTTTTTAATTTTGTCTCATTGACTGAAAAGCATATTGGGTCCATAATCGGGTAAGCTGTCATAGCTGGCTCAGTAGAGTTTCTGCTCAGCATTCACTTCTCTTTATCCTTCAACTTGTTCCTCAAACTCCTGAGAAAAATATCTGGAGGTTTAGCTCACTAGATGATATTTGGCTTCCCTCACCAGTAGCATGTGGTTACCCAGTCTCCAAGAAATTATTTTCACAAGCTACTAATCTGCAACAGCAAATATATTGCTGTCTGAATTATTTGATTTTTATTATCTATTTAATTACTTTATTATTCATTTATTTATTCGTTGAATTATTTATTTATTTATTTGATCAACAGTCGATCCCGTCCCATCCTATCCCGTTGATAGTAGTTTCCGGTGAGAAAACTTGTGTGTTGCTATACAGGTTGTGGACAAATAACAAATTTTGTCATTTACTCTGGAGGACTTGTTCATACAAAATGCAAATTGGCCAATGACAACGCATTCAATTTATTTTACCGATAACAACATGTCATAGCAGCTAAAGAATGATTAATAAACACTCAAAGCATTTTGTTACATTGAGAAAAAGATCAAATACTGAAAAACCCACCATCCACCCTGACTGCCTCCTTTTGATGTCAGAGTGTCACAGACATTTCCCTCACTAGAAAAATCACTGCCACCGAGATGGCAGTATCATTACTGATGTATAAATGTAATTTCTAGGAGACAGAGTTGCTATATGGAGGCTAGAAAATTAAATTATGAGCAAAACACTGGTAAAAGATGCACATTCGAGTGGAGTGTTGATTCTTAGCAGGTTCGGCGTAGTGTGCGATCTATTTCAAATAACTAGGAGTCATTTGGTTTTATAGTCATGCCTTAAATATCACACTGAAGTGGAAAATGGAGAATTCAAGAGTTGAGAAAATTCTGTCTTTCAGGAACTGTCATGACAAGTTACTCACCTTGACGATAATAAAAAGTGGCTGCACCATACCTCAGACAGGTGGGCTAAGCTGTACCACAGACCACGCAACCTCTCTTTCCACAGAGAGAAATACATCACAGGAGAGCAGACTTCCTGCTGCAGATCCTTCTAAATGAACCAGTTCAAACAAAACAGCATCACCAGGCCAAATCCTCATGCAAACAGTCGTGCATTGCCCAGGAACAACCGCTCTGGGCCTCGATGAATAATTCAACAGCACTATCAATTGACATTTTCCACCTTAGAGATGAAACCTATTCAGCAAATCTTTTTCCAGTAAATGAGTAAAAAGGCACATGAAACGCCCACTAACATCCTCGTCCGATATTTTAACACCTGGGGATCCAAAAGTATTCATTTGTGCTGGTTCATTAATCGTCCTCAGCACCAGGGAGCTCATGTAGCTTTATAAAGCTGTCAGCTCTAATAAAGTGGAACCATGTAGAGCGGATTAATTTCATGGTACAGCTCTTACCTTTGACCCTGTGTGTAGATGTGTATGAGGAACATGAGACCCGGTTTGGACGTGGACCAAGTGGTTTGGAGGGTAAGAGTTGCATGTTCGGGCCTTTTGGGCACATTCAGAAATGATTATGGGATTTCTGTTCTGTGCTTATTCAGCTGAGACCCGGCCATGATGGAGGTGGCTGACATCTGTACAGAGTGTGTATTAATATGTATTTTTACTGACACATTTCTCTGATCCAGGTCAGCTGAGGAATTTTACAACAATAGAGAGACCTCAGGTCAGTGTGTGAAATTTTCCAAACAAAGCTAGATGAAACATTATTGGTCAGTTGTGACTAATAAAATACAGTCCAGCGGGCTAATTAGAGCCTGAATCAAACATACAGTGTCCAACTGAGAGCAATAAAAGCACAGATTGATGAAGAGACATATCAACGGATGAAGCGGCAGAGTAAATGTTGACACAAATGTTACGGGAAGACTGGACCTCACTTACAGTTCAAGGAGACAGTTAAGGATATGCAATGGATACACACTAATTGTACTACACAGTACAAAAGGTCATTCTGAGAGTGTGATTTCAGCCAGCATAAGATTATTAGAAGCTGTATAATAGACATATATACACCTTATATCATATGGTCCAAAGGTGATGCACCATTGGCTGATAAGTGACTTCACTCGTCATTTGTTCATCTTTTATCAAGATCAAATTGGTTGATGTTGAACTTATGTGAAGTCTCTCAAAAGATATTTTTTCCTTTTGACATATCAGAACACAGCGCCATGATAATTAACAGTTTTCAGATTCAGATTCAGATTTCCTTTATTAGTCCCACAGTGGGGAAATTCACAGTGTAAATTTTACTGAGGTTGATGTGTATTCATATAGCTAATCTGGCATACTTTAGCAACAAGACTAGACCATGTCTGTGCCAGGTGTCATGGCAATCCATCCAATGGTTGATGAGATATTGATAATGTCAACCTTGTGGTGGCACAGGAAGAGAAGTGGATCACCAAAGTTGGTAGGATTTATCCTCTGGTGACCTTGAATGCATGTTGCAAAACCAACATTGCCATTGCCAAGTATCATGTTTATTTCACCGAATCTACTGCACACCTGCACTGAACATAATGGTCAACTAAACAACAAAAATGTAGACATATTTTCAGTGAATCTCCTTTCATACTGAATCAAGCAGTAACCACATGAAAACATCACTGCTTTGCTCAGCACACAGCCTTCAACTCAGATCACCTGAGACAGAGAACATAACCAGCCTGGACAACAAATTGCCCGGCTGATTTGGTCTTGGAGGTTGTGGGTAATCCGGTGTGATTCGAGACTCTCGACTGTACATCTTTGAACAACTTAATACCCAGCCGACTGAATGGAAGTTAATGGGAAACATGTTGGCTGTAAAACCACACAGGGCAGTGTGTGTGTGTGTGTGTGTGTGTGTGTGTGAGTGACAGGGGTAGTGACAGCAGAGGATGTCAGTGGGACGGCTTCACAATCTGAGTGTAATTTTTTTTGTTTCCTGAAGAAAGTCGCTGAATGAAAAGAAAGCCATAAGACGCTAACATGATGTTTCCTGAACATGGACCTGGCGCTGAGAGATCAAGTGAACACACACGAGTGCACCCCCCCTCCCCCACACACACACACAGCACTAAAGAAAGACTAAACACCCAATTCCAGGAATGTGTTGTCCACCATTTGGTACGGATGCTGACTTTATGCTTTATAGGAAAGTGTAAACACACACATGCAGTACATGTACAATGAACAAGTACATGAGGTTTTGACTCTCAAAATACAAAGGTGGTCATTTATTTTTAATATGCCGCCTATGAAGTTCACATGGAAAATCTGAAAACTGCAAAATAATTTAAGCCTATGTGATATTTAGACAAGTAAAAATATCACAGTGTGGGACTATAGTAAGTGCAATATTCCATATTTTTATCTGACATTTGGTCTAACAGAGTTTAGAGTAACAACAGGACCAATTGTTTCACCTATTAAGAAATTTGAATGGGACGAGAACAAAGAGGTATAACAATAGCACTGAAGGGGCGGTGCTTAGCAAACTGTCAACTGATTAAATCGATGCAGCATTTCTTTAATATATAGTTTAAAACAAATACACAAGCCATGGCCATTTGTGCTGTGGAATGAGATAATCTTAAAGGCAGTGGAGGAAAGTAACTACTTACATTTACTCAAATATAGTACTTAAGTACAACCTGTACTTTACTTTACATTTTATCAATTACTAATATACTTTCTAGGTAAGATAAGGTAAAACGCACTTGCTGCAATATTAAAGTAACACCCATATTAATAATCTTATGCTTGTAACAAAGTATTTTACACTGTGGTAGTGCTGTGGTGCTTATACTTTAGTAAAAGATTCCTTCAGCCACATGTGCTTACGTCCCTCATCTCGCTGACTGTGTAGTGACCTCTCCACATACACGCAACCCCTCGTTACCCCCGAAAGACATTCAGCTCCAGACCTAAACACACAAACTATCAACAATTGCCATCAACAAACACAGGCCCAAAAAGACAGATGAGGTCACAGCCGCCAACAGTGATGACTCTTTTCATATGAAAGAGGAGACAAAGACAAAGGCAGTGCCATTGTAGAAGGAGAGAAATAAGTATCAAAAAGTTTTCCAATTCCAGCCGTCACAGAAACCACATATCCCACAAGACACTTCTTCTCTATCAAACTGACACGATTTAGCGTAAACAGCTTGGGGGCAGGGGGTTGGAATGTCCTCAGATCCATCATGCCCCAGTGTTCAGTGTTTCCCTAACCTTGCAGCAGAGAAAAGGGTCATGGGTAACACTATTGGAAACAGGTTGATCGCTGTTTCCATACAGGCACATCCCTTATGTTTGAACAGGAGACAAGGCAGAGCTGAAGGGGGAAAGAAGCAGCGAAAAAGAGATGAATATCTTCATTTATCATCAATGAGTCCCACTTGTTCCCTAGCAGAGAAAAGGATGTAATATATCTTTGTTTATTAGTATTTTCTGAACCAAAACAGAGAGAGAGGAAAAAGGGGATGTCATCATTCACGGCTCATTTTGGAAGATGTCACATACAAAAGGCTCGCAATGATCCCCATTTAATGAGTCATTCCACTGTGATGCAAGACCGAGTGGACTGTGTCTTTGTTGCCTGGTTATCAGATTCCTCTGCTGGCATTTAACAGACAAACATCATTAACTTAATGGAGAGTTGACTTCCCAGCTATTTCCTTTTATACGGCAGGCGTGGCCTCAGGGTAATTACTACTGAACAACTCCACTGTAAAAGGTGGCCCACAGTTCACAAATGATTCATTATCTAAGGTGCAACCAGAGGGATTTTGATTTGAAGCATGTAAACTTTACGTAGCGAAGTATTACTTCTTATATAACACGTCAAAACTACTAAATATCATCAGTGGTTGAATATAACTGAGAATTTTCTCAAGTGCAGTATTCTTTTATCTTTTAGGTATTTCTACTTTACTTTGACTTTACAGTACAGAGAATGATTACATTTAGTCAACCAACAACTAGAATGCTACTTTCACAATATAATAAATACAATAATAGTTATACCACACAGTATCACACTCACTGGGGACATGTTTTGCTTTAGGAGCACCTCTACTTTTGATATTTCATGATAATAGTACTGATAATGTTACATATTTTATTTAAGTGACTTTTTGATGCAGGACTTGTAACATATGTTTATATTTCAGTACGGCCACTTTTGCTTTAAAAAAAGATCTGAAAGTGTGATTCTGGATGAGCTTCCAACTTCATGAGCGATTAGATTCCTTCTTTCTTTTTACAATCACACGTCTTTAAGATGTGAAAAAAATCTCCCCAGTGTGATTAGCATTTGCTTTAATATTTGGCTCTCATCAAATTGTTCATTATTTCTGTTTGTATTTTCACATAAAATGAGAAGTTTTCACTGGTTTATGGATTAACATTTAAGGCCTGCCTGAGATAAGTTTGATTATTAGTTTAAACCTGTTACAACAGACATTTTTTATAGTGTAAAAGCTGGGATCTTTGAAAGCAACGTTTCTCTGAAGTCTGATGAACCGGGGAGAGCAGAGTTCAGGCAAGTCTGCCAACATTTCTCTAAAGCACATCGTAATTCGCTCCCCAGGTCTAGAACAACATAAGTTACCTCCGCTGCTTTCTCTCAACCTCCTCATTGTTTAACATTAGTCTCAGTTTATTATTGCTTTTACTGTCCGCTGTGTAATCTCTTGAGTTTTTTTCACACATCTGGTGATAGAGGAGACGGTATGAATTTTCTCTATGGTACTTTAGGAAGCCCTCCATCACAGAAGTGCTGTTGGGGGGAACAAATATAACAATGTCCATCTTCTTCTCAGTGGGAGTAATAAAAGTATGTTTAAAGAATTGTCAGTTTCTTTTTTTGAAAAATCTTTTTTTATATTTTCCATCATATTAAAGAAAATCTTGTGAAACTAGTAAGTAAAAATTCACTGGGAAAACAAGTTTTCATTCATTCATTTTGATGAAAATTAATATTGTACAAATCTAAATATAACATTAAATGCATTAATTCAAAATATTTTTCAAAGGTAAAGCTTTTAGTGGTTTGGTGTCAAATTAGATCTGGTTTAAAGCCAAGGTAAATGAATGCTAATGTTACCAAAGGTGTCAGTTCCTGTAAAACGGGCAATTTGAGCAAGGTAACGACAAGCCGGGTCCCTCATGCATGGTTCCTAAGGCTTGGGCCAAAAGTAGAGCACAAACAAGCTCCCAACATTTTCCTTTCAGTGTGGTTATTGGAATAAGACATCAGATTATATTGGACTGGACTTTCCTGGCTGACCCTTGAGAGGTTACATTTTTCTCATACCCAGTGTGGAGCCCAGAGCGTGAACTTGCTTTACTTGGGAAAAGGGCAAAGTGAGATCCTCACATGTGTTTCATAAGTTTCTGTCTCATATGGCCTCATTTTGGAGGTGTGATGTTGAATACAATGCGTGGACACATGGGCGGGACACAAACACCAAAGGAAGTGACCAAATGTAAACACGTATAACTAAACTCCCAGAGGAGATAAACTGCAGGCAACTGAAACACAACAGTTATTTAATCATGTCAAATTAAAGGTCAGCACATGTAATTCAGTACTGAGCACAGCGTTCAGCTTTACGTCAAGAGTTTCTCATTTTTGTTGTAGAAGCGCTACAGAAATTCTCATAGCTCAAACAGGAGGTCACTCAGTGTATTTGCCAGGAATTCAGACATGTCTTGACCACTTCTTCCTATGTGAACTTGAATTATGAAAATGTAGGGGGAAATAAAAGCAAAAGTATGAGATGAATTCCTCAGGTTTTATTGGTCTGTTCTGAGTCAATCCAAGCTGGGTGGCAGTAGCATTGAGTTTAGTGATGCAGGCATGTTAACTATAAGGTCACCAGTTCAAATCCCCAGACTGGCTGAGAAATGTGGGTGGGAAACGCAATGACACCTCTCTGTTCGGTCATCAACGATACTCTTAACCCCCCGACTACAGATTACTACAGAGCTGGTCAGTGGCCAGTATGATGGGTGCTGTTGTGTCACATTTAAGAAAATAACTATAAAGTATAGTACTATTACAAAAAACTGACCAGCTGGCCAGCATGCTTCTTCTTCCACACCAACAGACAGGGTTAAAAAACACATGCTAGAAATAGGGGACTCCATTAATGCAATGTGAGATTAGCATCACTAATAAGGAGGTACTGTTTACCTGGAGCCAGTGTGTCCGACATAAAAACAAATCTCAAGGTGCTGTCAAATAGAGAATTATGGAAGACAGGCACACAACAAAGCAATTCGTTTCAGCACCATTGTCATCCATGTCAGTGCTAATAATGAAAACATGAAAAGAATTTCACCTGCCAGCCAATCAGACGCATCAGACAGTGAACTGACTTTTAGCTACAGACAAGTGTACCCAGTAATGACATCCACACACAACTGGACAACAGGCTCTGCAGCTACAGGCCACGGCCACACAGAGTTAAAACTTAATCAAAATATTCTCCAGCAACAATGTTGTCTTTTGGCTTTTGAGCAACAATGCTGAGCCACCTCCTTACATGGTATGCAAGAAATGTTAGCTATAAATAAGAAGGGAGCTTTTTCCCCTCCTCTGTCAATCATAAGAAAATTTTTTATGACTGATGGCTTGACAGCTTTATATTAATATTTGTAATTTCCCAGCTTGGGATTAATAAAGTATATCTATCTATCTATTAGAGACATTAAACTGACAACAAGTGAAATACACTGACCACTGGCCCTGCTGGCCGAACGTGATTCATAACATGGAAATCCCTCTGCTCATCAGAAACATCTGCACACCACAAGGACCCATTACGAATGCAGGCACATATACATAGGCACTCACGTACAGTAGGCTATATGTACGCGAGGTCACAGAGGTCTCATTTTACAGCGTAATTATGGAGCAGATTTTTATCAATGTGCAGTTAGTGAACAAATAACTCAAAGTGCTCACTATGGGTGGGAAAGTAGAATAAAATGCTACAGTGAAAAAGAGTTGAGCCGTGACTCCCCCCGGTGGAGAGACAGGTCACATGATTTGACAGCCATAGAGGGATGTCACCCAGGTCAGAGGTTGTAGAACTACCTTGGGTGGCATAGTTTAGCTTTCCCCTGAAAAACCCTCCCTGAGGGAGCCATGAGAAGACTTATAATAGATGTGAACCAAGGCAAACGCATGTTGGTCTCTCATTGCCCTGCTGCGACTTCAGATCTACACACTATTCCCCTGCTAGACATCAGGGTGCACTGGGAAAGAGCTGGTGAGAGATTTTGATGATGAGTGTGTAGAGTTAGAGCAATAGAAAGACAGAGGCCCAGTGGGTTTTATGTAGGCACACGTGATCATGGGATACTTTCAGGGCATCCACATGCTATTGTGAATAAATAAAACTCCATTTAAGTCTGTCATCATCCTCCTCTTTCTTTTCTTGCTCTTTTGATTTATTTGTAGGTGATGAAGAACAAAATTGTTCATTAGTTCAGTTAACAGTTGGGTGGTTGGAAATACTACATGTAACAGAACTCAGGACTTTTATCTCTTTATCAACAAAATTTGTCAGTAAAAATGCTGAAAACTCAGTATGCAGTCTGCTCAGAATCACTTCAGTCAATGAGCAAAGAAACAATCCTGTGCCATCTTTCATTTTCTGATGTGACACCCAATCAACAGCTATAGTTAAAGTTTGGCTATGTTTAGGCAAAAAAACAACTTGGTGAGGTTTAGTGATCATGGTTTGGGTTAACATCACTGCATCATAAAGGTAAGAGGGCTCTGTCGCCATGGTTTATAGAAAAATGAGCCAATCCAGATAAAAATTTGTGCAATATATGTGCATCATATTCGTTTATTCATAAGGGCGATCGGGCGACACACCACCAAAGGGAGGGATTTTTTTTCTTTCGCATTCTTACACAATATTAAGGTAGTTGTGACTCTCTGACACTTTAATCTGCCTCTGTATGTCATTGTCCAATCAGTGTAAGGCCATGCTCCATGAGCTACCGCCCACTTTGGGTGATTTCAGTCCAGTTGAAAATCGCCCAGTTTACTCTCATAGACTTTAATGTAAAATGTTTTTAGTTTTTTTTTTATTTCAGGCACTACAATGCAATCTCTATGAGTTCCGGGAGGGCTCACCCTAACGTGCTTTCGTCATACTAACGTAAGAAAAGCTAGCATCACGCCACGAGCGGGTCACAGTCAAGGTTGGTAGCATGGCAAATCTACGGAGAAACTCCATCATTAAAGAAAATCCTTTTAGTCGTCGTAGTGTTGAGGAAAAATTTGCAACGGAAGAATTTAAACATAAAACAAGTTTCATCTAAGGGGGGAAAAACTTATAACTTACGGATCTGGTACAAGCAGAAGACCTGGCTAGCAGGCTGTGAAGCAGCTAATGCTTTATTCTGCTTCCTGTGTGTTGTTCCACCCTGATGGACCGCATGGACAACTACAGGAGTCACAGACATGCACCATCTGTCTGAAAAGGTGAAGAAACACAAGTCATCTAAGACCCACATGGACAGTTGTCTGAAATTTTCTACGTTTGGACAGGTGAACATTGCTACACAGTTGGATGAGAGCTACAGACTAGCGGTGCGTCGTCACAACGATGAGGTGAGCAAGAACCGACACAACCTAGCCCGGCTCATCGACTGTGTGAAGTTTTGCGTGTTTTGAGTGTTTGAGTTAGTCTTAACAGGGAAAGATGAAAGTGAAGGCTCCAACAACCAACAACCTCGTTGACTTGGTGGCATCATTAGACGAGGTATTTGAGGAGCACCTAAAAACGGCCACAGTTTTCAAGGGCACGTCAAAGACCGAGCAGAACAAGCTCCTGGAGTACATGTTAGCTGTCATCAGAGCACATATAATGGAGGAGGTAAAGTCTGCTAAGTTTGTGGCCATCCAAGGGGATGAGACGACCGACGTGTCAACACAGACTCAGCTGCTGCTTGTATTGCGGTACATTGATGCTCATCCTGAGGTGAAGGAGCGTTTCTTCGAGTTTCTCCCTGTTATGGATGCAACGTCTGATTCCATTGCTGGTGCTCTTTTGGACAGACTGAGTGATCTTTTTTCGGACAGTGACAGAGAGAAACTCATTGCACAAGCATACAGCGGTGCCAGTGTGATGAGGGGAGAACGGGCTGGTGTGCAGCAAAAGGTGCGTGAGCATTTCAGAAATGCCCAATTTGATTATGCAGCAGGCTACTTCTCACATCCCAGCAGTGAGAGTTTTCTTTCCTGATCTGGGAGGCATTGCTAGTTTTTTTACTCGGTCACCCAAACGCACCAGCATACTTGACCAGATTATTGCACGAAGGCTTCCAAGAGCTTCACCCACAAGAAGGAACTTCAACAGCAGAATCGTCAACACTGTCTATGAGAAGTTTTTCCTGCAGCTTTTTCATCAGATAATGCCTCCTGTCGACATGCTCTACCAGCAGCTGCAGAAGAAGGACATTGATGCATCTTCATCAAACGTGCCCTCCAGAGCTTCACAAGCAGTATGCAGGCAGTAAGGTAAGATAAAATAATTTTAAATTCTTCTCAATACTGAACCTCGTAAGTAAGTAAATATAGTCACCAGCCACTCCATTAGGTACACCTATGCAACCTAATTCAATCCAATAAAACAGTCGTTCCATATATTCTGCTTTGCAAAAAATAGACATTTTCATTTTTTGTTGATATTGTCAGGAAGGTGATAATTAAATAGTGGGTGATGGTGGTGTATTAGGGTGATATATTTATCAGTGTTCAAATATTTTGGATTCTTTAAGTTTGTTAATGGGGTGGGCAACATATTAGGCACTTGATAATGCAATCATTTACATCATCACCCACAATAATAAACATAAAGCAAGTTATCACCTACCTGACAATATCAGTAAAAACCGAAAATGTATAAACTTCATAAATATAGAATTTATAGCAGAACTGTGTATTGGTTTGAATTAGATTGGGGAGTTGTACCTAATGTAGTGGTCAGTGACTGGATATGCATGAAGTAAAGCTATATTTGTGTTTCGACATGAACATTTTCTTCATTTTTCTAAATTGTATCAGGCACTCATTTTTTAATGTACTAACAAACTCTGTTGGTCCGCTTGCCCTCAGGGACTCATACCACCTTCTGTGGTGCACTTGCGCTGTACCTGGTTGTTCTCAGGTACAACCTCCAGGAGACCTTTTCTGAGACTGTGGCTCTGTTGAACATCCTCATAACCACACCCATGACAACAGCTGAAGCTGAGAGGTGTTTCTCAACGCTGAAGAGCATTAAGACATTCCTAAGAAATGCAATGGGCCAGGGACGTCTGAATGCACTGGCCATGCTAATTGACAGTTTATCTGGTGATGACCATAGGGGATTGATCATTATTTGTAGAGCCAAAATTATTTTATTTATGAAGACTCATGGATGTAACTTTCCAATGTAACAATGTAAACTAGCCCCTTATAGCAATTATAATCTGGTGAACAATAACAATGACTCACCTGGGATATTTTAACATGCGTCACCCACTTACAGAAATCTACAAATGGAGATCTGTGTGAATGCAATTTGTGGTGTAAGCGATGGATATCTGCATTGTGTTCCTTATAATGTATGTGGATGTGTACATGTGTGTGTGTATGCATTAACTGATTCCCATCAATGTATTTATAACATGCTTTCAACAACACACGTTTACAACAAAGTACTATTTAGGGAACACAGGACATAAACAGAACAACTATCAGACAATAAGATACTGGAGAGCTTGCAGGCGGGGTAAGGTTGGTCTGGAGGGGATTTTAGAAGGCCACAGGAGGCCACTAAACGAACATAAAGACTGCTGGTGCTTTCCCCAACCCTCGGTCCTCCTTCAGTCCTCACTAGATGGTCTGATAGCCACTTGTAAACAGCTGTTAGATCCATAATTTTAAGCTCTGGCCGTCGCTGGGGCTAGACAGAGACAGCCTTAGACGTAGCACACCGCCTCCGCACATAAAACACTTTGATGAAGTCAAGGGAGGACCAGATTAGGTTGGGAACAGCGAATAAAAATGTAAATCTGAACGAGAAATTTAGGGTCACGACTGCCATGGTCACTAAAACAGTGCATTCTTTGTTGGAGAAATATGGCGTTTTGAAGTCCAGCGATGTATCAGAGTCATGTATGGTGAGCAAAGACAGAAATCTGGAAGTGTGTGAGTCCAATAAGAACTTCTAAAATTGGACTATCCGTGGAGGATTGTCCTCAGCTGATTATGATCATAAATCTTTTGCTTCCATGGAAATATTCAAGATATATTGCATATACTTTTCGGATGATTTAACCAGTATGCGTTGTCATGCTTGTCACGCATCAATTATCAGGTTGAGTGTGACATATTTAAGATGGTTGTTTTTGCCAAATGTAGAGTTGGTACGCAGGCAGACTATCAGGGGATTCACAGGACGTCCAATTTTTAGATTACAGCTATAAGAATGTATGATACTGCTTCTTATTCATAATGTGCAGAGACCAGACAAAAAAGGAGATAACTTGGACAAAAGCAAGCAGGAAGTTGGATGACCTGGACAGGTCTGAAAATATGGGTCTATTACTTGATTCCAAGAATCGGTTATAATTTCTCATCTGAACTCCATTCAGAAAACAGGCATTTTAAAAGTGGTTTGCTTGTGGTTTTGCAGACAGACCTGACAATGCATGAATTCAGACTTTTTACAAACAGACATAATAATTTGTCATTTTGGCATTATTTTGATCTGTGTATTGCAATTAAATGAGCACAAAATTTGTTTATTCATACCCTTCTGGTAAACCAGATTAATTCAGCCAACGTGTTAATCATGGCTACATCACCAAACGGCCTTTTCAAGCCAAAGAACTTCGAGCTGTCATGCTTATTTTGTCCAGTGCTGCTTCCCAGGCCAATTACACACTGATTCATGTCTTCTGGTGTCCTAATCGGGAATGAGGAGTCTTCAGTCAATGAGTGGGCAGAGTTGGGGAGGGTAGGTGTGTCTGTGTGTGCATGTATGCATGAATGCCAGCATGACAGGGCATTTAGCCATATGTTGGGTGTCTGCCGAGGCCCCGGTGTCGACAGCTCCGTCAACAGAGCATGACCGTTCACTCTGCATTTTATCTGTTGACCGAGGAGGGAGTGATCACCTCTGAGGAGAAAAGCCAGTGTTAAAAAGCCATTAGTCTTGATTAGCTATCTTTGCAATTATTCATTTTAAAATGAGCAAGAACAAATGCTGCCATCTGGTCTGGCAACTGCTGACCGCACAAGTTAAAAAAGACTGAGATACAGAGGAAACTACACACAGGCTGCACTATGAATGGGAGTGCAGAGGGGCAAAAGACCACTGGTACAAAAAAGACAGATGTCAATGTGGTTAGTGGTGTGTAGTTTAGACGCAAAAAAAAGGAAGTTTGTTTAAAATTGTGTTTAAATTTTAATGAGTCTCCAAAGTGAGATAAAGTACAAAATATGAGCAAGTGAGATGGGGTGTTATTGTCTAACTGTATAGCTAATTGGAACCTCTGCAAGTGAGAAATGAAAATGATAAAAGAAATGGAGGAGAAAATAGAGAATAAGATGGTTGGCTGTGATGTTTCCATGTCTGGAACTATTTTTGCCAATGAATAGAAAGTTTAGACAAAACTTTAGACAAAGTATGAGTCAAAGACAAAGACCACCAAAGGAAGCAGAGGTTCAAATGAAAATGGAAAGCACAGTTAAGTACACAGTAAAGACATAAGACAAGTTGGTGAACCATTTGTTCAGTTTTAACCACAGGAGCTGTGCCATGTTGCTGTGCCAAAGTAAGTATGCACTATTGACATGGGCCTTTCAAATAAACAGTTCTAGAAGCCAATTTAAACCTATTACCATGTTAACAAGACAAGATAAATGAGTTTATTATTACTAAATACAACAGGATGATTAAATATATTCCTTTGCTTTCTTGTTGTTATTACATGTTTATACAGTATCAAATATAAGTGCAAAAAGCTTTGGGATAATTGCTGAATAAACTTTGGTTATGACATAATGTGATGAGTTTTCTCAGACACTCCCACTTGTGAGAGCAGGGCCGTTTCTGGACACTTTGGTGCTCTGTTCCAGACATCCTGAGGGGACTCATGTTTTTGTTGTAATATTGTATTGTAATTCCAATAACTGTCTTATACCTCATTTAAAATGTGATATGTAGCAACATTTTAATTGGTTTCACTTTAACAGAACTGTGGAAAGAAATGCACAAATACGTTATAGGTGCATGGCCGATATGCGAAAATACCAAACTAATCATTACTCTATGTATTGAATGCATACACAGACCTCTGTGTATTTGAAATTAATGGAACAATGGAAGGACAATGTCTGATCTGGAACATGTTTTTTTTTTTCCAAAGCAGCACATTTCACCACAGTCGACAAAAACAAAACGTGTCGCAATCACAGAGCTCTGAAAATAGTTTGTTTGGATCACCCTGTGCATTAGATGTGATTCGTGAAGTTAACTTAGCTATCACAGTTGTTTTTGTATTAGCTTCACGATCAAAGATTGGGAACCTCGTGAGTCATAGTTGGCTCTTTGATAGATATTATATTATCCTTAAATAAAAGAGCATACTGGGAAGAAACAAATGAAATTGTAAAAAGATGTAAAATCCCAAAACTTTCTGATTCATGGTAAACTTTCCAAAATACCAACACATGGGAATGACATGTACAATCTGAGGCAGTTAAATTGTGCACTTAAAATGATTTCAACATACTATGAGCACAACCTTGACTGTCTTCTCTGTGATCTGAAAACAGCCAAGTTCAGAAAAACTGTCTGCCTACACAGCAGCCTTTGTTCCTCCGTTCCCCAGGAGTGCTGCACCTTGCTGTTAATGCAAAACCACTTTATTCACACAAAGACTCGAGTCCACCGACAGCAGATACATCATGTTCAGGTCCCTGTCAGCCCATTCTGGACACGGAGGGAGAGAGCTCAAGTCTAAAGAGGGTCAGTCTGTTACAAATTAAATCTGAGTGCAATTTCCTTGGACTTTTAAGGGGAAGTGGGGTGTTTCTGTTTCTCTGACAGTATGTAACACATGCATTGCAGAAATGTATATTTGTCTTCATGTCTAATGACTGACCATGTAAGTGATTAATCATTGTACATTCCTGTCAGCTGTATTTGTGATTCTTCCTGATTGAGTGTGTAAGGCCTCAGGAAAAGGTCCTGTTCACTGTCAGCTTCAAGAGAGACTGCAAAGTGCTGCATGGCCTAAGAAAGTCCTGTGGTGGCACCCATCATAGTGGTCTACCAGTAGAAGGAATAATAGGAGATCAGTGGAGTGTAGGTTTGATTTAAGGGATGGCGATATAGTTTTGTGGTTATTAGATGGACGGGTAATAAATCCTATATCTTTTTTCATCCCATCAGCCTCAGCTGTACTTGCTGTTTAGTGCTAACTGAGAAGTGTTAGCATGCTAATACGCACAACTAAGATGGAGAACATGGTCAACTTTATAACTATCTGATGAAAATAATGCAGTTTTCAGAGCCAGGTATTTCCCTCAAGAGATCGTGGAGACCAAAAACAGAGTAAATGTATAACGACTCCAGATGAATGATGTATATTTTTGTATATCTCGGTTTAGTTGTATATTACTTAGTTTATATTTTAATTGTATTTTATAATTTATATTTTAACATTTTTATTTATTTTATTAATCTAGTTCTATTATTTATTTTGTATTTTATTTTATATTTTTATTTCTTTATCTATTTATAATCTATTTTGACATTGTTTAGGGAGCCTGAGATTTAAGAATTTTGATTACCAGTCATTGCTGATGTAAATTGTTGTGTAATGACAATAAATTCTTGAAATCTTGATGTTGCTCATCTCTGCTGGATGTGTAAATGAGCAACTGTTTGTCAAAGCAAGTTATAAAGTGATGATGTCAGTGTTATGTTCACAACTTGTTTCCACTGCCCAAAGTGGCCAAACTATGACTTCATATGACTTCAAATGTTATTGGTAAAAGTGATACTAGATGTCCTTTATTCACCTTTCTACCAAAACCGTCCAGCGCTTTTTCACCCTCACCCTACAGTGTATGACAATGGTTGTTATTAGTATATGTGTATATTTGATGAGGAGTTATACTTACAGTGCTGCCCAATGAAGACCAGAGGCCCTCCAAAGAGATGACATATTGGTGCTCGTGTCTGCTTTGAGATCAGCAGGAGATTGCTAATGTCATAGTAAAAACAAACCACCTTATCGTGACTGGAATCTATCACTAACACTTTGCCTCTGTTTGGACAAAGTCATGCCCCACGAACGTGAAATAACAGGCTCTTACGTGAGGCTCATGGAGTGTTTCCTTTCCTCATCAGGACCAGATGGCATCAGTCATTAGTTAAGAACTTGATCTCAGCTGGAAATGGTGGATTTCATCATCAAAGTCGACGCCTTATGTGCCTTAGCTACCTGCAGTTGATGACAATGCAACACAGATGCTTCTTAACCCATGAATTAGCCTATATTATTCATTGAAAATATATTCCTGCCCTTCAGTGTTTATTAAAGTGTTAATAATCACCTCTGGGTTGATTTTCCCTGAAGCTACCTGGCTGAACTGTTTATTTAGACACGCTTTTGTATGAAAAAAGTGCTATTAGGAGAGGTGAAACGAACCTAAACTGTGTTGAAGGTGTAAAAGAAAATATGGAAAAGGTAAAGGGAAAAAAAAAACCTTTCAGATGTCGATCAGCATAACATATGAAGCCAGCAGGGACTTGTGTAGGTGTACGTAGCTTGGAGTCCAGGCGTCTGCTGCCAGCTGAGCAAATAACGCCACAGGAGGAAAGCAGAGGGTCGCAGGATGGAAAGTGGAGGAGATGTGGAGGGGATAAAGGAGATTTATACTCGTTGTTTGCATTAGAAGAGATGTCTATGATGTATGGATAGAAGATGGGGTGAGTATAATTCCTGCAGTGTCATGACCATGTACCATAAGGCCTAAAGAACGTGGACAACTAAACATTACAGTCATACCTGCTTGTTGAACATTTCATTTTAAAACCATGAGCATTAATCTCCCGGTAAAACAGCTGCTGCTCTTCTGGGAAGGTTTTCCGCAAGATTTTGGAGCCTGGCTGAACCTGAGCCTCAGCCACAAGGGCATTAGTGAGATTAGCACGGCACCGATGTTGGACGATAAGGCCTGGCTTGCAGTCTGCGTTCCAGTTCATCCCAAAGGTGTTCAGTGGGGTCGAGATCAGGGCTCACACCAAACTTGGGAGACCACTTTATGCTGCTGGTTTTGTGTTCAGGGGTATTGTTATGTTTAAACAGGAGTATGTCGTCTCTCTTGTCCAGAAGGAAAAGGTGGGTGGGTAGGGTGTGAACAAACTTTCAGCCATGTAGTATGTGTAAAGAAATGAGGAAATCACTTCACCCCCTGACGTAGCTTTTTTTATGACATCTGCAAAATGTGGCACCATCTATATGTATATAAAAAAAAAACACAGTTGATCAATATTAATACACTAAACAGAATATTTTATTCAGTGAGGCAAGTTTTGTTTAAATTTATATCTAAATCTTAAAAAATCTTGCACTCTTGACTTGCAACAGGTCAAATCAGTATGTAGTGAGAAGATTAATGTCTCTGTAACGATCATAAATATTCTGGATCAAGCTGTAGACTGCAGCTGTAGGCAGCTCCCTGATTTGAGTGAGGATAATGAACAAATGTGGTCATTGTACCTTCCTTGGATAAAAAAGTGTAATTTGTCATCTGTTAGTAGTGTAAAACTCAGCCACACCTCTTAAAGCTGTCAGGCTGATTAGAGAGGATTTTTGCAATAGTTATTGGCTCTTAACACTCAATTAACACAGTTATTGTGATGATTTATTTACAAACAATAACTCGTGACCTATCATGCTAGTACATTATATTTATTTTGGGAGGATGAAGGGAGCATCGGGTGTGTATACCAGAACAAAGATCATAGTAATTTGATACATGAATTACACCAATTTACGCTCTCTCTTAGGTCCTACAGCGCTGCCAAGACGCATTTCACCAGGTACAGTTCATTACACACATGATGTGTATATAAAATGATGAGACCAGAAAGTTTCCTAAGCAACATATATGCACACAGATGTCCAAACTTACATCAATAATTTGATGTGGCACTGTAAACATTGATAGTAAAACCACTGTGGACTTTATTTGAAAGTGACGGAGGCACCAAAAACATCTTTCTGTCTCAGTGTAGGCAGCAGCAACAGTAAAGATGAGGTGTGATTGTAACAATTTTTATATTTTATTTTCAGAATTGGTGCAGCTATTCACTGTTTTTTTGTACCTCAGAGCAGAGTGGTTGAACTTTTTTAGACAAATATTAAATGCTACAGTTTGGACATCATGGAATATGTTCCAAAAGTTAAAAAAGTGATTCGATTATAGTCCTGGATGGTAGCATAGTGTAGAATGAAAATTAGAGCCCAGTAGAATAAAGTTACCTGTTTTTAATTTCAGTGTACCAGACAGGGAGTCTGTTTACCTGCACAGTGTTTATTAAAGGACCTGGAATCCCCCTGCTGAACAACAAAAGGTGGACGTGTGCATGTGCAAGTGAGCAGTGTGTGTGTGTGTCTACATGCAACTGCGCTCCAGCTCAGCAGCTTGTTGTCTCAGTGTACCTTCATTTAGGTGTGACTGGCTCTGTTTGGAGCACTGGCCTCCCGCTCCCTCCCAGCTCAGGAGAGCAAGAGTGAGTCAGGGAGCAGCCCCGACCTCCGGCGCTCAATGCGGAAACAATGGCGACGCGCCTCAGGGTGACAGCGGGAGACAGGAACAGGCACAAACACAGGAACTGTCCATTCTGCCACTGAGACAGACCTGCAGAGGCCTGAGAATCTGGAGGAGGACCCGTCTCTCGCTCTCTCGCTCTCTCTCTCTCTTTCGATATGCCCTAATATGACAAAAAAGTAATACACTTGATTGTGTGCTGTTATTAGCCAGTGGTCCCAAAGGGAGACGCTCCGAGCGCCACAGAGTCGTAGGGAATGAGACAGGGATATTTTAGCATACAATGATGGTCTCGTTCCACTCATACACCTTTCAGAAGCTTCATTTTAAAATAAAATAATCAATTGGTTATTACAGTCTCCACATGTTGGCATGGTAACATTTTCTAAATAGCACTAAATACAATGTAAAGCTGAGGCTAATGGGAATGCTTCTATTTTCACAGGTATTTGGTCATAAAATAAAATACTGGACACGCCGCCATGGCAAGAGTTCATAGCAATTTGCTGATTTAGTGACCTAAATCCATAATTTTAGGTATAGTGAGAAAGCGGTCTCCACGGCAGACTAAATCTGACTTAATGAGAGATGTTTCTGAATTCTAAACTCTGTGAATGAACATGTTGTGAAATGCACATTATGTGTATATTTTTGAGTACCCTGATTATGTATTTATCCATGTAAAAGCGTGTTAGGTTTTTTCCATCTGGAGTACTCCAGTAGAAACCAGGATAGTGTGACATGTAAACACTTTATCCAGGTTTCTGTTCATTCTCTGTTTTCTCTCTGACATACCTGCACACCTGATCAGAAACCAGGATGCTGTCAGAAGCATGTATAGGAGGACATTGCTAACCATGTTTCACATGTTCCAGTGTTAACATCATATCCCAAAAAAGATCAAACTCAAGACTGTGATACTAGTGTACATGTAAAAATGACATCTCAATGATGAACTAGAAATGCAATAAAGTCATTTCAAGGCCTTTCTTAAAAAGCTATTAAAAACAGGCTGGTCTGTCAAAGGTCCTTACAGATAACAAAGGACAGAAAACAAAAAGTTGAACCATACAGTATCTTTCATGTGTATGTGTGTGTGGGCGTAGATGGAAATACCAGGCAATACCCCGTCAGTTCATGGCAGAAATAATGAATGACAGGCTGCAGCTGATAGTTAAAGTGGGTGTAGTCTGGGCTGAACAAATGGGCCTTGAGTATGGACCAAAATACCAAGATTGTATCTGATTCCTTGAAAATACACCAGGTTGTGGAAATCAGCTCCTCAAACTTTATTTGACCCGGACAAAGGAAAACTTTCAACACTTACAATAAACCAGAGCAGCACATAAAACCACACTGTTACATATACTGGTGATTTTTACTCATACAGGGAATAATACATCTTTTGTTTAAGATAATAGTATTGATATTGTTTCATAATGTAAAATATCATAAGAAAATTGTAACATGTCAATAACCAATGTGATTTCATTGTCACTAACTAAAGGTTTTTAAACCAGTGGTAGATAGTAGATATTATTTTTTGGGTGATTTCATGGATGTCATCTCCTCATTAATACATGTCAAATATATTCAAATATATCAACTTAACCACAACCCTGATTTCAACACATCCCACACACACAGCTTCTGTGCAGTTGCTGTTATTTGTTCTCATAAATTATTTTTAAAATGGGACTATTGACTTAAAGAAGATGAATAATTGCACAGTTTTATGTTCAGTAATTATCTGCTCATTCTGACCAAATGAAAATACACTTTAAATGACCTATAGCCAATCTTAGCTTAATTCATCTCACACACAGCTTTATAAAGCGGTATTAAAGACATACATTAATCATCCTTGTATAGATCCTGTGTTACCTTGATATTCTTCTCCCCCAAGGCCACAGTTATTTAGGGGCAGATGCCTTTTAAAAAATGAATGTGTGCTGACCTCATTAGTCAACAGCTTTTTCTCCGTATCATGGGAACTGGAATTTAAAAAAGTGTGTGCAGTTTAACTTCTGTCTTTAAAAATAATGAGGTATTAATTTACACATGAAGCATTTGATTTTCCATTTGGTCCTTTCAACAATCAGCTGCACTGTCTCATTAATGTTGGGTTCTGGGAGAGCCGACATGCTTTTGAGGAATTATTTTCTGGCAGAGATTTCTATTACTCATGGACTATGTCAAATCAACAGTAAGCAGAGTGTAAAATAATGCTTCTGCTGAAATTTGACCCGTTCATGGTGAACTCAGGGAAACCAAATGAGGGCTTGACATTTATTACAGTAAATTACCTCACCTACATTACCTAAATTGTGGACAATTCTGCTAGACGGTAAGATACCCAGAGAACAGTGGTTTTATCCACTGGCACTGACTGCAAGCTAATAGGAAACAAAATTAATTTCACATTCTCATATGCCGTAAAAACGTTGTCTAAGACGGTGCTGTGAGATAATGCCACCTTGCACAGTGTGACTTGAGGTCTTAAAACTAGCATTAAACCTGCATTAACTTATTTTTTGATAAACATCCACTCTCCTTTTAGCTCTATTCCTGTTTCCACCAACTTGAGGGAAATACCTGGTTCTTTAGGTGCTAAATGGTCCACCATGCTCACCAGCTAGAGCCTAACTTTGTCTGGTTGGGTAGTGTACAGGCTTTTTAAAGCATTCTAGCTAAAAAT
The DNA here is from genome assembly GCA_023238725.1 of Scortum barcoo. Taxonomy (NCBI): domain Eukaryota; kingdom Metazoa; phylum Chordata; class Actinopteri; order Centrarchiformes; family Terapontidae; genus Scortum; species Scortum barcoo. Next base: position 9,217,493 of record CM041553.1, on the reverse strand, counting down.
AAATATATATATATATTTTTTTTAACCCGCTAATTTGCTGTTTGGCCCCAAAGGCAAATCAGTGACATTAAAGAAGCTAAAAAGTATTATAGAGCTGAGGGGAATTGCTGAGTCACATGATCTCTGGGTTCATGACTAAGAACAAAACTATTTCCATTGTTAATAAACCACCACAGTTGAAGGCCAACAATTTTTAACCAGTTTTATATTGGTTTAGTTAGACAGGGTTATGTTGAGGAATAAAGTAAGACATGGCTTCTATGAGATTTACACAGAAAAAAAAAAAAAAAAAAGCAACCAATCCAGGAAATTGCACAACCTGCAAACACGGTTGTAAAAAGTTTTCATGTAAACACTGCAGCAATTAAAGTCAAATGTGGCACATTTTGATGTAGAAACCATCCCAGTGAGAGTTCTCCAAATTGTATTTTATCTGGCCTACACTGCCAGCATGTACGCAGCGAGGAAAGAGATTAGCGGGAGGCACCTTTGATAAAAAAACACAAAAACACAGGAACTCTTTCACATCCTATGGAGCTAAAAATGTATGCTGCCATGGTATTGCCTACATTGTTTGAGTTCTCGTTGTATTTCATTACCTGTTCTACATGTAGAATAGCTCGTGGTCTATTTGCACTGTTTATACACACTGTATACTTCTCATAAACTATAGTTTACACAATGGTGCTGCTGATAGTGATACGATTGAGCTATAAACCTGCCAACCGTTGATATACGCCAAAACACTGACTTCCTGCCTCACTCATTGTGCTGTATTCAAGGTAAGTACTGGAAACCTCGAGGGGCAGCGCTACAATAACTGACCAGATTACATCACTCAGCACCCGACGGGCACCTACCACAGCACCTCACCCTACCCTCACACCCTCCTGCTACCTCCCTCCCTCATCTAGTAATGTGACATTGTTCAGTATTGATGAGATTGACCTTGAGGAAATCCTCCGCAGCTCTGTAGTGGAGACGGCAGTCTGGAGAGTGCTGCCAAGGTAAACACAGTTAATCAGCCAGTGAGTCTCCTCTGTGCCCATCTGACACCTGTCTGATGAGGAAGAGGGCCGTTCTCACCTATCAGCAATCAGGAACGTGAACCTGAATGGGGAACGGCACCAGGAACACTGGGGACATAATGTTGAGAGCAGTGTAGCCTACCTCCCTCCATCCTGTATTAGTCTCTGAGGCCGAGGCTGAGTCGCGTTCTTCTTTTCAGCAGGAACCCCCCGCTGGGTGAGGCTTCGCTTTCAAAGAATTCAAATGTGCAGCGTGGCCCACAAGGCTTTCTATAGGTCGGGTGTGAGAACCGGTCCTGCATGCTGGCTTCAGCGTGTGTTTCAGGGAGGGAAAATTGTACGACAAAGATTCAGTTCAGCTGCGAGAGGTACAGCCCAGCAGGTCCAAGTGGTGCAAACGTTTTACACATTAACCCCTGCACTTTGCTGGGTTCCCTGTGAGGGTGTTAATGCAATGTGTTGTAAACAGGTCGTCTGTCATATGTATTTGAAGACCTAATTAACCTTATAAGGATATGTGGAGCATATATCCAATCCAGGATCATTTACAAATACTAAATCCAAATAGGGAAGACTCTCTTCTGCTGTGTGCACATTTTCCCTTTTCTTTAATAGAGATACATGTTTAAATGTCCCACCGGTGCTATCTAAATATTCAGATGCAAAAATAGAACATTTTTGTTGTGGATTCCCTCGTGAAAGAATGCTGTGCTGTTCAAGAAAAAAGGAGATTTTGGGTCTGGTTCAAAGGAGGGAATATTTGGGCTCCGTGAATCAAACTAGGAGACATTTCACCCCAGAACACAATGGATGTTGTGATGCAGCTTATCCATTGTCCATTGTCAGATTCCCCCAGTCTCACCCTATGTTACCCCACAACACATCCCCTCCACTATTACTGGAAAAAACATTGGGCGAACCAGTGAATCCCTAACTCTTTTTGTTTTCAAAAACATCCCACTAGTGAGATCTTAGTGTGGCCCTGGCCGGCATTGCCAGGATGGTTGGACTCGACGCTCCATAAAAACAATTGATGAAATAGAAAATGTGCAGCGTGCAGCGTGTCCAAGAACATGGCTTCCCAAACTAGTGGGGATTACAGAACACATCTCCCACTCTGCCTTATTCTTTTTCTTTAAAAGAAAGGATCTTTTCTCTCTGTAGACAGATTGTATATATTATGGCGCTCTAGCACCCTATAAAAAAGAACTGGGTGTTTGTTGGGTTAGCAGGGATCAGCTGAATTTCCTGTCTTTTGCTGCTTTTAACCAAATGTTACTGTTTTCACTTACAAAATAGGATTTCCCATCACTAACATATAAGACCTCTAATCAGACTTAAGGTTTGTCCCGACTCCATGTGTTTCAGATTTCGTTGGAGACACAGTAGATAACAGATATTAAGTGGATCAGTGGATGTCGGGGGGGTGAAAAATCTACAGCTCAGCAAAGTATCCTCTTCACAACTGGAACTTTCTGGGTTACAAAAAAATAAAGAATAAAAAAAATCTGTTCAGTGATTAAATATGCTCACTGTTTCATGACTGGAGAGTATACTGCTAAGCTGCTCTACGTTCAAGATTGGGTTTAGCTTGGACAAAATGTTAATTTAATAATTTTAAAAAATAATATGTTCAGTATGAAGTTTATTCTAAAAAGCTACACAAAACTGTTCCATGCTGAAAAGAAAGAACTGTAAATGCATGTGACAGTAAAATCCCACTGCACCATGACTGAGTCAACCTACAGAGCTTTGTCTGTAGCATAACCTCATAGCCCATAGTTCAGTGATGTCTAATTGGAGCGCACAGTAAAAATATGACTATTCATTTCCCTCATCTCATTATCTTGCCTCCTTCATCCCCCCCATCCTGCCCTACCATCCACCTGCACATTCTAACGAGGTGATCGCAGCACTCAAATACATTAAACTGTGATCACATTGCATGCCTGCCCCATGTGTACACTTTCCTCTCTTTGTTAGGCCACAGCCTCGCACACACATGGAGGCCCGGGCTGCTTCCTGCAGGCGAACGCAGGGACGTGTGTTTCTAATTATAAACCCGGTGCAGGGTTAAGCACTCTCTCTGCAGGCCACCACAGCCACCAGGATTTATGGTACCAAGGTGCAGGGCTCCCACCCCCTGAAACCCACCAGAGACCCAAAGCTGTTCACTTTCTGGAGCTATAAATCAGAAAAGTATGGCCAGTAGCTGCCACTCTAATGCAAACCAATACTGTTGTGTCCTGCAGAAGGTGAGAAAACAAAGCTGCTCCTTGCACTCTTGTTAGATAAATGTGTCACTTTAATGCCTTTAATCTTGTGGGCTTCTCAAATGTGAAACGTTATCTTTCGTATCTTATTCCATCTCACAATGCCAACATTTGGTCACTCCTGTCTGTGTCATGCCAGAGTCCTGCACAGAATGAGAGAGAAAGAGGAATAAGTATCTCAGTCAGCAGGTGCAGATAGTCCAGAAATGTCCTTCAGTAGCTTCATAATTCAGCTGTTAATATCTGATATGATCAGTTATTTTGATCAACTGGAAATATGCTAAAGAAAAACAAACAGGAGTACTACTTTAGTTTTCTATATGCCAGAAAAAGTTGAGACCAAACACAAAATCTATGACTGCACGTGACTGTTGGTCCTGTAAGGGTGACAGTACATCATTTCCCAAACAACTTGCCCATGCAATTTTTGTCACTGAAATCTCTGCACTTGGTATCAAAGGAGAGGTTGGTTTCTATTTGATTTTCAGCATGGACTTAAGTAAAATCAGCTGATACCTAAAAGCTATAGTTCAAGATTTGGGAAATACACGGGAAGGTTAGGCATTAAAATCGACACCACTCTCATGTCTGAGTGCTAAGTATGAAGCTTGAGAGGGATGGACAATTAGCCTAGCTTAGCATGAGGCTCGAAGTAAACGGAAACAGCAAGCCTTGCTCGTCTCTTGGCTTTAGCTTCAGAGTTAACATACAAACATGAAATCATTTAACTCTCAGTAAGAAAGAAAAGGAGAACGTTTTCTGAAAATGTCAAACTATTCATTATACTCATTGTATTGTTTTGATATGTCACACAGATGTTGTGTTAAACTGAGCAGATTAAACTAGTCTTTCAGACTGCAGGCATATGTTACCATAAAAATAATACATATTTTTAGGTCACATTAGTCACTGAGGAAATGAGCCATACATTTTGACAATGGAAGGCCAGGAATGCCAAGGACATACAGTTTAGTATAACTGGTCAAGGTCAAACAGCAAATGTAACTTAACAAAAAAAAAAAAATTGAATGCCTGCAATTTTGCTACTATCCTTAAACCTTATGTCTCATCTAAAACTTGAGCAATGCCAAAATAAATCCAACTCTGGATTATTTTATCTTGAGTCTTTTGATTATTAAAAACAAGAGGAAATCCCTCACAGACAGGAAGGTTTCCCTTTTGTGTAATAAAGATCCAGAAAATTGTGCCAAAAACAATCTGGAATGTGGTAAACAATGTGGAGGAACAAACTACTTCCACGATAAATGTGTGAATAACAGGACCTGGCATGGCTGGACGGTTGGTCACAGCAGTGTCATGCAAACCCCAGGGAGCAATGGCCTGAGTTTAGCAGTTACAGTGAGTGATACAAACATGATGGCATCCAGGTTGCACTGTGATAAGCGCCTCTTTGGGGGAACACAAGCCGCCCTGCATACTTAAGAGTCTGACACACCAGTTCTTAAAAGCTGCATGCACCTTCCTACATATTGTTAATGACTAATGAGTCAGAGAAAAGCAGCCAGAATCTTCATAAACACAGGAAATTGTGTTGAATATAAAAGCAAAATCACTCAGGCAGCAATGGAGTCGAGGTCAATGCAATATTGTTGATCATAGGAAGCTCGTCTCGGTTATTAACAATGACAAAAACAAACAGAGGTGGGTCTGTAGTCGGACGCTCTGGAGCAGGACAGCAACAAGTAGAAGTGGGGCTTTCCTACGATGGAGCAGGGCTCTCCGGGGCCCTTCAAGACATGAAAGAAGTCCTCTGGGTTGCCAGAATCCCTTTCAATACACGGAGGTTTTGCAGAGGAAAAAACTCCAGTTCAGGACCTTTGTTCCTTTGTTCATGTTCTCAAGTGTTCTTTTGGGAGCCCATAGGTGAACTGAGGGTGTTCTTTATCTAGGGCGTGACTGCAGCCACACAATAACATCCAGTTCAATACTTATCTGCTGGACGTCCCAGGCTGAGTAGATGTATAGATTAAAAGATGGTAATGTAAACAGCAGGCCATAGGAAGACAAACCACACAAAACATGACAGTGACATGTAAACCGGACAGTTCCTCTCCATTGTCACCTGGTGCCAGAGCAGGACATGTGTTTATGTCTTAGCATCCGTAGCATCAAACCAAAGAGGCAATAAAACCCAAAGAATGCAGTGATATAACTTTAAGTGGCAAACAATGATGAGGGTCAACAGTTGGGGATGAGGGTAGTTCCTGCAGAGTTTGGAGAGGTTATATATTTTATTATAGCATATAATATTCATATACCAGGCAAAGGGAGCAAGTTAGTGACTGGAAAACTCACCTGTGCAGATTAGAAAGTGAACCACTGCTCCATATGCATTGCTGACCCAGGTCACTGACACTCTACTCAGCTGCTAAATGAAATTACGGGAGCGATTTGTGAGGTACATTGCATGGAATAAAGTGACACCTGGCGGTATAAATAACACACTACAGAACAAAGTGTGGTGGATGAGTGGGGATCATTGAGCTCCATGCAAATTATTGAGTACAGATATGAATCAAATTGTATATAGAGGTTATATATATCTTTATTTACAGTCAATGGTATTGATAATAAAGACTCTGTCTGCAGATAGATTTTAATATTGCTTTTTTTAAAAAAGCGCTACAGCAGTTTATTTCAATGGACGCATCTTCACCCACAGATAATCCATATGGACTCTCTGCGATGATAAAGATGAACCAGGTTGTATTAATTAGGACAATTATCAAGCTAAATGCCAGGCTCTGTAAAATGAGAAATGAACCTTTTGCATGGCGAGAAAATAAATCTCGAGAAATGAGAAGAAGAGAAATAAGGCATTTGCAGCAAAGTGTGTCATTTGTAGTGCATCATGCATGCAGTTCAAAGAGACCCATCAGCCATATTTTCACACACATGTATCCGTTTTCATTTAGGCGTGAGTGGCTGACAATTCTCACCAGCAAAGTTTAAAACTACTTTGTCTCAAATGATGCAGACTACATCTCCCACCACACAGCCACGGGACCGGCTGGACGTGTAATCAACACATGCTGCTGAGGAGGCCCGCCTGTTTTCTGCAGTGCTAAATGTGATTGGTCTAAAATCCTCACATCTGTCCAATCAGCGCGCCCCTTCTATGCGGGCTGAACTGCGATTGGCTCGTTGTTGTAGTAACCGCGCCCCCCTGAACATCCTTCTGTCCTGTGACGTGCTGTGAAGGCGGCGTTTTAACGAGGTAAAGCAGCCTTTTATTTTCATTTTCCGAACATACGGTGATAATACACTGTGTGTGTGAGTGTGTTAGGGTGTTTTTTTCAAAGTGTATATATGTGGTGTGAAGAAACTGTAGGTGCTGGAGAGCACTTGCATAATACTGAAGACGTGCAGTGTCAGTTTTGTAACTGTCCAGCAGTCATCTATTAACTTCAGCTTGTTTCTATTTAAAGGCCATGTATTTGACAAAAACAGGGTTAGGGTTATTATGGTAATGTTTAAGAGCAGCAATGCAGTAATTGTTTCCTTTAAATGTTGCAGTTATATAAATGCAATATGCACTTTAGGTTTGATCAGGTAACACTGGTGAGTTATTAGTGACTCATGTTGTGTGACTAGGAAAGTCTTCAAGTGCTCAGTTATCCTTCAGAGATTTACCTTGCTGGCATTTGTTACTAAGTAGAGTTGATTTATCTTCAGCAGTCATCTTTGTATGTATGCATGTATCTAAAGATTGTAGTCCTGATGTTTTAATTCCCAGCTTTTTGTCTCCACTGTTGCACTGACACACATCACAAGTCTCTCTGCACGAATCATGTTGTCTCATATCATGCATTTATGTATCACACTTGATGGATGTATCCTCTCTCCTGCTTTCCTAAAGTGAAAATATTTTAAGATGACCAGCGAGATGGAGACCCAGGTGACACCCGAGGCCAAATCCAACGCCGTGGCAAACGGAGGGGCAAGGATCATTGTGGATGGTGATGATGAGGTTCTCGGGTATGGAGGGCTGACGAGTGGTTTGTTGTGGTGCTGGCACATTGCAGGAATGATTTTAAACAACGGCCAACAAGTGTTCATGTCTGCCCCTGCTTTCCTCTCGCTCTTTCTCTCTGTTCCATCAAGCCCAACCGATCTGTCTGAGATGTTAGCCGAGGGGACCAAGGAGTCCCACGACAAAGCAGAGAACTGCCAGTTTGTCAAAGATTTTCTCAGAGGCCGCATCAAGAAGGAGCTGTTTAAGGTTGTCTGTCAAAGCGTTTTGCATTGTTGTTACATAGAGCGTGATGTTGGCAAAAAAAAATCAATCAGCTATATATATATATATCACAGTTTTACTCCATCTGTACTATTTCTGTCTCTGTCACAGTTCCATACCACTAATTCAATTCCCATGACATTCATTTATGTTTTAGGTGTTAATTATATTGCCAAGAAATTATCTGAATTCCTTGTAATATGTATCATTTTATCTGTATCTCTATAAATGTGTCTGTCGCACTTTGTCTCTCTCCTCTTCTGTTACCAGAGGGGCACGGCAGCTCTTTACTTTGTCTACTCGGCCATGGAAGAGAAGATCAAGAAGAACCAAGACCATCTTCACATCGCTCCAATCTAGAGGACTAGGGAGAGCCAGCTCTCAGCTCCCCTCCACAGGCGAGGGTCTCAACTTCTACCAGTTTGAGGGTATCCACAGTCACAAGGGCTTCAAGCAGCTTTACCGAAGCAGGATGAACGAGCTGGAGCTGGACACAGACACCGAGGAGAGGCTTGTGGAGGAGTCCAACCGGGCCTTTGAGTTTAATATGATGGTGAGGGAGCAAGAAGGATTGATGCTAGTTCTGAATAAATGCTAACAAAAATTATCCTAGAAGCTGGGGGGATAAAGCTGTAACAATAGTGTATTTTTATTCTGAAAACAGAGCTCGAAGACGTTGGGAAAACAATCACAGAAGAAGTCCAAGATGCAGTTTTGGGACACAGTCATGCAGAGATCATGGAGGGAGGTGATATCAACAAGTGCCCCTATTATGCAGCAAAAATGGGTAAGATATCCTTGGAAGGGTTTATGTCTAAAAGAAACAATAAATAGGCAACGGTCCCCAGTACAAATATATTTTTTAAGACTTTATCCCTACTGTATATTTATTAATTCATACGTGAATTATCAGGATAGTTGTGTTCCAGCAGCTTTAATGGGGTTTTTTTTGCATAATTTGTTATTTTAAGTGTTAAGTGAAATTTATGAATATCAAAGGTTTCATAATGAAATTAGAGATTACCCCCAAAAATGTAATTTTCTTTTAGAGAAAGCAACTTGTTGTCAATATGTCAACAGACTCCCTCTGTATTTTAAGGATATCAAAGTGATGGAACAAGGTAATAGGCAGCTTGATCTATGTACTTTTAATTGAGCACTCGCAGCAATGAAGTTTACCGCACTGAACACTGAAGAGGTTGAAATCCATGAAATTACTCGGTCATGCTTACAGTCCTCCTGCTTTGTCTCTCCTCATTGCTCTTTTTGTCTGCTCTCCGTCACTCACCTGCTCCATCTCTTCCTCTCTCCAGTTGCCAGTGGAAACCCCACCTATGCAGGCCAGTTAGCCATGATGCTCCTCAAACATCCTCCCCGTCAGGTGGCGCTCTGGGTGGCCCTCCTCGCCGGCTTCGCTGCATGGTACCTCCTGTGAGCTTGTTCCCCCAAGAGCTGAGGTCACTGTGGCATCCTGCCAAACTCTTTCCTCCTCACTTTGACTTGTACTGTCTGAAATGAGGGAAAAATAAAATGGAAACTACAATAATTTTACAATAATGTTCTGTGAGAAACATATGATGCATGTGTGTATTTACATTTTGTGTACCTCAATACCTCAGTTGCAGTATTTATGTCCTCTTATTTTCCCTCAAGAAATGGTATGCCTGTGACACTGCTAATAGCAGTGAAACAGCTTTTGTGATTATGCAGTTGAAGTTTGACCATGAAGAATCAACAGGGACTTTATGTTGCTTTTTCTTTGTATGCAGTATTCACTGGTAATATGCATTTATTCAAGAGACATTTTACCATGTAGAAATATTAAATGTATCCTCTCCTTCCACGTGATTCTTACTTGAATGTATTTAATATAGAAGATGTACAACTGATATACAAATGTGGATATATTTTGTCACGTGTGGTGATTTTACTGTCAGTAAAAAATGGTTTGGAAAGAATTATATAAATAATTAACAACACTGTCTACTTTATTGCTACCAGGTTAATATAAAAGTGACTTGTGACAGCCATACTGACAAATACAGCACAACAGTACAACAGGAACTAAGATAACTCAGTAGCCTCAAACATAAAAATGGCCCATATGCTGTTGTCAGAAATGGAGCCTAAGTGACATAAAATGTGACGTGATTAAAAGTGACTGAATTAAGTAGAATGGAAACACTTTAATTGGGAAGTCAAGATAGCAACTTCTCCAGAAGACTCAACAGTAAATTCAAGAGTGCAGAGTGAGATGACAGTACAGAGACACCACAGGAAGCTGACTGAGATAAAGGATGGAATCAGTAGATGTGATAAGCAGAAGAGAGCTGATGTGTTAAACATGAACATGCAGAAGAACCAGAAAACAAGGTCTACCCTGGACATGAGTCACTTACTGATAGCGTTCACGTTGCTCTGGAGCTCTGGTAGGGCTTTTTCATGCAGCATGTGTGAAGTAGTTAGAAGAAGTATTAATTTATTAGGACATTAGAGAATTTTGGAAACTGATAGTGTGTTCAGTGTGTTGTTACTTCAAAGTGTTGTGTTAGAGATAAGACTTTAAGGTGTTATGGTTATGGTTAGAACAACACCGAGGGCAAAGTTGGGGTGATGCGTTTCAGTGTGGTGGTTAAAGCTATGTAATTCATTTTGTCAACTGTGTGTGAGAGAATGTGAAAAGATTTAACATGAAATAAAACAACAACAAAAAACACTCCCTTGAATTAGCAACATTGTTAGCCTTGATCAAACTACTCATTACTGTCATTTGCCAAAGTCTTCATTTAATGAAGATTTACTTAAGAATAGAGCTACAATGTTTAAAATGCTAAGAGTCAGTTTGTTAGATGATTTTAGATGCCTGCAATAATCCAAATGTCACTACAATATAAAAAAATAAAAAGCTTATACTGTATATGAGCTTGAGAACTAAATCCACAGGTCCCCTGCTCAAGTTGCCTTGCAGTGGCATTTAATTTTTCCTTAGATACTACTCAATATTCTGAAAAATAAATTTATTTGCTGTCTGAGAGTGTGAATAGAATATATGCCACTCATGTGTCTGTGCGTCACGTATGGAGCTGGTGCCAGGCAGTGATTAACTTCAAGTTCAAACATTGTACTACTAATTCCTCTAAGACTTACTGATAAACACATATCTTGTTTGTTTAATCAGGGCACAAATAGTAATGTAAAAATGATGATGGGAAGTCATGTTGAGTTACTCCATTTGTAGTCTCCAGTCCAGGACGACCTGGATGATAACATCAGGGTTATTTTCTCAGACTTTAAAAATCTTCCCCAAAGCTGTACGACAACATTACACAGACAGAGCAGTCTGCCTGTGTGGCAATTTCAATTTCATAAAGGGGAAGAATCTATTTTACACATCAAACATCCACTACAGGGACCACTGCAAAGTGAAAAAAGTTTAAAAATGCCTCCTATGGCTGCAAAGAGAGACAAACTATTGGTCGGGGCTGAAAACCACAAGTTTGCTTGATGCCAGCAGCTTGAGGCAACACCAGCTGCTATAATCAGTAGTAATATTGCTTCTTAAAATACAGCCAATTTGACAGTGTATGACGGTGATCTGAGGCTTTTTGTTTTATTTTGCACTGTAATGTGCAGCTCTGATGTTCCAACAGTACTCTTTATGGTCCAGCATGCAGCTGAGTCAATGCCATCAAGGTGCACAACTAGTCGTGAACCTCCATTGTGTCGTCAGAGCTTACCATAGCAGCTCGTTAGTGTTTGTTCTGTCTAGAGCTCCGATCAAATTATAAAAGTGCCTTTCATGCATGTCTATTCCCTGACTTTCCTCCTCAGGACTCCAGGCTGAAGAATTTCATTCACCAGGTAAATGGAAGATCACAAAAAAAAAGAAACAACAGACATGTTTCAGTCTCCTCTTATTGAAAGTGACTGTATCTTTTGTGTTGCTGACTCTCGTCTCTTTTCAGAAACTGGTAATATGAGGTTGATGGGAGGAGCCAGCCGCTGTGCTGGTGGACTGGAAATGAAACTCTACAATGATTGGAAGCCAGTGGATGACATTTTGTTTGACTGGAACCTGAGAACAGCCGCTGTGGTGTGTAGACAGCTGGACTGCGGATCTGTTTTGTCTGCAAAAATCAAACGCAGTTACTTAAGACATGTATGGAAGATAAAAGCTTCCAGTGTTCAGTCTGGATCTGCACTGAGAGACGATGAACCAAAGATGCCCCAGTCTTCCACCTCCAGCTTAGAGATCACCTGCTCAGGTAACACCAGCATTAACAATAACCAAGATGGTTATCTCTAAAAATCTAGACACAGTAAAACATACATCAAATTATCATAATTATTCATGATAATGATAATAATTTCTAAACAATTTGGAAATGGAAATTTACTGGGGAGAACTACTTTATTTGATGTCAATTATGGGGAATCTGGAGTTCTAAGAAAGTTATATGACTTTAATTGGCTAAAAGAATTTCTTTAAAAGAACTGCTCCTCTAAGCTTTTTTTGCTTGCTTGCTTGTAGACAGTAGGGAAAGAAGAAGTAAGGTCCTGTGTCTAACTAAACGTAGCAATACAATATGCAAAATGCAATATAAATATGTGGTACTGCCATCCATACAGCCACAACTGCAGATTAACACAGCACTGCGAAACAAGAAACAACAAAATGGCAAAAAGTACTGCAGGACTACATATATATATATATACACACACACACACATATATATCTCTTCTGGTTTGTTTGTCAATGTTTTTCCAGTTAAAATCTTGTTCATTGCCTGCAACACTGTCCATACACTTTCTTTCTCCCTGTCCAGAGTCTGTCAGGCTAGTGAATGGGACTACTCTGTGTTCAGGCAGACTGGAGGTCAACGCTAACCATTTGTGGTCCTCAGTCTGTAAAAACAATTTTGACTGGCAGAATGCGGAGGTGGTATGCAGAGAGCTCGGCTGTGGGGCTCCTTCAGAACTCCAGTTGGTGCTGCATGAAAACATAAAGGCTCCTGTGTGGACAAAAGACTTCCAGTGCAGAGGCAACGAGTCCAGTGTCCTGGACTGTGAAAGCTATGAGTCGACTACAAACACCTGCTCATCCATACGACTCACCTGCTCAGGTAAAGGAGAGGCTCCAGTGTTGACATGCTCTGTTGTGATGAATGTCACTTAATCTCTCTCAGTGATTATTTTCTTTAGAAAACAATCTCACTGAGGTCCATTTAGTAGCTTTTTGATCAAGAGCTTGATCATGAGGAGGATCACATCATATGATCTTCATCAGCACATGGTGTTTGCCTAGTTTTAATCAAAGATATATGAATTTATTTTTTGTCTCAGCACCTCAGGACTTCTTATCCATATTGGCATACAAGTTGGGATTCAACGTTCATTCTTGACTGAGGAAACAGTAGTTGACAAAACAAGGTCCATTTAGTAGCTATTCTGGAGCTTTAAATCATATCACATGGACAATAAGTCCTTTAAGTGGTTAGTAAATGACAAAGCATGATTAGGCTTTACTTTGGCTTCACTTAGTTACTGAGATATTTCAGTCCAAAAAGGCGAACCAAGTGACTTTACAGTCCACAGAGCCACGTCACTGGCACAGCTACAAATGAAAATCTGAAAAGGTATAATCCTGTGATGACAGGGCAACCTTTTGTGCTGATGAATGCCGTGTGCTCTAATGAAACGCTTCAGAAGAACTTGCACATTAAGACTCAACTGAAAGCTGGTTATTTTTTTTTTTCTGTCTCTATTCAGAGCCTGATAATATCAGGTTGGTAGATGGGGGCAGCCGCTGTGCTGGTGCACTTGAAATGAAACTCCAGGATGACTGGAAACCAGTGGATGTCTCAAGGGTGGACCTGAGGTCAGCAGAATTGGTGTGTAGACAGCTGAAATGTGGCTCGGCTGTTTCGACTGAAAAAAAAAATTCTGTAGGAAAATCTGTGTGGGGGATCATTTCAGCTCATTCTGGATCTGCACTGAGGGAGCACATAGCGACGAGGCCCTGGCACTCAACAACCAGCCTGAAGATAAGCTGCTCAGGTAACACATTCAGTGACGACGGCCACAATGGTAATCTTTACAGTTATTCATCACAGTGACAGCCTGAGGTTTTACTGAACTTTACTGTAAAGTCATCCAGGGCAATGTCCATTATTCTTTCAAACTAAACAAGTTAGCAGGACACTATTGTCAAGCATTTGGCCCAGGATTCCAGTGTTTAGGTGGACAGACAGAGTTCTGAGTTTCATAACAAAATGAAGACATGCTGGTTGCTGTTGCTTGCTGCTCCGCTCCATCATCCATCACCCTTTGTCTTTACAGACCTGCTGTTTCAGCCAGTGATTTCCATCTCTCCCTTCATCGACGGGGTCCAGGAGGCCTCCGACTTCACTATCAGCTGCTCCATCAAACCACAGTACCCAGGAGGCTCTTTCCAGCTCGTCTTCACCTCCTCTAACACAGTGCACAACTACACCCAGAAAGCTGTCAATCACACAGCCCGCTTCCTGTTTCCTGCTGCAGACTTTGACCACCAAGGGAACTACAGCTGTGTTTATCACATCTACGTTTTCTCTCATAACTTCTCCTCAGAGAGCCAGTCACTCTCCCTCACTATTTCAGGTAACATGAAGAGAAGTGTAAAACTGAATCAGACAGGGACGCAGTTACAGTGTAACATTTTAAACCACACTGATGAGGTTGGGTCATTTAAAAAAAAAAAAAAAAAAAAAGGAGAAAAAAAGTGCTTAAATAAACTCCACTGCCACTGGGAATAACTCTGAATCAGGTAATAACTATTTTACAGCATTTATATTTTGTTAACATTTCAACAAAACAGAAGGGATTACCAAGATAATCAGCAGGATTTAATTTGTTCTCTTAAATCCAACTACCTGCAGATTTATTGATTTATTGACAACAGATACTCATTTAATAAGACAGCAGTACAGTAGTACAAAGGAACTTCAATTCTGTGATATGACGGGTTAATGGCGTCTTATTTCTAAAGGCTGTTGTACTCAAAATATTATATCTGATGTGATTGTTGTGAATCTGTTGCAGCCTCTCTACCTGTTTTCATCATAAGACTTGCGGGCCTCCTGCTGACTTTCACAGTGTTGTCTGCCACTTATTTCCACAAAAAGGTACTATACATGTGATTATTCAAAAGAAGATTTGGGTCAAAGTGCTCACAGTGTATGAATGATGTAGTAATTTAAGACTTCTGCTGCCATATCTTTCCAGGCCACTAGAGGGCAACAGCCAGTTGGCCATGAAAACATTGAGCTGGACTATCATAACCTTGGTGTTTCAGGAACTGAAGTTGGGCCAGAATTAGAGGTAGGGGCCCAGGAAACAGATCTCTGAGAAGCTCATTTGGCATCCAAATGGATTATTCAAGTGATCTCTTCTGTCATCTTGGTCAGCCAGACGATGGCTCTTCTTCCTCCGCAGGCTGCAGAGGCTCAACATGGACTTCAAGGATACTCTGCAAGCTTCTACAGGCGCACCATAGAGAGTATCCTGACTGGCTGACCGAACCACCAGGCTCAGGGAAGCTTCATCCTGCAGACCATAAGACTTTTAAACTCTGTTCCACAGCACCACCACTTTTTAACAACTCCATCACTTCTATTGTATATATATTTTTCTGTCGTATATATTTTATTGTATATCTCTTTTAGTTCTATATTACTTAGTTTATATTTTATATGTATAACTTATATTTAATGTCTTTATGTATTTTATTACTTTAGTATATTCTTTATTTTAAATTTTATTTTATATTTTTATTTCTTAATCTAATTTTTTGTTAAGTGTCTATTCTTGTTTATATTTCTTTAGCATTGTTTGGGGAGCCTGGGATTTAAGAATTTCATTACCAATGATTGCCGATGTAAATTGTTGTGTAATGACAATAAATTCTTGAATCTAGTCAAAGACATTGCACTCACAGAAATGTTTATACTCAGTTTTGCATTGATTGCTCCCCTGTAACGTTGCCAGACTTATGATGGACGGTAAAAAAAAAAAGGGTTTAAAACCGATGCAGCAGAACCAAAGATATTGTCATTTTCATTTCACACACGCTCTTCTTCCTTATGAAACCCTGAAAACTACAGTGTCCATGATACAGCTCAACTGCCATTAGTTCAGTCAAAGATTTGGGTGTGTTATGATGATAGCAGCTTATGTAGCCTTGATCCTCCAGCCCCAAGCAGACATGAGGAGCTAAAGAGGTCTGGTAAGAGCTAAATTCTTTCTAACTCCACAACCTCATAATTTATTCAATTTCCAAACTTGTAGTCTTCACTGCCAAACAACCAAATTCATCAGATGTCTGCCTGTAAAACATTATGACAACCTCACCTGTGAGGACAAGAGGACTTTGATTTTATTTTACCATTTTCTGCTTCACACATGAAGTCACTGTTTGCCAGACAAAAGTAATCTTCTGTAAGTCTTTTAAAGCACTCTCAACATATTATTACCAGTACTGGTCTAGCTAACAGCTAGCATACCTCAGTTACAAATATGGCTTGACTGTGTTTCACAGGGAACAGATTCTTCTTATTATGACATGATATATTTTAAACAAATTATTTATCATTTTAAAGTTCCAAACACCTTTTCAAAACCCTGTCGGTCCACCACACGTCCAAAGTGAGTGGAGAAATAAAATGTCTGTGGACTGCTATATCTCTTTAGTTTCAATATCTTCTCATTCATGGGGTCCCCTGTGTCTGCAATGGTCATAACATCTGACACAGGCAGGTAGATGTCATTGCGGCTGCCCCAGAAGGTGAGGTGGGACACTTTGAGCATGGCCTGAGACGGGTCCAGGTACATCATTCCCACGACCCTCCTCAGGAAGTGACTAGCAGTGTACAGCATGACACCGGCGAACAGCGCAATGCCTGTTGTATAGCTGACAAGAAACAAGGAGACGTCTCCCTGGAGGTAGAAGTAGAACACCGGGGGCAAGATGACCACGGTGATCGTGGTCTGGAGCAGTTTGAGCCTGGACACGGCTCTGAGCAGCTTAATGTGCGGCAGCGTGTAAATCATAGTGTACTTCTGTGTGGACAAGTCCGAGAACCTGACCAGGGCTGTGATTTTAGGTGTGAGTGGTCCACGAAGGCTCTGCTGGATGGGCATGTGACCTGGGGAATGAGGCTTCACACTGTAAGGTATCCGACCTGTGAGTAGACATGATCCTCTGGTACAGCACAGGATGTGGGAGGTTAAACTGCGCAGCCGCACTGACCTGATCTGTAGGAAAAAGAAAAAAAAACGCATAAATCTGAAACATCACAAGAGCCAAAACAATTCACTAAATAACTGATTAGTCCAATGACAGCAATACACTCTACAAACATTTTTAAAATTATGCTGACTTGTATGACTGTAAAATGAATATTTTTGGGATTTAGATTGTTGGTCAGACAAAAAAAAAGCCAAGTGAAGACATCGCCTTGGATTTTTCCGACTTTCTTATATATTGTAGTCCAAACAATTAAACAAGAACATATTCAGCATATGAGCTGATAATAAAAAAATAATCCACAGGAAGAAATGCTCCTGGCAGCCAGAGTCAAAAAAGAAATATATGAACCTGTTTTGTGTGACTCCTTCATTAGAAATCACGTGGACAAAACTAACAAGTCACATGTAACGATTACTTTGTAAGTATGAATTCAATACATTAAGTTAAACAGATCAGACCTGACTGAGCTGCCTTTCATTACAGGTGAGGCAGCAGTTAGCCACTGTGGCTAACAATTCAACTTTCACCTCTTTTTCTGATTCTGATCAGGAACAGTGAGAGCAGTCCAAGAGTCTGACAAAGACTGAGACTCACCATGACCGGCGACAGGCTGAACGGGAGAAGGAAAACAAAGAAAGACGAATCTTGTTTTTAGGAATAAGAGACATGCCAAGGTTAGCTAGCATAAAGTGCACACAGTGACCCGGATGTACTCAGCAACCTAAACCTGTTTTTTAATGCTTTATTTTCTTGCGTGCCCCCTTGCGGTAAAGTTGTACATTTTCACTTTATATACATTAACTTGACATTATTTTAAAATTTTCGCTTGAACGAAAAAGTATAAATTTTGTATTTCGGCTTGCGGAAGCGGCAGAGCGGAAGCGGCAGTGCGGTCACATCCGCCGCAGGAAGTCACCAACCAACAGTAACCAACAGTTACCAGCGCGAGGCGGCTGTTCTGGTTTCTGCTCTTTGATGTCGGGCCGCTTTCAGGGTCTCACCCGGTCCCGGGTCTGTTATTGATCCGGTTTCAGCAGTTAATGTCCGCATTCAGCTTGGCAGATTATGACCTTATCTGAGACAGGGCGTTTGAAGAAGTCATCTCAGCAGGCAGGCCGGCTAACGTCAAACTGACTGACCGGGGCGACGATGCTGCAGCTGGGGGACGAGGTCTTCCTGTACTCGGTGGTCTTCGTGGTGGTCCTGCTGGGGACCCGCAGCCCGCTGTGGACCGCCGCCCTCACCGCCTCCCTCTACCTCTTTTTGGCCATATTCCGCTTCCCGCAGGTGCCGTCCAGCCGGGCCCGGCAGGTGCTGCACCCGACCGGGGCCGCGGCGGGCTCCGGCAAAGTGTCGGTGGTCGCTCACCGGGGCGGAGGGCACGACGCGCCGGAGAACACGATAGCGGCCATCCGGGAGGTGCGTGGAGGGTGGAGGGGGTCTGTTTGTTTACCCTGAACATGTCCTGGGATGAGTTTGTTACTGTCAGCCTCCCACCGGTGATCTACAAGGGGTACAACATACTGTATGTAAAATATATTTTCATCCCTGACAAAATAGAAAAATATTTGTGGAGGCTGGCAGGGAGGTAAATTATAAACTTGGATCAGGATCTCCCTGAATCAGGACATCAACAGATCGGCGGTGTGTAGTTTGTGATAATATGTTGGACAAGTCATAATTTAGGAGAAACTTGTACACTACACTGCCTCTGTGGCTCCACTCATACTCACTTTTTAAAGGCAGACACCAATATTGACATTTGAGAGTTAACATGTTGACAAACGACCCCAGATTAGTTTATTTAAGCCATGTGTTCTGAAGAGTGTATTTTCAATTTGATAAATAAAACTGTTGTTGCCCTTGAGTGTACTACTACATAATGGGAATATTACATCTTGGATTTATTTTTTCTACGTTGTAGCTTATTGTTACTTACAGGCCAGTGCACACAAACACCAATAAAACAATATCAGCAGATATATAAGCCAGATATCTCTGTGTCTTTCTTATCTGTGTTTCTCTTATTCAGTTTACCTAATGAGTTTAAAACCAGAGGTCAGACTGATTTTTCAACCTTTTCAGTGAAGATTTTGACAGATTTGTGGCCATGACCAGAAATTAAGCCTCCAGAAACGTCCATCCCTCTTATTTGTCTCTCCTGTTTTAGGCCAGTAAGAACGGGGCGACAGGTGTGGAGTTGGACCTGGAGTTCTCCGCAGACGGCGTCCCAATACTGATGCACGATGAGACTGTGGACCGGACCACCAACGGGTCTGGACCACTCGGCCAGATGAAGCTGTCCGAGCTGGGAAAACTAGACGCAGCCGCCAAGCATCGACTCAGGTGAGAAAGAGGGATATAATGAGGACTGCGCATGTAAGCATGCAGACATTCACTATTTTCATTTCTTCAGGCATTTGTTGCAGCTGATGCTTTAGATTAGGATTGCCAAGGTTTCGATACAATACCAGGACACAGCCAGGAAATATTTTCCCCCTTTTCCACCAGTTTTCTTAATCTCAGAAAAAAACATCCGAAACAGCATTATCACAGTGCACTGACATTTACCATTAAAACCCAGACTAGTGATTTTTAAAACCAATGGAGAGACTGACATTGAATTTAAGATAAAATGACAAGAAAACAAAGAAAGATATACAATCAGTAGTGAAGGTGTTAGATTATTGTAGCTTGTTATTTGTTTAGTGTGTGTGGAGGTATGTATCAGCCTGTGTAGCCTCTGAGTTAGCAGTTTATTAGTGTTGCTTTATGCTTGCAGTTGGTTGTGGGATTGTTATGAATATCAACAGTTGACGTGGTTATCAGTGAAGAGGCTGTTTGTGGTCTATAGGCCTCGTTTGTAAAGGCAGTGGTGGGGGTGTGGTAGCAGGTAAGATGAATTGTGCGTGTGTCTATGGAATAGCTGGAGATTTAAATGCTTTGAATACTGTGACATTTTAGTGCTTTGTGACTGATGTTTTTGTTACATCTTGCTGAAGTAGTCTGTCTTTAGCAAAATGTCAGACTTCTGTCCTTCCACTGCCTGGTACAGAATATAATGTTCAGGTACAGAGGACAGATACATGTGGAAATGTTTGATGGTGATAATCTGGATCTATGGATACTGGAGGGTACCAAGACAATTGTGAAAAAAAAAAATTAAGGTGTTCAAAATAAATTTAAAAAAACAAAACACATGATCACTCCAGGCAGGAGAGAGGCGAGCTGCTATTAATACAGAGGCATGCTGATGGCAATACATTTGAGACAAATAAGCCAGGGGTTTCTAAAAACAGCTCACTTCAGAACAAACAAAAAAAGTGCAACATTCTGTCAGTGATAACAAGCCAGGCTGCATCTGGTATAGAGGTAAATTCATCTAACGATGATGAAAACAGAAAACGTCATTTTCTTAATCACCAACATAACAAGATTAAATCATTCCTAAAAATGAGTGCGTTGGACAGGTTACAGGAGGTAGAGTCTGAAAATTGACGCTACTCAGATGGAAGTTTTCAGGATAAT
Source organism: Scortum barcoo (assembly GCA_023238725.1). Lineage (NCBI taxonomy): Eukaryota > Metazoa > Chordata > Actinopteri > Centrarchiformes > Terapontidae > Scortum > Scortum barcoo. The sequence goes on along the minus strand of CM041553.1, from coordinate 9,197,120 downwards.
GTCTGATAAGTAGACACCAGCAGCTTTTACGGTTTACATGGGATGAAAAATCTTTGTCTAAAATTACAGAGATAATAGTGTCTGCTACCCTAGGAGTTTTAATTATCCCAAGAAATCAGAGTTCCATGAGTCATATGTAGTGTTCAAGCATTAAATAATTAATGTTTGAATACAGCTTGTACAGACGGTTCTCTTGTCTCATTGGATTATAATCACATCGGGGCCCTTGAAGGCATTATGATATTCCACAGAAAAAATGTGGGATTGTCAGACAGATGCCAGGAGCCTTTACACACAGAGACTCATGAACGTTATCAAATGACTTTCATAATAATCCAGGCACAAAAAAAATTGGGCGTGCCTCTGATAAAAGGTCATTGTAATGTTTGCCAAGTAAACCATACATTTGTGTAAAAGTCATGACATGCATGTCTTGATGGTCACCAGGGAGAAGTTTGCCGGAGAGAAGATCCCAACTCTGGAGGAGGCAGTGGAGGAATGCATCAAACTGCAGCTCACCATCTACTTTGACGTCAAAGGTCATCCAGATGAGGTGCAGCCAACAAATCAGACAAACAAAACAAGACTTTATTATGTGCAATCTGTCCGTCACTCTTGTTGATTTAATTGACCTTTACTCAGGCAACATTGCATAATGAAGAGAACATGGTGATGTGATAATACCAAGACAGTACAGAATGATCAGAATATATCTGCAGGGGTTTGATTAAGTTGTTAAATGGTCTAATGTAATTCCTATAAATATTTACTTAGTTTAGTGTTACTTTCTAAAGGTCACACCAACACTGTTATATATCTCTTGTCGGTGCGTCTATTGTAGATACAGACAGGCTTTCCTCCACCAGGGAGTCTGATACAAATTGCATTTTTTGTCTCTGTGTCATCCCTGTGAAAATCAAAACATGCATTATTGCATTTCACTACTGTGTTACTGGAACCCTGAATGGTAATATGATTACATTAAACACCCAAAAATTATATCAATTCTGACCGGTGATCAGTTCAGTAAAAAAAATCATAACTGTGGCTTCATGTAAGCCATGTGGAACAGAAACAAAGCACTAGTAGATTAATTGTTGAACAATAATTAATCACATGCCTTATCATCAACAGTGCATCAGTTACTTTTTAACTTGATGTTTCTGAATATACTTCTCGGTATCTAGAACACACACACACACATTTTTAGCTGCTCACACTTTGAGGACCTCACTACAGGCACATTTTGTGCATTTTCTCAGTGCCACTTAAGTTGCAGTGTTTGTGCCATTTAATTCAGCATATTAAAAAGCTAAAATCAATCTTGCATCAGTGTTTTATGGACCACTTGGTAAGTGGATCCTTACTCAGCACATTTTTATACGAGTAAGGAATGCAGAGCTGTCCTGGTGGTTGTTGTTTCAGGCAGTGACATTCTTGAGTCCAGGGCCCACAGCGGTGTGTCTACACATACACAGCTGCTAGTTACCACCAGGTGGGTGGACAGGAACACACACACACAGAGCATAAACAGTTGACTGTCCTACAGTAACCAAGTGTTTTCTCCTCCCCTCTCAGGCGGCTGCAGCCCTTAAAGAATTGTACAAGAAACATCCCGTCCTCTACAACAGCAGCATCGTGTGCTCCTTCGAGCCCAAAGTCATCTACAGGGTAGGAGGGCACTTTGAAGTTTTTATGGGTGTTTGAGGTGATTTTTGTTTGCTGTGTTTTGACTGTAAAACTTCTGTGGAACTAAAGGAGACACTTAATGAATAAAACTATGTGGAAAAAAAATGTTTTGGATAACCCGCCTGCACATATGAAATGGTTTGTTCCAGTCACATCTCACTCATCTATAGACAGTACATGTGAATATTGTTATTACATTAGAAACAAAAAGAGAAGACCATCTGTTTGTCTCACTTTTGTCTCCACCATCTGATAGATAACATTCTGCGTCTGATTAAATAAACTAACATATTTTCCCACACTCCTATCGTGTATTGCATTGCTGTCATATATTGCTAACCTTCCTCAGTACTTAATCTCTGTCTCTGATCCACTCTGGCCTAGATGAGACAGCGTGACCCAGACGTGGTCACAGCGCTGACCCACCGGCCGTGGAGCCTGAGTCGCTTTGGAGACGGTGCCCCGCGTTTCTCATCGCCATGGAAACATCAATGGACGACACTAATGGACATCTTGTTGGACTGGGCGCACCATCACATACTATGGAAGCTCTGCGGCATCTCAGCCTTCCTCATACAGAAGAACTTTGTCTCGCCGTGAGTTTCTGCAGCTGAAAATCTTTTTTTTTGTATTTAATATTGAAGCCAAGGTCTCTTTTGAACTCATCAGGAAAAACAAGTTACAGATAAACCCTTTTAGGGACAGTGCAACCTGCTTTATTGTATCCTGGGTTTTGTTTTATGTATGTATGTATATTTCTATATGTCTGAAATATTAACAACCTGTTTAATAATGGGCTCTAGTCGCTTTAAAAAGTTCCTTTCACACCAGAGAATAACTGTCTTTCTCTGTGCTGTCTGCAGGGACTATGTCCAGTACTGGGCCCAGAGGGGGGTGGAGGTAGTAGCCTGGACAGTCAACACAGAGGTGGAGAAACAGTATTACCAGGAGCTGCTGCAGGTCAACTACATCACAGACAGCCTTGTGGAAGACTGTGAACCCCATTACTGAGAAACGCATGAACCTACCACACAATGTGTTCACACACACAAACGCATTAAAAAGATTAAAAAAAAAACCTATATGAAAGGAACATTTCACTGTCTGCCCATTACCCATAATGTGGCACCAGGTAAGAGAACACATGCCACCCATGCACACTATTGTGAGTGTGTATGTCAGTGTATGTTTGTTCAGGGCGATCAAACTGACCAGACTGGGTGTCACACTTAATAACAACAGGCCAACTAATTAACTGTCATGTTGGAGCACCAGACATTCATTTATAGACACTCTGGTCACAAGTGTCTGTAATAGACCGTTATCAAAGGTACTGTATTCACCAACTCAGGACTGCAACAATTTCTGTCTTACTGTCAAGGCCTGAAATGTCATAAACTACCTAGAAATGACTTTTTATCACTCATGCAAAACTCGTATAAAAAAACATTTTATATCTTTATATCTAAGGAACTAAAATGCAGAATAGATCAAGGTTGGCATCCACATAGTGAGTTTTAGTCCAGCAGGATTATATTGTACATACACATTACTGTATTATTACACATTTCAAATGCACATTAATATAAAATATATATGATAATATGTGGTCATTGTTTGAAAAACATCATTTGATTCATGGTTGTGTATCCTGTATCTGTAGATCAGATACCAGTAATTGCAGTACCATATCAGCTTTCTTCTGTCAGATTCACTTCATGTAAACAAGCTTATACGCTGCGGTTCAGCTACAAGATGAAGAAGTGGCATTACTCAAGTACATTGCCATAACACAGTACTGCATAAGGGAACACAGAGCAGAGGAACAGGAGCAAAGTGTGATGACAGTGAATAAAACTTGTCTGCATAACGATGATTATGTTTATACAGTTTGTTAATTGACCCAACTATCAGTCTCTTCTGATTGTCATCTGTTTCATTTGACTTGACAGCTCTCAAATAATTTAAAACAATGAATGGTTTAATTAATTAAAAATTGACTTATATTTGTCTTAAAAGTTAAATAATTAAATTAAATTAAATAAATCATGATGGCTTGATTTCATATGGCTGAATATGTTTTTTTGGTGTTGCAGAGCGGGCGGTAGAGTGGAAATATGCAGAACATGCAGGATACCTCATTTTGAATCGTTTGTCATCAGATGTTGTTTCTCTGTTTTCTTGGACAGCTGACAACTTTAGACACTACACTTTGGTCCCTAAAGATCTGCTGACTTTCAGCAGCCAGGCCCGTATGCAGCACTGAAATGATACAGTACACTAAAACTAGTTCTGTTTGAAACACTCAACAAAAAAAGTTTGATACCAATGTTTTCAGCCATAATTGAACAGAACACAACCAAGGAAAGAAACCAATGTCAGAGATGTCTTTTCTTTAGCATACTGACAACGCAGCATTTTGAAGAAACAGCTGCCAACTGAGTTGAAAATGTTATCTGTCTAATACTGAACATCTGTCCACACTGTTGTAAACATCTGTCGGCTGTAGAAAAGCACAGCGTCAATTAAACACGCCGTGGCCTCTGCTGTTAATGCTCAGCCTGTGTAGTGTGGACTGCTGACGATCAGCCTCTTGGCCTGCAGTCTCGGGTGGCTGACCCAGATAGTCCACATGAATGGGGGTCGTGCAGGAGCTGCGGTGTTGGACATCACCCTGGATAAGCCTGTCTGAGCCGCTTCTCGCCCCGGCCGCTCCTCAGTCACTAAACACAGAGCTTCACCTCACAGCGTAGAGCCGCTCCTGAACAACACTGATGTATCTCACGTCTGCAGCAAAACACAAACTAATACGTTCTTTGAAGTTAATCATAAGCTACTGTGTGCTGTCAGGCCTCAGAAATATTCATTCGTTTTAACCAGGCAGTCTTCAGGGTTAAAAGCAAATCCCCGAAGAGAAAATGCCGGATTTATTTCAGCTTTCTTCCAAACTGTCAGCATGTTTAATGGGTGAAAGGTGAGCGCAGCCGCTCCTCCTCCGACACGCGGGCTGAGGGGCGTGCTGTGACGTCACAGAGGGGGGTCCGACCGGGGGGAAACACAAACACGGAGAGCGGAAGTCCGCAGGCTGCAGTTTCAAAATAAAAGCGACAAAATAGGAGCCAGACAAAATCATGGAAAACGTTATAGTACTGCCTTCAGCAATTTATTTAGGATCATCTCGTGTTCAAAATGCAACTGGGTTATATCGACTGAATAAGAGTGGGGAAAAAAACTGAATTAATTCAAATATCAACTATATAATAACAATATAATATATAATAATATGACAAGCACATCTTACACTTACAAAGCAGTAACAATGCAATATATACTCACCCAACAGTGCACATAACACTGAAACACACTCCCTATAAATCACATTACCCCCCAACCCTGTGATGTAATAGCAGTGTGTGTTAATACTTAAAACCCCACTAAAGGCGAGGCTCGTTAAATTAAAGTCCTCATGCTTTAAGCAGTGCTCGGTGCCTTGAAAAGGCATTTGTGCGCAACCTGCCATTAAAATGAGCGTTTTAGTGAAGCCAGGTTATTATTTTGAAACGCATGAGCGGAAGCGCTGCCCTCGTCTCTGCCTAACTTGACGCTGCCCAGGCATGGTATCTTTCCGTCCTGATGGAAATATCCCAGTGATCGGTGTCCTTGCGGTGCAGCGGAGAGCCCAGGAGCTGCAGTCTGTCCCGGAGCATCAGCGGAGCGCAGAGGGCAGAGTGTCCGGCCCGAGAGTCACTGTCCCCGGGCGTCAGGAACCACAGCCCCCCTCCTCTGTGACTGACTGACTGACTGATCCCGGCATGTGCAGCCGCTCTCTCCTTGGATGACCTACAGTCAACCTCTCTCCTTGGACAAGTCAACCTCTCACAAGAGCCCCGGACGTCGCTTCGTTACAGCGGAGCACCTGCTGGCGGGGAGGTGCAGCGGGGCATTAACACTCAGCGGGGCATCAAGTCAAAGTGTCCCGCAGGCTTCAGGCCGACTCCGGAGCAGCTGACCCGGGAGGAACCAAAATACGACGTCGCGATTTCTTTTTTTTTCCTCCCTCCTCCTCTGCCCCCCTTTTTTCCCACCGTGGCTGCGTCAGGAGGAGCGGACGAGAGGGGCTGGAAGTTGTTGCAGAGTTGACAGACATATGTTTGCACCTGATAGGACGGAGCTTCATTAAACACACACACACACACACACACACACACAGCGCAGGACTTCACGAGCTTAGCGGCGTTCACATGATGTACACAATCACCAGAGGTCCCAGCAAACTAGTTACACAGCGGAGGACAGGTGAGTGAATGTGTGTTATCTAAAGCATGATGCAACGTAACATCAGACTGCCGATGGTGTGTGTGTGTGTGTGTGCTGGGGGTCAAGGGTCATTGGTGGTGAGGCGTTTAATGGGAAACTATTTAACTCCTGACTTTTGTTTTGAAGGTCCCACGCAGCAAATCGAGAGCAAATTCAGCGACCTGAAGCTCAAGCCGACGTCTTGGCTGTCATCCAAGTAAGTGTCCGCTCCAGTGTCTGCTTTCTTTCTTTCTTTCTTTCTTTCTTTCTTTCTGCGTCCTTTTTATTGTGACATTGTTTGCGCGTGCTGTTTGAGAGTGGCGTGGGCCCAAAATATTCGGCACGTGCCCCCCCCCCCATCCAAACGCGGTCATGTAACACGCCTGCATCCATTATCGGACACACAAACTTCCCGCCCTCCGTGACCTTGAGCCGTACAGCCGATGCCCCCTTCCCCTCCTCCTGTGGCTATACCTTCACGGTCTGCACCCCCCCGGACACCCCAGCAGCAGGAGTCCCGTGCCTCCTTCAAGCGCTGCTCGGAAATACCAACACCCCCTTTTAAAATATGCGCCCACTCTGCCAGTTTCTTGATGCAGCCGAGTCAGTCTGTTACAGCAGCTCTACTGCGCTGACATGAAAGGGGGAGGACAAACTATTAAACACCTCTCAGCCTCCAAAGGGCTCATAAAGTTGAATCGTGTCAGGAACATTATGGCTCTGATGACAGTAGGATGTCTTGCAGGAGTGTATCAGAAGATTGCATTGGTGCTCGCAAGATGTGCCTGATAAACTGGCAGCTGAGTGTATTTCCAGAGCAACTTCAGCTGGTTATTTTTATTACTTTAGCATTAAAAATTTTAGAGTTTACAGGTTTAGAGTCTCAGCACATTGGCCTCTTTTTAGACTATATATCTGCATTGATCTGTAGCTACACAGAGTGACAGTAGGTTTTATGTTCCAACAGCTGGCCTCAATTGACCAGAATGCATTGCAATGCCTCTACAGCATGTTGCATTTTAAATAAAGGCTGCAAGCTTTTTCTCTGCTCTTACTAATCTTCCTATTGCAATACAGTGTAATGTACAGTACGCTGCAATTTTCCTGGGAGTCGCTGAAGGGCATTCAGAGGTAAAGAAAGTAGCATTTGATCATTTCAGCACAAAGTAAACAAAGCAAAACTATACATGAATACATAAATAAACATACAAAATCTCTTTCTCTGAGCTCCTTGCTGTGAGATGTGATGTAAAGCTCTGAGGAAACAAACCACAGTTTCTCTGGGCCAAGAATGAACCTTCATGCTCTGCTTATCTAAAAGCTAAAAAGACATTCTCTGAGGTTGCAGGCATCACTTCATGGTGTTAAGTAATCTAACAAAAAATGAACATATTTACATGCTTGTCAGTCACCCTGGAAAGTTTAAGAAGCTAACTGGCAACCAGCGCTATTCTTTCCCCCCATCACTGTGAGATTTAACCCTTGTTGTTTTGTTGCAGTCTGTCCCAGTTCCCAAGCTTCAATAAACCCTGATCTCTGATCTCTGCAGCTCTCCGCCCCCGAAGATTGTGTTCAATCGTCTGAACGGGAAACGCTACCACAGCGCAGCCACAGAGAAGGCCGGCAGCCCAGCGGAGGGTTTCACTCCCGCACATGAAGAGAACGTCAGATTCGTGTATGAAGGTGAGGCCGCGGGATCGATACCTGAGTGGATGTGGGTCACAGTGCAAAGTCAGGCCTCTATGGTCCGATCATGAAGCCATTACAGATTAGAGATGTTTCATTCAAAGCTTACAAGGTCAGAGGTTGTGAGGACAGAAACTGGGACATTGTGGTGGGCACATAATCTCTCTCTCTCTTTTTTTTTTTTTTTTGGTCTTTGCAACCAGTTTCCTTCTGACTGAGCAGATGATTGGTTGCTGCTGTGGGTTCATTTTCAAAATGGCAAAAATAAAGGGAGCCTGACAATCTCAATTTTAATTACAGCCAAAACTAGTAGTCAGTTCAGTAGATTAGCCGAGTCCTTCAAGACAATTGTAATCTGCATTTTATAACTAATTTCAGTCATTTGCCAAACGTTTGCTGGTTGCTCCCCCGCAGTTACACCTGAGGTGAACATACAGATACACCTTCAGCAGCAGCCTCTTAAATCAAATGTAATGTGCCACACTGTCGACAGAGAGCACTTCAGACTATAAGAGCTTATAAAACCAGACAATGATTACAAATCAGAACTGTGCCCCATTCGCCCTGTCTTGGAGTTTAACCAGCATGCCCTACTGCTGGTCAATACTTCATGGCCTGGTGGAAATGAATGACGCACAGAGCTGAATCGGCACGAACCATCTATCTGTGTTACTCTTGGACGTCCGCCAGCAGAGACCGCTCTGTGGCGTCCCTTTGTGGCAGTTTGGTCGGGGGAAGAGCGCTTCACTTTGCTTTGCTGCTCGCACCTAAAAGAGACGCCTCCGTCACGGTGCGTCGACTTGTTTTCAGATAGAAAGCCTGTCGGGCCTCGCACACATATGCCTGGTTTATATTTTTTGTTTAGTTTTTATACCGGCTGTGCAAACTTGATGTTAGTAATGTGCAGAGGAACATTTGTGTTCAAGGCGCGCCTAAACCCTGAGGCTTATCTGGGGGAGGGGGGGTGAAGCTGTAAGACCTTCACCCACAGCGGATAAAAACACACACCACAAACCAGCCTCGTTCTCTCACAAGGGGTTTCTGGGATATTTGAGTGTCAGGGGTTCAGAAATGTGGAAAGACAAGAAAACATCCAGGTAAAAATTCAAATTAGATCCATGTTGACCAAGTATGCATTTCATTTGGCATATACTGAGTGTGTGTGTGTGTTGCAGCATGGCAGGAGGTGGAGCAGAAGCTGGGGGACGGGGGCAGTGGGGAGTCAACTAACAGCCAGGGGCCCGTTCAGTACACAGAGAAGACCCCCAGTGCTGCGATGAAGAGTAAGTACGAGCTGCCTCCTCTCCCCTCATCATTTTGATTCACCTGCTGAAACTCTTCAAAGAGCACGACGACAAACGTAAATCTAATCTCACTACTCAGTTTTATGGCATCCGCACAGATAACCTGCTTCCTGCTTTATAACCCCCTGAACTTTGAACCAGTGGTCTTGCCATGTTTTTTTTTTTTTTTTTCTGTCTTTATTCCTGGTTACTTAAACACCACAGGAAGCTGAATGGCTGCTTTTTTGGCTCGGCTATTATCTGCAGCCAGAGGGCAACTGTTGTTGTAATAGTTTGTTTTAATTTTTAACTCTTCTCGGCTGTGCGAGAACCTGCCTGTTCCAGATAAACCGGCTCAGACTGCTGATTGTGGCGTGTCCCGTCTTGGCACTCACACACACCTGTCTGCTTCGGTTCCTTCTGATTTACTTGGGAATAAAAGACCACATAATATTGTTTTAATTTCAGGCATTTTCTCTGAACAGTAGTTGCTTCATGGGCAATGAAACATCTAAAGTCTTTATGTATTTCAGGTTAAGTCGTTTTTCCTTAGACAGCACCTTGGATCACCTCTTTTTTTTTTTTAAGCCACACTAGTGCCGTGACTCCAGAGATGGTGGTGTCAGGTCTGCCACTTTGGTCAAGATTAAAATATCAACAACTTTTTGTGCAGACATTCATGAAGTCTGCTGATTCTGGTGATCCTCTAAATTTCATGTAGCCTCAACCATGAGGTCAAATGTTGTTTAATACATGTAGTACTTCTCTCGCAGCAGCCATAGACATTTAGATTTCTTATGTAATCTGAAGTTTTAACATTTACAGAAAGAAAACATGTCTGGGTTTTTTTTTCGTCTGCACGTCCTCTGACTTTGGCATCCATGTGACAAAATGAATTATAAATGAACAAACTTAATCAGTCACAGAATATGGTTTATGCTTTAATTCTTTGTCCCCTCTGTCGTCTGTGCAGACTTCGTGCCCATCGACCTGGAGGAGTGGTGGGCTCAGCGCTTCCTCGCCAACATTGCCAACCTGTCGTAACTGGGCGAGGCTGCGAGCTGGGACAGGAAGTGCCTCATTGATGCTCCTGCGGTGGAGGCATCACGAGGGTGGAGAGGAGGCGAGTCGGTCTCCGGGGCCGGCGGTGCAAAAGGGTCGTGCGTAATTTTGGAATCTGATTTGATGGGCTGTGCTTCATGCTGTTGTAGAGAAAAACAGTGCGCAACGCAAACCTCTCCCCCCGGTGCAACAACAGCGACCTGACTGAACTGTGACAGCGCTGGCTTGATGTTGTGCTTCTAACAAAGGACCCATCTCTCTCTACTTGAATGACGTATCAGATAGAAGTTGTGAGATTTTTTTCTTGTTCAAGAACCGGCCTCCTTTCTCAAGTGTGCTCAGCTGTATGTACGTCATGGCTGACCTTCTAATAGAAATCTACTGAAGAGCAAAAAAAGTAAAATGTTTTTAAAAAAATTCCTGTGTGACGAAATCATTTCTTTTAAATGAATTGAAAATTGAACTTTGTTCCTCAGCAAACATTTGGTATATAGTAAAACCACATGCTAACTTTTTGTACCATCACATACATGAGATGACCTGAGGGTATTTTATACAGACTTGTAAACATTTTTTAATCTGAGGGACCATTTGTGTCCTTGCGCCACAGGAACATTCAGCATTCTTTTTATTTTCACAGTGGGAGTTAATAAAAATGTAACATTTAGAAAAAAGTACATAAAAGAATCATTCTGTGTATTTAGTTTTTAAGAAGCTGGTAAAAGTCTGTTCTTGATTAATCAGCTGAGTCTCTCCAAGAACAACCACGGGGTCTTTTTAAAACATGTCATAATTACATTTTCTCATGGCTTCTTCTGCCTGAAGTCCTTCTCAGACAAATATAAAACATGACAGTGCTCACAGTTTCCTTGAACTTTCCTTGCTGTCAAAATTTTAAAACATGGCTGTGACTCCTTTCGTCCTGCCTGCCCCGCTGTCACCCGCTGCCTTTGCCCCCTTGCACGTCTTCTTGCCCCGCCTGCGGCTGGGTGCCGAGTGGCCTGGCTTGGCTGTGGTAAAGGTGATGCACTGGGAGTCCAGATAGTCCACGAGCTTGGCGACGCCCAAACGGATCCCGGCCTCCTTGAGACGCTGCTGGAGCTGGGACAGCACCAGAGGCTGGTACTGGAGGATCTGAGTGTACAGCCCAGAGTCAGATAGGATGAAGGAGCGCACCGCTCGGAGGCGATCGTGGAGGCGTGTTGCCGCCTGTGAGGCAGAGATGCCGCCATCGCTGTCTGAGTCGTCATTGGAGGAAACACACAGCTCTGGGTTGGACCTGCTGAGAGCAAGGAAGTGGTTAAATGCAAATTCCTATAGACCTGAATGTAGCAATTATTATCATTACTGATCATTTTTTCTATTAATTATTTGGTCTATAAAATTATTAAAGAAATAATACCTATTACAACACATCCATATGTTTTTTTGCCTAACAATAGTTAAAAGCAACAACACAACACCTAAATTTAATAAGCTAACCAGAAAATGTTTACCAATGAAGTCCATATTATATATTTCGCACCTCTTGTACCTTTGTGTATTAAAGACCACATCAGTGAACACACTAGCTGTGTTTTAAGTAGTGGTGTCATTTTGAGCAAGAAAAATTGCCTTCAACTGTACACTGACACTTGACACACAGCCACGCACTGAAGTGTGTAACACCTGAGACGTCCTTGAACACACTGTACCTTTCAGATTCTTCACTGGCAGCCGTTGAGGAGGTGTTGGAGCCCTGCGAGGCAGACAGCAGCTCCGCCTCCTCCTCTCTGGGTTGTTTCACAGGGGAGATGGCAACAGGCACTTGGGGCTCTTTAAAATTTACTGCCCGGGCGGCAGAGACCAGCCCGTTGGCAGCAGCCACCGAACCACCGGGTGGGGGCTTCACCTGGGCTGTGCGGCCCACGGGGGGTGCGTCATCCTCAGAGTCGGAGCTGACCAGCTGGTGGGTGTACTGGTGAATCTCCTTCAGTTTGAGGATCATCTGCCGCTTTGGTAAAGGGCGAACACCAAACCTGCATAGAGGAGGAAGAAAGTCGTTTGTGAAGGACAGAAAAACAAACAGATGGACACCTGCGACGAGAGCAGAGCCAGACAGACTAAGTTGACAGTCACACTGTGGGAGGTAATCGGATAGGCTCCTAAGTTAATAGCCTTGATTAGAAAAAAAAAAACGTGACCCTTCTTTACTCTTTCCTCAATGTGAGCACTGGGACAAGAGTGAACCGACTGACCTGTTGAGTTTGTTCTTGAGCTCCGGTGTGTCCATGTCAGAGTAGTGGGGCATGGGGGTGATGGGCACCAAGGTACGTCGCCTTTTATTGTGTAATAATGCTGATGAGACACAAAACAGGAAGATGTTGTTCGAGATGCCAGAACTGAATGATATGTATATATTATCAATATATATTATTATATATAATGCAACATCCAAGATGATGTATTCAAAAAGGCCTTGGGTTGTTGAGTCCAAAATTCTAAAGATATTTCATTTCTAATTATATAAAAACAGCAAATGCTCACATCGAAACCAGAGAACATTTGGTGTTTTTGTTTGTCAGTTGATTCATTGATCAGTTGATTGAGAGAAAATATTTTTTATTAAATTATTGTTCAAATTCACATTTCAAAAGTCTTCTATAACAATAAATTGGATATTGAAGGTTATTGGATCATTGATCAGACAGAATGGGACAAGATGTCAAACTGGGGAATTGTGACTGACATCAATCGCTGTATTCTGACAAAACAATCATTGAGAAAATTATTAGCAGCTAAATCGATTATGACGACAGGCACAGCTCTAAATGTAATCAATTCACAGAAGTCTTGCCAGTTCATTTTGACTGATGAATTGATTGATTCATGGTCTACACTCTAGAAATCAGGCCAAGACATAAACGATACATCAAGAAAAACAGTATTAGTACAAATCTTCCAAGAAATGTAGGGAATGGATTGTGTGCTGCAGTGAGAGTAAGACTACTTACTTGGTGTTTTGCGCAGAGCAGATGGGTTCACCCTCTGAGAGAGAGGAAGAGCCTCCTTCTCTTCCTCCTCCTCCCCCCAGCTGTCCCACATTTTAGAGTCCAGGAGGCTGCTGTTGATCTCTGGTGTGGTCCGGGTGGTGGGATTGGGTGGCGAGGGAGTGAGGGGTGCTTTGGATGCAGAGTAGTTCCTCTCGCCGCCACGACTCTTGGATGACTGGATACAGTGACTGGATGGCGATGGCTGACAGTCGGCAGGGGAGAATGACATGGCCGTTTCTCTTCCCTCCCGTTGACTGGACGCTCTGCTGTCCTCCAGCCTCAGACTGAAGCAGCCCGGGTTGGCATCCACGTCTGTGCAGGCGTCGAAGCCCCAGGAGTCGTTGAAAGCGATGGGGGGCTCGTCCATGAAGCTCTGATGGAAACTGGATTCGGTAACTTCTGCCTCTCCAGTTTCTGATTTTTCCTCCTCCGTGTCTTTATTTTCGCACACCATCTCCCTTTCTTCGTCCTCATTCCTTATTCCTCTCCTCGTCAGCTCGCCGCCTGTGTTGTCGTGACTGCTGGACTGAACAGACCGTCGACTTTGATGAGAGGACTCACTAGGTCTCTGTGAACTTTGAAGTAGTCTGTGAGAAAAAGTAGAGGGCAGATCTGAAGGGTCGGACAGAGGGGAGAGGCGAAAACTCTCTAACTCCACTATCGCTGGGCTTTCGGATGCTGCTCTTCCTTGGCATGTCGTCCTCTGCTTATCGAGGTTGCTGCGGAGCGGGGAGGTTGTAGGAAGAACAGGGGGCTGGTGGAGCTCGGTGTGCAGGGGAGTGCTGCTGTAAGGCCGGGGCTGGATGTGGAGGGGCGTGTGCTGCTTTGAGGAAGTGAAGCTTGAAGGGTGTGTTAGCTTAGGTTGGGATGGGGGAACTTCAAACACCTCTCTGTCCTCTGTACTCACATCACAGCAACTGGTCCTTTTAACTAAACTGAGGTTAAGTTTAAAGCTGGAGCGAGAGGGACTTGTCTGGTCCAGCTCTAACCTGGGAACACTGCCCTCTGTTGGGCCATTGTGGGCAGAAACTCTGGTTGAACAGCAGGAGGTCTTTTTAATAAACGGTAACGTAGGAGAGGAGGAAACAGAGTCTGAGGGTGAGGAAGTGTCAGCTTTAGGGAACAGCTGCGTCCTGCACATACTGATTTTGGTCTGAATGGAGATGGTCGCCATGCCCCTTTCGGACTGGTTGGGCGTGGACGGGATCAGCCACGACACTTCTGCAGAACAGTCTGCTGGACTAAAGTCACACCCAGGCTCCGGATGACTTTGAGGCGGCGCCGCAGGTGGACCATCAGGACTAAACTCTAATCTGCTGGATTTTTGATTCACCAGGGTGGGCTCGTGAGGTTTCATGATCAGCTGAGGTCTGATCTGGGTGTAGCAGCTCTGTGGGTTCTGGACAACACGGGGAGGACTCGGCGAAGGACTGCGGGAATTTAAAACTACCTCCATCTCGTCACTTGAGTCAGACAAAACTATGAGCTCAGGCTCCTTCTTTTCCTGAAGCAAATCAGGAGAAAGCGGGACACAAATACTACGAGGACCTTGGCTGTCTCGCTTCAAACTGGGGCTTTCTTTGTGTTGGAGTGTATCCACTTCAACAGCATCTGCCCCCGACTCACCTGCTTGACCCGGGGACTGACCTGGGACGGGCAGGTTGGATATGCTGGGTGGAGGGCTGAGAGAAAGGTCCTCAACCACGCTCACTGAAGACTGAAGCAACGTTCTGCCAGAGAGCTCAGTTGAGGGTTTACAAGGGGGCGGGTGTTGTTGGGACCGAGGGCTGCGTCTCTCTGCAAGGCAAGAAGTAGAGGGTAAGGGAGAGGGGTCTCCCTCTTCGTAGACCCCCCAGGAGTCAGAGAAGAGGCGACTGTAGCTGCGTTCAAGACTCGGGTCTGGCTCAAGTTGAGAGTTCTGCTGCAGGTTTTTGACGCTGAAGCTTCTTCTGGGTTCCGACAGTTTCGTGGACTCTTCCTTTACATTTTCTTCCTCATCTGTCGTCTTCTCCTCCACGCTGTTTTCCGCCTCTTCCTTCCTCTTTCTCTGCGTGGCGGCGAACTCATAGATCTCCTCCAGCTCTTCGTCGTTCACTTTCTCCTCTCTGTCACCCAACATGAGGTCATCGACTCGACAATCTTCTCCCAGTGCTCTCTCTTCGCCGCCCCCTCCATCTGTGTCCATGCCCTCGAGGTCTCCGTCCTCTTTCGTCCACATGGAGTTAAGAAGCGTCGTGATGGCCTTGCCTGTGCGGTCGCTGACGTTCTCCTCCTGGTTCGCATGGTCCTCGTCGTCTCCCAGAGTTGGTGCATCCTCTTGGTGGAAATCGCAAAGCCGCTGTAGCTCCTGCAAGTCAAACCTTAACAAAGAGATAAGAGAGGAGGGCTCACAACACGTGAGTGTACAATTTTCATGTACATCTCTTGAACACAGAATATTTTACACACTGAGCTGCACCTGTGCAGTAATAATCATAAAATCACTTTAAAAGTGTCACTAAACTTGATTTAACAAGTACTGTTTACACAATGAAAGTAAGACAGCAGAGACAAAGTACATAGACTCACAGTAAAATAGTTCTGGTTTCTTTATGATTATCAACACATTGTGCTGCTTAACTTATAAAAACAAACAAAACAACGAAGGCCACCAAGTAAGCTCGTCCACAGGTGGACCAAAGTTTTTAAACTGTAATAAATCCTTGACTGACCCTGCTGCTCTTTACAGAAATGTGCAGAAACGTCACAGTTCGTATTCTGCACACTCACCTGGATGCGAGCTCCAGCACATGAGGCCGCAGGGATGCAGGGACGGAGCAGCTGGCCGTGTAGATGTACTGCAGCAGAGCGAACACCGCCTGTCCCGGGACGTCGCTCATCAACACCCTCCGAGCTGCAGGCATGCCTTCCTCTCGCACGCCGAAACCGCCTTCGTGTACCTGCCAGAGGGGGCAGAGGGAGGAAATGACGGTTAAAACGCAAAGAGAGTAAAGTTGCTGATGTTGTTTCTGATCGCAGACATGTAAATGTAGATTCAGACTGACTAAAAAAATGTGACATACAAAAAACACATATTACATATTCCTCATACTTTTTCTAATAAAATTTTGGAATACTCTGATCCACAAATCATCACTATGATCATTTAAGCTAAACTGAACCTCACTGGAAAGCAGTTCTGAAAAGGTGTGTTTTGATGAGTGAAAATGGTAGGGTCAGTGCAGTCTCTGATGAGTTTGGGGAAAGAGTTCCAGTAATGTGACAGATGTCAGACTTTATGTCCCTTTAGTACGCCTGTTTGTTATTAAAAGTGCAGCTCTGAGAACAGAGAATAGATTTCTACAAACCTATGCCATCTTCTATTGCAAAGCACAGGGTGATAAA
Source organism: Scortum barcoo (assembly GCA_023238725.1). Taxonomy (NCBI): domain Eukaryota; kingdom Metazoa; phylum Chordata; class Actinopteri; order Centrarchiformes; family Terapontidae; genus Scortum; species Scortum barcoo. The sequence goes on along the minus strand of CM041553.1, from coordinate 9,180,688 downwards.
TGTTACCATTTCTGCCAGCAGGGGGCAGCGAGCGTAGACCATGAAGGAATGAGCAAAGTAGACCTCTCCAGAGTCCACCTGGAGCTGCACATCACTGAGCTGAGGGTTGTTCACCATGCTGCTGAGATCTGATACCAGTCTGGACAGTACCACCTACAGAGGAGACACCAGCAGGACGTTCTGGAGTCAGTGCGCTGCAGAATTAATACAAAGAGGGGCACAGCGGGCAGGACAAGGCGTACTAAACTGTAGTATTTCAGTTCCTGGCTCTCGCCTCGTACGGCTGTAATATTACTGTACAGAACTGACAGGATTTAGTCAGATAGTCAGATACAAATAATGATAAAGAGGAAAAGCTGGAATTCGGGTTGAACGTATGAAGAGTGATCTTACTCGCTGGTGACCGCCTTGCTCTGTATCTGCTCCTGGATGATCCATTGACCTCCTGGCTCGGCCGTGGGGACCCTCTGAGGGCTCCAGTGTCCTTTCTGGCAGGAAGCCGCTGGCACACATGTCAGCCTGCTCCTCTGACTCCTCCAAGATGAAGCCACTCACATGGAGGTTTGTGATCTGAGCGGCAGTCTTGTCTGTGAGAACAAAGATAACCAGGACCCGGATCGATGAAGTTCCTGCTTAAACAATTTGGGGCGGTAAGTTGCTTCTCCGGGTTAGAATAGTTTAACTGTGTAGTGTCTCCTAGTGTAGAAGTGTGTTTATGTAAATTCAATAGTTGAAATTTAAGAAAAGCTCTTTCTGTAGAAGAAATAATCAATGCTTGTTGTTTTCAGCTTTTACTAATTTTCACACATTTCTTAACCAGAACATGAGTTCAAACTGTTTCTCACCCAGATTTTATGTCCCCCACACTTTCAAAAGATTTGTGTTTTCTCCTAGCAGGAGACACTGAAAAATGTCATTTGCAATAAACAAATAAGATAGTAATAATAATAATAATAATAAGAAAGTGAAGAGGAAAAAATATATACATAATAAACCAAATTCACTATTTTCAGCAGGTAAAAATATTAACAATGACCACAGAGGGACATACCACAAAGATGAATGGGTTAGTGAGGTATGTTCAGTTTCCTATTTCAAACTTGCTCTGCAGTACATCTCTCAGAGATTTACTGTATATAAAAACAAATACATACTTTTTTAAGAAACAGATGTTTCAGTGGATTTCTTGAGACCTGACTGACTGCTGATGAGAGGCAACAGTATGAAATAAATACAAAGCAAACATTTGGGGGAAAGCTCTTTGTGCATAGTTAAAGGTTTACAACTCCAACACAAGGACAAGCAGTTTCTAATAAGACTTCCCAAAGTCTCTACAATTGCAGGTTACACCAGGTAGTGACTGCCAGTTTTCTCTGCTGGAGCCACTAAAATATTCAGAAAACGGATTCACCATCATGATACACTTGTACAGGTTTGAGTCCACTCTGACGCTGCACACTTTTTATGGCGTCTGTGGGAATCTGCACCATAATATGTGTACTACGTGTATATCTCTACTGGTAAACAAATATGTTACAAGATGCACTGATGTGTGTGTTTTACCTTTGTCAGGGCCTGAAGCAGTGGTACCACACTGGGTGAAGGTCATGGCGTCCCCAGCCAGGTCCATCAGGTCTTGGACGGCCTGCTGCCCCGTCCTCGGGGTGGAGGAGGCTGTCTGAGAGGACGAGGGCACTATGGAGGCTCTGGTTCCTGAGAGAGACGTTCCTTCACCCACAGGCTGGACAGAAGACTCAGGCTTGTTGATGGGGGAGGAGGAGGCTCCACCAGTCTACAAGTGGAGAGTAGAGAGTAGTAGTAAGAGTACCAATTTAACTAAGCTCCCATTTTACCCCCAGTCCTGTTTCATTTAAACAAGATGTGCAAAAAATCTAATAATGGAAATGATGAAAAAATAGTTTGCATTTTCAAAACAGCAGTCAGTTATTTTTGACAAAAATGCATTCAATGATTATCTCTTTGACATTTGATGAATTAGTTTCTTATTTAAACCACAGACAAAACTCTGTATTTACACTCCATTTTACACACTTTAAATATTAAATAAACTGGTATTCACTACATTCTGCCACATCAAAAAAACATCTACTCAATACAGGAATTATTTTCCTCATGGAGGAGAAAGGTTTGTGACAACTTATCTCTCTTGGACACAGTGAAAATATCCACTGAAGATATCTAAGGACAGATTAGGCATCAAAAAGGTGACTTAGGTGTATTTTAAGAAAGGACACAAGGTGTAATGTTGATGAGGACTTGCAGAGACAGGGTTGACTCCCACTGTGGCATTAACAGAGCTATACTCTCCTTTATAAGTATGTGTGGTGAATGTGTACACTGGAAGAAAATGAAGCATACTGCACATTTCTTATTAAGAGACCAATGTTACCAGTAGTCAGGTAAATATTTTTTAAACCTCTGTAGATTTTAGTATATGAACATTTTAATACATTGACTAAATTCACTGACATGATAACAATCCCAACTGTGTATTCAGATCAGAAACAACTGCTGGATCCACAGGCAGCTGTTATTGATAAATGACAAAAATCATTTTCACTGTTTCAGACATTTTCCATATGAACCCACTCTTTCACCTCTAAAAAGAGACCACTGTCAGAAATGTACTTTTTGACTCACAGGCCAAAATCATACATTGCCTTTTCAAGTCATATATCCATTCATTACTGTACATTTCATTAAAATAATGACATTAAGTTGAATGCAAACTTAAAGGAGAGTCTCTTACTCTTTACTTACCTTCTCACAGATTTTTCTCTTTTTATAGTGTGCGCCTTGTCCTCCTGGTCTTTGAGGGTTTCGTTTTGGCTTACTCCTTGTAAATATTGCTACATAATAGTTAATTACCTAGCCTGATGGCTAGCAGAGTGATTTAGTGGAGTAACAATAGCTGATGCCCCACCAAACTATAGTGTAGTGCAACTACCAGCCACTGATGCACCTGGACTCATGGACTCATTTCCATTACCTGTGATACCTTCACACATGGACTAAACCCATGAACTCAGTATAGCTACAGTTTATTACGACCCATGTATAACTCCATATATTACTGATGATGTTCTCTGTACATGTGGCATCTATTGCACATGTCTGTCTGTCCCAGGGAGAGGGATCCCTCATCTGTGGCTCTTCCTCAGGTTTCTTCTTTTTCCCATAAAGGGTTTTTTGAAGTTTTTCCTGACTCCGGTTCGAAGGGTCTAAGGACAGAGGGTGTCACAGCTGTACAGACTTGTAAAGCCCTCCGAGGCAAACAATGTTTTGTGATTTTGGGCTTTAAATAACTAAATAAATTTGACTGTGTGGTGTGGTGCGTGACATTTGATTGGATCTTAAAATAACAACAACAAAGTGGGCAAACATGTCTTTGGTCTCTCTCACGTTTGTTGACTCCCAAGGCGTGATGAACTCTCTGAGCTCTGGAGTGTAGAAATCAGATGGACAGGTGGAGCATCCATCCAGCAGTGCGCTCTTCTGCCAGAGGGGGGCAGCACCGCTCCAGCCGGGCAGACTGCTCGGGCACCATGTCGGGGTGGGGGGAGAGGGCGCCCGACTGCGTAGGAGGAGAGCAGACACACGCTCCTGCAGCCTCGTCAGAGCCGCCTCGGCATCCTGAACGAGGAGAAGTGGAGGGGGGCGAGGGGTGGTGCCCTTTTTTCTCTTCCCACGCCCCTTACCTGCCCCGCGGAAGATGGGAGAGAGAGGGAATGAGGTGATGCATCTGAAAGCCCTGAACAAACCTCCAGTTTTCAAATTAAATCTGACACACTTCTCAAAACTAAAAAAAACGCACAACTTACAAAAACAACATATAAAAAGTGAATGTGTTTCAAATGAGCCCGTTTTAGATCTCGCTGGATTTTGATTGCATCACGTTACACACGAGTTTGTGCTACACTGTGAGATGTAACTGCTACATGTAACAGCAGCTGATACAGTTACTGTACCTGTGTCTGGCCTCCACGTCAACACTGGCACTGTGGCGACATGAGAGGCAGTGGTCTCTGTTGGTGCCCCTGCCTCTGACTCCGTCTCCCCGTACTGCCTCCTCTCCTGTTTCAGCAGGGAGGAGGACAGTGCCAGGGCCACCATGGTGTTTTCGTCCATGGGTTCAGCCTTCTTCCTGGGCTTCTTTCTCGCTTGGTGGCCTGGCTTGGATGGGTCTTTTCTTTTGGTGCCTCCAGTTTGTGCACTGAAGAGAAAAAAATGAACAAATAGCAAGAACAAGATTTGATTTAGCTTTGTTGAGCACTCATGCAGTGACATCAGGCAGTAGACAAGCTGTTCCTATATGAAGATGAAACATGTTAACTGCTTCAGCAGAGGTTGACTCACGGTGTGTTAGCAGTTGGGGCACTCTGGCTCTCCTCAGCCTGCCTCTGCAGAGCCTGCAGCAACACAGCCGGAGAGACGCCCATGTCTGAGGAGCAGCGCTTCAGGTGGGCCGAGCGACTCTTCTGGGACTTGAACTTCTTGCCACAGATAGGACAATCAGGGACACCAGGAGGGGGAGGGGGAGGAGGAGGGGCTGGCCTGCTCTCTTCACTCTCATCTAAACACCTGTAAAAATCAAAGGTCAGTCTTACTCTCAGCGTGTCCACCAGTCCAACATCTGCCTGTGGTTTGTGGTCAAGACGTGTGAGCTCATTCTATAGTGTAAATACCAACATGCAGACCTGTTGAGGTGCTGTGTTCGCCCCTCGGAGGTCATGTGCGACAGGTCTCTGTGGCAGATCTGACAAAAGAAAAGCCCTTCGTCCTCCAGGTCCACCGTCTGGGCTCCTGCTGCCTCCCTGTCCAGCTCCTGCTGCAGCCGCAAGGCCAGAGCCTCATCACTGAGCTCCGGCTCCGGCTGGAGGCCTGAGCTGAAGGAGTCTGGAATATCTGGGTAAGGAAAGGCTACAGTAAAACTTTCTGCATTTATAACACTTTTATCCAGAACACTTTCCAGTTTACTCTCATTCTCACAAGCACATATAGCTGTAACATTTGTACCAGATACTCAATGATATATTAATATACTGATATAATATTGTGACTTCAGTTTACTAATGTCATGATACGGATCAAATTGTGCCTAAATCACATATCACCAAAATGCTGTCACATTAGCACTTTTAGGATAGATGGACAGAGACTGAATCAGTATAAGCCAGCTCCACTGTACGACATTAGGGGCGCAACTAACAATTATTTTTATGATAGATTAGGTTTGGTCCATTAACTGTGAGAAAATATCGATCACCGTTTCCTAAGGCCTGAGGTGAACATCCTCTGATGTCTTGTTTTATCCACAACCCAAACATATTCTGTTTACTGTCATAGAAGAATAAAGAAACCAGAAAATATCCACATCTGAGAGGCCGAAATCAGAAAATGTGTACATTTTTTCTTAAATAAATAAAAAGGCTTGGAATAGTGTATTATTAAAATGGATGAGGATTAATAATTGACAGGAAATCAACTAATCATTATTATTATCTTGATAAAAGCACATCTGTATCCCTTCTGATCACTATGGCAACAATGCTGCACACCATCAATCTGTGGCAGGAGCATCACGTCATGTCACCTTGTCCTTGTGTCAGAGGAGGATGTGAGGGTGGGACGCGTTCACTCTCGTGCTCTGCTGGCTGGCTCCTGACCTTGTTCACCACCATCCTTTGTGGACTAGCCCTCTTGAACTGCTGCATCCTCTGGAGCACTTTATCTTTCGCTGTCAGAGCTCTGTCAGCTCTCGGTCCGGGCTCAGCTGAAGACTCCGCATCACCTGAACCGAGCCCGGCCCTCCCGCAGACCACAGCCTGCTCTGCCTCAGCACCAACAGGCTGGGTCCCGACACACCTCGACCTGGAGTCTGCATCCCTCTGGTTGTTCCTCCTCTTCCTCTTGTCTTCATCTCCTGGCTGACTGCAGGTCTCTGCTCTCCTCCCAGATCTGCTCGGCTCTCCCGGTCTCTTGCGGACTCGCTTCAGCAGCTTTGAGCAGAGATCTGCAAAGTCCTGGTCTGAGTCATCCATGATGGCGTCTCACATTAAAAGGCCGCTGCCAGCATGAACCCAGCTGTGAGGGTCGACCTGCAGAGAGAGAGAGAGAGAGAGAGAGAGAGAGAGAGCTCAGGTTGGCTTTCATTGAACAAGAAGCTGGTGTTACCTTCAGGGACCAACAAGGTGTCAAGACGACATGTTAGCAAGATTAAAGACTCACTTTTGCTCTTTTGTGTAACAGCTGTCCTGCAGTTTAAATTCACATCTGAAAGATGTTTCATCTGGCGCTGTTTGTTTTGTTTAGCATTTAGCCAGCTAGCTGCCCATGCTAATACTTTATACTCACTCAGGTTTGATGAACTCCAGCTCCTCTCCACGAGTCTCTGTGCGCTTTAAACTTTCAGATTTAGGTGTCCATTACGAGGTCGATAATAAACCCGAACAGGAGCCGGCGAGGTTTGTTTTCATTTCAAAAGTACTCACACTCAACCGCTTCATCTTCAATTTCCGATCACGTGACGGCGAGTGAGCCAGTGCGTGACTTGGAAGGTCACGTGACCGCAACGCGCGGGCCCACAGGATCATTTGTAAATTATTTGTTAAATGTTTATAATCCACTTTATAATCTGAACAATACCAAATAACTACTTTTTTTGTTACATTTATTACAAATAAAAGCTGAAAATACAAACCAAAGGCAATCTATAAGAGAGAAGCAGTAAAAGGTGAATTGAGAAATGTTTGTGACCGAAACACAAAGTGTGTATTTATCCCCAAATATTCACTCACATTTTAACCCTGAACCTGCAAGGTAGTACCAAATTCCCTTCAGGATCTGAGGGGTCGTCTGTGTTCTCTCCTCTGAGAAAAGACGAGCAGTCTTTATTATCTCTGGGTGCTGTGGGTCTCCATTACAACAGATTTGGGAACTGAGAGTATCCAGATGTAGATCTGACAGAGCTGCAAGATGTTGAAAATATGAAAATGATCTGCTGCAGGTGTTTGACTGACTAAAATCACTAATTCTACTCAGACCATCTATTTCTTAGGTTTCTGAATTTCAATGAGCTGAAAGTCTCTCACCATAAACCAAAAGTCAAAAACATCATCTTGTTTTACCATCGATTATTTGAACATTTACAGTCAAGTATAAAGTGTCTATCCCACTTCAAAGACACATTCAAAGCTGACTTGGGACTGAATCACGTGGCTTGCACTGATATGCCCAATATACTTTGAGAACTTAAATATACAAAATATAGAAATTTAAAATTTTTAATTTGTTTTGAGAATATCTTATTAATTACAATGGTAATAATTTTCTTATCAATTTTTTTTCCAATATTTATTTTTTCTCCATTGGTGCTCAAGTCCTTATCTGTTCTAACTTTACTGTGTTTTCTAAATTTACAGGCCTTGAGACTCAAGCAGAGCTGACTTGGCCATTTATTAAAGCGTTACACAAGAAGCGACTTCATGAAATGTGAACGTCTATTTGCAAATCGTTGCATCGCTGCATGCAAAGTATCCTTAACATTCACATATAAGTGTAATTGAAAACTAAATCATAAACTTCAAACTCCTTTTCAATCTGTAGAAATTTAGGTGGAGAAGAATTCCAGTGATCTCAAAAGAAAGTTTCATTAGAGATAAATACAAGTGTACAAGTGTCGACACAAGCTTCAGCGACACTTTCCTCACCACAGTCTGTGATGGTAAAACACTGCTGAGTAGAAACAAATAAAGACAAACCAACAGGAGGAGTGATGCCTCATTATTTAGTCAACAGAGTAACTGAGTTCTTCTGTTGCACACAGTTTATTTAACAATATGGTATATAAGTAAGAAATGAGTCTTTTACCAGTTTATACAGTGATTTCATTCTCTCTTCCTTATATTTATAGTATTTTGCTTAATAACTTGATTTACAATAGGAGAAAAAGGAAATCCCCCCTAATTCAAGTTTTTGTGAGAGAGGAATGAGGGTTGGTAACATTTAGTTTTCCTCGGGGTGGGTCTCAAACGTGCCCTTCATCCCTAGATCGCACACAGCTTAGTGTAAAATTTAGAGGATGGGGCGTCATCCGAGATGTGGCCTACAAACAACCGGTGATCATTCCACCTCAGCTTAGGGGGCTGGTCTCTTTCTCACGCTCTCTTTACACTTTACAACATTTGTGTGACCAAAACAAGAAAAAAAAAAAAAAAAAAAAAAAAAACAACAAGTATGACAAATTTTTAATGTCAAAGCAACAATTTTCTACACCTGCGAGACAGATTTTCCAAATTCCAGACCACTGAGATGTCTGCTGCAGTCCGTTGTCTTTGTTGGTGAAACCAGTCGGCGCTGTAGTTATTTTAGTGACCGTGAGGGTTTGTGTCAGTGTCTTCATGTGCGCCTGCATACATGCCCATGTATACACAACCTGTCGCAGTCCATTTCCTATTTTAATACAACTGAGTGCTCTTCATACACACAAAGAGGAGGGGAGCGGTCCCTGAACGCATCGTCTTGGAGTAATGGTACAACACTAGATTACAATTGCCAGGAATGACGGCTTAAGAAGAGAACAAAAACCTGGCCCAATTCCCAGACAAATTATTTTACAGCTTCAACACAAAAAAATGCTTTAAGTTTCTTTTCAAAAAGGTACAAAATAAAAAGATATGAATAATATAATGCAATTGTACATTTTCTTTAAAAAAAAAAGAAACGAGAAAGGCATGAAACCATACCAAAAACAAACCAAAAATAAATTGAGTATTGAACACATTTGGTCTCAACCAAAAAATATATTCTTTGTGATTTAAATTTCATTTAAGAAGCAACTTGCAAATCCCTCAACATCTTAAAGGAAGAAAGACCCATCGCTTGGGTTTAGGAAACAATTACATTCCCTACAAGTGTTGACTTTTTTTTTTTCTCAGTTTTGTTTTTTCCTCAACCAAATTTTGTTTTTTCTTTTTACAACAGTTGAAACTTTTTACATGTCAGTACAAAAACCGTTCTCAACCTTACAAAGAACAAACAAAAGCCCTCTAACGGGATGAAGAGTCTGAGAGGGAAACTAGGAGTGGGAGAAGATCAGGAGTACTTTAGTTCCAAGCAGAAATGCTACAATCCTTCCACAAACTTCTCCAGAGTGTCCCCTGTAGCGTCTCCCACCATCCCCAAGTCACTGTTCAGCCCCCCTCTGTTGGGCGTGTTAAGCTGCGGTAGCATGGCGCTCTGTTCTGGCGTCCCCAAGTGTCCTTGCTCCATGGACCCGGACAGCGGGCCCCCGAGTCCTGGGTGAGGGGAACCCGAGTGGGGTGGATGTGGGTGCTGCGGTGAAGGCTGAGGCTGGTTCTGGACCTGCGGTGAGGGACTGGAATGTGGCCGCTGCTGTTGCTGCGAGGGCGGACAGGGGGACTGGACTGGAGCCGGGGAGCGGACCTGGTTGTTGAGGGCATTGGCTAAAGTGGGCTGACCGGGGAGGTGGGCTCCACCCTGAGGCTGGCCGGCCAGCAGGTGGGTCTGGGGGCTCATGGGACTCGGCTGGGCAGGTGAGCCCATCTGTTGCTTGAGGACGGCCTGCTGCTGGGGAAGTTGCTGCTGCTGGGGAAGTTGCTGCTGCTGGAGCATCCGCTGATGCAGTAAGTTCTGGGGGGAGTCCATCCCCATGCCAGGCTGAGCCATCTGAGCCATGGATGGGAGCTGGCCCATGGGCCCCCCAGCTGCTGCTCCTGCACCTGCCTGCATGGCTATCTGCTGCTGCTGCTGCTGCATGCGGAGCTGAGAGTAAGTAGCTGCTGTACCCTGCGCCTGAGCAGGGAACTGGCCAGGATGGCCTTGAGGCATCACTCCCTGTTGTTGTTGCTGTTGTTGTTGCTGCTGCTGCTGTTGTTGTTGTTGTTGTTGTTGCTGCTGTCTTAAGAGCTGCCGACGGTAGAAGTTCCTGCAGCTGAGGGTTGTTGTGTGTGTGCTGCGTTCAGCAACTGCCCTTGAGGCCCTAGAGCCTTGCAGCGGCTATGCCCTGCGCGGGAGGCTGTTGGGGCTGCTGAGGGGGCATTCCCGGCCTCTGCACCGCACCTCCTGGCATGGCCATGGTCTGCATTGCTGGCATGCCGGGCTGCTGTTGCTGCCCTGCTTGTTGTTGTTGCTGCTGCTGTGGCTGGTTGGCGTGGTACTTGGCTGTTCGCTGTTTGATGAAAGCAGCCATTAGCTGAGGGTTCGATTTGAGGATGTTGAGGACTTGCTGCTGCTGCTGAGGCGAGCTGGGAGACTTCAGGGTGCGGAGAAGGTCTTGCAGGGCGTTGGGTGCAATAGCACCAGGTCTCTGGGGCGTTAGTGGCCGAGCACCGGGTTGCTGTGGAATTAGCATCCTCTGGCCTTGCTGAGGTTGCTGCCCTGGTGGGATCATGGCTCGCTGCATGGTCATAGTCTGCTGTGGGGTCTGGCCTGGGACAAGGCCTGGCTGTTGAGTCTGAGCTGCCTGAATGGGCCCTGCAGCTCCAGGCCACTGTCCTGGGGTCATGCCCGGTTGCATGACCTGTGGTCCCCGGGGCCCTGGCACCATCTGCATGGGTGGCTGCATTGGTCCGGTCATGCGCTGTTGTTGCTGCTGGGGGTTCATAGGCAAGCCGTTCATGTTGACCCGGTAGTTCTGCTGGCTCTGCTGGGCCTGTGCCATCAACTCGATGCGCCGTGCCATCTTGACCGCAGCAGGTGGAGGCTGCTGCTGCAGCTGCTGAGGTGGCTGGGGCTGCTGGGGGAGAGGGGACTGCTGCTGGTGTAGAGGGGAGGCCTGGGGCCCAGGTTTGCCCTGAGATGGTGTTTGAGGCTGGCCATTGCGAGGTGTGTTGGGAAAAGAGGGGGACATGACCCCAGCTGAGTTGGGCGTCTGCGGCTGGTTGGAGAGTGGCTGCTGGGGCGTCTGGGGAGTGTTAGGCTGGGCGTGGGAAGTGGGAGTGCTGGGGGCAGCTATGGCCGGTGGGGACGGTAGCGGCATGGTTCTGCCTTGCATGGTGGCCATTCTTCTCCTCATCAGCTGGGCCTGCTGGAGCCTGTGCTGCAGCTGCTGCTGGCGAAGCTTGTGCTTGATGTTCAGGCAGAACGGGACAGGACACTTGTTCTCCTGACAGTGCTTTGCGTGGTAACAGTAACAGCATAACGCGATAAGCTGCTTGCATACAGGGCAGCCACCATTGGTTTTGCGCTTGCAGCCTTTGGTGTGCTGCACCACCCGCTTCATCTTCTGGCAGGACGGCAGAGAGCAGTTGGCATTGCGACACTGACAAGCGTGGACCAGGGACTGGATGCAGCGCTGGATACTTAAGCGGCGGCTCTCCTGTGGGCTCTTGGAGGCCTCTCCGCTCTGGCTGTTGTTGTCGTCGTCCAGGCCAAGGCCCCATTTCACCATCTGGTGCTCGTGGCCCTTCGAGTTGTAACAATTAATGCAGAGATCGAAGTCCTGCAAAAAGGGGCAGACATAGGCACAGTAATTAACATGAGTCAAATGTGACGCAAAACATTAATCATTCCCAACTCTTCCATGTAGGTAATTAAACAGTGACAGATTTACATATATGATTTATGCATTTCCAACACAGGACACTGTGAAAACAATACAGCATAGTACTCATAGTAATAACAGTAACACACCTCGCACACAGTGCAGTGCCAGCGAGTTTCCACATGGTGCTTGCACTCGTTGCAAGTGTAGACAAAGCGGTCCTGTCCCTGGTTGTGCAGCTCCACCAGCATGCACATGGTGCTCCACTTACACCTCCTGAGGGAGCTGAACTCCCAGTGTTTGTCCCTAGCCAGAGTCAGGAAGGCATCGCGGCCATCCATCAGGTCACAAGAGAGCAGTGGGTCCGGGTCAACAATGGGCGGCAAGGTGTTGGCCATGGGACCAGAGTGGAGGTGGATCACAAAGAATACCTTCAGCAGACAGAGAAAAACATAGAAATGAGAGTTAGAGAAGCACAAAAAAACAATGAAATAAGTCATAAAAAATGCAACATTTACAATCTCCTGTTCATTATCAAAATTGCTTCCAATATCTAATATAAACCATAAAAAACAAAACCAGTCTGACCTCTTTGTGCTTCTCCATGGTGGCGTACAGCTTCTGGGACAGATCATTGGCTACATTCGGCATCCCAGGCTTCTTTTTATTGGCTCGGCTCACGCTGCTCTTGTTTTTATTGGTCTTCTTGTTGTTCTTCTTTTTAGCGTTCTTGCTGTCACCTGGCGTTCCCTGTAGAAGACAAACAGTGATGGTTTATACAATCATCAAATACTCTCTCTGTGGAGATTGTTGACAAACACTCTCCATCTGTCAAGTTGTAAAGTAATTCTTGTCATACTGTGGATCTCAGTTTTCTTCAACACGCAGAGTGTTCCTCAGTTACACAGGGCTACTCTTTGTTGTCCCATTAATCCAAATTCTCATAAATTAATGGATCTCTCTTGTATACAAGCTGGGAAAGGGAAAATGGCTCTAAAATAATAAATATGACTAGAAAGTAGAGTAAATTCATATCAATGTTAGTACAACGACAGTGACACAGTATCCACACCTCAGGAGTTTCAGAGGCAGCCGTGTTCTCCTCCTTCTTCCTCTCCTCCTCCTCTTGCTCTAGCTCCTTGATGCTCTCCTCCAGCACGTTGGGCCAGAAGTCTCCTTCGAAGTACGGCAGCTCATTAGCGCTGGTCAGGCGGTCTTCTGTCGCCTGCTTAAAGATGTCCTGAGGAAGAAAAAAAAATGCCAATGATTCAAGTTGTTGAAGATGTATTTCACTTGTTTTCAGTAATCCAACGTGCTGAGCATTTACATATTTCATGTATTTTCTTGCTAATGCTGACAAAGAAGAAAATGTGTTGAGATTGCTAACTATTTACACAGAACTGTACGACAATGTGACCAGGAATGCAGAAATCAAAACTTAATGGCGCTTACAAATAAATGAAAAATTTTGGATGCACATGTAAATTTGTTCTTTGTTCTAAACATTATATATTCAGACATAAACCATGTGTCAGTATCTAAAAGAAAATGCAATATCCTTACCTTGTAGTCGTGCAGAATTCTCTCTGCAAAGGCCTTATCCAACATCTTCCTGTACCACTCCTGCAGCCTCTTAGGCTTTGGGATCTTCTGGTCAGGAGGATGGCAGTGGAAGATGTAGTCGTCTCCTTCACTGGGCGGACATGCCCAGATGTGGCCCTGGGTATACCTGTTTGTGCACAGAGGAAACATAAGACCAGAGAAACGGCGTAAGAGTTAGGACATCTGCTTCCCATGACCTCCAGAGACTCTTCCCCATGTTATATCTTTCAAGAGAAGCAGAGCGAGGCGTACCCGAGTTTCTTGACATATTCTAGATATCCGATGAGGATCTCGTGGTACACTGCTGTTCGTAGAATCCGAGGTCTGAAGAAGTGAATACTGTCAAGGTATGATATGTAGACCCGTCTGCAGAGGTAGAGAGAGGGTAACATAGTAAGTTCCACTTATACAAAGCAGCTTAAGTGCTGTTACTTCATTGCCGTGTGCTACATACAATAACTGGATATACAGACCTAGTGTTGGGAAAAGGGCACTCTGAGCCGTACTCCTGAACGTGCATGCCAAAGAAACACACGTCCACGCCGTCAATCTCCTCAAAGGCGAAAAGTGCTTTGGTTCTGTAGGGAAAAGTCTCGGGCATTTCACCCGTGTCCACAAACCTGTTGTGGGGAAGAAACATCATACATTCAGATGTGAAAATAGCATAAGGTGATCTCTTATCTGGGGTTACTGCCACGTAAAAAATCATAAATGTGTCATTTGGATGCGATATGATGTTGGGAAGGTCTTCTCTGAGCTGTAGGTTATATATGATTGCCTCTCTTACTTTACAGGATGTAAACGTATGATGCCACAAAAACTAACAATATTTTACTTTTCCACGTTCTCCATAGATGTATAATTCAGTACCTATATATTTTTTTCTAACACTTAAAAATGCTTTTTTTTATTTTACTGCATCTATAACGGCGTCCAGGAAACAAGAATCGTAAGCAACCCGAGGAGTCGCCTCGTGTGAGGTGCTTGCGACGCTCCAGCGCATAATGGGACAATTCAAGTCAAGTGGCCTTAAGTTAATAAAAACTCTTAAAACCAGTCAACCTGAAGATAACAGGTTCTTGACTGAGGACCTCCTCCCTGCGAGGATGGGGCGAGCATCATAGACTTTGATCCAGTGTGATGAAACAGTGAATAACCCTCTGAGGTACTCAGGCAGGGCGTGCACTCCATCTCGTCAAACATGCAGGTTCCACAATCACTCTGAGTGGGTATAAAAGCTTTATAGAGGGCATTCAGCTTTGTATGGCAGGGACAATAAAAATAAGCTCAGAACAAATACAAGATATGCCAGTGCTTCTGCAAATCAAAGAGGGCAAGACAGGTATTTGCTTGTCTGCAACATTATGGCCATCTCGACTGTTGACTCTTTGGTTGTTCATTTATTTGAAGGCAATTTTAGTTGATAAATAATAAATAACGACCAATTTACAGCATACAACAATAAAAATTGATTACTTAAATCATAAACCTTCTCTGAAAACTCTGTTGTTCTATGATGGAAACGGAGTCTATGCGTCTTCCTTCCTGTCAGTGATGCTCTCACCTGGCTTTCATGCCTGGTTTAACTTCCACTGTTTTGTCGGAGCTCGCCACCACTCGCACAAACACCTCTCCGGCTTCAGGGTGGTTCTGTCTTTTCAAGTATTTATTCACACGGTCCTCTATGTACATTCCCAATCGTGTCGACTGCAGTCCTGCAAGTGTACAAACACACAGGAGAAATCTTTTAACATTCCAGAATAAAAGAAGGGCACTGGTTCCACTTTGTCTTCAAGACCTGCAGTGGCCTTCAAGTTAAGCAAACAAGAAAAGCACTCATTTGTGTGGGACTAGAAGCTGTTAGCACTATACGCCACAGAGGTCATATGTTCTCCAGGGCTACAAACACCAATAGAAAAATACCAGCGAAACCATGACACCAACATCTTAAAAAAAAGGCCCACCACAGCACGAAAGTCACTGAGAGACATGTGCAGCCCAGGTGGAGGTGGTTTAAATTATCCTGTGAGACAAAACTGCAATAATCTGTTGAAATTTTGAACATAGCATGAAACATTTAATGGAAAGCTGATTCAAAAGAACTGATATTTAAAATTCAAATGTAGAGAAGTGAACTAACGTTTTGCAGAGAACTTGTTTTCCTTCCGTGTTTTTGCACTCTTCTTTAAACAGTTGTCACAGATGAACCTGGAAAGAGAAAGAAAGCTTAGTTATCGAACTATATTAACTTACTGTTACAATTAACACATCAAAATATGATGAATCAACAACATAAAGCAAGGAAAAGTAGTTGTCATCTCACCCGGATGGCCAAATGACCTCGTAGTGTAAGACGCATATCTGGTGCATCTTCCGTCCACAATCTTTACATTCAACAAACCTTTAAGAAACAAACAAAACAAACAAAACAAAAAAACAAGCAAGAATTCAGTTAGATATTTTCACATTTAATGAGACATTAAATGCTACCAGAGTCACTCTTTGCTATATTAAGAGTGTTGGCCAAAGGGTAAAAATCTAGAAGCCCTACATCAACATTAACTACACCGTCCAGTTACTGTTCCTGATGGCCATCATTTGTGTGAATGTTGACATCTTAACTGCTGAGGCAGCAAGCGACAAACATCTCCATTCAGGCTTATGTTCCTCCAGTCGTTACGCATATGCAAGCCATCCAATGCAAGTGTGCCTTTGAGGGAGGATTTATTTTGGTAGTATTGTGCATGTTATTTGACACTTGGCCGCAATGACAACGAGAACGGCAATCACTGCATATCAAGGGCTCTCTAATCTGTGTTCTGTAATGGAAAAAGGCTCATTGGATACATTTGCACTCAGCAGGCGGCGCTGCTGAGTTTCCCCTGGGGACTTTACCAAAACCAAAGTGATTGATCAGAGAGTTCCAGAGAGCAAATATGCAGACTGCACACCAACAACACAAAAACAAATCCCAGATGTGGGTGGCAGAAAATAACTTTTAAGACGAGATCAGGAACACGTCAGTAGGAAAATGCAGTAAAATAATTATTCAACACACACGAGACCGACTGAAAAAGAAACACAAAGAGAGGAGATGCTTCTCTGTCAGTGTTAATGCTCCTCACTGAACGGGTGTGGGGGCCGGTGTCTACTTACGGTTCAGGGTCGAGTACATCATTCTTCTTCCGTTCGAACTGGTCTTTTGATATCATCCTGAAGTGTCGGAGAAAAGAAGTGAAAGCAGAGGGAGTGAGAAATACAACACACACAAAACTGTATTTTCTATTGGCTGTGCGAGGCTCAGTGGGAATCTCGTTCGATCTGTGTAAAGGCCACAATGATAGTCAACACCCGGTAAAACAATAAATGGCTCTGAAAGCCGATGTGTAACTACTATCTATACTAAGACTACGTTTAAGAAATATGTGCTGACAAAGTCCAAAAAATAAACTAGCTAATGAGCATAAAGTCAAAACACCTACATTTTGGGTTAAAATGATGAAAGCAATGTTAAAAAATGTTTGAAGGTAAGACCCAACATATGTGAGCTGCATGGTTGCCGTTTTGCTGCTGACCTACTCTGACATGAACAGAATAAACAGAGATGTTTCTTTTTGCTCTTCGACAATAATTTGATGATGTCTATAGAAGGAAAGGAAGTCTTTCCTCACGATACATTTTTTTGTTGTAATGGTTGGTTTATCGATAGCCAGTTTACTCACGTCTGTGGCTGTGCAGGATCGTCTCCTAACGTCACACTCTCCCCCTGAATCTCATTGAAGCACTTCTCACAGAAATGATACCTGCAAATAAACACAGTTAACGTTCAGCAGATTCAACACTGCATGTGAATCTCAACCATAGTCATGTGTAGCTCCTCATACTCTTTTCAGTAGTAGTTATACTACTACAATACAATACTACATTGTTTAGTATTCGGCTAGTGTGTGAGTGTCCGATACAATTTTGCCCAACATGACACTTGTCTTTTATGTTTAACAATGGAGAAAGGGGAATCCCTGAGCTCCCATTGAGAGTGTAAATGGACTGCGCTGCAGGAGCCTCATGCTGTCTGTCAGGCTGTGCTGTATCACTGCTGCCGCTGTGCTGCTCTCAAAGTGTTCAGATCAAGTGTAGGGGAAAAAAAAGGCTGCAGTTACACAGTTCATACTGCAGGGGGTGCAAGGGAATGTAGTGTCAGCAGTCGTCTGCTGGCTTTCAACTGAGGGGAAAAGGCGATGATGGGCAACGCTGTTTGTGGCCTTATCCAAAGCATTATATTTTCATGTGCAGTAAAAGAGGAGGGTCATCAACACTGAATTCACTCACTCCCTCGACAGATGATGCAGAAAAAATAACAAACGCGCTGTTTATTGCTGTGCTCAGTGTCTGAGTCTTTTTTGAGTTTAGGGTCCTCAGAGTGTTTCCCTTTGTGCAATGCTGGAACCTGGCTGTTAATAAATGTTGTCGTGAGCAAAACCATTTTGTAGCCTCATGCTGTGCCAGGACCGAGAGGCAGGGCCATTAAAGGCGAAGCTGTCAGGTTGATACTACTGCCTGGATCACAGTGGTCCCTCCACAGATCCCAGGCTGCAGGGGATGGGTAATACAGTTCAAATGGCTTCGTTTATTTATCAAAACACTTAATAAACAACTCTGGATGCAAATGTGTGCAGAGAATGAGATGATTCAGAGAGATTAAAATTCCAGCTCAAGCCGCATTATTTTCTTTCAGTTGATTCACGGCCACTCATAGCTGCGAAGATGAAAACACTCATACCTGTTCTGGTAACTGTAGTATGTGCCTCCAGTAGATATGGTGCAGAGCTGCTTGCCATAGCAACAGAGGGTTTGAGGAGAAAACTCGTACTGCAGACACAAGTGAGATGACAAAAAGTCAAAACACTGCAAACAAAATCCTTCAAAAATCATTTTGTCAGCAGCAGTAAAATTAAGTTTTCTTTATTATCTAAAGTTTAACTCTTCAGTTTAAAATCTAAATGAATGCTGCAGAACTCAAATATTCACCATCACACAGTGAAAAGCAAAACTCATACTCATCCTCCTGAGTAAGACATTGTGCTGTACCAAACAAAATCCAAGAGTGAAACTTTGGTAACTTCGTAACCATGTCACAAAAATGATTTTTCAAACAGCTAACAGACAAAAGTACATCGCTCAAATCAATTAGTCGTCTTTCTTTCCAACTCCACTAACTTTATCTTTAACGTCCCAGTCGCCCACCCCCTTCATCTCACCTTCCTCCCGCAGCAGTAACCCAGGCCCTGCATGACAGGGTCGATCTCCGACTCGAACACCTCAGCCAACTTGGAGCAGTACTTGTAGACACGGGATGTCTTGCGGTTGTAGAGCCAGGCGTTGTTGAACATCAGCCAGACGTCGTCAACGTACTGCCAGGGCTCTTGGTATTGGCCCGTGTCGAGCTTACGCTTTATTGTCGACAAGTCTATTGGGTTCTTAACAATGTCAAAGTAGTCCTAGAGGGAGAAGGACGAATTAAAATGTGTTAGAGACCAAAGACAAGAAATGCAGAAGAAAGCGTCCGCCAAAACTGCTCATCATTAAGCCATCTCAGGAGCAACACTTACTAACAAAAAAAAGGTTACTAAAACATAAGAAGGCAAGTGCATGCGTGCTACCTACCGGGATACCCAGAAGCATGGGGTCCACTGGCTGTCTGAAGGGCAGCGACTCGGGGTCTTGCCTGTAGAGAGACTCCAGAGTCGGCATCAGAGCCTGCCGCAACTCCTCGGGCTTAAAGACTGAAAAACAAAATAAACCAAAAATGAGAAAGTGAGGAAAAAGTAGATAGTTACTTCATAGAAGAGAGAGGAGGGTTTTTCTATTTCAATGCTGGACCTCTGTTATATATCTATAAGACAAAATTCAAACTAGCTTCACACAGACAACCGCTCCATGAACACTACAGAACACTGGCCCAGATGCATGTCGTGATCTGTATTACATCACCTGTTTCTAATTATCAGATAGTTTCACAACAGAAACACAATGACACATCAACACTTATGTTACATGATGATAATTTTAGAACCTGACTAACACCGACTGCTCGCTCCATTCCTCTGCAAGACATTTGGTTATTCTTCGATTTAATGCTCCAATTTGTCTCGTCGAGCGAGCATCCTGATATTGTTGCTGTTCTACCAGCAGGTTCATCATTTCTGTAAAATGCTGGTGAGATCAAAGGAGGTTTAAGAGAGTCTGGACATTGTTTGGACACAGTGCCAGACTAATAATGCCGTAATAAGACGTTAAAATGAAACTCCAAAAAAGTCACGACTGCCTCACAGCTGGCACGGAGAGGCTACATTAGCACTACTGGCAGAAGCCCGCTCTGTTTGCTGAGTGGAACTTGTTTCAATCAGCCGGAGACTCCACACAGATTTTATTCATCCCTTGGCGTCATACTCACTTTTCCTCCGTGACTGAGTGGGGGATGAGGAGGTGGTGCTGTTGGCTCCACCATCTTCCTCTTCTTTGGGTTCTGTCTTAGCTTCCGGCTTTTTCTCCTCCACCTCCATTGGCTCCGGCTTTTCCTCTGGCTCCTCCTTCTTCACCAACATTGAAGCAGAGACTTCCTCAGTCTGCACGCAAAATGGCAAATTTCTCAGGCAATTAATCTACACATTCGTCTCTTATATAGAAGACTTTGATGACCTGGAGGGGAATCTCCTTGTCTGAGCTTGTGTCATATGTATATGCAGTTCTCGATGTTCTCAAAATCAAGGATGAAGGAATGTAATTAGACACATACCACACTGGTGCAGAATTGTTTAAAAACACAGCAAAAACGCAACCAGATTTATTTGAAATTGGGTTTTCATCTTTAGACCGAGATGAAGTTTTGACTTGGATCGAAATGTTGTCTCTCTGGATACAATTTGTGGCAGGCATTGTGCCTTTCTCAAAATTAAGGATGCACAGATGCAACTTTTTCTGTTTAAATACTGCTTCCAGTATCTCTCTCAGGGTATCTTCTGGTACAGAGTATACGATCATAGTGCTAGCACATGAGAGGCCCTCTGTGACTACGTGAATGTAGCCAAACATGTCAACACAGAATTTTATGATACTGACAAAGACTGTTTAATGTGGATCAATCAGGTCATGGTTGATACCCAATCTGCTTAATAGTCTCAATCAGGGCTGATGCCAAACTGGTGTATCAGAGCATCCCTACAATTCTTCTTTTTTTTTTTTTTTATGTATAAAAACAAGTTTTCTTTTCCATTTTTCCTACTGTAACTTGGTAAAAACCTAGATAAGGCTTATCCTGCTGTCCATAGATTAAAAAAATCACTTTCTCTTTCATGTTTTTGCCTTGTTTAGGTTCAATCAAAAAATCACTTAGACTTATTCAATTATTTTTTTGGAGGAGAGGTTCAGGAGTAAGAACTGGGTGGTTCAACAAACACACAGAGGACTTTAAAGACTGAACATGCTGGGTGTGAGTAACAGCAACCAATAACACACATGAATGGATAAACAAATATAAAGATGGGTCATCCAAATTCAAGGTAAAGTTAAACTATTCAGCTACATAAGCTTTATTTTTTACTTTATTTTTTTTATCTTAAACTGTAGGGAAGGATAAATGACTGAAGAGAGAGTGCAAGACCCACCTCCATCTTGGGCTCAGTTTTGCCGCCAGCGGCCTCAAACTCCTGTAGCTCGTGGTGTGCCTCTGCTTTGACCTCCTGGACAGGCAGGTCTGCTCCGACATGCTGCGAGTGGAGGTCAGCGCTGGCGGCTGAGGCCGGCGTGGGCACCCGGTTATCCAGACTGGCCCCCGGTTGAGACAGCTGAAACACAGAAGAGGGAGGGAGAGAGAGAGGAAGAAAAGACAAGTATGAGGTTTTGGCAACAGCTCAATTAGTTCTTTGCATGCAGGGCAGAAGCCATGACAGATGAACGTCTCTCAGACTGATGTCAGTGCTCCCTGATGTTCAACGATGCAACGAACATTCCCATTGTGATGGATGCTACAAACAGTGGTGAAGATGCAGTTATCAGACAGAAAGGTGGATGGGACGGGTTGGTAAATGGCAGTCAGATGGATGGGAGTTTGCAGGGGAGGGGAGGGAGGGAGGGGGGTCAGAGTGGAGGGGGCATGCGAGGGGTCTCAGTCTCACCCAAGGCGTGGTAGGGGGGCTGAGGCAGGGGCTGCGTCTGTGCTGCCACAGGGGCTCCGTCTGGGGAGTTGGGGTTGGGTAGGGGCAGGGCTGGGGTGGCACCTGGGGCTGGGGCTGGGGCAGGGCCAGGGAGGGTGGGGGTGGAGCTGCGGCTGGAGGACTGTGGGTGCGGAAGGTTAGTGGCCCCCCCAGCTGTGGAGGCAGAAGAGGCAGCAGGCGGAGGCGTGGAGTGCAAGGGGGTTTGGGAGGAGGCTAGCTGAGAGCCCAGCGAGGGGCCAAGTGCATTCATGGGGAGGTTAGCGCTCTGCTGCTGTTGCTGCTGCTGCTGCTGGAGAGAAGGACACACACAGAAGGGGACAGGCGAACAGGCACGCGCACGCGTACACACACGCACACGCACACACGCACACACACGAAAAGCAGACAGACATACAGGTCAAAGAGACAAACAACACCACACACAATTTGAGGTTTAGAGAGCACCTTGTTATTGGTATGAGAACAAATTAAGAGACATTAGTGTGTGGTATGATTGGTGAGAGTTTGAGTTTAGTTCCACAGCAGCTAGCTGGAATTAGCACAACTTGAAGTCAACTTCAAAAAAGGGAAAGCATTACTAAACAAAAAAAAAAACAACAAAAACAACAAAAAAAAAGCCAACTATCCAACTTGGTTTTCTACATCTCCACATCCCTTGCCTCTCTCCATGTCTCACCTGGGTGACGGCAGCCTGTGCAGGTGGCTGGCCCATGCCAGGCCCGACGGTGACATTCATGGCGCCCGGTGCAGCGACTGCAGCAGATCCTGGAGGGAACTGAGTCTGAGCCAAAAACTGTCCCTGGCTGGCCGTCTGGCCTACCATGTTAGCACCACCGTGTCCAGCCATTATGCCCTGGGCCTGAGGCATCCTGGAGGGAGACATGCCCATCTACACAACAGGAAAAGACAATATTATTACGAGCAGAGCGACAGGCAGCAGCTTTGTTATCCATTAAAATGAAGCTTTAATTAGGAAAAGCATGATTTTCGTAACATTTCATAACTCCTTTAGTGATGAATACATTATCAATTATTAACAGGGCTGATGATTGATTGTTCAGTATCAGTCAAGCTCTAATTCTTTTGTTTGCTCTAATTCTACAAATAAGAATCTGGATTGACGCAGAAAATGCGAAACCTAAAATGGCCACAAACCCAAAGACACTGTCTGCCTTACTTTGAATAAGCTTAGTTTAATGTTTAAATGAGTGTCTCATGTCGCATTTATGCGTTTTTTTTTTTAAAACACAGGACTGAAATTCACAAAAATGGCCATGACGCACACCTTTGTATTCACTGTTCTTTAACAAGGCAAGTAATAACGGGTACATTATTTTGTACTGAAAGGTCAGAGTCTCACACACCCGGGTCCCCAAAAGCTCTGCTTGGCATAATCTGGGTAAACGCAGAGTAAGAGACAGTCTGCTCTTCCACTTCAACTTATAGCTGGTCCCTTTTGTTACATGTCCAACCAGTGCAGTAAGTCGTCCATTTTAAAAACAGCCACTCACAACCTGACCAGTCCTCTTAGTTTAGTATGCTTGAAGAAGCTTGTGCAGGAGGGTGAATTTACCATCAACTGGGTGTTAGCTCATGTTACAGATATTCCCGCGTGTGTGCTATGATTTGTGTGCCCCTCTGCCTCCCCCCTGGTCCTCCTCACCGCTGGGACGGAGCTCATGTTCATTTGCTGTGGGTGGTTCATGGGCGATGCAGCCCGGGCTCCCATTGGCGCCTGAGTTATCTGAGTGTTGGGCAGAGCCATGTGGTTGAACTGGTTGATTCCTGTAAGAGTGGACCACAGTGTTCAACAATGGACACACACATAACTAAAAAACTTTTTTTTAAAGTTCTCTACAGACTACACAATGCCAAGACAGTTATGAAGGTTTATACTTTTCTTCCTTTAGGCCTTTGCATAAACTTTGAGTGCAGGTTTAATCTCAACATGCCATGTAGTAATGCTGCAGTACTTGCAAAACCAAAATATAGCAGATAGCGTGCGAATATGCTCTGCTTTCTGACATGTATCCTTTTTCAGACTTCCAGATAATTTAACTTGGTATTTCTGCTTTTATCTTAATTATCTTTTCTGTTCCTCTTTTTTTGGTACATCTTCCACATCTTTGTTTTCTACAACTTCCTTTATTCTCTTTCTTGTTTCCTTTATGTCTTACTCGTCTTCCGGGTGCTTCTTTTGCTTAGTAACGCGACTGTCCTGCACTATAAGTAATTTCATCTTTTCATCTGCTTTCTGACATCCAGTAGTTTTAATATGCAACATCTAAGACGTACCTTGTGAAACCTGCATGCGATTCATGATCTGATTTGGCATGTTGGGCAGAGGAACAGGTCCATCTGTAAAGCAAAAAGAAAAAACACTGAACTAAGAGACAACTTGAAGAACGACATAACCAGCTGTTATGGGGAAAAAATGTTCTCTGTTAAAGAGTTATTTATTTTCAACTTTAAACAAGAATACAAAAATGTATGTAATGGATATGGAGCAATATAGACAATCTTCTGTCATGGTATGTTATTTTATATTTGAACATATCTTGTGGAAAATAAATTAAGACATCGATACAACATCTAAAAATAACCAGATTGAATTATCTACCTAAACATGATGATATGCAGCTTTTCACACAGTAGTGCGATACAACAAGAGATATTTAAGGTAAAAGGTATATCGCATCTACCTCAGTGTGAAGGGTAGAGACTGATGAGTCCCCCAAATGGTCTCACAGTATATCAGTATGACAATGCGAGAGCTGGGTAATACATCAACTTGGCCACACAATTCTTTTTAATAACAAGATGAAAACATGTGAAACTGAATAAAACAGCAGGTTCTTTATGTATATCAGGAACCTGAATTGTTGTCCAAGGTTTCCAAAATGCGTCAAATTTCAAAGATGTTCAAACAAACTTTGATGTGTTACATTAACACAAATCTTTACTGCACATATTATGTTCTTCATACTGTGAATCATTTTTATACTCCATCTTTGTTCACACACTATACAGGCTTTTTCCATTTTAAAAGATAGATTTTATATAAAGGATTCTTAACTTGCAGCACTTGTTCATTTTTCTTCTCTCTTTCCTGATTCTGATTCTGAAACACTGTACTCACTCTGTGGCCTTGGGCCAAAGGCATTAGGCTGGGGGAGACCGGGCTGCTGGGTCCCCTGGGCGGCCATAGGTGCCTGGTTGATGATCTGCTTCTGTAGCCTTGAGCGCCTCTTCTCCTCCAGTTCCTTTTGGATTTTATAGATTTTCTCAGCCAGGAAGTGATAGTACTCATCCTGAGGGAAGGAAGGTGGATGTGAAAGGGATGGTAAAAAGTTGACAAAAATGAAACCCACACTGTGAGTTTTGTGACTATGCTGTGCATGTGGTCTTGATAGAGTGACAAACTCAGGTTAGGTCCTGGTTGAAGCCAGTCTCAGAAACCCTACCCGGCTGTTAGCTGACTCGTACATGTCCCCCTCAACCTTTCTGGCGTAGGCCACCAGGTTCTCCATTCGTCTGTCCTTCAAAGCTGCTGGGTCAGGGGTAGGAAATATGGCTTGTACTCTGCCACAGGAAAACAGAATTTGAGACAATGAATATCTCAAACTTTGAAAGGACAGAAGTATAAACTGTGAAACAAGTAAAGAAACTAAGCTGTTACATCTCTCCAGCACGGTTATGCACTTACAGTTTGTGTACGAGGTGATTGCGCAGGTCCTGAGTGACGTGCTCATGCCACGCTTTCCTGGTGCCTGTGGCAGAGATGGGTGCTGCTGTGGGTAAGTTTCCCATTGAGCCCACAGCGGACCCGTCTGACAGCAGCTGACTGCAAGTGAAACAGGATGAAGGTTAGAAAATTACAGCTATTTATTTCT
Source organism: Scortum barcoo (assembly GCA_023238725.1). Taxonomy (NCBI): domain Eukaryota; kingdom Metazoa; phylum Chordata; class Actinopteri; order Centrarchiformes; family Terapontidae; genus Scortum; species Scortum barcoo. The sequence goes on along the minus strand of CM041553.1, from coordinate 9,155,456 downwards.
GTGTGGAAATATACAGTCAGTTTAGCAAGAGCACTGCATAACATCATCTAGTTGACCTGTATATTTAAATTGACTACTTTAAGTTTCATGTGATTAAAAAAAAACAAAAATCACATCAAAAAGAATGCAATGCAGACACTGACTTGTTAGTGTTGAGTGCGTTGGGAAGGGAGTCTGTGTGCAGGTTCGACTGATCTGAAGTGGCCACGCCCATTGTCGCACCTCCAAGAGCCATCTGGTTACCTGTAAATACAGAAAGCCTTCAGCAAACAGCACCGCCTCCATTTCAACTTTTCAACTTTGTGCTCAGCATGTACAATATATCTTTGAATGGTCGCCATGTTCAGAACCAATAAACTAGAGTATTCTAGTACAACAAAAACAAAAAAAATGCTGACATGGCAGCCCGACATGACTAAAATTTTGACATCAAACACTTGGATTAAAAATGTTGTTTTTGCTTTTATTTTTCCAGCCTTTTTGTCCCTTGACAATTCAAAAACTCATTTATACCTGGATATAGTCAGATTCTTTTTAACATGCATGTTTAAACCCATTTAGGAGCCTTACACTCAGGTGTGCTGCACATTTACAGTTCAATCAATGCACACAAACATATCTGACAGAAGACCCAATATCCCAAGGTTTCTAAAAGTGCTCATAGAAAATACAGGAACCAAATCAGCCGGTCTGCCTTTACCAAGTGCACTGATGGGTCTCATCTGCTGCGGAAGCTGCTGTTGTTGTTGGGCCTGTGCGTTCTGGGCGCCTGCCGTCTGCCCTGGGCCCGTGGCCTGCTGGGCTCCGGCCTGCCCAGTGGCCTGGCTGCTGTAGGGCAGCCCGAGTGCCGCGTAGGCTCTCTGCATGGAGCTGGGGTCTATAGGGGCTGAGGTATTGATGGTGGGAGCACTGGGCTGGCCCACACCAACTGAGGACATGGGGTTCTGGAGGCCCGTGCTGGGGGAGCTCAGTATGGCTGCGGAGAGAAACTGAGCGTCAGTCCGAAACACTCAAACACAATCATACTGAAAATACTGTCAGCAAGTTGGTTGACCGTCTTTCTTGCTCTACTGCTGCACCAGAACATAAACAAAATGCAAATGTTGACACCGTGTGCCAAGCCCAATAAATGTTTTGGTGAAAACTCAGCATAGTATACTAAAAAAAAAAAAAGTAACACCAAACACACACGCATACACACTTTCACCTCTGGCAACATGAAGTCACATGGCAGCATGATACACTGAGAACATTAATGTAAGGCTAAATGCTTTAAACAGCAGTGAACTGAATAAATGCATAAATCCCTTCAGGGGACAGAGCATTAGCATATTTTTATGGGTTCAGGCTTTGGTCGGGCAGAAAAAAAATGCGTTTGCGCAAAGACAAAAATCAGACAAGGCAGAACAAAGAAATACTGCGCTCTGTTTGTGTTGGCAGGAGAAACACAAGCCCCGGCATCATGTTCTTTAACATGCAAGCCAGAGACAGAGCAACACTGGAATGCTCTAAGTGATGAAAAACGCTGAGCAGAGTGGTGAAGTAAAGAAACAAAACAGAGTGGAAACAAAAAAAGGTTGAAAAATAACTAATGAGTAAGTAATCCAATCAGGTAACAGAAAGTAATGCAAGTAATCGACAGAAGGATCAAAATGACAGAAGGGCGTTAAAGAAAGCAGCCTGTGAGCCTGTAACAACAGTTACATGGAGAAGTTAGAAAAAACAAAAGAGAAAGAAAAGCTGTTTTAGTGCGAGGCAGAGAGAGTGTCATGCTCCGCTCTGTTCGGTGTGTGGGGAGTAGCAGTAAACATCCCGACAGCCAATGGCTCAGCGGGACATCTGCAGCACACACACTCTGTTTCCTCCCTCTCTCCCTCCATCACACTCCCATCCCTCCTGTGTGTCAGATTACAAGCCCAGCAGGACAACACTCTTACTCATCGAGTGCTTTCAGTCATCGTGGAGGAGCAGGAACCTGGGAAGTTGCCCGACTTGCCTGAATGGCAAAATACAGACACGTTCTACACGCAAACATCTTTGGCTGGATCCAGGCTGGCGACAAGCAGGCCTCATTCTTCACGAGGCTGTCACTGCGGACTATTGGAGCTCAATATACCAACAAGATGTAATGACTGACATAATGACTGAGGCCTTTGTAAAATAAACCCAAAGCCTGCCATGTCTAGGTGTCCCACTTACTTGAACAGTAAATGGACATGATTCAGCCTTGTGTTTGGTGTCTGCGTTTACACTGAGCGACTTGACAGTGGTTAAGCGACGGTGAGGCCCGAGCTTGTACTTGTACTCACGCTGCTGGGTGCGCTTGTCGCTGGCATTCTTCAGCGGCAAGCAGACGGGACAGTCGTGTCGTGTGCAATTTTTCCAGTGGGAGATGATCTGTCTGGACGACGCACAGTGAGCCACTGCAGAGGAAGGGAGAGAGAGAGCAACAGTGTTTATAATCTTGATGCCAATGATGCGTAATCACTTGAAATTAGTGTCATGAGTGTCACATTTATCCCTTAATGATAAAAGAAACAACGGCTGTATTGCAGCAGTTTTTAAGTTAAGCTTCTTTTTGTTGTGTATCCTGTTAACTCAAACCAAAGTGTGCCCACGTGATGAAAACAGCGTCTTTTTTCCTGTACCAGCTCATCTGTACCAGCAATCTCAGCCGCAGCCTTTCCAGCATTTTAGTCACCTTGTGTGTCTTAGACCGGCTTATAAAGAGCCCATGAAAAGGACGCGCGCGCACACACTGACATGAGTTGGATATGATTCATTGTTTTTACTAGTTTTGGTAAATGTTTGGTTAATTGCCCATCGCTTTAATTTTCAAAAATATCTGTTAGTCATGAGTTTCCGGAGAAAGTCTGTTCTGTTTTTAACCCGGCTGAAAACTGTATGGCAACAGTATGATACACACACACAAAAAAAAAACAGACTTGCAGTAAACTGAGAACCAGGACAGAAAAACTGTATAATTTGAAGAATTAAAGCTGATCCTGTGAGAGAAAGACGAAAAAGGCAAGGAGGACAATAGCAAAATGTATAGGAAGTATGACAGATGGACAGCCAGAGCTGATGGGGAAAACTAGAGAAGCGAAACCCCTCTGCTCAAAAACTCAAAAAGATCTCAGGTTCCGCTCACTGCACTGATTTCCACCCCTGGAAGGCTGCTGGTTTGGCCCCGTGGAAAAGCGGACACAAAAAAAAACGCATTTCCTGGTTCGTGGCTGAACAAACTGAAGCGCTTCATTTCATCTGCGGCCAGGCTAATGTGCTAGCAGTGGGCTAAAATCATCCTCGCAAGCTGCCTGGCACTTCTGAGTACTGCCCCATATACAATTACTACATGGCTTCAGTCTTCAAGGGCTATGCACAAATAAACACAATTAAACTTTATTATCTTTGTAAGAATGCCAATACCACTGGCAAAGACTCAAATATAGCGGGGCTATCATGTTGGTGGCTCTTTGTAGATTCTGTGCGCAGCCATGAACAAAGGAAAGGCCTCACATCCAGGTCCAGAGCCAATCCAAGCACTAGTCACACTGCAGACTCCGGGGTCCCTCAGGTGAAAATGAACTACGCCAACAGACGTCAGATAAATCTTAGAAATGATAACTGCATGTTGGGGACCTAAATCTCTCAGCACGGTTATTTCAGTGGCAGTAAGAAGCAGAGAACCTGAGCGAGAGGAAATGAGCTGGCATGCAGGGAGCGGAGACATAGACTCCTTCACACTTAACACACCCTGGCCTCGGAGCACGTTTGGCTTGAAATTTAAGCATTCGAGTTCGAGGCCAGAGCAAAGACTTTTGACAAATTTAAATGAGAGCTGCTTGAAGGGAATTTTTTCGCCACAGGACACAGGAGGAGAGAGGAGCCCGGGCTGGACGTTCAAGAGCCGATAGAACCAGACAATATCGTTAAACTAGAGAAAGAAATTAGTGGACTGAGGAAGAGCGGACCTACAAGAGGCGAGTATTGTGTCAAGAGAGGCACAGTATAGCCAACGATGAGGTAAGGGAGTTGATCATTGATGACTGAAACCCTCAACTATAAACCAGTTTAGTGTCTCTTTTCCATGGATCTGGCACCTCACATCTTTGTTTTCCATTTGCTGCTCACCAAAACTGCTCTGCACTCCATGAGAGTAGTTAACTTTATAGATGGGATTTATGATTGATATAAAAGAAAAGATGCTGTGATATTGTCGCACCAAGCACAGAGACAGACTTTTAAAAAGAAAGCTGTTAGACAACACTGTAAATTGTTCAAACTATGTTTACACTAATCTCCCCAAACAACAATATTTTCCATTTTTCTGAGTTACTGCTGCGCTATGATGTAAGTGGGCCACGACAGGACGATATGAAAATAGGAAGCATCGCCCTAACAACATGTACTACTACTACAACTACTACTAATAATAATAAAATATGATTAAACTAAATCCTGTGTTTAATACTATGTGGTGAAGCCAAACACAACTTTTCAGATTATGGACATTTAATTTTATAAACTAACTAACTTTCAAAATTGTGATTTATATTCATGCGACATAGATACAGGTCAAGTTGGAAAAGTGGCTGGAAAAGATACACTTGACAGACGAGCTTTGAACACAGGAGAGTTTAGCAAAACAACTATAAGAGTATGAACGAGATAAATTGGAAAAAAAACAGTAAGATGCTACAAAGAAATGTTATCCTTAAAAGTGTTAACACAAATTTGTGATGATTTCTACCCGTTTTTGGTTACATTATCATATAAAACAACTGGGATTATCACTGCAGCCTCATCAAGAAATCACTTTCCCCCATCAACCGGTAAAAATCGTTAGTGTTGACTGAAGCTGAACCTATGCGATTACATTTAAACAACTGTTTTTAGTTTTGATGTCTGATACAGATTAGAAAAATCCAGAAGTATCTATGTAATCTCAAGGCTGGGTATTGCACACAACATCCAGAAATGAAAAGGTTTTTCATCAGAATGTATTCATTTATTTTGTCAAGATCGCCATAAACACTGATTTAAAAAAAAAAAAAAAAAGAAAAAAAGTCCTGTCCTAATTATTTAATAATGGGACTACACAGCAGCAAAATCTGGATCAATGAAAAGGGATGCTGACTTATACAAAAATGTTGACACACTAAATTATCAATTTGATTTCATTGTTTCAATTTCTCCAACTTACCCTGGCAGGACTTGCCGGCTTGGCAGTGGGTCATGTGGTTGAGGACGTTCTTCATGGTGCGGCAGTGAGGAAGGGCGCAGGCCCTCACCTCCCCGTTGGCCTGCTCCCGTCGCTGGCACTTGTGTGCGTGAAGCAGCAGGACCAGCTGCTGCTGGATCAGCTTGCGCTTCTCTGGATCGGCTGTGGGGCCTGCCGAAGGCACTGCCACACCTCCGCCGCCGGCCAGTGGGAGCATCGCAGCCTGCTGCTGAGGCTGCTGCTGGAGCTGCTGTATGGTTGACAAAGAAAGAAGAAAAATGTCAAATAAGTTAAAAGAACGCCTCCCGTTTTTTTTGCCAGTGGTGCGGACAATAACAGTCATAGGGAAGCAAATTCTTGTCATCAAGTGAGAATATCCTGGCAAATCAGCCTCTGTATTTGTTCAGTGACCTTTAGGGCTGCCCCTCTGAGGTTTCATACAGTAGTTAAAGTTAAAATTCCTTTTTGTGCTCAAAAATAATTTCCCCAGGCTTTTTACGTATAGTTTATAATTGTTTGTTGAAGAAAGAAAAAAAGGGAACCAGCTCTGCTCCCTTTTGTCTCAGATGGCTGGAGGGGCGTGTTCCTGTTTGAACGACAGCAGCTGGAAGCCTGCCAGGGTGCCGCCGTTACACCGTAACGAACGACACTAAACCTATGCTTTAGCCTACATTTCATGGACGTGTATTTAGTGGTCGTTTGTTTATTTATTCTTGTGAGTAAGAATACCAAAAAGATGATTTATGCCTAACTAGAGAGCACTATCATGAAAACAAAAAATGACATTTCTCCATTTTTTTTCTTATTTTTCCATTTTTTGTAGGGGTTACATCTAAATGAGCAAATCAGTCACCTAATTATTGTCTGTTGACTAACACTTATCATGAACCAATTTACACCAATTAAATTAAGATTTAAAATAATTCCCAAGTTCTGGTATCACTGCACCATGCAACATGGACATCTCTGCTTCAAGAAGTAGATAATGGCTAAAATGAAGTTTAAAGGAGCAGAGATTGGCATGATTAGTAACAATTATAATATCTATAATGATCAGTTTTGCCCCAACACTCTGGTAATAAACTGTTAACTTTAATATACAATATTAAAATAATACAATATAATGTTCATAGCTTCGTGAGTGCTATCACCGTAATGAGTGGAATTCATGTGTCTGAACATCCTTAATGTCTTAGTTAACATTTGTGATATTATCTGCGTGGTAATGACTAAATATGTGTAACAAGCACTAACCATGTTTGGCACGCTAGTGACAGCGGCCCCTTTGAGCTCACTGGGGAAGGGTGGCAGGCTGTTGGCGAGGGCTGCCTTATTCTGGAGCTGCTGCTGAGGGTTAAGCTGCTGGCCGGGCCCCGTGGCACCCTGACCATAGGGCTGGGCCCCAAACGGACCCCCATTGCTGCCCAGGCCCATCTGGAAAGACAGACAAATGACAGAATTTGTATGATAATTTAGCAGCATCAGGTTAACAAACTGACCGTACAATCTACTTTATAGTCTCGAGGGTTGGGCGATATGTCCTAACCGGCCTGTGCTAACATATTCGCTCAGGTGTTTTATTGTGCGGAGCGAGCGAGCTGAGGCTGGTGTCTCAGCTGTGCCGTTCTGGAGACGTTTAGGAAAATGTGAGATGATCCCTGACTTTTTCCTTCGTCCCTTTCAATCCATAACAAGGTATTGTGAAATAAGGGAATATTTCCCAGTGCTAATTGGACTCAAAATCATGCCCACAGTAGGTACTCTGATGCTAACACTGTCTCGCCAAGCCAGTGCAGTGCCTGGCTCAAGTGGGCTGGTCCTGGTTAACTGCTGAAGAAAGATGTATCAAACTAGTCAGGCACAGCAGGCGTCTCAAATCGCCGTTGTTCCCAAGACCACCGAAAGAAAAATTACAGTTTCGTTTCACACTTTTCTCCCAGCACGTGACGTAGAATAACGACTCAATCCATCGCTGATGGCCAATATATTTGTCCCATGGCCCAACCCTCCCCTGAACCCTACAGGCCCATCTTAAGTTTGGTTGAAGAGTTTAGGAGGGAGTTTCAAGTATTAATGCAACGTGTTTCTCAATGCCTCACTGATTTCATTTCATTAACTCATGTACAGACGACAACCTAGCTAGCAGCCAACATCTGTTTGAAAATGATACGGCACAATTAGCACTACTGCTTCTGTAAACCAAAGCCAACACAGCCAACAGACTCAGTTTTCTATATTCTTAGAAGTCTGGATGTTATGGATTATGACTTACTTGGGGGGGTTATTATTCACCTACATTTGTCAAAACAGCACCAACATGCCAGCAAAGGTTCCGCCTTCATTTCATAGCCAATTTGTCACTACAAGACCCCCTCTGCCAAAGCAGGCCCGATCACAGCCGTGCCAGGATGACTGTGCCTGGTTTGGTCTAAACCAAGCTCTGGCACCATGACAGCTCAGCGTGACACCAGCTATTGGCAGGAAACACTTCTCCAGGCCTGAACCACAGAAAAAATTCTGACCTTTTCTCCTCCGCCTTCTTCTCAAGCTAGTTGGTAGCACTGTTTTTAACTGATGTTCCACTGTTTGCAAACTCTACAAACACTACCGTTGGGGGTTGAGGGACCCGCCAGATAAATGCTGTCTTGGTACAAAGTGTCTTCAATTAGCAACTTTGACAGGTAATAACTTGGCAGTCCTATTATCAAGACCCTGTTGCACTGTAAAACAATTAAAAAGGCAAAAGGTTTTTTTAAGCATATTAGGGCTCATAAATGAACTTCCTGCACTCAGGAAAACAATATAGACCCTGAGAGCATCAAACTGTTTATTTTACGTGACTTGGCTTACATCTACTGTATACTGGGTTTAAATGACAATACAACAAAAAATAATTTAATATTTTATGACACTGTCCATTGTCCTATCTGACATGACTGAAATCTGTAACCTATCAGATGTTCATACTAATACTTTGGTAGCCTTTAATAACTATGTTTGATTTCAGACACCGCAGCAAATAAATGAACAGGATTGCTTTATAATAATATTAGATTTAAAGGAAATTTGAAAGGTACTTTGATTTATTTAACTGGATCATCTGGTTATTTTATCTACATCTATGGTTTCTCAGTTGATTTTCCAGAAAATGTACAATCAAAACATGTATACTGTAAATAAAAAAGTGAAATTTCACATACTGCAATGGAAGCGTTACTCATACATCCCACCCTCAGCGAGAACCGTGGCTGCATACATTAAGATGTGGAGGCACCAGGGGGGATAAAATCCTTGTTAGTGCCATGCTTTACACACTGATCAACTTGCTGCTGCTCTCTCATCCACAGAGCTGCTGGGAGACCAGACCAGACTTCGCCATGCCAGGCCAGGCTGTATCCCCTCAGGCTGTTGACACCGCTCCAACAGACCAGATAAAAAAGACCCAGCTGAGACGACCAGACACTGGCAGCCTTTCAACACAGCTGAGCAGGCGGACACACACAGTTGCGCACACACAAACGCGCGCCCCTTCCGCGTCACTCTTCCCATTCAGCCCCAGCCCCAGCCCCAGCCCCAGCCCCAGCCCCAGCCCCGCCCCCTGCTCTCCGACACGCTCCGCACATCGGCAGGCAGGACGGCCGCCAACTATCATCTCACCGCTCGGCTGCCGGGCCAGACTATTCAGCTGAGCTGCCCTCCCTCCTTCTTCCTCATTGCACTCGCCCTCTGTCATTCTAACTGATTAAGTGGTTTACAATAGCCCGTCTTTCCCTGCGTGACTGACGGGGCAAGCAGCCATCCAATAAGCCAGAGAAAGCGAGGGGAGTGTTCATGTGCTTACAATAACGAAGGAGCATGGGGTGGGAAGGAGTGACAGCAACACAAATGCCCAAAAAGAGATTTACACCCAGAGATTAAAGCACAATAGAGGAAGCCACACACAAAGAGGGGGTCTAGTGTTTTTTTTTCTCTAGAGGTGTTGTGACATGATAATCACAGGAGACCAGCTAAGCTTACAACACACACACACACACACACACACACACACACACACACACAGACAGCATTTCCTGCAAATGCTGACAGTCCCCTTGCTGATACTTCTACATCAGCATGTAATCTCTCTTGCGGTTAAAGCATTTGTACAAACTATAGTTGAGAATGAATCTCAACACACGCATTCACTATGAGTCTCTCTTCAGTAGCTGTGTGTGTGTGTGCGCGCATGTGTGTTGTGGTTACATATCACTCCAGTGTCTTGGCTCTGATACACAGTCAGTAAAATAGATGACTTCCTACCGATTTCCTGTGAAACCACATCGGAGGCAAGCTTACATATAAGCAGCCAATGACACCATAAAATCTCTCTCTGACACACACACACAGTCCCAAGACTAATCTCAACAATGACTGAGCAGTTGACAGCAGTGTCAATATTAGCTCCTTGCCAAAAGTGTAGAGTAGAGCTGCCAAGTGTGGAGTGTACGTTTCATTTCTGAACAATCGAAGCACTGAAAATGAGCGGACAGGGAAAAATGAATCAAGATGAACCGACAGAACAACCAGCAGAGTGTTTAGATCAAGATGCATACTGAACAAAAAAAGTGGAAATTTGGAGTGTGAGAGGCTTCAGTGAAGTATTGCTGTAGTGAATGTACCGGGTTATTTGAGATAAAGCACGAGTGGTTTATGGTCAAACTGGAAACATCTCTGTTCTCATTAACTAGCCAATTGTACGCCACATACAGATACTACCAATTATCGTACTTTCACACAAATGCATTTCAAAAACGGGCCACTGTGAGCAGACCATGACAGCACTCTTTATACGAGGGTAACTGAAGTTGCTGGATTGTGTTTCAGCACGAGTCTGGATTTGCCAGTTTGCCAGAAATGAAACAGTTGTCAGAGGCACGATTAATTATCACAGGAAGCACGTAGCTGTCTACATCCCCTTCAGACCAACAGTGGAGCACAGCGTAAATCATTTGGCCACAGTAAATTGGAAAGAGAAAAAACTGGCAAGACAAAAAGAAATTAAAGGTTCCCTGTGGGGTTTCTGACCACTAGTGTTGCTGCAGAGCGATTTTTGATGAAAGGGTCGCTGTGTTACTCACAGAACACACATTAGGATGTGTTCAACAGGTTATTTATGGATATCGACAGTGTGGTGATAACAAAGGAGCACTAAAGGCAGCAATCTGCCTATAAAATTGGATCGACACAATACTGGTCTCAATTTTTAAAGCCTCTGAAAATGTTTTACAAGGTAGGAAAAGGAGTTAGCGTGTAAATAAATGTGGTTGTCTTATTTGTTTTTAGTGAATATACCACAGGGTACTTTAACTCATGTGTCACTGTAGTACCAAAAAACACTGGCCAGTCACGTGAGAGCATATCATAGTGTTTCATTTGAAAATGTATACACAGAATATTAATTCTGGACTGACAGATTAATGCCAGATTTGAGTTCAAAGTTGCTGGATGAGACAGAACAACGTCATTTTGATTGAACTGGATTTGTCAAGTGTCGTAGGAAAAAATGGGCCCAGAGCATCCACACGCAGAACACATCATCAAGTCAATTAAATAGGGAGTCGACAAATGCAACACATTCATTTATGTCCGATGTTAAAAAGGTTTCCATTCACACATTATATGAATGACGCATTAATAATTCTGTGTGAATAATGAATCAGAGCCTCAATGTATGCCTCAATACAGTCATGCCTCTCAATACGCATGCAAAAAGACTGTATGTAAAAGAGTGGTGATGGAAAAAAGGGAAAGTGACTCACCTTGTTCATGTTGCCTGCTTGCTGGGCTGCGCTGAGGGTGGCGTGAGCCCCCATCTGCTGCCCTCCTTGGGTGAGTGTGTCTGCCAATGCGCTCACTGCTCCTGATGCAGCTACCTGCATTGTTGGCCCCTGGTACTGCATACCTGTCACCCCCGCGCCCCGCCCTCTCCCAGCCTCGGGTCCGAGACCGCCGTTCATCACTTGACCAGGTTGGGGCTGCCCTCCCTGGGCCAGGAGCCCAGCGTGGCCCTGGTTATTGTTAATCATGGACTGGCTGAAGCCCATTGTTGCTGTATTATTGTTGTTGTTCTGTCCTGCTACTCCAGTTGGTGTTCCTGCTTTCTGGGCCTGCGGTGACGAGTGGTTGTTGGGAGAGCCCTGGCCGAGGGGGCTCTTTCCCAGCGGCGTGCCCAGCTGAGGCCCCATACCGCCTGGCTGAGGGCTGGCTGAGTTCAGCCCTGCACCTGTGATACTGGAGGTGCTACCTGCTCGAAGGAGCTCAGAGAGCTGCTTGTGCTTGGCAGCTGCATCCGGGACAACAGGCCCTCCGCCACCGCCACCAGGCCCAGGTGCTCCGCCATTTGAAGGCATCCCACTCATCAGGCTCAGATCTCCTCCATTAGGGATCAACTCATCTGGAAGATCATTCTCCAAATCATCCCAGGACAGTGACCCCAGATCTAAGAGAGAAGAAATGGGAAAGAAAAATGTATTTAATCTGATCGGATTTCACAGGATGGTCTTCAAAATGTTGCCTACAAGCATTTCAACAATGCTTGTCAGCTTGTCCTCGTGGCGCATTGAATAAGCCTGTATGAGAAGCATTTAGTGCCACGTATTTATATATTCTATATGCAACTCAACCCTCCTCCTCAGTCCAAATGTTCACAAATATTCGCAGTTAAGGGATATTAATGAGCCAACATGTTAACTCGTGCTGCACTGTGGCCTTGTCCCTGCAGCGCAAGACAGGAACGAGATGCAGCGTGATAATAAGAGCATCGCTACTGGCTGACAAACGCAGTGTGACAAGAGAGAGAATCCAGCAGCACTCGGGTTCCTGCTGGGCGGTGGAGGAATATTTGTGTCACACCATCCAGAGGTGTGAGCATAATGCTGTGAGCCTAGGGAGCCGTGATTTGTTTGACATGAAGTGACTTAGACAGCGAGAACAAAAAAACAGGAGGTGTGTGCGCATTAGGGCTGTCCTTAGCCAAGAAACCCACATCTCTGACTAATCAATTAGTGGGGCAAAAAAATCTTATGTGCCCATCGAGTCAGGGGCTGTCACTGAGTGCATTTGGTGTGGCGTGTGCGTACACTGTTTCCAGATTACCATTTCAGTGTTGAATTCTCTCTATAAAGGATGCTACGGCTTGTGAGCATAAGCTGGTAAATTTCTCTGGAGTGTTAGTCCTGATGTCAAAACTGAACTGCACTGCAGGCAACTGTGAGGTAGGCAGGGCACAAGTGGTTTTCAACATGATAAATAAAAAAGTCACAGTAAAAAGGTGCTGCCAGTGATTACCTTTATGACATGTCAAAGGTATGTGAACACACAATATGTATGTAATGTAATAAAAACACCTGCAGCTATTCATTTAACTAGACCATTAGTGGTTGGTTCCTGTTTTACCACTTACAGTATTACTTGCAAAAATGACCCAAATTCTGGTAAACCAACTGCAAATCCTTTCCATTAGTAAGGTATTGGGTTATACTTTTGCATATGTATGACACAAATGCAAGACAGCTGTCACTATGAAAAATAGTGCCTGGTAGCATCATGGATCACAGAAACCTCTGTCTACTGCAACTGCACAGCTCAAAGTAAGTGACAGCATGTTACTTTATCTAAGACATCCCAATCAAATCAAGCTCATCAGTTATGAACATAATGAACAGGGCCTTGGCATTAATGCTGCAGGACAGGAGAGGACAGAACAGTGCAGACAGAGTGAGGCAGTCACCCTCCCATCTGCCGTCTGCTGCTGCTGCTGCTGGATGTCTTCATTGAGATTCAGACAGAATCCAGCCTTTAATGAGGGCACTTGGCCTACACACTTCCCTGAGTAAACACAGCCTTCCAGATCTGCTGCGCTAGCCCGCTGTCTGTCCCTGGCATCAGGCAAGCAGGTGCTCCATGTGGAGGAAGCTTGTTTAAGGCTGAAGGGACCATCCGTCTTCCCCTCCCTCGCTCCTCCTCTCCAACCAGCAGCCACATGGATGCTCTCAGAGCAGCAGCATTCAATTCAACCACATAAGCTCAGGCCTAGCCCTGCATTCATTTCTGAATGGGGACACACACAGACTGTGCGACCTTGCCCCCCGGCTCCTTGGCTGTAAACCAAAAATGCAAAGCAATGTTTTGGTTAGGTCGCACCACATGCAGTAAGGGGAGCCCCTACCATGGGAGGAGGGGGAGGGGAGACAGATTTGAAGTACTACTCTTCTCTTACTGCAGCCTTCTTTTCCCCCACTTCCCTCACTTCCATTTGTTCCCTATTACTCTCTCTCTTTTAATGCTCTTTCACCCACTTATCCCCCTTCCTTAACCGACTGATCGGCACACTGCTCTTTACTTTTTTTAGTCATATCCCCTGTGGCTCGCGTCTGGGAGTTGGTGGCTATAAATATATGCAAAAGCAGCTCCAGCAGCGATCCAGACTGGGGATGTCTGTCATCTTGCCTAGGGCTGGGTGTCTGGCCTCAGAGGGACAGGTACAGCGTGGCTGCCTGGCCTTCCACTCGCTGTTTTGTAGTAGGGACGGCAAGAAAGCCACTTAGTGCTGCTAAGGTAATCTATCATCTGCTTTTCAACAATACTTTAAGGGACCTTGGAGTGGGTAATAACATCGGACGTTGGAAGGTGGAGTGGGGGAAAAAAATCTGACAAAAGCTGATGAGCAAAGTTCAGGTTTAAACATTTTACTCAAATCAGGCTTCAGTGAGTCACACAGGTTTAAACATTGCATGTGTCAGCTACACAGCATGCCAACCACAACGGCTTTGTTTACATTCCAGATAGCAAGCCTACTCCAAGTCAACATCGTTAAACATGAAAAATTAATCACCGTCACTGACAATTATGAATGAGATAATAAGCTGAATGGTCTGCTGACACACTACCACAAGTCTCATGTGAAAGAGGTACGAGAATCCTGCTCAAACACAATGCAAGTGCAGTGACTGAATGACTCAAATGTGCAGGTTAACCACTACCTATAAGAATTAGACTGTTTGCTTTACGGCCAAACAATTTTTTAATGCTGGTATGAACTTATTTACTTGTGTGACTGACTACAGAGACTCTTATTAAGAGATGGGTACAAAGACCAGAGGAGAAAGGCGTTGGCTCAAGTGAGGTAGGTGTAGCATCTGTCTACATACTAAAGGTAATACTACCTATTTAAAATCAAAATGATCGGTCTGGGGATTGTTTTCACTGAACAGCGAAAAAGCTCAGATCAGCTGCTCATTCCAACAACTGCAGGGCACGTTCAGCCAAGTTTGTCCATTTTCTTCTCCTGTTCCTTTATGCTGGCGGCGTGGCCCTGGGGTTGGTATTGCTTGTGAGCAGCTGATCCAGCACTTTGGCCCAGAGAGAAATATCTCACATGCAAACTTTCGTCAGGTGTCAATGGTCGACAGGGGATGAATCCTAACAATTCTGCTCATCACTGTTCATCTAACAAGTCAAAGTTTTAATCTTTGTCTAATATGTCTCAGAATAAACTAATGATCAAATTCCTACCAGATGTTACTGTGACAACAAGGTTGCATTTAGCACTACCACACTAAATGTTAACATGTTAACACCTTAACCTGCTTAATGCCCAACGTTAGCACGCTGACGATGCACCACTGGAACCATTGTCTTTCCAGTTTTTATCCATTAACTATCTTATTTAGTGTGTGCAATAACCATTACAGTGTCATTAGGGCCAACTATTCCCCTGGCAGTCTAGTTATGAAGAAGTGTTGTTATGAGAAAACGCTTAGATCAAAAGTTTGAAAGATTAATAGTAGGAGTTAGTTATTATCTCATAGTACGTTAAGCAAAGCATTTAGCAACCAATCATAATAAAATTACATTAATGGGCTGATGGAAAAAATAATCAATAAATTAATCAACTAAGCACTACTTGGAGCCATAATTGACAGATAGATGTGAATTCAGTCTTGGCCTACAATAAGAGCACAGAGATCCTGCAATACTCTGACAAAACTCAACTTATATTTCTGAAAAAACACAAATAGTCAACTAGTCAGAGAGTCTGCAGTCTTGAGCTTGTTTAAAACAAGATGTCATTCCTGACTAAAACTACGGCAAACTTGCAATGATTTCCTCTCTCTGTGGGACAGTCTGCTGAGGAGAGATGTAGGAATATTATACTGATATGGCAAAAACTAGATTTTTGGGCTTTTGTTGCCTCAGGATTGTGGAACAGAAAAGATGGACATTTTGTGGAAGAGTTCACAGCACCGTGCTGTGTAGATTAATCAAATCATATACATATCATTAAATCCAACAGTGCCTGCCAGATAAAATCTAATTTGGTATATATTTAATTTGGTACAGTTGATTTAGAGCGAGGTCTATGTAGAGAGTAGAGAAAGGGGATCTGTTGTAGCAGGAAGGCTTGGACATAAATTAAAACAGCCTCTTTAAATTTCCATCATTAATACACTGAAATTTGTATGCAGTTTTGAAACTCACTAAGGAAAGCCAAAAATACCTTTAGTTATATTAAGCTGCCTTCACGTCCTTCAGTTACAAACTATGAAGCTGTAGGTTCATCACTACAACCCCTTTCATACTGTCACTGTAATTTGATACATTATTATAAAAATACTGATTAGTATCAGTAATACCAGTAGAGCTCCTCAACCTCTTGTATAACTTGTCCTAAATAACTTCTGCCACACTTTCTTCAGTTTTTTTACATTTTGTCTGAACACCTGACATGGCTACGTATTTCCATGTGAACTCCTTGACAATCAGACTTGGCACCTCATGTACCTGCTTCATTACCAAGTTTAAGGAAGGTATTGATGTTTGCTCGAATGAGTAAGGCCATCGCTCCCAGTAAAAATGCATATGTGGGAAATTTAAGCATGCTCAAAGCAGCTGGACAGAACGGTGTTCTCTCGCCAAGCGCCCTCGGACAGATCAGAATCACTAAAAGATGTATTGTATTTTTCACACAGTAAGAGATGTTTGCATAGAAGTTAGTAGTTTACTTGGAAAGCCAGCTTTTCTTTTTCAGAAATGTTTGCACCAACAAGAAGCAGAATTTTCCAAGTTACCCACAAGCACTTTTTTTTTTTTAAATTCTGCCTCACTTACACTTTTATCAACCTCACACACTGATCTGATCTGCAAAAATAGCAATGCTTGCTAATAGAAACAGATTGTATGATAACAAGGGGAAACAAGCTTAAGCACAAGCACAGACACGAGCAACGAGCGGCATTAAAAACATTAGTCTACCAATTAGCCCATACTGCAAACCGAGCCAGCTAAAAACAAAAAAAGCGAATGCTGTAATAAACGCTTCACACTGAGCCGGCATGGGGTAGGTGGGTGGTGACACACCACAACTTGTCCGCTCCACTGCCCTCCTTGTCCCTCCCCCTCTCTTTTTCTCAGAGTTTTTCTGGCTGCCTGCAGGCAGAAGCATAAATGGCTCCATTAGTGGCTGCGTCATGAGCTTACTGTCTGCCTGCTAGGCATTAAAGGTGCCATTTGCACTGTGGCATGTGAACATTTGGGTCCGGGGTCACAGACATGGTCGTGACTGACACATGGAGTTTGACCAAGAGCTCGCGGAGACACGTATCAAATATCCACTCATTAGGTTTTAGCGTACTTGTGGCTTTTATTAAAGAAAACACCAAATATGCAGAGACTCGGCACATACGCACACTAACTTTAACAGAGAAAAGACATCTAGTAGCTAAAGACCATCACACATTTACTGCCGATGATTAACGATCTTTCAAACTATCAAAACATTGTTTTAATTTCATTTTCCTGAAATAAGCCACTACAATGTAAAGACATCTTAATAAAACATACTCGCAAAATAAATTGATTTTATTTTGTGAACAGAAGGGTGAGAGGAGCTCTGGAACCCTGCAGGGTGACACATGGTGAGAACAGAGAGACGGGGGGCACGTGTTTGCTCTCCGTTACTACAATAAAAAGGAACCTCCTCCAAACACACACAAAACCCGACTGCATCACAAGTGCACAGACACTGCAAACATATATGCTTTACCACACATAGAATTATGCTAATACTCCCCATAAACTTTGGCTTTGGCTGGTTACACACTAAAATGGGGTGTCAGGGCAGAGGCGTGCTGCTCACAAAGCTCCAGCCATGACAGTCAAAGCCAACTCTTTATCTGCAGTAATTTATGGCTGATGATGGTGTCGCCCAGCGCTGTCCCACGGGGTCCGTTAGCTCCCAATAGTTACTGGCAAAAACTATAAGGAGTAGGCGGGGCAGGTTTAATGATTGATCACTGCAGACATGTGGTGCCTCTGCCATGTGTGATGGGTGTTTCGGTTCATTGTTGTTGTGACAGCTGCTTTTGTTGAAAGGCTGTCCAACTTATTTCTCTTGCAGTCTACACAAAATCAAACTCAATGAAGAACACAATTTGACGGCCGGGATTTGGCTATCAGCAAATAGATTATTAAAATTCACATCTTACCCTGTACATTATGCATGTCCATCATGTCTACATCCCCACAACTTTTCTTACATATAATTCAAGAACACACTTTATTGGCCAACATAAGACATGTTTTCTGAGGAAAAAACACTCTCCCTGAGATACATTAAAGCTGCAATAATTCATCTTTTGACCACTAGGGGGTCAAATCAAGTTGACCAATGTCTACTGGCCATATTTTCGTGGTTAAAGTGTTAAAAACACTTGCCACAAACACACCGCAACATCACAATTTCTTTGGATTCATGTTGGCATTTTAGCACTTTCAATTTTTGAGATGTTTGGCTTTCTTCACCAACTGCTTAGTAACTCGGTCCATTGTTTACTGCTGAACAGGGTGTGTATGGTGGGTTCAGTTTTTTGGTAGGTTTTTGGTAGAAATATCTGCCCATGTGGTTTAATGAGATGAGCTCACGTTTAACTACGGCTGGGAAAGAAAACAATCTCATTTCCAGTTTTGAAATGAATTTACACTGACAATAATGATAAACCTCGGACTTTTCTACTTTATTCATTGATAGAGCTAACAGCCTATCAAGCAGCAAAAATAAACTAGACAACAGCCAGCCAGTCTATAGTTTTTGGTTTAACTTTTGATCAAAGTACACATTTCCCACTACGAAGCGAAGCGCTGGTTGGGCTACACATGAAAAGTGGATATCCCTTGAAAAAGAGGGGGAAAAAAACGTGCGGAACCGAGGGGCAGGAAAGTGAACTACGTAAATTGTTGACAAAAAGGTAACAACCTCAATTATACAGAAATTGATTAGTATCTTGAATGCAACAATGTGCAGAATAAGATGGGCTGCAAAATATGCTGGTCAGTCAGCGCCCACCAAGACGCGGTACTCAAAAGGTACTCAGAAACCACACTAAGAGCAGGGAAATTTAGCCTTGTGTTTTGGCCAATGGTCTTCTGGTGCTTCTGCTGTTGACAGCCTAGCAGGGCTGTTATGTTACCGAAACAACAATCAGTCGGGTCAAAGAAATTTGATGCGGTGGTAGTAACCTTTATAATTTTATTTACATTATTTTAGATAAGTTACAAGGCAAGCTAACTTTTAATGTTTTATTAAAGCAGATAGAGTGTGTTTGCATGTCTGAATGTTTTTATCTAGATGCTACTCAATATTTCTTTTATCACAAAATAGATATCTTTACAGTTTAACTAATGATCCCCCCAGTTTCTTCAGGTTTCAGTCATCATCAGGATACTCTAGATGGATGGATGAAATAATCATCATGACAATTTTTTCCCATATTGTCCAGCCCTATGTTAAACCATACAGTAAATGTGAAGGTAAAATTCGTTATATTTGCTTTTTCAGTCCATTTTAATATCAAAACACTAATGCTGGAGCTTTGTATTATAGGTGGTTTATGCCTTAATTTTGCTAGTCTAGCAAGTTTCTACGCACCTGGCTCACACCCATGTCTGCTCTTGTACATCAGTCACAACAGTGTCTAGTAAACCCAGTTTAGCCTTCAGGAGTTGTCTGCTGGCTAATGTTGCATGTTTTGCTGCCGCCGAGGAAATAAATTCCTGACAACCTCTTTAACTCATAAATGGATCAAAGAGTCATCTGTCAAACGGCCAAGAAACACTGTCACAGAATATCACTTCATCATATAATAAAATTAAAAGCCTGGAGTCTTTTAAGTGAAAGGAATTTTTTACTGGTCTCAAACCAATCGTTTCCATGAAGCGTGACAACAGAGTACGTATGGATGTGACCAAGTTTCTGATGTGTGCTACACCAGTAGTGATTTATTTGTTTTATTTAATTTAATCTACGTTTAATTGACTAGTAAAACAATGGATAGTCAATGCGGTATGACAGCATGCCTTACAGTTATAGTCTTTTAATTATTATACATATAGTGACTGTCACATATTCCAACACATTTCATTTAAAGAGTACCGTAGATTACTGTGCAACCAAAGGCAGCCTGATCACATCCAGACTGGTCTGTGGGTTTCTCCGCTTCCTTAGGGGCGCTGTGGCCAAGGAGATGACTGTGTTATGCTAATTCATATTTTTATAGCTTAATTTAGTGCCAGTACCAAACGCTATCAGTCACCTGTTTTTCTCTTGTCTGAAGCTGACGGCTGATCGTCACAGAGCTGTACGCTCACAGTAAATAAAAGGAAATATTTCTTCATATGAATGGTAATGCTTTATAAGGGCCTGCGTGACCATTTAATTCACTATACTAAACAGTATGTCATGAGCTAAGAGGGCATCTGATCGTATAATAGGTGTGATTTTTGAGCAAACTCTGCTTCATTTGAGTACAAATATGAATCTGTATCCGCTGAGAAGGTGATTGGCCTCGGGGTCCCGCAGGCATGCATGAAACATTGCAGCCGACCCCTCCCACCGTGACAACAAACCGTTTCAGTCACTCCCCTCTGGCAGGAGGCTGCAGTCCATCAGGACCAAAACCTCACACTACAAGAACAGTTTCTTCCTGACTGCAGCTGGCCTCATAAGCGAGGCCCGGGACCCCCACTACATGTTAACGTACATGTTAATGACCCGCTCAGTGTGCTACATCAACACATCTTGTTGACTTTCTTCAACTTACTTAAAATACTGTGAACTTTTCAAATTCCTTGGCAAATATTTATACAACTATCTGCACAAATTTGAACAGTTCATACATTGAGCCATGTTGTACATCTCTTTATTTGTTTCTTCTTGTATTATATTTTATGCTCCTGAATTGCAGTATTGATTTACCGCACATTTTATTCTACTCTCTGCTGACTGTGTTTACTGTCGTGCACCCACATACCAAGACAAACGCCTGGTATATACAAATCTACCTGACAATAAATTCAATTCTGATATCAGATATTAAAGATGATATCTTTGATATAACTGCATCTCCATTGTGCCATCAAATCTCTGATGAAAAATCATCCCCATAGTACATAACTTCTTACATAGGCCTGTTTACAGTGATGAGCTATCAGAATCAGGCTGGACATAAGAAAGGCTTTTTGCCATTGCATCCTTCAGCTGAGTCTACAGTGTGGTGCAACATGAGCAGCCTAATGCAAGGGCGCTGCAAGACATCAAAACTTTATCATCTTCCACCAGCCTCTGCTTCAAGTGTTTTACCTGTGTGGACACTTTTTGAGCCCGTAGTTTGAAGGGCTCTTGACTTGTCCTGCATTACACCTTATGCACTTGCAGAAGAGGTGTTACCTGGACTGCATCAGCTCGAGGAAAGTGCATCTAATGACCAGGCACTTGAACGCACCACGGTGCTGCACGCTGCTGAGCCAAAACACAACACTGCAGCAAATGCAGCAAAACCACAGCAACTCCGACCAGCTGACCGGCAAAAAACTGGGCCGCATGGGAGCCCAATGCAATTAGTACAACACACACACACACGGTTAAAGTTGAGCCCCTCGGTGGTGTCGGTGTTTACATGTGCAAACGGAGCCGAGGCCTTTACCTGGTCCATCAGAGGCCGATAGGGCAGGTGAATTCAGCTTCGGCCGCTTGGAGTTGGGAGGTCCGACGTCCAGCAGGTTTTCAGCCATGGTACTTTTATCTCTGTGGTTGCTCAAGTGGACAATTTTGATAGCCTTGCGACAGGGAAGCTTTCTCTCGGCCTGAAGCTCTGCTGCCCCCCACCCCCGGTTAGCACATTAGCAGAGGCTGCTAACGTCGGCTAACTGGCTAATTGGCTGCTAAAGTTGAGAGTTAGCGTTAGCCGCTCCTCCTCGCTGCGAGTCTTTCAAAAGAGATGCAACAGCGCCCCGCTCCGCCACCGCCATTCACCCCATGATAATCCAACACCCAACACCCACATTATTATCGTTAAATTACCCACATTAAAATTTCCCCCATGTAAAAACCCGACTTCGACGCGACGATCCGGTGAAATCAGGTGGACTGCTGCATTTCTGGAGAGACGTCGTTGATCTCTAGATGGTCCAAGAAGAGCCCATTTTGCGTGACGTCAAATTTCTTCGTGCAAAAAAATCGCGCGAAGCTCCGCAAAAAAATATGCACAATTGCACAAGAAACGCCGTGTTTTTCTTGCAAATCGCCTCGAAAGCCAGGCTCGGGTCTCCGCTCGGTTCACGGTAAACAATACTGCTCCCGGACGGCGACACGGGCTGAATCGCCGCACTCTGAAGGGGAAATCAGATATACGGGGCTTTTTTGCCCGACGACCGCCGACCCTACTCCCGTTTTTTCGCACAAAATGTCTCCGAGGCGATGTTAAGATTTGGTTTCGCGGACGAGGACGCTGTCACATCGCGACGAGGAGGCTCGATTTCTACGTTAAAACCAGTAACCACTAATTCCGAGCCACGACAAGATGGCGGCTGTTGATTCCTTCGATACAAAAAAGTTTTTTTTTCTTTTCCAGATCGGCGGTGGAGGGGGAGGGGCCGCGCTATCACGCCCTGCGTGGAAACACCCGTCCACCGCCAGGGGCGCTGCAGCACCGCCAAAGAGACACACCTGCAGGTCCCTCCACACATCTATGAATGTTGTTGATCAAATATATGTGAAAAACTCAAAATTATAACACATTAGATGCTAAATAACGCTTTTGCAGGTCAATTGCAGCTCTGTGTTGCACGTTTGCACTACTAAATGTGATGATGGCGGCAGGGTTACCTGCAGAAAGAATTAAAGGTATATTTTTATAACTTACTATGTATTCTTCAGTCTGCAGGAAACATTTCACAGGATTTGCTTATTTCTTTGCTTGTTTTTTTTTTTAATAATGATCTCAGGTTTCTGCATGTTAGTCCTCCCTGCAGATGAGCACAGCAACAACAAAAACGCAAACATTATGCCAGTACACTCCAGTTGGTGGCCACGTCGTTTCCTTTTTGGTCACATCTTACTCGTTTCTTCTGTCTTTTTCCCAGTTCATGGCTGGTCTTTGGTTGTCTACTCTTGCTTTCCTGCCAAAAGTGAATTTCTGCAGATGTCAGATGCAAATCATGAGCTTCTATTAGTTTTAGCTTTGAATGTTTTATAAAATATATTGTACTGTATAAACTGCATTTTAGTCATCAGCTGGCTGATCAAAAAGACCCCCAGCTTACTGACAGTGTCCTTCCTATAACTTGACCAACGAGCAGTGTGTATATAGTATCGTCTTCACTTTATACTTGACAGTGCACTCAACTGTTTTCTGCTTGGAGATTTATTTCTCTCATACTGGCAAAAAAAGGAGTAATAAAATCATAACACTCACACTTACTCAAACAGACACACATTGAATCAATTTGATAATACGTGTCTCTTTTTCATTGTTTTCTGGCAAAATCTGACACATGCGCATGTATAAAAAAATCATGTGATATAAAATAACTGCATATGTACAAACACTGAGTGCTTTGTGCAAATGTGTACAGATTACGATCATGTGTTGATAAATGATACATGGGTAATGTGCACAAAACATACATAATACATCTCGTTCATGAACATAAAACAAATACACAAAGATTTTTAAATCAAACAGCTCTGTCAAATTTTTTTGTCCCAGTGTAGTTAAAAACACATACGGGTTGAATTTACTGGAACATTTGCAATGAAAAGATGTGGAGCAGTCACCATTTAAATGAGTGATTAAGCGATGCTATTTTGCTGTGATGGTTTTAACAAGTGCTAATAAAACAAACTTTATGCCCTCCCTATTTTTCTGTCACAAAGCAGAATTACGCGTCTTCAACAAAAAGGCATGACTGAACCCCTTCAATGTCTCCTAAATGCACCGGGCTTCTAGGGGCACTTCTTTCCCTCTTGCAAAACCAAAAACGAATCATGTCACACACACATCATCCATCAATACACTGTCAGAGAAGGACAAAATCCAACCTTAAACGAGCAAAGTTTAGTGATTTGAAGAATCCTGTGTGTTAGCAATACATGCTTAATGTTCAACATAACTGTAGAAAGATTGGTATCGCAAATGAAAAAAAAAACAAGATGATAGCATGGTGCAGAATCAAACTAAAAATGTGTAATATCAGGCAAAGAAGAAAACTGCTCATTCGTTCTCATGCGAAACAAGATCACATACACATCTCCCCCCGCTGTATCACAGATCACAGAGGCAGCAGTGTTCACTTCCATATTTTATTCATACGTGTGTACAGGTGTGCACTACTGGAGAGGTGGTGTGCCCATCAGCCCCGTGGAGTCCCGCACCTCACGTCTACTATGGCTAGTTTCTCTCACGGCTGTGCATGTCAGCACTACAGCGACACTGGCCTGAAAATCGCCGGGAATTATCTTACAACATGAGACGGGAGGGTAATCTGGAAAATGTGAGGAAAAAAAAAACTAAAGCAAGAACTTTCCTTCAAAATTGATACCTGATATTCTCATCTGTTTTCATAACTTTGTGTGGTATGGTTGGAAAACTTGAGATGTCTATTTGACAACATTTTAAAAGCAATGAAAAAGATTTTTGCCAACAGAGCAGATCTCATGAAGCATTTTTTTTGTGTGTCTCAATCTTGAATGACAGCCTCTGGAGAAACTTCTTTGGATTTCTTTTAGGATATTTAAGCTACAAGGGTTATCATGATTAACTGATACGAATAATCACAGCTCACACAAGCTAATTAAATATATTCCTAATACAAAAGGCACTGGTTGTGTATGTTTGGAGTGCACAATGGAAGAGGTATACAAATAGCTTTTTATGTTACAGATGGAGATAGCTACATTAATAGAGATGGTTCCTCCTTTTTCATTTCACCCCTGTATCTAAGACGAGCTCAAATGTTGACCTGTCTCTTATGATTTGGATTCTTTTCTCCATTTTAAAGAGTGAGGCTTTATGCATGTAATTCCTCTTACAGATAAGGCAGCGACACTTAAAATAACAGTTAAACAGTGGCCGTGCAGCTGATTGATTTCCTTTTGCATCATACATCAGTGATCTTTTCTGTGTTATTGACTTAGAGAATTACATACCTTTCTCACACACATACACACGTGTGCAAAGTACAAGGGGGAAACAAGTGCTTTCAGGAGCAGAGCCTGAAGAGAGTAAAGAGCAAAGCGAGTTAAAGAGGTGCCAGCTATTCGATGGGAACACCACCACGCTATTCCAGGCGGCCGGTTAATGACAGAATGAAAGAACTGGAAAAGAGAAAAAAGAAAAAAAAAAGGAAATTGTCAAAAAAAAAAAAAAAGTTGCAGCAAAACCCGCACAACGAGCATAATTTCCTCAAACATACAATCATAATCTATCCTCATTATGAAAACAGAATGATTTAAAAAAAACTTTCTGAAAACCAAAATACTCAAAAAATACAGTCATACTTTTAGGCACCACAAAACAATCAGCTAGTTTTAGGTTGCACTGCACCTGTAGATCACTCAATTAAAGTGGCACAATTTAAGTATATTGATACATTAGAGCCCCCCACCCCCCCCTTCGTATAAAGGCTGTGACAGGATAAAGTCCCACCCCTTCAACAGCAAATCACACAGCTAAAGGCAGACAATACTTAACTATTTAATAAATCTATAGTGATGGACTGACCGATGTTTGTTTTTTCTTCTGGCAATGAAGGCAACGAATGGAACGTCACAAAATTGGTGTCTGAGGTTTTATACACAGTACTGTAGAAACTGATCTGTGCTTTGACACTTTAATCAACAGCAATGTGGACCCCCACGCCCCCCCCCCACCGATCCCATCATCTATCAAGAACTACACAGTGATTGTCCCTCACAGTCCCACTTCAAGCAATACTCCACCCAAAATCTTCAGAGTATCAAACTCTCACCCCACTGTAGGCGTTATAGTCTGGTGTATTTTTCTTATTCTTAACAAATCCCATGAAAAGACCGAAACCAGCAGCTTCAACAAAAGGTTCATCCATGTAGTCAAAGTCTGATATATCCTTTTCCTCTGTGCCACAGAGCTCCGCTGTCCTTCACAAACAAATAAAAACACATCAGTCACCACATCTTTGCACTTGATGGCTTGTCTGTTCCTACCTTTGCCCTTGGTACCATGTTTATGCCTTACAATGAACATGTAGTTTTATTTTGTAGTCAATCCCTCATACACCGTTCTGTAAATTCTCGTTAGCACACCAAATCATCCGCTGAAAATAGTCCCCACAAAATGCACTATTTACTAGTTTAAGCAACATTTGCTAAAAACTAGCTCCGAGGTGCACTGTGCTAACACTGAGGTTAAGGAACAGTCATGATCCACTGGAGTACGGCCGGTGTAGGTCTTTATTGTATATCATTCCCCATCTCTCTCCCTCATTGTCACTTCATTACCGCCATGATGTAAAAAAAGGCATAAAATGCCCCAATACATACAAAAAATACAGTATGTACAGACATTGTAAGGAAGTCAAAGAAGTATCGAGAGACGGAATAACACACTGTTGGTTTAGGTCTTTTCATGGGACTTGTTAACAACAAAGATGTAGAATATCGCAAGGTAAAAGTAGCTCTAACAAGTTTATAGTTTGCTCTTTTACGCAGCACAGCGATTTTCAGTCTAGCCTATGCATGAGCTCCAACGGAGTGGTTCTGACCAATGACAAAGCAGAGCAGGTCATGCAAGAAGACTGAAGAAGAATATTTAGCCATACTTGGGTGGAAATGTGACTGGAGCCCACTGAGAACACAGATGGACAGCTGAGAGGTGAATTATTTGCTCCATTTAGGATCATGCTACAACTTTTTTTACATCCTTCTATCAGGTAAGTGTTTCACGCTCAACAGACACGTTTTGGGTGGAGTATCACTCTAAGTATATTTAAAGTGCCTTCCTGCTTTTGTGATGGTTTCACTTTTTAAAACCACCATCTTTTTTCCAAATCTATATTCCCTTATCTGATTTGATTTTGTGCTTTTTATTGTACTTGTTGTGACAGACAAGAACTCTGTTTGAACTTTCTTAAAAGCTATTTCACGGTAATAAACTACCAAATACAAGTGGTCGAGAAAACACTGTGCAAGACCTGTGCTTAAAATGTGCATTTAGCTGTTACACAAGCTAAAATCTATGCAGCCTGCTTTGTAGCGCGTCCCCTTTCATTGAGACTCTAGCACAAATGAATACTGTATTAAGCCCTCATGTCAAAGCAGAACACATAAATTAACACTGCTTCATGTGATTCCCTCATTCTTCCCATAGTTCCCTGCTCAGCCCATCATGCTGCACTGGCACTTATATAGAATCGAAAAATGATTTTCCCTTAAGTAAGGTCAAGACTTTGATCAAGTTAAAACAAATGATATGGCACAACAACAATGATTTTTTTTAAAGAAATACTTGCATTGAAAATAAAAGCATGGAGTAAGAAACCACAGCATGTTCCGTAGTCTAAGATTGTTAAAACTTTGTTCAGTATTCATATTTGTTTGTTCACTGTTCTAATCCTGAAGGCACTTGACAACAAAAACGAATAAGAAAAATCATCAGGAACAACACCAGCAACACTTCCTTCCTCTGAACCCCCTTCTCCTCCGCTACACACGGCTGTGCTCAACACAGGTCTAACCCACCCCAGCACTCAGGTTATATTCCCTTTGCAGCCATTTTTATAACCACTGTTTGTGTTGGAGTGACAAGCTCCCCCTTCATCCATGCCGAAGACACTTCACCCTTGCCTGAAGGAAGGGACATCCTGCCCACACCTGTCCAGGAGAGGCAGAGGCAGGCGGCAGCAGGGGGACCAGAAGACAGAGGAAGAGGACAGGAGGCATCAGAGACGAGCATAAAACTCCTCGTTGAGTTTTGTTAGCTCATTGGCCTCCTCCTCTTCATCCTCCTGCTCTTGAAGTGCAAGAGGAGCTGGCTGCACCCGGAGGGGCGCTTGCGCAGCACTAGGCTCAAGGCCTTGTTCAGAGTGGGGAGGGAGGTGAAGGTCTGTGGTGGAGGGCTGCCCGGGAAGGTGTGGAGCGTCCCTGTATCCTTCCACCCTGGCCTCTGTGGACTTAGCTTGGACAGGCTCAGGCCCTGCTCTTGAGGGCCGAACAGCACTTTGTGGTTGAGGAGGGAGTGTGGAAAGGGGAGGGGGAGTGGAAGAGGAGGGAGGAAGAGCTGCTGCCTGGGCAGCAGATCCCAAAGTCTTACTGGCTGTTGATGCCATGGACGAGAGTCCGCCGCTGGCGCCCAGCTCCATTCGATCTTGGTATGTACTTTGCCCACTTTTAGGGTACAGAAAGGTCCTCATTTGTCCTTTGCCCTTAACATTAACTGTACCTCTATAGTCAAACTCTAAGCCCATGGCACTGAGCACAGCATGGCTCTCCTCGCTCACCTGCACCCGACACTCCACGCCAGTGGAGTCCATGCGGCTGGCAATGTTAACCGTGTCTCCCCAAATATCATAGAGCAGCTTAGTGGTGCCAATCACCCCCGCCGTCAGCGGCCCATGATTGAACCCAATACGGAGCTTGAAACCAAAACCCAGCATATTCTTGTTGAAGTCGTCCAGGACACCCATCATCTCCAGAGCAAAGTTGAAAAGTGCCCTCAGATGGGCGTGTGGAGAGTCCTCATCATTCTCAGCCAGCTGCCGGACATTCAGTCCAGACGCTGCCATGTAGGTTGCGCCGATTGTCTTGATTTTTTCCACACTTTTGAATTCGTGTTTGCGGAGGAGCTCGTCAAAGTCTCCAATTAGCTCATTGAGAACACGGTAGCACTCTTTCCCACCCTCGTAGCTCTCTTCATAGAACTCACTGAAGTTTACGATGCTAGCAAAGATCACACCCACACTGTCATGGTTCTTGGAGTAGCTCTGCGTCACCTGAGGAAACAATGAGTTCATATTAAGAGAGAAATGTGGTCAAATACTTTGATCATTAAAAGTAAAAAAAAAATTTTAAATGTATTTTTAAATTTTTTTCAAGACACAAAAAAGTATATGTATTAGTGCCTTGTTCTGATAACCTTCCTAAATAAGTCTAGTATTTTTATTTCAACAACAACAAAAACCTTGAGCTGGTCAGCGACGTGGATGGGGATGATGTTGCCCAGTAACCACTCGGCCTGGTCTCGCATCGTCTGGATCTTGGAGCGGTGCTTGTCAGCCTCCACATTGCCATGGTAATGGAGACGGTAGCTGACCTCGAACTCACGGTTTAGAAACCAGACCAGAAGAAGAAGCAGGAAGAAGGCCAGGACAGCCTCTGGGACCAGGAGGTCGAGAGGTCGCGGGGGAGGGTCAGGACCAGGAGAGACCAATGCTGAGCCACCATCACTGGATGTGGAGATGTTCAGCCTGAGCGAGAAAACGGGGGAGAACGGGAGAAAAATAAGAGCAGTTCAAGCTGAACAGCAAACAAAGTCACAGCAGAACAGGAAAATGATTAAGAAGAGAAAGGAAGGGGAGGCTGGAGAGTCCACCACTGACACACTAAGAAAACAGCTGCTGGTGTTTTTTTTAAGTCCGGTTTGTTGAGAAGGGGGTGTACGCTACATGGAGATGTTATGGCATCGCAAAGAAAGATTTCTAGTGTAGCTATACTTTAGTTTGATAACAGGACTCTGAGTCAGTCCTTCAAAATCAGTGAGCTAGAGAGGGGAATTCTTTACTTTACACCAACATGCAAATTCATCATAGAGAAGGCAGAATTACTTGTTTCCCCACTGGCCTCAATAAATCACACCCAATATTCACCACTAGTTATCTATTGAGCTACACTTACACATCTATCTACCATATTTGACTGAAAACAACATATTTATCCTACTTTTCTGGGGTTGTTGTCAAAAAAAGCATTATGGGAGATGTGGTAAATATCTAACTAAAGTTAGAAGAAATCCTGGGGGATACAATTATAATATTCCAACCAGAAAAAGCAACATGGAGTACATAGTAAATATTTAGCAAGGCAGATGAAGCCCTGAGAAATGTCTGAAGATGTAACCAAAATACCACCCTATACTAATGACTTTAGCCTTTGCAATTAGCACAGGCGCACCTATAAGCATTATCAATGTACTAAAGCAGGGGTGTCAATTCATTTTCACCACAGGCCACATCAGCATTATGTTTGCCCTCAAAGGGCCGGTTGTATAAATGGAACTACTCTGTAACTTATTTTTATGTCCAAATATTGTACATGCATTTGCATAAATGTAAAAATATATGCAAGCACATTGCTCTGTGTTATTGTAACATAAATCCCTACATCAGGTTAAGAACTCCACATTACTTCATCAGTCAAAGATCAAAACTTTTTCAAGTGAATAACAAAGACAAATGTCATCAAACTCAAGTTATTACATCAACTTTGTTCCAAACTTTTTTGTCACAGTTGAGAGGTTCAGAACATGGTTCAACAAATAACTGAGCTGCTAAGAACATGTGACAGATGTGGTATTACAAAAACAAATGTCTGCAGACAGTGTTGATGAGGAAATATTACATCAGCTACTGAGAATAACAGGAACTTTGTGAGGCGGGCCTTACAGCTGAACCGTTTCTGACTGGTCGAATATTCCCAGCATTCCCTAGCTAGCGTTAATGCTAACCGCTAGTTAATGCTTACTGTTAATACAGTACAATAGTGTATAAAGTGATCATTTGTTAAATCAATCAGTCACACAAAATGATTTACCCCTGCAGTCACCGGCAGCCCTCTGAGATATAGAGGATTTTACCTGATCCACTTTGTCTCAGTGCTGCTCTGTTTTAATAGTTATTCTCACTGTGCACGTCAAAACAAAAAACTCACAATATAATGTTGCTGGTTAGGAACATACGTGCTGTGAACTTCACACTGTGCTTGTGTGTTTATTTATTGTGGTCTGTTTTGGGTTATTTTTCAACGCAGAAAGACGAAAGACTGGGACTCGCTGGTCACACTGAGAGACATGACAGCACCGATCCGGACCGGACCGCTGCTGGAGAGGAGCGGACTAAAGACTGGCCCTCAGCCCGCTGGTTTTCTGTATATCCTATATATTTTGCACGTTTTTATTTTTGATCAATAAATAGTTGTGGGTGGAACCAAATGAGTGTTTGTATCATGGCGCTAAATGTTAATTTACAACGCTGTGAGGGGGTTATAGTAAATTTGACCATTAGACAGCAGTAAGATCTGGCTCTCTCGCGGGTCACACATAAAATGATGTGGCAGGGCCGGATTTGGCCCGCGGGCCTTGAGTTTGATACCTGTGATCTAAAGTTTTGAAGGGTTCTTCAAAATCTCAATCTCACCTCAGAAATCTCATGTTCCCTGCTGGTTGACAAACTGATAACACCTGATAAATACCAGAAGGTCCTCTGACAGAAACATGGTTTCATGAAATCATTCAAGCAGATTGTGTATCCTGTATGCCTTGAGAGGTAGCTGCCAATCAAAATGTTGATATCCAACTGATAAAGCTTTTTGAAGCCCTCTTTCCTCCTCAGCAGTGTAGTTAGATAACTTGTGGCTCTGATACAAAATTAAAACCAACAAGGGTCGCATGACTCATTTCTACCACAAATGACATTTAGCAGCCATTACTACTGGTGCACACGAGGAGACACAGAGGAGAAGGATAGGGGAATAAAGAGCAGGAGAGCGTAAGAGTGAGTAAAAGCCAGAGAGAGCTGTAGTTATGAAAAATATAGAGATATAAGAGAGCCAGTCGCTCCCGTTGACCCTTCAAATGTCACTCATCCATCAAACCCCTCTGTTTCCACGGAGACACTCACCCATGAACTGGAAAGCTGTTATTACCGGAGCTGAAAGGCGATGGGAGTGGTGTCAGTCAGGAGAAAGGAAGGGTCAGACACACATACACACACACAGACACACACACAATACACAAACATGAACAAATATATACAATACAGATCAGATCAAATCCTCTTTACTGCCTGAGGAACAAGTAGACACAGGTATGTTTGCATACCATGGATAGCATTACTACGCATGGGTGTCTATGTACACATTGCATGTGTATCAGTTGACTTGCAAGTGTGTGTGTGTGTACAATCTATATATTTGGTATGTGTATGTATGCACATCACAAGGGCTCACCTGTACCTGTGCAAGGGGCTGTACAGCAACAGCAGCAGGGCAACGCCTGTAGCGGTGGCCAGGACTGAGCGCATCCAAAAACTTAGCTGGCAGAAGTTACAATACTGGATGATGGCCAGGATGGTGGCACAGCACAAGAACATGGTCACCTGGAGAGAAAAGGCCATTAAATTGACTTCATAAAGCAAGTACTTCAAAGCTTGTGAGTAAAGTTATACTGTTAAAACCTTAGCTGGCATCAACACTGTAAAATCAACATGTTGAGTATAAAAATATATATAGTCCTTATGCTAGCACGTGAGAAAAAAACATCAAATAAATACTTGAAATCACTTGTTTCATGCTACTGCAAACCAAAGCCTTCCCTTTAGATGGTCTTTTCTCTGGTCTCTCCAAAAACACTCTCAGCTCATTGAGAGTGCTGCTGCTGAAGTCCAGCAAAGACAAATGAAACTGAACACATCAAACCAGACGCGTCAAACTCCCATTGCACCAACACTGACCAATATTAAATCCAGGTAAAAGAAAAAAAAAAGCACTGCTTTTGACCAAACCTTAAATACAGATCATGAACCATCGTAACCTCCAATCTTGTGTTTATGTTTTTAGTCTTTCAATTGACACCGTGTATGAAATGAGCTATACAAATAAACATAAAAATTCTGTTCAGTTTTTTTTTTTTTTAAATTTTAGGACATGTTTTAGTTTGCTTTTTTAAATTTGTTTGTTGTAGATCTATTTGTATTGTCACAGGAATTCCTTGGGTAAGATTAAGAAGATGGTTCAGATGTGTGTTTGCTTATGAAGACTGTGGGATATACTGTACTTCACTGTTTTTATGCACTTTAAGTCCTGCACACAGAAACGATCATGAACACAGCACAAGATATGAATGCGGGGTATTACTGTTTGGCCATGTCAAATCTAATACTTGTAAAAGTCAAAGTTTCCAGGCTTGAGACAAACCAGAGACATTGAACTGAATGCAGCAACACACCATTACAGCTTTACTGTCAAAATGAAAGTTTATAACCATCTAATGTACTGTAAAGTATTATCAAAAACAATATTTAACTGCATTTTCCGGCAAATACAGTCAGGGCACGATAAATAATGTATGGCAGTCAATGTAACTTACTACATACAGAAGAGGTCTGTATCCGTTCGTCCTGACTGGACTAACTACATGTAGGATCTTTGTGGGAATAATGGTGTAAGATCTCTGAATGCTTATGTTGTTGTGAAGGTTCTTTTGAGGTCTTGGAGACCATGTCTTGGCCTGAATGTTTTATTAACCACTTCTGGTTTAGCAAAATGAAAAAGCTTGTGTTGAAAGATTCATTTTCTTTACAACTCTCATTTGTATTTCATTGTGCAATATGTTTATAACCAGTAGTTGTACTTGTTCATTTACATAAATGACAATGACACTGGTCACAACTATGGTAAATATTTCCAAATAGCATGGAATTGAATATGTATCTGACATTTAAGGTCATAATGCAACACAAACACAACCAGAGCATATTGCATTGCAAAAGTGGTCCTCACAAACCAAATGCCAAGGAGAATTTTTTTAAGGTCAGAAAAGGAGAGAAAGAACCTATTTTCTATGATATACATGATGTATAACATGCTGATGTAGACTCCCAGGTTGTTAATCATAACATTGACAGGATAACATCTTTTTCCCCTCTCATCCCTACACATGTCCTTCCTCTCTCCCAGACATGCCCCCCCAGCACTGTTATTGGATTTTATCTTCAAAGGCATTAAAGTCCAGAAAACTGCATGTCTAATTAACAACCCTCCTTGAGACTGCTGCTTTGATCTGTAAGCCCCGAAGAGATGGAAAGAGTGGAGGGAAGAGACGGATCAGGGTGGGAGAAAGAAATGGATAGAGAAATGGGGTGTTGAAAGTCCTTGAAAAACAAGATATCAAAACACCACACATCTTGCAAGCAGCCGTTGGCTCAAAGCTGGAAGGAGAGAGTCAAACTTGTACAGAGCTGGATATGGCCTTGGCGCAAACCAGCACAAAAATCTCTGCAAAGTATGGCTGCTCTCAATCTTCTCACATGCAGGACTCGGAGAAGAAGAAATGTCAACATTTTCTGACGCCAAGGTCTACAGGCGAAGCCTCCTGAAGCCTCCTAGCTGTTTTCCCTCTACAGTCCCAATCAGGGCGAATATAGCTAACAGCTCTGCAGGTCTCCAAAGATCTCTGGCTTCAGACCACCATGGGCAAGGTTTCAAACCGCCCAACTCCTCTCTGCTTACTTTGGCTTAGAGATATCAGCGAGGGCACACCATAATAGCTTGGAAATCGCACAAAGTACCACTACCACGATTAGCAGGAGCCCCTGTGTCAACAGAGGCAGCGTAGTTACACTGTGAGTAGGAGCAGTGGTTAAATCACTTGTAGTACGAGTACTAATGGTGATAGCTGTGATGCTGCTAGGAAGCCTTGAACAAATGATGAACCAAGCTGCAAACAGTGTGATATCCAGATTGCTAAGACAGTGGCAGACACACAGAATCTCCAAGTGTCTGCTTACAGGACATTCTCTTCCCTTTTACTCATCTACCCGCACAGTCTTTTCCAGGTTTTGTCCTACCACCTACCAACAGACATGTTTACCTGAAGGGGCACGTGGACGCTGCTGGTGAGATGGGACAGGACAGAGATGGCTGGGAGGGAGACTAACACAGCTCCAATCACGTGACGGGGGATCCAACCAGAGACCACCAGG
The DNA here is from genome assembly GCA_023238725.1 of Scortum barcoo. Classification (NCBI taxonomy): domain Eukaryota; kingdom Metazoa; phylum Chordata; class Actinopteri; order Centrarchiformes; family Terapontidae; genus Scortum; species Scortum barcoo. The sequence continues at coordinate 9,120,913 of CM041553.1, read as the reverse complement.
AGCAGGGAGCGGGTACAGTTCATCACTTCCTCCAGATAGAAGGCCATCCTGCAGGAGAAGAGAGGAAGACAAAATAGTAAGTGAGTTTCAGCAGCACAACTCCAAAGCAACATCAGTTCATTCATTAACTTGTCTGAATGAGACCAAAAGCAGAATCAGAAAACATTTGAGCAATAACAGAACAAAATCACAATAAACGGGATAAAGGAAAAGCTATCATCTCTCCCCCTATTACTTTTGCTCCAAGTTCTCTTCCAGCTCAGTCGAGAAAAACTGCAGCAGCCTCCCATCAGTCCTTAATTAAGAAACATTATTAAAACACAACTACCGCTATGCTGTCCAAGTCCTAGCTAGAAGATGAAGATTTATTGCCCATTTTCAAATCACAATAAGTGAAAATGAATTTGGTTTTTAAATACTCTCCACTGAGATACATCCACACTCAAAAAAACATACCACAAAATGAACACATCTTTGGCACAAATCCTTACTCTACCTGGTACCAGGGTGTTATTGTGCAAATTTCTGAGCCAGCACTGGTCTGTCACAAAAAAAAAAAACTGAGCCATTCGTATCTGACCAGGGAAGTTAATCCATTGTTGTGTGGGAGCCAACTACCACATAAAATAATTTGTTTTGGTTTCAGTGGAGAGCTGTAGTGCTGCGCGATGGTCTATCAGTGGTTTTCAATCCTGTGCCACTGAGGCCCAAGAGGCTTTTATTCCAACCAAGCACTACAGCAGTCCATTTGGAAACACACTCTTGGTCCTGATGGCACAGGACTGACATCAACAGCCTGAATGACATTTCAGAGGCTCTTCCATCCTGCCAGGAAAAAACATAAAATCTGAGGAAAACACAAAGTGCTTCTCATTCTGTTGACACAAATTTCTTCTTCTTGAAATTTCTGACAATGAATGTATCATCTCATGTAAATGTGTTTGAATTGGCCTTAAAAAGCCCATATTGGTCGAACTCTTTGTGTGAACTCTCACAAAAAAATCACATCTGTAAACACACACTCCATCTGCATGCCGTCTCCCTAAGCCTCCTCACCGTATGGACAGCACCAGCGAGGCCAGCTCCAACAGGCCGGCGAGGGGAGCCAGGGCCAATGCAGCAGGAGCAGGAGGCCCCACAGTGACCGGGCTCACCAGAGGGGGAAGGAAGCAGGCCAGTGTCAGGGCCAGGAAGACGAAACAGCTGAGGAGAACATCCAGGAAGGAGCTGAAGGTGGAGCTCGCAAATGTCTGCACCTGAACCTGGTTCTTCACCTGGAGGGGAAGAGGGACGTTTAAACTGAGGAAAAGCAGTGGCTCAATTTCTCCCTAAATCATACCTGCACCTTACACTCCCCATACATGTTTACTGTACACCGTTTACCATCATTTGAGCTCTATGAGTCTATTGAACAGAAAACTGCAGTTACTTTCTATTTCATTGGAAAAATACTGAATTTTGTGAATGTCCAGAGCAAACACACACCAAAACATAACTCTGTTCAGCTTTTTTAAGTAGGCGTGTAGTGTGTGTGTACAAGTTTAAATGTATTTACATGCTTGACCTGACTCCCTCGCTGCTTTTAAAATGGTAAAAAATGAACAGACAAGACCTGATTAGTTTTGTATAGTTATATTGTTATTATAATAATGAATAGCTATAATGAAAGGTGGGTGTTTAAAAGTGACACACTATTATTTTAGTGTGAGAAAAAACTAAAAATAAACTTATCATTTGTTTATATTGTAAATGTGTTTTCGGCTGTGCGCACACTTTAGTTTGCTTTGTTAGATTTTGCCACCTGTAGCTGAAAATGATTAAATTACAATTACTATGAAAAAATAATAATAAATGAAAAGTGAAAAATTTTAAACTAAGGCAGAGTGGGGCTCCTTATCAGGAATTTCAACTTCACAGCTTCATAACAAGTATAAGGACTGACCATCACTGAGTGTCACTGTCGATTTTGCATGAAATGAACTCAAAAGATGAACATCTGAGTGTTTTTTTCACTCTGTAGTAACACCGCTGTAACAGCAGAGGGCTACAAGGCTGTGAGGTCAACGCAGGCCAACTGGAACTGGTCCTGGGTGTGTGAGAGTGTGTGTTGCATTATAGCATCAAATTTGGGAAACGATGGATGGAAGGAAAACCTCTGCCCCCTTCGCTCTCACAAACACAACAGACAACAAAGTACACTATACTTAGATGTATTGTAACACTGATGTTTGTCTGAGGTCTGTGTGTCTCTCAACTCCTTCCCTTCAGACATTTTTCACATGTGATAACTATTTGTGTTTGTGTTTTTTCCCATCTGTGTGCTTGACAAAAATCAGTTCTCACATATGTGTGTAAGTCTGGGTGTACCTCCTCTTTGTAGCTGCTCCGATAGGCCTTTTCCAGAGGTCTCTCTAGGAAATTGAGGCTGATCTTGTTGATTGGTGGCTTGAAAAAGTAGTCTTTCATGAGACTGTAAACCACACAGAAACAACACCAAATATGAAGTAAGATATGATTTCCCTTTGAAAAACAATTGTTACTGGAAAAATAAACCATTTCAACTTTTCCATGATGTTAACATTTTACACAGTGGATCCTCTACATCAGAGATTTTTCAGCCTTTTCTTAATTGCCATCTTGTTTTTGACCCTACATTGTTGAATCATACTGAAAGCTGAACAAGTGAAAAATATGTAGCAAGGTTTATGCTGTTAATATAACTGGTGCTTTCTGATACAGATAGTTAGAAAAACACAAGATCCTATTTACAACTAAATGCATCCCTTGAGCACTAGTCACTGCTCTAATCTAATCAGTCATCCTTCAGTGGTATTATCCCTCATAAATTCTACCTTTAACCTCTCTGCTCACCTGTCCTCCCTGATAACATCGACAAAATGGACATCGCTCTTTTCTCTGAAGTTCTTGGCACGCAGTTGGATCAGGGCGGAGTGGTCCATTCCCGTGCCCCCTGCCCCTGTGCCGCCCGCCATACCCAGACTGGTGCCAGTCCCAGTGCTGGTGCTAGTCTTCTTTTCTTTCTCCTGGAGCATGTCGCATAGGGAGCTCTGGCTGGCTCGTACTGGGTCCTCCAGCGGGGGACTCAGGAGACCATTGGCTGCCCTGGGGCTGTGACCTGGGATGAACTGGATGGGGAGGAGAAGGTGAAGAAGACAAAAGAGAAAAAAGAGGGACAAGATTTAAAACATGGAAGAGAAGACAAAGGCCAGAAAGAGGAACGGTTCACAGGGCCTGATTGTTGAGTAGCTTAAGTGACAAATGCTTAAAGCAGTGCTTGACAAATGCACTGCTGCTGTCACTGTTCATGGATGTCTGTATTGTACCTTGGCACCACTGGGCTTGTGCTCCTCCTGGCAGCCATTCAGCACAGTCACATCCTCACCCAGCTCTGCCCCTGAAGACAAGACTCCAGTACGGGACACACAGGGAGGCTGCAGAGAAGCATCAAACAGAAGAAGTTTGAGATGTAACATAATCACTTTAGAGAGGAGCGTTTAAGCGTGGACACTGCAGCGAAAGGTCAGTCTCCATTGACATTAAATTGTGTCCTCATTCACTCAGAAATTAATATTGAACAGAAAAAAAACATTTCAGAATCTATTCTCACTGAATATGGAGAGCTTGTCAACAGCATTACTAAGTGCTAAAGTTTCTTGGTGTGCAGGGCCATCGCAAGAATCAGAAGGAGAGCAAGTCCTGATTTGAGTTATTTAGATGTGTTTTCAGCCACCTCCTGTTTTTTTTTACTTACCCCAATCCTGTCTGGTGGTTGGTGGGTCAGCAGGGGCTCAGCAGCCTGTGCTCCCCCAGGGATGAGGTCCGGTGTGCGGGGCTGAGCACAGGAGGACAGGCCAACCCCAACAAAATCTCTGCTTGATAGTCCCACCTGAGGGCAGCAGCACTGCGCATCATGATCCAACTTCCTTCCCGAGATCAGGTAAGTTCTCAGTCCTGAGGAGAAGCACAAGGAGAAAATCCAGCTTAGAACTCCACAATCATGACTTTCAAAATGTTTTACTTAAATGTGAGATGGAGAAAGAACAGTGTATGTTGTAATTATAATTACGTTGTTATCCACAAAAATCCAAATAGTGGCAATAAATAGTGAGATGTTCTTAAAAACATCATTGTTAATGGGGAAACTAAGATAACAAACCTTCACAACACAGGAGGCTGGACCACCACAAATTCAATAGCAATGTGTTTATGCCAAACATTCACTGGGCAACAAATTCTCTAATGTGAGGATTGCTACATGTTCTGTTTGCGTGTTCTAATCCAGCACTGAAACAACTCCATCCTCAAGATGATATTAGCCTTTAGAATTTTGACCATTGATCATTTAAGAAATTAACACTGTCACTGTTTTTTGGATGTTGATTAATGAAATCTGATATTAAAACTCACAATAAAACTTCTGAGTGACGGGCCTTCATGAATTTAGCCATTTTAAGGAAAAACAAAGTTTACTTGTGGAAATAGTTGCAGACATTCCCTCATCAGCCACTCTTTGTTGATACACACACACTGACAAGCAGGTGGTAATGCAACACTGGGTGTTTCACCAACTATGTTTGCACATCAGCCCAAAGCTCTGGCCATGTTCACACTGCTGTGGGGCCAACAAGGAAATATACAAACAGTGGATTAGAGTGGTGGCTCGTAGCCAGCCGCTGTCAGCTTGTCCAAACACACAGTAACCTGGCTAGCTGGCCTCATTGTTCAAACAGCTAAAGGTGCTAAACTTGTTGCCCAATGAGGTCACCTTGTCCAGGAGTCTTTGAGGGCCCCCTGCTTCAAACCGATTGCTAATGGTACATCTCAATATTATGTGCACCATTTAATCTAAAGCAGCCCATTCCTGCAGCAGTGATTTTGAGATGTATGTGAGTATGTAGTATGTGAGATAACAGCATCCAGGACAAATATACTTTATCAACACATGCCTCACTCGTTGTTTGGTCATATATTGTTTATCACTGCAGATAATTTCTAAATATCAAATATGAAAATATTAGATTTGTGCTATTTCAGCACTGTGTTAGTTCTTTTGCAAATTAAATATTTTTGCATTGTTCCTTAATATCTTGTGGCTGACACAATGCAAGAAACTCCAGCTGAAGCTCTTACTGGTTAAAATTCAGCTATTATTCAGTTCCACCTATGAACTGTAGTTTGCATGTATACTGGAGATGTTTTTTAATTTGTTTGGAAATTATTTGGAGTGAATGAGCATATGTAAACAATATTTCAAAATATATGATAAAATAAGCTGGAACCTTAAAACTTGGGCTTCCCCTCTCTGGCTCATGAAGATTTAACCTTTGAACTCTGTTCCCTTTGATGCATCACCTGAAGAAATGCTTTATAGAATAAACTGATCAACACTGTAAATAAAAACCATTGAACACTGAAATCTGTCAGCATTCAAACACTTCTTTACCTGATTGTTTTCTCTGGAGGCAACACAGAATAATTTTACAGAAAAAGTAATGAATATTCTGAGAAATGAGAAAAGATCTGGCTTAATTCCTCATAACCCAACAATATGTCAGGTCAACCGACATGCAGTTTTGATATTTATTTTATATTTAACAGAAAACAGGAAAGAAATGCAATTACGTGTCAGGCTGTAAGTGTGACTGATGAGCATCCGACCGATATGTGAAAGCATGTGCGTCAGTCTGGTGCTGAGTGGGGGTGTTTTATAAGTTGGGTTGTGTACTACAGTATATTTCCAACATTTTTAGTGACTCTAACAGCCACACCCACCCACACACACGCACACACACACACACACACACACCGTATACACTCCCCCTCGTGTCTGTCCATCTCTCCTCTCACTGAATACGTGTATAGTTTTGACATCTCTTCATCTCTTTTCATCCTCCCTCTCTGTACAACTTACTCCTTGTCTTCTATTGCCTCCACTTTGTACACCCTTTAGACAGGGACAATATCACTAAAAGGAATGTGATCATAGAGAAAACACCTAAATAGAACAACAATTTGTAGACCAGCAGCTGTACAGTAGTGGCACCACTGCTACCACCCCTATGTTTCAGTTTCAGTAAACGCTGTACTGTTTTTTGAACCTGCTACTCACAGTGACTGTCTGAGGAGACCACTGAGAAATGAGTTTCACCACAGTTTTCTGTCCTGCTTCCCTGTCTGCATACGTAAAACGAGTTATGGCTGTGTAATGAACAATGGACTTATCTTGGGAGTCTGGAAGCACTGTGTGTCTTGTTCCAGGCCCTGGGACAGTGTAGACTCGGCAGACGTCCTCAGCATTTAGACCAACAACAGCCCTAACTCTGAGTTGAGTCCTTTGCCAAGCAGGTGACAAAGGCCGTTTATTAGACATCAACCCACTCACACACACACTCACTCACACACACACACACACACACAGAAACACACACAATGGTTCCTTGCTGTTCTCTCTTAGGCAAGAAAACTCTATTAGATTTTAATAGATGTTAACAAGGGCCTTGTGTACAACAAGTGAAGCATATGACTGTGAATTGCCAAACAATGTTTTGGAGCCTCTTCCTATTTTGCTCTTGATCTCTAATCAGTCCAAAATGTATGGATGTCAATTAAATTCTACACCCTTCACAGACTCCAACCTAACTGAATACCTAAAAGAGATTTTTGACTGACACATTAGACAGTGTTCTTCACAGCCATCATCAAACCAAACACATGATGGGATTCCTTTCAGACAAATGGTGTTTAGTCGTGCAGTAGAGTTTTAGACACCATACCAAGGAGCGTTGATTTGCTGATTTCAAGGACTCTTAGCCCAACACCTTAGTAACATTTGAATTTTTCTTGTGATTTGTCATTTGTATTCTTCTCTATATTCTGATTTGAATTTGAATATCTAAAAATAGTGTGTTGATTGTGATGTGGCATATACAGCCTTAGGACATGGCTTAGCAGCCCTTGCTTTCCTGGGTAGCTTCCAATGATGACCATCACACAGACAGAACACAAGTGTGGCAAGGCTGACGCAGAAGTTCCTTAAGATGGAGTTTCTCTCATCCTCTCTCACTGGAAAACCCCACATTATCTTAAAATACATAAGAAGTAAACAAGCTAAAAGCTTATTGTGCTTCCTGTAATACTTGTCTTTATGGCAACTCAATCTCTGTGATCTGCACAGCTATAACTCTTGTTTGTAAATAATATACATATATATTTGACTTCCAGTTTGCGGTTAGCTGATATCTGCCACTGAAGTGACAGAAGTAATTTCTTGAATTAAAAAAAGTTATTAGTAACTATTTCAACTTTCATGTTAGTAAAGCGTTGTAAAATAGCTACTGGAGAGGTGGACAGTGGCAACAGACACTTATTTTGTGATGTACTGAATGAGAGCAAAACGCTGACTAGTTAGATACACAGGCATGGAGGAGATAATGAAAGCAGAGTGTCAAACGGCGAAGAGATGGAGAGGGGGAGGAAGAGACAGAGAGTACTTTGAAGGTCACTGAGTTTAGCATGCCTCACATAACCCACATTCCTTGTCTACTTCCATTTCAGCTTTCTAACTTTATCAACTGCCTGCTCTAAACTCTAAAACAGGCCTTGAATTGTGAAGGCGTTTACAGGATTGACATAATAGACACTGAAAAATTGTAGTTTTCTGACTGTCAAGAGGATAGAAGCTTAACGTGAGTGTCCTTGAGTGCAAATGTATAGTACTGGAGAGTCAACTACTTTCTAGATATACAATAATAAGCCACATGCACTGTATCTTCTGTGTTATAAGGCATAACAAAGCTAACCCTTCACTACTGAGTTTGTGTAACCAAAGTGACTGTAGAGCTTCCTTTAGTGTGTGTGTGTGCATGTGTGTGTGCCTACTACTGCTTGTGTGTGGGTTTGTGTGTGTGTTTGTGCACTGATCTTCTCCAGGCTCTGTAAAGGCAGCACTCTGGAGAAAAAAACTGACACCAGCACTCTAAAGTCTCTATGCAGCTCAATGGTTTTTATTGATTTGTTCAGACCAGCTGGCTAGAGCAGAAAGGGTTCAGCTGAGGACAGCTACTACTACTACAACAAATGCAAGACACAGACATAAAAAAAACATACACAGACATAGCCACAGAAATGCCCATACAGTAGAGCTACAGTCAGAACTACTACTCATGTACACACTGGCAGACTTGAGGATTTTAGCAAAACTGGGAAAATTACTGACTTTTTTGCATGGCTGCATTATCTTTGTTTGTGCTGATGCAAAAAACTATGTGAAGTCATCCACTGCACATTTACTGAAAATCAAAAAGGAACCACAAGCGCAGAGGCTACCTGTGGCTGAATATACACACACGCCCAAGTTGGCACCTAATACAGCAGACCTGTGTGTGACAGCCTTACCTTAATACTCATTCAACCAAGTTTGACCTTATTCACATGAGACTGCTGTCCGAGGTTAGTGTCTTCTGTGCCACAGACTACTACTATTGCTACCACTTTAGTAATATACACATAACGAGTAAACCACATAACTACATCTAATTACACACAATTACATAAAACAAAATCACCAAATCAAATTCACCCTCAGTTCAGTTTCTCTCTCACACACATATCAGGTGTTATGTCCCCCTCTCACACTTTGTCTTAGTTTAGGCTAATATCTTAATAATCTACGTGAAGTTTAACATCCCTAATGAAGCCCAATCAAAACCAGTCCAAGTCAAAACCAGGTCCAGTCTAAACTTGCATTCAACTGAGGTTTGGGAGCATCGCTGCAGCCTGCTCAGCTAATGCATGTTGATTAGTTCAGACATAAGACACATACGTGATGCCACACCAGAGTGTTGTCGGTACAGACACTACACATCATCTACAAGAAATTCAAAGCCTTAACACCAGAATAACACCCTCAGAATAAAGGACAAAAAAGAAAAATGCCAAGCCTCTGCCTCAATCTAATCTTTACCTCCAGTGAAGCATCCAGCATCAAACATACACTAATTTGGGCTTGAATTTGCACTCAATCACATACACACATTTGACTTATTGTTTGACTTGAGACAAACAAATATTGAACAAAACTGAAAACTGATTCTGAAATGCAACATGAGATGCCCTACATCAGGGATGGGCAGTTAAAGAGGATACAGGCTGTCATTTCACTCCGGCAGAATCCTCTTCTCTGAACGTGTGCTAATCAATGTCCTCTGTCCAAAAACTTCAAAAGGTCTTTCTCTCTTCTCTCTTTATTGATTTATTTAAAAAGTTGCATACCCTTCCCTGTATGTAAAATGATATGAAAATAAAAACATCTGTACCACATATTAAAAAAACTCTGCAATTAACACAACCTCACATAAGTTATCTTCTGCTGAGACCAAGTTGCTTGTTCACGTGTGTGTTGGTATTCAGAATGCCCTTTCCAGGAAATATGCAGCATCTGCCTGTCTGAGACATATTGGATGGATGATATATCCGAACAAACACACACATACACACAAACTTGGCATTTCCTGTGTGTATGACTCATCCAAGGTAGTGCACTGCAGTGTAATTGCCTTTTCCCCTCATATCCTTCTTTATTAAAAAACACCCCCAACGTGCAAACGCATACACGTACACACCACAGTGCACTCACTTTCACAAGACAAAAGTAATGAGTGCATACACGTGAACTGATGAATGAATGAATGAATGAATGAATGAACAGAAGGATGAATGGAGAGGAAGCACAGCTGAGTCGTCACATTCCACATGTACACTCGAAGACCATCCACACATATCCACACACACACACACACACATCAGAATATTGCTCTCCCATGAACACACTCCCAACTCACTCACACAGCCACGCATACAGATACAAACACACTGCACTAGTGCCAAAACAACTGAAACAACAAAAAATCTCCTTAAAGGAATTCATAACCACAAACATTATGTAATCTTTAGGCAAAAATGTCATACAGTTGGCATTTTCAACATCTCAGATTAAAGGATTTGCTGTTTTCCTCATATCTTTGAAAGGAGAATATTTTGGAGTTTTAGACTGTTAGTCAGACCCTCTTAGAAGAAAAATTACTTGGTTATGAAAGTCCTTGTTAGTTACAGCCATACACTGCACACCTACTCTTACACACGCTCATGCTCTCACCCTCTAATCATACTGCATCCAAACACACACACGCAAACGCCTGGAAGACAATTCCTCTAAAAGGCTTGTGTGAACGCTCACACATTAACACACATTCGTGCGTTTTAGACCAAAGCTGACATTTCAGACTATCCCCAGAGGCCCATCCCAACTCTGGTCTTTCTGCCCTTCCTGACAAATGACCTTTGACCGTGCGGCGGCTTCCAGCGCCACATGATCAAAACCATCCTCAGTGACCCAAAGCTCGCCACCCTCCCCTCTCGGTCCCACAAACAGAAAAGTGAACATGTGTGTGAATGTGAAAGACAGAAGAAGACAAAGTGAGACACCCAACATTTACTCAGAACCAATTAAGCATCAAAGCAGCTCAAGTTCAACTCAAAACTGAGGACGAAATGGACAAATGGAGGCAGGCAGTGGCTAAACTTCCCCCTTCTCTTTGAGTTTCATCTAACCTTTTCTCTCATTCTTCACTTTCATCTTGCTGCTTGGAACAGTCAGAAAATAAACAACTCCAGCACTAAAAATAGACTTCAACTTGTTTTCCCTTTTGCGCAGACTTGGCCTTCCAACAGTCCAACTTTTACTCGACTATCGCTCTAACCTTCGAATGTTTCTCTTTTGTCTTGCCAAACCTTACATCTCTCGCCGTCTCTCACTACCTATCTTTATATCGAGCTGCTCTGTCTTGTCTCTGCTGTCTCGTTCTCTCATTTTTCAGCCATCTTCCTTTCACTTAAACTTTCTCCCACCGGTCTATCTTTTTTTTCCTCTGACCCTCCCGTCCTCCTCCTCCTCCTCATCCTCCCTTCCTCACCCTCCAGTTTTCTCCCTGGTCAGTGGCGGGTCTTGAGAACAGGCCTCATGCAATAGCAGATGCCTCCATATTTGGACACGCTGATGGAACCGAGGGATGAGGCTCTCACACGATCCTCCTTCAAATACCCTCCCATTCCTCGCTCCCATCCATCCCTCCCTCCCTCCCTCCCTCCCTCTCCTTTTTGTGCCATCACTTTGAGTCCAAGGAGTTTATTACTCGCTCCCTCTCCTTCCTCCCTTTCTTTTTTCCCTCCGCCTCCTTTAATTTTTTTATTTTAAAAACATTCTTCTTCTTAGTTCTTAGTTTTTGTTCAAAGACGAGACCTTTGTCACATCATCCCTGGAGTATCAAAAACAGCTTTTTTTTTGCTTCATCTTCATACATATCAGGGTTTATTTGCACTCAAATAACATGGAAAAAAAAAACAGATTGAAAAGGAGAGTTATACGCAAAGTCAAGTCTTCCCCTCTCTTCCTGTTGTTTCCCACTGACATCGGATGTGTCTAATAAAGGCAAAACTGTTAAAGAATGAATGCAGTATATCTCTGTTTCATCACCATCTGTTTATCAATGGTTCTTCCCTCTGAAGGCCCTATAAGTGTGTGTGTGACTTGTAGTGCAGTGGGTTGACAGGAACAGTGACGCACTCCGACTGTCACTGCGTCACTCTGATAAACACACACGCATACACAAGCACACACACACACACAGCTGTTAAAAGGCATTTTAGTGTCTCACTTCACAGAGGCTCTGAGTTTCTCTCAGGGAGGCTGTCATTCAGCGGCAAAGGACAGTCCTTGGGCAAGAAATGACCAACCTTGGTTCGCGCTGCAAATGGGGACACCAATGACGACTGACAGGTCACTTTGTTTCATGCGTGTGCATGCGCTTGGCCACATATTAACTCTAAGCATGCACGTGGTTTAACACTGTGACAGATGTTTATCATCTTTCTGGAGCTTTCTCTTCAGTTAACACATTTGTAGGTGTACACAAATACACGCATGGTCTCACATTAGGCATACAGTCGTTGCATGGAGTGATTTACATTCTTGTATGCCATGTACCCACAATGCCCCACCTCAACCACACACACACACAAAAGCACACACACTGCCCGCTGCCCTAAGCTGGACTGTGGGAAATCCTTGGGAAAGGGTCATGACCAGAAAATATGCTCCTTCTTCTGCCTTCCTCTCTCTCTCCTCTCTCTCTCTCTCTCCCTCCTTCTTCTGTTCTTCCCTCGAATGTCACACAACTCTCTCTTTTCACAGACCACCAGGGAACAGGCTTTACATGCCGTTTATGGTGGGACTTGACTGATACAGGTTTCTGAAGGCCAATACGTTTGACATTCTGTTATGCTTTAAAATAACACCTCTCATTTTCAGTACTTCTCAGTACTAAAATTCACTGTGGCCACTGAAGTGCTACAGCCATTTTGTTTTTTAGTGGTAATAATAATGGAGTTGAAAAACACAAAGTACACACATTAACAGCTTCAGATCTTGAAAAGGGGGCTTATTTCTGCTCTCACTACTTTGCTTCTACATTCAGCACTTACTCAGGGAGAAATACATCAAAGTGGAGGCAGACAATGCTGATTTCGCCACTAAAAGTAGCCTCGACTGACCAGAAAGCAATGCAGTCACCAGACATATTGTAAGCAGTAATGTAAGTTAGGTGTGCAGTTCTGCTTAATCAGACATACTAACTCTCCAGATCTCACTATTTCCCTGAGGTCATTCTCCATCTACAAAATACTTCACCCTCCAGGACAAACTGACTACTGTAGTAGGCAGGTTAAGGGAAAATGGGCACACCTTGCAAGTCATGCCCTTTGCTTAATAGATATCTTCCCTCTGGACAGACACACATTATCATGGAAGGTATGACTAAACAATTAAACTGGTACCACCGACTTCCAGAAAATGGAGTCAGCTATCTCCAGTAGATACCAGAGCATATAGTCCAAAAATAGGTGGTCTGATGAACTTAGAGAGAAAGGGATGTTTCCTTTTTTACATGAACTTCACTAAATGTACTGTGATTTTGTGCAAAAGTCATTAAGCCTTTAAAGGGACTATGAATTTAGACACAATTAACAATATGTCTATCCAACATTGCACCTCTGCCTGGCATCCTGTCTTGAAATGAGCCAGTCAAACATTTTTGCAAAGTCATTCACTTGAAAGTGTCTTGACGTGTCTGTGTTTGTCTCGCTTACTTTGCTTATGCCTCAACTTATCGGGTCTGACACTGCCCAAATCTCATCCTTACTTTTCCCCACACAGGCCAATAAACTCTGTCTCTCTCTTATAAGCACTTCAGCTATATAAACCAGTGCAAAGGAAGCTCATGGATTTTTTAACAGGCTTGGGGCCGCACTCTGTATCTATTATTCAGAACAGCCGTTTAACACAGGACCACTCCAGCGTACTGTAGTTGGCACACACAGACACAAACGGAAACACTCAGGGTAATGGACACGACCAGCAGCTGTTGACACACTGGCACATACAGCTGTCACAAAAGTGGAATTTTAAACAGTTGTCACATTATACACAAAACACAAAATAACTAACAGGTAAATTGGAGATATTAATGTGCTGCAGATATACATCACTCCCACATGTGTGTAACCCCAAAATGAAGTTTACAGAGAGCCATGACCCAGCCTTGACCCACAAACACGTGCACACACACTTGATTCTTGCCCCCTGCTATTCTGACACTCATACATTTTGTATGAGCTAGTCAATCAGTAACAGTATGACAGGCGTGTCAGACAGGCCTCTGTGCCCAGGAAGAGAATTATCAGGACTATCTAGTGTTTGATGACCAGCAGTGTGCACGATGAGGCAGAGTTCAACACCCAGCTCTGATAGAGCATTGGATTTTTATTGTATTTTCACATGACTTGAGTGTTTATGCAAGCCAGCTTTATCTTTATGGAATATTTGCTGGGGTATTTTGAACAGCACATATCACTGCTAGGGCAGAAACTACTGCAGTGTGGCGCCAAGAAAATGCAAGTCACCTTGTGTGTAATAAAATAGCAAATAAAACCAGGTACAGAGTGAATTCACCTGTAACCTGTCACATTCCAGAGATACATGGCTTCATGTGGTTATGAGATAAGACTGCAGTGTCTTAGTGTTAAATACAGAGAAACACACACGCACATGCAACCATTGGTCTCTGTCACACACACACTCCCACGCATGCACATGCACGCTCACACACAGAGATGCTGGAAAGACTGGACAGACCTGTCAAAAAGATTAAATAGAATACGGGCAGGTGACTCATCTGTTTGGGATTTATTTAATTACAGAAATTAAGTCAGACTTGTACCAAAAATAGAATAGGTCTATTACATGGACGGCAAACTGTCAGGAAAGAAATATTAGGTGTATCTGTTTCACTGTGTGTGTGTGCACGCCACACGTGCAATCAGGCTAGGACAGGGTTGGGCACGCTTATCAACACTGAACACACAAACACATTTGACTCAACACATTCTTGAGCAATAGGAATGAAAAAACTTCTGGGGAAATATGTTGGGGTGGATGAATAAAAGAAAGTCGACTAGACAGCTGTGTGGGTGGGAGAAGGAGTGAGCGACACTGCAGCTCCATTAAGAGAGAGCGATGCAGAGGATGACAGACAGTGTTATTAAAGGTCTGTTAGGGCAGAGTGTGAGAGACGCAGAAGAAGATTAGGAGAGAAAGATCAACAGGAAAGTTCTGTAGGAAGCTCCTGCTCTCGGTGCTTTCCTCCCCTTATACTCCGCTGGTTCATTAGCTACTGACTGTCACAGTTAAATTATGATTTAGTGTCAGATCTACGCAGTGCTTTCCCTCCCGATAACACACACACTGCATTAATGATAATGTAATAAGGATGTACCTAATGTAATTGTAATGTAACATAAGTAATCCTAGGTCCACTCCTGTACAGTATGTGCTGGGAAGTCAGGAAACACTGAAAATGCTTATTCTTCTTGGAAGGTCTTTAAGCTTTGTAAACCTTCTATGTATTTTTCATCAGCTAAATTATATTTTTATTCAGAAAATGTGTCAGTTTTAAGTGATCTTAGTCAATTGGCAGTTTGCAAATATAGAAGGAGCTCTTTTCCAAAACACTGTATGAGAAAAATCTTTGTAGGCAGGCTAATGTGTATGCTTTGGAAAATGGTTGGCAGTAATGCAGAGTACATGGAATTTGTAGTTAATACATAAGAATGGGCTGTTTTATACAGTCTGTCACAGATAAAACATGCGTCTGGGCACAACAAGTGATGCCTTTTATGTTTATTTTGAATAAAGCCAACTATGTTAGTTAGCACAAGCAGCAACAGCCAACATGGCCAACAAGCTAGACTGATTTGAAAACTGCTTTTTACTGGTATGTTACCACCAAGTCACATGAACCAGTTTGAACAGGATTAGTAAAAGATAAAACATGAGTTGTGTGGAGTTTGCATGTTCTGGGTTGTGCGTGGGTTCTCTCTGGGTTCTCTCTTCACTCCAGTTTCCTCCCACAATCCAAAGACATGCAAGTTAGGTTAATTGGCATCTCTAAAAATTGTTCCTGATGTGTGAGTAGTTGTCTGTCTTTCTATGTCAGCCCTGTGACAGTGACTGACTGGCGTCCAGTCCAGGGTGTACCCCACCTTCGCCTCTTACCCAAGATAGCTGAGATAGGCTCCAGCACCCCCTGTGTGTGAGGATAAAGCAGGTATGTATCAAATGTCTCTCTCTTTTTTCCATCTCTTTTACCAGTAAATTCCTGCCTGGTCTCTGTCTTTGCTCAGCTTTCACATGTTCAGCTCTCTTGTTACTGGGCAAAAGTTTTCTTTTCATTCTGCTATCACACACAACCACAGTCAGACGCAGACAAAGACACACACGGACACGCCTGCAAGACCACCTAGTCAAGCGATTACAGTTGACCTCTGAACCTTGTAGTGACAGGTTGTAGTGAGTAGTGTAGTTGCTGAAAACCAGTGAGGTGCAAGAAGCGGGGGCGAAACAACACCATGTTGGGCCACAGGCCTCAGGGCAACTGTCTCCTCTCAACTTTATAGAGCATTGCTCTTGCAAACACACGCACAATCCCCCCACACACACAATGACAGAGAGATGTACTGTATGCATGCAAAGAAACTGAAGACATACTGAAGGTGGTGTATGTGTGGCAGTGCAGGATGAGGGCATTAAACATTTAAAGGCCTAAATTAATTTGTACACTGGTCACCTCTAATTTGTAAATCTCTGTATATACACATGCATCTGTGTTATCTTTATCATAAAACGTGCACACACACGCACACATGAGCACACACACATGTTGTTTGAAAGGCCAATGCAGCACTATGGCTCTCACTGCACGGTAAATATCTGAAGAGGAGAAGAGGCAATTATAATACAGCAAAGAGAGCAAACTTACTGCTGTCTGTCTCTGTTGTATCTTTCCTGCTCACCTTTTCAACTTTCCATGCTGTGTTTAAGTTTTAATCTACTGCAAACAGCTGAGAAACTAGAAAGTAAACATGAAATACTCTCTTTTCTGCATTTTCATTTACTTTTTTAAAATTAATTGATTATCATGTTAAGAAAGTGAAGCCAGACAATATTTGGTATCTTTGCCTGAATATGACCTAAATTGGTGTCAATGTTGAATCCTCTTTAGATCGGCTCATCAATTACTAATTTCAAGGCTTTAGATTGTGCGCAAGTAAACGGCAAACTTTTTTTAACTTTTCACTTATTGGAAAAGCACAGGTAACAACATCAACAATGGCCCTGTTCTATTCACGGGTCCCAGTGAGTCATTAGGCGAGCCAGCCTTCAGAACAGGACCCTGAAACGGAATTCATATTGCAAGGGGTCAAAATGTCTTTGCCTTTGTCTTTATATTGCCTTGTGAGTCTCTTTAATGTCTTATTGCTTAAAGGTGCTTATACAACCAAATTTGGCTCTGTGAAGTGCTTCTGTGAACAATATAAAGTGAGTGAGGGCTGGACAGTCTCAATGAATACAAATTTTAAACTACATTTTATCAATGAGCCAGGAAGGCTTCACCATCAAAAAAGTTACTGTTTGTCTTGACCTATTAGTTTGAAAGCCTCAGTGTCAGTAGAATTTCACACAAACTCATGAATGTGTTTCCATGAAATCTGGAACTTGGGTCAGCCTTGGATCAATGAACTACTGATATGTATTATGGTGATCTAGACGTGGAATTTTCATAACTCCACAGGAGAAAGCAAGAGGAAAGGTGGATTTTTCACCAACCTTAATCTACAGAGAAGGAATTGCCAGTCAAGAAAACTATTGGCAAGTCCATGAAAAAGCATAAGGCCGCTTGTAATGGGAAGACAAGAAGACAACAAAACTTCAGAGCATCAGTAATGTTAACTGAGGTGGTATGGAAGCAAGATACTTTCGTATGAGACAGTTAAAAAGTCACTTTCACCAGTAAGCAGTGTATGAAGCCAAACACAGAGTATGGATTAGCAAAGCCCATGACCGGCCTGGCCTGGTTATGGTTAAGTGTCTGCCATTTGTCGCTGCATATTTAGGTGACATGTTTGATTTAGCACAGACTAACCAGCCTGAGGCCATGGACTTCCCACTGCAACAAACTGCACTGGAAGGATGGGCTTGTTTGTACACATGGGTGTATATGTGCACAGATGCACAAAATGTAAAAGACACATGCAGCCAAGCACCTATTTGCAAACACACACAGACAGTACCTCCAGACTTACACAGATTGAAACTGACATGGTGCCAGTGCCACACTATGATACCACTGGAACAGTTCAAGGTCCAAACCTTGAGTCTGCAGATATACAACATGCTGCTATACTGCACTGTAAACTAAAAATCTAGACAGTCCAATGCGCGCACACATGTGCCTGGAAACTCCACGACCTCATTTCCCCAAGCTATGATGCTCAACAAGGGGGGCTTAAAAAGGCATTAACGCAGCAGATACAGGCAGGACATAAAGACCAGCTAAACAAAAATCCAGGACAGAAAACTGCAGCCCTCACAACCCACGGTGAAATACTAGCGTGTTTGTGCACTAGAGAAAGAAAAGAGACGTGGCAGGATTAAATGGGAAAGGACGGAGGAGACACAAGCAGTCGAACAGGGGGACTGGGAGCAATGAGTGACAAGAGTGAGATTCAGGTACAAGGCAGAGCAAGAAAATGGAGGGTGTAGATATTGTATTGTCTCACTGGATATAAATGAGAGTTTGATGTGAAAACACATGATACCTTAAATAACAGTGAAAACTGAGAGCAGAATTCTCATGAGACAAAGATGGGCATGGATGTGGGAGAAACAAGTCTTAATGTGCTTGAATGAAAAGTTGCCGAAGGTCTCTTAAAAACCCACAAACACACACGGACACACACAAACACATAGACAGATGGAGGCCGGAATAAAAGAGGTAGAAGTGTAGGCTAAAGTTAAGTGTGACAATCACTGGGTTAGTTTGTTTAAGTTTGTGTAAGGCAGCAGGGTGGTCAAATTTTAAACCAACCTAGTTTTGTTTTTTGTTTTTTTAAAACAGCCTTACAACCAATGGTGTTGCTAGTGAACAACTCACTGTGGCTGCAGCTGAGCTGCACATTCAGACACACTTAAATCCAAAGCATGCACACATCGTGGTACACCTGCTCATTCAGTATCTTACCAGTATTGTGTATAAACAGGGCACTTAAATATTTAATGCAATTTTCTAAATACAGCAAAATATGTAAATGTTGCCTACCACTAACTGTTTATAATCCACTGTGTGTCAATTAACAAGTGGCCTTGGATATCCTGAAATGTAAAATATCTGCAGTGACTTACAAGTAAGGTTCTGCCTGCTGCCAACTACACTATAGAGATTGGATATACTGGCTCAATGGCTGCCAGGTAGTGTTTTTGGACATATTGTGTGGGCCTATTTTATGTTCCATCAGTATGCTAACATTTTTATTAACAATCATAATAATTCAGCATTCAGAATTTAAATATTTTTCACTGTGAATGTCTTTTGATGTTGACATTTTTGCAGATGATCACACTGTGTTCCTGTGCTTATTTAGGTTTCCATGTCCTTTATCATTTTGGAGAAATGGCATCATCAGCTTTTAATTTGCACTTCACATTATCAAAATGTATATAATACACAAATAAACTGTATAAAATTTGAACAGTTTAAGCTTTATCTAGCCTAAACTTCTCAACAACTACAGCTAAGCATGAAAATATTGCCAGTATTTAAATTCCTCACTGCATACATGCAGTTAATGCATCTGTCAACACATGTATGACTCATACCTGCATCTTTTATGAAAAGATGATGTGTATGAACTGGCAGTCACTAGAGGTCTTTACAGTGTTTACATTCCATGTATTGCACTGTGGTGGGAGATGGTTGCAGTTATTACAGAGGCCACTTACAGTGCATTTCTGATACAAGTACTAAAAAACTCCAGTATCTTATCAACTGGCTGCATGCGTGGTCAAACAAAGCTTGGTTTGCTTTGTTGTTGTAGTTTAAAGGGAGAGCGGGGTGATGGGCATTTAGGAGCTAACAGAAAGAGAACGGTTGAAAGCACGCTATCTGAGGCGAATAATTTGGCCTGCTGGGGGATCTATAGTAAAGCCCTGACTAAAGACAGACAGACAGCACTAAAGCAGTGTTACACAACAGACCACATGTACAGGCCTGGGTGACAGGTGAGAGACTAAGGCAAGGTGGATGAGGAAAATGCAGAGGGAGAGATGTGTGGAACATAAAAGCAAAGGAGGATAGCAGGACAGAAAGACAGATGAGCTAAGAGACAGAGAGAAGTGGGGAATTAAAGAGACACACAATTGTTCAGTTAATTTGAAACCAAAATAACTGTTAACTGTTATTTGTGAGCTTTCACAAATGGCAGAGGATGAGAAGCAGTAGAGAAGAAGGACAGCTCGATTAACATTTGACAATATAAGTCAGTAAGTACTGTAAAATAAAATGATAAACAGCTTAGAAATGGTTGCAGTGATAAGGACAAGTGGAGCTAACATCCACAGACAAGCTGGAGCACCATAAATTGAGAAAAATGCCAAACTGGTGACTCTTGATTACAACATTTCACAAACTGCAGAGAGAATGGATTTTGTCTTCAGAGGGAAGCATGTCTTATCACACTCAAGGTATTTTGGTGGTGCGACAAATCTCTGGCAAATGAGCAAACTAACGTCATAATTTGTTCATTGATTTGCCTCAAATTACATGTCCCCAGTCTCCCAATCTTCAACACAAAGCAGCTGTTACATCTCTCAGTGTCTGATTCGGACTATTTATTTCTCTCAATAAGAAGCGGTGCATTTCTCACTTTCTCACCACTAAAGAAGCAAACTGTTAAGGTCATTGCTTTCTCTGAGCAGGAAACTTTGGATCTCTGTTTCATCAAGGAACTAGATGACACCCCCCCTCCTTTCCTCTCCCTCAACAAAAAGCTGCATGTCAATATCTCACCCCATCACTGTTCGCCAGTCTGGAAATAGAGAGTGATGGCACCATTTAGAGCCAAGTGTGAATACACTCTGACATAAGGCCTGACAATAGAACAGACAGTCTCTGTTTGCAAGAAACCTAAGATTAGATAGCCCAAGAGGAATTCCCTGCTGGAGAGATTAGTTCCATTGATGCTGCTTTCCACAAAGTACTGAGACACTATGAGAGAGAGAGAGAGAGAGAGAGAGAGAGAGAGAGAGAGAGTGTGTGTGTGTGGACAGGTTAGTATAAGCAGTAGATGTTGGACAAGTTGCAGACAGCCAAGTCAAATTTCTTTCCACATCTTTTAGCCTTTGTCTGGTCTCTGTCTAGTTTCCAGTACAATACCTGCCCCAACACAGTTCACATCAGTCCTGCTCTTATCTCCTGGTCAAAGATTCTGGCCGACCACAACAACAAGCCACAAACACAGTCAGAGATATGAGCCTTGGATTGATTGTTACATCTAACTGAGGAAAAACAGCCTCGGTTAGACACTTTAAACTCAAGTAAACTCATTTTTTAATGGTTCAAAACTGTTTTTAATCCAAGAGGATCTGCCTAATCTCTGCAGCAAAACTGACCCTGTTTGACTTCATCTAAATTTCATCAAGTATGTCAACCTTATGGGTGAGCCGCAGTCACATATCTGAGTTATCTCTGCTGTATATCTGAAACGTGTGCTTCTCCTGTCATTGTTGCACAGAGAGTATCATTTAACAGTGTCACCATGCAGGCTGTCAACATTTGCCTGGAGCGAGGATTTCAAACCCATTTGTTCTATTTGGAGATTAAAGGTTCTAATCTCAATGACACCAGCCCCTGTCATTCACTCCTGACTAAATCTGTACAGCACTGCACCAAAATAACAAATGTATAAATTATCCAAAATGTACAAAACAACTATTGCTATCAGACAACCAAGGTCATAACAGAGAGGACAACAAATACACACACACACACACACACA
The DNA here is from genome assembly GCA_023238725.1 of Scortum barcoo. Classification (NCBI taxonomy): domain Eukaryota; kingdom Metazoa; phylum Chordata; class Actinopteri; order Centrarchiformes; family Terapontidae; genus Scortum; species Scortum barcoo. Next base: position 9,099,391 of record CM041553.1, on the reverse strand, counting down.
CACACATATATATATATATATATATATATATATATATATATATATATATATATATATATACATATATATATATATATATATATATATATATACACAGATATATATATATATATATATATATATATATATATATATATATATATACACACACACACATATTAGTCACAAAATTACATCAAATGTACTGAATACTCTATATTTCACAGATTTTATATCTTAAATTAGTTTAGTGATTTCTGAATACAATTCCGCGGGTGGTGACAGTGGTAACTGGTATCAATTAACTGCTACTGAATGTTAAATGATATCCAGTTGACCAAAACGTGTTTCTCTTCCTGGTGCTCTAATCTTTTAATCTTGTAGCCTGATCTCCTGCTTCTGTTGGTAGTCCATTTCAACAGGCCTAACAGGTCAGATAACATATTTTAGTGCTGTCTGGGCATGCAGTGACCCCCCTCAACCCTGATGACCAAGTGCTAAAGTGCACATGTTCAGACAATGTAGGACTTCAGACTTTATCAGACATGTTTATTACTGTGTCAAATGTAATATCCTCTTCTTGTTATGAAACATTTGTAGCTTTTGCTGCATTGTTCAGTTTGGCTGTTTTAATACAAGCTCAGTGCTGAGCATTTCATCACACGCTTTTAAGATAAACTTCTGGATATTTTTTTGATTGCTCATTTATCCACTGATCTGTAGAACTGGTGTTCAAGATCAGTGATTCTCTCTTTTTGCTTTTTTGAATTTTTGTATGTAAATGTTTAACTTTGGCACAGTGTTTCAGGTTATGTAAAAAAAAACTTGTGAGGAAAGTCAGAGGTAAACAGCCACTTACCCTTCAGTTTCTCCACCACACTCTGCCCGGCTCTCTCCGCCACCCGTCCATCCTCCCTCTGGTAATGGTCATCCAGGAATTTGGCAGTAGCTTCTGACAGGTGAACCTTGCCCGCCACACCCAGCTGCTCCATCAAGTTAGCCAGATTGACGTCATTTGACCATACATCGAACTTGAAGCGCTTCATTCCCAGGATCCCACACAGGACGGTGCCTGTGTGGACGCCGACACGCATGCTGACGGTCTCGCATGTCTCCTGGCAGAACTGCTCAATCGCCTGGATCATTCCCAGGCCCATCTCTACACAGCAGTAGGCGTGGTCCGGTCTAGGCTCAGGGCAGCCAGCTACACAGTAGTAGCAATCTCCCAGGGTGCTGATCTTCTCACAACAGGTTAGTTCACAAAGCCGGTCGAAACGTCCAAACAGATCATTGAGAAGGCCCACCAAGGCTGGCGCGGACTTATTGGCGGACATTTTGGTGAAACCCACAATGTCTGCAAAGAGGATGCTGACAGGCTCCATGCGTTTCATATTGAAAGGCCGGAATATTATTTGTCCACGGGGAATTGAGGTCTTCTTGCGTTTGTGATTGTTGTGGGGGTAATTCTTGGAGTTGGTGGAACTTTGGGCTTGTGAGGCTCCCCCGCTTCCTCCTCCACCCACTGAAATAGCGGAGGCGGAGCATGCACCGGAGGAATACCGTTTGCCAGAGTTCTCACCACCACCCTCATCATCACCTTGCTTCATCAGTTCATCTGCAACTCGCCGCGGCATGACCGAGTGGATCATGCGCTCCTTCAAGGCCTTCTCCACCTCTAAGTCTTTGCCATGCATGATGGCCTGGCCCACCTTGAGGAAGGTGCTGCGGGAGCGCACCTCTGACATGATGAACAGGTGGATGCCAATGACATGGGCACATAAGTGTAGCAGAGCTTTGGCTGGGCCCAGCCAGCGAAGAGTGTCTCCTCCCCAGTTGGAGCTTGACCCCACTAACCCCGTCCCCCATCCAGTAGTGTCATAACTCCTTTGAAGCAATGGTAGCCACTCTAATGCCTCAAATAATATAGAGTACAGGAGTCCCAGCATCACTGAGGCATACAGACGGACATGGAGGACACTGTACAGCAACAACAGAACTTCCATGCACAGGGAAAAGGTGCCAACAGGGGAGATACAAGGTGTTGGCGCTACTTTATCAGGGGCAAGATATGAGGCATTCCCACCACCAGCCCACTCCAGCTCAGTGTACCCAGCAGTCTGTATCTGTGGAGCTAATGTGATGGCGAAGGTGACCGCGATGAGGAGCAAGGAGGTTTGATTGTACAGCCACGTGTAGGGCTTGGTTAAGGTGAACAAAAAGAGGAGCACTAGGAGGACTAAAAAGGAGGCTGTGGGGACCAGGAAGGTCACAGTGTGGCAGCGGTCACTATTGACCCCAAAGTACACCCCCCAGAGCACAGCTGCCACTGCCAGGTAGAACAGGACATAACGGAAGCGCCGCTGCGTCTGGGGGAAGCACCTCTCTTGGCAGGCCTCCTCGAGGATGGGGGAGTCGAACTTGGGGTCCCAGCACTGGGCGGCAGAGCGCTCAAACAGCGGGGGCGCCTTCCTGCGCACCCTGGGAGTGGAGGTCGTGGCCGGCCTGGAGTCCGCGGAGCTGCAGCTGGAGGAAATGCTGTATTTGTGGAGGTTAGGGTTGGCTTTACTCACGGCCCCACAGCCTCCAGCTCCCCCCACCCCTCCGCCAGCAGCCCTCAGCGGCTCGTGTTGATGCGCGCGCTGTTGGTAATCCGCACGGTCACCGCGCCGTCCCCGCTGGAGTCGCAGCTCACTTCCGTGCCATGCATAAGAAGCTGCCGGTGATGTTGCAGAGTGGCCATGTTCGACTGGTGTGACGAGGAAGCGGAGGAAAAGGGGTGGAGGAGGGGGTGGGGGAGAGGTGTTAAATATTAATAACAGCCTATCTTCTGATGGCGCTCGAGCAATTTAAACGCGGTGCGTGGGCGCCGTGTGTGCACATGTGGCACGGAGAGGAAGGAGGAGGGAGGGAGGGAGGGAGGCGGTGAGAGAGTGACAGACGGGCAGACGGAGAGGGAGCAAAGGTGTTTTGTTGCAATAATCACACCGCATGAATGGCGAGCGCGGCACAGACGTCTTTGCTACGCACACGGCAGCCTGCGCTCTCACTCACAGCAGACGCGCCGTTCCAGTTTCTTGAGCAGTTCATTATCCGAGCCGAGGGTTTGCGTCAGCGCTCACATTACACGGATCCTTCTCCAAAGAGGCTCTGGGTTTGAGCCCGGCTTTCTCTCCAGCTGCGGTAAAAACACTGTCATCACTCTTTCTGCCTCCTGAATTGAACATCCTTCTCGGAAAGGACTGGTTAGTGATGCAACGGGTTTTTTCTTTTTCTTTTTTACGCCTTCATCAAGTGAGTCCTGACGTTACATGACTGGAAATGACCTCCTCTGGATGTGCGCAGTATTTCGATAGTGCTGACATTGGAAAGTCAGGCTGCTCCCGGGGGAAATGTTTTCATCATCCCGAAATTATGTCGTCGTTATTGTTTGAAGAAAAAACAAGAAAAAAAAACAAAGCTTTTTTTTCAGGTCCAGGGCTTCATTGTATGAGCAGATACTGATAGGAGCTGTCAACAGTTGGGCTACAAAAGTTACACTGTCCCTCTTATCTGCACAACATGCGCGACAAATGGCCCATTTACACTTCCTCTGCCCTCTTAAAGACACCCCCCGAAATCTTATGCCCTTATGAACAGCTAGCAGTGTCGGAATAACAATGTGTGGACATTATGAATTCCATCAAGAAATATGAGGAAAAACACTTAAAAAGTAATAATTTGTCAGTCCTCACTTGAAGAACTAGACTGCTCTGACATGAAGAAGTTTACTTTAAATGCTGTTTCGCATTAAAAAACAAGTGTCGGCCCAAAACGTAGGCAAACTATTAATTCCGTTAATTTAAATGCTGTAATCTGTAATTAAGGCGGCTTTACCTTCCTCTACATCCCTCCTCACGCATGGCTCAGTGTGCTAAGGATTTGCGTTTCTTCGCCCCGCACACTCTCCTTCCATCTTTATTCCATCGGGCCCTCGAAAAATATCCCAGCCTGAGTTATTCCGGAGCCCTGTCCAGTCTGAGATCCGGATCATGAGAGGCCTGACGGGCAGGCCTGTTCCCACGGATCCAGCCCCGTCCTTTCCTGAACTCCCTCTCCGGATCTCCACCGTTTAGTCCCCCTCTGCCTCCCGAAGAGGGGGTCGGGTCGGGGGAGTGTGAGTGAGTGAGTGAGTGTGTGTGTGTGTGTGTGTGGAGGGGGTGGGGGGGGGGTGTACGCGCTATTCCGAGACGCGCAATCTGAAAAGAGGAGCGCAGAAAATACCATCGGCTGGCCCCAAAATTAGCGCAGTGTTTGCCTCTGCTGGGAGTGTCTGCAACTTGTTGCGCGCAGTTGGCAAAACGTAGAGCTATGAGGAACAGCCCGGGCCGGAGCAGGCTGCTCTATAAATAGTGATGATCAAAACTCTGCCTGCAGGAGCAACAGCAGCGGCGTGGAGCATTAGGAGGCTTTTTATTATTATTACTACTATTATTATTATTCCTCAACTTATTATCCCGCCATGGAGCGACAGGAGCGAAAACAAAACACGGTGCTTTAAAAAAAATCACGTCGTAAAACGCGTGCCAAAAACGTCAGGGAGCCCCTCCTCAGCCCCCCCTCCTCCTCCTCCTCCTCTCTCTCTCCTCTCCAAAAGCTCCCAAACTTTTTTTTTCCCAGGCCGTATTTCCTGCGTTTGGAAGAGGAGACCCAGTTAGGAGTCTCTGCTTATTTGGAGCTGGATTTCCTCCCCTCGCAGGAGTCGCATCTCACCCCCACCCCTCCCTCCCCCCCCCAAGAGCAAAGAAGTAGAAAGCCCCCAGAGCGATGAAGGAAAACCCCCTCCAATGTCGGATAGCTCCTCGGTGGGATTACCAGAAGAAAAAAAAGATAATGTATATAATATACATAAAAATGACTCCCCAAACGGCGCTGTGTCCTCGTCAGTCCCAGCTCCGGACAGCGCTAGTTTTCCCTGGCGTGCATGTGTCCAACAAACACAACACTGTGCGCTCCGGCCGCGCTGCGTCCTCTTCCGTCCGCCGCTGGTTGCCTCCCTTTTCTCTCCCCCCTCCCTCTGTGTGTCTCTCTCTGTCTCTCCCTGATATGGCTCTCAGCTGAAGTTATGGAGGAGGGGGGGGGGGGGGGATTAAAAGCAGACCTACAGCGGGAGTTTCTCGGCTGGTTTTCCGTCTCGTCCGCGTAATTCCTCCACTCCAGCAGCCGCCACCATCTTCGCTGTGCCTGGGTCGGAAATCCTCCCCCAGCTGTTGTGGCGGAGCGGGTTGGTGGGACCAGCCTGTCAAGACCACCACGGTGCACACACACACGGCTTCCTTTCAGTAATTATATTAGTATTGGTAGTGTTAGTAGTATTATTGTTGTTGTTTTTGAGTTGAATATTTATTTAAAAGCCTCAGAGTACAGGAGAGCTTTGAAGGCTACAGTGAAAGCCAAATAATAGTATATAAGGCTTATATACTTGCTAAAAATGAGTTAGCTTCTAGTTACATGTAGTTCGCCCCAACAAACACGAAACAAAATACCATATTTTATTTACATATCAAAACTTAATGTGTTATAATTTTGCTGTTTTAACAGTAAGTACTTACCTCCGGTTGCGTTTGGAGACTTTTCCATTTAATGTACTGCTATTACAGTGATACTGAATTTAGCCTGTATAAACACGGATGTACCTTCATGACACAAATGTACAAGTTTATGTAATATTTTATAGTTACTGTATAGCTACTTACTTTGTTGTTGTTGTTGATATTGTCGTTTTTGAACACAGGTGGTCGCCTAATAAGCTAATGAAGAGCTAATGTTGCTAGGCAACCACGACAGGTATTAACAGCTGTTTTAAAAACTGTATGTAAACATATAATAATATGTTGGGTTTACTCTGCTGAGAAGTGAGCGGTGTGCGACTATTTCATGTTTCGTGCCTTTAATCTGAAATCGGCGGGTGTTTTCCGGTATGTCCCCGGTCTAACTTGACTGGTGTCCGAGGAGGAGCTGCGTTCAAGTCCCATGTGTTCAAACCACATGTTAAAACCACAAATGGAGGCGTCCTGCCATGACAGTTACAGAAGCTCCTGTGTTTTATTTAATGTAATATTCACTGTATTTGTATCTAATGCGGCACTCTCAGGTAGAGGTAATATGTTTTCCAGTAGTCTATGCAGTATTTTATCAAACTATTAGTTCATAAATGCCAGTCTTTACTATAATGCAGCATTATGATACACTGTAAAGGGTGTGTTGAATAGCTAAACTAGGCTTTATTGACAGACTTTTCAGCACTTAGCTTGCTATAGATGTAGGTACGGCATGTGAGATCACATTATAGTATTGATATCTAGCGGTCCATAAACATGTATGAAGTCAGATTCTAAAACTTGACATGAATTACTCAAAAAAAGCTCACTGTTTTTATTTTCCATTTTCAACATATAATACTGTCAGTGCCTAAGAGCAATAATACATCACTGCACTTGTTTCTCTTTTTATCTAACTGAGGGAGGCAAATGGTGTTGCTGCCTGCGTCTGTCTCTACACTGAAGCATCTTTAATATTAAATATATGACTGAGGTGAACTTTGTGAGATTTTTTTTTTCTTTCTGCGGGTCAGCCATTCAAGAGGTGATCTGGATCTGAGTGTTGAAGCTGTGCACCTGATCCATATCCATATGGGTGTTTGCCTTATATTTGTGAAATTGAGACTATTTTAATAACATTTTGTGCCAATAAAAGTGTTCTGATTGCATTTGCAGTGGGCTCAGTTTTGGTTCGAAAATCTGTTGTACTTCTTTATCTCACAATAAAAGATGGAAGAAGACAACAGGGGAAACAGGGAACAAATGTTTTGTGGGAAATGTGTCTTTTTATTGAGCATTGACCATACTTTTTCCATTATATTACTTAATCATCATATTAAATTTCACTTTTCAAAGATATATTCGTATTTCTAGCATTTCTAGTATTTCTATAATATTTTCTGGTAAGGGGTTTAACTTACAGTGTGACTTACAGTAAGGGAAAAGTTTTTGACATTTCCACAATGCAAACAAAACCGCAGAATGTAGAAAATAAAAAGGTATGAAACAAACCTGTCTGTATGAGGAAGAAAGGAGGATGGTTCACTGTGAAGTGATAGTAAAAATTATCCAGGGCAAACAGTGTAGAGGAAAACATAAATATTGTTATTTCTGCCTCAGGCGCGTCAAATATCCAAGGTGATATCAGCTTCATTAACACTAACAGACACTCTGCTGGCATTTCGATGTATTGTCAGCAGGAGATAGTGAAGTGACGAGATTGTGAACAGCAGGTGAATAGCAAGAAGATAAACAAGGTAACGCAGGGTCATAAGGTTGATTCAGTGTGTGTGTGTGTGTGTTTACTTTGAAGAAGCAATAATGTTTAAACTTTGAATCAATAAAGCAAGCAAGCCTCTATGCATCTATCAAGTGAGTGTGTGCGCGAACATGGCATGTGGGTGGCGCATGCGCGTGTGTGTGCGTGCTCATGCTTATGAGCTTACAAGAGAGGCCTGTTTGTAGAGCTGATAAAGCCACACTGATAACCATGTTAACATTGTGCCTAAACCTCCTAAACCACTGGCCTGTCAGCTTGGCAAACACAGATTACACACAGAATATGAGCTCAAGCACACATTTGCATGCATAGCTTTTATTACATAAGTACAGGTGTGTTCGTGAGTGTTGGTGGTGTGGTTGATCTAACATTTTATTGGCTGCTTTGGGGAAATGAACTGCCTTAAGAGCTCAGGTTCAGCTGCGGGACATCTGCAGATTTTCCTCCAAGTATCTGAGAGAAGCACCAGTGAGGAGACAAGCTGCCAAAAGACACGGTGACAAATAGGCTAAACTCCACTTATATGAGATGGTGAGGGCTTTTTTCTTAAATGTGTCCCACTTTTGAAATAGCCCAAGTGCAATATTAACATTTTATTTGCCACGCTAGCATCATGGCTTCAGGTGTGACAGTTGTTCCACCACTTTGGTCTGGACTCAAGCACCTACACAACTGTAGCTACCATTACATTTTTTACATTTTATACAATGGATGAATCATAGTTATTTTGGTGATTCCCTGACCTTTCCTTTAGTGCCACGAGCAGATCAAAACTTTAACATATCCTGCGAAATATCATGATATCTACTCAATCAGACGGCATCAGCTCCAGGCTCCTGAAGTCCTGCGCAGACCAGCTGTGTGGGATTTTTGGTTACACATTCAACCTGAGCCTGAAGCTGGGGAGAGTGCCACAGCTCTGGAAGACGTCCTGCATCGTCCCAGTGCCAAAGACACCGCACCCCAAGGAGCTCAACAGCTACAGGCCGGTAGCTCTGACGTCTCATCTGATGAAGACGCTGGAGAGACTGGTCCTCGCCCATCTGCGCCCGCTGGTGGTGAGCTCCTTAATGGACCCGCTGCAGTTCGCCTACCAGCCTGACATCGGGGTGGATGATGCCGTCATCTACCTCCTTCACACCTCCCTCACTCACCTGGAGAAGGCTGGAAGCACTGTGAGGATCATGTTCTTTGATTTCTCCAGTGCATTCAACACCATCCAGCCCAGGCTGCTGGGGGACAAGCTGCAGCTAGCTGGGGTGGACCTTCACCTAACTTCTTGGACTTTTAAACTACCTCACACACAGACCACAGTTTGTGAGGGTGCAGGGCTCTGAGTTGGATCGGCTTCTCTGCAGCACCGGTGCTCCACAGGGAATGGTTCTGGCTCCTTTCCTGTTCACCCTCTACAATGCAGACTTTTCTCATAAAACTTCATCATGTCATCTCCAGAAGTTCTCTGATGACTCTGCTGTTGTTGGCCTCATCACAGATTGGGATGATAGAGTACAAAGGACTTATTCAGAACTTTGTGGACTGGTGCCTGTGGAACAACCTCCAGATGAGCGCCGGTAAAACCAAGGAGCTGGTGGTGGATTTCCGCACACATAGCCACTCTCCGCCTGCACCAGTGAACATCCTGGGAATGGACATCAACGTTGTGAAGCCCTACAAGTACCTGGGTCTGGACAGTCTGGACTGGTCAGACAACACTGTTCCTGCTCAGGAGGCTGAGGTCTTTTGGAGTGCAGGGACCACTCCTGAGAACCTTTTATGACTCTGTGGTGGCATCAGCCATCTTTTATGGGATAGTCTGCTGGGCCAGCAGCAGCATCACGGACAGGGACAGGAGGAGAATGGACAGACTGCTGAGGAAGGGCCAGCTCTGTCCTGGGATGCCCCCTGGAACTCAGTGGAGGTGGTGGGAAACGGGAGGATGATGGCTAAGCTGTCATCCCTGTTAAACAACACGTCCCACCCTCTACAGGACAGTCTGACAGCTCTGGGCAGCTCCTTCAGTGAGCGGCTGCTCCATCCACGCTGTGTGAAGGAGAGGTACCGCAGGTCCTTCCTGGCTGCTGCTGTCAGACTATAAAACAAACAAAATGCCTGATAATCTGCAGGCAAATAGACAATAAACAAATAAACAATAAATAACTGACTTAAAAACTGGACTCAGTTCATTTCACCGTCACTGTTTTGCACTCATTTATACTCATTTATACCTGAGATACTATATATTCTTATATGTATGTTCTCAGGCACACTCCCTCTGCACTATGTACAGGTATACTTACAGTTATAGTTATAATTGTAATTATTTATCTTTGGATTTTTTTTATTTTATTTTTATATTTTATTATTATTTTTTATTTTATTCTATGTCTTGCATTTCTTACTGTCTATTTTCCATTGTGTGCTGTTGCGCCGTAAAGTTTCAACTACAGGCTGCACACTTCAGTAAGACCTTTGTACGTGACTTTGGTGTGGTTTAGTTCTTTTCATTTGACTATATTCAAAGGTTAAAAATTACAGACTGCCCTGCCTACTATCAAATCCACAGGCAACCAGCATACTGTGGCCTCCCAGTGCCCGACCAAATGTCCCACTCCAAACTAAACCCTAAACTACAATGATAGAAAAGACAATGATCCATCTATCCATTCTCTAGACCCACTGAGGGAAAATGAATGAATGGAAAGCGACAGAATGTAAATATTTACAATATTTATGTGACTGTACAATCCAGAAGAGGTTTCCACGTGACACTAACCGACAGCCCTGAAGAGGCTTTGAATGTAGGGTACATTCATAATGTACACAAGGATACTTTAAAGGCAAAGTTATTTTGAATATTTTGTTTTAATACTGATTTTAATATTTTATTCACTCCTTTTAAAGCACTGAGAGACAATTGTGCTGAAATGTCATTTTGTTTCACTGTATTGATTCTGTTTGAATGAATGAATAAATCTGAGTTCTGGTTTCTGACCAGCCACATGCCACTGATCACACCTGGTTTTATATCAGCTCGAAAAAAGATGTTGTGGGTGACAATGACATTATCTGTCATGGTGATGTGCCACATTGCTGTTCTAGAGGTTTACTGTACATTTCCTCTGAGAGAAAATCATATGTCATTTATGACTACTTGCTTCAGGGCGTTTCTTTTACATTTATAATGTGATTATAGATATAGATTATAGATGCCCCGCGCGGTGTTAAACTGATTTAGTATATATTGTGAAACTTATCAGTTTGACATTGTGATCATGTGACCAAGAAAATCATGTATATCTACTTTGATACTTGAAATCAGACCTGAGTGAGTCCATGTCACTGTTGCCGGGTATCTGGTCTCTGTGGGATCTGTCCTAGGAGTGTTTCAGTCATGTCAAACTAACTTCAGACAGACCACAGCTGTCAAATACTGTCGCTGCTTTGAATGAGCTCACACCTAACTTTATCACACAGAGGTTGTGACAAGATTTAATCATGAAAAACTGCAGCAGAGAAAGGTTTATCCATATTCGTATGCTGTAATATGTTCTGTAAATAGATGATCACTGAATGGAATCAAGACAGAAATGCATTCTGTAATGTTTTTTTTTTTTCATGTGTTCTTTTATAGCAGGGGATTTTATTTTCTCTGTATTAAAAGACAAACCTAGGCTTTGATGAAGAAATAAAGCCTCTTCCTTTCCCGCACTCTGCTATGTATTCAGTCTGATTAACATATTGAACAGAGGCGCCTCCTGGTGGCTGTTTCTAGTCACTGCAGTGGATAATTAACCAACAGCTATAAAAAAACAGTATCTTTATTTTACTGTTACTGTGGCTTTGAATTTATCTTTATTGCGCTCACCCAGATGTTGAACATTTTATTGTGTTTCTAAAACACACAGTGGTGTTATGTATGAACAAGTTAGTGTGCAGTATTTTATTTTGAAGGTGCATTTTCTCCCTTTCAGAGCTGTGTATTGTGAGGATGAGCACTGGTGCTTTCAGCCCATCTTTGGCCCACATTTCTCTTCTTTTTTGCAGCTAAACAACCAAACGATATGAATTATATATTGTTTCAGTTGGAGAGATTTCATCTGTAATGTCTTTGTAGCCTCACAAAGGAAACCGAGCCTGCAGACTTTGTTTTTTTTTGTTGTTTACTCAAAAGAAATCACTCAAAAGAATGACAATTACAAACAGACCTAAAAGAACAAGGAAAAGATTACATTTTTAAAGGAAATGCCCATGTGGTATGCAGCCGTGTTAGGGTAAAACTAGCAACAGTTCACAAGGCTGAAAGGGCCACGGTGGCATTAAACACAAGCTTACACAACAGAGTTTGGAGGAGAATAATGTGGTTGCATTGAGTCAATTCAGTCCCAGTGCAGCACTGAGTTGAAATAATACAAATTTCTGTACTGAACGTACTACAATACAGAGAAAAAAGACAGTACAGTATATAGTAGTGCAATACAGTACAGTGACTAAACATGGTTGAATCACTGATAAAAATTAAAACACTACAAGAGCACCGTTCTTTCTATTTTATTGTCCCACCATTGAAAATATGACATGATAACGACTTACACTTGGTCTAACCGTTAAAAGCACAGCATAGCAGTTTGACTGACTCTTGAGACTTTTGCAAACAACTCGGAGAGTGGCAGCATTTACTGCATCGCAGGTGGAGCACAATCGCTGCCAGCATCTTTCTCTGAAGAGCAAACACTCAAATAAATAATGTACAAACCTGAAACAGTGAGAAACAAGAAAACAATCATTCTTGAATTTCATTAACGGGAAAGGTTGTGTAGGAAATAGACGTCTGGGATTTTCTGTTATCATGTTTTGACTTAAGATGGAAAGTTGACTACAAACCTCTTTTGCTACATTGTTCTATCAAACCTCAGTCAAAAGCTTACTTTTTATTGTTTGTTTTGACCTACCTAAATACCAGAAGGGTGTCGTATAATGTATACTGAGTGTTGTTATACAGTCATATCAATTAGGTATATTTGTCAGCCATCCAAACTTATCTGAACTGTCCCAGTGTGGTAAAAGTCACCCATTTTCACTCAATGCAGGTCAAAACAAGCACTAAAAAGTATTCTGACCCAGGCCTGCTTGGCGCATCTTTTCTACTCTCACTTTCTCTCCCTGCTGAGTCCCCTCCCCCCACAGCTGTTCTGAACATCACAGTGCTGAGGATGATCTCAGGAAACCCTCTGGCTGCTGCTGCCATATGTCTCCTCTGTTCCTCCTCCCGCACCCCTCTCCCCTGTCTCACTGCCTCCTCCAGCGATTCTTGGGTTTCTCCTCGCACTCAGGACCCTCGCAGGTGCCTGGCAGTGGAGGCGGAGGCGCTGCGGTACGGCCTTCGCTGGGGCGGGTGTGTCTGCGGCCTTGCTGACGCTGCTGAGCAGAGCCGGGAGCTCGTGCGAGATGGCCCTCTCTATTTTCTCCAGCAGACAGCCACCGGTCCAGCTGCAGTGGTAGGAGAGCTGCTTGAAGCTGGAGACAGGGTTGACGCCGAAGAAGTCCTGATAGGCCTCCTTGTCGGGCAGGTCGAACTTGCTGACGTTGGTCTTGGCCAGGATGGATTTGAAGATGTAGTACTTGTCCGGGTCTCTGACGATGTCTTGGAAGACCTCGAAGGGGTCGTTGAACCAGCCCAGCTTGTCGTAGTAGGTCTGGAGGTAACGGTCCACCAGCAGGGCGTGGATGCGCACACGGATGCCGTGCTGGCGGATGAAAGCAATCTTGTTCTCTATCTGATTCTCAATCACCTGCAGGGGAGAAGAGAGAGAAATGAGGAGAGGCGCAAAGGAAAAAAGATAAACAGACAGAAGAGGCAAACAAAGACACATACAGAGGATTAGTGTCTCCACTGCGCTGAAATATCACAATTATGAGGGACTTAAGTACCATCTTCACATCAAGTGCAACTTCTACAAAGCTAAATCACAGAGAACAAGTGTACTGAATGTTTTTTTTGTGAATTTCAATCCCAATTAGCCTTCCCAAATCTTTAGTCTTTAATGAAAACATTGTTGTCAGGCTTTCTAGGACACCTCATAAATCTACTGAACTGTTGAAAATGCATTGAGGATTAATGTAGCTGGTATTTAATGAGGCGATCACCTATTTCTCTGCATCTTAACTGAAGGAATCATATTGTCATCAAAAACAGTCTGCACCTGGTTGAGGTCCTCCAGCAGAGAGGTCTCCTCCTTCATGAAGAGCTCTCGGCTGGTGTCGGCAGTGTAGTCCTGAGCCCAGAAGGAGCTGACGTACACGCGGGGAGGCTCTGTGAGGTTGATCAGGGGGGCCATGCTCCAAAACAGTGCTCCATAGACCCTCATCAGGTCCTGCGTGGAAAGGCTGTCGGCCTTGTTGAGGATGAGGCGAATCTGGGACTCGCGGCCCTTCATCTGCCTGAAGAGCATCTCCAGCTCGCCGCCCACATCCAGCTTGGTGGGGTCGAACACCAGGAAGATCAGATCAGCTCGATCAATGAACCACTGGCACACCTCGTTGTAGGGGTAACCTGAGGGAGCACATGTGACACATGAAAAAAATGTATGTTTTAGCTCTGTGAAATGTCCCAAAGCAGCAACATGGACACATTTTTTATTCCTATAGCTGACACATGAAAGGCTTTCTTCTCTAAAAAGTCCAAACCCATGTTGTTATCCACTCAGATCCACTCATGTTGTGGATCCCTGCTTCAGGAAGCAGCACGTGTGACAGTGCAAAAACCATATTGTGACTTTTGCAAAGATCCCTCAGCAGATTCAAGCTCTGACTTGTAGTGTGATACAGCAGACTCAAATTAGTTTGTTAAACATTAATACACACACTGATCAGTCTGCATCGCTTGTTTTCTGATACACCACTTATTGTAGTTGTGGTATGGGTGTGTGTTCGTGTGTGTTTACAAGTGATTGCAGGGTCTGTGTGTTTGTCTGTGTGTGTGTTGTACTGATATTGTGGATCATGGTAATCACTGTCTAATGATACTGATGTCTGTTTGACGGACTACAAAAAGAAGATCAGCAGTGCTGAGGTGATGTCTGCATCTCTGCCTGATGAGCTGAACACTTTTTATGCCCGCTTTTGAGAGCACCTCTCCAGCTGTGGAGGTGCAAAAGGCTCAGGAGGACCACTGCCCACCTGTGATATCCAGGGCAGACGTGTGCAGAACTCTAAAACGGATTAACACACGTAAGGCTCCTGGACCTGACGGCATCCCCGGCCGAGCTCTCAAGGTGTGTGCAGATCAGCTGGCAGATGTCTTTGCAGACATTTTCAACATGTCACTGCTCCAGTCTGTAGTCCCCACATGCTTCAAGGAGACCATCATTGTCCCTGTCCCCAAGAAAACCAAAATCCTCTCCCTGAATGACTACCGCCCAGTAGCACTCACCTCCACCATCATGAAGTGCTTTGAGCGGTTAGTCAAATCATTCATCACCTCTTCCATCCCGGACTCACTGGACCCACTTCAGTTTGCCTACAGGCCCAATAGGTCAACTGAAGATGCCATCGCCCTCACCCTCCACACTGCCCTCTCCCACCTGGACCAGAGGGACACATATGTGAGAATGCTGTTCATTGACTACAGTTCAGCATTCAACACCATCGTGCCCTCCAAGCTCGTCACCAAGCTCAGAGACCTCGGGCTCAACAGTGCCCTGTGTGATTGGATCCTGAACTTCCTGACAGAGCAGACCCCAGGCTGTGCGGATGGGCAGCACCACATCCTCCACCCTGACTCTGAACACTGGCGGCGCCCCCCAGGGCTGTGTGCTCAGCCCTCTGCTGTACTCCCTGTTCACGCATGACTGCGTGGCCACCCACAGCTCCAACACCACCATCATCAATCAAATTTGCTGACGACACGACCGTCATTGGCCTGATCACCGGCGAAGTCCGACGAGACGGCCTACAGAGAGGAGGTCAGAGCCCTGACATCTTGGTGCCAGGACAACAACCTCCAGCTCAACGTCAGCAAAACTAAGGAGCTGATCGTGGACTTCAGGAGGAGGCAGAGAGAGGAACACGCCCCCCTCTCCATCAACGGGACTACGGTGGAGAGAGTCAACAGCTTCAGGTTCCTCGGGGTTCACATCAGCGAGGACCTCACCTGGACTCATCACACTGACTTTATCACAAAGTCAGCCAGACAGCACAGCAGCGGCTCTTCTTCCTCCGCAGGCTGCGGAGGCTCAACATGGACTCAAGGTTACTCTGCAGCTTCTACAGGTGCACCATAGAGAGTATCCTGACTGGCTGCTGCATCACCGCCTGGTACAGCAGCTGCACCGCCCTCAACCATAAGGCTCTACAGAGGGTGGTGAAAGCTGCTCAGCACATCACCAGGACGGAGCTGCCATCCATGGAGGACCTCTACACCCAGCGGTGTAGGAAGAAGGCCACCAAAATCATTAAGGACCCCAGTCACCCCAGCTACAAACTGTTCTGCCTGCTGCCGTCTGGCCGACGGTTCCGCAGCATTCGAGCCCGAACCACCAGGCTCAGGGACAGCTTCATACCGCAGGCCATAAGACTTTTAAACTGTGTTCACAACACCACCACTTCTCAATAACCCACCACTTCTGCTGTGCATAGTTTCTACTGTATATATATATCTATTGTATATATGTTACTATAATACTTTACATTTACAGTTTATATTTTATTTGCATAACTTATATTTTAAGGTCTTACTTATTTTTATTACTCTAGTTTATTATTTATGTTTAAATTTTATTTTATTTTATTTGTTTTTTATTTCTAAATTATCTTTTGCTTTTCTTGTTTCTTGTTTCTTTAGTTTCTTAGCATTGTTAGGAGAGCCTGGGACTTAAGAATTTCATTACCAATGATTGCCGATGTAATTGTTGTGTAATGACAATAAATTCTTGAATCTTGAATCTTGAATCTTGAATGTAGCAGAGACTGACCTGATCTCAGTCAGAGATCAACTGAGCATCCTCCCTCACCTCGTTAATGTGTGTATGAGCCTGTGTTGAAACGTTAAGAGCGGGGGCGAGTCAGTCTGCTATTAAATTTTCATTTTGTGGGTATCAGTGAAGAATCTCAGCGTCAAAGATGCTGAATAAGAAGAGAACACTTTATGCATAACAATAACACAAAATAGAATATCATGAGTATTGGCCATCTACAGCTTTAGTGTTAACAGCCACCTCTCTCCTGCTGCTTGCGGTTTTCAATGATGCCGGGCGTGTCCACGAAAGTGACCCTCTCCAGCAGTTTGTGGGGCATCTCGATGCCCACCAGCCGCTCCAGGAAACCTTGACCGAACTTCTCCAAGGGCGAGAAGGACCGCGAGCTGTCTGCTGCCATGACGATGCCCTCTATGGTCCGAGACTTCTCTCCGTGCATTATGACTGTGTACTCTGAGGTGGTGGGCTCAGCGCCTGATGGAGGGGTGAGGAGGGAGTGATTTAACATATTTTGGTTGGTTTAATCTGATCTTTTATGTGTTAGTATACAGAAGGTAATACTTTACTTCGAAAACATTAATAAAATAATGTTTTTTTCACTTTGCCTTAACTAAGCATGTATCACTACTGATATGCACTGATGCTATATGACTAGATAGTTAAGCATTAATCACTCTCAGTATCAATATGTTATAATGTATCAATATAATGATTGAGCTCATACTCAACTGTGTCTTTAGAGACAGATAAAACATAATTCATAAAAAGATCACTATTTGTTTTAACATTACATTAAAAAGCACAGTGTCTTCTTGCACATTCCATTATACATTAGTTTCAGTCCATAAGCCTCTGAAGTGACTTTTTGAAAGGAGACAACATGTGAATTATTTTACAGCTGAATTAATGAGCACTACTCTGGTGATTTACAGTCGTTATTACTGGAGTCACAGACAGTCAGGTTTTCATCAGTGTGAACCTGTGTAAAGTCCCTGTGAGGTGCCGTGAAGACCCAGCAGGTAGTTGATCATGGAGGACTTGCCGACACTCCATGGTCCCAGGAACAAAACCATGGGCTTTGAGGTGATCTCACCATCTGCAAAAAAATAAAATAAAATAAAATAGACGGCTTGAGAGGGAAAAAACCTATATAGAAAATTTGCCTCTGAAAAAGAAGTGCAACCATTTTTTCACGTCGTCTTGTTGTGCTCCAGTAATACCTTGTATCATATTGATCAATACAAGGCAGATCACAGATGCATTTTGTTCATTATCCTTTGAACAAAGCAGGGCTGTGGTTGCTGAGCTGTACAGACAGCTCTGCTTAGGTTTACATCTGATTAACATCCAATCTCAACAAGAACTGGCCAGTTCTATAATACTGCCCCTCTGGTGCATCCTGTCATCCAGAGTGTGTGCATGCCTTTCTCCTCTGTACCACAAGGTGTCCCAGAGTCACATGGCACAGTCTGAAGTCTTCATCCTGCTCCTTAGCACGTAAATAAAACTCCCTGCCCTCGAGTGTGATGGAACAAAGTTGTAGGGAGTCTGGCCCACACAACGTTTCCCTTTAGTTTCCAGCAGACAGAGTCCTTATTGTGCTTTTCTGAGTGCCTGGTTTGAATAATGTCAGGTCCTGGCTCAATTTCTTCTTAATTACAACTTTGTTTGTACTTCACTGTTTCTGTGCAGCTCCAGCACAGTTCGTGTACTGCATTTAGTGGATTTACCGCACGTACTGTAGTTAGGCTTCTGTGTGTCAAAGGAGGGCTGATAAAGGTGAGGTGACTTGTCTGTTGCTTTTCTGTTTGCTACATTATTTATTCATTTATCTTACATAACAGTTGTAAATCATCTAATTTATTTACTATTTTGAAGAAAGATAAGGGCTTCATTTTACAGAACATATGTCTCACAGGGAAAATGCAATTCCAATGACCATACAGGTTTTTGTATTATTTCCAATTTTACATTACAGCATCTACGCTGAACCCCTGGTATAGTCAAAAAACACACATCAACCTGTTACTGATGTGGGACTGTTAGACCTTTTGAGACACTGGTGCTGTTGATGCTTCTGTACATTGTTTTAATCCAGGTATGGACTCAACAACAGGAGGCTGATTTACCTGTGACCTCATGCTGCCTGAGCTCATTGTACTTGTAGGCCAGCTCCACGGGCTTGATGGCAGTGTGGTAGATGTTCAACAGTTTCTTCATAGCAGCTAGAGAGAGAGAGAGAGAGAGTAATAAGTAGGATGTAATGGCGAGGAGACATTTTGGACAAGAGTATTATTAATGCTCTTGCTACCATTACTGATTGCTGAACAATTGCTTTGGCAGCACATGATGAATCGCCCTCATAAAGTTTATTGAACTGGGCTGAGGTGATTAAGAGACTGGCTTGGTGCAGCACTTTGGCCTCTCTGAGAACGAAAGAATCTGCTTTGAGAGAACAGAGAGGCTTTCATGCCGAGGACAGAGTTACACTTTTGCACTGATTAATCACCTGCCTTTAAGACGTGTCTGCACACTCACACACGCATACACGTACATGCACGCACAGGGTACACACACTTGCACACATCGGCCCAGGAGCTAGACATCATGAAGCAATTTTCTGAATAGTTTCGGCAGAAAAGCCCCCAAAATTGTCTCAAACTTCCTTTCATTCACATGCAAACACATCTGTTTTTCTTTTCCCCTGACAAAGTAGCTGTAAACATTCTGCTGCATTTTCATTTCAATACATAACTTCAGGCATTTCCGCAGCAAAGGTCTGAAAGGCATTTGAAACGGTGGGCAGCACAGCAATGGTATCACTGCACATCTAGTGTTTAATCAGCAGGATGTGGGTTTCCATGGCTGTGTGGATGTGCATGAGTATATTCATATCCATACATGTGTGCTGGGGGAGTGAGGCTGGTCTTACACATGCTTTATGCCCTTTCTTTGCATGTTGTCAATTGTTTCAAGGTGTCTTTGTTCCTTACCTGAGAACTCTGCTGAGGGTTCAGCAGCAGCCAATCGCAGCGTGTTCTCAATGTGGGAGCGATCCCTCAGTGCCGGACCCACTGGCACATCTTCCCCATGCTCTGATTGGAGGATCAGGGGGTGAGACAATTGTTAAGGTCAAAAGCCCTGGCGAGGCATTTACCTTTTACCACAGGAAAGATATAATCAAAAGGCCTAAAGAACAATGAAGTATTTTTCTATGACCTACATGCTACATCTGTGTAATCCACTTGTCCACTCAAGCTGTCAAAGACAAATAGTAAAAACTTAGCTGACATGGTTACAAAACACGCATGCTCCCCCAGGTAAATGGCTTCCTGAGCTGTGAGTGACCAGACCATCTGGGCTGAGTTGAAGCCCAACTGTTATATCATACTGTTGTCCCTCCATCTGTCTATTCCTTTCCTCTGCTATTTTGGTTTGTTTATTTCAGTACCAGAGGTTGTTGTTAATTCCCCTTTAGCTACACACAGTGTCGTATTCTGGGGGTTCGGCATGCCCAAGAGAAAGAGAAGAAGAGGGGACGACAGAGACCTTTGCTGTCATGACCCATCAAAGTTTAACGCCCAGTGAAACAACAATCATATTTCCACAAAGAATTTTTGTACCACTTTCTAACAAGGAATAGTTTACTTGGAGCTTTGTTAGTAATTATTTATGATCAATTCATAGGTCAGTACTGAGCCACTTGTAATAAAAAAACTTTTGTGTTGACAGGTTGTGAAAATCCCTTTGGCTGGAGTTTATCATACTCTGAATAAGTTATTAATAAATCCAAATAGGTCCGGATGCCCTGCAGCTCATTTCCGGAAGGCAAGTGGTCGGGTAGTTCATTAGAGGGGTCTTCAAATTTTAATTAAAAGATAGAGCACGTTGTGCTAGATGAGGATATGTATAACCCATATAGGTTTCCTCATGGTGGCAACATCCTCAGTGTTCTTATTAATGGCCTTTTAGTGCCTTTTAGTGCTGTTTTAGTGAAACATTTATTAATGATTTATCAAACATGAATAAGACTCAGAAACAACTGATCAATTATACCATAATGGAATAGTTATTCATCCTTAAACATTGCATATGTTGATGTAAAGTTTACATTTTGTATGTTTTTTTAATAGATTTCTTCCTCTCTTGTGTTTTTTTTCCTCACTTTTGTTTCTCTACTACCTATATTAATAGGTTTTATCCTTGTTTCATTTTACTAGCATTAAAATGTCCTTAAGATTGCTTTCTTTTTTCTGGATATTTTTTTTCCATCTCATTTAGTTGGAAAATCATTGTATCTCTGTGTACTTATTGATATTTATTGATATTTTAAAACTGTGCTAAATAATTAATGACGGAAAAGCTTCCATGATGACACGTGGCTGTGGCTCAGGAGTCTGAGCGGTTTGTCCACTGATCAGAAGATGGGACCTTAAGCTCAAACTTGACATCAGACATTTTTAACAGCTGATTTGGGACAGGTTCAGACACCACAACACAACAATAAACAAGTTACAGTGTCAGAGGTATGAGAAATAAGTGTTGGCTGCTCTGGCTAGCTGAGCAACTAACTAAATAAAAAAATGTGACACTATCCATGTTAGAAATGTACGGTAGGGTTTTGAAATAATTTTCTGTGGCAATCTGGTCAAAACAGATGACCCACATTAAAAATTAAAGACTGTAGTGACAATGAATGACTGCTAGTGTAATGAATGAAGTAATGAAGTGGGATCAGATTAAGGGATGGGAAACTCTTTAAAGACTCAGCCATCATCTTTTACAGCAAGTGTCAACACCCAGACACCAGATAATGGCATGCCTACTTAATTACAGAAGCACCGACTGGATGGGGACAGATTAACTGTAACAGGATCCCTCCTTACTCTACTTGTCCGACAGAATGAAGGCAAGACATTGGCCTCTGGTGTCTGTGAAGAGATTTGCTTTCGGCTGCAGCTTTACTGTTCAGATGACAGGAGATTAACTTAAATGCTACATAAAAGCTTGGCTATAAACCCAGGTCTTTTGTACCTTTGGTTTTAGACTGCTCAGGCTCCTCTGCAGACACCTCCTCCACTGTCACCTCCTCCACATCAGCAGAAGTCTCCTCCAACACATGAGCCTCCTCGACAACATCAACAGGAGCCTCCTCCACTGTCGGCTCCTCGACAACATCAACGGGAACCTCCTCCGCTGTAGTTTCCACAGGTTCCTCTTCCACAGCCACAACCTCTACAGATTCTGGCGTGACCTCCTCCACAGCGGGCTCTGGTTCTGCTTCGGGGACAGGCTCTGGTTGTGGCTCAGGCTCTGGAATGACTTCAGGTTCTGGTTCTGCAACCGCTTCGATCTCTGGCTCCAAAATAACTTCTGGTTCTGATTCAGGCTCTGAAATCACTTCTGGCTCTGTTTCCTCAGGTTCAGAGTCTGTTTGAGGAAGCTCAACTGGTTCTGCGTCAGGTTCAGATTCAGCTGCTGTAACCTCCTCCTCAGCAGGGTCCTCAGCAGTGGTAGTGTCCTCCTCCACACTTTCCTCCTCAGCTGCTGCCTCCATCTCCTCCTGTGGGTCTTCACTTTGTGGTTCCTCGACTGCTTTTTCAACTTCAGCTGCAGGTTCTTCCTCCTCTGTGACTTCTTCCTGAGGTTCATTTACTTCCTCTTCCTCATGGGACAACTCCTCCTCTGCTTCTTCCTCTCCTCCCTCTGTTCTCTCCTCCTCCCTCTCAGCCTCAGCCTCAGCCTCTTCAGATGATGCTGGCTCCTCAGCTACTTCCTCCTCTTCCACTGCCTCCACAAGCTCTGCCTCAGCCTCTTCCTCAGATGTCACCTCCTCTTCTTCTACCTCTTCATGGGAAGCGTCCTCCTCCTGCTCTTCTTCTCCATCACCTGTTACCTCCTCAGTGGCAGCATCCTCCTCTGCAGGAGCTGCTTCCTCCTCATCATGCTCGGGGGTGGAAGCTGGCTCTTCTTCAGTTTCTAAAGCTGATGTGGGTTTGCAGGGCTGGCACATGGCCCTCTCTGGGGCTGGGGTGTCATTGGAGGAGCTCTGGCTGGCGTGCTCCTCTGTTGTGTCACATCTGCAGGAGAAGAGGTCTCCCTCTGGCTGCTGGAGCTGCAGATGCACCAGAGGCTCCTCATCATGAATGGAGGACCCTGACAGGAGATCTAAGAGGAGAGGAGAAGAAGAAATATATGCTTATACACATGATTAGGCATTGTTGTTCATCAAGACAAATCCCAACATGGGATAAAAATGTAGAATTCATCCCTGATCAGAGCATGTTTGCTTTTTAAAGAGAAATGTTAAAATTTTTTTTAATTCACTTCAGCCCTTTTATATTGCACCTATTAACTAAGGAAGCCTGGAAAAGTGAAGAAGTGTGTGTTGAAGTCAGGATGTTATCTAAATGTTCTCTACAAAACAAATGAAATGGATTGCATTTCTGACCAATCAGACTGCATGGTGTTACCCACCCGGACATCTTCGGACTAGTCACCTTTGTTTGACCAGTGTGCAGCACCTCCCAGAATTAAGACTCAGATTTCAGCTCCCTGAATGGTGACACTAAAGTATGGACTATTTGAGGCAGACGTACGGTGGACAGTTGTGTAGCGAATCTATAAGAAGACAGCTGAATGGACAGAGGGGCTTGGAATAGGATGGTGTATTTATTGACATTGTATAAATTAATTACTGCTGACTGTATGAATTTCTGCTTTTTTTTCCTGCATGAATAGCAGTGAACACTCAAAACACTGATGAATAAATAAATTTACGCTTCATTCTTTTGCAAACATGTAAGCTTAATCAATCTTTTACTGTCTCAATGAAATGTCAGAGTTTCAAAATAATAATCTCTTTAACATAAGATAATCAAACATGCATCTGCTTTTAGTTGTTTCATCTGTACAAACACAGATAAACCCAAACTGTAAATCTGTATAATGTAACAGTTTACTGCCCAGAAATAAACTATATTCAAAGTTTCTCCAGAATTACAACATTTTCAGAAAAGATGTAGAAACTGTATTTAGACCATGAAAAGAAACAATCCTAAATACTATAAGTGCAATAAAAATTTATTTAAGACTGATACTGACAGCCACAGTCAGTGTAATGTTCAAGAGGCACAGTAACTTTTCACTCTGTGGGACATGCACTGTCTTACATGTCTGAGCTTCCTGCTTGCAGAAAATGTCTGTGCATTTATATTTTAATGAGCTAGTGGACGCTGACTTTATTTGAGTAAAGTACTTCAAACAGACATAAGGTTTCCTCAAAAGGAGAGCCAAAGATTCGTTCATCCTGGTCAGGTCAGTAAAATGCAGAGCAAGACATTTACAAGCTGCTTGCACACACAGTCCAGATCACCGTCCGTCAGCATCATATAGTTTATTGTTACTATGGCTTCAAAACAGTCACGGCTAAAACAGGGTACTCCCTCTCTATTACACTGCATACATTCATGTACATTAGATACTCTTCACAACCACCAGGCCGTGACCTCTATTTAATTATAACTGCCTGTGAGGTCTTAAGACGGGGATGTGTCGTGGTACATGGTGTGATATGAGGCAGCTAAATGCATGTCTACAGTTCATGTTACAAGATGGAGTCGATGCGTGGGATGAAGACTAATAGCTGTAGGCAGCTGTCACGGGTCTTACACGTTCGTAAGGCTTCCTGGATCGGCGCCCAACATGAGCAGACAGGCTAAGGCTGAGGAAGAAGCTAACACGTGTGACAATAGATTTAGATACCTTTACACTGTTAAGTCTGCAAAAACTGATTTTTTTTTTTTTGGCCGCTTGGGGGCTCAACATTGATATACCATCACCGGCATGAGTTGATATAACAAACAATTGATCATCCTACAGTTGCAAAGTGACGTGATGTTGTGTCTCTGGGCACCTGTTGAATATAATTCCAGTTTTCACTCTCTTTAATCTCTCTTTGATTCACTGTTAATATGAAAAAATATCAATCATAGCTGATTTTAGTATTTTGTCATTAATTTTATCCTGCCTTATATGATGCACATGTTCTTTTGTGAAGTGTTAATGTGACACTTTAAAAGTTACCTCCTGAACCTGGTATGCTCTTTTTAGTTCATAATTTCTCCTCTTCCAGAGGAATGTTTGACACCATCCGGAAGAAAACGGGACAGTAAACACAAGCTTTTGCCAGAATAGCCAATGAAGTCACATTCATGCAATTTTCAGTAAATAAATGATCAGATTGCCATATAATTAAACTGAGAATAGTGAGGTAGAAGTTGGGCGGAGCTATACTGGATGTTATGTGATGTTGTAACTTTGAACCGCTAAGAATGATAACAAGGTCAGTTATCAGAAGAATGATGCAGATGTTGATCAAATTCACTTGGTTCACAGCAAGTGAAAGTGAAAATACCTGTGTGGATGGACTATAGATGTGTAGGAGTTTTGCCACATCAATGGGACAGAGCCCTCATTAGTTTCATTAGTTTCATGTGCTTTTCCTACTAAGCATTTCAAAATACTAGCCTGGTCACAGACACCTGAATCACACACAAGTTCAGCAGTGAAATCAAAGTTATCCAGCCAGTGTTACGACAGATGTAAAAGTGAACTTTTCCTCTTTGATTATGAGGGATTCTACACTGAAATTAGCGACTTTAAATAACTAAAAAAATTATTTTGCCTGTGGAAGTTGTACGGCTATCAGCTGCTTTCTGGTTTAAATGTTGATCAGCTGCTTCTGAGTCTGACATTCATATTTTAAGCTAGATGAAAGGCTTGCTCTCCTAAATGATGCTAGCAGGACTCTGTGTGCTCTCCTTTTTCCTATTCTAAGTCCCTGAGTCACACATCAAACTATGGTGATGCTCGTCAGCTCTTGTATCTGGAAGCTTTGTTAACTTATCACCTCCAGAGGGGATTGTCAGCACTAGTGACCAGAGAACATCAACTTTATTTGCCCAAAGCATCCACAGTGTGTGCAAACGCTGAAGTTTAGTTTCATAATGTTTTCTGTGATGATGGTTTTGCTTTTGACTTTTACCAAAGGTGACAGTCTAATTCCAAGTCTAAGTAAAGGCCAAGGTGAGAATCTGGTCATGAAAGGTCAATGTTGATTATAAAATGAAACCAAGTGAAACCAATGGACTTATAGTTGACCTGACCATCACTGATCACAACTGTCATGACTTGAGAGATGACTAAAGACTCCTGTGTAAAGCTCGACTGATCTTTATCAAGCTTCTAAGTGTTTTTTGACAGCTTCGGGGTGACAGTGATTTGATGTGAGGAAGAGAATATTCACCGTGCACTCCCTCGCTGTCACCGGTAGAGCTCGAGACATGAGCCCGTCTGGCCTCTGGGATTCATGAGGAGCGCGCTCAGTAACGCTGTTGTGAGCCATGAGAGCAGTTTGGATGCTGTCCAAAGACATAGTGTGACGACATCGTCTGCGTTCTGACATGAACGGCAGCAGCAGCCAAGATCCTGAAGCACGTTGGTGGATTGGGTTGCCAAAGTTAAGTGACATTACATAACAAGGTCAATCCCTATTTATTTTTTGTTTATACTGAATAAGTTATACGTACTAAAGGTACAATGTGATGATTTAGGATACGCTCAATGCTGTATTTTTGTCTTAAAGGATGATATGACAGGAAATATATAACAACCGATAAATAATGGAACCACAAGGTCTCTGCAATCATACAAGTTGAATTTTGTCTGATGGTTTTTCTCTACACTGCATGCCTCAAGATGGTTATGAAGATAAAGTATGGAGACCATTTTCTGGTGTGGTAATGGCCTGTGATGGTTAAATTAAATCAGTGTTAACATAGTTAGGAAGATGAGAACAACGTGACAGGGAAGAATACAGAGAGAATACAAGTGAAAATAAAGTGGGATCTTTGAGACATATTAGATTAAGTTTTAGCAGACAACTGCTAAAAACAATGTATTACTGAATTACTTGGGACCATCACATGAGGAGTTTACACAGATAGATTTTCTGTTTTTGATCGTGATAGCAACGTGGCACCAGGGGATGGTACAGTCAGTCTGTTGGCTGATTGGTCTATCACTGTGGTCCAGACTGAAATATCTCAAGAACCATGAAATTTCATACAGACGTTGCAAACAGGATGGGGATGAATCCTGATAACTTGCCACCATGAAAGTAAAACAGCCACCAAAACAGTAAAACAGTATATCTAGATTGTAAAACCAAAACAATTAGCCAAAAGACACAAAAATGCATGGCAGAGTTTGTCACTAAAAATGTGCTTTTTTACATTGTACATAGTCATTTAATCCATTGCTAATATAAAGACATTCTTAAGTGCAGCTTTAATACATTTTTGATAAGATTACAGTTCCAATCTTACATTTATTTGAAATATCACTCTTTCTATTTTAAGTTGCCTCAAGCATGAATAAGATACACATCCACAAAAATAAAAGTATGCTGTGTAAGTATTTGGTCAGCTAATTTGGTCTTGAATATTGTTAGACCATCAAAATATATTCACACCATGTGCACATCTACAAGCATGTTATTTATCTAGACCGATTTGTGTAGTGTGCAGATCTTTTGTCTTCTACTTTCACCAGCATCTGAGTTTAGTATAATGTGCCTCTCTGGCGGTTCTTCACCCTGCTGTTGCTGCAGTGAAGCCTGTGCAGAGCACACTGTCATGGAGATAGAGTGGGACAGGTGCCTGGGTGCTGGATGGTACATCTTTGAGACAGAAATAGTCCTACAATGAGTCAGAGGCTGAAAGAAGGAGGGATAATTCCACTCCTATTTTCAGGAAGCGCGTCACTCTACTCCTCCCTGTGATTGTCATGAGGCTGGCCCACAGCTCTGCTGCACTATTGCTCACATTCCCTGCAACAGCGCGCGGCTGTGCGTGACTCAGTATCTCTTTAAAGACCAGGAACAAATAAATGCGTCAGCAGTAGTACTGATGACTGTGTAACTTGAGCAGAAGAGCCTCGATGAATGATGAGGTCTTTTGGTTTTCAGACATCAGAGCCTAACACAAAAGTGTACTGAAACACAAACATGCAGCTTGCAGTGGTCTGTGTTTGTGATTTTGCATTTCTGGCCTCCGTCTCAGCATCTGTTCTCATTCATTTCTGCCAAAAGCTAAACGGTGAGCTTCCTAATTTCTTAACTGACACAAACTCAGCTTATCGCAGCACTCGTTCTTTACAGACACATACACACTCTTTCTTTCCACTGCTAATAGACCTGTAACACTCACCTATTCATCTCATCACTGTGGGCTATTTTTGTCAAATCTCTCACTTTGTGAGTCATGCTTACGCAAATCTAAGTGGGAGCTCTGTCACTACCCATCCATCCATCCATCCATCCATTTGCCTAAACCTTTAACAGTACTTGATCACCTAGTTATGTAACTTTCAATGGTCCAACCCTGTGGCCACTGAAGTCTGGTCCTACATGCCCTCTGCTGTGCTCTCTCATGCCTGTTTTAGCTGGACATCCGCTCGACATGGACCCTGCTGACTGGAATGACAGATTAGCAGCTCTGCAGACGGAGCAGAGCTGGAGTGATAGGGCTTTATTGAGACATTTCATGCAGCACTAACTTTAGCTGTAGACCTGCAGCATATTTACACTCATTTATGATTGTCTCGTTATTTCAAGCGTGTGTACCTGAGTACGTCTTTGTACTCATATATGTACATAATGTGGATGTGTGTGCATTCCTTAGAGTCTTAAAGACATATGTATCAGTGCAAGGCATCGGAGACACAGTATCTGCTGACTTTGTCTGACTGACGTCTGACACCTGACTATGGCAACTTGCAGGGGCCAAAATGAACCAGCGCAAGGACAGACAACAAGGGTATTCTCTGCCTTAGCTTTTACAAAGCACGACAAGTCGATTAACAGTATGTAAAAGCTGTGGAAACAAACAAACTGTGATGTATAAATCTCTATAGTCGAAGTGTGTGTCACTAGTCTCAAAGCTGTCATTTCCTATTTGCCCAGTTTAAAAATGTGTTCATTCATTTGACTTGAAATTAAAGGCAAGCCTGTAAAACATCAAGCCAAAATGCAAAATGCCAAAGGACTGACTGGCATAGTTACACACATGCGTGCAACTGCTGTGAAAAGACAGTCAAACCGAAATAGATCCAGTGGGAAAACTAATCATTTCGGTCAGCTTTTGCTTTGGCTGCAGCCGAGAGTGTGACCCTTTGTAGTGAGTCCAAGTCGCTCTGTCACTGCTGTCACCGGGTTTCTCTCCAGGCCAAGGGAGAATAAGCAGCAGACAGGACAGTTTCCATCAGCTGGTGTCACACGTCAGCCCTTTACAACCACATAAGCGAACTGCACCACCGTAACATACAGTTCACTTTTCCTGTCATGTATACTGTGCTGGAAATGGAGGCTGCATGAAACGCTGCACCTTTGGAAGACAAACCTAAGAACGCAACTCTCACCTTGACCTCTTTTGCTCACAGCTCAAAACTGACAGGAAGCAAAAGGCTCACTCTACAGGTTATAACTGGAGGTAATTTAGCTGCATATTTATATATAAAAAAGTTCAACAAAAAAAAAAAAAACAGTAATGACCTATGAAATCACTGCCCAAATCAACTCTCAGCAAGATGTACAAAGTTCTGATATGTTCCAAGACATGCAGACCAAATAGATTTGTAGCTATCCAACTACGGTGGATCAGCATTTTTATTTCACAAATCACACCTGCTTAACTCCCTAAAGTGCCTCCAACAGCGCTGAAATATCTTTCCCAAACCCAGTCGCTCTCCAACATACCTGCGGCAGAAAGGGCCAGCAGAGACAGCAAGCAGCACACAGGCAGCAGAGACTTCATTTTGGCTGCCAGGGGCCTTCCCCTCATCTCTCCCAGCTATATATACTGCTCTGGCTGAAGGTCAGAGGGCACGCCAGCAGAAGTAGCGCTCGGCAACTGCACCCATATCAGCCATTGTGTGTCGGAGCAGCTGCGCGGCCTGATCAGGAATGTTGAGAGCAGGAAGAAAACTGGCTGACCATGTGTAGTCTTGTAGTGTCTTTTTTTAATCAGTAACTGTGTAAAGGTTGCTGATTTTAAAGAGCAGCTTTAATGAGTTTGTCAAGATGACATAGTAGTGCCTTCATTACTTCCTACTCTAAAGTTGATGATGATAAATTTTGTTTTCTGTTGAACATGCACATTTTTCACAGCTGGAATATTAAAGTGACTGTATTCCTGCTAAAAGGGATTCAAATGAGGCCTGTGCACCACCTGTGTTTATCAGAAACGTGACGCTCAGGCTGCAGTCAACTTTTCTCTGCTGCTGCCAAATGAGGAGTCACTCAATGTCACCACCTGCTGGACAAATATGTTGATATTGTGCATGATAAAAGCAAACAAAGAGGCAGAGGGGTGTAATAAAAAAAGTACAAATTTAATTTTTTTTTCATCTTTACAAAGGCCTGTTTACCCAAGTTTTTATAAACAAAATATAACAGCTTCTCATCGACCTGGACTGATGGGAAAACAAAAATATAAATCACAAAAATATAAAAAAATGCTTGTCACCAAAAATGGAAAATAGACAAGAAAGATAGATGTGAAAGACAGAAAAGCAGAACACATTAAACAGGCTGCTGAGTTGCATCACAGCAAAGAGTTTACAAAAAAAAAACATATATGGCAAAAAAAAAAAAAAAGTATCTTCCTCATCACTGATTCAGGCAGTACAGAACAGCAAGTGCTTCATATCAAATATCTCAAATTCCACCAGACAGCAGTGCTGCAACACAATGCACGGAAACATTTATGGAAAGGTGTGTACTGACCAATAACAAACCCCAGCCTAAACTCTCACCTGTCAGCAAAACACCAAACCCTGAAACAAAGTTTCACAAACAAAATATGATAATATCGCCCCCATGTTTGGTATGGAAAATACTAGTCTAACCAGATATAAGACGGATGTCAATCAGTGAGTGAATAGTAATCCACACAACTCGCACAAGACAGTTTCACTGCATCAGTCTTGTGCTAAAGGAAAAAATATAAATCCCCCCCCCAAAAGGCCCCGCAAAATTAACAAAAATGTCCCCCCCCCCCCAAAAAAGAAAGAAAAAAAAAAGAGCCCACTTGGACTAGAGAAAACAGCAATTAGTAACATGCATTCAATTGGCAAAAGAACATATAAGAGATCAAAAGACAGTTACAAATCCAAATAAAAAGGAATGTTTACAGCATCAAGTCAGCAAATCAAATCGAGTATGACAGGAGAGGCTCCAAGCAGGGATTTCCAGTCAAATTCCCGAGAGAAATACAAGCAGGGACACATGAGGTGGACAGACTCGGCGCATTAGGGAGGGGAGAGATTCGGGGAGAGGTCTGCAATTTAGTTCAGTGCTTTTCATTAGAGTTTTGCACTTTTTGTGGCATTTGATGCACTGGAAATATACACTGATCAGTACGTGAGTTTTCAAGAGCTTGTTTTCCCAAATGAAGCTTTTTGGGGTTGGAGTTCAGTAAGATGCGACCCCACCCCTAAAAGGTTTTTTTTTCTATTTAAAGAGCAAATCACGAAACAACACAAAATGTGCTGTCATTTATCATCAGACATCTCCTGCCAGCTGCCTGCCTCTCTGAGCACTTCCAAGACATGGTAATGACACATAATTTCTTTATAAATCCAACTTAACGTTATCAAGTGTGAAGTTACATGAAGGGTTTGGGCCTCAGCTCACTGCTGGTCAGCAGAGCACCGGGATGACAAAGAGCACCTTGCAAGTAGAGACTACATTCTTTGATACAAGCATGTCAAGTTTCATACATATACTGTAGGTGTAATGTACACACCTATCAACGGTGCATAGATAACTTCACCTCATGTATAAATGACCCCAACAAATGAAGATGGAATTGCATAAATACCAAAAACTCTAGTGCATAGTCACTGAAATCAACAAACCAAGACCAGAAGATAGACTGGAAGTCTTTGGAGGGAAACCGGAAGCCTTTACGCAAACAGAGCGAGTGAATCATGTAAAACTGTTTGAGATTTTCACATCAGCCAAACTTTCCATGGATTCATAAAAGTCTGATTCAGTCAAATTGTCTGAGATTGATTAAAACATCACCCACTAAAATGCTGTTTGTGTTCCAGAAACGAACCAACATTTGGTTATTTTTTAAGTTGCAACAACGACTCTGATTGGCTCAGATTAGACTTTAGATAAATTCACCTTTAAGGCCTCCGGCTCCCCGTGAAAACCTGACAAACCTCCAATTTTAAGTCGTTAATCTCAATATAACAAAATGTTCACCTTCAACATTCAGTAACCCTGACAGAAAAAAAAAGTTAACAAAAACATGAAAAACATGAAAATCAAACGACGATCAATGGAAATTGTTCAACAGCTTATTTTTTAAGGGCTTATTTAGATATCAAAAAACACGACCTTTTTTCAAGTAAATCAGACAGAATTTCATTCAACATCTATCCTCAAATTAGCTTTGCAATTTAGTTTGAATTTTTCCCAAAGCTTTTTTTAATTTTAGAAATGCCTTCTGTTGTAGTTTTAAGTTGGGTTCTCGTAGCTGCTGGCACTAGAAAATCACCTGGCAAACCAGGAAGCAAAGAAAAACAAACATATTAAGACTGGGGAAGAAACAGCCGCAACTCTGCGTCCCTTTTCAGAATCAAGAGCTGCTTGCTTATTGTGTTACATTCAACTCTCCATTGTACTGACTCCATCAAATTGGTAGCACAAATAATACTGTCAGTGTGCCAGTGACAACAGGTCATTGTGATACTGTGACTGTATGTAGCACACATAAACACACATGGAGGACGGACTGATGCTGATAGCTTTTTACACGAGAAGGCCTGAAGGTTTTCAGGTAGCCACAGACCGGCTCCGACATTGAAAAACAACCTCTAGAAAACCCATTGGACCTCCTCTGCACACTGACCATCCTGTGTTTTTAATCTTCAGAGATTTTACAGTACAAGACTGACACAGAGCTTAACCACTGGACTTAGTTTGGATAATGCCAAAGAAGGATTTCTTTTTTTTTTGTTTTTTTTCCTTTTTCTAAAAAGTAGTCAAGCTCCTGGAGGGAATCTTACAGTGAGTAGGTATTTTAAGTGTTTGCGTGTCTGTGTGTGTGAGTGCGTGTGTGTGTGAGTTTGTCCGGGGTGGATCAGTTCATCGAGCAGTCCTCTCCCTCTGTGTCGGTGTCTGTGTCCGAGCAAGCAGTGTCCATGGCGACGTGGGCGGGGCAATGACAGCTGACAGCTCGCCTCTGCTCCTCCTCGGCGCTCGCTCTCCTCTCCTGAGTGCGTTCGATGTGCTGGATGGCCTGAAAAATAAAGACCAGACAAAAAAAAAAAAAAAAAGATATTGAAGGCTGCTACACTGTGATCTGTCTCAACAAAGATCCTCTGTACAAGCTCCTACCTGCACAATAGTATCCAGGTTCTGTCTGGATGTGGACACAGTGCTGGTGTGGGCAGATGGGCTCATGGTCACGACTGTGACATGATGGTGGGGGTGCTGGGTTAGTGTTGGGGCCGGGACGATGACTGTGGGGTGGTGGGTTGGGGCAGGTGGAGTTGGAGGAGCCAGCACCTGAAGGACAGACAAATTATGAACAAAATTGATATGTGTGTTTATTTATTTTTTTTTATAAACATCGCTGTGTCAGTGATGGTGCAGAAGCAACACTGATGCCAGCTGTGTTGAGCGTGTGCGTGTTTCTGACCTGTGGACTGTGTGTCTGTCGGTCAGCGGCGTGGATCTGCTGCAGCCGTAACAGCGTCTGGCTCTGAAGGATCGCCTGCTCCTCCTCCACTTGCTGGGTGATCACCTTCAGACGCTCTGGGTGCAGCTGGGTGTCCAGAGATCGAACCTGCACACACACACACACACACACACACACACACAGAGGTATGAGTTTCGTAGATTTAGGACCATTTCAGCACTGTTTTAAAGGTATGTCATATTAATTGAATTTTAATTACTACAAAACACTTTGTTACTTTATGTTACATTATGTTGCCTTGTGTTTTTACACTATTAAAAGTCATTCAAGAAAAACACAGAAATACTGCCCAGCTCAACTTTGAGCCTTTGGAAATACCTCAACCATGCGTCTCCCCCACTGTTTACTTTCCTCTTTCACAACCTGTTTAAGTTTCAGTTCGTCTTCGCCGCCTGTTCAGTCCCCTTTGTCTTAACCTGCTGTTCAGGTAGATCCAGGATGTGAGCTTATCAGGAATTGGCTGGTGTAGTGGTAAATCTGTCAACACCACCACCTACCGCCTTATTGAAGTGACTTATAATCATGTGGAGGACCCATAAACTGATAAAAAGGCAAAATTGTTGGCAAAACTCTGAAATTAGCCTCTAGACATGATTTATTGCACAAAGACATGGATTACACTTTACTTATCCACATTGTCTTTATTTTGAGTTAAATTCATTGCCCTAATGTTTAATGCTAAAACATGTTTATGATATCATTGGTGAACGTTTCAAACAAATTAATGCTATTAAGTGTGGAAAGCAGTCAGAGGACAAATTACAGTCACTGCACCCTCTGTGCGTGTCTGTGTCGACTACTGATGAATGTGACATGCACAGGAGGAGCCAGGAAGAGAACTTAAGTCTGGCAGACCCTTACCTGCTCCTCCATCTGCATGCGAGCCGAGCGCTCTTTATCCAGCTGCTGTCGGAGCTCTAACATCTCCCTCCTCAGCTCCTCCACTTTCTCCTCCTCCAGCGTGTCTGGAGAACCGATCCCTTCGTCCTTCTCCTCTGCTCGCCTCCTCTTAGGCGATGAGCCGCTAAACTCCTGGAGTGACATGGCAGACCAGGTAAAGTTAATCGCAGAACAGACGACACAGACATTTCCGTATTAAAACTTTGACATCCAAATCCCAACCAGCGTAGAGACAGTTTGTACACAATCTAACGGGATTCTGCTCTGTTTTCAAACGACACATGCTGCCTGTGTTGTGTTGAACAAATGGCCGGTGTTGCAAGACAATAAAGTGCCAGGTGCACCAACAGCGTGGTAAACAAATGAGACTGGCAAACACTTTTTTCCCCCACATGGCTTTGTATGGCTTCACCTTTGCCAACACTTGCAAGCTGAGCAAATATGAAATGAAGGTTTGTAATGATACTTGCATGGGTTGTAATAATTACTAAGATATTTAATAAACTGCCCAACCTGATATTTACATGCCTCTAGTAGGCCATAAGCACTTGACAAAAGGCCTCAGCACAGCTTCCAGAACACCCCCGATGCTGTGTGATCACCAGCTGACAGAGATCACACCTCCCACCACATTTAAACTTCACCCTACGTAACATGACACTCACTGTCATGGCCTGGTGAAGCAAAGCCTGCAGAGGAGAGACTTTTTCCTGAGCCATGCTTGAGCCAGACAGGGAAATGTTTTTTTTTTTGTTTTTTTTTGTTTTTTTTTTTGGAGACTGCATCCCTTTCAAGGTTTTTAAAACATTGCTAGTGACAGATAACTGTAAGATGATAATCGGTTTGAAAGAATACATTTACCAGACAACAATTACGGGAAGAGAGGCAGCATGCAGTTAAGTGTTATGTTAAGTCTGCAGGCTGTTTTAAAACCAAAAGCCAGATAGAAAACTTTAATGTAAGATGTACAAAAGCTATATAAGATAGGCAAGACACAATTATGATGAAAATAATGGCCTGTCGTTACCTGGATAAAGCGTTTCAGCTGGTTGTTCTGTGCCAGCAGCTGTGTCTTTTCCTGCTCCAAGGCAAAGATGTAGTCAGCTGTCTGCTGCAAGATGGCCGCCTGGCAGGGATGAAAACAAAAAAAATGTGAAAACCACAACCAAATGCACGGACAAAAGACTTTTTATGAGTCTGTGTTTGCATGTTTCCCGCACCTTGCTGAGCTTCTCTCCATCTGTGTGGGGCAGGAGTGTTTTGAGGGACTGGAAGCCGGCATTGATACTCTGCATACGCCGGCGTTCGTTGCTGTTGGCAATCTCGCGGCGGATTCGTCTCTCCTGGTCCTGGGCCGTCTCCGGGCTGAGCGGGATGTTGGCCAGGCTGGGGGAGGAAGGTCAAAGGAGAGAGGTGATCATTATTCTGTCCATGAGGGTCCTTGTATCCAGTGGGTTTCTCAGTAGAAATTATTTTAACAGGCCACCAACATCACAAGCAATGCGGATAAAAGAAAGGGTGACATATTGTTAAAAGCAACAATAAAATTAGCAACGAGCTAGTCTCTTACATGGACTCCTTAAACCTTTAACCTGGGACTTTACGGGGCCTGAAGTCCCGACCTCTCTGCATTCCTCAGTCAAGCTGCCTGAAGGTCTCTGAGTTGGCCTGAACTCAGCGGCCCCTCACACACCTCCACCCCACAAGATTAGGCGTTATGGTGGCAAAAGCTTCTGTCATATTTACTCAGGGGGGAAAATACATGAACCATTAAGGCTAAAGTGACACGGTGACAAGAAGACAACAAACGAGGAGAACCAGATATGGGATGTTTACGGAGAGGAAAAGGGTCAGACAGAGGACACAGCTCGTGCTTATGTTATGTTACATATCATTTTATGTGCAGCGTGTTGTGACTGCGTTTGTTGTCCACTAATCTGCAGATTACTTTCTTTGTTAAATTGATTAATTGTTTGGTGAAAACAGTGAAAAATGCCCATCATATATGTGATGAGCTCAAATGTATTGGTTTGTCCAAATCCCCCATAATACTCTTTACTACAGAGTAGAGTATAATAAACTATTTATTATAGAGCAAGACCAGAAAAACGGAAAAAAGGGAGAGAAAAAAAATCACATTTGAGGACCTTGAACCATTTTTAATTTTTTTTTGCCGGAAAGCTTAAATAATCAGTTGATTATCGAAACAGTTGGAAATGAGTTTAGTTTCAACGGACTAATTGATTAATCGAATAGTAGCTGCAGCTCTAACTTTATGTATATTTTGTATCTCCACATTACACCTCGCCTCCTTCCCACATATATAATAAATATTTCGTGCTGACAGACCTCGCAGTCCTCCACCAGGTGAGACGTGTCGGCCTTTTAACGTCTTCACATCAGCTGTTGTCAGGCGCCGTTGCCAAGGAGCTGCGGAGCTCCAACATGGCCGCCGGGGGCGCGTCGGGTCGTCTGCTGCTGAAATGTGAGTCCGCCAGCAGCAGCGAGGCCCCCTGGCACCGCGGAGAACAATGCTTTCCGCCGTCAGCACCGACAAACTCAGCTGATATTAACAGATACAAACGTGTGCCCGCTGTTACACCGATGAAACGACGTGTTTCGGTGAAATAAGCCGGAACACACTGATAAAAACAAGCCAGCACGCACACACACACACAACACGAGAGCACGAGTGGTAGCTAGCTGGTTAGCCGAGCTAGGCTAATTTTAGCACACGACGCAACCATGGCTGCTGCGCGGAGCTTTATTTTAACTACGCACGCAGCACCGCCGGAGCCACGTTTTCACACACCGGCGTCCACCCCACCGACAAACAACCGACACACACACCGAGGGGCACCGGGGCGAGCCCACCGCGGGCCGTGAAGAAGTATATGCGGTTTCAAACATGTGATTTGGTGTGTAGCAGCGACAACACGCTCCACTACCACGTGGTTGCCCCTGAACTGGACGCAAATGTATCGATTTCATGTCGCTGATTTACATATTTCCGAGCTGAGCGGCTTCAAACAGGCTCTGTATGTTTTTAGAAGAGACTCGGCCGCACAATGTGATAAAATACGTTTACTTATCTTCTCTATCTCCGCCGGTGGCAGCTGCTAATTTGTACAACCACGCTCCGGCTGCCAACATATCGCAGTCAGGCTAACACCTAGCCTGCTAACTGAAGTCCGGACACACACACATTCACACATAAACATGAACATGTATATATTTATACACACGCTGCGGACACATGAGGATGAATCGTGCGGGCAGCGGAGGAACAGCTAGCTACACACCTGCAGAGACCTCCAATAACATCCTTCTCCGTCTTCTTGAACTGCTGTAAGGACGGTATCTTCTCTGTCGGCATCATGAAATATTCCATGCTTTCGCAGCCTCCTTCTGTAGTCCTGTGTTTTCTGTTTTTCCTCCTTCTTCCTCCGTCACCGCTGTCCTTGTTTTTAAAAAAATAAAATACAACGATGCACTCCTCACTGGCTCATAGCTGTGAAGACGGACACAAAAACAAAAACACACCGCTTCACTATCTCAAGAGGAGAAAAATAAAAGTAAGTTCAGACTGTGTTGCTTCCCACAGCTGATGGGGTTCCCTCCAGTGTGTGTGTGTGTGGCTTCTTGCCTCCGCCTACTACATGCGTGTGTCTGTGTGTGTGTGTGTCTGCTGCCTCCGCCTACTGTGTGTGTGTGTGTGTGCAGCTGGTCTGTGTGTGAGGCGGGAAACAGCTGGTTGGAATCAGAGCTCTTTTTTTTTCCGGAGAGCAGAACAAACAGAGCTGCAGGAACAGAGAGTGTGTGTGGCTGCAGGGCTGCAAATCAGAAAGCCTCACAGAGAAAATGAAAGCGAGCAGTGAACAAACACACTGATGGTGGCAACTGTGAGCAAACCAGAGCTAACAAACATGAGATGAGATAACATGAAGTCATCAGCATAGTTCACTTTGAATTAGGGATGTTCATGTAAAAGTTTTTTTTTTTCCAAAATCTAAAGTTTGCTTTTTAATTATATATAATCTTAATTCTCTGCTCCTATAAACATTAGATTGCTGGACAAAGTGGTAAATCCTGATTCACCATGTTACTAATGGTTTAGTTCAGTTAAACCTTTGTGTATCAATAATGTTTGCACCAGCAGTGTCCTAAATTAATTTTGGCTTACTGGCCAAGGTGGCTGCTAGATGGAATTAAAAAAAAAAAACGTTTAACCAGACACAAATTTAATAAACACTTTTATACTGTTGCAGTTTGCCTGAGAGAACGAGATTATTGTCGGAGGAAAAAAGCCTCACATTTGTCCATATATGTGACTGAAGAATTTCATTGCCAATGTCATTGTTGTGCACATGATGAATAAATCTTGAATCTAAGTTATAACATAGCCTGACTGGTGGGGCTACAAAGTAATGAGAGTACAAAAAAATATATATATATATTAATTTCCAGGCAGACTTTAAACAATCAGATTAAGGGTAGGGTGAACACACGATTCACTTGGTGCTGAAATGGATGTTGAAAGTGACCAATGAAAGGAGGGGAGACATCAGCCACCATCTGTTCCATCCTCTCCTCCTCATCAGAGGCTCGTGCTCTCGGGAACATGTTAGTGCATGCAGAGCAGAAATGCTCCCTCACAAGGATGCTTTTCCGCTTATGGATACTATTCTGTTCATGCATATCACGTGCACATGTCTGTTTTTTATGTCTGCAGGTTTTGAGACTAATTATACAAAATGCAGATCTACGTAGCAGACTGATGTGAAGGAACCGTCTCTGGTTCACAGCAAACCAGCAGCTTTCTCCAGTGCTCTCCATAATTTACTCACACTTGGTGACTGGCGAGTGTTAATTTTGGACCCTGTGCATAACCAAATCATAGAAAAAATTTAAATGATAATGGCCTAAAGGCAACATTATACATATTATTACATATTATTATTATTACATATTATTACCTAATCTTGAGGCCCAGAGCTCCTTTTTGCTCTGGGCCCACACAGTGGATTAATCTGGCCCTGACTTCCATAAATGCTGGTTATTATTTATTACATTAACATTTGAAACAACCTCTTCTGTTACTGTCTGTCATTTTTTATTTCAAGGTCATGTTCAAGTTTATTTTTCATTTCAACTGTAAGAATTATCATTCAAAAAGAAAAAGAAACATTTCTTTTTGACCAGAATATAAAACTGATGGTAGTATTTCAGACAATACCTTTCTGTAAGGATATAATACTGTAATAAAATATAATACTAAGCACCATACATTGTCAAAATGAACAAACTCACATGATTACATTCTCCAAAGTAATGAAGTGAATTTGAATGCACAGTTGTGCTGAAATATTTCATGGATTAATAATGATTAATAAAATGACCATATACCATGAGAAAATGAAAGAATACATTTAAGTTATTTATCATACAAAACCACCAGCCTTTTAGAGGACACAGGATTAACTTACTGGTTTCCTGCTTTTCTGTCTTTTATCAGTCTAAAGTACTCTGTTATGAGAAAAGGTCCTGCATTCAAAATCTTAATCAAATAAATGCACAGATGTATCTGAATAATCTAGAGTACAAAAAGTCCAAGCACTCATTGTGCCCATTTCAGAGTAATAACTATTACATCATTGTATTATAATTAGTGCCGCATTAATGTGTAATCATCACCAATGTTGTAGGTGCTAAGGTTGGAGCTTTATATAGTAATACATCATAATATATTAGTTGATTTATATTTTGTATTGTCGAAATAAAGCGCATTGCCTCCAAAATGTAGTAGGGTAGAGGTACTAAGCAACAAGATATGGAAATAGTGAAGTAAAGTACAAGTACTTCAAAATTGTACAATACTTGAGTAATGTGCTTTGTTACATTCTACCACTGTATATGAGTCTTAGTCAAGTTAGTTACTTAAAGCTTCGAACACTAAACAATAAATCAACTGAAAATAATTAATAGAATAATAAGTAGTGAAAACAATCACACAGCTTGAAATATTCAGTATATACTGTATTTTCATATTCTGTAACAAAAGTTGAATATTTTCACTCGACAGGTTGTGTATGTTTACTGCACAGGGAGGTGGTGATAAAAGTAAAAAAAGGGAAACGCATATGTAACATATCCAGCATTAACAGTGTGGCATCAGCAGGTGGCAGTAACACACCATCAAAGCAAAAGCTGGACGCTGCATGTACAAGGAGACAATCCTGTGTAAATGGTGAAGAGCTGTAAACATGTAGAAATGTAGGAGCATAGCTGCATAATAACGACTGTGTGGAGTAATTGACGGTCTGAATGGAAATGATGAATGGATGCAGAATCATTTCAGCTGTTAACCCTCACTTGACAAAACATAAAAGGCAAATCTGTTTGAGGCAGGCAGAGTGAATGAAGATGAACCTAAATATGATGTTGTTCTCTCTTAACTCCAGTGTGGTAACGTGTGTAAAGTAACTGATGCAAGGCACTGCTAAACGCTTTGTCAACTTCATCTAAATAAACAGGTTCATATGTTTCTTCTTTGTCCATGTGAACTACTCACCACTCAGGTAGGGTCACTACGCAGTAAATATCTCTAAAACTACAAGTACTGCACAGTACTTCATATGTTTGCCTTCTTTACGTTACTGCGTTGTACACAATTTACATTGTTAAGCTGCATTTCAAACAGATTTTCTCAGTCTTTATTCCTTAAATTTGCCTACTCGATGAGTAGTTCTGTAAAGTAGTGCTAAGTGTAAAACAAAGACACCCGAAGTAGTGTTTCTGAGGTTTTTATTTTATCCATGCAATAAAAGGTTGAGAAACAGACCATAAAAGCAACAAAGAATATCTTTATATGTCGTACAGTGACAAAGATAAATATTTGGTCCATATATGTTTGTCAAAAGACAGATTGTCTCCCATTTTCCCCAAATATTTGTTTAAGTAAGACTAAAATATACAACCTTCCTTCACTCAGCTTAAAATAGGATATATTATTTGTTTGGAATAATGCAAACCTGATAATGGGCTACCTTTCTTACAACAAATACCCTGTAGCCTTCATTCTGATAGTGTATGTAGTGAGTTAAACATCTGCAGCAAATTCAAATTCTGAAACATGTAGCACTCGCAGATATTAGGTAACATAGTAAGTAACATACACCAGAGCAAGTAGCACACCTTTAAATGGCAAGTGCATCTTCAAGATATAATAAAGTGTTTTTTTTAGCAGACAATTAGTCTACATTTTGACAGTGGGCTTGATGCTACGGATGAGCCCGAACAGCAAATACTGTACAGAGTGGATTCATTATATCTTTAACCCCATAAGGCCTTCTGGGGCTGTATTCCAACAAAGAAGCATCTAAATACATGTTAAGACAGTATTATTACAAGTATGAGTCCATTCAAATGAGCCTTTCCTTTGGCTAATAAAACCGGGAATGATTGAGGATGGTAATGGAGTTAATAGACTTAACATGAAACATAAATAAAAAGGAATGCAAGAGATACGTGTGAAATGACGTAAAGTATGATTGTCAGTCTCATGTAGGAGTGTGGTGCCCACTGATGACCTTTAACTGACCCTGTTATGATAAATCCTTCCCACTTGAAGCCTAATATTATAAACCTACTGTGTAAATGTAGGCATGATCATCCTTCATACCATAACCATAATACCATAATGTGAGA
The DNA here is from genome assembly GCA_023238725.1 of Scortum barcoo. Lineage (NCBI taxonomy): Eukaryota > Metazoa > Chordata > Actinopteri > Centrarchiformes > Terapontidae > Scortum > Scortum barcoo. The sequence continues at coordinate 9,057,642 of CM041553.1, read as the reverse complement.
TGTCATGCTAAACGTCTTTGGACAAAGCAAAACTGCACAAGTCTGCAACTGTGGCTTTGTCAAAGTTTAAAGATCACTGAGCCAATGAGGCGTCTCCTGATTGCACTGATGGCCTGGTCCTCTTGGCAGCAGATTCCTCAACAGCAAAAGTGTAGTTGTACTGAAAAAAAACAAACAAAAAGAGTATGATCTTTGTCAAGAAATCTTTATGTTGTTAATTTAAGAATCACATAGCCAGGATTGAGAGTAAGATCTGAGCCTACCTCATTTTCAATGTCTTTGAGAGACTTTATGCGAATGTTGTTTAATTGAGAGTTCAGTTGACCCTGAGAGAGAGAGAAAAAGAGATAAGACAAAGAGACACAGATGTGAATACGAAAAATCTGCTTCATTTTGCAATGGAGTCTGTCATTTTAGCATCACTGAGATGTCAAACGTACCGTGCTGTTTGCCTGGATTTCAAACTTTGGGTGAAGGCCAAAGGGAACTCCATCTAGAGCTGCAGAGAGTGAAGGAAGGTAATAGTTGAGTGGGCTGCAGAGGGACAAAGTAATAAGTTTCCCTTGTATGAGGAGAGACTTGGAATACCTGTGATTCCCTGGATACTGCTGTCTGCAGGTTTGTCCAAGTTGTCCCTGGTGTGGAGGCTGGAGCGTCTCTGACTCAGTTTATTATGTGGCACTGGAGGAGGGTTGCTGCAAAGACAAACAATAAAACATATGTGTGCTGTAATGTGTATAAATTATAATGAAAAATATTACACCAAGAATAAACAATCCCCTGGATACAGGTGAATATTATTTAGAAAGAGAAACACAAAATCATAACACTTTTTTCTTTTTTAACAACATTTAAATAAATGCTGTACCTGGGTCTGAGGGGCAGAGGAGCAGACGGCTGCTCCAACGAGAGTGTGCGGAGGTCCAGGCTGACACTGCGGGGCTTGGCTTGGGGCACAGGGGCAGAAAAATAGCCCTTTCTGCACCACAACACATAGCCATGGATGTCTCTGAGGAAAAGGCACATTTAATGCTACATCAAGAGCTGTACAATTACCCATTAAAGGCTGAATGCTCAGTTGAAAACAAGTCATCTTTAAATAACTAATTTCTCTGTACAGATGACTGTGCTTAGGTTATGGGATTTCAGAAATGCCTTGATAAAACTGCTGCAAGTCAAATATGAACACCACCAACCCCACATATGTGTAGTGCTGCAACATCATTTTGCTTTTGGCCGTCAGTTTGATATCCAGCACAGCTGTGTCCACACTGTGCACTGGGACGAAGTGCACACACACACGTTTCTTCTTCGAAACAGTGGCCTCTGGAAACACAAGCACACACAAATGTAGATAATGTCCATCAGACTGCAAATTAAATCAGCAGTGCGTAAACAGGATATCAGATATCAGGAATGCATCAGGTATCAGCACTTAGACGTGTAAGTGTGTGTGTGGCTTGTACTGCTCTCTTTGGGAGGACCAATTTTAGCTTTAAACCATCGTAGTGAGGCCATTATGGACAACCCTCACTACTTTAAAAGTCTGTCTGAAGGTTAAAACATGGTTTTCAGGTTAATCTTAGGCTTAGGTTTAGTTCTGATGATTAAGATTAGGGTTAGGAGCGAGGAGGTGCATTAGGTCAATGAAGGTCCTCACAAGTATAGAAGCACAAACGTGTGTGTATGTACTCACTTGGTTCGAGGTGCTCTGATATGTAGCAATAGCCGTGAGGAATGGAGTCCTTGTCTGAAATAAGCTGAATGTCTGACACTACCATACCACCTGACAACTCCTACAGAGAGAAATACAGTCTGTTTATGGAGGGACAAGTGCAGAGAACAAAGGGCTGCAGGGAAACAAACATGAGGTAATGTATGTCCATTACTTACCTTGCTGTAACAGAGGTAATATCCAGACTTCATTCCAAAGCTGCGTGTAAAGTTTGCTGCTGCTCCGTCCTCCGTGATGCTGATCTGCAGAAGGGCGTAGATAAATATACCAAATGTGGCATCACAAAAATGTCTGATTAAATGAAAAATAGTCATGAGTGTGGTTGTACTGTACAGTTTCTCCATTTATTACAAGAATGTAAAGCTCAGAAAGCTGTGATTAGTCCACCTGAAGACAAGACGACAAACGTTAAGTGCTGGGTCAAACTTTGACTTTAAACACAGAACCATCGGGTACAATTATGACTATAATTATTATTAAATAGATGGTTAATGATGCTATTTATTACAGTGTTTAAGTCACACACATCAAGTACAGTTTTACGTTTGCAAATTCAGTCGCTACACAACATCCTTTTTTCGTCTGGATCTCTAGAGAAGGTAGTTTACAGTCGGTTGACATCACTTTTAAACAACTGCTCTTTTTCTTAAGTTCATCTAAACATGCAAACTGTCCACTTAACATTTCCAACATCTGACTTACAATTTTCTTGAACCTCCCAGTATACTGTGTATTTAAACTGACCTCTGCCCATTACTACATAGACTGAAACAAATTAGGGCCCATCTGTATATGACACTGTGTGTGTTTCCTGGATACAAGTTCAGCGCAAAAGCAAGGCAACTTCCAGATATTTTGGTGCCAAAATGTCTTCTCTTTGTGTTTATCTCCAGAAAGGATCAGTTAATTGCTTTCAACAAAATAAATGGATCTACAAATACAGCTGCTCCTATACTCACTGAGGGTAAGAAAGGAGATCATACCACCACTTTTGCAGTCTCTCTGGTTATCCGAAAGTTTTCTTTCATTTCAAGACTTTATGCAGCCTGTTTGAGGTCACTATTTAGTGACGTGTACATCTTGGCTCCTATTTATTTGGTAGGTTTTTTGAATGGTTTAACATTCAGGAGGAAACAGCGCACTCTTGTAGATGGGCAGTTGTATAAACCTTTAATCTTTATGAGTGTTCCTACCAGGTTGAAATCTTTGGGGCAGGTGCTGGTGTTGGAGGTCCAGGCCACTGCCGTAATTGGCCGGACTCCCCCACGCTCCATCAAGGACATCTGAGAAAGAGAAGAAGGAAAAAAAGGGAAGGACAACAATATAAATGGGTGTATTTTAAAAGGGGGGGTGGGGGCATTAACAAAATCTTGTTAGTCTTCTTATTTTCAGGAGGTTTTCATACAAATTACATGATTATGGCAGCACAGATTCTCTTTGTCATCTCTTACGCAAGTGTGTAAGAATGTGCTTTCTCTGGCCTCTGGCACTTATTGGCATTGTGAGAACCAATTTGTTGTGTCCATGTGACGAAAAGTGAGGACTCACAAAGTATTCATGTTATCCCTATATTGATTAGGACAGAAAAGATCCCACTCACTCTAAACAGTGATGTTATCTATATAAATTCAAGGACAGACACAAACTATTCAGAGCAAGAATTCACTTCCAACTACCGCAGTGATACTGCAGGTCAATCTGGGGAATTTTGCATTTCCCTTTCAGAGAGATGCTTTTATATTCTTCAACCACCTCATTTCTGGTAGAAAGTAGGTTGATATGAACTAAGTCCTCTATAAAATGATTACACATGACTTTGTATAACAGCATTGATCTCTTTTTCTGGAAAATATATTTGAAATAAACAAGTAAATCCAATTACTGCATTAACTTGCTTGTGAAAATCATATAAATATCATCATATTTCTGCTTATTGATTTGTAAGATTGCCCACAATGGCTTATGGCACCCAGAGATACTAAAAAAGCACAACAAAAGCATCAACAGAATGGGAACATCTCTGATGGGAGACATATTGATATTATCTCGGGGTTGATATCATTATACTCCATATCTGTCATAGAAACCACCACAGCAAAGGCCCAAAGGTTTGTGACTGCAAAAGTGAACATTCATGCAGGTGATGCCTGTTGTAAAAGGGTGTTATGCTGCACATTGACCTCTTTCAGAAATAAAATATTTCCCCTTTTGAAACTGTTTGAAATGTTCTTAATATAAAATCTTCACAGGCTGACAACATGCCTCAGTTTTCACAAGAAAAAAGCTGTGAAAAACACAGAGATGATGTCTGGGTGATTAATTTTGAATCAATGTATGAACTATTACTGAATTAAACTTGTCAAGAGAAGTGAAGACAGATGTTTGGTAGACTTATTTACTTACTTACTCACCCACACTTCCTTCCGTGAGACGTGTTGTTATTGTGTGAACTCTATTTTCAGTATCGGGGTGTGAAATCACTACCAGACAGATGCGGGCACCTGAGATCCATCCTGGATGAGCTTTGACACTTTAACTGCTTTACCACTAACTCTGACACCAGCATAATCACACTGACACATTCAGGTGTACTGTAGTAAAGCTATTCATAAGAAAACCTGAGTGAATGATCGATGCAGACTGGCACCCTGTGTGACACATGACAAACCGAGCTTACTTTAAAATAGAAGCGACTGTTTCATTGACGAGACTTTGCTGTTTCTTATTCAAAATGAGCTTAATTTTATTATACTTTCATGAGTCTATGAATAAAATCACACAAACTGGGACTTACTCTGTCGCTGAGTTCAGCCCTGTGTCTTCGGGATGAGGCGCTTTGGCAGGTAAAGAACTTTTTAGCTAGCAGCCGAAGTTTAGTCTTCCTTGTGAAAGCAGGAAGTGCCGAGTCCATTCTGACTTCAACTCCCGTCAAACCACGGGGCGCGTACGTCACCGTAAAAAGCCCAGCATCGCGTTCGGACGCAAGATGGCGGCATAACAACAGCAGCAGCTGCTGCTAATAAAAAGAAAAAGAGGCTACTCCGTCTCTAACTGTGAAAAAGGGCTGGTATATTCGGTAAACTGGGTTAATGTGTAATTAATGTACGCAAACAACAAAGGGAGAGATACACACTTGGTCTCCTTTAGCTCGTTCGTGTATAATGTAGGTGTGGACAGACATTTACATGAAGATGAGGGTGACGAAGAAAGGGACAAGAGGTGGGTGAGGAGAAGGGGAACAAATGGAGAGAGCAGGGAATGAGAGGAAGAATTAAAAGATGTGAGGCAACGTCAACTATTCACACACTCAGTCTAAATCCAACAGTGCACTGATCCTGCTGGGAAATACAGTCTTTGTACCATTATCTTCCATTGTTGTTTACTTAAAAACATCAATGATAAACAACACTGTATTGGCTGACATGCACTGCATTACTGCCACGAACACGGGCACTCTACACTAATTTGAATCCAGCAGCTACACCATCCTGCTGCTGTAAATATTCACCTAAGCAAATGTGCTGAAAATAGTCCCCAATTAATTTACCATTTACTCATCACTAAATCATTTATGCTGCTGTCATCTGTTTCAGCAAAAAAATCAAACATGTTTGGCCCTTTTATTTGTAAAAAAAAAAAAAAGATTGTAAAGGTGGACACTTTTAGCATGGTAATGGGCCTAATTGCCACAGAGACAAAAACAGAAAGTATTGAGGACTAGCACATTGTTTTTGTCTTTTCATGTTTGATAGACAGTAAGAAAAAAATAGAATCACCTCCTTGAAAGTGCTGTTTTAATGTGAACACTTTGCAGACCGACACAAAGCAATATTGTCAACAGCAGGTCAACCCAGAGAGGTTATGTTTAATTCAAGACAGGTTATTGTGGCCTTGGGTCTTCTTACTGCTCCCCAGGTGAATGTTTCTGGGCAATGAGCACTCGGTGAAATATACCCAAACACCAAAAACAAGAAGTTCCTTTTAGCCTTTGTTTATTGTTTTTTTTCCCCATGCAACATGGAGGAGACACACACACACACAAACACAGCTCCCTCACTCCATCAAGACTTCAGTTCAATATGTCATTTGAAATAAAGCCTCCTTTGAGAGCAGACAATACACACCCCTCAATCAGCTTTAATGTTGTGTGTGCATGTGTGAAATTGAGCAAAAGACACTTGATTGGAGCATCCAGAGGTGCTCAGGTCCCTGTTGGCATGGCAACACGCAGAGCAGACCACAGGAGGTGGTTTTAGGGGGGCAGCAGCTGGAAAAGGTGGACTGTTCCATCTCTGTGGAAATGGAAATCGGTGTTTATTCACAGCATTAAGCATTATTGGCTGATTGGCCAATTAATGAGAACGAGCCAGCTGTAATCTGCTGAGACTTAAACAAAAGGGAGGCAAGGCAAATTGCCAGCAAGAGCTTCTTGTGTGTGTGTGTGTCTGAATGCCTGTACATCTGTGTGTCTGCTTGCTGGGGGAGCATGCAGCTGCCTGTGCGTGGAGTGCTAGTAAATATGAGAGCAATAGACTGAGTGAGAGAGCAGCTTCAGATGCTCCGGTGCTTCTTACTATGCTGGGGGGATTCATTCATCTTTTCCATTCAGTCGGCCCAGAGTGACAGCACACGCAGTAAGCTCACGTACAAACAGACACTGTGTCTCAAAAGCATGAAGTCTCAATCAGACTGATTGAGTAGTACAAAATACTATATTTCTTGGCCACCACACACACACACACATAAAGCTTCCCCACAATGTGTTGATACTGGGGTGAATGAGAAAGAGGTGCTACGTGTGTGGGGAATCCATCATGTTCAAGTATCCTGAAAAGATGCTGGGCTGGTGCTCCACCCAACCAATCCAATGAAATGACTAAAAGACATATTTAATTACTTGGGGCTGGGAGAGGAGAGCATAGTTGCAGAAACCTCCCCAACATAAGCACAAATCCTGGTGATGAAGTTATGTGACATTTCAGCAGCCAGCAAATACATTTCCAGCCTCTGATATCATTTATTTAATTATTACATCAAGACATCACAAACTGATCTGTATCAGACTGAAGTCCAGACCAGTCTGGGACCTGAAACTATAAAACTTATTGTGATTATCTTATAGCAGTGTATTTTATGCTTTATTTCATATTTAATTTTTTTTTTAATTTTATGTTGTTATTTTATATTGTATTTTTACCTATCTATTTTATTATAGTTTCTTCATTTTTACTGTATTACTTGCATGCCCTTATGTTTCCACCTTTCAAGCTGCTGGAAATGTGAATTTCTCTTGGAGATCAATAAAGTATCTATCTATCTATCTATCTATCTATCTATCTATCTATCTATCTATCTATCTATCTATCTATCTATCTATCTTTATCTTTAAAGCTGACATCATGCAAATAAAAACAACACCGTCCTGTAGTAACATGATTTCATTATAGGCAATACTATACAGCACAATGAGGTCACTATAAAGTCAACAGTGTGCAGTGCTCTCAGTAGGATCAGGGCACCTTTAATTGTTTTAACACACAGACACACGAAGTTATTTTTAATATTGATATCATTATCAACAACAACATTGTTTCCACGGTGAATTGATGGCTCCTTCGCGGTTTCCAATCAAACTGCGGTATTCCCCGGGGCCCGCCGACATACTGATGGAGAGCTGCGTCAAAGCAGCCAGAAGAAGCCAGAACCACGCCGGATATCAATCGTTACTACTTTCACAATAAAAGTACTGAAACGTTTAAATCCTCCCCTTCAGCAACTATTAAATGTTTCATGTAAGTTAGCTGTTTTTGTAGGTTGGCAAACATCATTCGGAAAAATGTCTCATAAGTTTGTCATCCATTAATTTTAGTTTTTATGAATGACCTCCATCTTTTTGTATTTTGGCACTGGGTGTTAAAATCATTTTGCTGCTCACCTAAATTCTGCAGAGCACTCCATACACATCTGTCATGGACATATAAAATGGCAGCATTTTTATAACATAACATTTTCACAATAGAGTTGAGAAGGCAAAGTGAATTACCAGGCGATGTGTGGAGCCTGTAATAGTCAGTCATGGGTGTCTTGGCTTTACCTGTCTCCTGCCCAGTGTGTGCATGTGTGCTGGAATATACACACTGGGCAACCTGCACAAGACAGGCACTTTAAATGAATGCTATGATGTAAATGTAGTAATTCTGCTATTGATATTGTTAGAAAAATGATGTTTACCTCTGTAGTATCACACACACACACACATATACACACAAACACACACTGACACACACACTCCAGCTGGTACTCTCTTTATCCTGTTCTTTTACCAATGGTGGAAGAAGTACTTAGGTCTTTTACATATGTAAAAAAAAAAAAAAGACATACTACAATAGTAACGCTTTGTTCCAAGTAGAAGGGCCACATTCATTTAACTTAACTATAAGTAGAAAAGTATTCAAGTCAAAATGTTTACAAAAGTAAAGGGATTAATAATGCAGAAGAGCTCTTTTAAGAATAATGTATATTTTGGGGTTATAATTACTAATGCATTAATGTGTTCATCACTTCAACATTGCAGTAATTTCAATTGAATTACTTTATATACAGCAGGGTAGAGCAATCTGTAACAATACATACTAATTTCTGTGGACTAAATGTAGTACACAACTGTATTAGGTAGAGATATTGGACATATGTTACTTCTGGTTAACAGTTATATGAATCAGCTACATTTTAACACGAGATTTAAAAGTCTGTGACGAGTAATTTCATCTCAAAATTGGGTCAAACGTGAGGGAGGTTGGTTGGGAAATGTGAAATCAACCTGACAGAGTTTGTAAAATTGTATAATCTCAAATTCTAGTTGTTAATAAAGGCTGCTCCAGTTTCACTGTAGCAGTACAGATACTTCAGTAAATGTACATTTGATCACTGACTATCTTGGTTTTGAAATAACTCTTCTGCCTGTTTCTTGTCAAACTGTTTTAATAAATGAATGAACAAGTTTTTGCCCATATAATCACTTAATGACAGTGCCAAGACGATGCAAAAACGCACACACGCTGAACGCTGTCTAATGTTGCCACTGAAGAATGTGGAAACAGGAAAAACACCAACAACCCAAAACTAGTGGAGCCTCAGAAAACAAGCTAGAGGTGTGTGATGAAATTTATTACTGAAGCTGTGTCAGGGAATCTGAACTCACCCCCCCCACACTGCATTATGTTATTGAGAAAAGCCTGAGCGGAAGTCTTCTCCACTCAGTGTGTGTGTGCGTGTGCGTGTGTGTGTGTGTGTGTGTGTAGCCGGTGGGCGGTGTTGCTCCGCATGGTGTTTTTCTTCAGGGAGGAGCGGGGAGGAAGAGCCGTGCACGGAGTGGAAGGAGGGGGGCAGGAACCAACACAAACTAATGGTACAAACGTGGCAGCGCGACATTTGGACGGACCCGGACAGATGAGGAGTCTCAGGAGCGTCTCACCTGCGCCGCGTTTCAGGTGACCCCCCCCCCGGCCACCCGCACTTTTAGTGACCGGGTGAATAAAAGGGGTGCAGGCGGAGACGGCGACATCAGAGGACTCCCAGGTCATTACACACACACACACACACACACACACATATATATGTATACATACATATATATCTGTCACACACACACACAGGAGTCAGCTGTGGCTTGTTGTTGTTCCCGCTCTGACATCCTGCTGTTTGCATGCGTGACTCAGATGGTCTCCCGATGTCTTTCATTTTGCTGTGAAGCTGTCCTCCCCCCTCGGAGCCTCCCGGTTTTGTTTTTTTCGGGGGAGGTCCAGACGTGCGCACGCGCACCGCGTCCCTCCGCTCGTGAAAACAACAGTGTCTTTTTCTGCGGGCTGCAATGTTTGCCGAACCGAGCCCCGCCGATCCCTGCCGCGCCAGAGAAGAAGAGGAAGCAGAGCCACGGTTTGCAGAGGAGCGGCCGAGCCGTGCTTCCCCGCTCTCTGAGTAGATGTCGCGGCCGCTGCTCTTCGGGCTCTTTTCCTTTGTTATTCGGAGCGAGGCCGGCAGCGAGCTCCGGCGGAGGCAGCTCAGCTCTCACTGCTCAGACCTGCGGCTAGTTTTGGGTTTCTTTTAATGAACGCAACTTTTTAAGCTCTCGGTATTCGAAGTGAAAGTTGAGCAAGGAGCCTCCTTTGTTGTCCCCTCCCACAGTCACAGTCAGTGGCTCGGCGGACGCATGGACCAGGCCCACATGATGCTGGGTCACGGCGGACTGAACGGACTGTCTCAGGAGGATGTGGGCGACCCCGACCACATGAGGAAACTCCACAGCCTCGGCGAGCCGCAGCAGGACATCGGTGACATCCTGCAGCAGATCATGACCATCACAGATGAGAGTCTAGACGAGGCCCAGGCCAGGTAATGACGGGGGGCATCAGAGTTTCGTGTCCCCCTCAAGCTTGCATGGTCTTCCACACTGTAATACACTGTAACACCCCCCATCCTCAGTGCTGCTGACACTTCTGTGCTCACTACACCTCACTTCTGCATGCAAAACAGCCACTAACATGAGCAAAACACAATCACATTTTTAATTGTATTTTTCTATTCTTATGTAAACAGTAGTGCAGTTTGTCAGCTGCTTTATGTGTGTCCTCCATAGCATCCCTCTCACAAATGCATACATTACCCTGCTGTCCTCTGTTCACAGTGTATAGGCTGACACAGGTGGGGGGGGGGGTGGTGGTCTTTGCTCCTCCGTCCACATTTCAAATGCAGATAGCCATTTGAGACTTTGACCGATGGGAGTGGGCTGATGGAGGTGTGAGGAGGTGGTGCGAACTTGCTTCTCGGTTGCATAATAGGATGATTTATTATCTCTCCACTTGAGCCTGACCTCCACCGCCCCGTGACTCAGACCCACTAACACATTTTTTTGGTGTATCATTATGGCTATAGCATTTATCAACCTGTGTACATTACAGTAAAATCTGACCTGTGTCGTGGCCAAAAGTTGAGCCCAGTTGTTGGCATGCTTGAAATCACACATATCATGCATAATAATTCATGTTATCAGTTCACTTGTTTGAACATTACTGACTATTGTACATGTGAATTTGCACGCATTTGCAATATTGTGTTGCACACTGATCCATATTAATTATGTGATAATAAAACACAAAACTCTAATCATAGTTTCTCTCTTCTACAAAGTAGGAATCAAACCCATTCTGTATTCATCCACTGCCTAAAACATTGAGTTTTACAGCGAGTTCACTCAAAACATGTGTGAGTGAGAGTCTTTTTAAAAGCGACACGAACCACAAAATCAGCTTTATTATCACACACACACACACAAACACACACATACACAAAGAATTTGACTCCAGTTTTAAGTGGCTCAGACAGAACAGCTTACAGGAAGATAAAAATAGACGCACAGCTAAAAACAAGGACAATAAAAAAAATAGATGGGTAAAAATAAACATTGCCTACAGACAAGCTGAACTGCTGGAAAACAGCAGATTTCTGATCAGATGTGGACATTGTTGTTCCCTGCTAAGTTTTGAGAGTCTTTCTGCAGGAGTGTGCATTCACTATCTCCTCTCGCCTCCCTAAACATGCAGCTGAATCAGACAGCTATGTGCTCGGGCCTGTTTTCTGCCAAAGGGGCCTCACCTGTACCCGCTCTGCTCTGTGTCTACACGAACTCTTGGTGTTGTGTGTTAGCGCTTGTCAGCAACAGTGTGAAGTCCCCCAAAGAACAGTTTGTCTTTCACGTTGTGTCACTCTCTGTCACTCTTGTGTCTCGTTTAAAGGAAACATGCTTTAAACTGCCACAGAATGAAGCCTACCCTCTTCAGTGTCCTGTGTGAGATCAAAGAAAAGACAGGTAAGTTGTCCATTTCCACTTAACGTACATTAGTTTCACCTCACCGTTTTAGGAGAATTATTAGGATGTGTGCTTAGCATGTTGCACTCTCACTCTTCTGAAGGCAATTTTTCTGAGGCTCGTCCTCTGCTGGCCGCCCCGGTGATGACAATGGCCGACGCTTTTGTCTGAGAAACGCACGGCAGCAACCCAATCGTCTAATCTGGGCGATTAACGTCAGGAATGTGTGCCAGCAGTTAGGGTGATGTAATGTGGAAGCAGCTCAGTTACATGAACAAGCTGAACAGCGGCGGTGTGGTTGTTACACAGATTTTATACCCAAAAATTATCCCGACTTAGTCTTCCTCATTCAGTCCCACCCCATTGAAGCAAAGTGGCGATTAAGACTTAACAAGTGCCAAAAATTTGTGTTTTCCCTAAAAAGCAATCATCTCTCTTTCGCGTTTCGGCGCAGCGGTCTTTCTCCAAACATCAGAGAGGAGTGTAACCGCAGCCCCTGGTATTATCTCAAGTCATTCACATAACCTGGAAATGTGTAACTCGAGGTTGGCAGCAGGAAGGATGCAGAGTTTCCAAGGCAACTAGTTGTCTCACCTACTCACTGTCATTCAGCTTTTTCACACTCTTAACAGCTTGAATTTCCAGAGTGGGTCACAAGCAAAAGAGAGAGAGGTGGCAAAGAAAATGGAGAGTGAGAAAAGAGAACATTTTAACAGATGGGAGTGCGATCTTTAAAAATGAGAGGAACAAGGTTGGGTTTTCTAGCTCAGTTGTTTGTCGTGCACATCGCAGCATTGACCCAGAGAGAGCCGACCTTTGCCTTTGATGCAAATGAACCTGAAGTTTTATGCTTCTCATTCAGCGCTCATTAACTGTTACTCCCCTCAGCTATAAATCCCATCTTCCTAATCGTGGAGAAGATTAAAGGACAAGGCTGATGTCTTTCTGTGTCCTTTTATTGCTGATAAATCCCATGAAAACTTTAAAAAACACCAGTGTGTTTGTCCCTCTCTGACTATTTTTTTGATTTCTCTACCCTGTCCTTTAGTTTACTGATATATCTTTAAAACAAATATATAATTTCATTTTCTCAAAAAAAGCTCAGTCATTGTCCTAAAACAGCCAAGTACTGTAAGCTTTCCAAAAGTTATTTGGTGGACACTGTTTTCAGTGGTGGATTAAGACACATTCGGTGCTCTAGTGATGATTTACAGCAGCATGTTGGATTGAGTCGTAAAAAAATCCTGGCACTGAAGCAGCCACACCATGGCAAAGAGGAGTAAGCTGTATCAGGTTTTAGGATTGTTGGTTTTGCTCTTGAACCTTATCCTTTAAACACGATTGAGCGTGACGTTATTGCATTAACTTCTAATAAAGTGAACAAGTAAAGAAATAAAGTCAAGGAATGGCTCGCCCCATCATCACCACTTTTAATCACAGTGAAATGCCAGAACTCTGACACATGCAGATACACATAACTATATTTATCTGTTCTAAATATAGTTAGGACCCAGGCTTGTGTCAAAATTGATGACCTATATTTAATCTGGCTTTAATAGTCAAAACTGAACCCTTCGTCAGTGTCTTGATTTCTGTACATGAAAAAAGTGTTGGTGGACAGTTGCTGCTTCGCCCTACTTCCCATTAGCACAACACACTGATTTGATCGATTGCATTACACTCAATAATCGATGGAAATTCTTAGAGGCTTAGCCGGGCTTTCAGGCAGCGTCTACATCGAGGGTGTTGCGAAAGTTTAGGACACACGTCGCTCCTCTCTCCCTTTGTCTCGACAGAGCTCGTCCTGCCTCCTGCTTTCTCGTCAGAGCCGTTAAAAATAACTTGAACAACGGCGACAATCCAAAGCCCTTCTGTTTTCTGAGCGTACATCCCCTCCTTGGGGTTTATCTGCCCACTTCCCTGTCATCCCACATCTGCAGCTCTTTTCCCTCCCACCCGACTCCTCCGTCGCGGTATTCCCGATACAACTCTGCTTCTTTATACATATTTTATTTATTTATTTTTTTGGAGAATACAACGGAGCACAAAATAGGACAAGAGACGACGCAAGAAGTACAAAATCAGAACCAATAACAAGAGAGGCAAAAGGGACACGTAGCTGCAGACGTGGGAGGTGCAGACAGGACAAGGAATGAAAAAGGAAAGAAAAGAAGGAACAGGGAAAGAGAAAGCCAGCGAGGGCGGGACAGATTGATGGATGTGTTGGAGGGAGAGGCAGTAATGTTTGTGTTTCAGGGATTGGCAGACAGTTGATAATCTCCAGACGCCCGAGTCCTGTCAGCCTTCACTACAATCAGATTCCCAGTGGGAGGGGGACAGTTTGCCACCCACGGCTGCGACAGGGCTCCCAATCTGGATTTACTCCGTCAGAGCGTTCTGCTCCACAAGACGTCATGGACCGCGGCTCAGCTCTTCATGATGTGCACTATATCTGTGTGTGTGTGTGTGCCACTGTGTGTGTGTGTTGGTGTTTCTTCACACAGCAGAGTCACTGGGCAATGTGGGAGGCTGGCCCACATTCTGGACTAATTATGGATTAATTACCAGTAATGGGACCTGCCCTCCTTCTAATACAGCTATCTTTCCCCCACCATCCTCTCTTTCCCGCTTTTACTCTCTTTTACGCTCAGTTGCCAGTTTATTATGTAGACCCAGCTGAGTCAGATGCAGTCTAATACAGTCGTCCTTCATTTACTCCTACCGGCCGATGTATGCTTTTTGTTGAAATCTCTTTGGAGAGGTGTTGATTCAACTAAACGGCCATTCATACCCTAATCTGGATAATGTACAGTGTCTGTACATGTACATGTATGTTTTACTGTCACAGTAAATTAAATTCCCCCTCTGACCTTTGTTGTTTCTCACATGTATCAAGCTCTTTCCATTTTTTCCTCTAATTTTCCACTTCCACACAAAAATAGCTGAATTCTGTAACTGTTAGGATGGAACAACTTATCGGAGAAGTGATGGGAAAGAGAGAAATGTAAATTAGGGAATAATGACAGGGTAGGGAAAGAGGGTTGTTGGGATGTTGGAAAGTATGGATGTCTAAAAGAAGGAAGAAAGGGAATGTAATTATCCCTCTTTGTCCACACTGCTGAGAAACAGGTGGGTCTTCTGTATAGTCTGTGATCTTTTTGTGTGTGTGTTTGTGTGTGTCTATGTGTGTGTGTCTGTGTGCTGTGTGCTAGGCTACACAAGCCAAACTATTTTGTAGTCTGGTTAATCTGGCACGTCCGTGTGTTACGTGCAGCATATTCATTCTCCACACATAACTGCACAGCAAGTCCACTGTGCTGGCTCATCCAGAGCAGTGCTGCATGCTGTACTGTGAGTCACTTTACGTTCTGATAGATTGCCAAAATTAGAGGTGATCACTGAGTGTTTACAGCTGTGTGAGTGTGTGTCAGTCTGGATGCTGTCAGCCAGATGCGGAGGCTGTCACTGGCCTCGTTGCAGGATTATGGATGTGAGACGATCTCTGGAACTACCTTGTAATTGCCACCTAATTTGCATAACTGTGCAAATTAACGACCTCTCAAATGAGCTTTCATTTTTCACTGGGTCTTTAGTCGCTCCTTAAGAGCTGCCGTTAATTAACAGCTGTGTGTGTCTGTGTGTGAGTGCATGCAAGTATACTTGTGTATGTGTGTCAGTTTTTCTTGCGGATGCCAAGGAAAGCTGGCATCACTGCCATAGAAACATTTTTGTCTTGTTGCGCTGTCTCTGTGTCTCTCTCTGCCTCTGCTTCTTTCTTTTTCTCTTTCACTGCAGTTGCCCCAGTGTACAAACAACGCTTGAGACTTCACTGCCTCCAACAAACAGAGCTATAACTGACAGTTCTTAGGTCATCCAGTATTTATAGTCTCTGAAGTCTCTGACGTCCTGCTGGCCTGTCTGCACAGACTGTATGTAGAGTTGTTCTAATGCTTGGCTGTGGAGAGAAAAAGTCATTTTTTATGTTATTCTGTCATTACCAACTTATGGTGATTATCTGGCTGTTGCTATGTGTTGTGTAGGGGACAAGACCACACATATTCTCATACAGACATATGAGAATAAAAACTGGGACTTGTTTCTTGAGTGCCTAGCAAACAGTAATTGTTGATATTTTTATGGAAATTGAGATTTATACCTTGTGTTTGAGAACATTCAACTGAGGGATATTTAGTAAAAAAATGGTAGCAAGGAACAAAATGAAAGAATCTGAATGTTGTGAGTATTGTATTGTGAGATGGTGCTCTCTGCTGGCTGCTCACAGGGACCCTAGCTGTGTTCAAAAACACACCAAGCCAAGTGGTTGAGTTCATATACACTTTGTTGCTGCATAGGAAGTGCGTTAGTTAATTGTTGCAAATTGTGCTGTGCACTGTGTAAGTGCTTTAGGGAGGAAATATTTAATGCACAACAGACTGAAAAATAATAATAATAAAATAAACTTTCATGTAAAACTGCAAAGGAATGACATAGTATGTAAAATATCTGTAGATGAATTAAAATGACACATTTGTCACTGACAATGACACATTTGTGACTGACGGAATTACATTACAGCTTCAGAGGCGTGTGCCTAAGGTCTACTGACGTTATGTGGTTGTTGTAACTTACACACATGCATCCTGTTTTTCTAGTTCTGCATTGCTGAAATTCTGAAATTATTGTGTTACATAAGCAGGATGTGCAAAGTTATTATTCTGCTTCCTATTTTCCTCACCCTGCTCACTCGTCTCAGTTCTTGAGTTCATTCTGTTCCCGGTGCCACTGGTTAAAAGATGCCCCACACTTTGAACATGTAAAGCTTTGAACTCTGAATGGTGTTCAACACCTCCTGGCAGTATATCGAAAATGCTCCAAAACCCCTGAAAGCAGTAAGAATAAAGGAGAGGAGAGCAGTGGGGTGTTATGTTCAATAAAAATGTAAGTGGGAGATCTGGCTGAACAGGCCCTTAACTTCTCTGTATTACATCAAACTGTGACTGTTTCTATCCATCTCCACAGCTCTGGGTATCCGAGGCGTCCAGGAGGAGGACAGTCCGGACCCTCAGATCATGCGACTGGACAACATGCTGTTAGCAGAAGGGGTCACAGGGCCGGAGAGGGGCGGGGCCTCTGCGGCAGCGGCAGCGGCAGCCGTGGCAGCCGGTGGGTCGCCCAACGATGGGAGCATAGAACACTCCGAGTACCGAGACAAGCTCGCTCAGATCCGAAAGATGTACCACGCTGAGCTGGAGAAATACGAACAGGTGTGATGTCTGAGTACTTTACAATACTTATTGTATTGGGTTTGGGCTTAAATGAATTTGAAGAAAATGATTGAGTTTGTTTGACTGTTTTCAACCCCTCCTTCACCCTCATACCTGATGCACTCACCCCCCTTACCAAACAGGCATGCAATGAATTCACCGACCACGTGATGAACCTGCTGAGAGAGCAGTCACGTACGCGGCCCATCTCACCCAAAGAGATCGAGCGGATGGTGAGAATCATCCACCGCAAGTTCAGCACCATCCAGGTGCAGCTCAAGCAGAGCACATGTGAAGCAGTGATGATCCTACGCTCCAGGTTCCTGGACGCCAGGTCAGATTGTTTTCCTGCCCCCTCTGAACCTTCTGAATGTCTTGCAGTGTGAGACAGTGCGCTTACAGCATTGTGATGAACAGTTTTTGATGATTTCTGTCAAGGCGGAAACGGAGAAACTTCAGCAAGCAGGCGGCAGAGATTTTGAATGAGTACTTTTACTCCCATCTGGCAAACCCGTACCCCAGTGAGGAGGCCAAGGAGGAGCTGGCCAAGAGGTGTTCCATCACTGTCTCTCAGGTCAGGGCATCAAAGACACACTGGGGGGGGGGGGGGGGTTATGAACATAAGGGAACCCATGAAACACACATGTACTTGGATATGGTTTAGTGCACTGAGGCCAGCTGAATTTCCTGGCTTACCTTTCACCTTCCTTTTAACTCAGGTGGCCAACTGGTTCGGAAACAAGAGGATTCGGTACAAGAAGAACGTCGCAAAGCTCCAGGAGGAAGCAAACATGTATGCCATGAAGACAGCAGCCAGTGCATCTTCACAGGCGAGCCAAGCCAACTCCCCAGCCACGCCAAACTCAGGTACACACACACACACAGTAAATACACATGCATGAAGTCTAAGGTATATTAATCTCCTCTGTTGATGTATGAAACCAAATCAAAGGACTCTTCTATCACAGATGGCCCAGAAATCTCCTTCTGTACTCCCTCCAGACCTCCAGTCACTGGAGACTTCATGTGACCCCATGAGCCAAATATCACTGCTGCCAGAGGCAATCAGACATGACTTAGAAGGAATTAGAAAGTCTCCAGTCAGCTTCAGGACTGTGGGAGGAAATTGGAGTACCCGGAGAAAAGTTGAATTCATATGAAATAAAATCTGGAGTTGATTACTCCCTCTACAGCCCTATATGGTCAGGTATGACCAGTAGCTAATGGTACCAAACTCTCCAAAAATGTTGCTGTGTACACATTTCCAGTTTGTGAAGCTCAAAGTAGCTCAGCTCGCGACACTCGCCGTCACATCATTCATTCAAACTACTGGCTGCAGCTTGTTTATTTTCTGGCTCAGCGGCCGACTCGCTCTCAAAGGCACGTTCAGTGTTTTAACGGAGCGCAGGCGGTGTTTTTAACAGATGTCATTCCAGAAGCAAACATCTGGTTTCATAGCTGATACGAAGACTGTACTAATGCAAAAAGCCTGGATGAACCCCACGTGTCTGGAAATCCTTAGTGTGAGGAATAGATTACCACACCATTGATGATTATTGCTAATGTTTTACTCTGTAACTTCTTATGGATAACCACATCGGCTACTTATGTTGTTGGTGCTGGAGCCAGAATTGGCCTGGTTCTGGTGACCTTTAATAACTTGCAGTTTTAAAATTGATTTAAAGATTTAAAATGTGTGTAAAATCCTTGTCGTGTTGCCTGGATGCCAACAGGAGGATACCCAGCCCCGTGTTACACTCCTGACGGGAGGTAATGAGGACCTGCGTGGAAGAACTCTCTCTCCCTCGTCGCGGTCTCCATGTGAGTAGCTATGGTTACACACTGTTGCTATAGTTACACATTCTTCAACTGAGTATTGACGGTGACGGCCTTTCCCCGTGTTCGCCGGTGGTGTGGTGTGACACATTTTGTAGACCTTTTCCATACACTGCTCTACGTCTCCAGCTGAACCTGAATACGAGACTGTTGTTGAGAAAGGAAATGTTTACACTGAAATGAAATTCTGCCAAAAGGGAAAAGTGTGCGATTTCAGTTATTGTTGTGGAAAAGTAGCCAAAAATAGACAATTACATTTACCAGACCTAGGATGTCCATCTATTTCTTTCTTTTTTTTACCAAAAGTGTTAGTATGTGATGGCAGGTAACTGTACTGTTGAATTCCAGTAATAACTAGATTATCTAAGCAAGCATAAATACTGTCAGTAACAAAATAACTTCTAATCACTAATCAGTGAGTCTGAGGGTATATCATCTTCTCGACATCCTGTCCCACTCTGAAATGTCTGTTTCTGTAGGTTGATGATGGCTGGCAGCACAGTGGTGATCCCTCTTCCCATTCTCCCCCCACCCGGAGCATCAGGCAGCAAGCACTCCGTCACCTCCAGCTGATGCTCCACCTTCCCTCCCCACTTCCCATCCTGCTCCTCAGACTAATACAACCCAGACTGTAGGCTGACCTCCAGCCCAGCCGCAAACAGACTCTTCGGCTTTTTCTGCAATTTTTTCCCCTCTTTCTTTGTGATGCTGATCCTTTTTTTTAGACCCCCACTCAACAAATATGTTGACATCTCCATGTGTTTGTTTCTTTTTACGATCACACACCACAATTTTTCTTTTTTAAAAATATTAATAATTGATAAAAATAACCGTTTATGGACTTCTTCACCCACGAAGGTGTGGGGTCATGACCCAGAGGTGGATACATGGTTTTGTTTTAGAGAAGTAAAGTAAGAAAAAAAAAAGGACATAAAAGGACAAAAAGAAAGCATGCAGTGATTTTTAGATGTTGAACTATGATTTTATTATTTCTTTTTTAAGAAAAAGGTTTTATAATCTAAAAGGCAGAAATGACCAAAAATGAATAAACACAGTGTCATTTATTAAATGTTTGCATCCTGTGGTGTTGCTTCGAACAAGAACTGGGTTTGAGTTGGTTTCTGTTTATGTGATTGTAAATACACTATTGCTTTAACAGGTAACTATGTTTCTTAAAATGCTTTTAAAACAACCAAACCAAAGAGGTTTTAACCCAGAAGATCAGGTTCAATGTTGTACCCATGTACATAACTTAATAGTTGTGTTCAATTTCAGCTCACACAGTGAGGACAGGACCGTGTGTTTTTACTCATCTGTGCCCTCTAGTGTTCAGCAGTGCCACTGCACCATTTGGCTTGAGGATATTTAAAGTGTTTTTCCTGCCAAACCAGGCTTACAGAGGATTTTTCCCTACACAGACTCTTGTTTCTGCTGCCTTTCTTTGTTTTCACACCGTTATTTTTCTTGTCGATCTTCAGTGGTGAATGTCAGCAAATCCTGATTCCTGATAAACAGAGAACAGTCTTTGTTTAACAGTCTTGGTCATTAATCAGCAGGAGGAGCTGGAGTGGACAATTGTATCTGATAATGTAGTGATTGCCACACAATGTAATAGCTTGTTAGTTTGATAAAATGCCCCTCAATTGGCCAAAAATGCAAAAAAAAGAAAAAAAACATTATTGCAGATGGGATTAATAATTGTGATTATGACCGCAATGAACATAGGATGATAGTGTATTAATAATAACATAATATCCTGAGTGTGAGAAGGCTGTATCATTAGTTAAGCTACACTCCTTAAAAAAGTCATAATAACTGCTTTATGTAAACCTGTAATGTTTCATTATCCATAAATGTGTTGTATTAACAAATTTCATTACTGGCCCTACCTGTTAAGATGAACTTTTTATTGCATTTTGTTATTCTGCAAACATTAAAGTCAGTTGTTATATATCCTGTTAAATGTCCTTGTCCTTCCCTGCAATGAATGTGAGGACTGAGGACTCTTTAGTTCACACAGAAGGTACAGAATAGCCAGCATGTCGAAGCAGACTAGCGTAAGATGAGCAGTTGTAGTGATCATGCCCTCTTCAGTCATTTCTGATTGGAGACTCATGACTATTACAAATTCAGTAACAAGAACAGGAAAACATCAAGGACAGTTGTACTTCGAGAGGCCTTTGAAATCTGTTTCATCACCGTCTGCTCACCGGTCAATACAATGCACACACGTGTGTCTGAGTGGAATGAGATCATTCTGAGGACTAAAGTAATGAACTCAACGTCCCCATGTGATGTAGTGATATAGGTCCTACAAGCTGTGTCCATGTAACATCAGTGTTTTTTTATTGGTCAGCATTAGTTAACTGCATTTCAATAGAAATATCGCTGGTTATCATTAAGGCTCACCAAACCTGTTTGGATTTTGAAATCAAACAATTATACGCAAAAAAGAAAATAAATAACAAGATTCCAGTGAAATGTCTCATACGTCACAAGTATAATGTTTGAATAGGGGAGGGGTGAATGGTAAGTTGGGGGTTAAAGGTTGAAAAAGAGACACAGTGAGAGATAGATTGTACCCAGGGGAGAAAGTGGGACTGTTCTCTGCTCATCATGGATCTCACACCTGGAGTTCTGATCCTGTGTTCTCTTTTATGTTCAGGTAATTAATCTGATTTACTCTGAAGAGAGACACCTCTGATTTAACACATATCTAATGGATATATATGTGTGTCTGACCTACTTGGGATAATCCACAGACCTCACTGTCAACGGTTTTTATTGGAGCTACTTTCTAACCAAGGCATAGTTGTTTATTTGTTGGACTGTATCTGTTGGTCTGTGGCTTATCCAGAGTCATGGGTACATTTCTGGGAAGACACATTGAGGTTAATTTACTTTTCAATGCAATTTTTTGCTGGGGGATAGAAATCTTTAAATCTGAGCAAATCAAACCAAAACCATCTATAATTTTATATAATTTAGTTAAACCAAGTTTTTAGCAAAGTGAAAATATTTGTATAACTGACACAATGACTTTGACATTTCTTTGAGAGAATTTAATAACATTGTTGTGCAGTTTTTTTTGTTTTTTTTTTTCATTTTTGCTTTGTCATCAAAAGCAAAAAGCTTCTGTCTAATCGGTGTATTTGCTCAGGTTGTTTGCTTTGGGGCTAGTGTTCGTTTACACTGTATTTTACCCAGTCCTGTCTAAAGGTTCACAGACTTGCACTGTACATGTGTGTGCTCTGTGTCTGTGTGTGTGGTGTTACCAGGTCTCTCTGTGTCTTTGCAGTGGCCGGTCAGGTTCCTGTGGTCTCGGTGTTGCCCCGGACTGCCACGGTGCGCCAGGGGGAGTCTGTCAGCTTTAGGTGCCAAGTGAGGAGCGGTGCACAGCCTGTCCAACTGGAGTGGAAGAGAGCCAATAACCAAGCTTTCCAAGGTCAGGAGTCATAAGATAGGAGGAGTCATAAGTGTTGTTTATACAATAGGACCATCAGTGTCGTTCCACTGAATTCTGCTTAATTCTTCCAGACAATGTTAAGTTTGGTCCCAGTGGCTCTGTGCTGACGGTCGCCAACGCCAGACCTGGAAACCAGGGCCAGTACCGCTGTGTAGGAAGCAACTCTGCAGGCCAAGGCACTGCCACCGCTGTGCTCAACGTCAAATGTGAGCTTCACAATTCACTTGAAAACTTGAAAACAATATTTTATCTGGGCTTGCTTTTATTAAAAACAATATAATCAGGCCACTATTTTTTTTTTCGTCAGTTATACTCAATGTTTTTATGATAGAAATGTATCAGTGTCACAAGGGGAAAACAATGTGAGAAGCCTTGCTTGTAGTGATGAACCAAATGGTGAAATCCTTCACTCGCACCCTCTTTATAGCACTGTTTTCAGTGAAAAAACCCACTGTACACTACCTGTTCAGTGCCAAGTGGCAGAGTTAGCGACCAGCTGGTGAACATATTTGGTTGAGAGAGACCAAAATAGAGCGCTCTCTGTTAGCTCTGCCTTTCATCGGAGCTCAGAAACTGCTGCATATGTTCGTGAGCAACTGTTTGCTAACAACTCAAAATATGTCAGTTTTGTGTTCTGTGTACCCACCGGTAGCCAATAAAATCAAGTAATTGGATGTTTAATGTGTCCTCTCTTTCAGTTGCTCCTAAAGTGCAGCTGACACCACCAGGGCCCCTGCGGGTCAGGATGGGTGACCCTGTGTCTGTGGAGTGTCGCGCCACAGGCAGGCCACGCCCCACGCTTACCTGGAAACGCCAAGGCTCCACCCTGCAGCTGGTTACCATGGAGACAAACGACGCTAATACCATACAGGTGAAATATTAGCTTGAGCAGCGTGTTTAATTCAACAAACAAACATAAGGACATGGACATAACATCTGGCATCTCTTTCCTCAGTGGCCTGCAGTGCATCCTGAGGACTCAGGAGTTTATATTTGCCAGGGTGAAAACAATGAGGGGGTGACAGAGGTCAAAGTTGAGATCATTGTTGAAGGTGGGATGGGAGCACCAGTGGCCTCAGTGAGCGCCACAGAAATGATGGTGGTGGAGGGCCAGACAGTGTCAATTGAGTGTCAATCCAGCGGTAAGATGAGTGTGTGCTTGTGTGTGTACAGACCTCTCACTTCTGCTCTCACTTCTCAGTTCTTACCTGGTGCCCTCTTCCTTTTCTCTCTTCCAGGTTCCCCGGCTCCTGTCATCACCTGGTCCAAGCTACGAGCGCCGCTGCCATGGAAACACACAGTGGTTGGTGGAGTTCTGACACTGACCAGCGTGGGGCGCCAAGATTCAGGACAGTACATCTGCAATGCAACCAACATACACGGATACAGCGAGGCGTACACGCAGATGGAGGTGGAGAGTGAGTCGACAACGCACATAATGAACACAGACAGTCCACACGCAGATTCTGCCTCACTGCTCATGATGACGCCTTCCCTTTCATGCAGGTCCTCCATATGCCACCTGCCTGCCTGAGCAGGTGAGGCTCCAGCCCGGAGACGCCCTGCGCGTGCAGTGCCTCGCCCACGGCTCTCACCCCATCCGGTTTGAGTGGAGCCGGGTTGGCAGGGCGAGCATGCCTGCAGGAGCAGAGGTCACCAAGGATGGAAAGCTGCTCATGGCCCATGTTAGACTGGGTGATAGCGGAACGTACAAATGCGTGGCCACCAACCACATCAGCTCCAGTGAGGCTCTGGTCAAAGTCATTATAAAAGGTGAGCAGGTGTTTGGGTTGAGGTAATTCAAAGCCCATCAAAATAACCAATCTGACTTTCTCCTTCTTCTCTTTCTTTTACTCTCTAACCTTGTTTATGTCCCTTATTTGCTTATTTTACAGCTTAATCCACTGTGGTCACCCTGTGTCTGATTGCAAAATGCAACCCTTACAACTTCTCCAAGCCTGGACTATAGCCATCAAGACTCAAATAGTTAAAACTAGAAAACAGGGAAAATGATATTTAATAGATTCATATATTTTGATTATTGAAGTGAAAGATTTCAATGCTGTTTAAACTTTTGGTTTTATTTGCATATGGGGTTAATTTTGTACTTTTATAGAAAACCAAACTGCTGCCATTGTTGTTCTTATCTGCCTTTGAAAAGCTTTTCTCTGGAACTACTTGTGGACCGACATCCTACACTGTCTGTGTGGGAGTTTCTTGAGCTGGAATGTCTCTGCACTCTGCCTTCCTCCCCTCACGTCATCTGCTAACCCTACACTGCTGAGCTTTTGGAATTGAAAGGAGGGCTACAAAACAAACATGAAGCTGATCTGAAATTAAAGACTTCATTATGCCGTCAAATATAAAAACAATAAAGACCAAATTTAAACAAAAAGTTTAATTAATTTCAAAGAAAAATTATGTTTTCTTGAAAATGTTTTAGCACATTGTTGTCAAAGTCTACCCAAATTAGAGACTGTTTGAAAATTGTTAGGAGGGAAGGGGGTAAGAAAAGTGGCATGCAAAAAGTGCACGGTAAGGGTCTTTTATTTTACTCCAGATTCATATTTTATTTCATCCTTCTCTTGTCGTATAGTTAGTAGTTACACAAATAATTACATAAAAATAATTGTACCAAAAACATCTGTCCGAAATGATTCATCATCTGTTTAATTCACTTATTGTACTTCCTTGTCAAATCCTGGTGCCTACATTCCCCACAATGCAACTTGACTGCCGACAGTTTGGCGGGAGATTCGGGTGTGTTGTGATAGTAGTGGCTAATGTCTTACTGAATCCACACCCCAAAGCTTTTTTTCAATTTAAGCCTTTCACTCTTCAGCCCCAACTGATGGTGACTCAAGTGACATCACCCAAGGTGGTATATGCAGTCGTACTCCTCAAGACCAGTCTACAGATGTCAACAATGTCGGAAACACAGAAAACACTTTTCATATTGATATATTGGTGATGATATTTTTAGTTATTAGTGATTGAACGCATCCTTCCAAACAGCATGTCATTTTGAATTTTCACATTATTGGCTATTCTTCTTTGACACTATTAAGGTGTGAAGTAATTTTTATACAATCCCTTAATGTTTACAAATTTGTTGTCATTTTGCCACATGAATTCCTTTACATCTGAAAGATTGTTAGACTGGTCTCAAATCTGAGCATTACTTCACAAGCCATTTCTCTTACCACATGGTGGCAATATGTAGCTTTAAAGCATACACATACACACTCACACACACATTGCCTTCAGGCCAAAGAAGAGCAATATGAGCCTTCACACCCTCAACAACTGGAAGGACAGATGCTTTGAACAGTCAAGCTATTGTTTTCCAAATAACTACATGTCATCATAAGTTTTAAAAAGAAGCTAAACCTCTTGGCTGATCATTGCAGCCCTCTGTGCAAATGGACTATAAACTCTTCCTGAACAAACAAAGTTTAGTTTGATCAGATAAACACGTTGCAAAATTGCACACGGATGGCTGTGCTGCTGAAGCAGAAGGTTGAGAAGAAAGCTACCATTTCCAAAGCCGCTGCCAGCAAGGAGCCTGTATCTGCAGCCTCGGACTGCGGCCTCCCTCGTAAAAACGCCCTAACCTCAGCAGAGATACAGACTTTGCCCTTTCAACTATTCCCCCCTCGGTCTTTACGATCATCTTCAAAGCTGGAGAGGAAACATCTGCCCTCTGTCACCTCACTCCACCCCCTCACTTCACAGACAGACTGAGGGGGGTGGGGACGATGATGGAAGACAAAATAAATGCACTGCATATCAGAGGACAGAAATCTGCATAAATTTAGAGGGATAAAGAGCCATTTAGCTGGAACAGAGGGGAAAAATGTATCAGTAACAGAGAGGAAACTCATTCATTAATTCTGATCCCTCACTCTCTTTGTGTATGCCTTTGTTTACATGTGAACTAGACATGGACATATGGTCCCTAATGGAGTCTGATATAAACAGCGAGGTTCATAGAGCCCAGATGACACCCCAGAAAAAAAGATGTACGCACAGACTCGCACAGACAGTTTGTCACAATTTAAGAGGCACCACATTCGTTTATATTACAGTAGGAACACACAACAGTGTTACATTTACTTTGGACCACAAGTTGCTTATGTTAGCCTTAAGAGGTGAGGAAAGAGAAAAACAAGCTATCAGTCTTGTGGCAGTATCAACACACAAGGAGAGTAAAGAAAAGTTCCTTTCTGCCATATATTCTAGTAATAATTAAAAACTGTCCCTGTTTTTGGATAAAGACCAGCGTGATGTCTCTGCAGTAATAACATGAGAAAACCAGATCATTCAGGAAGGAACCAATGAGGTGAGAGCTTCCTCAGGAAGAAGGGCGCCTGTCAAGTCTGTTGCCATGGTTTCCACCTGGCGAACTTGGATAAGCTGTGGCGGGGCAGTGGTTTGTTTCTTGAGGACATAGGAAGGCAAGCTGATGGGGTGATAGGGAGTGGAGTTCCTGTATTGTGTTGGCCACAGAGCCAAGCTGACTGCCAGAATGTGTAATATCACACGCTCCCTTCAATTGGATCTCACATTGTGTCAGTGAAATGTTTCCAAATGGTGCAACAGGAAGCCACAACAATTTGCCCCAGTTAGTTGATCGTACCAAATCGTTTCACATAAATCAACCCAATACTGTCATGCACAGAATGAGGAAGAGTTTGACCTCTGTGTGCTCTGGGCAGAAGAGGAAGAAAATACAGGCAGCATAGCATTTATTTAAATGATTATTTTTCTTTTGTCTCTGATCTGGATTAATTCTATATGAAGGTGCTAAGCTGTCCAGCCTTGGCATATGACACAGCTTACTATTGGATCTTTCAATAGTTTTGAATTACTAGCCTTTAAAATTGAGTGTATAATTCCAGTGTGTTGCATTGTCATCTACTGTCCTCCAAAATGTTGTACTTATTTTCTGAATGAGTTTCCTCTCTGCCTTTATCTGTTGTGCTCAAATTTGATAAGATCATTATTGTAGGTGACTTTAACTTTCATATAGAAGATCCCTCAAATTCCTTAGCTTCAGAGTTTTCAAAGACAGCTAAATCTTTTAACTTAGTGCAACATGTTTCTGGCCCCACGCATAAGCGGAAGCATACCCTTGACCTAGTTTTTAGTTTCAACCTCACTCTGAACTCCCTGCTTATGTATGACCTTATTTCTGACACAGTTTTTCAATCAGTGGTGGCAGTCTCGCATCTTTAATGAGAACTCGGCAGCTAGATTTTCAGCTCTTTTCTCTGACATGTCCAGATTGGTTCCCACATTTTCCAACATAAAAGTCACAAATGACATTTTTATGCGTGCTGATAAAGGTGAACACTCCAGCCTAGTCCTACTGGATTTATCTGCTGTCTTTGACACCATTAAACATGATATTCTCATCGACAGACTACAAAACTGGAATCACTGGCAATGCTCTCAAATGGTTTTCCTCTTACTTGTCCAATAGGCACTTCACTGTTCACATTAATAACTATATGTCCTGTTCATACCATTGTTACGCCGATGACACTCAGCTGTACCTCTCTGTTAAACCCAATAACCTCAACATCCTAAAGGCTTTGCAGAACTGCCTAATGTCTGTCTCAACTTGGATGTCTCAAAATTTCCTCCCTCTCAATACTGAAAACCCAGATAGAAGAAGAAGTCAGTCAATATATTGGCCCTAGCTAACCATATCAAGCCTGCCTCTAAAGATCTCGGCATCCTATTTGACCAACACCTGACTTTTGATTCTCACATCACTAGACTCACTCAGTCCTGCTTCTTTCAGCTAAGAAACATTGGAAAACTTAAATCCATACTATCAATGAAATACATAGAACTTTTAGTGAACACCTAGAGTACCGTAATTCCCTCTTCACGTGAATCTCTCAGTCTTCTATTACCTGTCTTCAACTAGTACAAAATGCAAAATGCAAAGTTGGTCTTTGTCTACAGGAGGTGTCAATAAGTGAATGTTTTTGAACACTTTTCACCATTGCAGCTTTTTTAGGTGATCACATGCCACTGTTGTGTTTATAGCTTTTTTTTTGCTCATTTCAAGTGGGAAAAAAAAATCAGTTTCTGCTCATGTCCATTAGCACTCACCTTTGACAAAAAGGTCTTGATTAAACAATGCTTTATTTTAAAATATATTTTAAAATGTTGAGAATCAAATCCCTAAGAGACATTTTTGTTTAACTGTTGAATTCTGTATCTTCTATTTTGTAAACCTGAAGGTGGAATAATACAGAACGCTGTTATGATGGCTCAAATAAACATGTGTTTGTATTAGAGCTTGAGCATGCATAGAGTGCACTGACACTGAGCAACATCTGCACTTTCTGTTCTCAGCTGTGCACATTTTCACACCCTTTTCATGGCTAGAAGCAGCTCTTGCAAGTTGTGTCGCAATAGTTCAAACAGTAAAACAAGTGGCAAAGTGGGCTGTGAGAATATTTAGCATTGGGTTTGTGGAAGGATATTCAACAAATTGAAGAATAAATCAGTAACTCTATAATGCAGTCATCTGCAAATAATGTTAGCTGCTATACACTGTATGGACATTTTAATCCTACAATAAATCTAAACATTCATCATTATCACTTACCAGTTATGGAATAAAATAATCGCTTTTACTATCCTGGCACAAATGTTCAGAATAAGGTCTTCTGAGACTGAAGAGTGGGGTCACTTCCTCTGCCAGAGCCACACCACAGAATAACTCCAGCAGATACCATACAATAACACAGAAAACACATGTCTGTCTGAGTTTGATGTGTTTTGTAAATTAATTTAGATTCTCTCAAGAGAACTTTGCTCCGATTATACTTGTCTAACAGAGTTAACGGCGGGGTGGCCGTGGGTGGGGATAACACATAATAACAGCCCTGTTGATAGTAGCATCCAGCAGTGGTTGACATTAAAACACGGCCAGCTCCATCTGGCTGCAAAGCCGCTGCTGCTACTGCTGCTCGTTGCTGGGCACCATAAACACAAAACACAGTCGGTACATCCTGTGATCCTCATTTGAAACCCAAATCACATAATAGGCCATCACACATAGTGCACACTCACTTTCACTACCCTGCGCTTTCTCCAGCTCTGCAGAAATGTGTTACTTCTAAGTCTTTTGAAGCCACGGCAGATTGAAGGCAAGCAATCTTACATAATCTCAATTGCAACCGTGTCTATGTGTATGCCTGTATACCTTGCCTCCTGAAAGTATGTGACTCGTGTGTGTGGCGTCAGAAGGAAACCACACCAACAGCACCTCTGGTTAAAAATACGCAGTATAAAAGCAGAAGAGAGAAGGAGGCGCTCAGAATTATGCTGAAGATAGAGAGTTTTGTACAACATGTACAGTACATCACGTTTTACTCACCAACACCAACCAGAGGTGATGACAAAAGAAAAAAGTGAGAAAAAACAGAGAGAGAGGATATGAGAGTGGGACGAAAAGAGGATGTAGCAACTGAGTGAGGGGCAGCAGAAAAAATTGATCTCTTTAAATGTCAAAATGTATTTTCAACTGTCCTCCTGGAGGGGTGGAAAATAAAAAAACATGAAATAACATTTCACCAGAGCTGGCGAAAAAGCAGCAAAAGCTCTTTTCCAAAGCTTGTGTTTGTGTGTCTCTGTGCCCAACTGAGTTTCAGGATGTAAACAGCAACTGCAACTGTGTGATTATGATCCATTCACCCTCCAACATTTCCATATGGAAAGATCCTGTTTGCGAGTGCCAGTGCAGTTCTGGGCACTGACATTTGGTCATCTGTCAGTATTACAAAGTTTGATTCCACATTTATTATGTGATACAGAAACTTTCAGAAAAATTTCTGTGATACAACAAGAGGCACTTTCAAATACTGTGTGACTTCTGCTTTTATTCCGAGGAGCAAAAAAAAAGAATAGTAATAGAAGTAACGCTCAATTTGTGAGACTGCGCTGAAGTCGCCGATTTAATATTTCAATTGACTAGTGACCCCTTTGGAATCCATTCAGACTCTCCCACGACCCATAGCAGGACTGCGACCTTACCTTTGACAAACAAATGATTTAAAATACTTTTCTCTGTCTCTGTAAAAAACAAACAGCCACATATAAAAACCCTAAAAGCTCTGCTGATGCAGCTTCCTATAAATACATTTTCAATGACTTAATCTACCTCAGCTTTATTTCATTCTTTCTCGTGTGAATGAAGTCACAACAAAGCTGCACGGTACTGTTAAGGATGAACAATCACCTCAAACAAAAATAACACGTCCTCACACTCTCACACATGCACCAGCTTCAGACCCCTACACTGAGTGGTTTTCTGCCTCATGGACTGTTTTACAATCCTTGCACATCAGCAATGCTGAGGTAAGACATTCTGCAAAACTTTCCAGCCGTGTTCCTGATATGTGTGCTTATAGTTTAGTGGCTACGCCTCCTAAACATTACTATCAGTTCAGTCAGGGCTGATTTGTTTTGCTGCGTTCAAGCGATGCTCCACTTCTAAAACAAGAAACATGCTGAAATGGAGCTAACAACAAGGCTGCTTTGTTCATCCAGCACCGTTGATGTCCTGCAGATCCTCATGTTGCTGCATCTGTGTATAATTAGTGACAATTGGTGATCTACAAGGAGATAAAGTGTGAATAAATAAAGAGGCCTTTATGTATGTGTTAGGATTATAAAGTGTCGCCATTGTCTTCATTTTCTCTGTTCTTGAAATGACATCAAAGTTGGAGTAAAAAAAAGGGAAATGTGGAGTTTTAGTATTAAGTTCTTCTTTGACAGTGTTAGTGCGAAGTAAAGCCCATGAGAATTATTTGCTCTACCCAGAGCTGTGCGGTCGATATGATCTGATCTTATAACATTTGAGAGTGTTACAGCATAACCATGATATTGATCTGAGTGATAAAGACACGCACAGCACAAATGAGATAATGGATATTACGCTGATATAGTTCTTTGGACTTGCAGTGTTTTTTAGAGTTCAGGTCAGGACATAATCTTTTATGGAAAGAGTAAAGAAGAAAGTTTTCAGTTACATCCTGTTAATTAACGACTGTTTAATTAGCAAGCATCGGCATTTTGTGTGCCTGCATACACACAACACTGTGCCACTGTGGAGAGGAAGTCAGGAAAGCGCTTGAGCTCAGCTATTTTAATCAAGGGTTACACACACACGCATCTCAGAACTAGAAGGTAAACTGAGGTCATTCTTAAAACCTTTCACAATTACTTGTTGGTCTTAAATAACTTTAAATAAGAAATTATAAATAACATTCTTCCTCTGACAGATTACATTTTTCCCATACAGTTTCTCCTTTTGGATGACTGATGACTGTCACAGTGGGCAGACGTCCATTTTCCCTCACAGACATAAACACACACTCACTGAATGGATATTTTCTTATGGAAAATCTGTATAATCGTACAGTTACAGATTAGAGTTACTTTTCACCGCCTGACACCCGCGGAGACAAAAACAAGAACAGATATACACACACACACACACACACAGACACAAACGTACAAGTCGTTAGTGGGATGCATCTGCTTTAATTTTGCCATTTGTTTACTAGAGATGCTGACGGAACATGACCTTTCATTCCCTTGTCTAGTTTTCGCCTGCATGTGTGGGTGGTTTGTCTGTCTCTACGTGTCTACTCATGTCGTCTCTGTGCGTCTGGTCCACTGTCGGCCAAAATATGATGAGAAATGAGGACATGGAGTCAAGAAAACCAAGACGGGGAGAGACAATGAGAGACCGGGAGGAAAAGAGGTCATGAAAGCCAGCTTTTCTCTCACTGTGACAGATTTGAGAATACACAGCTCGTTATAAATTACTGTGTGCAGCAGCTACAGTGGAAAGGGGGGCTGACTTCTTGCACACCAGCCACTGCCACAGCTTTAATCATCGACATGGTCAGCGTTAATGTTATGCATTGAAGAGTCTGACAAGAATTTGTGTTTGAGGTTGTTCTGTATGCTGTGTGGTGAGAGATCATATCACACATCTGGCAAAGTGACAAAACCTGTACATTAATTGTGTTAACACCAAATGTGCTTGTACAGTTTCCCAATGCCTCCCTCCCCCCCTCCTGGGTTTCTTTCCTCTCCTTTTATAGCTGTTGTGCTTTGCATATTTGTTTTTGTGTCTTCTTGCATCAGAAGTAGAGGAAAATTCAACTGAGCGTTTGCTAAAACCCCACTGCCAAACAGCAATCGGTCAACCACAGCTAAGCCACTGTAACCACGCGTGGCAGGCAAGTTGAGCTTCGGGATTCCCGCATGAGCATAGGAGACGTGCGTGGGGCTGTAGCAACACGTCTAATGAATTTGGAAGGTGTTGTTTTTTTAGCCTTTCCAAAACCAAAACAGGGGAGAAAAAGTGTAAGGAATGGAACAGACTGTTTATCTGGTCTAACTTGAGCTGTGGTCATTAGCATGTTCAGCCAGTGACTTAGAATTACTTGGTAGGCCAATGGGAACTGCTTTAACTGACCCCAAAAACATAAATAAAATGTTATTTCAAAAAGGCATTTGTGTATTGGGTATTAAGTTTGTGCTTTTGCAATGCTCAGAATGCATTGTACAATCACTGCATAGACCTGAAACATAATTATATGCTTGGGCGCCTTTCTGATCTTGTAGTGTGAGACAGACAAAATGGTGATGGTTAGTGCTCACGCTAAAGCTCTTTCTTTTTCCATGTGAAACATAAAAACAGAGTTTTGTGAAAATATGAAACATGTAAGATTAGCAGCCATATAGGTGAAAGAACTAGATGGCTCTACATTGAAATACAAGAACAGTTAAGTTTCTTTATTCAGCCTAACGTATCCTCTATATGGACCATCAGACTTTTCTGAAGCATTCTTTTGAATAAGTCGCATTTTACATTGAGTCAGTGGGGCACAGCATTTTCAACCAGCAACAGCAGTCATTTAAGCAACAGCTAAATCAACAGCCGCATGAGAAGCCTATTTTTTGTCATGTTTTCCTGTGACAAAGTTTGCTATCACTGTGGTAACTGAGGGGGAGGGACCCAACACTTGAAGATAGTGACAATGAGGTTTGGTTTTGTGACTATGTGGTGAAGTGACACTCTCAACAACTATCAAACCAAGAAACTAACATAAACACTCTAACCAAAATCCTCCCCTATTTCTAGTGTTTTTAAGCCTCTTTGAATGTTTTGTCTACTTTTCGAGTCAAATTCGGATTTAGTGATAAAATATATTTCTGTCTTTAGATGGTTCATTTTAAAAGTATCCTGTTGCCCTGTTTCCGCTAAAGCACCATGACTGTGGTTTTGTAGAGGATACTTTAATAGAGATAATGCAGCATCCATCTCCAGGCTGTTTTCTTGCTGTCTGGGGGGCTGAAAAAAATGCAGAAAGTTTGTTACTGGAATTGGGTGAAGGGCTTAACATTTGTGGGGAAAAAAAGAGGAAAAGTAGGAGGAGATGGAGAGTAAGGGTTGGGAGAGAGGGGGAACGGACATAAGATTACTTACTGGCAAAACTCAAGTATGGCAGCAGCTGTTTAGATTGAGTATTAGTCATCGCCCTCTCTCTCTCTGGTCTCTGTTCCCCCCTCCTCTCTTTTTCTGTCCCTCATGAGAGTGTTTTGAATAGCTCCTGAAATAGAGCCCACTGGAGCGTAAAGGGAAATGTGAAAGACAGCATAGACAGAGTGGGGGTTTGTGTGCAAGCAATGTGATACGGTGCCAGTGTGAGAAATGTGTTCACATGGAAAGATATTGAGTGAAAGAAAAGCACAAAGAAGGGTGAGGTGAGAGAGACAAGGCTAAGTGAAAGGGAAAGAGAGAGAGAAAGAGAGAGAGAGAGAGAGAGGGAGGGAAGGGAATCAAGGGGGGAGCAAGGCGTGCTCAGTCTGAATCTGAAACTCAGAACGGACGAAAGCTGGAGAAGGTTCATCGCTTTTTCCTTTTCAGAGAAGTATCCTCTGCGGAAAGGATTTACCTTTTTATCACTCTCATACTTTGTGGATTCTATGGACATTGGACTACAGGGAAATCTGAAAAATACTAAAATCTGTCTTGAACTTGTCAAGATCTAAACTTGCATTAGAGGACTTCAACAGCTAATTTATAGCTGTGATAAAATCATCAGCTGTGTGGGGATATTGGTTTTCATTTGACATGGGGTCTAAGGAGCTTCTTGCTCTCGGTAAGTCTATCAATGGGTGTGTGTGTTTATGTGTGTGAAGCTAAATAAAGTAATGTATCGGGAAGTTAAGAAATGATGTAAGACTTCAGTTGATGTATTTCAATTTTTTGTCTCAGCCAGAGAGACAGCTTTTTATTTCTATGTGGCAGCTGTGCAAAAAATATGTAGTATAGCATACATAAAGAATAATAGTAGGCTATTCTCTGTGTATTCTTAACCCTAGAACACTAACGTATCAGTTAGTGACCATCTCTAACGTTGGGTATATTTTACTCCGATATAAGAAATACTTCTCATCAAAATATATTCAACAATACATACATTGTTTTCCCCTATGCAACGTCTGATAAAAAAAAAGGTATCATGGGGGACCCTATAAAAACTATAAAGACTTACAATCGTGTGGGTGAAAATCACCCAATGTTAATGTTCTAGGGTTAGTGAGTATATCAACCACGAACCACCAATATGGCAACTATTACCAGTGGCCACAATTTGTGAATTTGATAGTTGAAAGAGGTGGAAACGTTTAATTCTAGCTCATATGGGCACCATGAGTAAGACAGTGAGCTGTGTGCCGCCCTCCAGCTGTGTTTGCTACTGCCATGGATAGACAGAGGTCAGAGTGGCTGCTGTGTAGTGAAAACCTCTGTCAGCGGACTGGCCAGGTCAGTAAGAGGAGATCCTCAGGCTGTCAGAGTTAAATGATCCCACAGCTTGGTCTGATGCTGCACAATGACTCACTAAAGGAAAAATCTACGCTCTGAGTAAACCACACACCGTGATAGGGTGGTTTTATTTCTGGTTTATACATTTACATCTATGTGAGATGCCATATGCTCACTACCACAGCAAATATTTTGCGTTTTTTAAATCCATCTCTGTACAGATGTGAGAGCTCATACTATATGTTGACCATGTTATTATTAACACACACTCTCAAATAGACCATTAGCATTGAACATCAATACAACGTTCATTGTAATTTTATGTGTTTACTGAGCACCATGGTACTGACACATCTCTGTGCAGCACTGTCTTGTCAAAGGTCAGCAGAAGCAAAGATAGAATTGAATTGTGACCACACATGTGACTAAACAGCGTGTGTTTGTCATCTTGATTTCTAACCAGAGTAAAGTAAGCCTTTAGGATATATTAAGAGATGGCAGCATACGCATGTACAGTTTTGTCTCATGTATGCGTCTGTGAAATACCACTCACAGACGTAGAGACAAAGCCCAGTGTATGCGAAAAGGAAACAAGTCAGTAAAGAGAATGCTTTGGCTTAGTTTGTAGCTTTCTCAGGCCCAAGAGTAACGGATGAGAGACAGACGGAAAAAAAACACAATACACAGCTTAAAAGAAATGTGAGACAGAAGAGACTTACAGAGAAGGACAGTTTATGTGCCAGACAACTATTCTCATTCACCACTGTGCTCGCTGGTGAATGAAAGTCAGCTGCGAGCCACACACAAAGTCATTCTTTGTATATGTTCAGGCTTTGTTTCTGTCCACAGTTATTTACTCAAAGTTAGACTCAGTCACACTGTTTCACTCACTGTCGCTGTCAGACTTGGGCTGCCTCTCCTAAAGTGGTGTTACTGTGGGTACTCTAGCTTCGTCAGACAGCAACAGAGGGCTCATTGTGATTGAGGAAAGGAAACACAGCAGATATTTTCTTGCTTACACCATGCATGGGGGCGCTCTTTTCTGCCTTGCCGGTGACTTATGAGTTGAAAAATGTGACAGACACATGTCTTTTGCGTTGTGTAGGTCATGTGACCGGCGTTCGTTGTATGCCAGAACAAGCCAAAGGTTAAGCTTACTTAACAGCTGTGTTAATTGATGATTAGAGTAGACAAACAGGGGAAGAGGGGAACCAGTTGCAGGGGGTTACACAAGAGAGAGAGTGAAACACCATGACTCATATGCGCATGTTACCCAGATGGACACATGACACAAACTTCTTAATTTAACGCAACAATAGAATGAAAATACTTTATTCCAGGATGGCAGACGTGAACAAGTAGGAGGTCACAGCAGTTGCAGTGGATTCCAGTGGGGACCCAGGTATCAACAAGACCAAGAGCCTACAGCTGTGCACGTGGCTCTGTGTGCTGGTCATAGACAGAGCAGGGTTTTTAGCTACAGCGAAAGTCATCAAACTTTTTTGGTGACAATGACAATACTATAGATGTAGGCAATTCAAAGTGCATTACAAGAAATTAAATGACATTCAAAACAATTAGCAATAAAAAGCGATGAAAACAAAAGAGTTCAAATTTTAGCATGCTAATTAGCAGTATTTTGTCCATAAACCAAAGTGCAGAACAAACTGAAATTTAAACCCCATGAATGAAATGGAAAGTTAAAACATCACCAAATTGATTTTAATTCTTCTTGAATGGAATAAAACTGTCTGCACCAAAACCCATGGCAATCCATTAAATGGTGTTGAGACATTTCGCTCAAAAAGTCAGCCAATCACCATTAAGATAAGTCCTCCTGGAAACCACCAATGACTGTATAAAAGGTTGAACCAGTCCATCGTGTAGAGGTCGAGACATTTCACAGGTCAATCTCCATCTCTGGTGCTCTGCTGCTAGATAAAAAGTTCGCACAAACTTACAGTCAAACTACTGCATATGATAATGATAATGATTCACATCGCTGCTGCTCCATGTGATCTTTATCCACATAATGGTCAGTTCACCAATAAATCAGAAGATATTCCAGAGGAGTTTTGGAGATATAGGGAGACAATTCTTTGACATGAGGTGTGACATGTGATGTAGAAGTGGTCTAAGGAGTTTCAGTTGATGTTTTGACTTTTGTTTTGCTGTTGCTCTGGGTCACGATTGCGGTTAATCCAAGCAGAATACAGCGGCTAACCTTTACTGAGAAAATAGGAACACCTTTTATTTTTAACATGTAAATGAAAAAACAAAGCATCATTACTGGGAACTGCATGTAATACTTACCTTTTCAACATGGGGAAGTTTTGTCATATGTTGTAACTTGATCATTGGCACAAGCTCTGTTAGGGGTGGGGGCAAAAAGTTTCACTTTTGCTCAAATGTTGCACCACACCATTGACGTGGCACTTTAAGCTGATATGGGCTGTTGCTCTTTCTGGGAAAAATGATGCTTGACTAGCTTGATAAAAGGGGCAAAATACACACGTGTGTTTGGTCTGCTTTACTGTGTCATCTCATTGCTGTAATTTTGCCTCCACTGTGAACTGAAACTAAGTGGCCTCTCTTTCTTTACCCATAGGTTTATTGTGTATGCTGGGAAAATGTTTCTCCGCATGTGGTCGTGGCTTCTACTCACAAAAGAATCAATGTATTGGTAAGAATCTGCAGTCACCTCTAATTTCAACCTAATCCCCTTCCACTGTCTTGCTTCTGTCCGCAAGACAGCCTCATTGAGGCTGCTACTCAAGACACAAACTCTGAGAAATAAGTTGCGTTCCCATCACACAAAAACTCTTACTGGAGTTAATCAGGATAAGTAACCTTTTTTTCCACAACATTGTACCTCTTC
Organism: Scortum barcoo; assembly: GCA_023238725.1. NCBI lineage: Eukaryota > Metazoa > Chordata > Actinopteri > Centrarchiformes > Terapontidae > Scortum > Scortum barcoo. Next base: position 9,019,724 of record CM041553.1, on the reverse strand, counting down.
TTTCCATTTTAGGCATTTAAGCAGTGCTCATGTCCAGAGTTAGTTACAATGAAAACAACAGTACAAGAGGTTCAAATTCTTAGATCACCTCAATTTCATGCAACAGGAATCACTTTCAGTTCAGTTCTCTTTGCTTCATGTGTTTTAATCCAAATTCACAGATGTGGATGAGTGCGAAGAAATCTCAGAAAAATGCGGGCCACACACACAGTGTTTCAACACGAATGGGAGCTTCTACTGTCAGTGCGAGTCTGGGTTCAGAAACGTTAAAATGAACGTTAACTTCACAGCGGTAGATGGACAGTGCAAAGGTAAGTGTGTGTGTGTGATCAGTGTTTCTGTCTTGTCCAACCTGGTTGTACCCATATTCATTTGTCCTTCCCTCAGATATTAACGAGTGCCAAGAAACCACCAACATCTGCGGTCAAACTGCCACTTGTTTCAACCAGATTGGGCACTACAATTGCGTCTGCACTTCTGGGTACAGCAGCTACAGCACAGGCATTTCCCAGAGAAACTGCATAGGTGAGAGGTGTCTCCTTTTTTGGGTCTACACTTTTCAGGTTGAAGTGGACTGGTTGCTGTGGTGTTTGCAGGGAAACAAGAAACAATATCCATCAGATTGATTGAAAAGTGAAAGTACAACTGCCTTAACAGGTGCCAAAAGAACAGGAGGTCCAGGGAAATGTCAGTTAAGTATGGTATGACAGCAGGTATGATGTAGATTCGCCATCATACATGTCATCTGTACACCGGTTCAGCGGGTTGTCCTGCCCTTGCCATCACGTAACTAGCAGCACGCCATCACAGCCAAAGAGAGCTCCGAGTGATGAAGCAAACCGACTCAGTCATTGTTGAGGGAAGCTGTGTTATGTACATAATCAAATTCATAACCTAGATGTGTTTTATTTTAATCAAAGAAAGCACCGAGTTATTATCAGAGAGCAACACACAAACTTGATGGGAACCAAGGTCATTTTGCTAGAAACATTGTGTATTTGCACATTTTATCACGAGGAGGAGATGGTGTAAGCTTTTCTCGGAAGCACCATCTATGCGTCTGGATACTCCTCTCCCTGACTTGTATTTTGGACTTTCTGCAATCAGAAGAGTAAACTACTTGGAAAGTTTCAATATTCTGTGCCTTTGTGTTTGGTTCCTACAAACCTGACAAGGGTTATTTTTTGAAAGTTACTGTAGCTGAACAAGAAGAAAGAAATTACATGATCTCTGTTATATAGCATTATCTTCTTCAAGGTTTGCTATCATTACCTAACATTATATTAGCACCAAAAGCTCCTGGTCATACCAGAGCTGGTAAGGTTATAGTAACCATGACGCGGCTGTATTGGTGCATTTTATTGTTTATAATTTCAACTATTCATTTGTAAGAGGAGGGGAAATTAGTTTTTTCAAAAGTTATAGAACACCCGAGAGATTGTAGTGTTGATGTGACCTTTTGAGAAATCATGGCGCTGTGCCGTGAAGAATGGAAACAGCTCCTGGTAATTTAACAGGGACATACGTGTGCATTTCTTGCATTCAAATAAAACTTGGCTAAAACTGTGAAAAGAATCAGGGAGCTCACAACTTCCCCCCAGCTAAAGAAGATCTCCGAGATTAAAAACTGCCTGTCGCGAGCTGATGACGAAAAGGTCATACATGCTTTTGCTTCATCATGATTCTGCTCCCTGTACTCTGACCTAAACCACAAAGCCACCTCCTGCCTCCCACTATGTCAAATTGCAGCTTTTAACTAATTTTAGCAAAACAACAACTCACGACACTGGTTGCCGGGAAAGTTCAGCACTGTCTCTGAAGATCTTTTTACAAACAATGAAAAGACTCTCACGACAGAGCCCCTGGTTACATCACAAACAACTGGTTTCATTTATATCTCTCCCCTTTGAGGAAGGTCAATGACTACTTATGTCTCTGCCCCCTCCCCCCATACAGACATAGATGAATGTAAGGATGCCACAATGAAAGGAGAAGATCTCTGTGCAGTGAAAGGGACCTGTGAAAACGTCAATGGGAGTTACTGGTGCAAGTGTGAAGAGGGATACACTAATTATGGCAAGGAAAGGACTCCATGCTCAAGTGAGTGTCTTCATACACGATTCCTAACCATCACGATTAAATACTATCACTTAGTCGTATGCCCCACATTGAGCCTCTGCTTGCTTCTTGAATAAGCTTCCTAACAAACATGTCATTGTGGCAGCTGCAGTTGGATGTCCACACACACAAGCTGTTGCGGGGAAATGACAATACGTCATCCATTGCCACTACTGAATCTTGTGCTTTGTGATGTAGATTTTCTATCTTTTGGCAGTGAACGCTCACATTGCCTGTTCTCTACTTCCTGTCTCTATGTTGCTGTGTAGATTTGATCACACTCCTCTGCTGTCAGTGCTTAGTGAAGTATAAAAGTGGCAAGATGAAAGTCTAATGTCCTTCTCTGTTCCATCTAGAGCTTGACTGTGATGTCTTCCAGGCCAGCAGTGAAACGGCACTGGTAAGATGCATGTTTGGATGCAAAATTAGTAGCCTCATGGACGTACTGCAACAAAATATAGAAAGCTGAGTCCAGCTAACGACAGTTTCAGTTCATTCCCTTAATTACTAGGACACGCTGCACCCCTAAGTATACATGAACTTTAGTTCTCTCTCTCTGTGTCTGTGTCTCAGTCGCACGGAGGCCTGACAGACATTTTGTCCATGATGAAAAGCAACTGTTTGGCTCTGTCTGACCCGAATGTCACTAGTGCAGGGATGGCTGATGGAGAGGCGCTACTGGAGGTGAGCGCAGCAAATAAAAAAACACACATTCGTACACACACAGTGTTCTCATATCTTCCCCCTCTTGTCTCCTGCAACCTGGACAGAAACTCTTCACAGCGACCGAGGCCGTCCTGTCCCCTTGTCACCTTGACAGCAGTGAAGGCGTGAGCGGACTGCTTGGCACGATGGAGAACGCCATTAAGCTCATAGGTCCACAGCTCAAAGACAAACACACCAAGATAGAGACCACTGAGACAGGTAACAGTGTCTGTAAGCCCAGCTGTAATTTGCATTGTCTTGTCTGTAGTTAAAACCTTACAGGACTTTTCCATGGCTGCTGATTTATGCAGAGTTTAATAAAGCGTGGAAGCTCATGCAAACTCTGTCATTTGAAATGACTTATCTGTCCTAGCAGAAGCAGAGATCGCAGTGCAGAGGGGAAAGACTCCACCCACTGGACCAGTCCATCTGACCAATGAGAATGCTGTACTCGACACTGACTGGACGACAGCAGCTGGGACGGGATCATACCCTGGTAAACCTCTCTTCTCATCTTACACAGTTTAAAAAAAATCTGTCACAATCTTTATTTTCACTCTATATCAGTGAAGTATGACTTGTCCTTGTTGTGTTTTGCAGGTTTTGCTCTGGCAGCATTGTTGAGCTACAAACACCTTGAGACCACTGCTAATCAATCCTTTGAGGGGCTCACAGGACATGAGGAAGAGGGAGTGAATGCCTCCTTTCAGATCTCCTCTAAAGTTGTGTCTGTTGTGGTCTCCAACCCATCCACTAAGAACCTGAGCCGGCCCGTCAGCATCACCCTCAGACATCTAATGGTAATCCCACCTGTGTCACTTCTTTTGATCATTATAGTCAAAACAGTTACGAGTACTGGAGTATGAATATGTGAGTAAAACATACAACCTGCTTTTGATGTAATGGTTTTGTTGTGTGCACAGGACAAAGACGAGTCCCCTGAGATGAGCTACGTCTGTGCATACTGGAATGAACAAGGGGCCTGGTCCACAGATGGTCTCTATCAACAGCACTCCAATGCCACACACACTGTGTGTACATGGAACCATCTGAGCAGCTTTGCCGTGCTGATGGCACTCTACCCTATTGAGGTAAGAAGCAGACACACACACACATACACTAAAAAAAACCTAGGAAGATCTTACAAGTGCTTTTAGTGGTGGAATATTTTTGGCACTTGCTCTTTACAATGAGTGTAAAATCCCACTTAGAAAGTATATTTTAAGTCTAGACGTCGAAAATAATCATTAGCTTATCAGCCTCATCACCTGTGCTTTCGGCTGCGGCAGGCAGCTCTGATAAATGATCTACTTACCCAGCAACAAAATTAGCAACTAGTGAACATAGCAGAGCATTTAGCAGCTAAAGAGACAGCTAACCCTGACCTGTCTTCTCTGCTAGCACACATTTGGGCTCCTGGTGATGACCAAGGTAGGGCTAAGCCTCTCCCTGCTGTGTCTCATACTGTGCATCCTGACGTTCAAGTTCTGCCGCTCCATACAAGGGACCCGCACCACCATCCACCTGCACCTCTGTATCTGCCTCTTCATGGCTGACCTCATCTTTCTGGCTGGCATTTCACAAACTAATCCTGTGGTATGTTCGTGCAAGCAAATAGTGATATCAGTTACATGGACTGCATTAGTCTGACTGTTGGCCTTGTCCTCATTAAGAAAGTCATCCAGTTAAATTGTTTACAATGTTAAACTCATCTTCCTGTTTACAGGCCACAAAGCCAAGAGTCCAGTTAATAACGGAAGAGGGACCTTTCACATTAACATTTTTGCGATATTAAACCCCAAGCCCATCTTAGTGGCACATTAAAGTGGCGTAATGCAATGTGGCAGGAAGTGGATATTTTTGAGTAGACACTTGAGAAGGCTTACATGGAGGAAAATTTTCAAATAGGAAGTTTGTTTATTTGTAGTAGAGAGTAAGGTAAACATATTTAAGTACAGTTTTAGGGGACTTGTACATTACCTGTTCACTTATCATTATTATTATGATTATTATATCATATATAGGTTTTCACTGAATTAATCTGATGTGTCTAATTCAGGTTATGATCATCAAAAATAGCTGTTTATGTGGACATTTTTTCAAAGAGTGGTCTTGTTGTCATGATACATCACAGGGCGGCTGCAGATTTGTTGCAGGGATGCTCCACTTCTTCTTCTTGGGTGTGTTTACCTGGATGCTTTTGGAAGGGGTGCAGCTGTACCGTATGGTGGTCCTGGTGTTCAATGCCACCATGCGACCCCTCTACTTGTACATCACTGGTTACGGGACTCCCCTTGCTATCGTCACTATATCTGCCATCATTAGACCAACAGGATACGGCACTAAAGAGCAGTAAGTATTACAGCATGTGGGTGTGTTTGTGTACTTTATGTGTGACAGGAGTTACGTCGGTACACTACACAGACCAGCTGTTATCTATCTCAGTGACGTAAGGAAAAATCTCTCACGCACACGTTTCCTCCTTAGCTGCTGGCTATCCCTGGAACACGGCCTCATCTGGAGTTTCTTTGGCCCCGTGTGCCTCATCATCATCCTCAACGTCTTCTTCTTCATCGTCACCGTCTGGAAGCTCGCCCAGAAGTTCACCAGCCTCAACCCAGACCTCTCCAGCCTCCACAAAATCAAGTCAGTCTGTGTGTTTGTTTGTTTGTTTGTGCCTTTTTTCATTTGTCTGCTCTTGCTGTCATAATGTGTGAAGTAATGTGATCCACAGTTGCTCCATTGCACAAGCTAATACAAAGTATGGTGGGAAAATGGGGCAGCTTTGAGGGAAAAAATGCACGGTTGGAAAGAATGTACAAAATGTTTTCATAGCACCGACAGCTCTCTGATCAAGTGCTACTGAGGGACCCCTTCCGTCTATGCATACTCAGTTTTGCTTTCCACTCAGTGCATTGGTAGGCAACACTGTATAAACATTTGCAGCTGTAAAACTAATCTCATCTTTAATGAAAAGAAATCCATCCGTGGATCCACAGGTTCATCAGTCAGTGACATTCAGTTTTAGTCCAGGAAATTCGGAAAGTGATGTTATTTTGCTAAAATGAAAGGATTAAATTACAATCAAAATGTTTCTGTGGTTACTGTCAGTGGAAAAATGTGTACCCATCCACCTTACCCAGGATGCCTCCCTCTCTGATTGATGAATTGTGGCTTAAGTCTGCCAGGCTAGAAAGAAACACTCTCTAATTTTTTAATCAGTTATTCATGGGAACAAGTGGCATACCCTCCCTAAATACTACAAATAGGCCATGCAGAGTCTACTGCCCTAAAGTTCTTTTGAAATAGTTTTTCTGTGCAAGGATTTGTTATATTTATCATCCGCCTTTGGCTTTCTCCTTCAGCCATCTTTCAATAGACAGTAAACTGATTTAAATAAAAGCATCAGCACCGTAGCTGATTTGTTGGGCAGCTATCCCCTCTTTCTCTTTCTCTTCCTCTCCACTCTTTAGGGGTTTTCCAGATACTGCAGTGGTAACTGAGTCATCTGTGTGTTTGAGTTTGTGTTAATCTTTCCTTTCACTCTCTATCTGTTGCCCTTTTCTTGCACTGATTCCCCACCCCCCAACCTTTGTTTTTTTCCCCCTCCAGAGCTTTCACAGTGACAGCTATCGCCCAGATGTGTATACTGGGCCTGATGTGGGTGTTCGGGGCCTTCCTGTTTGAAGACAGCCCCGTAGCAGCAATGATCTTCACTGTCCTCAACAGCCTGCAGGGAGTGATGGTCTTCATCATGCACTGCCTGCTGTCTAAACAGGTAGGATGCAGCAGCTGTGTGTGTGTGTGTGTGCATGTGCATGTAACTGGGTCTGTATGCATGAGGCAAAAAGAGGATAAAACAGAGGATAAAATTATAAAAATTCTGTTACACAAGAAAATGCAACGTTTTTTTCTGTGTTCTGCTGCCCTCTGCAGGTGAGGGAGGAGTACGCCCATTTCTTCTCTTGTATCTGCACACCAGAGAAGAAGAGATACTCAGGATTCAGCAGTACCAATCCTTCCAGCAGTCAGTCACAAGTAAGTACTAAATGCCCTCACTCACTATCACTCTCTCTAAATCAGTTCATCTACTCAGCTTGTACTTACATACAATTTTGAGGTATTATACTCAGATATTATCTTTTTAAACTACGTAATACCAAATTTGACACAATACAATACATATGATCAGCTTATAAAATATGGTGCATTATTAAAGATGGAGCTACTGGACAGTATATTGTAGTTAAAATCAGCTCCAACTACAATATGAAAACGGTGTTTACACCTTAAAGCTTCAATAATTGTATTTAAGTAATTTAATATAAATGACAATATACAGTATTGTTACATTGTCTTACCACTGCTTTTATGTAAATAAATAAACAAAGATATTATATGCAGCACATTATGTCTGACTTTGTGCTGTTTGTGTTCATTTAGGGTTCTCAAAGTGGGCAGCACACCGGAGAATCCCAAATCTGAAGCATGCCATCTTTCATTCCACCCCAAAAACAGACTATCGCACCTTTAGCCTATGTGGGCCAAGTTAGTCCTGTTTTTAAAGGTTTGGATCACTTCAAATTAAAAAAAATCTGTCAGTATTTACTCACCTTGACACCAACTGAAACTCTGAAACTTGTTTAATGGCACAACTAATGGGTACACATTTTCTCACTGATAATGTTCTACAGTGCTGTGACGGTGGGCCACATTGTATTGATAATGGCAGAATTTTTAATTTAGTGTGAAGTAATCCTATAAATGTGTCATTGTTTTAACAACAGGCAACTTTCTAAACATAGAAAGTAGCCAACTTTCTAAACATGGTTATTCAGGAACTCTTCTAAGTAAAGGTCAAGATATTTCAGTAGCTTATCTGTTGATCCAGAACATATCATAATCATAATATAAGCTGTATTGGAGTGATTCAAAATGATACTTATGTAGACTATTTATTTTTAAGTGCAGACTATAAAGTCTACATTATGTAGGCTTCAGAAAAATATGAATAATGCTCTTAATGTTTTAAGGATGAGCGCTGTATTGTATAGAAATGTTTTTATGTGAGAATAAGGGTGGATGAGCTCTTTGTTCATGGGATCTTCACAGAAAATATTTGTTTCCATGTACTGTATTTAACAGTATGCTGCATTGGAAAGAACCAACAAAATGATGATGCAAATCATTCATGAAGTGCCTCCCTTCATGTTCCTGCAAAACCCATGCAATTCCTACAAGGGTTTTCGTGTCTGTTGTTTCTTGATTTTAAACAAAATAAGTGATTTTTTAAAATTGTTTGTGGCTATTTTTAAAGAATCTATCTCGTTTTGCAATTGAGCTGTGCCTTTTGTCACTGGTGTACGTGAAGATGTAATTTTCTTCTTCAAATAATCACCCAAGAAAACAAATCAAGTCTAAAATGGTCACTTAGGCCATTCACGAAAACAGACCCTCACTTCTGATAAGCCTGCAGCTTCCTGCAATCAAACTGTGTTTACAGAATAAAATTCCATTTTGTAATCATGTTTTCTTATTATAGCTGTTGGTCTTTGCCTCCACACATTATAAGCAACTGTAAGGTATCACATCCCTGAAATGAGAAATTTGATAAGGTCTAATGGGAGCTGCACAGACTTCCGATTGGTTATTTTATTGCACTTTTCCTTTGTAAAATAGTAATCCAGCACATCTTCACTCACATGGGAGAATCAAGAAGACTTGAGAAGCAGCCTCCCTTACAGAGCCTGAACAGCTTACTTGTTGTCATAAAGCTATCAGCTAGATATTTTTCTGTTTTCTATTTGTCCTATACTGTTTGCTTATATTTAAATAGGCTCATCAAGGCCATGTATGTGTTCATTTCTACAAGTAAACTGTTCTTCGGATCTTATGAGGCTACACTTTTTGGGGACCGTCAATACCTTTTATACATGCATTGCAAAATGTATTATTATGTGAAAAAGCTACATGCATTATGCAGCATTTTGTGAATGTAAGAATCTTATGGTTAGAATATATTATAGATTTTCAAATGTAATAGTATATAAACTTATTTTTCTACTTGGTTTTGTTGTATGCTGTTTGGTACTGTTTTCTTTATAAAATGTGCACCACCAATTTTATTAAAGCTTCTACTTCATCTGGAAAACCTGTCAAGTGTTTTATGAGCATTAGTCCCCAGCCTATATATACAAATATATACATACACAGACATACAGAAATACATACAGAAATGAGAGTTTAAAAGTACATAGTTAAAAAAAAAAACGAATTACAAAAATTACAGTGTTTCATTTTTGTCTGATACAGGAGTTGATCAGCATGAGTCACACTGAGTCTTCTTTCACAATAAAAGCCTGGAGATTGGCAATGAGTTCATCAACTATGAACTTGCTAAAATGTTGCAGGGGTTTGCCTGCTCACTGTCACATCAATGACAAACACCAAAAAGTGATAAATGACCAAGGACGGCTCATAAAATCTCACCGCCATGCGGATTATGAAACTGGCAATCTCAGTAGCTATGTATAATTGACTCAGCTATACACAAACTTCTGCAGGTCATTACAAGCACCATTTACTGTATGATAAATGAAGAATAAGTCATAGAGTTAGCCAACTGACTCAATAATGTCCATTTCACGGCAAAACTGAATTGGACTGAACTTAGCAAAGATGTGTTGTCTTTCTAACGACTTTTCATTTGTAAAATCTAACATTTCATTGATTAAAAGAATTTGCTAGATATCCTCATTTAAAAGCTGTTTTTCTTTGGGTACAAACTTGAGGTACTTGTACTTTTTGTATTAATGTATTTTATACTTACTATATTATGTTTAAAAGAAAAACATTAAACTTCCTTACTTCACTGCATTTATTTTAAAGCTGCTAATTATTTTCCAGAATAAGAGATTAAAAAACAATAATTATCCAATAATATAACTGCTTTTACTTCTGATAATACCAATAATATTCTTGTTTTTAATGAAGTTCTATTTCCCTTGCCTTAGTATTACTAAAGTAAATGAATTCATCACCACCTCTCATTTTGAATGTTGCTCATGAAACCAACAATTCATTTTTTTCCACCTTGAAATCAGCCATTTATAATTTATAAATCAGACTGCACAAGACACGTTGCCCTTGTGGGAAAATGAATCACACATGGGGGCTGCAGTGACGCAGCAGTTAATGAGTTGTAACCTGCTCTCAGCTACGAGTCGAGTTGCCCCCTCCCATCACATAGTTTACTTCTGACAGCTCGTCGAGGCTGCAGCTCACACTGTGGCTCCACTATTCTGATACTTCAGAGCCCGTTGCTGCTGTTGAACTCCTTCCTTCATTTCTTGGTGGAGCAGGATTGAAATTCCAGGACAGGTACGCTTCGTCTCACTCAAAGATACTGACACATTGTGATTGTTTTTGTGCATGCAGTCACTGACTGTATCCCCACAGACAATGCATCTGAGGAATGGTCTCACTGTGTGCCTCGGTGTTTTCGGGGCTGTAGGGCTGCTCTCCCTCCCCTGGATCTGCAGCCTGTTGGCAGGGCTGGGGCTCTGCATTGTGTGGAGGGGCTCCTGGAGGTTCCTACATGTAGCTCTGCACACCATCAAAAGAGACCTGATGTAAGTTAAGAATGCGTACATGCGTGTTTTGTCATGTTGTACACTTCCATCAATTTATTGCCTAATCTTTTCCTTCATTCCTCATTCCTATTCCACTCCTTTCTATGTAAAAGGTGTCTGGTTGTTATCCTGCGAGTGAAGTTTTCCATGTGCCGTAATCTGCGAAATAGAAGCACCATTCCAGCTCTGTTTGCTCAGGTGGTGGCAAAGCACCCAGACAAACCTGCTTTGATCTGTGAGGCAACAGGAGAGGTGAGGACAACAAGGATTACAAATAAATCCAGGCTCCCTAATATCAGTCATATTGTTGTCATAACTTACCTGCACTTCCACTTATCCACTTTATCATTTTATTCCAGGTTTGGAGTTTCCGGGAGCTGCAGGAACGGTGCCATGCCGTGGCCCACTGGGCGCTGGCACAGGGGTGGGCTGAGGGAGATGTGGTGGCCTTGTACATGGAGAGCCGGCCTGCGGTGGCGGCTCTGTGGCTGGGGTTGGCTATGGTCGGTGTAGAAGCCGCCCTCATCAACTGCAACCTTCGACAGCAGTCATTGCTGCACTGCATCGGCGTGTCCGGTGCTCGGGCGGTGGTGTTCGGGGCAGAGATGAGAAAAGGTAGGAACATAAGGTGGATGTGGTGGTGGATAAAGCAGCTGAGAGGAGTTTGATACAGGGTTGAACAGTTGATTTAACCAGGCTGCACGTTTGATTTTCTGCTGATGCAAAAATGTGTATTCTTCTTTTGCATTTGTGACTTTGTGATTGTCTCCCAGCGGTGTCAGAGGTGAGGGGATCCCTACAGCCCGACGTGGTTTTGTTCTGTAGCGGTGAGCAGTCCAGTGAAGAGAAGCTCTGCAGCCTCCAGGTTCAGAACCTGGACGTCTTGCTGGACCGGTTGTCCAAACACCCACCACACTACACACTGAAGAAGGACTTCAATGGTGAGGCTCTGCAGAGTGTTTGTGTATTGGGGGGGTGTTACTGGTATGGCTGCATTGCCATATTGTGCCCTTATGTTACATATCACAGAGTTTTGGATGCAACATTTTCTTTTCCTCAGCAAGTCTTTGCCTGCCAGAGTAAACTGCTCACTGCCAGGTTTCTCTCTATCTAATCTTCTTTCAGAAATTAAATCCAGTCGATAGGGGCATGCACACAAACACATGCACCACTTGCAAACAAATAATCAATTCCCCTATATTAAATGTCATACAAGATTAAAATTCACCGTGACAGATGTGCTTGTTTTCATTTGATGTGATGCATTTAGATTTCACTCTAAACTTCACATTTCAGTTTTTTCTTGGATACAGCATATTTGTGCATATAATTTTACCCACTTATTGACTTGGTTTTTGTTTTCACCTTTGCCATTACACAACATTCCTAAGTTAGTACTCTTCAAGTCTTTGCTTGCACAGCCTGTCAGACATACAGAGGAGAATGGAGGCAGAGACAGAAACATGTTAAGGAATGATGGGGTGCATACCACACACGTTAAACACTAGCAAGTAAACAAAAGAGAAATTTTGAAAGTGGAAAAGAGCATTGAAAAGAATGAACAGAAATTCAGCTCCTCATATCAGAACCTTTTCTTTCCCTGTCCCCTCGTCCCTCTCTCCACACAGACAGACTTTTCTACATCTACACTTCTGGTACCACAGGAATGCCAAAGCCAGCTATAGTGGTGCACAGCCGGTGAGTTTGTCTGTTATTTCATCTGAACTGACGTATGTTGTTAAGTTTACAGAGGAAAATCTGATGCAAACAATTTTTAAATGACTTTTTATGTAGCTACTTTTAGGGGAAACTATGGGGCAACTGTCCAATTGCATCAACTCTGACGTAATGACTTTTAGCCTGTATCTCATTTGTCATCGTCATACGATGGCTGGAAATGCTCTAAAATGTGTCTAGTCTGTAACTCTTATACTCTCTGAGCTGAATCGAAAGATTATTAAAACTCTTTAAAATATAATCATAAGAATCACAAGTGGTCGTTACAACTGGTTCAATTGAAATCCATGATGATTTACATTCATCTTTCTTGTCAGGTATTATCGCATTGCTGCCTTTGGTTTCCACTCTTTCGGCTTATGTCACGATGACGTCATCTACAACTGCCTTCCCCTGTATCATTCTGCAGGTAGGCCACACTCCCCGCAATCTTTTTTTTCCTGTCTTTGAAAAGACATGTTGTTACACCTCACTCCACCATACTATATCACTGTGTCTTTTTATCATTCACAATGTCGTTATAGAAAATGAGGACCATGCAAAAAGAAACAGACGCAACACACCCCCTACCAATACCATACCAAATATAACATGATGCAAATATTTAATGGTCATAATTACTCTTATTAACATAACCACAACAGTTTTTTTGCTGTCATCACTGAAAACATTATCACACCCGTCATCGTTTACACATCTGTACTTCTGTATCTGCATGCAGAGATTCCCCCATAAATTTAAACTATTCCTTTCTGAATTAACCACACCTGTAGCTGGTTTTCAGGTTGTTGTACTGTACTCTTATGTACCTGGTGTATAATATTATTGCTTTGTCTTATTGTGATAAATTTGATTTGTATTGACTTAGGTCAGGTGCACATCTCTGACTCATCAACTGAAATATATCTCATCCTTGTTAAGCCTTGTTAAGAGTGATCAAAAGGGAATAGGAAGACTAAAATGTGAATGTTTCCAGGTACCATCATGGGTGCAGGCCAGTGTTTGCTCTTTGGTTTAACTGTTGTAGTCAGGAGGAAGTTCTCAGCCAGTCAATTCTGGGATGACTGTGTCAAGCACAACTGCACTGTGAGTACACACTGCCAGTTAACATGAAGGAGGAGTGTCCAGCCGCAGGCCAGCTGCCCTACTGATACGGACTCCTTTATCTGTGTGTGTGTCCAGGTAATTCTATACATTGGTGAGATTTGCCGTTACCTGTTAGCCCAGCCAGTCCGTTCTTCAGAGGCACATCATCGGGTGCGTGTTGCTGTTGGTAACGGTCTCCGTCCTTCTGTGTGGGAAGAGTTTGTCCAGAGATTCAGAATCAGGCGAATTGGGGAATTTTATGGCGCCACCGAGTGCAACTGCAGCCTGATCAACATAGACGGAAAGGTGTGTGTCATTTTATCAGGCTTCAAGAGTGAAAGATTTTCCAAAACTGTATCCTGTCTCATGTACATGTGTTAAATGTCTAGGTGGGGGCCTGTGGCTTCAACAGTCGCATCCTGCCCAGCTTTTACCCCATCAGGCTGGTCAGGCTGCAGGAGGAGAACGGAGAGCTGTTCAGGGATTCACAGGGACTCTGTGTACCCTGTCAGCCTGGTGAGAACACACACACACACACACACACAAGGGCACAACTGGACACTATAAATGTGTCAAAATTATGTATTTTCTCTTCCCCCATCTCTCTCTCTGTCTGCAGGTGAGCCAGGTATGTTAGTGGGACGCATCAACACCACTGATGCGCTCAGGAGATTTGACGGCTACATAGATCAGGATTCCACTAATAAGAAAATAGCTCACAGTGTCTTCGAAATGGGAGACTCTGCTTATGTCTCAGGTATGTTTCATTAGCCTCTATTGAATTCAGTCACAGTAATGACGATCGACTGTCGGGCTTCATACACACTTCCTCCCTCATCCTGAGGACATACAGTATAAGATAGCTGGACTGGAGACGTAACATTACAAATAACTTTGAGTCTTAGTGATTCACTGTCTGTGATGACTAGAAACCTGCCTGTGGTGTTTTCCACCTTCTACTCAGTGTCAGCTGACTTTGACAGAAATACATACAGATATCACTGACACAGGGCATTGACACAGGAGACATTATGTTTCACCTCATTAAAGCCTGCCACAAAGAGTCATCATGACAAATCTTTAATTTAGTCCATGATTGCAACATTTCCAAACATCTCAGTGACTCACCATGATATTATATTAAAGTCAAATCTGTGCTGGTACTGGTGAATCATCATCTCTACAGTCACTACTGTCCTCTACTGTATAATTCCCTCCAGGGATGATGATGATGATGATGATGCTTATTATGTCTGTCTCTGTCTGTTTTTCTATCTCTGTCTTTCAGGTGACGTGCTGGTGATGGATGAATATGGCTACATGTATTTCAGGGACCGCAGCGGAGACACATTTCGTTGGCGAGGGGAGAATGTTTCCACCACGGAGGTGGAGGGAGTCCTCAGCGGCCTGCTTGGACAGACTGATGTAGCCGTTTATGGGGTTTCTGTGCCAGGTAGAGATGAGACGAGACAGTCAGGATGGCGGAAAAAATGATAAAGGCCTAATGTGGGTGTTTACCTGTCTGTCTGTCTGTGTGCAGGTGTGGAGGGAAAGGCTGGTATGGCAGCAATAGCTCACGCAGGAGGCCAGTTTGACCTTGATATGTTCTTGATCGCTGTACAGAAAGCCCTGCCATCCTACGCACGTCCCGTCTTCCTCCGACTCATGCCATCTGTTGACACTACAGGTGAGACACCGATGCAGAGACGTTCACAGACACACACTTTAAAAAAAAGTCATACATGAACGTCATTTTCTACTTTGGTCATCAGGTACCTTCAAAATCCAGAAGACCCGGCTGCAGAGGGAAGGATACAAGCCACGAGACTCAAGTGAAAAGATTTATTTTCTGAACAGTCGTGCTGAGCGTTACGAGCATGTTAATGATGAACTTTATAAAGCCATCATCGAGAGGAGGGTGCGTCTATGAGACAGGTGGAGGCTGAAAAGATGCAGACTGTTGAAGAGGATGATGTATATTTCAAAGAGAAAACACAGGGATGCATTTACAGTGTTTTAACAACTACATTCCTGTAAATACTAGGGTGGATGATTGTGTCGCTGTTTTTTGCAATTGAATAAAGTCTTTTTTTTAAAAAACCTAATTTAATGCATTCTTTTACATCACATAGCATCTTACATTATGTCAGTGTTATTCTATAACCAGTAAAATATTTGTAATAAAAAACTGCACAACAACAGTAAAAACATGAGGAGTTTTATATCAATCCTTCAAAAAGTCACAGTCAGCATTTAATCTGAAGTAAAACTCGAGTTAGACAGATAGATGCTTTATTGATCTCCAAGAGAAATTCACAATTAGTGTTATCAGCCTCTGTGAGGTGATAATGTACAATCAGTGCCTTCAATACTGATGAGCACACAGCAAATCTATATTTTCATAACACTCATTATGAACAAAATGCAATCAGTTCTTTATTGTATTATTAATGAGAGTCCACACCTATGCTAGCAGCTGTGCTCAGACACAGAGGTGCCATAAATAAATGCTAACACCAGCATGCTAATATGCTGAACTTCGACCTCATGGTGACACTAGATAAAAAGTCAAGGGGTCATCGTCTGGGGACCATGAATGCGTATTGATGTTATGGAAACTGATTCAATCATTGTTGAGATATTTCAGTCTGGACCAAAGTGATATACCGACTGACCAATGGACTGACATTGCCTACTGCTAGCATGAGTAAAAACTCAGGATAAAACTTTGAATATAAAAGATGGTGTAATGATTCATTATAGCTCTTATTATTTATCATGAGGATCATGAACCAGATGATCCACATGATTAATCTGGACTTGTTCATGATTGCAAGACTGCTTGTCGATGATATTTAAGGCTCTGTTCAGCGAGACATGATAGGTCACGCTGAACCTGGGCTTGCTGCTCTGTTTTTTAACAGCAGATTTGTTGTTTTTTGCCTTTTCCTTTTCAGACGCTTTTGATTTAATGAGCTGGTCCTTCGTCGAGCATCTCACATGCGTGGTTTTTTTCTCTCTCACAGAACAAATCACTGAGCTTTTGTCTTCAGTCAGGCATCTCTCTGACATCTTGCTGTTGTTGTTATTTGATGCAGTATTAATGTCTCCCTGAGTGCAAGATTCACTTTTCGTTAGCTGATCCCCCTCAGTGATAGCGACGTCTTCCACAGGGACATGATCTGAGCTGACACTGATGTTCACTCTCTGTTCCAACACAGCAAAGCCCCCACGCAACGATACAGTCTCAAAGTATGGGTACACCTTTTCACTAAAGTAGTGTCGAAATGTGAAAAGGTGTGCGTCGCTATCAGCGTCCTTAAATTCCAGCGTCTTTTTGTCCCAGTTCAACGTCACACAGACCCTGCTAAGGTGTTGCCAAGACTTAGGGCCCGAGAGGGAGTGGTCAGAGCTCGGTATTCGCCATCTCGCAGGCTGATACCAGAGTCCTGCCTCTGGACAAGCCTCAAACTCTGTCTTTCTGGACACTGACCACACCGACCATCCAATTATTGGTGTCACTGAACTGTTGAAATAGAAAAAGAATGAAAGATAGAAAGAAAGATAAGACAGACAGAGAAGACAGAAGGGATAAGTCATATGACAACAGTTTGGAAACACATGTAGTTAGGCCTCCTGTATTTTTGAGGCTGATACTTGTACCAGTACTTGAGGGTAAGTAAAATCAGTATTCACAATAACACACCGTTTTGTGAAAAATCTATGGCACATTTTTGGAAAGAATCATTTTCAAACAGTCTCTCCTCTCTGTGTACTGCCTTTACTTTCTAAGATAATATTAACCTGTTTTCTATTATAGCCTATTAATTATCATCATTATACTGCTCCAGCATACACAAAGTACTTATATACCTCAATATCCCAAGAGTGCACACCTGAGTCAAAACCCTCTCTCGCTAGGATGCAGGAATAAGGATGGAAACGTTCAGGGATAGCTGGGACATGCAGACTTTGTTCCAGCCCCTGTGAGGGCCCGGGAGTGATGTGGACACTGTTTAGCCTGGAGGACACCCACAGAGACTGGCAAGCTGTCCTGGGGTCCAGGGTCACCGGAGCTGGAAGATAGAAAGGAGGTTGTGCACATTAAAAGAGGAGGCATGGGAGGAAGAGGAAAAGGAAGTTCATGCATGGTTGGAAAGAGACTGACTATACGGGGCAACATCTGTCATCTTCTTCCACACAGTATACTGGAGGTTACCCAGGTGTTTGGCCACATCTATTAGAGGACTGCAAACCCTCTGTGGCTCTGGCCATGTACTGTAGGAGATAAACATGAACATACGTACAATGACATTTGCATGTATATGCGCTTGTTTGTGAAAAATACCTGAAAATGTTGCATACCTCTTCTTTGTATTTGGGTAATGCTGTAAAAAAAGAGTTTTCATGGTGACTGTTTAAATACAAATGCATACTCCTATTTATTGACTAATTGTGCATCTGATGGATTGTCACCTCTAAGAATTCAACCCCATCTCCTCCTGCAACTAGTTCCTCTTCAATCAGCCGGATCTTCTGCTCCAGAGATGTTATCACCCCATTCATTCTGTCTATTCGATCTTCTACCTCTTTCTTCTTCTCCTTCTGCTTCTCCTGTAGTGCAAACAGACTGGCTGCTTCCTCATCTCTCAAAAACCGATGAAGGCACTCAAAATCCTTTTTGATGTGCTCCTCTGTTATTTTGGCCTCAGCCTGGGAAGAGAAGAGAAAACTGGGGAAATTGTGAGGAAGGATTGTTGTGTCTGGATGTATGTTCACAGGTCCATGTGACTTTCTCAAAGTGACTCATCTTCTCCTTCAGTCCATTTAGTGATGTTGTGAGCTCCTCCTAGTGGCCAAAGGGAGAATTACAATGGCACAGCTCCATTAGAAGCTATTGGAACTGTTACACGGTAGCCCAAGACTAAGTACATTTACAAAAATACTCTACGTAGTACAATTTTTAAGACGTTGAAAGTCATTTAGTGAAGCTATTACTTACTTAGATTTTATACACAAAACCTATGATGCCTCAGCCTGCCAGCAGTACATATATAAAAAATTTGCTCCATACAAGTAACATTTCGAATGCAGGGCTTTTACTGATAGTGAAAGTAATTTTACATATAGGTATTGCTCCTTTTAATTAAGTAAACAGTCTGAATACTTATTTCACCTTGACTGAATGAACATACTGATAGAGTTTATTAGCACACACAAGTAATCATTATGAGCCATATTCATGCTTACTGACAGTATTCACAGGAACGCATTTTAAGCATTTTGCACGTGTGTGAGTTTGTGTGTGTGTGTGTGTGTGTGTGTGCAGGTCAAATTTCACATCTTATAAAATCTAAACATGCAGTTGTGATGCAATGATAGCAACAGTAATTACCAGCTTAGTTGTCAGCTTGGTGCCTCTTTAAAAGTCACTCTAAATTCTGCCTGTATAAACTAATCTTGGATTAACACAAGGCAACATCTGTTTGGGCAGGAAAATGAATATTTACAGGGAATGAAAAAATGCCTGACTGCCTCCTTGTTTAAATATGTGCTCACTCTAGTTTCATCTCACTGATGAAAAAGTATGAGATGTCCCCCTTTATAGTCTCAGTGTAAAATAGTCAAATCTCAGAAGAGCTCATGTTGTTGAGAGCTGCTGTTATTTGCCGTCTTTGCGCTCTTGTTTGGTTTGGCTTTGTGGCAGCAGGGATGATTCAAGCTGCAAAACCAGCATTCAAGCACCCTTGTTGGCAATCATCTGCCTGCTGAAGTGTCCTTAAGGAAAACAATGAATTCCTGCCAGCTGCTCTGTATCTCATACTTCAGCATGATGCTGTATTGCTTTCAGTGGAGCAATAAATAGGCCAATTTCAGGTCTTTTACTTCAGTGGTTCCCTTAAATTGGCTGCAAGATAGTTCTGATGACTCATAAGATGATTGATGTGAATAAAAAACAGATTCTCCAACAAGAAAAAACATTCATTTTGTCCTCACTTCTCTCTCATGATTCATTCTTTCTTGTAAAAACCAAGATAATTTTTATTATGAAGGTCTCAACATATTTAAAGGAATCTATTTGAGAAAATCATCACTGCTTGCAACAGATATGGACAAATGAACATACGCTAGGGCAGATGATTGCCAATAAGTGTGCTTGAACGCTGGTTTTGCAGCTCGAGTCATCCCTGCTGCCACGAAGCCAAACCAAACAGGAGTGCAAAGACAGCAAATAACAGCAGCTCTCAACAACATGACAAAGGAAGTTTAAGGGCAAATAAGCCAAGAACAAGAGGAACCGTGTTCTTACTTAAGTAAAATTGCAACATAATGCGAAATGGTACAAGGATAATCCCTGCATTCAGAAGTAGAAGCACCAGAAATCTACTGTGAAAATACAATACACAATTGAAGATTTAAGCAGTAGCAGTGATTTGAAGGTGGAAAATAAACAACAATCCATTAGTATAGAGTCATTATTAACTAAACTACATATATATATTATTTTACCTCTAATCCAGGGTGAATCACCTGATATTTTCAACATCTTTTCCCCCCAGCTTCAATATAATTCTCTCAGGGGCTCAAATAACTACATCAGTTTTAGATTTTCTGTTTTCAATGCAATTCAGATGTTTTGGGGTTGCAGTGCCTGGTACCTGACTCCTACCTTGCAGTCAGTCACAGCCTCAGTCAGGGGGTAAACTCTGTGTCCTGCGTGGCTCACAACTGCACATTGTTTACACAAAGGCTCCAGGTCGTCCAAACAGAACATAGATAGGCTCTCTCTGTGTTCGTCACACTGCTCCGGAGAGCCAAGAGACCAGGGAGGTGAGGCGAGGCCTTCTGCCTCCGCTCCGGGAAGGCAGACAGGGAGAAAGTTTTGGCAGCTCATGGAGGGGCGGCTGGTTATGGGAGCCTCCAGAGCTGAGGCTAGTTCGGTTTGTGTCAGGAGGTGTTTGCATGAATCAGATGACCGGTGGGAAACCGGGGGGGGGGCAGAAAAAGGGGAGGAGCGGGGTTTTCATGTGTGTTGGTGTCAGTGTTGTATGCGCAGTTGCCATACATCAGTCTGGATGTTCATGCTGTATCTGTGTGCGGCATGAGAGTCACTGGAGTTACACACAGTAGATCTGCTTGCGCACCCCCTTCTCCGACTTGAAGCTTAGCCAACGTGCCCGCACCAGATAGAGCCATACATCACTCTATGGTGCCACTTTGACTTTCACAACTCTGTGATTTATGTTATATGCTCACATTCCAAGGCCAAATTCATGCCTTTGCTTGTTATTTGTACTACTCCCTATTTCCCTACACAGAGGTGGAGCAGTTATTTCATTTAATGTCATATTTTCCAAAAAAGGTGTAATTGTCCTCAGGTGACATTTTGTAATTTACTTGTGTGAAGTGTAAATTTGTGTGATGTGCAGTCCCTGGTTTTATCAAGTTTTAAATTATTGTATGTTTATTTTAACAGGTTCAAGCCCATCTTACAAGTGGGTCAGTTTGGAGACTAGTGTTGGGGAGTAGTGTATATGTGCAATTAAACCAGTAGTTTAATTATAGGTTACATTCTTATTCACAAAGTGTTTCACCATTTAATTTTTTGTGTAGTTAACTACTGAAAGTTCACAACAATTTGAGCCATAAAAGGAATGATATGCTAATGAAATACTAATAATACAAAATCCAGATTAATTTACAACTAAATATGACATGACTTTTGTCCTTGTGAAAAGCCCAGGTGGGATAGTTTTGTTTATGACAAGTATCTGTCAGTTAGTGAAATACTCATTATTGATCATTTCTATTTATTAACAAATGTTTGGAGAAATTGTTGCACGCTGTTTCAGAAGTTACCTGTCAAACTGACTAATCCTGCTTTCCCATCAATAATGGGGTTTATGTAAGACCTGTGGACAAATGGGCAGGTTTTGCTGGCATTTGACTTTTGTATTGTATTTTGTTATAATTTTGCATCACATGAACACTATAATTTGATAATTTTATTAAAGTAGCTTAAACAACTTTTTCTAAGTAGCTTTAGTTAACCAACCTGGATTTCTCTCAGGGAACTTTGCAAATTTTCAACTTCTTCCATTATGAAGTAACTGGCTTTCCCAACACTGTTGGAGACATACAGCAGCACCAAATGTCCCATGTGCCAGGCCTGAGTTATGATAAATGGATCCAGTTTCCTTGGCCTTTAATAATTTGAGCTGCTCAGATCCAGATGACATGTAAGATCAACTTTGACAGGTGAATCCTATTTCACTGAATTGCATGTTCTTAAGTGAAATGAATGTCATATCATCTGTTGATTATAAGTTTAATTGATGGAATGTGTAACAGATTAGCAGAGAAATAATATTACTAGGAAGCCATGTCATTAGTAATATCTGCAATTATTTCTGCATACATTTCACATCTAAAGGCAGCCAGACATAGAAAGGGTCTGTCCATGCACCATTAACCCTTTAATGGCCTTCTCAACCATTTAGTACAGCGCACTTTGAACTAATATCTAGGCATCACTTGGTAGAAGTATTATTAAAGCAAACTGTGTTACATACATAATTCATTTATAACCTAGATATATTTTATTCTAATTATAATAATTATAATTATAATAAAGAAAATGTGAAACACTGAGACACAGGAAAAAGATCCATGAACTTGAGTTTCACTTCTCCTCAGTCTATGGGACTGGGAGGTTGAAATCATGATGATGGCTAAATTGTTTTTACTGCCTTCTGAATCCAGATCCTGTATCCCAGATTTGTATTTGTACTCTCTGCAATATGAAGAATAAACTACTTTGCATTAAATGAGGAGGAGAGTTATGTCCCTCTGCCTGTTTGGCTCCCACAGGTCTTGCAGTGATTATTTATTTAAAGTTATGGAAGACTGACTTACAAGAACAAAATCAACCACAAGAATGGGCTAGTCCACCTGCTAAAAAAATCTTAAAGGTTTTAACAATGAATTGTCTTCTGATTAGTTTACTTTTAGACATCGGAAAAACACAACAATAAAGCTTGAAGTGTGATAACTGTGACATTTTTTTCAAGACACTATTTTAGAAAAATTACTAAAAAATATTCTTTATTTAACTTAAAAAGTGTTTCATGTTTATGTAGGAAAGAAAAATATGAAAAATAGGTTTCATGTCTGGAATTTTACACACTGCTCTTGTCCATGAAGAGAGATGTGTAACTAGAAAATATCTTTTATTTCACTTGGGTTAACCATGAAAGGGTTAACCAGACAGGCAGAGCTCCACTGATACTGATACCTGTTGAACATAGTGTCAGAGCTTTTTTTTACTGTCTGCAGGTTTAAGTGGCATTATGTGCAGACTTACCCATGTCAACACTGTTTATATAAGTGCTACTACACATGCACGATTGCCTGCGCGTGCAAACCTTCATAATCAGCCAGGACATAAGCCTCTGACATAAAGACTTTTTACAGACTAAGAAAGGCGATGGCAGTAGTGGTATTTGGTGATGTTAAAATGCTTCTTGGTGTTGCTCCTAAAAGTGGTTCACTAGTTGTAGCAAACAACTGCACGGCTTTGTCATCAGTTTGTACAGTTACAACAGTTGATCCTTGTTGTGTCACTTAAGATCACTCAC
The DNA here is from genome assembly GCA_023238725.1 of Scortum barcoo. NCBI lineage: Eukaryota > Metazoa > Chordata > Actinopteri > Centrarchiformes > Terapontidae > Scortum > Scortum barcoo. The sequence goes on along the minus strand of CM041553.1, from coordinate 8,996,809 downwards.
ATGGTGCACAGAAATGAATTTTGTGTCCAATTTGATGTAAGGATCAAAGAAAGAAAGTAAGAGCTAGAATTCCCCTGTTCCCTTTTTTTTACCACTTTGCCATTTTTGTTAAGTTGGCGACAACTCACATATTGTTTGTCATGTGACTATAATCATCATATAGATGAAATCCTAAGAAAGTCCACCAATATTGTTCCTCGTTCTGACTCCACTGTTACTGCAAATAAACTAGAAGAGGAGGGCATCAGTAGGGTATCTCTTTCTCTTTTTTCTATTATGGACAGGAAAGGTGGGAGAGAGAGAGGGAAAGACATGCAGCAAAGGGCCCCCTGGCCGGGAATCTAACTCATTCAGGGGTCCGCTGCGGCCTACTGGCCCTCATACATGGACGCACTTTACACTCTATCACTGAGCCACCTGTGCACCCTTGGGTTTCTTGTTGTTTTGCCATGCTTGTCTCCACTATTGACTGTCAACATAAATAGTCAGTCAGTACTCAATATTCAGTCTACCACGGTGACGTGACGTGTGTGCAAAGGAAGAGGCGGTGACACAGCTATTAAAGGGGTTGTCACCGCTAAGGATGGCCAGTTAGAATAAGAGCAGAGTGAAAATTAAATGAGAGGAGAAAGACTGATGTAAGAGAAACACCAGAGAATGGGAGGGAAGCTCACCTGTCACCTGAACTCCAAAGAACGCAGGTACATCTCAGGTAAGCCAAAATATGTCTCAGCATCCGTTATGTGAGGCAGGGAGTTGTTTATTGGACAAACCATCACATGCTTATTTTTCATGAATACTCATCTCACCTTAGGTAAGCCCCCGAGTTACTGAAAGTCGTTCAGATGCCAATTTTCTTGGTTCTGAAAACATCTGTCAGAGTTTTAGAAATTTCACATTATATTTATGTATCACTTGTGTAATAAGTGTATACGAACATATAATAATTGTGTCTTCATACTTTCCTCTCTGTGTGGCCTATACAGCTTCAACCTCACTCTTCCTGTCCTTTGTCTTTCATGCTCAGTAGCAGAGAATGTCGATATTTACCCCATAACACCCAAGTGCATGCAGACACACACAGATTTGGTCGGCAAATGAAAACAATATCTGCTGCATTTCTGCACAAACTTTGAACTGTGACCAAGACAACCCACATAAATGTGAGAAATTAAAGGAAAACCCAAGATATTTTCACATTGTGTGTGACTGTGGTGGAGATATAGTGAGGCATATAAAGCATATGAGTCAGATTCATGCTCACCGGCCGTTGTGCCCTCTCTGGAAGCAGATCAGGTTTTTCCTTTAGTGTTGCTTGATGGTAATAAACTGCTGAAAACTTTCCGCCTGCGAATGAACAGAGCACATCGCTGACATCATGGAGATGCTGACTCCTCTCTATCGACGTCACCTCAGCTCAAATCTACTGACCCGCATGAGGAGCAAACACACGCAGCCCACTGAACCCCGCCCCCCCATTCAGCATGCTGTGAGCAAAATCAAACATATTTGATATTTTGATATTTATCTCTGCACAAAGCTAAAAAATTACACTCATATGTTTGTTGATAGTGCCAAAAGGGAACAGTAGCTTTTTATTTTTAACCAAACCACTTCTTTGCTCCAGGTTGTTGTTGCACATGCTGGGGTTGTGCTGGAGGGTACTTTGCCTCTGTGCCTGGATGGGGTCTGGACACATCGCCACTTACAAGTCACCAACAGTTTTGTGGTCGAGAGTCGTGATTCCAAACAGGTACAAACAGAAAGCCAGCTAATGCCTGACCTACATCTGTCTCTACCACTGAAACCTGATCAAGCACCTGCACATTTCATGTGTCCCTGTGTGTATGTGGTTGGATGTGACTTTGAATGCTCCAGGTTTTTGAAGGTGGTTGGGGGTGTAAGACCGAGTTGGTGCTTTCCGGCTGTCATGTCTGCACCTCTATAGTAGAGCATTGCGAGTTAGTGGATGACATGTGCCGACACATCAGAGGTATGCTCTTAGACTGCGGCTGATATTTATTTTTCTATAGACAGCCTGAATGCACACATTGTTGCTATTGGTTTAGTCTATTCAAGCAAACACACTTTAACATGTGTGCATTTATTCTTCTGTGCATGCAGGTAGACCAGGGGGTAAACTGGCATGCTGGGATTGCCCCACAGCATTTCCTGTCTTCATACAGCACCCTTATAGTGCCCCAGTTTGTCTGGCCACTGGATCATATCAGGAACAGGCATGTTGGGCCAACATATTGCGAGCTGCGATGCAACATCAGAGCTCTGGTATAGCTGTCTTATCGCTGCTCCCAATCATGAGCCAGACAAAGTTTCAACACGCTCTAATGCTTCATCCTTGAAAGTAATTCTTTTCCAATCCATTCCCTTGATTATCTCTTGTCTGTTAGTGCTCTGGCATGAAGACTCACCAGAATCCATCGCCTTCTTAGATGCTTTCTCTACACTGAAGAAGCTCCGAGGAAACTGTCAGACAGAGGTAAATCCAATGGGCGATGTGGAAGAGGTGAGCAATCCATCAGGCAAGAGGTCATCCTCTTAACATCTTTGCCTGTCAAAAATCCTTCCGCTCCCTTTTCCTCTAATCTGAGCCTTGTTGCCTCTTGCACATCTCCAGTCGTTCTCCTTCTTTTTCTTCTTCTGTATCTCTTCCCCTGTAGGTGTTAGTGTGCATGGTGATGGAAGAAGTGATGACCTACCTCAAGGAGAAAGTATTTCCCAAGATTATTGTACGTCACAGCAGGAAGAGGAGAGCCTGGATCAGAGTATGTTAAAAGGACAAATATTATATACGCATTATATTTAGGCTAAAGTATGCACATATATAAGGTAGAAAGGTAGAAAACAATGAACTTGAAAATTCACCTTACCTGTGTTTCTCTTAATCACTAATACATGTGAATTTATGCATGCCTGTCAGTTGCTGTCTGAGGCCTACAGGACAGCAAAACATGAGGTAAAAGCTGCCATGGCTGCTCTGAAGGAAGAGTTGTCACTTCACTGCTCTGCTGTGGAGCAAGCGATCTCTGCAGAACTGCAGCAGGCCAGTCTGCTGCAGGACCACATTGCTCACACCATCACAGGTTTGTGAGTCTGTGTCTGTGCAGTCAGAGGACGTAAAATGAGGCTCTTCTTAACCTCCATCTGTCTCTTCTCACCTCAGAGGACATGTGTGAGCCCATGTTAAAGTCTCTCCAACACGTGATCATTCCACGGCTCGACCGCACACTGCAGGAAGTGGCCGCGCCCACCTGTGATGCATTTGCCTTCACCTGGCAATACTTCCTAGAGACATGTGATGGCATCATAGACCTGGCGTCAAAAAACACATCAGTGAAAGATAGCGAAAAAGAGGTGCATTGGGCCGTTATATCATTGAAAGTAAAATATGTTTCCTTTTCTTTATATTTTTTAGGATGCTATGTTAGATGTTGCTCTTCCACGTTTAAGCAATGAAATGTTCTCAGCCAATTGTTCCACGATGTCAGGCTCTATCAGTGAGCCCAAATTAAAATCCAACAGGTCCCAAAAAGATTTAAAGAATAGGAAAAAAAGTTACATGGCGTAGTTATGGATTTAAGAGGATCTTCAAGCCTCTTAAATCCATCAAGAAAAAATAATAACAATGAGAATGGTAAAAGGAAAAGTCACTCTTTGCTTAAACTGCTGACAACTCATGCTCACACTAAGACACTGAGGCCATAAAATGTCATCAGATGGTCAGGAACAGGACTTAAAGCTGGTAGCAATACTTTTCTCTTGCACAAAGTAGCATCGGAAGGAGGAACTGTGATCAAAATTTCCCCCAGGGTGACACTACTTTTATATTTTATATTTAAATAATTTCTTTAGGCCACCTCATTATTTGATTGGCAGCTATGCAATTGTATAATTATGTGAAATACTATGGGGCCTGAGGCATGAAATATTTTAATTGAAGCTCATGTCATGTTTCCTTTAAGCTTTAACAATTCTTATTTAGAGTTATGAATGAAAATACAGCTGGATACCTTATCAACAATTGAACCAGTGTGGAATATATAATCTGTTCAGCACCCAGGCTGGTGCATAGAGCTACACACTAATATGAAAAATTCAAGTCCTGTTTCACGCTTTCTGATGGCAGTGTACACAGGATGTTTTTATCTTAGGTGCTGACACCTCTGAGCGGCCTTGGACCACATGATGCCAGGATGTGGCAGTGCCTAGACAAGCTGGACTTGAGCTCAGAGGGGCATGCGTGGCTCCAGGAGACGTGGGGAGTCCACAGTGGAACCTGGAGGCCTTTGGTACTCAAAGCTCAGAACGCTCTCTACAAAGTAATTTCACAAACCTGTTGGTGTATAAATTTGTAAATTAAGGTAAAAAATAACATGTCTAAAAATGAACCGTGCTGTCTCTCACACCCGTCCACCCCTCTTTTCCTCCCAGGTGGTGGATACGTGTGCGGTGATGTTCTCAAGGTTGGTCTCTCGATATCCTTGTTTCTCTTTTGACTCCTCCCAGCTCACGGCGGTGCTGTGCAGAGTCAAAGAGAGAGTCGTCAAGGTGTGTAACGGAGCTGAACACACACATATACACACACGCACACTTCTCTTGAACTGCAAGCCAAATACGAATTTCTCTGTCCGTCCTCATCTCTATCTCTCACACATGTAATGCAAACAAACAGCACCTAGAGACAGAACTGTTGGCTCTTCGCTCTCGATTGATTGCGGAGATGATTCTGCACATAACACTGCCTGCATTTACACGCGGTGTGGGTGAGCATGTACGTGACTTTATAGCTTTATGTGCTTATTTCCTTTGTTTTGGTTTTGGTTTTCACGGTAACTCCTCTTGGTTTCAAGGATCTAACTCGTTATTGTGACATGGTGAACGTAGGACAAGCCCTCTTCATCCACCCTGACACCATCTTCCACTCCATCCTGAGAGACAACCTGACCTCTTACATCCAGTCAGGTACAGGCTGTGATGGGGGCTGTTTTAGTGGGAAGTAACTCATTAGTACTGTAACCATGGGCCTTTTCTTAAAAATTGTACAATGTTTTCTACATTGTCAAATAAAGCAGGGTTCAGGTTATATAACTACCAGCTGTGTATGTTTTTGTTCCTGCAGTGATGAGGTACTCCCTGCCACAGCAGTTCATGCCTCTCCCTGTCAGTCCCAGAAACTCCTGCAACTCCAGCCCCAGCTCCTCTGAGCCGGTGTGCCACGAGCTGCTGCCCCCCCGTGACCACGGTTGCCAGCAGAACTTCTGCCAAACCCCTGAAGGCTCTACCTCAGGATCCGAAACACTCACACCAAGCAACGTGTCCGACCGGGATGATACTTTGGCCAACTCTGAAAAGTCAGAAAACCACAGGCCCTCACTGCTTGATGCAGGAGAATACATCCATCTCTCACAGCCATGAAGGCACTGCAGAGCAAACAGAGTGCAGGTCAAAACCTCTAGCATCATGTCCTCTGTGTTTTTTGTATTTTTCACAAAAAGGATGAGACTGAAACAAAGCAAGAGAACAAAATAGAGAAATTGGTTTAGACAAACTGACAGACATTTAAATGTTAAAATGTACTATTTATTAAAAATGAGAATATAAATGAATTTCAAGGAAAAAAAGAGAACACACTAAAACATAAAGCTAATAATCTCAGTCTACTTCTGCTATTGTATAGCCATTTTATGGTTTTATATGAAAGATGCACAGTAAATCACAGTACAGTAGCTAAGTTGTAACAAAGACGTTTTTATAATGGAGTTTTGTCCTTTCATACATATTTATGACTCAAGAACAGATAATGTTGGCTGTAAACAAATTAAGCTTGAAAAGCCAACACAACACTAAGTACACTTGTACAATCTACCGTGATACAATTACAACACACAGGAGAGGGGCAAATTATAGAAACACCTTTCACTATAATGCAGTGAAGTACAATATTACCACCCACTATGACCTCAAAAATAAACAGGGTCCCACAATAACAATAAGTTGACCTGTCATCAAGTTACCTTTCTGACAGTTTCGACAGAAACTGACAAATGAAGCGCTTTGTAAAATCTGGATTTGTGGCAGAGCTATTGTGTTGGATCTCAACAGATTGTACAGGTTGGTTTCATGTTGTGGATATACTGTGTACATATTTTAAATCAGTGAATTGCCATAATTTAACCTTGATGATGCTGCAAAGCAGTAATTCTCAAACTGAGGGCAACCAGGAAAAGACAAGATGATTAAATAGAATTAAAAAAAAAATCACTAAGAAGTTTGTTTACTTTTTAATGTCGATTACTGCTTTTTTCCCTTATGAAATACTGCATACTTGACCTCTAAAAACCTACATAAGCAATCTTTGGATAAAAATAATAATTAACTGGTGGAACTGCTCACATTTCTTATCATAAGGGGCCACGGATAGCTTCATGGAAGAGTTTAACAAGCCCAATATGTTGTGGTCCAGCGCCTTACAGAGGGAGGCCTGCAGCGTACTAAACACGTGGACACGCCCATGTGTCATCTCCTCTTAAAGGGGAGGGAAGCACTTTCCAGAAGGACGCCTGCTTGTCTGCCTGGCCTACAAAGATTTATTTCTTGAAAACAGCATCCACACTAAGCCCAGACCTGGCAGATATGCTGTTATATGATTCGCTGTCACCCTCCACACCAGGCGCACAGAGGCGGCTGTCTCTCGAGAAAACACCGAGTCCCCCTCTCACACCGGCCCGGACGCGCCCTTTAATTCAGCCAGCTCCTCCGCCATGTATCCGCAGTCGGCACAACACAACAGCGACCCCCCTCAGCCTCCACATCCTCCGTGCGCCTCTCCGTCTGCCCGCCGCGTCACCAGCCGGTCCCTCTCCCCCTGCCATGCCCCGGGTCACCTCGCTGCTGCCCGCCCTGCTGTTCGTCCTCCTCCTGCCGGGCCCGAGCCGGGGATACTTCCCCGAGGAGCGCTGGAGCCCCGAGTCCCCGCTCCTCGCTCCCCGGGTCGTCATCGCGCTGGTCTGCCGCAACTCGGCGCACTCTCTGCCGCTGTTCCTCGGAGCCATCGAGCGGCTGGACTACCCGAAGGACCGCATCGCTCTGTGGTGAGTGTCCGCGGGGGGGGGGCGTTGTGACAGCGACAAAAAAAGTTTTACAAGTGTGTCAGGAGTATTTAAGGGCAGTAAGTGTGAGTCATGGGAGCACCGGAGACACGTCAATAATAACGGGAGGAGGGCTGCGCGTGCGTCCTGCGCGTGCGCTGGTGAGTTTAGTCCCCTGTGGGTGAACGCACGAGCGCCTTATCTCTGCACGCTCGAGCTCACGGTGAGGCAGGCTGAGAGCCGGAGCAGCCCCCCCGGGAGCCCCTCAGCGCCCCTCTGTTTTTTTTCTTTTTTCCCCTCGCTACCCCTCCTCCCACCCGCTTTGTCTCCCCACCCTTTTCCCTTCCACATACTCGACTCGACTGGAGACAACACCAGTATTGTTTTTTAGTAAATATTTTTCAAAATCTCGCACCATCCACGTACAGTAAACTGTGAAGCCTCTGCTGGGTTTTCCCTCCTGTACCTCTTCCAGCTTGTTGATCTGTCACCCAGCCTCCGGGCTTCCAGATTATTCCAGTCCTGTCTGCAGCTCTGCACACTTCCTCTCTTCGTTTTGACCCCGCGCCAGCAGATCTATTTTTGAAGATTAACTTAATCTTTTCATCAGCATTCAGACCTGACAGGTTAGATTATATTTCCTGGAACCCCCGTGGCCCAATTAAGGCAAATCCAGGCAATAGCCTCAGGCAGAGTTGTGTTAAATGGGGACTGTGTGAGTTTGAGTTGGGATTAAACATTGTTGACTCCTGACTGTTCAAGAGGGTGCTCTGCCTCGCGTGAGTGTTAATGTTGAATCCAGATTTTCCAAGCGGGAGCTTGAATGAAGGGTTCAAGTGTCCGTGTGTCTCTTTAAACAAACCAGGCTGGATGTTGAGGCCTGTATTTGAGCTTTTGAGTTTCAGTCGCTGGGCGTGAGTCTAACCTGGGCCCATATGGCGGCCAGAGCTCACTTTCTTGCGTGGTTGTTTTGATCTACAGCGTATCTCTTCTCTCAGTGGGGGAACAGATATAAAAAGTTCTGAAATGCAGCGTGAATGACATGAACTGAGCCACTACCCGGCCACCTGTCAATACCTGCAGTTGTAAGCCTGACAGGTGAAGATGGAGTACTTGGCAAGCAGCAACGGGGGCACACATGCATGCCGCCTGACCTGACTGTGTACTGTGTGTGTGTGTGTGTGTGTTCTGCAGAGACTTGCAGGATGGATCAAGCTTTAAATCATCCCTATTCCTTCCCCTGCCTCTTTCTCAGCTCTCTCTGATCCTTTAGGCACGGTGCTGTCGCTGGCATTCAAACAATCCCAAACATTTCCCCTCAATAAACCCTTTTTTAATTCACTGCCTCCGCTCATTCAGACCCTCGCAGCAGCAGCCGGACAGGGGAAGGTAGACGGGTGAAGGGAGAGGAAGCGAAGATGGATCTGTGGGTCGGTCACACGTAGGTGCCGGGACAGCACTGTGGTGCTAAAACGCCACAGACAGATGGGAAACTAACACCTGCAGCACGCCGGCTGTCACTCTCTGCGTGACAAGGCCGGGAGTAAATCCATTTCTCTCATATTAACATGCCCCCCCCTCGCCCCACCTTCTACTCTCTCTCTCTGGGTTTTGCTTTGTCTGTGTCTCTGGCCCTCATTGACACACACTGAGATCTGTTATGATAACACAGACAGCAGATGAATGCCGCTCTTCCTCCTCCTCCTCCTCCTCTCGGCGGTGTTGTTTTTTTCAGTGATTTCTTTGTTGAACTTTTGAAATATTGAACACAGATTCAGATTTTAAACACCTCTTAGTACAAACTGCCCTTACTGCGGAAGTGTAAGCGTTATTTAACATGAACTCAATGAAGAAAACAATGAAAATGTGAGTGACAGAACAATAACGGCTACTGAATATTAATAAATAAAGACATTATAATGCAGAGGGATTGCACAAAAGTCAGGCAGTACAACTGAATAAAAGTGGAATCACTGAAATTTAAGGATAGTAATCAAGAAACTGTTTTTATTACGATCGGTCACGTCTTGTTAAGCTTACTATTGGGGCGAAATACCTTTCCAGTGTATTGGATTGGTGTGTCTCGATTGTATCACTGCTGCTGTATAAAATCTGACACACTGTGATAACAGATTTTATCCATATTTATACCTCAGAGACCTCAGAGAACAGTGGATCATTGATAAAAATCTTTTACACAGCTAATGGTCTAACACTCCTCTTACTCATGGTCTCTCACTCTCTCTCTCCCTCCTTGTGTGTCTCCCTCTTTCCCTCTTTGTGGCCTTCATCTGCCCACAGGGTGGCGACAGATCACAACATAGATAACACTACAGCCATCCTGAGAGACTGGCTCATCAAGGTGCAGAATTACTATCACTATGTGGAGTGGAGACCCGAGGATGAACCCAGGTACTGTGAAAATATATATATTTGTGTGTGTGTGTGTGTGAGGAAAAGAGAAAGAGAGAGATGAGTGTATTACTTAATGGGTCTGTCTCTGCATGTCTCAGTGCCTTTGAAGACGAGGTGGGGCCTAAGCACTGGAATAATCTCCGTTATGAACATGTAATGAAGCTCCGTCAGGCAGCACTGGAGACCGCCCGCGAGATCTGGGCGGACTACCTCCTGGTACGTTATCTTCCACTCAGCAGCTTCATAAGCCTCTTCTTATTATGTACTCTCAGCAGTGTCTCAGACTCTGGGACAGATTTGCGAGGAGATCTGTGTAAGTAAAGAAGCCGATTCGTGGCACTCTTGAACTCCTGGAATACCAGGCATTCATCGTCTACACCTGCCTATACCTGTTCGGGGTAACAGGGTGGAAATAAAAAATGTGATTGAGAAAGCAAAGCTCAATCCTTTACAGAGAAAAGAAAAGGAACTGGATTAGAATGACATATTCTATTATTAAACCCATTTTTTAGACTAATACACATTTTCCATGTTGAATTTCTATGTAGTCTTGAAATCAAATGCAGAAAAGGAACATGTTTTTGCATTTGCAAAAGCAAACAACGATGGCACAACCAGAGATTATCTGACATGATTTTGGTACGGCAAATTTAGGTAATACAAAATAATCACGTATGATGAGCTGTGCTGATATAACACAGTCATGGAGAATATGGAGGAAGTGAACAGTGAAGTAGTATTTGTTTGTTGTCAGTTTAACCCATGGTTATGACATTATTTTTGCCCAGTAAAAGTACATGGGTAATGTGCGAATGCATCCTAAATATTGTTGCTATGGTTACCTGCATTTAGAGACAGTTATTCCCCTCCACCTTTTAAGCTCCAGAGAGAGCTAGTGAGTCGATTTTGGTTTTTAAGAGTAGTTAACGTTGATATTTTATCACCATCTGCCAGCCAGTCAGAAATGTTATATTTCAATGGCCAATGTGTAAAATATGAAAAAGTCATGAAATGTAGTCCGAGCAAAACAGAAACAAAAATTTTGGCTGAAGAAAACATAGGCTGACTGGGTGCAGCCCTAATTTACCAGAGCTGCTCTCGATGAGACACGTCAACAGTGCTCTCGTACATGGGCTCTATTTGGACAGCCTACAGTGTTTCATTTGGTAGGCTTTTGTTTTTTCAGATTTTAAGTAACTTACTATCAGAACTAAGGTGTTGTAAAAATAATGTAGAGAATTTCCACCCACTGTGCATTTGGAGACGTTTCTGGTGGAGTGTCATGTGTGCACGCTGAGCCCCGTTAATCAGCACGAGTGAATTTTAAATCCTTCACTACAAGCTAGTTTCCCGTCTGTTGATCTGACAGTCCGTGTATCCTCTGTCCAAGTGGCATCATCTGTGCATTTCTGTGGCAAGTTAATTCCAAACTAATAACAAATAAATAATACTAATAAATTATACTAATACCAGTAGTAACTCCAAACTCAGCTTGTAACTGTGAAAAGTACGAAGGTCACAGACCATGTGTTGCAATGACAAATAGCACAACGTACATAAGAAGAAGTCGAGCGCAAGGCTCAGGTATACCTTCCCTGACATGGGAAAGATATATGCTTCCACAGCTGAAACCTTAAGATGGTCATAGAAGCAGCGAGACTGAAATACTTTGTGTGTTGTAAGCACAAGGCAAAGGTATATAAGACAAGGATGTTCAGTCCAATATATGTTCACCAGTCTTCGGGCTGGAGTGCATCATTGATGTCCACTGGTCTCCGGACCATGAACATCATTTTGCTGTGAATAAACTTTGGCCGTGTTAAACTCTGCAACGATTGGCTCATCTCTTTATCTCAACGAAGCTCATCACAAGGCGCAAGTCCCTCAAACAATAACACAGCTGTTTGGGCTTTGGATGCCTAAAAAGGAATAAAGAATGTGAATAAAGTGTGACACTTCTTATTTTAAGTTACAATATGCAACAAACATACACAAGAGCTAAATGTTGAGTTTTAGCTCTGAACAAATGTTCCTGTCTGAAGTGGAGCAGCAGTTGCTCTGAACACATCAGAGTACAGAACCGCCTGCTGCATACACACGTGCAGTCTGTTGGTACTCGCTTGTTTATTTTTAATGATGGGCTGTGAGATGAAACAGGATAGGACGGAGCTCATGGTGCTCTGTGATCGAACCATGTTGCCGTGGCTCGATCAATCACTTAGTGGCAGCGTCTGATATTTTGTGTGTGCATGTGCACGTTTGCGTGCGATTGTTGTCAATACTGTGCCCTTCTCTGCCGTCTGCAGGTGGCCGACTGTGACAACCTCCTCACCAATCCGGATGTGTTGTGGAAACTGATGAGAGAGAACAAGACCATCGTAGCACCAATGCTGGAGTCCAGAGCTGCATACTCCAACTTCTGGTGCGGCATGACTTCACAGGTACTGATGATGTTTTGTTTTTATTCTGTTGTCTGCTCACACCTGTATAACAGCTTCAGGTGCACCACAGGTTCTTCGCAGCATTTGGACCAGATTAAAACATTGTATTGTGTACTGGGTTCCTGATATGGGTGTAATAAATATGCTGCTGGCAGTTTGTGCACTTGGCTGATGTATTAATACCTCTGACAGCTGGCAGAGAAAGTTATAAATGAAATGTCCACAATAAAAATATTATGAAATGTTATAGTGACATTAGGAGTCTGGTTAAACATTTAAAATATCAAATGTCAATTTAAAGCCACCACACCCAGCACAGGTGCCTGTAAGACTATTGTACAAATATCCTGCTTGGGCTTGAAATAATAAAGTTTCCATGAACATCCTGTTTAACTCATTTGTAATGTCTCTATAAAAAACACTTTTTTACATCTTTGATAAATAATGCAGTCCAGATGAAGCCTGCAGTTAACCATGTGGGTTACTGATATTGAGTAAAATGTCACTTTCCAAGCAGTTCTGCTGAATAACAGAACAAATTTCCCACCACTTTGATAACATAGAAATTTGATCTAGGGGAAATTTTACACTTGATTATTTTTTTCTAATGCATGAGGAAACAAAATTTGTGCCAATAAATCACTTATGCTGTAAATGAGTCCATTTGAAGGCGTAGCAGAGGTGTTTCCTTATTTTTATTGTAGCTGTTCCTCAGATTACTGTGCAGATGCGTAAATGATTTGTCTTGCTCGCAAAGTGAAACTTTACTGATCTGATGTAACCTAATATTTTCTTTGCTATGCTATAGGTTTGTGATATCCGTAGATCACATGGCTGACAGTGTACACAGCTCATTATGTTACATTTTCTCCTACTTTTCAGTCTGTTACTGCTGCTTCACCAGATACTGCTGCGGTTTGTGCAGCTGATAAGACTCAAAACTCTAGGCCGCAGTGTCTTTTAATCAATGTATGCTTCATATCTCATTAAAGGCTTTTATAAAAAAAATATCTGACAGTATTCAAAATGTGTTTTTGAACATGCAGACAGCTGCCATGACTGTTATACCAATGTGATTTTGACAAAAATGAATCAGGCATTACAAATGTACATGTCTTGGATACAGTTCTACGTCTGATCTGCAGTATTTCTGTCTAGACGCTATGCCTTTAAGTAGCCATCTTTGCTTCTTTTCATATCAGAGCAGACATATGCACGTTGTCTATCCTCCAGCGCAAAATAACCCAAGTCCAACCAAGAATCCGATTCCTGCAAAGATCGTCGTCTTCCATGACAGTTAATGGGCCTGCAGCCAAAAGCCAATAAGCACTGTCCATCAGTGTCTCTTCCTATCAGTTAATATTACTTACTGTAGTCTCAGTCTCTTATTTGTTTTATTATTTATTAGTAAAATATGGAGTTTCAGATATGGATTTCTATTAAGTGTCTTTTATTAAACTGACACAGACTCACAGACTTCAGTCAGTCAATTTTCTCAGTCAGATATCTTACATCAAGCTCCTCTGACATTTTGGGTTTTCTCCAGCTTTTTATTTCACGAGCAAACAAGCTGGACAAGAGAAAATTGCGTGTGACCGTGTGTTGTTTTTGTGCTCTCCCCCACAGGGTTACTACAAGCGCACACCAGCCTACATGCCCATCCGCAAGCAGGAGCGTCACGGCTGCTTCGCCGTGCCAATGGTCCACTCTACCTTCCTAGTGGACTTACAGAAAGAGGCCTCCCGACAGCTGGCTTTTTATCCACCACACCCAGAATACAGCTGGGCCCTGGATGATGTCATTGTCTTTGCCTACTCAGCTCGCATGGCAGGTGAGATGAATGCAGCAGAGGTGGACTTGTTATCTGGGTGGCTGATTAAATGTCTTCCTCTGCATGCCTTTGTATGTATTTTTAAGCATGTTTCTCCTCTACTTTATATTATCAGATGTGCAGATGTACGTGTGCAACAAGGAAACTTATGGGTATTTCCCAGTGCCAATGCGCTCCCATGCCACCTTGCAGGATGAGGCAGATAGCTTCTTGCATACTCAGCTTGAGATCATGGGTGAGTCAAAAGATTCAGAAAGACAGAATGATTTCTTTGTGTTCTGCAGTTTGAGGAAAAGGGGGAGGAAAAGTTAAATTGTAACTAAACTTTTAAACAGACTCTGGGCTGTGATGATACCCGATCATGTCTTTGTACAGTGGAAGTTTGTTGGTTTCAAATCAAAATATCTGTTATTCCTTCAGCTTGTTTTGCTGGTCTATGGGTTTTAAAGGATTTTTTTCCCGCTTGTGTTTAGCTAAACTAGATAGATTTTTTGTATTTATTTAGATGGGTTTTTTTGTATTTATTATGAAAAAGGTTTATGGACATTATAAAGTTTCTTATTTATATAAATTATAAAGCTTCTACCATAGCAATGCAAAATAGTGTATGCCTCTGGCTAAAAAATAACATACTACTAACTAGACTTTATCTACATTTGCAAATGAAATAAAATGCATCTGCAGCCATTTTGTTTTGTCAAGACATTGGCAGTTAAGCATAAAAAGCTGCATACAGTACGGCAGAGAGGAGAGGAATCCCAAAATGGATTCCATGTTTTCAGAATTAAAGAAACTGTCTATTGTTTTATATTCCTCTATATACTATACTCTTTGTATGTAATTACTGTATACATTACAGGCGAGGACACAACAGGATGGCCTTGTGAAACCAGCATAATGAATACTGATAAAATCTTAATCCATCATCTTGATATATAATAATCATCCTGCTAAATTATAGCGGATGTTCAGAGCAAAAGTAAAATTATGGTTCCTTATTGGCAGCTCCTTGGAAGTCTCCTGAGGTCCTCTGAACGTCCCTGAACTGCATTTTGGAAATGCCTTTTCCAACACATTACACATTCCCTTTATAACTTTCCCTCTCTGTTTTTCTTTGAAAGTGAAAAATCCTCCATTGGAGCCCTCCAGCTTCCTGTCTCTTTCTCCCAAGCAGCCAAACAAAATGGGCTTTGATGAGGTACACACGCCCAATCACATACACACACACACAAACACATAAAAAAACAACCACAATAACCTACGCATGTGTGTGAGGTTTTGCATTTGTGTGCACCCAGGTGTTTATGATCAATCTGGTGCGGAGATCTGACCGTCGCGAGCGAATGCTAAGAGCTCTGTACGAACAGGAGCTCAGCTGTAAGGTTGTTGCTGCTGTGGATGGCAAGTACGTTTCTCATGTTCTTCCTCCCCCACTGCCTGTGTCTCGCTGATTTGTGCCTCTGCAACATGCACCGTAGATTGATGTAGGGAGGCTGGGCTGACACAAACAACCAGGTGATGGGTAGCGGGTGCATGCTGTCATTTCAAGATATCCAGATCACCACATTGTTTTGGCTCATCTGTGGGGAAAATGTAGCGTGTGTCTTTATGGAAGCTATCCAGTCATTAGGTTGTGTCGTGTTTTACAAATTTGATTGTTTCTTCTGTTACCTGATTTTGAGTCATAATACCTGCATGGTTTGTGTTATATTTGTGTTGTACATTTTTATGTAACCCATGGCTTCTCATTTTCACACATACATCACATTTATATGATTTATTGTTTCCACCTATAATCTCTTTGTTTGTCCCTTCTCTTTCCCTCAGAGCTCTGAACAAGACTGAAATAGAGAGTATGGGGATTAAGATGCTGCCGGGATACAAAGACCCTTATCACGGTCGACCTCTCACCAAGGGAGAGCTGGGTTGTTTCCTCTCGCATTACAACATCTGGAAGGAGGTGAGATGCTCAGACTGGCCTCAGGCCTCAGGGTCTACCTGTACATGGAAGATAACGTTTACTATTGAAAAACACAGTAACTCAGTTTGAGTATGGCAGCTTGGTAGAAATAATGAGACCGTTTGATTTATGTCCCAATAAATGTAATAGGTTTTTTAAGGTAAAAAATAAGGTTTTTGAGCAATATCAGAAAAGAAAAAATAATAATTTTAGACTTTAAAGTTTAACCACACTATTTTTCATGCCAAAGTTACCCCAGTGAGCACACCATCAGGATAAGCTACCTCAACCAAGTTAAAGCAACCTTCCACAAAGACAACACATATATACTTTTAATATAAAAGTGTTAGAGGAGGTCAGATGTCAAGTTAAGTGTTACTACGAATACTTGTATACCAGTAAAGGATTTAAAAGAACTTTTTTTTGCCTACACTGTAACGCTAAGGCCAGCTCAACATAGGCTTCGCTACAATGTAATCCACAAAATTCACGAGTGTGTGTGTGTATTTGTGTGCAGATAGTAGATCGTGGTCTGCAGATCTCTCTGGTCATTGAGGACGATCTCCGCTTCGAGGTGTTCTTCAGACGACGTCTGCAGACTTTGCTGCAGGAGGTGACGGCTCACAAGCTGGACTGGGATCTCATGTGAGTGATGCTTCAGTGAGCAGAAGGAAAACATGGTGTAGTAAACAGAGAGGATTATCGTCCCCCTACCGTGAAATCCATCCATCTGTCACACATGATATCTCAGACAGCGCTGATGAGATGCACGAAACACTTGTGGGAATAATGCACCTTAGCATTAAACTGCTGAGCTGCTCCAGCATTTCCTCATTCACAGAGATCAATCACTGTCACAGTACAGCAAACTGGGACGAGTTATTCCCGAAAGCTAATTTTCGGCATAGACAATGTCAGGTGACTGACAGCAAATTCAAAGCTTTTATTGGCATGAAAGTCCCCCAGTTGGATCATTTGTACAAAAGTGAGCAACTGCGGCTCTGTTTTTCATGAGAAGTCCAAAAATATGAGGAGAGAACTACGTCCACTACAAAACATCTAATCGCTGAGCTTCAGATTTTTCTGCATGCACCACTAATAACAAACTGAGGCTAACCATTATACTGTATGTTATTAAATGTTATAATACATTCAGTAGTTTAAGTCAATTCACTTTTGGATTTTAAGTCAATTTTGTATAAAGTCTCCAGCTGTAGTGCAGTGTTTTTTTTTGTTTTTTTTTACGAGCTGCAATGAATGACTGACATCTTTTTCATAATATCAGTGGTGGAGGTTCATGGATATTGTATTACTTAAAGCCATCCACTGTACTAAGGTAACTAGAACACTTGAACTGTATAATGTATAGAAATAAATAATTCAAACTGATGCTATAGTTACATTATCCACAGGACTCCACTGTTTCTGTGTTGAATAATATTGAGAATATCATAAATACAAAACTTTCAAACAGGAAAATCACACTGCAAAAAAAAACTTCCTGAATCAGCTGCTGCTCTCATTTATAGCTGTATTTCTAGTCCAAACACTTTATTATTATCTTATGAATTGTTTATTTGTTGCTTAAGTGCACAGTACACGGCAGTGTACTCTCACTGGTGGAGAAATAAATGTTTCTGGAGACTTTGTGCTGTAGTGACTGGGGTGGTAGGTTAGCATGTTCAGTTTATGAAAATGTGTGTCCACTGTTGTCTCGCTGACAGAAGACCACTCTGCATCTCTTTTGTGGAACAGAGTTATATAAAATTAGGTGGTGCAACACAGCATGTGATCCACCATTTTGTACTCTGCAGGTTGAAGATTGCTCTTTAAATTAATTTATTCCAGTCAGAAATGTTTCAGTAACTCATCTCTAAGTTTGTGATATTTATAGCCTCTCTATCTTAAATACTCGTGCAGTTACATCGGGCGGAAACGAATGCAGGTGGACCACCCAGAGACGTCTGTACCAAACATCCACAACCTGGTGAAAGCAGACTACTCCTACTGGACACTAGGCTACATGTTGTCATTACAAGGAGCCCAGAAGCTTATCATGGCAGAACCCCTGACAAAGATGCTTCCCGTTGATGAGTTCCTCCCCATCATGTACGACAAACATCCTGTGTGAGTATCAACCATCCGTTAACCTTCATCCTCCGTCTGTTCCTCTTCTCGTCCTTTTCTTTTTGATTCTGTCCTGTAGCTCTCTCGTTAATCTAATCACATCCCCTTTCACTCCTCAGCTCAGAGTACATGGACCACTTTGAGAAGCGGGACCTGCGTGCGTTCTCTGCCGAGCCGCTTCTGGTGTATCCGACCCATTACACAGGAGACCCCGGTTACATCAGCGACACGGAAACATCGGTGGTCTGGGACAACGAAACTGTCAAAACCGATTGGGACCGAGCCAAGTCGAGGAAAACTCAGGAGCAGGGAGAGCTGAGCTTTGAGGCCCAGAACTCTGACGTGCTGCAGTCTGAACTAGAGAACTGGAGCGCACGGGATGAGCTGTGAGGAAGAACAGAGGACATGTGGAGGACAGACGGAGTGAACTCTGGCGTACAGAGATAAGGATGAGGGAGATAGAACAAAGCTGTGATGGAGGGGGAATATAGCAGGATGCAGGAGAAGAGGGGAGGACAGGCAGAGTAGATGGACACAGGACTGGTGAGGGACAGATGCTTTTCCTAGTACATTTCTCTCTACACTGTTTGATTTTTCTCTTACGAGAGGAGGTTACATGTCGAGTTAACTCTTGAAGAGTAAGCTAGCAGCTTTAGTTTTATTTATTGCATCCAACGCACGACCACAGCCTGGTCCAACAGTAGTTTCTTGTTTTTAAATAATATTTTGCCCAAACCTGTCTCATACCACATTATGTGTTAATCCCCCTTTTGTGTACTCTTTTAACAGAGAAAAAAATAATTAGAAGAGGTTGCCTTATTTATCCAAACCCTGTCTTTAATTGACATTGAGTAACATTTCGACTGTCTTCGTCTTAATTCCATATTGAAGCTGCAGTATGTTTTGGGTTTGAAATGGGAGCCTCGAAAATATGCAAAGATTGTGTTACATCTCTTCTATATAGTACTATACTTTACTGTTCCTCTCAGTGGTTCCCAATTGATTTTTCTTGCTTTATTTGAATACTTCTCTCCAGAAGAAGCAAAATTATCAAGTTATTTCTAAAGACTTAGTGTAGCATAAATGTTTTTTGCTTTCCTCTTCTGCTTATCATCTTATGATCCCTTTAATTTATCTTGGGACACCAAGCTGGGAACCATGGCATGTCTTCTTCTCTGTCTACCTGTTTTTTTCACTCATGAATGTATCAGTGTTTTGTTTTATTTGTTGTTTAACAGCAGCAGTGTATTGCTTTTGTGTTTCTGTGTTTTCTTCTCACTACATATTGCAGTTATAAGACAAATCTGTTTGTTTGAAGATTAAAAAAAACAAATGAGTTTAGATTTTTTTCATGTTTTACAAAGTGTCTTTTTTTAAACCAAAGAATGAATAAAACCATTTATAATTAATGGCTTGTTAGGTTGCAGTGATCTTTACTGAATTTATCTCGAGCATCAGTCCCTCCAAGTTCAGTTAAAGCACGTTAGCACTGTCATTGTACATATTGAGTTTCATTTCTACCAGTCTTCTTTTTTTTTTTTTTCTTGGCACAACACAGCAATTTTATTCCAGCAAAAACATCCAACAACCCAGCTAAGACGTTTCATTTAATTAGTGGCTGCTGGTGTTTGCCTGCCTTGTCAGTACATAATGGTCAGTTTGGGCTGCAGCAGGCCGCCCTCACTCCTCCTCCCTCACTGTGTTTATACAAACAATCCCTCATTTACGTCGACGTGTGAAGCATGGCCCTGCTATACTGACCGTTTTACAGGTTCATGATATATACAACACAGTGTTGTGTGTGTTGTTAAACTGGACCGAATTAGATCAATTAAGTTATAAAAATTACAATTAAGGCTTAAATGACTTAATTAAAAACGTGTAGTGTGTTTGTCCGTTGTAGAGGATGGACTGAGTACAATAATACTGGTAATGTGTTTTTTACACTATTGCATGTTCATGCTTCATGTTGATTATGAAACTAAAGTGCATTTTGACCTGCTGATAGCAAAAGATGAAAAGTGAACAGACAATCAAAGTTATTACATTTCATCCTGAGCAGAATCCGTCCAATAGTTATGATGCCAGTCAACAATGATGATGTGTGTGTGCTCTCACATGTCTACAGTATGTTTATGTGTATTATGCTAGTCAGGCCTTGTGTGTGTGTGTGTGTGTGTGTGTGTGTGTGTGTGTGTGTCCACGTGCTGTGGCACACGTCTTTGTGACTCAGACTAATCCTATTAGATCTCTCTCCCTCCCTACCTCTATATTTACCTCACCCCTCTTTGAGATTAAGCCAGGTATTTTCTGCGAGTGCCTCTGCAGATCAATAGCCACTTTTCCACTTTTCTACAGTAGGACCTGCTGGGGTTTACTAGAACCTGGCGGGACTCAAACTATCGACTCTCTCCGTTCTTTTACTGGATGCTCCGCATCCTGGCTGTCAGATCACCTTGATAACAGGATGCAAAAGAATCATTATGCTCTGAGGGGTAAATGAGTGACATGAGGAATCAGTAAGGCTGCAAAAAGCACTGTATGGCTGTGAGAAAAAGGTTGATGCAGGTTGGGAGGCTTCGTTTAATGCTAACATAAAAAAACACGTCATAAAACACGTTTCCTGTCTGTCTGTTCTTTCCACCATTTAACCTACATGTCAGTCCTGTCTTTGCAATCCAATTTGTCTCGTTTCTTTATCCTTCCTTTCCTCCCTCCCTTCTTCTCCTTAAGTAATAAGATTGCTTCGGTTGAGCTGGAGTTTTAGGGTCCAGTGTGCTTGCACACACACACACACACACACACACACACACACAGGAGCAACTCTGCCTCTGAATTACAGCACTGCCACACCTCCAGCTATCTGTAATCTCCCTCAGTAGACCACAGAGTGCAGGGTAAAGAAATTACAGAGAGAGGGGTGAAGAGGCAGTGAGAGGTGTCACTAAAATAACAAACTTCCCAGGATCTAAAGGAAGAAAGAAAGCAAATCAAAGAAAGAGTACGATGGCTTGAAAGAGAGGAGAAACTGGATATATTTCTTCCCTTGTACGAATCGAAGAGTTTCAAGGTGAGGTAAATTACTTGTGGTATGTGCAGCTGCCACAGTATGTACAAAGACTGATGGCCTATTAAATTTGCTACTAACAAAACAAGACAGTGTTGCTAGTATATATCAGGTGCAATCGATCAGCTTCAAAAAGTGAAGCGGATAATTTTGAAATACCTTTTCGAAATGTAGGATTTAAGCTCTGCCACTAAATCCTCTTTTTTTCCCAGGTAAGGTGCAATGCTGCTGAATTTCAAACATATTTCTTCTACATCAGCCTTGGAAGTTTCAGTCCAGAGTTGTAGTCTCAAATGGATCTGGCACAGCTCAGAGCCAGAGAGCCAAATCTAATTTGTGAGGTTATCGCTGTCAATTCACAGCCTGCAGCGACTGCTGCGACAGTGAAATACAGGCTGGCCGAGACAGATAAAGCACATTTCTGAGCTGTTAGGCCTGAACTTTATTTCTATATCTGAAATTTATTTCTTGTGTGTTTTTTTGTTCTGAGCCATAAGTCTGCTCTCAGAAAACACCATCCCATAAACGGCTGATTCATCCTGGCCAGCTGATTCTGGCTGGCCTGCCGTGTTATATTCAGATTACAATTACTTTTGTCTTCAAAATCTATTGTAACTTATGGACTTCTTGGTGTTTAGCAGCATCACTTACAGGGAGCAGCCACCTGAGATGTTGTTACCTTCAAAATATAGAGATGGTTACATTTCTGGGCCTATTTTCTCACTTGGTTCAGCATTTCTCTTATTGGTACAGACAACTCAAAAATTAAATGACTGACTTTATTTCACCAGAGTCCTTGGTACTGTTCATGTACTAAAACCAAACAACATGGAATTTTAAAGATATGACAATCTGCCAAGTTTATCAGTTCACATCTGTAAAGTCCTTGGTCCCTTTTAGATACATTTAGCTGATTCCAGATACTTTCACCATAAAACAGACATCTAGACCATTGTCATGTGTAGATCATGTGTAGGCCTGCATGTGCAGTGGAAGTGTAGAGAATTGAATTGATATTTCGTCCTCATTTTAAAGAAAATGATTACTCATTGATGAAGAATTAGCGTCACTCCTGCTTACTTGTTACTACATAAGAATCTTAGACTTAGAGTCACTTTTGTTAAGAAATCTTTCAAAATCATAACAGCTGTGTTTACTTGTGCCGCGGCTGTCAATCAAATCCGATCCAACTACACACACACAGTCCCGATGAAGCGGAGTCCTTGTGTGGTAAAACTTGTTAATAAGTAATAGCCCAAGATGTTTTTTTTCCCCCAAACTTTGATTCTAGCTTATTTTGTAATGAATATTTAATTCCATAAAGAAATATCTGTGTTTCTAGGGGATAACAGGCCATAATACAATGCAGCCACAATGTGTCTTCACAGTCTGGAAATAAAATCCATTCTGTTATAGTGCTGTTGCTACTTCTGTTCACAAAATACTTATATCGATCACAGCTGTATTCAACATCATCCTCTTTCAGATGTTGAAAGTCATTCTGGGAAAAACAGGGAATCACTAGTTACTGTAGAGTTATCCCCTCACGCTGCACTGAAAATCTGATCTCTTAATGATATCCAATGCTGTAACAGCAGGTTTTTCCTTTGAACATACAGGCAATGAACTGAAGATCACACATGTATGTTTTGGCACATATCTGTACAAATCTAGATTTCAACCACCCCTTCTCCACAGAGGGCCTTTCCCATCACTTTCTTCCATCATGGTGGACCTGTTCCTAAACCGAGTTCTGGTTGAGAACAACTGGGACCAGGATGAACTCAACACGGAGCGTGAGATCATCGGAATCCTCGAAAACCGCATCCTAATGCTGTTCTTTGCATCTGCTGAGAGTGACATGTGCCGGGAGTTTGTGCCTGTTCTGAATGACTTTTTTAAGAGACTGAAAGATCCTGCATACATCGAATACCCCAAACTGCTTGCACTCATCTATATCAGGTCTTTATCTTTCCTTCTCTTTATCTCCTCTCGTCCTGCACACATGTGATTGCATACACTCGCAGTCGCCCTGTTTATCATTCATAAGATTTTCATTTCCATCTCCTCTCTCCAGCTTGGACCAATCAGAGGAGCAGCAGGAAAGATTCCTCAAAGAGCTGCACAAAAGGGTTCTGTTTTTAGCCTTTGAGGACCCATACAGGAAGTATGTGGATGGAGATAAAAAAAAAGAGCTTTTTAATGTTTTTGTCAATATATTTGTATGCCAAACTTGTATATGTCAAACATATGTAAGTATATGTTTAACACATTGTTACAAGAATAATGTGCTTTGCTGTACCGGTGTGTGTGTTTTTCAGAGAGCTGCAGGCTATGTTCAAGGTGAGGGACGTACCAACAGTGGTCGTCCTACGTCCTGATGGCTCCATCCTCATACCAAATGCTGTGCAGGACATCTTTCGTTTCGGTTCCGACTGTTTCCAAAACTGGCAGGAATCGGCAGATCTCATTGAGAGGAGCTTCATGCTCAATGAGGAGTTCGACAACCTAAATCTGCGTAGCGCCACCGAACCTGTGAGGAGACTCAAGTACAAGACAGAGGATGACAAGAGGAAAAAGAGATGGTGGAAGTTATGGGGAAAGGGTAAAAATGGACATGAAGAGGAAGAAGAGGAAGATCGAACATGGGATGCAAAGACAAAGGAGGGAGATAAAGGAACATGGAGGAAAAGATGAAGAGAAAGGGTTACATATATGTATATATATATATATATATATATATATATATATATATATATATATATATATACACATATATATATATATATATATACATGTGTGTGTGTATATATATATATATATATATATATATATATGTTTTTTCTTTTTTTCTTTCTCCCATATATATATATGTATATGTATCTATCTATACACACAGATAAGGTTGTGTAGATTGTCTCACAGCACTCTACAGTTCAGCCTCATAAATGACTGTTACTGTTATGGTTACTGTTACTGCAGCCTCTTTAAGGGCTCTTCAAAAACACATATTTGCCAGTAATGGCATGTCCAGTAGAAAAATCTGCACTGAAAAGAGCTCCTTTGTCATGTTGCCGAGTGTGAAGTGTTATGGCATGTAGAAGCATAACTAAAGGAAAGAAATAAGACTGAGTTGGTCTATTTTTGGATATAAGCCATTACTGTTACTGCTGCTACCTATTATATATGTTTTAATGCAGCCTGTACTCTTACTCCAATTATTATTATTATTATTATTATTTCATATTATTATTATCATTATTATTATTATTATTATTATTATTATTGTTATTATTATTATTATCTAAGGTATTCACATCCATCCCATTTCCCACAGAATAAACACAACGAATGGCATTAATAAATATTTGACATACACTTGTCAGGTGGTCAGAAATATGACTTCAAATGAAAGATAATGTTGCTCTGCTGGATGTGTAAAAACAAATGTTTAAACAAAAGATTGCTAACACATGATGATAATATGTTGTGAATGTGTGTGTTGTTTTATGTTTTGGCTTTTGTGGTATTTTTATTCCCTCAAATTGCCAAATAAATGTATAAATTGCAATTTTAAACTAAATCTAGGCGCTGGCGCCTGCTGGTGTTTTAAAATATAAATCAAGCACTGTGTATATGTTATTTATTTTTAGCATTACTTTGTTAAGCTCGGTTAATTATGATGCATCTCTTGATAACATTTTCATTTTGTTATTAAATGGTTGAATACAAATTGTGTTACTCTCCCAACAAAATAAAATAACACGAACAGTGTCTGTATGTAACTGCTGTGGCTTCATGGCCATATTGTGCTGTTCCCAGTAGAGTGAATCAGACTATCACTAACCAGATATTCCCTGTGGTTCTGCTCCTCCATTAGTTACTGAATAATAAAGGTCTCACTGTGGCTCGCTTCATTAAGATCTTTTTCTTTTTTCAAGCACGTCTCTCATTCTGTAATTTCTATGCTGTCTCGCTCGCTCAGTCACTGCCTTCACACACACACACACACACAGCCACTGTGAGCACTTCATGTCCCCTGTCCCTCTGTCACCTTGTCTTTCAGTTCCTCCCTCCCAGACAGAGGAAGGTGGAGCGCAGAGACACAAAGGAAGAGGGAGTCAGCAGCCACTGCCATCAAGGTGAAGGAGACGCAGTCAATGAGAGAGTGAGATGTGAACTGACAAGCTGGGAACTGATTCAAGTACGACCCAGAACAAGTTGAAAAGAAGAAAGAACCCTGATATTTTGAAGGCTGTTTTCTTTTTGGATTCGCGGCCTCGAGGGGAGATAATATTAGTAAGAGGTAAGCAACTGTGGGGATTATCCGATTTAACAGCGAGCAAGATGGGCTCCTATGATTAGTGGGAGGTTAGTAACTCTGAGTGAAATACATACAGTCTAATTTATATCATTTAGATTTTATAAATCATACAGGATAAACTTTTGTAAAGGACAAAACTTTTTAAAAACATCATGGTCACTGGTGCTCTCTACGTGTTTGGCACTGATATGCATGCATCTGAAAACCCTCCAATCTGTTGTTGTGTTTTAAATTCACCTCTCCCTGCAGTGACACGTCATCATGGTGGACCTGTTCTTCGACCGGGTCCTGGTGAAGAACAACAAGGACCAGGATGAGCTGGACACAGAGCACGAGATCGTCATGCGGCTGCAGAACCGCATCCTGATGCTCTTCTTCGCCTCTGCTGCATGTGAGAGCTGCCAGCAGTTTGCTCCCAAGCTCACAGACTTCTTCAAACGACTGACAGATGAGTTTTACGTGGATCGCGCCGCTCAGCTGGTTCTCCTGTACATTAGGTACAACACACACACACACACACACACACACACACACATTCACTGGACTTGCAATGGACCACATTTGTTCCCAACCCCCGCCAAAAACTAGACTTATACACAGTATGTGCACCTCAATACAGTACATACAGTACATTAACCCTATTGTATCTCTTGGAAATTGGAAAAAGCCCAGTAAAATGTTTTTTTTGTATTCGTGTTTTTGTGAGAACTAAATGTCCTTCTAATAACAGGAATACACAAGCAAACAAACATTTGGATAGATTTTCAGGACTTGGAGTGTATCCCTCCGAACCATATCTCCCAGCAATTTTTCTTTCATCTGCCAGTTTGGACGAGTCAGAGGAACAGCAAGAAAGCTTCCTGAAAGAGCTGCCCAAGAAGTGCCTGTTCCTGGCCTATGAGGACCCCTACAGGAGGTGCGTGGGACTGGCCCGTTAGTTGTGTGCACAACCTGCTGGTGGATGATTGCAAAGTAAATATACCTAGCTGTATAAATCCATTAGCTCTGCCAATGTGTGCACCAGTGTGTGTGTGCATGTGTGTGTGTTTCTGCAGGGAGCTGGAGGCCATGTTTAACGTGGAGGAGCTGCCCACAGTGGTGGTGCTGCGTCCCGACTGCTCCATCCTCATCCCTAATGCAGTGGAGGAGATCCTCGGCCTCGGCCCTGACTGCTACCGCAACTGGCAGGAGGCCACGGAGCTCATCGACAGAAACTTCATGATCAACGAGGACTTTGAGCAGAAGTCCATGCGCAGCCTGAGTGACCCCATAAGACGACTGAAGTACAAGGTGGAAGACGAGAGGAAGAAAAATAAGAAGAAAAGGCGCAAAGGGTGGGGCGGAGGTGGGGATGAAGAAGCGGGGGTGGAGGAGGAGAAAGAGGGAGGAGGGTCACCATTCTGATGGAGACCAAGAGCAAGGGGACAAAAGTTGTCATGATTAGTAATTAAAAGCTTTAAGTGCTCCACTGATGCTGCCAATGCCACACAGTTTGGTTTATTCCAAACAAAGCCCTTTCCACAGCTGAATGTGAGCAAATGAAGACATTCCTCGTAGAAAGTAGAAATGTCAAACTGACTGTGAGCAGCATTGCTCTTCCACATTAACACAAAGCAGCGGCCGTGGCTCTTCCAGCACACACAGCTCCAATAGGCCCGCAAGTGTGTGTGGATATGCCAACGACCAATAAAAAGCAATGTAAAACACTATCTAAAGGAACAGTGAATGCTGCTAACCAATGCTGACCTCAGCTTAGAATTGGCCGTCTTTTAATGTGTTTGAACGCTGCCAAGCACGCAGTCAAGCCAAGGTTAGGTCTGAGCCAAGTCTCGCCATTACGGCTTGTTTTATGACCCCCAGGAGATCCTTCTAACCATTTCTCCATTTCCAATGACACAGCTCTGTAATGCGATGCACTTTTCTTTTTTTCTTTTTTCTTTACATGATCACTTGTACCATCCAATCAAAACACACCATGCATAATCCCAAATCAATGAATTATTCAGCTCCATTAAAATAATTTTGTTACTGAGTGTTGTGCTTTGAGTGTTTATGAAGTCTAGCTCCACTTTACGGACTACACAAGAAGCAATCAGAGCTATTCAAAAGGAGTCAAGTGAAATTATGGAGAAACTGGCTTTTCTGCATAATCAGTGACTTCCTTTGACTCGTCGTCTTTCACGCCGAGGACTGTGTTGAGCTTTTTGCTCACGTCCTGGCACGTGTAAACTGCAAAGATGATGCTTTTATCTGATCAGTTGGCATCTTCGGTTCCTCATCCATTTGCAGACTCTAAGGTTTTCTTCCTTCTCCTATCCTCTGAGTGACCTTTTTTTGTATTATAGGAGTAATGGAGTCATACAGTGTATTCTGTATGAGACAGCATTGTGGCAAATAAAGGGAACAGATGAGAGTTAAAATCGACTCCACAGGGAATTTTATTTCAATACAGCATAAATACAGCATCAGACAAAGGGCAATCATAAAGCAGTACCTTTGTGTTGGTCATTTTATAGTTTCAAGCATTCAAAGGAAGACTTCTGAGTGTCTGTGTGTGTATGAGTCAGTATTCATGCGTTTCTCTCTGTAACCGATTGTGACCGGTCAAACTCTTGGCAACCAGCTTCCAATATCTGCATAACTTTGAACATGGAAACATGAAAATATTAGGCAATTATGTGTGTGTGTGTCACAACACAGTTCATGGCCTTAATACAAGGACGCTGAAAATGATGAAGTATTGAGCCTTTTTGTTTTGTGTATGTCAGTACAGTCGACCCTACTAAGAGGAATATGATACAGTTATGACTTTCTCCTACAACAGATGATGAAATCAGAACGTCTCAGATGTCATCGAGATCTAACTGATGGGTCTGATGTGTTTCATAAATGGTGGTGACATAATGTTTTATTTCAGAGCATCTTCCAGGCAGACGAGTAACATGTTCTGCGAGCGCAGCTCTGAACAAAGCCCCCCTGAGCTTAATGGAAATACTGCACATGCCTGTGCTGGCTGGATGTGCAGCACGGGCTTCACCGCAAACACAGTAGCCCCCCTCCTCTTCCTTCATGCTCTTGTCATAGGAGACACGTAAATGCTGAACCTAAATCCTGAGGCCTAAATAAACATGAGCTGTTTGTTCCACACTGCTCTCCTTCTGCCTACACAGCAGCTTATTGTTGCTCACTCAGACAAACCTTGGTAATATAGTCGAAGGCCCTCTCTCTCTCTCCATCTCTCTCTGTGCGTGCACGCGTACACACACGTGCGCACACGGAGGTGGCCACGCGCATACACACGCACACACACACACGCGTCGCGCGCTCTCGACGCAGAACGCGCAACAAGCGGACCAGCGGAGAGAGAGAGAGAGAGAGAGAGAGAGAGGCAGAAGAGGAGAGAAGGACGGATGCAAAAGGCGAGGCCAGGAGCGGAAAACCGTCTCTCTCTCCTGGTCGTCCAGCTGTTATCTTTTTTTGTTTTGTTTTTTTTTTTTTAATTAACGCAGCATCATTTTATAACACGGCTCCTCCCTGTTTTTTTTTTTTTATTGTTATTAAAAAGAGAAATATTCCCCTGTCCGTCCTGATGTGCTGCTGCGCCTCATCACGATTCTTCAAGGATATGCAAAGCGGCTGTTCTCACGTCGACGGCATTTTCATTTAAATGCAAGGATGTAAGATCGGACATATGATCGACAATGACAACCGACCACCGGCCTTGGTGAGCTGTGGAAATCGACGGACGGGGGCTGAGCGCTCCGGCTCCGTGCGCCCTTTTGCGCCTAATTATTGTTTTCGCGTGTGATCGCGTATTCCCCCCCCCCTCTGCTCCATTCACCCACCGGAGCTGCAAGGCCTATAAGCCCGCACCATCCTTGGGCATGAAACCCGTGGGAATTATGATACCAACGTGACGCGCAGTCACACAGCACAGCGGGGGAGACATCGAGCCTCGACAGGACGGAGGGAGGGTGTGAGAGTCCAGCCGAGCAGAGCACAGCCCCGCGCGGCGCACCGATCACACCGATCACACAGGGGAGGAGGACGCCCAGTTGTTGTTGGACACGGCGCGCTAATGACTGCCGTATAGCTCAGCAGGTTTCGCAACCCACAATTTCCCCCCACTGCATCTTTTTTTTTTTTTTGCATTCTTTTCATGCATCGGGCAGCGCGCAGCGGGAGAAAGGGAGGAGAGTACAGCGGGTGCGTGAGGGCGCGTGGAGACGGGATGCGGGAGACGCAGTGAGCGAGGAGGACGAGGAGGAGGGAAACCGGAGGATTGACGGTAAGATATGGATATAGGCTGAGAGGATGCACCCCGCCCCTCCTCTCTCTCTCTCTCTCAAAGGTGCCCTGCTCTCCTTTGCTGCTGCTGCTGCCAATGTCCATTTGATCGCTGAGGGACAGGGATCTGATGTGCTCATACTCCTGACTGCTTTTAAAGCTGGGTCAGTAGTTTAGGAGTGCCAGGCGGGAGTGCTGTGAAATATTCATGGGCACGTGATCAGCCTCCTCTGGGCCTCGCAGGAGTGCAGGGAGAAAGTGGCAGAATGACTCAGGGGGTCCCACGCTGGCCCACCGGAGGGGTCCGTCTGAGTGATGCTCGTTGTCACACACCTTCATTGCAGTGGCTGGTGTGCTGCAGTGGAAAGTGGTGTAAACACACGCACACACACAAAGTGGTGTAAATGCAGGGTTCGGTTTGGAGGTTTGCTGGTCTGGTTTGCTGATTCACCACAGAGTTGGAAGATGAGGAGAAAAGAGACAGCGGGCAAGACAGCGAGAGTCCATTATCAATATTTCAGAGAGGGGATGAGAGGACTGGGTCAGTGGAGGAGGCCGGGCAGGGAGTCAGGAGTGACCGACCGTGAGGAGGGGAGACAGAGAGGGACGCAGAGGAGAGGGGAGGACGGCTGAGGGAGGGATGGAGGAGCAGAGGGAGGAGAGGAGAAAGAAAGAGCTGATTTCTGATTCACGTTTGTAACCTTGAGTCTCTGTGCGTGTGTGTTTGAGTAGTATTATCTCATGTTAGTGTCATATGATCAGCAGGGGATTCTGGGAGGATGGAGGATGGATTCTTTGTGGGAGAGATGAGAAGCATGATTGATTTGAAGTGGTCTATACGTGGAAATGTAAGGCAGCGTACATTTTAATAAGGTGACTCACCTACTTGAGTGTGTGTGTGTGTGCACGTTAGACGGGGAAAAGAGAAAACAAAGGTACCAAGGTTTGTTTCCATGTAGGGATCATTTACATCAGCCACTGAGGAGAAAAAAAGCAAATTGATTTGCTTAAACCACTCACACGCACGCTCAGTTTTGATGGATTCGGTGTCATTTGACTTGTAAAACGCACCATATTTGTCTCTTTTCCGTTTGGACCACCTCACACAGGTCCCTATCATGTCCCTTTGCATCAGTCAGACACACTGAGTCAGCCTGCCTGCCTGCCTGTTCCTGTGCCTGCTTTCAGAGCTGGGGGCGGATATATCAGTGCTGTATCAATATCGTGATATAAGACTAGACATCAGCTGGGATTTCCATTATTACAGCACTGTAAGGCTGTAACTGATGATTGTTATCGATCAATCCAAAAAGGCACCGGTTGATTAATTGATGATGAATGTTTTGTCCGTGAAATGACAAAAAAATGTTTCCCACAGCTCAAGGTGATGTCGAGTCTTTTGCTCTGTTTGACCACCAGTCAAAAAATATTGATCACATATATGACACACACACACACACACACACACACACACACAAAATAACA
This sequence comes from Scortum barcoo, assembly GCA_023238725.1. Lineage (NCBI taxonomy): Eukaryota > Metazoa > Chordata > Actinopteri > Centrarchiformes > Terapontidae > Scortum > Scortum barcoo. The sequence goes on along the minus strand of CM041553.1, from coordinate 8,965,766 downwards.
TGATGAAGAGAAGCAGCAAATAGTCACAATTGAGGAACTTAAGCCAGAGGATTTGTTTTGCTTTTAAAGTGATTTAAATTCATAATGGATAAGCAAAATAACTGCAAATTAATTTTCTGTCAATAGACTAAATGTACTGTGTAGTTTTTAGTTGCATTTCCCCTTGGACTGAAGGCAGCATTGTAGTTCAGTGATACAATTATCTGAGCTTATCAGGCTGCTGTGGTGCAGGAAAATTAAAAGTGACGGCCTGTCATCATGTCGATGTTATCAATGTTTTCCTCTCCAAAATTGTGTAGCACACATAATCATGTCTTTTCACGTTAAGTTACAGAATATAGATAATTTTGTGTTCAAATATATTGTCCCATAGTTGTGGGTGATTTGGGAAAATAATCTTGACATGGATACATATTTTGGTACAGTGTGTTTTCTGGAAACACATTTGAATAACTGTTTTGATTGAATCACCAGTGCCTATAAACTGTACTGTAGAATCTCCCTTTAAATGTGAGGTTTTTTTTATTACATTTAGAAAACGTACAGTATTTAGAGCTTCACCACATGCAGAGATATACCATATGCATGATTTCTGCTTTTGTTTAATACAGACAAATCAAGGTACTTCATCACACTGATGAATAAAATCTTAAAATCCTGTTTTCACATTAAACGATGGTGATTTGAAGCTCCCAGAGATGAGATAAGAGATGAGCTTCCATCTTGTACACGTCATGGCAATATTTCTGACAGGTGATGGGAAGCGCTTCACTCAGCTCCACTCCATCACACCTCCGTCAGTGAGTTCAGAGGAAGCACAAGCAGTTTTTGTAGCCACGACATTTAGTCACACCTCAGGATCACAATCCTTCTTCTGTGCCCAGGAGTGTGTCTGGCTGGGATGTTGAAACAGCTCACGTTATATAGAAACAGATTCTGCTGATGCACAAGTGACATTCAGCACAAACAGAACATTCAGTACAGAACAGACAGCAGATGACATGTCATCTCAATGTTGGTTGCTTTTCTTGCTCAGCCTTATGCGATGAAAAAACTAATTGTAACTGAAACCATGTTACTAATAGGTAAAATCTCAAAATTAAATCAGATGCACAAAGCTGTTACTTTAAATATGCATTTGCACTTTTCTGAATATTTTTTACTGTAATACCCACAATACCAAAAAAAATCCAGGGAAACATGCTTGCGGGGTGTGTATTCCTTTATTTTTGTGCTGAATTGTCAAACTCTCCATGACAACACACATTCAGACAGCATTGCCTTGTTCATACATTACTACAGCTGTAGAGGTGTCACGTGTTTAACATTAGCAAGCCATTAACCAACCCCAAGACATTTGGTTCCTGGTCACTTCACATATTGGAATTTACATTTTCCAGGAACTCCAACATCTTTCTGACCTTTACTGCAGTGTCTTCAGCTATTTTATTGTGAAAATGTCAAGCATCGTGTGAGAGAGTAAACAGTGTAACACAATGTGCTATTTTAAAAGGATGAATCATAGTCTCACAATATTCACATGCAGAGATTTACATGATAAGCATTACATAATTGTCTCTCCAGTGTATGGGTACACCATATGGATAAAACCCTTTATCACAGTATATGTCATTTTATAATGCGATATTGATCATTTGTCTATGCCCTCTTGAACAACATTTTGCAACTAACTTATTTTCTTGATTAATCGATTTATAAAATGACAGAAAATAGTTTAAAATGCCTTTTATAATTTTGTGCAGCTCAAGACGATGTCTTCAAATGTTTTATTTTGTCTGACAAAAAGAACAAAACCCAAAGATTTTAATTTTGCTATCAACAAAGAAAAGCATCAAATCCTCACATATGAGAAGACAAAACCAGTAAATGTTTTTTTAAAGAAAAAGCCAATGATTTTATTGTCAAAATAGTTGCCGATTCTCATTCAACTCATTTTTGTAGTTCTAGTCAACATTTTTCTGAAGCTCTGATATATCAGACTTGGCACTTAATAATACGGAAGTGTCTGAAAATCAAACAACCATGGACGCCTCACATCAGACAAAGTCATTCAAAGTAAAAAGAAAAAGTATAGTTTAAAGTAAAAAAAAAAAAAAAAACTAAAAAAAAAAATTAAACCAAGATTGAATAGTTGATGGTGCTATCATTGGGAATGCGCAGGATTTTAATCCGCACACGGCTACCTCTGTAATTATACAACTGTCACAATGGCAGGTCGTTAACATAGGTTTCTCTCTCATCTACATGGGCCTCTTATCACTCCAGATGTGTCTTCTTGTTAGGTTAAGGTTGGAGGAGGAGGGGAGGATTTTCTACACAGAATGATGAAGCTTTATACTGACTGGAGATCAACTCTAAAAGTAATTTTTGCAAGAAACGATGACTGTGGATTTTCTTATCCTCCATTACTTAAATCCAAGTCACAGTAAGAGGGGATCACTTTAGTCTGGACACAGTTACAGTGACAAATAACTCTTTCAGTGAGCATAGAATGTGGGTATTAACTAAAAAAAAAGCGACAAACCTATCCTTTAAGATCACTTTGTAGTCTTTATTGTTTTTCACTGTGTTCATGGTGATGATAGACTTGACAGCAAAAGATATCAGCCGTTCTGCTCTCGTACTCTACATTGATCAGGTGAAAACACATTTTCACGTACTGAGAAAGTGCTTATGGGGCACTAAGACGCGGTGCTTTTAACTCAGAGAGCAAGTGCTAAGGGCAGGATTAGGATCTTGATAAATATATGAGGAAACGTATTAATGTTTAATCAACCTTTCTGCAGACTTTGGAGGAGATTCACTTCTTTAGGTGAAAAAAAATCGAAAGACTTCTCACACAAAAAACCCTCTCACAAACTGTCTCTGTCTGTCTGATGCAACAAAGATACATGCAGTCTGTAAACTAGTATGAAAAGCCAGGGAGGGTTTTTGGCCTTTCATATTTCATATAAAAGGATGTTTATTCAGTTTGTAAGGACTATATGTAAAAAAACAGTTGATGACTTTGGAAATGACTTTCAAGACATCAACTAGATGTATCTGCAAGCTATTTCCTCCCATTTTCTTAATACCTTATAAACCCTAATGCCCTCAGCAGAGTCCAACATGCAGTGCAGGTCCTAATGCTTTGAACTTGGCCCCAAGCACCACCTGTGTTTCCTGCCTGCAACAAGCGAATGATTGACGGAGGGCGACACCTCCTGTCCCCTGAGCCTCGCATCGACCAGACAAACATACAGGCTCTAAAACCCTGTAAGTGGCTTTGACTGCGGCATGTAGGCCTCGGCCCTCTGGGAGCTGTAGAGGTCAATGGTCTGAATCGGGCTCGCAGTCACAGAGGGCACTGTAGTGTGTTTTAAAATCCTTCCTTAAGCCTTAAATAATATCGACAGTGACGAGAAAATTCTCGGCACTGTTGTTATTAAAAAAGTATTTCTGCCAATAAAGCTTTTTTTCCTGGCTGTGCTGTCAGAAGTCTAATCTCTCTCTCTTTTCCCCTCCCTCATCTCTTGATTGCTCTCTCTCCATCACTCTGTCTTTCTTTCTTTCTCTCTCTCTATCACACACACATATACACACACACGCTCATTCTTCCACTAGGAACATAACACTACAAGGCTGTTTTGTCACTTTGTACTTCATAGTGATCTACCCTCAGGCACTGATAGCTCTCTGACCAAAAGAGGGGGAGGTTACTATCTCTCTCTCTCTCCTCTTTCTCTCTGTTGATTTTATGGCCTCCAACTCGAACAGTGTGAATCTTTGTACCTGGCTCAATTCCACATCAGTTTGAATGATTTCCAACAGGCTGACTTTAATGGCTTTCAGGTATCATTTGCTTCCCACAGCAGTGAGTCAGTCAATTTTCTTTTTTTATTTATTGCTTAAATTTGTGAGGAGCCAAACCACACAGGAGTTGTTTGGCAGACGCCTGTTTGCTGTCTCTGCCATTTAGTGATGCAAGTAAAGATGAATATCTTATTATGTGTCCATTATTTTATAATTAACTGGTCAATTTTTTTTTTCTAAAAAAAAAAAAAAAAGGAAAGGAAAGAAAATACTTCTATTACGACTCCCCAGTGCCTGAGATATAAAGACTTGTTTTGTCATATCAACAGTCCAAAACCCAAAGACATTTAATTTACATGTGTGTAAAAGGGAAAAAGCAACAAATTCTCACTTCTGAGGAGCTGGAACCAACCAATTTTTGCTTCATGAATTACTTAACCCCTTAGAGCCCCCTGGTGTCTGTCATTACAAGCTCAAGCTGTGAAGCCAAACTCTGTTCAAACCCGTCTAAACTTATTTTAGATTCTAGAGACGTTACCAGAGTTTCCAAAGATAGTGAACATGTCAGGGAGAAGTTGGGTAATTTGTGTAAAAGGACATCTAGAATATTCCCATCCGATTAAACTGTGCAGCCATAAAAATCACATGAAGTCTTGTGTTTGAATATTTCACTTAATGCAGAGCAAGCTGTGACAGACAGTTTGAAAGAAGGTGATTTTAACGACTATAAAGCTAAGTATGTTAAGGCGTCAATTTAAATATCTGTTGCAATTGAGTCAGTATTAACAAGTAGAAATATGCAGATAAATGCGGTTTCTCTACTGTATGTGTGCATGGCTGTGTGTATGTATGTACATTAATGCGCATGTGTGTGTGTGGGTGGAAGGGGGGTAATTTATTTCACTGCAGGCCCACTACTCACACACTCTCAGTTAGAGGCTGCTCTTTCTCCAAGTAGGCCGGCCGGTGGCCCGGGGCTGGATTTTGGTTGCAGGCAGGGAGCATGGTGCTACGAACAGGGGGACTGGGTGTGTGGCTTTGTCAAGGCCCATCAGTGTTCTTGCTCTGCTTACTCTGTATCAACACTTAAGGGTGTGTGTGTGTGTGTGTGTGTGTGAGGGAGAGAGAGAGAGAGACAGAGAGATGGGGGTTGCAAGCCAAAGAACATGCTGCCATAAGGGTTTTGGATGAGATGAGAGGTATTGTGTGTGCATGTGTCTGTGTGTGTGTGTGTGTATGTGTGTGTGTGTGTGCCATCATGTGTAAGCGATGAAAGAGCGGAAAGGTTCTCATTCTGTTGAGTCTTTTATGGACTGTGTTTAGTGTGTATGTGTGTGTCACGGTGGACCTGGGGCCTTTATTACAGTCTTGTTGGTTCAGTGGACTTAAAGAAGGCAGAGATCTCTCTTCTCTTTCCCATGTGAGCGCGGTGTGTGTGTGTGTGTCTCTCTGTGTGTGTACGGGCCCTGTACAAGCACAAGTCTTTGAATGCATGTTGGACATTTGTTGAGGAGTGACCTAAATCTGTCTGCCATCATTACCTAACAAGAAGATGGAGAGAAAAGCAAGTCGCAAATAAACACACGGAAGCATACACATATGTACACATTTTTTTTTTTTTTTTTTTTTTTAATTTCATAGTTTTAATTTTCTACAGTTATTGTTATTTCACATTGTACTTTTACCTTGTATTTTATTTTATTTTATTATAGTTTCTTTTTGCATCTTACTGTACTTACTGCATGCCCTTAAGTTTTCTACCTTTCAATGCTGCTGGAAATGTGAATTTCTCTTGGAGATCAATAAAGTATCTATCTATATCTATCTATCTATGTATATGTACACACACACGCACACATGCAGCCTGACACACCCACCCACATCCACACACACACTCTGGAGAACAGCATGCTAGATCCTGTGTACACACTGCAGCAGCAGATTGGTATGCTGGAAAAAAATGAGGGAAAAAAAAGTGATGCCGTGCGTGCTGCAGTTCAGCCTCCATCCTCCCTTCTGTCCGGGGCCAAGAGTTCAGTCTATATTAAGGAGTCATATTACTGTTGTTCTCTTGTAGCTCGTCCTCCTGTGTCCCGTATGTTCCTTCGTAAAACTCCATACCGCTCTCTGATCACCTGCGCCTCAGTCAGCTGTTTACCTCGTTACCCCTGCTGGGGAAGAGATCCTCTCCACGACATCATTTATTTAGGATTACTGAAAAGTGGCCTAAGCTCTCTGCCTCTGTGTGTGTGTGTGTGTGAGAGGATAGAAAGATTAAGACTCTTTTATGGGTCAGCGGCCACTGTTGCTCCTGGCTAATTACGGACTTAAAACACATACTCACACGCGTGTGCTTTCACTCACAAACGCACACAGATACACACACCCAGCGTATCTCCTCGCTCTCTGTCTCTCGCTCCCTCAGACTGCACTGTGCTATCACCATGGTAACAGCAGATTGGGGGACTTTTCGCTGCAATGATTGCTCAGTTGTTGTCTCTATTTCTGTCTCTTCACTCTGTCTGTCTCTCTTTTACTCTGTCCCTTCTTGCAGCCTGTTCTCACGTGCACTCATTCATTGCTGGCACATGTTATGGACCATTTAACATGCATACACACACATACACACACAGAAACACACGCACAAGGAGACGGTGCAGTTCCTCGCTCCCAATCTCACACTTCCACTGCTTCCTCCTCAGGCTCTCCAAACGCGGCTGGTGGTGTGACGTCCTAACTCTTCCTGCCCAGCATGGCGGCGTCCCTGTGGTTCCTGGGGGTGTGTGTGCTCACTCTGGCTCACGTCGCCCCCACCAGCCAAGGTAAGGCGCTGAGCGAGTATCATGTCTGGGGTGTTGATCCTGACACAGCAATCAGCTGAATGAATCACAAAAAAAGTTGAAAAGAAAGCAACAGATTGGTGCCAGGGCTGCGTAGATTTGGTGTGACTCAGATGTAAGTCATTGTTTGCAAGTGAATAGAGGCATCGAACTTAGCCCGCTGCCTGCAAAGAAAAGCAAAGTCATCTTGGCCAAGAAAGTCTGTGACCTACATAAACAAAAGCTTACCAAAACATTTGAAGGGTGCAGCTCGCCAAAGAGTGTTTCAAAAGCCGCCTGTAGCTCCTAGTTAATAAACAATCAGTCATTCAGCACCACGGACAGTCACAGTACACCTGCAGCATGCTGACGTGTTCGCTTTAAATGTGGGTTCAATCCTGATGCAACACAAAGAAGGAATGGGATTAAGGCAATGGTAATGTTGTTTTCTCCAATAACCCTGGATTACACAGATTTATGTGGTAGCCGGGTGAGTTTACACACAGAGTGATGTGACACAGTGAGATCCAGCTTTCAAAGGAGAGAAAATAAAATCTTATACTTGTCAGACTGTGTTTACCCAGCACCTGACAGCCAGTAGTACAAGTTTTATCCTTCCCACTGTCTTGAAACACAAGATATTGTGATGTACCCACGCATCACATCATATGTAGGTGTCACACTGGATGTGCAGTGTGATTTATGTCAACAATCACACTCTGTGTGCATCTGGGAATGCTTCCAATGTAAGCTTTCACAACTGTGTGCATGAGATTAAATGAAATTTAAATTAAATCACACATGAGGTGTTAACAGTGCAGAGATGTGTATTATGTTTAAATACAGCTATGAACATGATTACACTTAAGTAATCACTCTATGGTATTTGCATGGCATTTGTTGATTGGGGAATTATTAGAGTATTATCAGCGTACTAATTCATGATATTGAAGAGCTGATTAAATTACTGCAATAGGTATTTAAAGGGGAGCTCATCCATTTCACATATAAAGTTCTGTGCAATCACCACTGTGAGCATTACTACACTTGTTTTCTGTGGCTCTGGAGGGATCTTTCCAAAGTGTGACAAAATAACCCAGATGATGTCACCAGGGTTATCTCAATTTCCAGGGTTCCAGGGTTATTGGAGAAAACAACATTACCATTGCCTTAATCCCATTCCTTCTTTGTGTTACTGTCAACTGCGTCCTCCAACTCATTGCAGTCTGCAGACAAAGTAAAGGCTAATTCTTCCTTTTAAATAATTTTTTTTTCTTTTTCCATCCACCCTTCACCCTCTGCCTCGTCATATCTCCCCTGTCTTCCCCACCACCACCCCTCATGTGCAGCTATGTCCCGGGCTGCCATGCCTTTTGGGCTGCTGCGTCGTGAGCTGGCGTGTGAGGGTTACCCCATAGAGCTACGCTGCCCTGGAAGTGATGTGGTTATGGTGGAGACCGCCAACTATGGACGCACCGATGACAAAATCTGTGACGCAGACCCCTTCCAGATGGAGAACACGCAGTGTTACCTCCCTGACGCACTCAAGATTATGGCCCAGAGGTATGTGTATGCTTGTGTGTGTGTGTGCTGGGTTGTTTGTGTAAGAGCTTGAATCACAGAGACACTAATTGTAATGACATTTTTGTGCTATCTGAGTATGTGTAAACGTTTTGGATGCAGATAAACCAATCAATGAGAGCATCTACTGTTTCGTACATACAGTGTGACGGTACTGCTGCACAACTTGCATGTGGATTCATGTCCAAAGAAACGTTAGACAAAACCAATGCTTGTGCTGTAACTCATGTGTACGTGCGGGCGCAGTAATCTCTCCAGCTGAGTCTGAGTGCTTGGCTCCACCATTAGCTGTGTACTTAGCAGTGTTTTCCTAGAAGAATTGATCAATATTCAGTGAGAGGGAGAGCAGACAAATGGAGTGTCCTTTGCTTCCCCTTTCCTGTCTGTTAATCACACTCCCTCCCTCCATTTGTTTTCTCATTCTATCATCTCTTTCACTGATCCATCTATCTTTTGCCCCCCAGGTGTAACAACAGGACTCAGTGTGTGGTGGTCGCGGGGGTCGACGTCTTCCCAGACCCCTGTCCTGGAACATACAAGTACCTGGAGATCCAGTATGAGTGCGTCCCTTATAGTAAGTACGAATATATGTAAAAACACATATGAATGCATACACACACAAACATGATTACACGCAAATATGTGCACGTGCATGCAAAACACTGAGATTTAACCTATTTTTGTCTAGCTGCATTTTAGGATTAAGGTGTTTTTTTTTTTGTTCTTATAACCTCTGATGTCGACTGTATCCCTGAGAGATTGATGGATAGAACAGATTTTTTTTCTCAGGAAGCGTGTGTGTGTTTGCTTTCGTGCATTTGTTTGTGCGAAATATAATGAAAGAAAGTTGGATGGAGAAAGTACAGAGAGGGAAACTGTAGGGCATTTGCATACTGTATGTGTCGTCTGTGTGTGGGTGTGCATACGCGAGAGTGCGCATACGCACTTGCGCATGCATGCGTGTATGTTTTCTTTTTCAGATTCACGCCACAGGAGTCGCTCTCTTTTCTCCACAGGAGCCTGATTGAGGGAAGGAGAGATCGGGAGAGGTGGAGGGAGGGAAAAAAGGGAGGATGGTGCAGGAAGGGAGGGGAGAGGAGAGGAGGGGAGGGGAGTATGCTGGGTCTCTTTTGTGCTTCTTCTTTCTTTTATGTGAACTATAATGTTTGTGGCGAGAATGAGTTCCAAAGTCTTTATCTGTGCAATTTTCTTTCTTTCTTTCTTTCTTTCTTTCTTTCTGATTTATCTTCCTTTCCTTCTCTCTTGCTTGCTTTCTTGCTTCTCTTTACTCCCCTTCTTTCACCCTCTGACTTCTCTTTCTTTCTCTCCCTCTTTTTTTTCCTATGCTTGAGTAGAAGTGGACCAAAAAGGTAAAGACAATACATTGTAGCATCTTGATCTCTCCTTACCCCGACACCCCTCTTTTCTCTCCTTCTCTTCCTCTCTCCTTCCATTTCTCTCTTCCTCCTACCCTAGGACGTTGTTTCGTAGTTATGCTGGATGTTGCCCCCGTTTTTTCATTTCCTACTTGGTTATTTATTTTTTTCCCCCATTTTATCCATCTCTTGTTGTATGGAAACCCGTCCTTTTATCCAATTTTATCCAGGTTCTGCACCTAGTCACTCTTCCTCTTTTTCCTCTCTTTCTTTCTCTCTCCAGTTTCTGCCTCTCTTCTTCCTCTCTTGCTCCTGGTCGATCTCTCTGTTTCTTATTTCCCCTCCTTTGGCCTCTCTGTGCACACACAAACATAAACATAATCTTCTTTGCTCTCTCTGCTCTGTTTCCTTTTCACACACAAGCACCCTTTCTTTCTTTCTTTCTTTCTTTCTTTCTTTCTTTCTTTCTTTCTTTCTTTCTTTCTTTCTTTCTTTCTTTCAGTCTTCTTTCCTTCCTTCCTTCCTTCCTTCCTTCCTTCCTTCCTTCCAATCCTTCCTTCTTGTCCACCCATCCTCATGCTTATTTTCCCTTTTCTTCCCTTATAGGAAGAGCCCCTTATTTATCTTCATAGGAAAAATAAGACCAAATGTGTGTGATTATATATCCGTCTGGATGTGTGCTTACCAAGCACTGCTTATGTGTGTGAGTGCGTGTGCATGCCTATTTGCATGCCAGTGTGAGACTGTACAGTATACATATGTGTCCATACAGTTATTGACATGTGGGTGGACCAATCGTTGTGCTCGGCGTAAACTAACCTGCCCTCTCATTCACTTCAAGGCAAAATTTAGCCCCGCCCTCTGCGTCCCTGATTCTACCTCACACTCTTTTTCACTCTTTTTGCACTAACCCACACACACACACACACACACACAAACACACAAACACACACAGACAAAGCACATAAATACTCTCACACACCTTTCATTGCAGTGTCCCTGTTGTATTACTCACCACACACACACTAACAGTGTGTGAGTTTCAACAATTTTACGCCTCTTCTGTTGCTTGCCATTCAAGATCAGCACAGGTGTTTTAAATCTATCTCTCTTTTTCTCTTCATTCTTTTGCATCTTTTGCATTCTTTTGCATCAAATGCATCTAATTCAATCCATTTTTCATGCATCATCCATTTTCTTCCAACACCTGCCTTCATTACCTTTCCACTCTTTTCTCCTCCTCACTCCCCTCCCTGATCTTCTTCTCCCTCCTTCTTTCTCACATCCTGCTGCCTACCCCTCTTAACTCCCGTCCTCTAGTTTTCGTGTGTCCCGGCTCACTGCTCAGCATCCAGCCAGCCTCCTCTCTCCTGGAGGCAGAGCATCAGTCGGGGGCGTGGTGTAAGGACCCACTGCAGGCTGGTGACAGGCTGTACGTTATGCCATGGACGCCATATAGGACAGAGGTGCTGTATGAGTACGCCTCCTGGGACGACTACCGCCAGAACAGAATCACCACCACCTATAAGTGAGTAGTGTGTGTGTGTGTGTGTGTGTGTGTGTACAGTATATATTACTGAAATAGTTAATCAATTTATTAATTACTTTTGGGTTTTGGGCTGTTGGTCAAACGTGACTTGGCTTCTGGGAACTTATAATAGCCTTTTAAAATGTGTTAATTCAATGATTTATTAATTCATTAAAATATAATCATAATTAATCAAAATAAATCATAATTAATTGATCTATAATGAAAATAATTGTAAGTTCAGTCAATTAAAAATGGGAGCACAGCAACATCTACTTTATAAATGAAGAAATTAAAGCTCCTGAAATAAATGAATACATGTTAAGTATATGTCTATAACATGAAGTATCTGAATAAAGAACAACTAGAGTTCAGGTTACAATCCTTAAGACTTTCATCATATCAAAACCAAATTTTTATGGCATAAATATCTTGATATTCATTTGTTACCTCTCTATATAGTAGTAGTAGAACACTAACGTATCATGGGGGACCCTATAAAAACTATAAAAGACTACAATCGCGTGGGTGAAAATCACCCGACGTTAGTGTTCTAGGGTTAAAAGGTTCGACATACATGAGGGTTTGACAGATTCACATTCAGATTTCTTTAACTCAAGGCAAATTTCTAAACGAAACTATGAGACTTATATTATTAAAACATGAACTCAGTGTTACCATCAGTAACCAGGTTTTACCAGATCAACCATGACTGAATCTGAAGGATTACAATTTAAAGATTCTGAAAAAAAAGACTTCAGTATATTTACTGGACATTAAAGAGACAGTGGCCTGGCATGAGAAAAAAACCCAGCACTCTCGTGGGATTATGATTCAAATGTAATTAAAATCTGATTGGTGCACAGAAATATGGATTACGACTTCAAACTGAGCACAGCCAAATTCAAGCTTGTCATAGTACAATAGTGCAATGGTTTTGCATACACTCTACATATTTTTCATCATTCTTTATCGTAGGTTGCCTAGCCGTGTGGATGGTACGGGATTCGTGGTGTATGACGGCGCTGTGTTTTACAACAAGGAGCGAACACGCAACCTGGTCAAGTATGACCTGCGGACACGCATCAAGAGTGGTGAGGCAGTGGTGGTCAATGCCAACTATCACGACACCTCGCCTTACCGCTGGGGAGGGAAGTCAGACATTGATCTGGCGGTGGACGAGAACGGCCTTTGGGTTATCTACTCTACTGAAGCCAATAATGGACGCATCGTGGTCAGCCAGGTGCAGTAGGACGAAGGAAATCTGATCAATGATTGGAAAGAGAGAAGAAGTAAGGGTTTTATTACTGAGTTCTCTCATCTCCCCGTGTCTGTTTTGTCTTGCAGGTGAACCCCTACACTCTGCGCTTTGAGGGTACATGGGCCACCGGCTTTGACAAGCGTGGGGCGAGCAACGCCTTCATGGCCTGTGGCGTGCTCTACGCTGTGCGCTCCGTCTTCCAGGATGATGAGGGGCAGGCGGAGGGCCGAGTCGGAAGTGACATGGTGGTTTACGCTTACGACACCAGCCGTGGACAGGAGTTGCCTGTTCAAATACCGTTCCCCAACCCTTACCAGTACATCTCCTCCATAGACTACAACCCCAGAGACAACCAGCTGTATGTGTGGAATAACTACTACGTGCTGAGATACCCGTTACAGTTCACACCGCCACCACCCACTAAAGGTTTGAGGAACAAGTGCTCTTTTGTTTTTAGACATATGTGATGAAACTAGAAATCCAACAGTGTTTCTATCCCTCAGGCCCCCTCTCGTCCTTGATGACGACAGTTCGCTCCTACACGGCCACAGTCGCACTGACCCCAGTGCGGCCGTCAGCCTCTCACCCGATTGGCGTCATCAATCGAGCACCCTTTGACCAGCGGCCAATCACTGCCATGGTCCCCCTGACCCCACGTCCACCTATGCGTGTCCCCTTGGCTCCCGGCAGCCCCGGTCAGGTGGGCGGGTGTGAGGGCCGTGTGGCACGAGGGGTGCAGTGGCCACCCACCCTGAAGGGAGAGACTGTGGAGAGACCCTGCCCGAAAGGGTCACTGGGTAGGTGTGGTGTGTGCAGATGTGATCATGTCAGTCTGTGTGTGTGTGTGGCATTTGCATGTGTGATTCTGTATCTTGTTTCCCTTTGAAATGTAGTCGCATGTCCTCTCTTTGAACTTGAAGAGAAGAAGATAGAGGTTACAGAGTTGAGACAAGCTGGGTTTGTCAACCCTTCCTCTCACTGTGCAGCTGCCTTCAGCCCAGCGCTCCCTCTGAGGAAAAGCTGTTATGCAGATTATGTTGATAAGCCTGTGGTGCATATTTTTTTCGTCCTAATCATGTTGAATGGATTGGACATGGTTTTAGCACAGAGGAGATGATTACACCAGGGAATAATCTAATGTTAAATCATGTGTAGAACTGAAAACGGGTGTGGCTGTGGCCTTAACTTACACCTAATTTGCAGAACTTGTGTGTATTAGAAGTGCAAGTTTTGTTTGTCATGAAATATCTTGTAAACAAAAGTAGAAATTGTAATTTCTTTTCATGCATTCAATAATTAAACAGATTAGGTACATTTCTACTCTTAATCAACAGAGATTTTTTTTCACATGATTGCTGCTCTACAAATCTTCTTTACCCCTTTTAACCACTAGTTTTGTTTTTAAGGTACATTTATTTTGTGGTTCAGTCCCAGCACTCTTGTCCGCCTCCTTCCCTGCAGCAGTAGGTGGCTGTTTTTAGCAAAAGGACTCTGATGAAACCCACTGAACACTACTTGCAGACAGACAAACTTAGCGACTCGCTGAGAGTCAAACAGGCTAAATCCAACAAACCAGATGTTTTTTCAGGGGTTGCTGAAGACCAAAGGAGAGCGAAGAGAGTTAATATCATCCTTGCATTCATCAAGTATGCTCATGTTGCTTCATGTTTGATGTATGTTTAAATTTGTGTTTACTCAGGAAGTCAAATGTTTTCTTCCTATGCATCTGTCACTAAAGCTTTATTTTGTTCAAGCACTTTTTTACCAATTATAATGCCATTATTTTAGAAAATTATATCTTCAGGGTAAGCATGTGTTATTTTAATCTTATAATGGATTCCCCCAAAAGATCTAATTCAGCTTTACATGTTAATAACAACTAAAACTAAGTATTTTAGGAAACTTTTTTTCTGGGTTTACAATTTATGTCTTGAATATATTAAAATAAAACTTCAAACAGATTTTATAGACAGCCTTGTATTTGACATTAATCAATATTTAATCAGGCTACAGTTCCTCTAAACAACACATTTGATTGCCAAAATTTGTTATTATTTTGCACAGGAAAATTGGAAAATGTGCATCATGTGCAAGGAGAAAAAGAAAGTGACAAATCAGCTTGAGTCCTGTAAAATACAATCTGTCCTTTCTCGGTCTGTCTGTCTGTCTCTGCAGGCATAGCTTCCTATCAGTGCATGCAGTCTCCAGTGGGCTGGAGCTCCAGAGGGCCTGACCTTTCCAACTGCACCTCTCCCTGGGTCAGCCAAATTGCACAGAAGGTTAGTCACTCATTGACACACACACACCCACACACACACACACACACACACACACAAACACACACACTGTGCAAATGCCCTAAAGCCAGTCAGCAAGCAGTTCTCTCTTAAATGTCAAAATATTTGACATTATAAACACCCCTGCCTCACTCCAGATTAAGAGCGGAGAGAACGCGGCCAACATCGCCGGGGAGTTGGTCAACCTGACACGGGGGCGGATCTATGCCGGTGATGTCAGCATGTCTGTCAAGCTGATTGAACAGCTATTGGACATCCTGGACTCCCAGCTCCAGGCCCTGAGACCGGCCAATAAAGAGTCAGCGGCACGCAATTACAACAAGGTAAATTGTTCCTGTTGTCAGTAGAAATGTGCACTTGACCTTTCCTGGAAATGAGAGTGGAAATGTCAGTGATGATGATTCTAACAATAGGTGTTTTTCTTTTTTTCAGCTGCAGAAGAGGGAGCGCACATGCAGAGCCTATGTTCAGGTAAGAAAGATAGACAGACACATTTACACATGGATAGATAGATAGATAGATAGATAGATAGATAGATAGATAGATAGATAGATAGATAGATAGATAGATAGATAGATAGATAGATAGATAGATAGATAGATAGATAGATAGATAGATAGATAGATAGATAGATAGATAGATAGATAGATAGATAGATAGATAGATAGATGAGGCGTTGGAATAAAACACTGTCTTTCTCTCTGTCAGGCGGTGGTCCAGACAGTTGATAACCTGTTGGGTCCTGAGGCTCTGGTGTCCTGGGCCGATATGAGCAGTGTTGACCAGTCCCACTCAGCATCACTGCTGTTAGACGCAGTGGAGAAAGGAGCGTTTCTATTGGCCAACAATCTCTATGAAGGTCGTTTCAGTGACAGGGCACCGAATGTTGGTATGTGGCCTTTCTGTTCTTTGGCGGTTTTGCTCGACACATTGTAGAAAGTAATAGTTCATCTAAGTAAGCTGTTGTGTGTGTGCGTTCCTGTGTGTGCACAGATCTGGAGGTCTATGTACTAAATACAGAGGCAGACATACAGGACCTGACGTTCCCTCATTCCTACGACAGCGACAGCATCTTGCAGATATCAGCACTGGCTCTGCAGCAGTACAGCAACAATGGTATGTGGCACATACCAGAACTAATCAGCATTTGGAACAAAGAAAGCTCAGTATTATCAATCATATCATCTTGGCTGTTCTGGATATAACATTAGTTCTTCTCCAGATATTAAAAATCCAATCGCTTTACATAAAATGTCAAATGAAAGTCTGACAGAATGTGATCAATGTGAATCAAAGTATGGAAAAAAGTAGAAGATTTTTGGTCTCTGTCTTTACTACAACTCCTGCCTCTCTGTGATTTCCTCTGCAGGCCAGGTGAAGCTGGTCCTCACTCTCTACAAGAACCTCGGCTCCTTTCTGACTACCCAGAACTCGACCTTGCGACTTGGACTGGGGCTGAGCCAAGGGCCCGAGGCCAGGCGTAGGAGCCTGGTGGTCAACTCCCATGTCATCTCTGCCTCTGTGCACAGAGGATCCAACAGAGTGTACCTCTCTGAGCCAGTGATCTTCACGCTCAGGCACCTGCAGGTCTGTTAGGAAATTGTTTTATCTTAAATATGGATATTTAGAATGAGCTTAATTTGTGTGCAGAATCTGGTCCCTGAGTTCCTTAATATGTGTCTTTGGTGTGTGTTTGTCCACAGCTGGAGAACCACTTTGGCCCCAACTGCTCTTTCTGGAACGCATCAGGGGTTTCTGGGAGCGGCAGGTGGTCTACCCAGGGCTGCCGCCTGTTACACACCAACAACACACACACTACCTGCGCCTGCAACCACCTGTCCAGCTATGCTGTCCTCATGACGTATCAGCAACCTGCTGTAAGTAACATACACACCACAAAAACAACACACAACAGTGTTTAGTTTGGTAGGGCTGCAACATGTGTTTAATGTCTTTGGCCTGGTTTGTGTGAGGCTCCTTTCATATAGTACAAAAGGACAATGAAAGTGTAGCAAAGGCTTCCTGACTCCACCTTCATGCACCCACTTGCTGCAGCACAGTTGGACCTCACCCCCATCGTGCTCTCCAAAATGTTGTTTAAAAATCAAGCACAGTCGGGGTGATAATTGTGGGTTGTAGCTGTGAAAGAGAGAGGGAGAAAGAGAGAGAAAGAGTGATGAATGCTGCAGGGTATTTTGTCCTGCCATGAAATTGAATTTAGTGTTTCTCTGCAAGATGTTCTCTTTGTTGGGTGAGATTTTATTCATCTGAATGGATGTTATGTAATGCACAGGGACACACAACCAGAGGCAAAGACACATGAGTGCTCCACACCTCAAAACCTGCACATGTTCCCAAACTCATACATGTGCTCTTTGTGATCAGATGAAAAAAGGGATCTATAATCCCCCTGAATATTCTCTCTCACCTGTTTCCCCCCTTCAGTTTGGGGTCGGAGTAGAGGAGCTGCTTGTCTACGTGGTTTCCTGGGTTGGCATCTCAGTCGCACTGGTGTGTTTGGCCACCTGTCTTTCCACCCTGTGCTGCCAGGGGGCACCCTGGCACACAGACCACAGCACCATCCACTGCAACCTGTGGGCCAACCTACTCATCACTGAACTGCTTTTCCTTGTTGGTGCCAACAAGACTCAGTACACAGTGAGTGCTTCACTATTGGAAGAATACAGAATAGGGAGCAGCTGAGCTGGTGGAAACTGTAGTACTGTATGATAGAAAGGATATTACTAATGCGTTATAAAGCATTTTGAACAATACCTCTTTCTCTATCCAAATATCCAGGTTGTGTGTTCCATCATAGCTGGCCTGCTGCACTTCTCGCTGCTCGCAGTGTTTTGCTGGTTGTGTCTGGAAGGGGTGGAGCTGTACCTGCTGCAGCGGGAGGTATTTGAGGGACGTAACTCCAGGAGGAAGTATTTCTACCTGTGTGGCTACTCTATTCCTGGGTTGGTGGTGGTGGCGGTGTCTGCAGCCATAGACTTCAGAGGCTACGGCTCTAAAACTGCGTAAGTGCACTAGTGTGTGTGTGTGTGTGTGTGTGTGTGTGTGTGTGTGTGTGCGCACTGTTTTTAATGGGAACTGTTACTTATCTACATCTGTGTATTGTGTCAGCTCCCAGACTGACATTGTTATTTTGGAGGTTCTTATTTTACTGGGATTTGTTTGTGTTTTTCTATGTGTTGTGTGTGTTTGTGTGTTTGTGTGTGTGTGTGTGTGTGTAGATGCTGGCTGCGAACAGACAATTACTTCATCTGGAGTTTCCTTGGACCTGTTGGTGTCATCATCACGGTGAGAGTTCATGCTCTCTGATGCTGAACTTTTCATATATTTTCTGTCATCCGTGTGTAATAAAACAACCACATTGAGTTGTATTAATAAATCAGTATTAAACAGTGCCCACTGTTTGCTCTTTTGGTCTCAGTTGAACCTGGTTGTCTTGGTGATGACCTTACATAAGATGCACAGCACTGCTGCTTTAAAGCCAGACTCCAGTCGCCATGACAACCTGAGGTAAGTCTAGTGTCTCATGCTCATTTGTTGTGGGTGATTATGTGTAGAGGTCATTGTGTTTCAGTGGCTTTGGCTCCAATCAAGCACCAATCAAGAGTCAGTAAAGTTGAATATGAACTGAAAAAGAGGCCTGGATGGATAAAAACAAACTTCACTGTTTCCCTCCACGTTGCCCACTAATTTGTTTTATTACATTATTTATATATAACGCTTTCATAGTTTTTGTACACTTCCGTACAGTGGTCCTGATTAAAATAGATGTACAAATCGAAAGAAAACTATAAAAATGAGTTTGAAAATGAATGTCTCTGTCTGTTATGTATGAGGTACAAAGTTCATTGAGAACTCTTTTGTTAATTAGAATATACGATACTCATCTTAGTTGAGACAGGGAGCCAATATAAATTAAACTAATATTATTTTAATAGTTTTAAATTAAACTGATGTAATATTGTCTTTCTTTTGTCCTAGTAAACCTCCAGCATTTTCTTAATCAGCAGCATTTGGAATAATTTAAGTTTCGATCAGGGGTTTTTCTAAATCTTTAACCTCAGCCCCCTGGAAGGCCTGTCTCTCACTTTGCAAATCTCTGGTTTAGGTTTTTGAATTGTTTGGATTAAATAAAGGTCAAATGTTAGCAATGCTGTATAAATGAAATGTAGAGGCGAAAGACTTCTCTCCACAAAGGAAAAAGAGAGCTAGGGTGTGTGTTAGTGATGTCTGTCTATGTTTGACTATAAGCAACTTTAAACCTCCTCTGTGGAGGCACAGCACAGGGACCTGAAAAATGAATTTGAAACACATTCTGACACATTTAGGTGAGTGAACGCTTGTCAGAATGAAAATATAATGTAATTTATCTTGTGTCCTTCCTCCTCTGGTGTCTATAGGGCGTGGGCGGTGGGATCCCTGACTCTGCTCTTCCTTCAGAGCGTCACATGGTCCTCGGGCCTAATGTTCCTGTCTGCTCCATCTCTCCTCCTGGCGTACCTCTTCTCGTCCCTCAACACCGCCCAGGGCCTCCTCATCACCATACTTCACTGCACCCTTGCCAGGAAGGTCTGTCGCCGTGTTCGTGTGTCATTATGTAACTTCAAGGATTTTTCTGTAACATCATCATTTGTGGCTGAACAGATTCTGTTTAAATATTGTAGGGTCAGAAAGACTATGGCCGATGCCTTCGTCTCTCGCAGTGCTGCGTCACTTCCTCTTCCAGCTCTCCGGACTCAGTGAAGGGTGCTGCCCTGAGGTCCAACAGCCGCTACACCAGCAGCCAGAGTCGGAGAGCCACGGCTAACAGACAGGTACATTATAATCCGCTGTACCTCTGTGTCTCTTCATGTCTCTCTGTTTGTCTGAGTCAGTTTTGACCTTGTGTGGAATATGCCTGTTCCAGAGTCGCATCAGGAGGATGTGGAATGACACAGTGCGCAGACAGACTGAATCATCTTTCATCGCCGCAGACGTTAACAACACCCCTACTCTCAACCGAGGTAAAGATTACTGCCTTTATTCTCCCTTTTAAGTCTCAATATTGCTCCCTCTGCTGTTCAAGAATATTTATTTTCCTGCCTGTCTCATTCTCTGTCCTCAGCTGCTTTGGGAAACCATTTCCTCACCAACCCAGTGTTGCAGACTCATGCTGGAGCCTCTCCTTATGACACCATGCTGGCCCAGGGATACAACCAACCCTTCACCTCCACAGGTACATTTGGTGACAGTTGTCTGTGGGTCTTCTAAATTCTGGGTCTACGTTTTCTACACAGCTTACTTACTCCCTCTTTTTTTGTGTTTACTTTACTGTCCTTTTACTTATACGTTCTAAAAGCAACCGCAAAACTCTTATGCCACATTGAAAAATGTCTATGCAAGGCTTCTTACCTATGTAGTAACTATTTGTATTATATTTATACGTATTGGGATTTTTCTTGTTAAATTGAGACTAGAGATTTTTGACATACCCTGCAGAACAAAGTATCAGCAGATTTTATTACAAAACCACTCTCACTTTTATAACAATCCCTTTAAATTCGGCCTCAATATGTACAGAGCAGAGAATTTTAAAATAAATTTGTCATTGCTCTCACATGAACAAACTATGTGATGACAACACTAAATTAGCTCAACATATCTTTCACTTCCTGTTACTTGCTGATGGCTGCATATGTTACCTATATGCTGATACCTAAATGCCTGTGATAATGTAATAATAATAATGATAATTATCAGGTGGCTGAATTTTCCATGGTGGTTTAAGACTCTTGCCCAATGCGGTTTCAGTTTTCAGTTTTCTGTTTTTACTTTTTGACTTTGAAATGTTTGTCTTTTAAATGTTGTTTGACCCTTTCCCTCTCTGTCTCTCTGTCTTGACGTGGACCAGTAGGAACCTTCAGAAAGAGTATGAGCTCCCCTTTATTGTGCTCACTCGAATCATTGAGTGCCACTTCCTCTTGCACTGTGGTTCAATTCATAGACTGTGCAGTATTTGCACACAGTAATTATTCATAGACCATGAAGACATAACATACATCTCTTTCATGTGGCTGCATAACCGAGCATCTCATCACAGAATATTGTTAATATCCAAATCTACTCGGTAAAGCCACACCCTCAGTAGGCACATGAACCCTAAGCTCTGCTCATTCATCCATACGATCACTCATGTAAATGTCTTCATGTAAATCTTTTATCCCTGTTCGGTAATTGGTATCTTCCTGTTTCTTCCAACAGAGGGGGGTGTGTCCCAGAGCCAGGAGTCCTGTGGGTTGGACAGTGTGTGTCTCAATGGAGGCTACACCCCCAACACTTTCACCCTGCACGGTCTGGGGACCACACCCGGTTCCCGAGCTGGAGTGGTGGGCAGCACTGACCTTCTGAGGGAGGGTGGAGTTGGAATCGGAGGGGACGACATCTCCCCGGCCCTCCTCACCCCCCATGGGGCAACAGATATGGCCGGAGGTGCTGGAATGCGTCGTAATCTTTCTGATGCTGCGGCACTGGAAAAGATGATCATCTCAGAGCTGGTGCAGAGCAACCTGAGGCCCTCAGTTCCCATGCCCGTTCCTCCTGAGCGCTACGGAAGCCTGGCGAGGCCTCACCACCACGACAGGGCTGCTCTCACTCACACTGCCACTTTAACTCGACACGCACAGCCATCCCAAGAGGGCTGGGCCTCCACCATGCAGTCAAACACACGCCACAATGCACAAGAGGGCTGGCCGCACACGAGGCACCACACTCAAGACGCTGAGACGCATTCCACAGCGCGTGGGCAAGATCACGCCACGACACCACGCTTACAAGATGGCTGGTCACACTCACGTGTTTCTGGAGATTCTGAGTCCCGTGAGCTGCTTAAAGATGGGGACAGGTCGCAGATGCAAGGCACTCTGGGTCGTCGTGGGCTCCAAGACAGGCAGCAGGCGCGTCCCCCCGACATTCAGGCGCGGCCCTACTCCACCCTCAGCCGCACTTTCCCTGGTACTCTGTCCCGCCACCGCACCACAGTGGAGTCGAGCGGTGGGACGGGACAGAGACAGAGAGAGAGAGAGAGAGACAGGGAGAGAGATAGAGAGAGGGACCGAGAGAGGGACCGGGATCGTTACCGGGACAGACCTCTCCCACCTCCTCCTCCCCCTCCCCCACAGGAGTCTGAACCTCTGTACAAGGCTCTGGAAGAGCCGCTCCTGATGAAACAGAGGGATGCAGGTGTGGAGACATGGAGAGGCGGCCAGGACAGAGAGAAGGACGAGACATTTCTCTTAAAACGAGATGGAATCATGGATGAATGGAGGGGAGGAACTGAGAGAGGGCGGGACGAGTCTTTTGCCTCTCAGAAGAGAGATGGAGAGATGGACGAATGGAGGGGTGGCATGGAGAGAGGACGGGAGGAATCTCATCTGCTGGAGAAGAGAGGTGGACGGATGGAGGTGTGGCGGGGGGGAGCAGAGACAGAGCAGGAAGAGACTTTTATAACTCAGAAGAAAGATTTTGGGATTGATGCATGGAGAGGCGGGATGGAGAGAGAGAAGGATGAATCCTTGTTTTTAAAGGACAGAGACGGATGGAGAGCAGGGATTGAGCGGGAAAATGAGAAACAGAAGGATAGAGCGCTGGATGTGTGGAGGGGAGGGATGGATATAGACAGGGAGGAATCTTTCCTGTTTGAGAGCAAAGATGGAGGTCCTGATGCGAGGAAAAGAGGATCTCTGCGTTACCATGGCGAACGAGAGGATTCTGACAGCTTTGCTCTGCCTTTGACCCCTGACCTCGACCTTGACCCTGACTCCTCACCTATCTACGCCAGAGATTCAAACCCTTCCCCACTCTACCCTGGAGACCGCCGTTCGCCGCCTCTTAGCATCTTCCCCCGAAGCTCTCCCCCGACAAATATCTTCGCTCCTCGTGACTCTAACTCCCCTCCAAACAACCTCTACTCCCGCCACTCCCCCCAGATGTACAGCCGAAGCAGCTCCCCTCCTCGCTTCTACACCCGCACTTCCCCTCCAACCCTCTCGTACCCCGACAGCAGCCCTGAAGGTCCAGAAGAGGTCAGCCCCACTGGCCAGCCGCAGCGGCCTGCCCTGGAACTACCCTACAGCCTGGGGCGACCCCCGCTAGGCCCCCGGCCCAATCACCTGCAGACCTTCTACCAGCCGCCGCCGCTAGCATCCAATGGAGAGGCAGTGTACACAGCAGAGCCCACCTCTGAGGGAGACGACGGACAGATGCAGCGGGTGACGAGTCTGTGACTAGGGCGGTGGTGATCGGGGCATAGAAACCAGGCAGGAGACGGAAGATGGTGATAACAACTTATAACGATGATCAAACTGATGGAAAAGATGATGATGATGATGATGACACTGTTGAGGAGGATGATGATGATGGATGATGAAGGTTATGATGATGTCAGTGATGGCTCCTCCCTGCTTCTATCTCCCGATCACCACGAGACTTCCCCCTTTTCATGTTTTGTTACTTTTCTATGACTGTGATCCATTTCTAACTCTTCCTCCTCCTCTTCCTGTACCTCTTCTCTCTTTCCCGATTCCCTGCTGTGTCTTCCCATGTCATCGGTGCTTATCCTTATTTGCCCATCGTCTAAGTTTCTATTGGTTCGTAGGCTGGGTGTTTTCCCTCCCTGTAGCAAGCAAACAGTGTGTCAAAGAAGCACTTGTGTGTTGCCAAAAAATCCTTTCAAAGAACATGTGCATGACTTTATAGTGGCTTTACAAGGCTACAAACTGTAGGAGGAAAGTGCTGAAGTGTGCGTGAGCGTACGCGTGAGTGTGTCTGTAGCTTGACAAGCATGCGTGTGTGATGGCAGTGTGTGTGTGCGAGCGTGCGTGTGTGTGTGTGTGAGTGCGTGCCTGTAAATACATCATTCTTGTATAATTAATGTATCACAGTGAAGCATTTTATCAATATCAACTGGGGGGCTTCTTACACATGTACCCTCCGACTGATTTTGAACTCTTGACCAATCCCATTTTCACATCAAGACCAAAACCTCCGCCCCCCCTCCGCCCCCGACCCTCCCTACACCTGCCACTAACTGTTGGTGATGGAACTCGTTGCCATGGAGTTTGTCATAGCAACAGGACTCTTGACTCCAGAGCCAGAGATCATATAAAACCTCAGAACTTTTCTGCAACCCCCTAAAATCCTTGTACATATCAACCTCAAGTGTTCTGATTGTCTTGTATTGCTATTGAAGTTCAAGTAAACATGTGAAATAAATGTTCCAGTCTTTCTCTTTGTGTGGATGTCCAGAAAAGGCAGGGTTTATAGCAAAAAAGGAGAAAGATATCTGCAATGGAAAGGAGGCAGAAGAGAGACTGATGACGCATATGATAAAGATCTAAAGCTGAACTGCAGTACTGTTAAGAAAGAAGAAATACTGTTACAGACAGTAGATGAATGTAACAAAGTGCATTAACTCAAGTACTGTACTACTTACTCTACTACATTCTTCTGACCACTAGTTACTTTGCAGAATAAGATTTTATGAAGTGTTATTTCACAATATTGATAAAATAACTCATGATCTCGAGATTAAAATAAAATACTTGCAAGCACGGGTCCCATAGCATTATTAAAATAATTTATCAGGTAATGAACTGCAGTTGTGTGAACTTTTGTCCACCACGAAAAGGAATTTTCTTCGGAAAATATGGCAGAAGCTGTTTTTTAGGTACTGACTTACAGGCATAACAAGTAAGATTTATTGGCTGCTCTTTGTAAGCAGCTCAAAGCGCATTTGCTTCTGGTGGTCCGATGTGCTTGCAATCCAGTGACTGGTTGCGTTTTTGAGTCCCACGCTGTCATTAGCTGGAACACCATTGCCTAAAGGTTAATGCCCAGAAACGTCCCAAATAAGAAATCCAGGCGGAGGGCAGGATTTCTGTTGATACAGACAATACATGCTTCTAGAGGCTCAGAAGTGATGATTGAAGGGGACTATCTGGAAAATCCTACTTGTTATACCTTTATAGCTGCACTAATTAATGTTTTTACATGGAAAAGAAGTCAGATGACTGTTGGACATGAAACTCATAACAAACCCAGATAAATTTTATCACCAGACTCTGTCGGCCCCTCAGCTCTAGCTCGACCTTTTAGCATCTTAGCTTTTTTTTTTTTTTTACAGCCTGTTAGCTCCTGTTATCTTTGTTTCCAGCTGCAACAGGCAGCTTTGCTCATCCAAAAAGTCCTAATAACCTGATATTAATGAGGACTACCTGCTTGGCACCACACGATAGACAAATGGCTCTTTTCCATTACACAGTTCTAGCACTACTCGACTCGGCTCGACTCAACTCTCGACAACTTCGTTTCGGTCGTTTTCCATTACAATAGAGTACCACCTCAGCGTGGGTGGGGTTGTCATAGCAACGGCAGCCCGAAACTTCCAGCGACGTCATTTGTTATGCGAACACAAACATGAAACGACTATGGAGCCCACCAGACAAAGAAATGTCTGCACCTCGTCGTTGCTCCACGGGGTTGATTTCTGTGCAGCCATCTCTGATCGTGTTTGCTGTTACTGGATTTCAAAAATGGCGGAGTTGACTCCATGAACGAGTCGCTCTCCTGACGCATCTAGTGATGTCACGCCCTGGCCAATCAGTGGCCTGCCGTCTGCCGACGTCACATTTTCGGCTCGGCTCAACTAACCCCTCACCCTTTTCTCAGTACTAGAAAAGTACCTGGTACCAGGTACTAACACGTAATGGAAAAGCCTAAAAACTGAGTCGAGTCGAGCCGAGTAGGTGCTAGTGGAAAAGCGCCAAAAGTTAACGACTAGTTTGTGAGCACAGTGGGAAGTTTACCTGCTTAAGAGCCCATTATTTATCTCCAGTGATCGGTGGAGGCCAAAACAAAGCTAAAAGAGAATCAATATTGAACTTACGTTGATCAGGTGGCCAGATCACATCTCCAAATGAAATATTGTTTCTCTGTGTCTTCTCATTCGCAAATACAGTACATTTTGCATGTTTGTCATGTCAGCTTTAAAGGGTGATAATATATCAGTGTAAGAAGTAAAAGCTTCTTGCAATTAATGCAGGTTTTTAAAACAATCAGTTGCACTTTGGGTGAACAGTAGTCGTCATCTAAAATTGTGTTCTCAAAATGTGTATTCAGTGTTAGTATTTTAGAAAAAAATGTCACAGTATTAATTTAGGGAAACAATGATTTTTAAAAAATCACATTGTTCTTTAATGATCTGTGTGCTCTTGGACTGGTAAGTAGTCTAGCATTATACATTAGCATGATAAACAAAATAAGATTACTAGTAGCATTCATCCTTTTCAAACATAGATTATATCTATTGTGAAGACATTCTCATGCTACAACACCCTGCACACAGAAGGACGGACACACCCTACCACATCTGAGAGCTACAACACATTAGGAAAATGAGTTGTTTTCTCGCTATTTGTGCTTTCCTTCAATGCCATTACATTCACTGGGTTTACATAAAAAAACAAAACAGCTACAATATATGTCACGTTTGTATAAAATATTTTACATCCTACGTACCAAATCATTACAAAGTGATAATTAATAAAACTAAGATAGAAGTTGAAAAGTGCTTTCATTCGAGTTGTACAAAATCTGTATATATTTACAGGGGACGTATAGAGTGGTAGTGGTTGCTGTGTGTTCAGGATTCAGTCGTCGCATCTCACAGGTAAGTATCGCACGTGAAGATCAGTCACAAGGACAAAGAGTTGAGTTCTCAGGCTGCTTATACAACACTCCTGCCCAGACGTACAGTCTGAAGCAGCCCCCTGCCCCTCTTCCTTCCTCACAGTTCATATGTTTTCTCTTTTGAGCTACATTAAGTCTCTCACAAGGTCTACTCCCTCTCTCTCACACTCTGTCCGAATACTGAGGTATGTGGTTTGACTTCACAGGAAATGGTCTCACATTCTTTAAATCTCTTGTCTACCCAGTCTAGACTACAGGCAGCAGGTGGATGTCGGTACATGTGGAGGTTTAGCAGACAGTATGGTGGGGCGACAAGGGGCTGTCCAGAGTCTCAGTCGGAGACAGATCTGAACTTGTGCTTTTAAACATGGACGAGATGTGGAAAGCCTGGGGAACACACAAATGCATGCCATTAAACGACCTCAAGATATTCACAGACATTGACATGTAGACACGCACCGATGCACAAAAACAAGTAGGAAAGGTGTACTGACCACCCAGTAGGCGGTTAGGGCCCCCTGTATGTAGCCTGTTAGCACGTCGGATGGGTGGTGTCTGTAGTCTGAGATGCGGGTCAGCCCTGTGTATACTGCTAGCAGGACCAGGAAGAACTGCAGCACTGGCCTCAGCAGCCGAGCCCCACGCCACGTCAACCGCGCCTGCAGGTAAAACTGTGACGAAAATAAAAATGTTATTTAAAGCAATAAGGTCATCATCTGGTACTGTAAATATGGTGTTTGCAGCAGACATTATTCATTAATGGGTACTGCTAAACTGTAGAAAGTGCTAATAATTTGAAAGCCTGTATTCCTATTTTTCCTTGCTGTAAGTATATTCGATCATATTTAACCTGTTTTCTGCTGTAGATGCTTTTTGTGTTGATGCAAACACAACATGTGAACCTAGTATGTATTATGTAATGTACGATCCCGCAATTCACCCTTATTACATACATCTTAATTAGTAAGTATTGTAATCTGTGAGAACCCGATTAAATGCCGTAATATGCCGTATGCACACATATGTATATACAGGCACTGGCATGGACAACACATAGGCTGCCATAAACAAATGCAGGAGCCTGCACACACTCACACACTCACACACACACACACACTCATACAATAGAGGAGAGCAGTGAGGCGGTGAGGCGAGGTCACACTCCCCCCACAGCAGAACAAAGCTGTCTCTGTTTGTCCCATTTCTCCTTTCAGTCCTTGCCTTTCTCCATCTCCTCTTTCATTCTCTCGTTTTCTGAGGCTAACTGGACTGATGATGGCTCCCTGTTTCATTCATTTGCTCTTTGCATTTTGTAGAGATATGGTAATTGGTAATTGGAGGGACAGTAAATTGTGTTTGGAGTGAGTGTATGTATAGATAGAGATAGATAGATAGATAGATAGATAGATAGATAGATAGATAGATAGATAGATAGATAGATAGATAGATAGATAGATAGATAGATAGATAGATAGATAGATAGATAGATAGATAGATGAATAGATAGATAGCAATACTCACTGCCAAATAGAGCATCGTGTACATTGCAAAGGAAGCATGACCAGAGAAGAAGGACTTCCTAAAAAATGGGAGAAGCATTTAGAATAACAGAACATACAACATGACACGCATGCATAAACACACACGCACACACACCTGGCCTCCTCTTCCAATCTGTGGTCCGGCTGGCGGCAGCTCACTGTTGCAACATAGGTGCCAGGTGTGCAGTTGAGTGACGCATAGCTGACTCCGCACACAGACAGGAAGTGTGGTCGCAGCCTCCCAACGCTCAGCTTGGCCATGTTGGTTAGCGACTGGCCAACGCAGCAGCCAAACAGGAAGCAGCCCAGCTCCTTGTATAGGCAGGACACATACAGGTTCCTGACGAAGGCCTTGGAGCTGACGCCCCTGAAGCGAACCCGGTAACACTCCCCGAGGGCGATCTGGAGGTGGACACGTGGTCAGAAGCGTCACATTAAATTCCCCACATCCTCCCCATGAGATAGGCACATGGTCTGAAAATGGACAGACTCCAGTGACAGGATGATGAGTACTCACAGTGAGGCCGGTGATGATGATGCCACCAGCGATGAGTAATTCATCTGATATGGCCTCTCGGTGCAGGTAAGGGTAGGTGATGCTGGGGTCCCCGCACATGAAGCCCCTTCTGTGCGGTCTCACTGCCTTCAGCTCGCACGCAAAGAAAGGGATGGACGCTGCACACGAGGAGGAGAAAGAGGGAGATGATTTGATATTGCACCAATCCCCAGTGGGAGTATAGACATTCCTCTTTGTGATGAGAAACTGGAGATGGTGCGTGGGAGCAGAAAAGAGGGACAAAAAACTAGAGGATGAGAAGGTTTAGTGGAGAGAAACTGGGGAGGAATCTACTGACCTCGGTGATCCCCTGAGGTGAACAAGTCTCAACAACTACTGGATGGATTGCCGTAAAATCTCAAAACACAGTAATTCCAAAGTACGAAACTCACACAGCTGCTAATGTGGCTTAATGTGACTAATGCTCTTAGTCAGTTTTATATATATCTTATTATTTCTACATTTTTTACTTTCGTTATTTATCGGCTGTCCTTGTGCAGCTGCCAACAAATGAATTTCCCTGCTGGAGATCAATAACGGTTTATCTTATCTTACCTTGTATTAACAAAAGAAGCCAGGTCTCAAACAGAAGCAAGAACACAAACAAGGACTTGGCCTAAGAAATGAAGCCTGAAACTGGCTAAAGTATCATGTGAGATTCTGAGTGAGTATTGTTCATGCCAGCTTTTGGTATACAACGTTCAATACTCAGCACCAGTGCAGATATGATGCCCTTGACTCTTCATCCCTGTTACACAACCCAAGATACACATAAAGGATCTGCTTCATCACAGATGAAAGTAATAAGGTCTAAAATTAAATAGGACAAACAGAAATTTCATGCTACACTCACACAAAATGCTGACTTATATTCAACCCATCATTTTTCAGTGTGTATAATAAAGCTACACAGGGACCATGGCATGGAGAGAGTGGGGAAAGGAGAGAAGTCCAAGGAGGAATAGTTTTATGGGAAAATAAGGGTGGGAATGTCTCTGGAGAACCTGACTAGTTGGACAACCATTAGGAATGCGAGAGTCTGGAAATAGAAGAGAAACACAGGCAGAGCCCAACGGAGACCCAGTTTGAACTGCGCATGTGTGTATGTGTGTGTTTGTGTGTGCATTTCTGTTGATGAGGAGAGAAAGGGGGGTTGTTTGTGACTCCAGTTCAACTCTTCCCTACTAAACAAAGAGCAAATGCTGCAGCAGACCAGAGCCAGGACCAGCCTCACACTGTCTCTGTTTGTCTCTGGGTGTCCTTCCCTCCTCTCTCTCTCTCTCTCTCTCTCTCTCTCTACTGTGTGTGTGCAGGCATGCAAGGCAGAGAGAGAGAGAGAGAAAGACTCCCTCCCTTCTGCACATGTGCAATCTACCTCTACATCCAGCTTTTTCCAATTAGCCAATGTTGCATAACCACCCTCCTGTCACATATAGGGACCATGGGAGGGTCAACAATTACAGTCACTCACACACATACACACAACATGCACAAACACACAGTGGATCGTGCATTTATGTATTTATACCAAATACAATCCCCCCTTGCCTCGCTCTACCCTGAGAACTGGAGGTTGTCATGGAAACTGCAGAATTCCCTGGGCAATGCACGAACCAGCTGGCACGGAGAGCTCGAGAGCTCGAGAGCGCGCACGAGTGGAAAAAAGAGAACTGGGTGTACAAGTAGATGGAGAGAGAACTTGAAAAACTTTTTGTGTCTTTGTTTCTTTTTCTTATATGTTATATGTTAATTTTCTGCTCATATTGCACATGTCATTTTGTAAACAAAGAAGCTCAACATGGCTGAAGTTTTCCCTCACCAGATACCATACATAGGAAGAAATAACACATTTAACAGAATTGAGCTGTGTTCAGCTGTCTTTAAAGCTAAAAATAAATTGATTTTATATAAGAAATGCAACTAACAAGCGTCATCATTGTCAATTCTGCAGATCTTTTTCTGAATTAACTGGTTAATTATTTGATCCATAAAATCTGAGCATATAGTTAAAAATCACAATTTCATAACACCCATGGTGATGATCAGACTGCTTGTTTAGTCCGACCAAAACTTCAGGCCTAAAGATATTTAAATGTATCATCACATTAGACAGCAAAGGTGTAAAACCTCAAAATAGAGAAGATTTGGCATTTTTTTTAAAAAAATCACCTCAATGGATCCCTGATTTCTGCCCGCTGACTAACTGATAATTGAACTATTCACATGAAAAAACACAGAGGTAAAGATGTACATGCGCAGGAGGTAGTATTGATGTTCATATTATTGATTTAAGCATTTGTATTGTCTGCACATATAGGCTAGTTACTGTATGTGTGAAGTATAAAGTAAAGTGCAGACAACAGCCTAACACATGGCCTCAAACCTGACACACACACTGACACACACACGCACACACACTAAGCCAAAGCTACAGATATGTTGTGCGGTGTTGGGGTGAATGATGTCGCGCAGGTGCTGTTTCATTCCCCCAGAGCCTCGACACATTCAACAGGTGACTCTTACTTTTAATTGAAGCTCTATGTGGATATTTACCGAGGAAGAGGCAGAGCAGGTCTAAGCCGACCAGAAGTTTCCTTTTGGACAGAGCCGGTCCGGTTATCTCTATAAGTTTCTTCCCGGTGCCGTTCTCCATCCCCATCCCTGCCGCGGTCAGGCCGCCCTTGTTGTCCGTCAGTCTGAGCTGCAGCTCGGCGCTGGAGACGGGCGCACCGGAGCTCTGCGGCCCGAACTTATCCAACATGAGGAGAGTCTGCAGGTCGGAGCGCGGAGGGAGAAACTTGTTGGCATCAGAAACTCGGGAGCGTCCTTGGACTGAGTCCGTGCAGAGCGCTGCGGAGAGGCTGAATGACTGAGTGAAGTTTGCCTGTCTTTAATATGCCCCCCCGTCCCTCCCCCTGTGGGCTCGCTGTCAGAGTGAGTGGTCGTTTTTACGCATTTTTAATGTCATCACAGAGTCTGCAGGGCTCGTCCCGACTCGTTGCAGAGCAGCAGTCACCTGGAAGATATGCAGCACGGTCTCCAGACTGGTTGCGAAACAGACACTCAGGGCTAAGCTCTCTCTATCTTTCTCTCTCTCTCTATGAAATTGGTACACTGTGATTAGGGCGTATCAATTCCAGAATTTTTTTTTCTGAGAGGAAGAGTGACAGATGCATCAGTCATGTGTCACTGTATTTCCCCATCACCATGATTCAACTTTCACCTTCTTTTCTCTCTCTCTCCGTCTCTTTTTTTTGTTAGACTTACATTCACAAAATGCTGATTTTACCAAGGACCAACTAAAGTGTCCTAAACAAACCTCTTCATGATACTCAATGATTAGACTCTAGTGGTGAGTAAATTATGCTGCAACCTCATAAATCTGTGTGCACTGCAAACACTTTAACTTCCCTCCTATCCTATCTTCTAACCACCAGTTAACTGTTAACTCAAGGTCGCACACATGAATGAGAACTTTATAAAGTATACTTAATAAAGTAAGCTACTCTTCACAAAGGATTTACATTGTTACAGATGTTAATGTTTGAGAAACAGGCTTTAATAGTGCTTTATAAGCCAGCCATCTGCCTACCAGTCTCCTCCAGTAGTCGGGCAACTTCACCGAGACAGCACCCGGCCAAGAAACAGGCTGACAAAAACATTCATTACTAATTCTAAACTCTTTATACTAAAAGTGCCCTCATTGCAAACAACTTTACTTAACTTTGCCAGTTTATTCCAGTTTATTAATAACAGTTTGCCTCAAGCTTTACAATCTGCATACGTTGCCCTCTGTTCTTGGACCCCCCCAAAGAAAAACAACTATAAAGTACTGAAGTCATATTGTGAATGAAGGGTTAGTTCATGAATGAAACAAACAACCACTAACATCAGGATTTTCAAACATTTTAAATGATAATATTATAGCGCATGTACGGTAACACTCACATTTACCATATGTGTCATATTAATTCCACCACTTTACCTGAGGGACACGAACTAATATGAATATTGGGAAGTAGTGCCAACTAGCAGAAGACAGAAGTCAACAAACGAGATCAGGAAGATAACAAAGCCAAAGACACAAAACAGGGGAGTCCTTCTCTGGTTTATTGCCACCTACTCACCAAGATATGAGGTAGCTAAGGTGAATTGTGAGGATCAACATGTTGGGAGCTCATTGTGTCCTACAGGGGATGAAGAAAAGTTTTTAAGTAAGAGTAAGTATACATTTTATTTTGGTAGGAACCTCGTTCCAGTTTTTAGGAATCTATGTGCTGCACATAAACTGACTTTGTAATATGACCCTGTCAGAAAATCTTGCTTTTCTTTCTTTCCTTTTGTCTTTTCTTTGGGACTGATGTCGGGGAGCGGTTGATTGGGGGTGATAAGATTATATCATATTGTTTATGTGTTTTTATTAACAGTGAGGGAAATGAGACACAATAGTTTTGTTACAGAAGAAAAAGGAAAAAGATAAAAGAAAATGTCATATCTGTACAAGTTCCTTTATGTAAGCAAGTAGTGTTGTGAGAAAAATGAGCGTATGGAGAGGTTTTGTCATTTCACTCCACGGTAATTGTGAGGAAGTCTGTTCGTGCTTGTTTTGACTGTGGACTTTAGGACTAATGTGCTCTCCACTGTAGGGGGCAGCAAAAGCTCTGCCAGGAGTTTTCAACTATCTTCTCTGCTGATGGTCAGCAGTTTTTCTATTTTCGTTTCTGTAAGTGAGGAGGAAAACAGAAAGAGAGCATGAGATTGAGAGCAAGAGAGAGAGAGAGAGAGAGAGAGAGAGAGACTACCTGTACTTTGCGTATTATGAAGTGAAAACAGTGACAGTGACTTCCCTGTGAGAAAGCCCAGCACATCACAATGGTGTTTTCCCTTTTGTCAAAAAGGCCAGTACGTAATCCTGACCGCAGAAAATCCAATTAAAAATATGAAAAGTGTGTGTGTGTTTGTGTGTGTGGCGAAGTTGTTTATAATAGTAGTAACTCATTATTATTCATTATTATTAAAAAGTGACATTGTTTCCGTGACTTCTCTCTGGCATGTGATCATTTACATCATTTTCAGTAAAAATCGAGCACCATTTAAGGAGCAATTACATTGCTTCACATGACCCATTACAACGCTTAGTGAGTAATAATGTATGTCACTTCCTGTGATGCTAGGTGGAGAGCAGATACTTGGGAAATGCTTATCCAATAGAAATTAGTAAGTTGCCCATACAAACTACTACACACTGCACTTTATTTTGCAGTGTGTAGTGAAAGCATGTCGAGACAGCCAGACATGTCGCTGGTTTCTGGGCAAGATTAATCAGTCTTAAACAAAAATGGAAACTTTTGAGGAATTTAAGTATGTTTGTGGCCGCGGCTGATTGTGTGCTTATGTTTGCACAAGTGTGGTTAGTTTCATTAGGGAACAGAAGACATGGGTTTTTTGCTCTGCAAGAGCATATGACCTTTTACTAACTGTATGTTACACTTGTAATGCTAAATTTCTCATTTTCTCCGTTTCATGCTGACTTCCTCATCGGTCCATCAACTGCCCACGGAAACACCCCCCACATTTTTCCCATCATGCCTGCTGCCTTTTTCAGCTGTCATTCCTCGTGATCAGTTACTTTTCTTTTTTAGTTTTATGGCAATTTGCACAGCATACGGTCAGCAGATGTTTTATGGGAACACTAAATTTGGTGGAAGAATTTGCTTGTATATTGTAATAGCCCATCTAAGTGGGATTTACACACCTACAACAGCGAAGATTCCTGACCCAGCACGATCTTTCTAAGAAGATAATAAAAACCTCCCCAAAGAAACCCTCAGCACAAGAGACAAGACAAGAGACAGTTGTAACAGATGATGACTATGGAATAAATAATAACTGTGTATTTTGATGTACTGGATCAGGCTAAAGGGCTGCCAATTTGCTCAAAATATTTTGTAGGATTGAGTTAGTTTTTCAAAATTTTATGAACTATAGTATGCAAATTCAGATGAATGCAGTAAAATAAAATGTACACCACCAAATTTTGAACAGACACTGAAAAGTTCTAATTCTAACAATATCATATATCTCCAGGTACTTTAGTACAGTACATGAGTAATTGTACTCTAATACTTTCAATATTGTGACATTGCTTGTAAGAATAGATATAGATGTTAATAATAAATGTTTCACTGTTTCTTATTCTTAATCACTTGCACCCAAAATAAAAATGCACATGTCCAGGTCTTTCTCAATCTGATTCACTGATCCTTTATTCTGGAGTTCATTGTTACTTTTAAAAATAGATTTATTCTTTATTTTACAATCATAATCCATTACAATAAATTCCACAGAATGAAATGAACATTTACGCAATGGTGGGGAAGGTAATAGTTATTACCATTTAGCAAAGTTGTTGTAACTGCATGTTTTATGGGATCTGCTACAACACACTGGTTCATTTCCATTTAAACACTGTGCGAAATGTGATAAACCAGCCTGAGGATGAGTGTTTAAACCCCAGTGTTTAAAACTATCATTTGTAACTCTTTCATTAAACCAAACATACTTTTTATTTAAATATGGACTGTTTAAAAGACAAAATTATATAGTAAATAACATATTCTGTGATTTAGAGGAACTTTATTTTCCCAGGATCTTAGGGATCAATAAAATATGTTCTTTACTTGGAGACGAGCATCATTGGTTTCTGTCTTCCATAAATAAATAAATAAATAAAGAAAATCCACATATACAGACTGATCTCAAATGTACAGTGCTTTATTTACCACTGTATATACTATGCATGTAGTGTTTAATGACACTTGTGTGATTTTACATATAGAAGCTACATGGACTTTTCATTAAGCCCTGTTTTGTTGATCTCTTCTGAGAAACTATTGACAAGTTTTACTGACGACATGCTGATGATGTCACTGTCACCTATGACATATTTATTTCTTAGCAGTGCAACTTACAGGCTCAACATATCTGAGAATGTTTGCTAGTGACTGTCACTTCCCGTCTTATGTCTATTTTTATATGACCATGCACTTCCCTTTCAGTAAGACCCACAAATATTCCAAAAACATTTCTCCCTTTTTTGATCTGATTATTTTTGATCAGCATAGATCAGTTGAGTGTAGGTATCAATTGATCAGCAGTTTCAAAGGGCAACTGGTGTTGCCCTTTGAAACTGCTGATCAGTTGATAATTTACTGTATCTCACAGTGAAAATAATCAAAGCCCAAAAGTACAGTTTGCTGCATCAGCTTCTCTCACCTGGGAGAAACCTGCAGGATCCTTCGTCTTTACATCCTAAATTGTACCAACAATCTCACTCACTATATGTACTGACCCAAACATGGACTACCTACTCTGTGGAGCTTTACACATAGCCCTTTTCTACCAGGGCAGTTCCAGGGCTGGTTCGGAGCCAGTTCCGAATCTGGAACCAGTTCTTCCTTTTTCGACCGCCTAAGAACTGGCTCTCGGCCAGGAAAACTGGTTCCACAGCGGCACCACCTCTGTTGCTGGTCTAGAACCAAGAACCACTTACGTCACGGGCTGGGGGCGGGATTATCGTGACAAAAGACCAACCAAAACTTTGAGGCCACCATTTTTAAAAAAACAGCAGATGATCAGACGAGAAGAAGAGAAGAGAAGTGAAGAAAAGAGAAGAATAGACACATCGGAACAGTCTTGTTTGGATGCAAATGTAGATTTTCAAAGCCAGGAACAACACCTGAAGAGGTACGGCGCCCGCCATTGTTGTTATCTTGTGCCTGAAGTTGGCGCTAGTGTTGCTGGGAAACCGAAGACGTACAGAGTGACGTAATGACGTGGCTCTCTAGCCCGTAAAGCTGGTGGGAACGCAAACGAGTTCTTGGAAGGTTCGCAAGTTGAACCAATTGCGAACTGGCACTAGCACCAGCCCAGAACTAGCACTAGGTTCACCTTAGTGGAAAAGGGGTAACACACACAGGGGTGTTTGGGCTAAATACTAACACCAGCATCTTAACGTGCTGCCAATAAATCAGCAGTAAACAGACCAAAACACAACTGGGACTGATGGGAATATCAGTTTATATTATAATAATATAATGTTAGTTTTACAGGTTCTTGAGCATTAACATTTTGACCTGACGGCACTACAGCAGATTCAATTTAGGGGATCACCAAAAATATTCACTCATCTGAGGGGGATGTGAAGGTCTGTAAAAAATGTTAAGGCTATCCACCCAGCAGTTTGAAAGAGATTTCACTCAAAGCCAAAGTCAGAGAACGACCAAAGTCATTAGGATTCACCCTCTTGAGATCAGTGTCAAATCAGTATCAACATACATCATTGTGGTTGAGGCAGACCGACATGGTGAAAAGTTGTTAAATTACACTTTGATAAGAATCGTCAACTTCACCATGATTGTGATGAAGTATCTCAGGAGATGTTTTTTTTTCCAGTGTAAAATGCTTATAAACAGAAACACACAGGGTATAATCAGAACCAGAATCAAATTTATTGTCAAGTAGGTTTGCACATACAGGGATTTCTCTATAGTGGAGTGGCACCTTGTTTTGCTTGAGTAACTTGACACTGGTTGGGCTACTTTGAAAAGTTGGAAAGTTTGTCATTGTCAGTGTTCTATTCTTGTGTCCATATTCTTTGCCATTGTTTCCTTCTTGCAAAACATTTAAGGTAGGTCATTGGGTCATTGATCTGCTGCCAAAACAGCCTCCGCTCTTCTGTGAAGACTTTACGTAAGACACTGGAACCTGGCTGCAGGGATTTGCACACACTGAGCCTGCTATTACAAGTTCGTCTATGGCAAACTGAGAAAAACCTTTGTTCATCAACCTCACTTTGCACACGTCAGCAGTATCATGCTCAGGGCCTCACCCACACACGACTGGTTAGAATATCATTGTAAACAATTGCTTTGCTTGGTTGGAGCTAAGGGGCTTGGCCCAACCAGAATGAAAGCGCACAAAAGTATGTAGACAATCACGGCCAAATAACTGACTTCCACATCACCTGGTGCAAATTTCAGAACTGTATGAAAATCACAGGGTGATCCATGTTCTACTTTTTGCTACTTAAATCTACTGAAAAAAGAATAGTTATACAGTATCATCGAAATACTTGTTTATCTCTCATTCTATGTGAGTATGGGCAGTGCTTGTCCCAACCCATCTCTCTCACTCTCACACACTCTCTGTTTCTCTGTATCATTCTCTCTCTCTCTCTCTCTCTCTCTCTCTCTCTCTCTCTCTCTCTGTCACACACACACACACACACACACTCGGTGGGGATTCCCATGTTTCTGCACAATAGCAGTCACACTCTGATTTGATAATCAGTAAGCACGTGGTTGTGCCAGAATTGCGCCAGGTATATAAACCTGAAGAATGACGAGCTTTTTTTAGATCGGTGATGAAACACCAAACACTGAACTACACAAATGCCCCACCTTATACTATCAAATCACACACACACACACACACACACACAAACACACACACACACACACAACTGTTTCTACACTAACTCGCCCCCAAATAAAGAACTTTTCCAACATGCCAATCAAGTCCACATTTCGGTCCATCACTGTCTCCATTGTGGCACTTTTGTCAAGCCCTGCGAGTTTCACAGTGGGGAGGGAAAGGTGAGCGTCTCTTTGACTGTGTCGGAATAGAGTGAGGATGGAGGCAGCGCGTTTTTTTTTTTTTCTCTCTTTCGTTTTCCACCGCACACGCTGCCTTCAGGGCGCACTTGCGCAACAGCAGAGAGAGCCGCTGGAAAGTCTTCGCGTCTCGTTTTCTCACCTCGTTTACACGC
Source organism: Scortum barcoo (assembly GCA_023238725.1). Lineage (NCBI taxonomy): Eukaryota > Metazoa > Chordata > Actinopteri > Centrarchiformes > Terapontidae > Scortum > Scortum barcoo. The sequence goes on along the minus strand of CM041553.1, from coordinate 8,927,423 downwards.
AGCTAGACGAGGGGGGGGGGGGAGGGGGGGTGTGTGAAGAGGCGTGAGGGAAATCCATGACTTCCGCGTTTTTCCTCCGTGTCTGAAACTGATCGCACAGTAAAGTAGAGTATAAAAAGGCGTCATGGTGCGCACAGACGCGACATTCACCTGAGGAGCCGGACGGGGCCGTGTGGCACCAAGAGGACTTATACACTTGTGGACGTACATTTGCCGAGCACCTGGAGCTGCACAACTTCTGGAGCTTGCCTCTCCATCCTTCTAACCTGAAGACACTCAGCACTCTCCTCGGAGCCCTACCGCCTTCTTGACCAGACAGCAAAATAAAAGAAATGGACGTGGAGTCTCTGCAGAAGAGCGACCGCCGGCGGGGAAGCTGCCTGGACATTTTTTTCATCCTGTCCATCATCTTTCTGTTCGTGGCCGTGGCAGCCGTGGCCGTCGGCGGGGCGATGTTTGTGATGGAGGTGCGGACCAAGCTGGAGTCCAAGCGTCCGGCTTACGAGTTTGCGACATCAAGGCAGACAGGATCCGCACCTGATCCGGCGTACAAGGTAAACACATGACACGAGCCGTCAGTGAAATCTGACCAAACTACTCCCTTCACGCTGACTTTATTATTATTATTATTATTATTAAGTTTGACCCATGTCCTGTGCACATTTTAATCCACTTCATCTTTTCTGTTTTGATGACAGGTGCACAACTTTGCCTATCTGGAAGCCACCTCAAGTAAGTCTGCTTTTATTTGCTAATAATCCGCTTCATAAGAAAAATGTTTAGTGACAAAATTATGTAAAAGAAATATAGATAAATAGCAGGTAGATTATAATGATGTCTATGTTTTGGGCAATAGTAGCTTGTCATAACAACTTCCTTGTCTGTGTTTTCATGGACAGAATGTAACTTAAAAACTTAAAGACATAAATATCTTTAATTTAAATTAAAGGAGATTTCATGTGATTTGTTATCTGTGCCAAATTACTACAGGCTTGAGACAAAACATTACTAGAGAGGAATGTAACCCTCTGTTTCATCATCATCTAAATGACCTGTGTTTGTCTCCGCCTGCAGGCGACTTGAAGACCTCCACCATGCAGTGGGCTCCAGTTTCTTACGGTGCTGGGAACTCTGTAGGAAGCAACTTCCAGTTCGACAAGAACCAGAATTCCCTGAAGCCTGTACGGGTGGGGACCTACTTCATGTACATCGAACTCAACTTTACCTGCACCTTCAACTGCAGCGAGGGCCTCCTCATTGTGCATGTGGACAATAAGCTCACTTGTGAGGTGAAGCTTCCTGCAGATTCAACATCTGTGAGCAAGAAGTGCTGGACGGTGAGCCAGATAGATGGGCAGAGGCTGCTCACTCAGATGACTTTACCAAAAGAGGGACTGGAGAACTGGAAACTGGAGCTGACTGGATCTGGATTCGGGATGTTCCTCGTGGACCAGTAAGGACTCTGTAGTGCTGCCACTGCCGTGGAGATGCAGATCTGCCTGCGACCTGCAGGTCGTCATTAAAGATCAACACCAGTCTGTGTTTTTCTTGGAAATCCAAGCAGTTGAAAATGGGCAAGTGCTGGCACCATTTTCAAAGCTATGACGAGATTTCATGCAAACTGAAGGTGTCAGACGATGAAGCTGAGCAGGACTTTAATGTGGAATCATGGGAGAAGTTGCATTTATGATAATGCAGCAAACAGTAAATGAAAGGACTAGACACTCACCTTGTTCTGTCTGAATATGTACATGTTACTCTGTATATGGTATATTTATTTGATGATATCAAACTATTTATGTACCTAATATTTATACTGCTGTTGCTGTTTTTTGATATATATGTATATTTTGATGTAGATATCACTACATTAGTGTTGACGTGCAATACACTGCAAGTTTAATCAGCCTACATTGGGTTAAATATGACTCTGTTGCTATTTTCATTTTATAAATGGTTGGGGACATTGAGTTGAGGCTTACAAAATGTGTGATTATAATCCTGCTCCAAAACCCCAAAAAGCGCCGCCTGGACCTCATTTAGATATACTGTAGTTAAGTGGAGTATTTTCATCTCTTCTGACAAATGATCAGTAACAGTGATGAGTAACACTCTGCACCTAAAATAACATTTACAGAAACAAGTTGCCATTAAAATCTTTAGAATTAAACTAAAGAAATAAAGAACATTAGAAACTTTCTTTCTGTAACAAAAAACATGACTAATAGGTCTGTAATATGTGGATTCATGGATTGAGAAAATGTTTTGTTGTTTAAAATTATGTAAGTCCTATGGACAAACTACACAATGTTGAATGTATTAAATTAATTCCATATTAAACATGGATACAACTGAGATCATTTTGGTGTGAAAAGTAGAAAATGACGACAAAGTTTGAAATGGAATGTAAGAGAAGTTTATAGGTAAGGGAAAGTTCCTTGCTGTTTTCGCAGCATATACCGGGAACTGGATGTACATCACTTCCTGTTTATTTACCATAGAGTGTGGTTTCACAAAAAAAAAAAAAAACCTCAATGTGGGCCAGCAAACAAACACAGTTACACCTCCTGTGCTGTATAAACCCAGGGTGCTGATGTCAAGGGAAAACAAACATTGCCTGCTACTGTTATACACGAGTTATGGCTTTCATTTTGTCAGTGCTAAGTGAGTCTGAACGGAAATGCAGCAAGCGATGTGAAAAATTGTTGCTGGTTTAATTAGATTATCAATTTTGGAGAGAAGTTCACATTTTATTGATGTGACAAAAATTAATATTTATGTGCCGTTTTATTTGTGTCTTCCATTTATAGTGTGTGTTTTTTCTTTCTCTTTCATTATTTTCACTTATTGTCTTTATGGCCACTCTCCTTCAAAACTATTGATTACCCAAATGAGGATCACATAAACTAAGTACAATTTATTGTTTATTTTCAAAGCTACATATCAGTGAGCTAAGACTGATTTAGATCTTTCACTTAAAGGGGCTGTAATCAATATTTTTATAAAAACAATGTATCAAGTGTCTGCAAAAATAATGTGACAATAATATGAAAAACAGTATGAAAAGTATCGCTTGTAGTGATGAACCTACAGAAAATTATCACCTGAATCTGCATCTCCCCTCAACTTTACAAAGCTTTAGAGTGAGTTTCAGCTCATTGCTTAGCCCCCAACATTACTGCTTTAGTTCTCTTTCATAATATCATTTTCAACCACCACATTCAGCTGTTTTCAGTGAAAACAAATAAAAACTCAGTGTGCGTCACCTGCTCAGCACCAGACCACTGGCAGACAAGGTTGGTGACTGGCTCATAAAAATAGTGGAGCATTTAGCAACTAAACAACCAGATATTTCCCTCAGGTGTTGGTAGAAATAAAAAACTGAGCTAAAAGAGAGCGACAAAGGGACGTTCAGAATCAGAATCAGCTTTATTGGCCAAAGGTATGTGTACACATACAAGGAATTTGACTCCGGTTTTTACAGTACTCTCTCATACGTAAAAGCTCAAGAAAATAAAAATAAATAAATAAATAAACATAACATAACATAACATAACTTAAAGTGTGACTATGGAGTGCAATAGAGTGGTGAAAGTGCAATGATGCACGTTTGTATAGCTTATGTACAGAAGTGTGTTATGTACAGCATATACAGTATGTATACAGTATATACAGTATGTATTTAAATATATATTATATTGATATATTGATTATAACATCATAGACATCATTGTCATGGTAATCACCATCATTTACACCATCACTACAAACTATATCATCACAACTGTCATCACAACTGTGAATTTCTCTTGGAGATTAATAAAAGTATCTATCTATCTATCTATCTATCTATCTATCTATCTATCTATCTATCTATCTATCTCTATCTATCTATCTATCTATCTATCTATCTATCTATCTATCTATCATCTATCCATCTATCCATCCATCCATCCATCCATCCATCCATCCATCCATCCATCCATCCAACTACACAATACATTCAGGTAAGTGAGCAGCCTTAGGACTCAGTAACTCCTCTGCCAGCCTTCATTCAAAAGAGAAATAGCTGTGGGGATGAGGGAGTGTAGGGCATGGGCACTGTCAGATAGGATGTGTAAATAAACAACTGTTCGCTAACAAGTTCAGCATGTCAAAATTGTGTGTGCAAATAGTCAACTGATCCACAGGTGGTGATAATGCAGAAATGCACTACATGCTGTAAACAGGAAAACATGGATGCAAAAAAATACTTTACAGTAAGTAAATGCTTTGAGGAAAGAAATGCACTCTACCCATGTGCTTGAAGCTTAGGTGATTAAAACAGAAAAAAATCCACCATGCACCCACAAAAGTAATGGTACATGAGAACATTTTCAGAGCTGATTTATCTGTCGTTTATATCCATGTTTACATTCTGCGCATGGGTCCAACTGAACAGCATCTGGAGTAGAAGTTTAATGTGGCAGAACTAGAAATCATCAGTGCAACAACAATGCAAGAAATAAACAGCAGCAAAAGGTGCTATTATGTGCACACTTTTCATGCTCAAGTTCCGGATGTATTATCGGGATGTGTCTATGTGTCTCTCAGATACACAGATGTTTATCTGTGTCTGAGGGCAGGAAGTGACCCAAAAGTTTCACTTGAATCTGAGGTCAATGTTTCCACTTACCTACCTCAGTCTAAGTAGTGATTTGATTACCTGTCTATTTTATTTCCTGTGCCTTATTCTTGTGCGCGTGTTGCATTTGTGTTTGCATTTTTGTTGCCTTAATTCCCTTGGCAAATTCCCTCATTGGTTGCTGAACTCTGCTTTACCTATCATTTCTGTACCTCCATATGTCTTTTTTTCCATTAGACATTGCTGCAATGTCTGCAAAACTTTCCCCTGTACACTGTGAAAAGAGCTGACTCAGCCACACCAGCCTCAGTAACCTCCGTAGTCCTTCCTCCTCTCCTCAGAGCATCCTTACTCAACCACATCCTGCTTTTCGCGCACACACAGATACAGACACACACACCGTCTTGCAAATGTGAACTGTATGTTGCGAGTCTAACGATGTGCAACTGTTATATGCCGGTTGCATATCTGTGATTGTCTCAGTGTGCTTGAGGTGTCCAAGCTGCTTCCATACAGTCTTACATTTGTTTGCATGGTTTAATATTTGAGAAGAAAAGCATTCTGTAGATAAAGCATTTTCATTGTTCTCGTTATCCATCTGAGATATGACCTTATCAGGAACTCATACCACCTTGCATTTAATTTGATAAGAAACAGTATTTTATTCACACAACAAAATATGGAACAAATGATCAAATATGATTATATAACCTGAATATCAGATACTTTTTTATGATATCACAGTTTGCTGCTTTTTCATAAGTTATTGAAATACATTCATTGAGTACAGTATAATTTAGGTTATATATATTGTATATATTAGATTTATAAAATTCACCACAACATATGGTGAAAATGAACACAGTCATAGAATCTGATCACAATGCGGGACAGAGGTATTGCTATATGCGTCTAAGGAGATATCATAAAGGCCCCCATCAAGTTCTCAGTTGTTCCTGGACGGATCTTCTGTATATGATCCAGTACAACAAAAACTTCGTCTCCGCTGTGTAGATGAAAGATCCCAGCCAGGAAACTGTTCCACAGATCCCCGCCTGCCTTTGCTTGTGAATGTTTCTGAGTCTGGCAGTGGTAGCTAGGAGGAAACAAACCAGGCATGTGACAAAACAAACTTAATACACAGAACCAAAGTCACAAACTGGTTGTGCTCAAGCTAGCACATCTGCAACAATGGAAGTGAGAAGCACACAGACTTACCTGTTTGATTTCATAAGTTCTATAGGATGGCCATAGGCCTTGGTGGTTTTCATGACCTTGTGCTGAATACGCAAACACTCATCTGCAGCATTCACTGTCACTTTGGAGTAGAGGTAATAGTGACCATCCTTCTCGACCAACAACTTTCCTTCATTGTAGCTCATCTTTTTCATGACCGATTCGCCACCTTCATGTACCCACTGTACCACATTGTCGGCCCCTTCAGGATTCCCAGAGCCTGCGGTAAGAATGACACAGAAGAGAGAAAAGAGTTGTTGTGAACAAAGAAAATGAAGGACATGAGTCGACGTTATCCATTAAGGTCATAAACAATATTTAGTAAGGCTCTAACCAATCAGTTGAGCAAAGGGCCTCTGTTGGTCGTCTTCCGGACGTGGTTGCACTGTGAGAATCTCATTGAGCTCTGTTCAAGAAAGCAGGGTCAGATCAATGAGTCAATCAGTCACACAATCAACCAATGTAGAAAACTCACGTTTGAATTCACAAGTGAGGTTTAGGATGTGTCTAATTTGAATGTCAATCCATTAATCACATATTTGTGGCTTTTCTTCTCAGTGAGCCACCTATGTAACAATAAATAATGCATAATAAATAATGATAAAAGAGGATAACTCAGTACCTTTATGTCCCACTTGACTACCGAAGGTGCCATCCTGAAACAAAAAAAGGAGAAAAAAAGCTTAATATTTCCAGAACACATTAGGCAATGACTGTGCACGCTTACGTACTGTACACCCACACATACCTCTTGCCCAGGTGTTTTGGGATTGGACAGGTTCTGGCAGAGAGCATGAGACTTACAGGTAGAAAATTCCTGCAGGGAAAAGAAAAAAACAACAGAATAAAAATAAAAATTGAAGCTTAAATTAGTTTTTTTAATTAAAATGATTTATTGGTTTCACTTGGCCACTGTTTTTTTCTTTTTCTCTCCTTAATTTGGTCATACAATGCTTTAATAAATGTACCTTATTGGTGTCAACATCAAAACAAAGTAATTGGACACATGCCAACAGTCTGTCTCTATAGCTAGTGAAGAAATGAGAGTTGTTACTGGTAATTTACTCTCTTTACTGTCATCTTTCATTCTTCTAACTGTATTGCATATTATATAACGCGCTGAGTGCAAAACATCAAAGAAGCAGGTGTGTGATAAACAACATGATGAAACCACCCAAGAAAAGTGAAGTTATGTTGTGGGTTTGCACTTGAGGGAGAAAATAAAGGGAAGTAGAACTTCAGAAAGAGAGTCCATTTGACACGTTTGTCATGTTGGAAATGGAAGAGCAAACACTGACCCACGTATAAATGTGTTGCGCTATCAGCTAGTATCTCTGTCTGGTTATGACGCTGAACAAAAAAGGGAAATTCTCAAACAGGAATTTCCATTTGATCCAAGCACCGAGGCTTCTCCCGTTTCTCTTTCTTTCACACACACAGACACACACACAGAGAAACAGAAACCAGCCTCACCTGCGTTTGTTTGTAGAGATTGTAGATTATACATCCCTCGACAACAAGACCCAACATGGTGAGTCCCACCATCAGGATAAGAAACTTTTGGCCTGCTCTCGCCCACCTCGGTTTCTTCTCGCTGGGCAGAGAGACGTAGTTGGCATGGCTGTCCACCACAAACACCTGGGGGCACGTACCCATGCTGCCCTCTGCCATCCCACCAGATCACACTCCACTGGGGCGTTGGGGCTAAAGGTCAGACGCTCTGATGTGGCAAGGATGGAACACTGAAAGAGAAAAGATTAGGGGGAAAGTAAAGCAAAGAAAGAGGGGACAGAAAGGCAGAGAGAAGAGACAACAGCATTCAGTGAGACGAGGAAAAACAAAGAAAGACATGAGACTTACTGTACTGACATCAGCAGTCAGTACAGTAAGTGATGCCACCAACTTCTGGGAAAAAAGTGATTACTACATACCCTGACTAGCTGACTGGTAAGCGCACAAGCAAAGACAGATTCAGCTGTTTTAGTGAATTAAAAAAAAAAAAAAAGTAAAAATAAGTTCTTCATTTTGTAATAGTACTAGTTCAGAAAGAGCTTACCTTTGATATCAGTGTGCGGCAGATGTTCCACCACAGCTCAGACAACCATCCAGCAGCACGGTGCAGATTTCACAGCCTCCTTTAAGACACTGAATGGCAGAAAAACTTCTTAAAAACTGAACATGAACACGAATGACATTCTCTGAGAGGCCACGGTGTACCATATAGCTTCTACAGATGTCTCACCTTCTGAGAAAGGAAAATCTTCTGTCTGCACAGACTACAGATTTCTGTCCTCCCTCACCTCTCGTGTCCGCTCGCCTGCTGTCAGCTATCACTAATATTGCTTTTCAAACAAGCCAATGCAAGGAGGAAATGAAGATGACATGAGGAAGAGAAGAGAGAGAGAGTAGTGTGCATGTGTGTGTGCGCGTGTGTGGGACACTCCCTACTGAATTTAGCTATCGTCTCTCAAATGAGACTTCCTTTTCTCTCACTTCAATTTCTCGCTCTTTGTGTCTCATGTTCTGTTGAACACTTTTGGTTTGTTTTCTCAATGTTTGCAGCATGTGTTTTTCAGTCATTTTCGTAGAAACTTGCGCAATCGCCTCATCCAGCTGAGCCATGCATTTGGTACATCTTAAATCCTTTTGAACATTGCAGTGTGATGTTAAATACAGCCTTTGTAACAGCGGAGGTGACCGCTACCCACTGCCAATACCACAGCCCTGCACTGTCACCCTCATTTGAGCTTCGATTTGGCAGAGTAACACTCTCACCCAACACTGAGCCCACTGCCTTCTCACAGGTTTTCCATTCTCAGGTCAGGCTGTGAGCAAGGTGTTGCTTTTATTCTTACTCTGGCCACTAATTATTGAATTTCACTGACTAAAGATGACTAATGTGTTACAGAAGACTGGAACAATGGTGCAAGCTGCAGCTCTCGTGCAAAGTCTCATGTGGCAACATTTCTTTTCCTTTCAGTGTTTTTACGGTCACTGCTTTCTTCAAGAGTTGCATCACTTTAAGTAATCTTGCCCTTTTTTTGTCTCATAGTTTTTATTATTGGTTACTTATCAATACTATGTTTTAGGTACAACGGGCTTTTGCTTGCTTTGTCATTGCAAACATCCCAACAAAGTAATTTGAAATGACTCCTGTGTGGACAGTTGATCTGAAGTATAGAGATTTAAGCAATCAGTGTTTTTTTTTTATTTTTTGCTTCCTCTTATTCTGGGAAATACTTTCACTTTCATCTCTTTATCAAACATCATATTTTCATCTAGTTCCATCCATCCATCTTCTAAAATTTTTATCTAGTTGTATTTGTGTATTTCTTCCTCCCTTTCTCGGCTGTTAAAATGCTGTGTCAGATGTCTAATAAAGTATCTGAGTTAAAAAAGGAGATGATTCACACTTTCATTGTGAAACTCAGTAAACCCAATCTGGGTTTTTTGCGTTGGTGTAGGAGGGGGGAGTTTGTCATGACAGACTCCATATGTTGAAGCTACACTACATACACTTTTAGCCACTTGCTACCCACACACTACACGCTTTAGTGCACACACACACATATACATATACACAAACACACACACACACACAGATGCACATAGTGTTTCCGTGGAGATAAGACTGAGGGAGGATGAACGGAAGTCTACAGTTGTGGTTGATGCTTGTTAACTGCAGTTGCTGAGAGAGACCTGGACATAAAGGGAATCGCAAGAGTTATTGTGTAACTGATTACCTGAAAAATCAGTTGCTTACATGGATTGCAAAAATAAGAAATAAAATACCACATGTTAAATTATTATTATAATATTAATTATCTTCTTTTTTTGACAAACATATCTCATATTATTCTCGATTCTCATTTTCCACACGCACATACACCCCACACATCACAACATTTGCAGCATTTCTTATTTTCTTCAATAGTTCCTGTTACTTTTTACGTATTCATAAGATAACAAGACTGTATGTCTTAGGTGAAGATTTGTTGGGTGTAAAATAACCCAAAAATAAAATAAATAAATATATCCTCTGAACTCAATAATTGCGAGGTCTGAAATGACTCAGTTTGCTATAGTTACCCTCCACCAGTGTGAGGGTGAGTGTGTGTTCAAATTCTCAAAATGAAAAAATATGCACTTTATAGAGTCCCCAGAGATTCCAACAATGACACAAAATGCTTATGTGATATGCTCATGTAATACTTTGCAAATGCCAAAACACCTCACCTGATGACGCAACATGGCAATGATGTGGTGACCTTTTGGCTCTGAGACATTTTGACACAGTGAGAAGTGCACGGGTGTAACTAATAACATGAATGATGGCTGAATTTTATTTAGCTGCTTCACTTTTTCAGGCCCGGGAGGTGTGCCTGCTGGCTCACTGTCACACTGTCATGGCTTATTGGGATACTTGAATAGAACGGAGCTGTAGTTAATGTTTTTATTATCATTATATGGACAGTAGTGGATGAGAAGATTTTGGCCACATCTTGGTAAAACATAATGCTCCCAAATAAACAATCTACTGTCGATAATATGGGAGGTTCTCATTTGTGCTAAAGATACAGATGATACAAACAGGATAACCCAACTGTACAAACTCAATACTGTCATCTTCTTACAGGACGATGTTCACTGTTACTGCCATATATTTTCTTCAACTTCTGATTTTTCTTTTCATTTAGGTGACCTTTGAATTTAAGGGTTTTATTCATTTTTGTACAGCTGCTCCACAAAGGTCTAATTAATCTCAGGTCTACGGCTTCTACACCACCAAGAGAGATGTTTCACTACCTGGCACCCCCTTCAAGTTGTTTTAATTAGTATTTACACTTGTTGATTAAGTAGTAGTACACATGCTTTATAAAGTGGCGCCACACAGTAGGTGTAACGGACGGGATGGTCCGGGTGAAAACCTCATGCCCTGTTGTGATTGGAGAATCGACTGCTACTCTTCCTCCTCTGATTGGTCCGCAGCGTTCTCCCCTCCGTCCAATCGCAGCGCCGCAAAAGTTCTGCTGCGGAAGAGGGATGCGAGGGAGATGGCTGAACCTAGATAACCCTGTTTTGGGGATTATCTTCACCATGGACTTTCACCGGAGCAAAGAGGCGGGCGGCAGTCGACTGCTCGCCCTCGCAGTCGTGTTGGGGTGTTGTTTGGGGCCTGTGAGCTGCTTCGGACAGAGCCTGGACAGCGAGTTCACGTTTCTGCTGCCGGCCGGAAGATCCGAGTGTTTCTATCAAGTAGCGGTGAAAAATGGGACGATGGAGGTGGAGTATCAGGTAACCGTGTGTGTGCTCAGCAGACACAAAGCCCCCCAGTGTGTTCACACTCACATGCAGCCTGTTAAAAACCTGAAGCAGAGACACAGAGAGGACGCTGTTCATGTGTAACACCTACAGTCTGTTTTAACTTTAGCTAGCTGACATGCTGGTCTGTGTGTTTGCAGCACTGACCTGCAGCTGTGAGCCGGTGACAGCTCACAATCTTCCACTGAAATCACACTGTGGGAAGAATATGTAATTACTCAGGATCACATTTTTTCTTGAAACAGTGAGTCATCATGTAAATGCTGTACACGTACGTGTGAAAGTCTCACATCCTGGTCATGCAGCTGGTCTTGGTCCAGACCTTCGTTACAGCTGTGGCATTTATTAAGCCGCTGGTTTGAATTGCATTTAAAAAGTTAGCTGAGCTCTTCAGAGTTCATGTGATACTTTGAGGGGTGTTGAACAGCTGCCCCACAGCCAGCCGCAAGAGCTGCAGACTGCACGGTGAAATTTCCTGCCTGGTGCTGCAGCTATAATCATTTTTGAGAAATCAGCTGATCAGTCTGCACATCTTTTTCTCCACTATGCAGATGTTAGAAAATGTTTTTTTTTTTTTTTTTAAAAACCCTCCAACACCCCAAAAGCCCAAGGCAAACAGTCCAAACACCAAAGACAGTCAATACACTGTACACAGAGGTCTAAGAAAATATTCACATTTGAATTTTGGTGAAAGAAAATTATTAATCAGGTATACAAAATAACTCTACTGTCCAAACTGTGTTACACCTTAAAATGTTATTTAAAAAAAAGACTTATTTACACAGGAACAGGTCTCACAACGTAAAGCTGCCCTCATCAGCAGTGTGTTTGTTTAGTGGGAGAGTCTCAGTCTAGGAGACGACAGTATGCTCTCTTGTGAAAGGTACACGTATGTGGGCATGGTGGTTAAGACGCACCGCAAAATATTTCCTGTCTGTATTTCTACTGTCACTGTTTAATAAAAGCAAAGTGGCCCTCCGAGAAATGGTTGACTTAAGAATATCACTTATGAGGTTGTTGCTTAGTCTGTGTGTATTTTTATATGCACATCCAGGTGATAGCTGGTGCCGGCATGGATGTAGACTTCACCATCCTCTCTCCTGAAGGGACCCAGCTCGTCGCAGAGTCACGGCGCTCTGATGGTGTCCACGTGTTAGTGCTACCTCACGTTGGCCTAATTCCCTTTATCGCATTTCATATTATGATACTGACACAGCATCGCTCGACCTGTCTCGTTTATCTTTGACTCTACCTCCTGTTATTCCAGGGTGGAGCCTACGCAGGAGGGAGACTATGAAATCTGCTTTGACAACAGCTTCAGTCGCTTCTCAGAGAAGATGGTGTTCTTTGAGATCATCATTGAGGGCCAAGGAGGAGACGTGGGCGGAGATGAGGAGTGGGCGGGATTAGACGAGCCTGATGGAAGCCTTCTGGAGTACAAGCTGGAGGACATCCGGGTGAGATTCTCGTTTGGGGTTTAGAAATGAATTCAAAAAAGGAAATCAGACCCAGTGGAATAAACCCCAGTTGCTGAAATAGATCTGCTCAACCAAAGTCTACAAAACATCTAGGCAAAAAGTGAGAACATAGTTGTAACAGGTTTGTTGTGTAGGTGCAGGCCAGGACACATTTTTTGCGTAGCACATGAATAGAGTGAGAAATCTTTTTCAGGATGAGATCTCTCCTTCCTCTTGTAGTCCTTGCTGTCCCAAATACCATTAACCATGGCTTAGAAACAGTCAGTAATATGATTTTTTTTTTTGCTGTACATGAACTATTAAGATTTCCTGATAATCTGTTTTTTTCATAGGATGAGGCAAGCGTTATTCTACATTTTCCTTACTGTCAACTCATCTCAAAACCAGCAGTCAACAGACCCTTCTAACACATGTTGTGTAGCCAGAGGTTGATATCTGACACCTCTGTGCAGTAATGCTCCACTGTTACAAACACGTCAATGAGCCGCACAGTTCTTCCATTATGATGAACGTAGTGACTGTATTATTTTGAGTCAGTGACACATACAGCATCCAGCTGTTGCAATAGATTATATTAAGAGTATATTAATCCACGGCTGAAAACCAACAAAGGCATTTTTTTTTTATTTATCTCTGACACATTTATTTGTCTTCGGTGAGAACAAAGTCTGAGAGCCACAGACAGGCTGGGGACTGTGGCACTGACAAAGTACTGAAAAGTTGGACTAACACACTCTTGGTTTTGATCTGTTCATATTCTGCTGACAATATGGAAAATAGAAAACAATGTCAGCCTTACCACATTAGCTTATCTGCAGATCAGTATAACCAAACCAAACCACAGTGATGGTTGCATGATGATTTTAAAGAAAATAAACATGTCTGCTAAGTTCTGTTGAGGCAGGCATGTTGTAGAAGCCACTGTTGCCATAGTTCTCAACAGAGGAGGTGCTGACAGTGATTAAAAATTGTGTACTTTTGAGACCAACATGTCCTTCAAGTGATTTTATTTCCTGTCTCTCTTACGTTCACTTCTCTTACACTTTTTTTTAAATCCCTGAAACTTTCCCCCAAATATTCTCAGGAGTCTATGGACTCTTTGCACAGACGCTTGGAGCGCAGCCGGCAGATGCAGACGGTATTGCGGGCTTTTGAGGCACGGGACCGAAACCTTCTGGAGGACAACCTGTGGAGGGTCTCGTTCTGGTCCTGCGCCAGTGTGCTGGTGATGCTGTGTGTGGCGCTTACCCAGGTAAATGCAGCACAATATGATCATTAAAATAGTAAAAGAGGGAGGTGGGCGGTTACAAGCTCAAGACAGAAAGAGGAGTTACTTTGTTTTCAGTCTGTCACACAGTTTGACGTCTGTGCTCGTTTTTCCCAGGTCTACACTGTCCGTAAACTTTTTGATGACAAGCGGAGGGTCTGCACGTAGAGGGATCGTTTTGCAGTGATAAAAGACAGAAGGAGAACAATCCAACACAAGGTGTTAAGCTGGTTACCCATTCAAATTATACACCATTGTTTTTCGTTTTGCCTACATAGACACCATCATTCAGCATCAATTTTAGCAGATTATTATTATTATTTTTTTTTACTTCTAAAGTCTTTAAGATCAGTTTGTGAGCAATAATGAAATATTTATAGTTCATGTAGGGTAACCAGATTAAGGAAGTTAAGGCTGGTCATTTAATTTCTTTAGTGCCTTTAATGTCAAATTGTACCACAAACTAATGAGGAAATCCATTTTAAAAGGCACTGCCTACATAGACAGAGCAATACATATTGTAGTATAACCACTGACCTTTTGTTTATGAAACCAGTGAAAGGTTTCTGGGATCTTTTGTTAAAGGTGAAATTTTTCTTACTGAAGATTAAAGGTCGGTTATATGACAGAATCCAAAAACGGACCCTCAGAATAATTTGTTTGTTGGTTTACAAGGGATAACAATGTGCAATAGTGTCGATGGCGTATTTGTTCTTCCTGAAAGTTTAAGAACTTTCTGTAATAGTGATAATAATAATAATAATAGCGATATGCCCATCTGTCCAGGCATTTCCTTTGTTACAATCCTTGTTGATGTTTATTTTTTTTTTTAGATATTACTGATTTATTTTCATGTGCCACTTCAAATCGGAGTTGACAAATAAGAATGTAGAACAATTAAGAGGGATGATTTCTAGTGTGATTGCCAGTAATGTAGACATGTCCGTTCTCAGACAAATATGCCGTGCGTCTGTGTGGGTCAGTTCAGATATGTATCAGGATCACTCAGTGTATACAGATTTTTAAATGTGTGTTTGTGTGTTTCTGTTTTCTGTTTTTGTCTTCTAGATGATGAAACTTTCTTTTTCTTTTTCTGATGTGCGTCAGCAGAATGTGATTTTTTTCTTTTTTTTTTTTACCAAGAACAGACTTTCATTACATATTCTAAAGAATAATTAAAAATCAGGTTTTCATTCAGTCATTTATATTAATAAATGCATTTTTTACACAGGAAATACTTTGTTTGATGTGAGTTGTCTTTGTAGAATATAAAGTGGTTAGACACTGAGCGGAGAAGCTTGTTAAATGATTTGCATATCCATTGAACGCTTGTTAAAACCACTGTGATTAAATTCTGGGAAAATTTCATCACAATTTGAAGTTAAACAGACTGAACTCTGCAATTAAGCAAAAGTTCAAAGTGTGTTTTCTGTCTTAAAACCTCATGCATGTAAATCATGAGAAATATTGGTGCTGTTAATGGCATGTTTTATTATCATAGGACAGAATATGCTGTTTTAACCCCCAAGAAGAAATACAACATTTTCTTTTTATATTTTTTAAATTATTGTTACATAACCACGCCTGTGAATGTGCAGTATTTTCCTCAGAGCCACTCAGAGAAAGCAATCAGGAGTCTGAGACCAAACATGTACAAACACACTGTATTACTGCGCTTGTAGCTCCCTATAACATCTGACCTTAAAAACTTTTACATTTCCAAAAACAACTTTGACATTTTCTTCAAGTTGAAGTTGGTATAAAGGTTAAATACCAAGTGGTATTTGATCATTGTTTGATCATTGTAATAATATCTGAGAACATTGAATTTGTTCATATTGCAAAGTTATGACAATGAGGAGTTTTTCATATAGTGACAAAATATGGTTGCCAAATAAGATCTTGTATGTTACGTGCATATTTATGGATCATGGTGTGTGGATTTTGTACAGTAATACGAGGGAAAGATGTAGCAGGAGTGTAAAACAATTTATTATTTAGTCCTGAAGGTGGACATTACAATATATTGTGCAGTATGTGTGGACAGCTTTTTGCCAAGTTTGTTTCAAGATACACCTTAATGAAGTCTTAATTTTTCACTTGCTGACTCATCCATCCTCAACATTTCAAGTGAGGAATTATGAGATAAAGTCTTTTGGTAGTAATTAAATAGTAGTAAAAGGCAAAGAGAAAAACATGATCATTGGTCTACAGTATGTATTAAATACTATAAATACTGTATAAGCTTAACAACATACCTGTATGGAAAGAAAAGATCAGTATTTTTGGATTATTTCATTTATTTGCAATAGATTATTTTTAAGTTTAAGCCCAAAAAAGACAGGAGGTCTGATTTTGGTTCAGCCACAGCCATATGACATCACTGATATCTTTCCCTTGTAAAGATGTCGAATAAAACAACAAAGGATCAACACTTTTGGAATCGGAAACAGCTCAACATCAACTCTTTGGTACACTTGAACCTGTAACGCCAAGTGCACCGGGAAAGTGGGAGTGTTCGGCATCTGAGTTTCCTTCACCAGTGGTTGGGACGAGAGGGCATTTGCGGAGGTCGCCTGTGTGAGAAGACCATGACAAAGAAGACCGTGAAAAGATTTCCAGCTCCTGATAACAAGTGGATCAGTGACACATACACACAGAGGAGACACAATAGAGCAGGAAGAGAAAGAAAATAGGGGAGTAGGGCTAAATAACTTTATTCACTCCTTCCTGGTTCTAAGAACAGCCCGCAAGCAATGAGTAACACTATCCGGCCTGCATGTTGCCACTGGCAACTGCGGTTACCATGGTAACCTCCAGCTCCATCATACAGTAAGGAAAGTCATGCCAGGCTGCACACAGGAAACTGAAATGTTCTTATTCTGCATGGTTGTCTCTATTTGACTAACATGCACATCAAAAGTTCTTGACCTGGACTCTGTTGGGTGCAGTAGTACTGAACTGCAGTGTTGTACAGTGACAGGAAGTGCATGCACTATATGTTTACTGTCTCTCCAGGTAAACGGCAGATCGAGCAAAAGATGCATCGAGAGATGAGACACAAACAAACAAACAGACAGACAGACAGACAAAGGCTTGATGCTGAATGAAAATTTGAAAAAAAGAAGAATGACTAACAGCAAGAACAAGCACTGTCCACCACATCTCCTTTTTCTGTTCCTTTATTCAGTCCATCACTTTATACACCTTCTGAGAGAGAGGCCCTTTTTCTTACACAATCCTTTTTTTCCTTTATGGCTTTTTAAGGGTACAATAAGTAATTACAAAATAATTTTAGCTCAAGGCACTTGGACAAAAATTTCACAAAGGATCAGCAGTGGTGGGAGGGAACTGTCAGAGGAAAAGTCACTCTTACCTCAATTGTACTGTACTTGAAAGGACGTACAATAAAGTAATTAGCCAAAATATTGAAGCATATAAATTCCATTGGTCATAGTTCATTTGAAGGCTGGCTTTGAAAATCTACCAACACTGAAGAGAAAAAAAGACTGGAAAAGTGCTGCTTACTTAGTGAGGTGCTTAGTGTGTAAGATTACTGACAAAATGTTAGCAAGTATACAACTCCTGAAAAAATGTCATCTAAAAGTGTTTTCTTACCATGATATAAAAGTTATGAATCATAGATAGTTTTAAGACATATTTCTTTTCAAATAAATCAAGATGACTTGCGAAGTCTATAAAATCATCAGATTCATCCCTTTTCGTAATACTGAATGTGGAGAATTTCATCATATACTTT
The DNA here is from genome assembly GCA_023238725.1 of Scortum barcoo. Taxonomy (NCBI): domain Eukaryota; kingdom Metazoa; phylum Chordata; class Actinopteri; order Centrarchiformes; family Terapontidae; genus Scortum; species Scortum barcoo. Next base: position 8,909,736 of record CM041553.1, on the reverse strand, counting down.
GTTAAAAAAAAAACCTAACTACACATCGAGTCAATATTACATACATGATGCTCCTGAAATGCACAGACTGAAACAGCATCAGATTACCAGTTACAGGAGGACAACGTTGGTAGTTATAGGAATACACATATCACTGCTCAAGAAAAATATAAAAGTGTAAACAAAAAGAAAGGTGTGTGTGTTCTAGTCAAGCAAGGAGGGCTCTGAAGGACGTATGACAGTGGGTCGGTTGGGAGCAGCCGGGGGTCTCCTGCTGCAGGAAGAGAGGGGAGGGCAGGTATTGGGGGAGGAGATGGGGGGTAGAAAAACATGCAAGGTAAAATATCATCAGATAATCATGCACCAGAACACATGATTAAGCCATCACCAGCAGTCACAATTGTCCCAGCAACTTCCACCAACAGCAAAGTCACAAAAGGTATCAGATTGTGTGTGTGTACGATTTTACCTGGGAATCCCAGGAGGCAGTGCAGGAGGCACGCGGGCCGGCCTGGATGGGACAAGAGGCACGCCACCAGAGTTGGGATCGCCTGCGTAGGCCGTCTGACCGGGGCCTGGGTCGGGAAGGCACGGGTGGGGCTCCGAACGCCGGTGAGGGGTTGAGGGGCGGTGGAGGCCCCGAGGTGGGCCCCCTCACTGCTGGGGGTCGGCTGGGAGGGGGGGCTGCTGCCGAGGGAGCGCGGGACCCCGGTGGAGGACTGAGACAGACAGACAGGACTTTCTGAGTTACATTTGAAAGTGAGTCCACTGTTTTAAAAGAAGTGATCCCTTCAGTTCACTTACAAAAAGACTAATGACGTGCTCACTACATATTATTACATGATACTGATAATAGAAGTCTGTTTGCTGTTGACTTTCTAACAGTGACCAGGAAATTAAGTCAGCAGGGGGACTGGTCTTAGAAATAATTGTGATCTGGATGAGAAGCGCTCTGATAATGTGATCTGAAAAACTCCAAATGAACCCTCCTTAAAAGTCTTCTTGTACTCTGTACTTGTGAGTACATTAAGGTGAGATGAGCCACTTTGAATATGAAAACTACGAAATAACAAGCAGCCTCAATAGTCGGAGAGCTTGAAAAAAAAATAAAACAGCTGCTAGATATATTTTGAATAATGAAGTCAGCTGTATGTGGCAGCAGCGAGTCTCAGAAGTTTCTTTTCTTCCAGAAAACATCAATTGTAATAAAAACACCTAAAATTAAACATATGTAATGTTTTATATTAATAAATATATTGTTATTTTAATAAATTGCTATTTTGATACTTTGTATTGCCTGCTGATAAAATACAACAATATTTATGTTTTGATTTAATAGGCTTTTGTTCTTATATCCAAAACAACAAAAAGAGAACACTATTGCCAGGCACCATGACATATAGATTACAAACAATAATTTTCATACCCATCTCAACATAGATATATATATAAGATTTTCTTTTCAAGAACTGTGACCTGAATACAAACCAGGCAGGACATTTTAGAGTTGAAAATTAACATGCCAGTGCTCTCTGGTGGACAAACTGTGTAATGGTAACACCGGTTCAACATGACTAGCTCGGGCCTGACGTTTCTTATCAGCCGACATGCACGACATGCAGATGCTGATACTCGTTCTATCTTTACCTTGGATCTTTGGCAATCCATGTGTCGTCCACTGGTGGAGGCACTGGGGTAGAAACAGTGGTGGTGCTGATGTCTCCTATGAGGACCAGGGCCTCTTTCAGAGCATGATACATCCTCAGCATCTCATCTCTCCTCTGAGCCTGCTCTGCCGACTCCTCCATCAAACTGCCCTGGTCCCCGGCCGAGTACAGGTAGGCCAGCAGCTCAGAGTGGATGAAGTCCTTTGCCTGGGGATGGGGGAGGGAAGAGGGAGGGAGGGTAAATACAGCGAAGATGATACAGTACAGAGTGACCCATGTTGCTGATAAATGACTCTCCAGTTTTTCCAAGTACTGCAACGTACACTGTTGATCATGAGATGCATGATGGTCTTGGGCATGAGGTCTCTGATGGACTTATTCACAATGCTGATGTACGAATCCACAAGGTTACGGATGGTCTCCACCTGCCGCTCCAGCTGTGGATCCATGGACACGGTGTCGCTAGGAACCATCGCATCTTCGCTGTCAGCCTGGAGGAGACGGACAGAGATGTAGAGATGTTTTGTGCGTGTGCCTGATCCATCCTTAAATTGTTACTCTGACCAAGCACTTATTAAGGCAGATTAGTTGAGTTTTTTTTAGCATAAAAATAACAAAATATCAAATAACTCAAATAATCAATAACTATCTAAATAACTTTTTGATTATTGACGGTAAGTTGTCGTAGAGAGATACTTTGCACTCTACAGTACATCAGGACCACGAAAAACAGGTATTTTTTAATACTCTCCAAAATGAATACATTTGGTAACACCACCGTCTTATTAAAAATGCTGGAACAAAACGTAGTTGTGGAACAGGGTAAAAATGTAAAATGGGGCTTAAATATCCATAAAATAATCTTATCAAAATCTTACAAGCAAACAACCAAACTCTCTGGTAAACATGCATCGCAGTGTGCTGTGCTTCTTTAAAGAAACACAAGAAACGCTGGAATCCTTTGTACATATAATTTGTGAAAGGCCTACGGGATTTAAAATGTAAACACACTCTTGTGTACCTGGTCTTTCTCCGGGTAAACACCAGCTCTGAGGAACGAAGCCTTCCAGCTGTCCACATCCTCCTGAGTGTCACACGCCAGCTCAATCTGACGCAGATCTTTGTACACATTCCTGTAAGACACACATGTACAAATGCACACATTAACCAAAAATTAGACCAACCAACACCATAAATGGGATCGTCTTGGAGGACCGTGGCATCCACACCTCTGTTCAGTGTTGAAGATGGCAAAGACATGTTTGCTGGACATGAAGCCCTTTTCCACGTCCCTCAGCTTCAGGTTGTCCAGAGGCAGCATGTACTTCTTCTCTTTCTCCTGATAAAGCACCCAGTGATGTAAAGATGAACATCAAAGCAGACTATAACAAATAATCATCATTATTCAACTCAAGAGAGCTACTTCAAGATACAACAAGTAAGATTTCACTATACCGTGGCACATTATTACTATAGTGTCACTGTAGTGTTAATAATAATAACTCAGGAATTACTTTATTGGGTACTCTGACAATAAGCTCACTGTCTCTTTAGCCCATAGCAGAAAGAAACAACACATTTTCATGCATTTACTGTCCCATGAGCAGCCTTACCTCCTCATCTTTGTACCAGGAGAGAGACTCAGCAGTCAGGACAAACCAGTAGTCCTTGGATCCTCCCTTCATGATACTGATGTTTATGGTGAGCCACCCTCTGCGGATCACCTGCACACGAGAGTCCAACAGTTGACTAAACTACACACCCTACATGAGGGGTAACATGGACGTACAGCAAGAAGACAGAACACTAAAAACCAACAAAAGAAAAAAATATAGACATATATACAAACATACCAAAATATAGCACAACAGCCACACAAGTGCAAACAGTATTCATTGTAAAAAAAAAAAAAAAAAAAAAAAAAAAAAAAAAAGAGCACACAAAAGTGCATACAGATCAACTCATACTGTATGAACTGAAAATTCACCACAAACACTAAACATAAGTGATGACAGTCACCTTCTCGGCATCCCTCTCTCTGCCAGACTGACGGACAAGGAGACAAAGGGGACAGGCAGACAGGGATAATTTGCAGTACCCTAGACGGGGTGGTGTTACCATGATTGTAGAATCAACCATGAAAGAGGTGCTACAACAAAAGAGGCTCCCGAGGCACCAAAAAAAAAAGCATTTTCTCCATAGACCACCGTCGTAATCAGAACTGATTTTAGGCATAGACAGGACTCCAGCACCACCAGCTGGAGGGGCCCCGAAGAGGAGGAAGGATGTAATTTATTTCAGACACCCAGTCTACCTTTACAAGTCAGTCCCACTCATGCCTATACACACATTTCAGACTCATCGGTCTTAATGTAATAGTCACCTGAATACTCTACGCTACAGAAACACTTTACTGAGGGCTGACGCTCAATGTCAATCTTTATTAAAGTGCTTTTTTTTTTTTTTAAATATATTTTAAAAAAGTGTAGCCACTTAAATAATAAATACTTAACATTTATAAACTTTTCAAAATTTCCCAGGGCCTGGAAAAGCTGTTTTTGTGCGTGACATATTCCCAGTACAAAGTCAGCGGACTGGGTTGCACCGTACAGGGTTAAAACAGGATGAGAGGAAACTGTTTTTTAGCTTCAGGGAATGGATGTCTGCCAACTTGGTATCCAGCTCTCATGATGCATCCATGAGTGTTACGCTTTCACTTCCCCTTTCTTAATCAAGGAGCACAAATCTTCTCGACATGGTCTGAGTGACTGTTGACTTCCCCGCCCACCCAAAGAGGAAGTGACTCATGGAAGTGCAGGGAGGACAATACTTACAAGAATCTCTCCCTGGGCCGTAAAAAAAGGAGAAAGAGAAGAAAGAGTAAAAGGGAAATAAAGACGAAGGACAAGAGGGGCACAGACGAGAGTGCGTAAATGTGAAGTAACGGAGGGAAACAATGACAGGAGAGACGGGCTGAGATAACAAAAAAGGAACAAGAAATAAGAAAACAGCAGGAGAAAGCAGCTGATACAATGCTACAAGGGGCTTTACACGGGGTGTACAGTGTATCTGCTTAAACAAGTGACTTACCTGATTGGGCATGACTCTCTTCTTGGTGGCGTTAGCAGCGGTCCTCTGCTGGGCACTAAAGAAGAGAGATTCAAAAACATAGACTGCTATAAGATACGGTTCATATTCACAATAGGAGGAAAACTACTGAATCTGATCCAAAGATGTAGGGACGGACAAACTAAAGCACATGAATACATTTATATTTTTATGATGTCATACACTATCACCTAAGGCTACAACTGATGGCTATCTTCATTATCTATTTTTCTGTCCACTGCTGTCTTGATTAGTTTGGTCCACACTTTCAGAAAATGAGGAAAAATGCACATCACAATTTCTGAAAGCCCAAATGTCATGTATAAGGAAGAAAAGCAGCAAAACCAGACAGAGAGAGACTGGAACTGAGCTAAGTTATATTTGAAAAAATAACTTAAATGATGAATCTCTTCTCAAAAAAAGTTTTATTTTGCCTCTCTCACACACCTTATAATCAAATTTTGATGCTTACTTATCATAAATGTTTCTGTAATTTGTTCAGGTCATAAATGAATATTGGCCAGTTTGTGTATACATTTTTAACTCTTATGTTTTAATATTTGATTGATCAGTCTCTATGCACTGACTGACAGGGTGTTAATAAAGAGAAAAACAGATGTAGTGGAAAATATCCACTGAAATGTCCCTACATTTTAATGGATACTTTAATTGGATATATGACCAAGACAAGCATCAAATCCTCACATCAACCTTTGCTTGAAAAATTAACTCATGTTTTAGAGAACTTTTGTCCCTCAATTAATCGATTTCAGCTCTAGAAAATGATCTCTCTCACTTATAATCTTACTCTCAAAGATTCATCTGCAACTCTGATCCTAATTAATAAACGAGTTGTGTCTCACTTAGCGAATCCAATGAAGTCCTCATGGTTAGTGTTGATGTAGGACAACTCGATGTCAATCAACAGCAGCACCTGAGAGGCAAAACATTATACATGGTCTGTACGCAAAGAAGTGAAACAGCACACTCGGTCACTCTCTGTCTCTCACACACACACACACACACACACACACACACACACACACACACACACACACACACACACACACACACACACACACACACACACACACACACACACACACACACACACACACACACACACACACACACACACACACCCACCTGGTCTTTGGTCTTGCTGTCTCTCTCTCTGATGTAGGTGGTGACGATCCTCTCAGTCTCCTCTCTCAGCCGAGGGTACGATCCCAGCTGTGGACACGCACACAGAGAGCACACGCACACACACTGCTGCAGGCACCATGATTACGGGACATACACACACATTTGTTGTCTTACAAAACTCTGTAAACACTGCATATCCTCATGAGCAGCTACACCCAACCGCTGACAGTAAATATGCAGCGTAAACACAAATATGTAGCAAGAGATTGGACACGTAGAGACCGAGGAGGCATGCACTAACAAGCTTGAGGCGTGCACTCAGCTTGAGATGACTTGTCAGCTGCATGCGGCGACAGCAACAAAGTGTGAGGAAACAGTGAATTCACAAATCAGTGTTAGAATGATATTCTCTCAAGCTGATGGCGAGTCTCAGCAAATCGGGAGGAATTAGGAAAAATGATCGAGTTCAAGTCCAGAAAAAGATGAGGATTGGGTGGGGTCTGGTGGAGTCTTGCGGGTGAGGGGGGTGTGTTAACGGTGTCAGTGAAGCAGAAAAGGGTGTATCCCTTGACAAATACATGAAAATTTACCTTGACAAGACAGGGTGAAAACAGCCAAATTTCTTGGTGCGGGCATGGAGGTCTGATTTGATAAGTGAGGCAGGGTGAGAGGTTGTTACTAAAATCAGAAATTGCAGTGCTCATGGGGTAAGTGGGCTGGTAGGGGTCCAGGATCATCCAGGGAAAGGACTCTCGTTGTCATCAAAGTGGGATTCATGGGGTGAGGTGGCTGAGTGAAGCCTTCAAGCAGTGGTAAGGGGTAACAATCAACAACACTAGACAGTGATAAATTAGTTAATTAGATTATTGTGATTTGTGTGCTTTTTGTGATTTCTGCTATTTGACTGATTTCTGTCACTCTTTACTTTTTTTTCTTCTTCTTTTTTCTCTCTCTTAATATATGTTTTAAATCTGTCTCACTGCTGTTCCTGTTTACCTTTTCAGTGCACTTCCTGATCAGGGCGACAAGCTCGGTGACGACGAGGTCGACACATTTCAGACATGGGTCTTTCAGCTTAATGATCTGCTTTTTCACTATGGCCTCAAACGCCAGGTCTGGGGTGAACAGGCCTGTCCTGTGGTGAGGCATCATGGCAGGTTTAATGGCAGGTGAAGGAGGTGTAGCATAGGCCATGATGAGGAGAAAGGGAATGGTGGTAGAAAAAATGAAAACCCAAGAGGGATGAAATAGTTTGGGAAAGTTTTAAATGGAAAAGAATGATGAAGATTGAGGGAAAACGGTGAAAAAAGTATTTAGTTAGTACTGCTTTTTTGTACAGAACAGAAACAAGCTGCAGATTCTGGAAAACGTTTATTGCAATTTCAGCTTCCTATTAAATTTGGTCCACTTTGGTCAAGACTGAAATATCCTAACAACTATTAGATGGACTGCTGTGAAATTTTGTTCATTGGGACATTCATGATTCCCAGACAATGATCACTTATTTGTGATCTTTCTTCTAGCGCTGCCATCTGGGAAATTTTCAACTTCTACCTGATGCATTCATATCAGGCTAAACTGGGCTGCCTGCTAACATGCTAAACTGAAATGATGAGCATGGTAAACATTACACCTGCATGTCAACATGCTGGTATTTAGCTTGAGGCACCACGGTGCAGTGCAGCCTCACAGAGCCGCTAGCATGGCTGCAGACTCTTAGCCTTGTTTAGGCTGTAGAGTAAAACCGAGCCTGCAGCTTGTTTTGTAATGAACTTGCACAGAAACATGTCACGGCCCATCTCTTTCTGACCACACAGCCTCTAACAGACACCACTCCAGTACACTGAAGTACAGCTGAGATATTCAAATATACCCGCTGATGTTCATGCATGTGAACTTCAAAGTAGACCCGTAAAAACTGAACCCTGCCTTTGAATTTGTCCACTTTATTTTTCAGTCCAAGATGACGGAATGATGTCCAAAGGCATGTGGCTGCAAAACTAAAATGGCTGCTTTACATATAATGCCCACTGACAGCTCTGAAGTTTGCCAGTCTCTGTGTATGTACGAGTGTGGCAGCCGGGCAGGAGACCATGCAGTGATACCTTATTAGTGCACTGTCTGACTGTGTTGATGAGCTCCTGGATGACCAGGTCGATGCATTTCAGACAGGGCTCTTTCAGCTTAATGATCTGCTTTTTCACTATGGCCTCAAACGCCAGGTCTGGGGTGAACAGGCCTGTCCTAAAGGACATAACAAGACAGACACAGAGACATGGAGCAGGAGGGGGGAGGGAGAGGGGGTAGATAGGACACACAGGAAGAAATGAGACAGGCACACAGATGAAAGTAGGAAGACATGAGCAGACAGACAGTAAGGAAGACCAAACGAGGAGATGAATAACTAGAACTAGTAGAGCGACCATAAAGCTAACAAAGCAGCCAGGGAGACAAAATAAAAACACAGATGTTACAAATAAAATAAAACAAAGACAGACAGACGAGCCGAAGCCCCCTTAAAGGAGACACTTGAAGATAGAGTAGACTGCAGGTATTCACAAAGCTGAATGGACACAACAGAGAAAAAGCTGGCGGACAGCTAAGCCGACATAAAGACAGCGAAAGGCAAATGTGGGCTACATGTGATGCGCCGCCTTTCCGTCTCAACTTGCCTGACTCCATGGATGTTCTTGATGGCGTAACTGATCTCTTTCCTCAGCTCCTTCTCATCAAACTCCATCTAAGCCACAGAAAAAAAGGCATAGATTTAATTTGTTTTAATTTATTTTATGAAAAATGAATGCTACATCTTATAGCCAACCATTTACTGACACGCAGACAACATGAGACCAGACAGGAGGAAGAGTCTGTGTGTTTGTGTCCTTTTTTAGTCCTGGATTTATGACAGCTTAGGCAACATTACCACAACATGACATCAGTTTTTATGAGTACTGCTACATCAGTACTGTAAATACAAAAACACTCTCAGAGCCACTTATCTACCCTTACAACAACAATGCTTTGACACAAACAAAACAGAGCAAGTTCTTGCCAAATTAAATGACAAATCTAAAAATATGTGACTTAAATGTTGTGATAAAATATGTAATACATAACAATGAGGAGGAAAAGAGATGTAACACTGGTCACCTTCACCAACTCGAAGGGGAAACGCTCATGAAAGATGCGGTTGATCTTCGCTCCACCAGACAAGTTGGAGGTATCCACCTGATCTCCAGATCCTTCAATGCACTTCTCGAAGTCCACGCCAAACTGCTGCACCATCCTGCAGACAAGACATGACATCATTCTCAAACTGCTGTCAAGTGCATTTGCGTGTCTGCATCTGCGTGTACTGACTGGAGTAAAGCCTTGGTCTTGCGTGTGGGGTCGTCAGGGCGGAAGTTCTTGTACTCATCCACCTCCTTCTCCAGTGATAACAGCTGGCTTTGCAGTTTACTGCGCAACCCAGGCAGTGTGTCACGGATGTGGTTGGTAAGTTGCTGGAGAAGAAAGAGAATAAAGGTGAAAGGATATCTAAGGAGTGTAGAGAAAAGACTAAACCTGCGTCAGATTTGAAGATAAAGCATACGCACTTATTCAATTGACAAATGTAATTAAATCCAGTGTAGAGAGTCTCGAAAGTGTCGGGGAACAAATGAAAACACACCAGAGGTTGTGTCTCACCTGATTGAGGGTCTTCTGCAGGTGTGGGGTGCCCATGCGTTCTGCAATGTGTCTGTACGCAGGGTGGGACAGGAAGAACTTCCTCTCAGCAGCCAAAGCAGCGCGGATGTCTTTCTTCCCATCAATGTCCTTTTGACTGCGGTTCACCACGCCAATGTACCCTAAAGAAAAACAGATCCACAACAAAGGAGTTGTTTTATCTGGCCAAACATATGAATGCTTTTCACACCTGACCTGATTCTAAATCAGTTTCACTTGCCGAAGACCAGAATGAAGACAAAAACGGGGGAATCACCTCAAAATGTACTAAAGCTGCACAGGTTTTGTAACCAAATGTTAACTTGTTCTACTATTTAGAAACTGGGTGTATAAAGGGCTACAATTTGCTCAAATCAAAACACTTCAATGTCATAGACGTTGTTTTATTAACACCTGACTGCACTGCGTATGTATGTGTGTGTCTGTGTTTACTGTGTTACCTCTGCGGAGTGGCAGTAGTTTGTTCTCCAGGATGTCTCGTGCATCTGTCCCCTCGTCCATCAGGTCCAGCTTTGTGATCACACCAATGGTCCGCAGCCCTGAAGACAAAGGTGTCACGATTGTCACAACTTTCTGTTCACAGAGTGTGTCGTAATAATAATAATAATAACAATAATAATAATAATAATGATACACTGCTTAACTGTTTGTCAGCACACAGTATGAAATTATTAAATGGTTAATAACCATCTTCTGGATTAAATGAAAGAAATCTAAGGTGGAGATGATTCAATTTAATTATATCTCTACTAATCTTATTCAGTACATCTGCTGCCAGAAGGTCTTTTAATAATGTAATAATGTTAATTACTCTCATGAGCCGGCTCCTGCACTCTTTAGTTTAACAGAGAGAAGAAGAGTGTTAATGGCTGCAAGATACAGCAAAGAGTAATTAGCCTTGTACCAAATTAGACAAAAAAAAATGGTTACATTTAGACAAATGTCCAGAGAAAAGGAAGCAAAAGACGTACGCATTAATATTATCCTACACTCAAACCTTTCTCAAGGTCTCACAAGGTCTGCTTACCCTGAGGGTCCACCTCCTTAGCAATCTTGAGGGCATCTGAGTTGGCCAGGTCAGTGTTGGCCGGGGTGACGGCCAGGATCAGGCAGCTCTCCTTGGTGATGAATTGCATCAGCATGTCCCTGATCTGGTGCTCGATGTCATGGGGCTGGTCTCCCACGGCCACCTTGGTCATCCCCGGCAGGTCGATCAGGGTCAGGTTCAGCACTGAGAGGGGAATGTGTGGAGGAAGAATCACTCAGACAGGTGTTGAAAACGTGCACCTAGAAGAATGAGTTTCTTTGTGCATGTGTGTCTTACCATTGGGGGAGTAGACACGGAGGTTGATGGGGATCGGGGAGATGCCCTTGTTGGTTCCGGTGAGCCGGTCAGTCTCTGCTTCAATCTCCAGACGGACTTCGTCAAAGTCCACAAACTTGCGTCCCTTACAGTGCAGGAACTCTGCATATTCTGGAGGAAATTAGAGATTTAGATGGGAGACAAATGACATACACGTGACTCTTTCTTGATAAAGCCTGGATTTAAGAGTGCAAACCCTTCCACAACTGTCTGAATGATGTACACAATGTACCTGCTTTGCTGTTAACCAGCTGGAGGATGAGAGGACGACGAGTTACGATGCCAGATCCTCTGGGCAGAAAGTCCCTGAGAGAGAGCGACAGTAATAAAGGTTAATACACATGCACACACAACTTAGGGACAAGTATAACAACACCATGTGAAACTAAATGTTAAAATAAGAACAAAAGAAATGAAAAGCAGTAAAAGAATGTGAACTGAACTGGAAAAAAGCACATTAGCATTTAGTTTCCAAACATTTTGATGTCAAAACACTGAATACATGTCAGCTTCTACCAAAATAAGAGCACATGCTCTGAAATTGATGTCCAGCACCCAGCGCCTGTACATGTGTGCATTATTGATGCCAGGCAAAGATTGACTTACAAGCCTATTCATTATAAATAGTGCAGAGAGAAAGAAACATGTGTCTCTGTTTCCCTTCTCACTGCATACACATTCATCAGGATGGAAACTCCTGTTCAATAGAGTTGTGATCATGTCCAGGTCACTGACTACACATCTCTTCAGGCTACAGAATATGTCTGTGTGCCTCTCTCTTTTTGCCTGTCTGGCTGTGTGTTTGCCAGGTCAGCAGCAGTTTAATTTCAATGTAAGGTAAGCAGAGCACACACACACACACATATATATTAGAAAACACACATGCTGCGCCTGTTGTCCACTGCTGACAGAGCAGTCAGGATATTGCACAACAGTGATTCCCATCCTCTTTCCTCATCTCTTCCTGTCGCTTATGAAAGCACGACATGAATAATACTATCACCAACAAGACAGTTCATCGGGTTCACAATCACTGAGGTCTTACTCCAGTAAACATCAAACACCAAACGTTTACAGGGTTAATTGTCTTCAAATGTGACGATTTGCTCTTTTTGGAGTTTTACATCATTACAGATTCACTATTCTTTGTGTGTTTTTTCCCCCCTACAGTGTAAATCAGTGGTTCCCAGCAAGAGCTAAAACAGTTGGTTGATTCATTGATTAATTGATTGAGTACTGATTGTTTCAGTCTTTTAAATCCAGCATGACAAATATTTTCTGTTTTCAGCTCTTTGAACATGAGAATTTGTTGGATCATTTTAAACTGAATATCTTTTCATTTTGGACCTTTGGTCAGACAAACAAGGCATCTGAACGTTTGACAGTTTACTGACTTTTCATTCACTAAACAGTTAACAAGTTTTAGATAGATTAATTTACAATGAAAATAGTTGTTAGTCACAAGCCTATTCCCAACTTTTCTGGCTTTTAACCTCCCTGAAAGGTAGCAGTGGCGACTACTACTACTACTGCCATCCAATAATTCACAAACAAAAGGGAAAAGAAGAAGAACTGAAATTTGTCAAGATGAACAATGTTCTTCAATGATCTTGTGGCCCATCAGATTGTAACTATAAAAATATGAAAATAACTCTTGGTTGCAGCTCAGACTGACTAAAACTAACTGAACTAACTAAGACTGGATGAATAAACTGATCTCACGAGCCAGCGTTACTCTCCCCTTGTCAGTGGGCTAATTAACAAACATGAATAAGGCTAAGTGGCCCTCTGTGGGTATCTGGTACCCAGTGTGTCATATACACATGACAGTGCAGCTGGTGACATCACTGATGACCCGAGCACAAACACATCAATGCCCCTAGTGTCTCCCTGAGCCACTCCTTGGGGCCCGGAGACAAAAGGCAACAGGAAAAAAAGGAGACATGGCTGCCTAATCAACATTCCCAATCTCTTCGTCAACAAGTGAAATCATTCTGACATGTAGAGGAGTTATATGCTCCCTTTTTTATGCACCTTCACTTGGAGATAAAAAAACACAAAGCTGCTAGGGATATCTTCAGATTAGGCCTCCGCGGCAGCAGCACAAACGTGTCTTCTCCCCTTTCCTCATGAATCCCACTGCTTGTGTCACTGCTTGTGTTTAAGCTGTGACTTTTTAATTTTTCTTTTTTTTTCACATTGCTCTAAACTGCAGCAGAGCGATCCAAACACGCAGCATCGATGGAGCAGCTGGTTTGCTGCTATTTGCCATCAAAGTGGAGTCCTGGACAGGACAGCTCATTCAGATGCCTTCACAGTCACTCACCGACCTCAGAAAGAAACTCAAGAGCACAGTCTCCGGGTAATGTCCAATACTTCATCCATCTTACAGTGATCTCACCAACACTGCCTTTCTGTACTTCACCCTTGAAGGTAAAACACTGACCAGACATGAGACTTGAGGCATATAAAGATGCATTACAGCCCTTGAAGGTGCAGCAGCCTTTGTTAATGTTTGACAGAATGGGCCCAACATGAAGCAGCGACTGAGAGGCTCAGTGTTAATGTCTCTGCTGAGGGGGGGGAAACTTGCATATGGAGCTCTAAAGACATGTTTAAATCAGTCTCCCCTCTCAGGTTTTGTGTCTCAGCCAGCAGCTCTGTGCGTGCGTAAAATGCGCAACTGATGAGCGTGAATAGCTCAGCTCCAAAATGGAAAGAATCTGTGGGGAGAAAACTGGGAGGCACCGACACACACACAGAAAAGAGAGAGAGAGAGTAACCGAGTGCTTAGTTGGCGACTTTTACATAAGAGCTCGGTGCCGTTTGTGCCAACAAGAAGCAGCAACATTCACAAACTACTCATTCACGGCGTCAGACTGATCCAATACTACATGCAAAGCGGTACAACCTCCCGACGAAATTCTCCAGCACGGAGCTCTTCCCTGCGCTCTGCCCGCCGACCACCGCGATCTGCGGCAGGTCCAGGTTGCAGGTCTGGCCGATGGAGCTGAAGGCGTCCTGGAGCTTGTTGATGAGGGGGATGAGGTCCTCCATTCCCCGGTTTCCCATGGCGGCACCTCGGTCGGTCTACAGCCCGGTCAAAGGAGAGCCAGAGGGTCGCTGCTCCGGTGAACCGAAAGTTCCCAGCTGGCACCGCAGTCCGTCAGTGCGTCAGTGCGTCACGGTGTCTGCGGGTTTATCTCATTTAACGCGCAGAGGAGTTCAGAGCCAGGAGTCCCGACTGCGGTCAGCGCACTGGCGAGCCTATGCGCTGGGTGACTGCATGATCAAAGTCGCCACATTAGACCCGAAAACTTCTGTCATCATCCGGTCAGGCGACACCCAGCCTCCGCCGGAGACGGTGGCTCCGCCCCCAGCTGCCCCCCGCTCCGTCATTGGTCAGCCGGGACGTTTGTCAAAGCGCACAGACATGTCACAGTGTCTGGGTTTGCACTTTGTAACAGGAGGAATGAAAAAAACAGCCTGCTTGTATTCATGCTGAAGAAACCCTAAACAGTTCCTGGTCTGTTCCAGCAGAGATAAACCCCCCAACAGTGACCAGACATCAGCTTCACTGAGGAGGGAAAAGAGGCTCAATGATATGTTCTGTAGTCTATCACTGTTTGGTGATTTCACTGCTCTCACGTCTGTTCATGTTTGCCTTGTTAATTTGCTGTTGTTTGTCCACCTTTTAAGTTTTTTGAACATTTCATAGAACAAACAGTTAATCTAGTCATCAAGAAAATATTTGAAAGAAGAACTGAGGATGAAAATCATAGTTAGTTGTTATCCTGAGGGTGTATGTTTGGTTTTAGAGACATTTTAAGGCAGAAAGCTATTTTGCTTATGTATGTGTGTGTGTGTGTGTGTGTGTGTTGTGCACTTGGACTACGGGGGTCTTTGTCTTTACCATACTTACATGTTTACACACACACACGAACAGTTTGACTCTGCAAAACTTCACTCATTGTTTGCTTATACACAAAACAGGACTTGTATTGTGGATTTTACTCTGATTCCAAATGGATATTTTACATTTTATTCTATCAAAACAAATCTTAGACAGAAATGAACAATTCAGAAATTACATGTGGTAGATTTTCATACTTGTACAAGAAAATAACCTCTGACAGCTGTCTGCTGTAAACAGATAAAACAGATAAAATGATGCCTGACATTCACAAACAAACTAATCAGCTGGACAAGCTGTTGTCTCAAACCTTAAAATAGTAACTGAAACAGGTTTTAATTGCTTTAATATTTCCCCCTCATCCATACGGGCCTTTAAAAGATGCCTATGCTTTCATTGTTTCATCACTTTCAAGTGATGGGGGACAAAACTCACAGTCCTTGTGCAGTTTTCTGAACTTAATATCAGGCTTCAGCAGTCAAGTTCAGACAAATAAAGTGAAGATTTTCCAAAATTAGAGTCCACTTGGCATAGAATTACTTCAGTTGGTTTCAAAGTACCTATGAAAGGCATATTTTAAGAAAAAACAACAAATTTTTTCTGCAACGGGTGGAGGTTGTGGTGGATGTTCAACATGTTTATGAGAGCTGTGGCTGGAGCGCAGTAACACCAGTTCCACCAGAAGAGGGCACTGTGGAGAAAAACATCAAGAAGAAAGTGTCATCTCTCCTACCACAGATGTACTGTATGAATACAAATACCCTGCATGTGGGCAACAAGACACGTCACAATTAGCTGAAAGTTGTGAATATTTCTGTGTCATTATACGGTACAATAAGCTACCAAATATGTATGTACACGATATGAAGGACACTCAGTGACATTTACTGGCAGGAGAGCCCGAAACAGTAGCACGCCACAAGAGTGAGACAGTCAGTGAAGCTGTACAGGATAGTTACACATGAACAAGTAGTTTGAGAATATCTGTGAATCAAGGATGTCACTTCCATACAAACAATCTTCTTAACAATCTTCATGTTCACAGTCCCTCAACTTTTCAACTCTCCACATTTCTCATGCCCAGTTTCAAAGCGTCTGTTTCTGTTTGTTTTTTTTCCAAAGATGATATCATTTCTGTAATAACTGCATTACCAATACTTGCTACTTCCCTGGTCATTTTTGTGTTTAGTAAAGTGGAGCATCATCCAACCAAATGGATGTAGAGGGACTGACCCAAGAGACATCTGTCACACAAGATATTTATCATCAGCACATTTACATTGATATTCACATCTTATACGCCACATTCTTGGCTACACAGTGATACTAGATGCTACTTGCTGACACGCAAACTCTACATTGTGCCAAACTATTCGGGTCCATCACCCAAAAAATGTTTCCAAAGTACTATTCTATACTCTAGGTGAATGGACAGCATGCACAGAGGACAGTTGCAAATCCTTCTCAGCGTGTTCCCCCTTTAACTGCACATTGTCAGGTATCTATCTCAAGGTTTCCTGGGCTTTGCCACTGAAGAGTAGAGGCTCTGCTCTGGTGCAGGAGGATAGGTGGCACCCGGAGCCATACTGATAGATGAGTAGTCACAGGTTGAGGAGCCATTTTTGTCTGTGTCAGGAAGTGCACAGACAGAGTCCTCCTGGAAACTGACGCTGGCATAGTGGAGCTGGTCTGTGGGAGGGTTGATGACAGCATAGATGGATGGCAGTGCGTCCTTCGATCCTGCCTGCTGGGTCTGCACCTGTATATCCTCATAGTGATGATCTCCATGACTTCCCTGCAGGGAAGAAAGTGACCGGTGTGATAGGCGTTTCAGCTGCTGTGCACATATGCAAACATATAAACACCCACACACACACCTCTGTGTTATGCCCAGCGCTTGTCTCCTGCCCTGATGATCCCCATACAGCACAACACCCTGAGAGAAAGAACATTTGAATACATGGAAACAATGAGATATTTTTATCTGTCTGCGTTCAAAGTTATTTGCTTGTTACTTGCATGTTACTTACACAACTTTCCTCTCAACCACCATGACAATCACATGATGTGTTTTGTAAGTAAACATATTAAAGGTGTAGTCTGCAGAGAGATCTTGTTGATATTTGAACTCAGTAGCCAAACAAATATACCCTTCCCTTCAGTGACCCTTCAAACTCATGTGAGTACCGCACAGCATTATTGTTGTCCTGTACACGAGCAGGAGCTGTGACAACCCGGGAATGCAAACGAGCAGGTGGCACGGTCTGAATTACACTTTTTGTGTATTATCACATTATCACACACAGAATAGACAGCCAGCAGACTACTAAATTTGACAAAAATTGTACTGGATTAGAATTGCAGACTACAAGAAAATTGTATATAAGGCTACCAATACATTGTGTGTGTATGTGTGTGTGTGTGTGTGTAAGGTTTTCCATCCCTCACCTCGTGGCCTCAGGAGTTTGTATCTGTACAGTATAAGTAGAACCATAAATATCAGTAACAGTGCAAGACCCACAACTACACCAGAAATCCAACCTGCAACTAAGAGACCACAATTAGCAACAAATTCATGTTGTCAGCAGAAGTTTACTGTCCTCCTCCAGATTCATGCATAAAGAAAAGGTTGCATCAGTGTGTGTTTGTGCAGTAGAAGAGTTAGTATTTGTGGGGGGGTATGAAAAGCAACTGCATGTTACCATTGTGATGAGGTTACCTGAGTTTGACTGATGAGGCTCAGACTCGTTTGTCTCTGATTTGGGTAAAAAGCCAGAAGGTTAGTGATGTGGTGGAGGGCACAAGTGAAATACTGCATTGAAAATACACCAGCACATGTATGTTTTTAATGTGGGAAGCATGTCCCACTTCATCTCCCATCTTTGTTTTTACCTTCTCTTTGTTCCCACACTTCAGATTCTGTACTTCAGCAATTTGTTATTGTACTTTCTCTAATTCATTTAAAAAATAGATAATAATAATATAATATTGAAAATGCCCTTTTACAAGTAAAAGTCCTACAGTCAAACCCTTACTTAAATTAAGTATTGGCAGCATAATGTACTGAAAGTAGTATGTACCAGAATGTCTCCTGTTAATATTATATTAATACGTGCATGGAGGTATAAAGTAGCTGAAATGGAAATATCTAAGTAAGTAGTACAGTACTCTTAATTTTTCAGCTAAGATATGCAGCTGTATTAGAAACAAACAAACAAAAAATACTAAGTCAGTAATAAAAAACTGCAAAGTTACTGTGTAACTATTCATCAAGGTTTACGGTTTTCATCTTGTCTGCAGACATATCCAAAGTTGTTTTCATCTGCACCTTGTTGTTCGTGGTTCATGGTAACAGAGCCTCATTCATGGACCTCCTGGCTCACTGGTGGTTCATGAACTGCCAGAGAGTTGAAGTATTAAGCATATATTTTTATGTACTTTTGTCCTGAAGATTTATTTCTTCCACACCTCACACACCTCACATTGCGTTTTTTCCACTTAATATTCCAATTAATGGTAATTCATTCAGTCTTAATCTCTCAAAACTGCAAATGAAACATTACATATAAAATATCAAAAGAAATATCGTTATTGGTGCATTGAAGACCAGTAAAGAGAAAAACAAAAACACAGAAATCTGTGTTGTGAAATGATCAAAACCGTTGAAGAGAAATGACCTTTTATGATGTATTAATACACATTAAAAAGTACAGTACATATTTGTTGGTACAGCTAATTTTAACCACCATCTAAATAAAAATATTTTTGCATGACACTTTATATTTGCACTGTACTTACGGAGAGTGTTGCCAGGAAACAAAGGATTGTTTCCCAAAAGAAGACAATAAACTCAAACTAGCTGTCATAAAACAAAAAATGCAAGCAGAAAAGCTTTTCCAGCTAACTACAGTTTAAATCCACCGTTATCAGGTATTAAGTTGCGTTTATCTACTGTCATCCGTCATGACATGCATTTCAACGCTGCTATTTCTGTTTCTTTCACACGGTCTGTCTATCTTTGCAAAACAACACTGTCCACTTCTGCTTTATATCACATAATATTTGCATTATACCACGCAATGCTTTTCTTGACAGTGAGAATAAAAGGCAGAGGAGAGAGAGAGATAGAGAGAGCTACATCTCATGATCTCTACCTCTGTTTATATGTAAAACCACAGCTGTACTACACAGAACAATGCCCACAATGTCTTTCTTATCTTTTGATAAAAATAATTAAGCTATTTATATCCAGACTGTAGGTATTCTAGTGATCTACCAGTTGTGTGACAAGATATAAATGTGTTCTCACGACAAAGACAGACAGCAGTCCAGTGGTTTTAACACATGATCTTCTGGAACAAAACAAAATCAAGACAAATTCAGTGATATTTATTGAAATCACATTCTATTTCTAAAAAGTCCTTTTGTAGTGATCTTCCTGTCCTCATTGTAAAAGCACATGAAATAGATTTGGATATAGCCCATTACTATGACTATGATTACATTAAAAATTCACATGCTGATATGATGGTTCAGAACTTTAGCACAGTCAGCATACGATAACAATACTACCTGATGTGTGACAGTGAATTACTGTAATATCATATCATATCAAGTTGACAATGAAGTTCCACAAAATTTCTAGCCTTACTTGTTTATGTTTCGTCAAATTGGCACCATTAAATGCATGCCAAATTACCTATATTTGCTATTTCTGTTTGTAGTGCACACGTGGCTGTACAGGCACAGGTAATACTCAAGAATCCAACCACTTAAAGTTTACTCTAACACTCAGAAGGTTTGACTCACAGTGGCCAACATATTTCCTTTAAAGGCTCACACATCAGTGAGTGTTTTTTTGTTTTAATTCCACACATAAAAACAAGTCAGTGTGAAGTGATCAAATAATAAAGTGAATGAATAAAATTAATGAGCGACCTACCCATAAACACACACAGATGAGTATGTGAAACGACAATCACCAGCAGGGCCTATATTTTTGTGTTTCTGACTGTGGCGTACACCTCAGTGGGCTGAGTAGCTGATCTGATTTGACTCCTGGACTGTGCGGCTGCCTCTGTTTTGAAACTGACTGTGGAGTAGTGCAGATGGTCATCCTCGCTGATGTGCTGGCCTCTGGCCTCGGTGGAGGGGCTGCTGACACTGTAGATGTTTTCCTCTTGTGGACACATCATTGATTCAGACGTATAACTGTTGGATATGCGATTATCCACCCGAGACTGGACAGCGACTGGATGACAAATCGATGTGTGGGCGCCTGGACCTCTGCGGCTGTTTACTACTGCATACACGCAGTCAGATGAACTGGTGTTGAGTGGTGGATCCATTTCTCTTATCTGACCCTCGCTGTGATTCTCCCCATATATGTTGTTGAGCTGCTGGAGGACACACACTGTGTTGAATCAATTCCTTGTAAACAAACACAATCATGCACATAACACATGGAAAGATGTCTCACCGTGCTGCTTGTGTTGATCAGTGGGATCACTGCACGTCTCACTGTTGGGACAAATACACAGGGAGCATTAGGTCTTACACACACAAATCATTTAGTTATTGACGATTAAATTAATCATTTGCAGTCAAAGAATCATTGTTGCAGAGAGAAGGTAGATGCAGATCACGTACCTCTTCTTTCATCCTGTCTGTGGTTTCCTAGTCTCAAGTATAAAACCACCAACAGACACACCAGCAGCACAGCGGCAGCAGCAGCAACAGCCAAGTGCAGCTTCTTTCCTGCCAGCGATGGCAACACTCAAGCAAAAGAAAATCACATATCACATACTTAAGATTTTTTTTAAAGAATAAAGAATGGAGCTTACTATTATAAATCACATTATTAGCATAATTGTTTAATTCACAGACAAAAATCAAATCCAAACGACTACCAATTCTTACGTCAATAAAAACTTAAAGAATACAATTAGTGTTGAATTATTTATCTAACTAGATGAATGCACTCTCTCTTTCTTGAAACCTATCAGATACAAACCCCTGAAAAAGAAATGGGTCACATAACAGCTGACACATATTTAGCCACTATGCTGCACACAGATGGGAAAACTTCCGGATTATCTAAAACATGAATTAAAGCAGAAATAGGTAACTTCTACAAAAATAACATTTAGTTACATTTGCTAAAACTGTAACTATTTCCTGGCAGTGATACGTGAGACAGATAGAAAATAAGACTGCTCTGGCTCCAGCTGTTGCCTCTAAAGCCATTTGACAAGAATCCACATTGCCCAAATAAAAAACACCAATCAGCAGAAAATATCTGACAGAGCGTTTCTCCCTGATTCTGCACAGGCTTTGAGCAGACAACCAGACAATGAGAAAAATACCCATTTCGTCTTTGTAGCTTGAACTGATATGATGCAAATTCAAATTAATATACAAGGCTTTTAAAAACCTACCTTGGATTTATTGTTCCTTTTAAAGTGGGCTTGGATTTCCAACCAAGTAAACACCTTCCTTAACATATTTCTAACTGACATACACTTCAGATTTTTACAGATTTTTCCTGAAGAAATTGTGTGTGATGTTTTACCTGTTTGCACATGTTCAGGTGGGGTGGTCCAAAGTGGTGTACTACTGACACTCTCTGTCACTGAAAAGAAGCCACCAGAAAAACAGGCAAACTGTCAGCATACATACCTTTACATCAAAAGCTTATGAGAACGTGTATGGAGGAGATAATTCTCTAAAAAGATGAACGTGCACACAGTGTATTACACACAGTTTAAAAAACCTGTGGTTCTTGATTGTTTCTGGCTCCTGGTGGTGGTTTGAACTGCCGTTGAAACAGGACGAATCGAGGTGACCGGAGGAGGTTTGAGACGTGCAGGAGCTGTCAGAGACAGACCATAGGTGGTCATAGGTGGTCAGAGAGAAGGAATAAATACAAGTCCAGAAATAAGAAAAAAATATCCACAGATAGAAAAAGAACTTTGACATACCTTTGTAGACTTTGAGCTTGATTTCTGTTTTTGGATCAAATGTGTATGTATCTATTTCACACCAGTATGTCCCAGCATCACTCAGGGTCACATAATGGATGGTCACACGCAGGACCCTTTCTTTGGTATCATCCCAGAGAGAATATTTCCCTTCTGGTATCATCTCTTTGAACGTTTTATCAGTGCTTTTAATTTTCTTTCTGTCAGCATAAATGCCCTTAGAGAAATATTTAGGATAATTTTCATAGCCAGAGTCATATCGGCAGGGGATGTTAACCACTTCTCCTTCCTGGACTGACAGACGTATCTTTGGGTCTTCACATCTGACTGCATCGACAGAAAATAATATAGAAATAGTATTCATTCTCAGCAGTATAATAAAGGATATCAACAGTGTAGGGTGATCATTTTAAAGTTGCTGCAGGAATGTGTTGAGTACTCACCAGAGAACAGCCAGATGCTGAGAAGAAACATTTTCCTCATTGTGATCTCCATTAGATTCTCTCACACTTTTTATTTTCTTTAGCATCTACTAGTTTCTCTGCCCTTCACCAACTCACAGACCACTTCACTCAGATTAAGTTAAACTGAAGGCTTTCATCCTTTTGTAAGAGACACTTCCGGAGCCCACAGTGAACCAGGAAGTCTTGAGGTTTATCACAAAGGGTGGAAAGTTAAGTTGAGCTGTTGGTGAAAAGCTTGTCCACTAAAGCCGCCTCCTTTGCACATATCTCTTTTTTAGTTTCATCTGCATTCAAGCTGTGAATATGTGTGTGTGTGTGTTTGTATTACTTATTGTGGGTGTTCAGTGTGAACACATCCCACTTCTCACCATAGTGAACCACAAAAAAAAAAATACAAAAAAAC
Organism: Scortum barcoo; assembly: GCA_023238725.1. NCBI lineage: Eukaryota > Metazoa > Chordata > Actinopteri > Centrarchiformes > Terapontidae > Scortum > Scortum barcoo. The sequence continues at coordinate 8,886,987 of CM041553.1, read as the reverse complement.
AAACAAACAAAAAAAAAAAGACAGAAAGAAAATCCAAATATTAATTTTTAGTTAGAGGGGTAATTTAAAATCTACTGTACATGATGAATATACAGTTTTTTAAAGGCCAGCTACACATTTCCTATAATATATATTTGCTTAAGTCAATACATTTAAAATTATTAAAAATAATTAGTCTTAGAACAGGGAGTCTTAGAGGTGTAATTTAAAATCTACTGTACATGATGTATATACAGTATTTTAATGTATATACTGCATATCACTGTATCATCTGTTTACATTTGGACATCTGTTCCAATTCATGCTGAGGGCCAATCATTGATGTATAAGCTAAAGAGGAGTGGACCAAGACAGGAGCCCCGTGGCAGTCAGACATCACAACTGAAAGTCACCGAAGTGGACATACAAAAAGAGATAATGTGTAATTTTTTATTCGCCTCATTTTTCATGGAATGATAGTGAGAAAAAAAACAAAAGAAATGTCTCACAAGTGGAAACTGCTAAAATTAGAGGATGCACATGAGACTTTCTAAAGACATAAAGTTTGGTAAAGGTTTCAGTGTATTGGAGAAACAGTATGGCAAAGCTACATGTAACATTGTATTAAAAATGTTCCACACTTATATATTCAACTTTTAATTCAAAACATAAAAACAAGTTCACATAAAGTCAGAAAATAATACAGTGACTGAATAAAATAACACACTATTACCATATTTATCAGACTGCTTGGATGAATGATTGACAAACTAGTATACACTCAGAAGTTGGTGTATAAAACAATGGCAAGAACTGTGTTTTTGGGCATCTGATGGTGGAATACGCCTCAGAGGGTCCAGCAGCAGATCAGAAACATCTCCTGTGCTGAGCGGACACCACTGTATGGAAGTAGACTGTAGAGTAAATTGATTTGTGGGCGTCTGGACGTCTGCAGCTGGTCACTGTTGTTTACATACTGTCAGATGAACTGCTGCTGACAGATGTGTCCAGTTGTCTTAGCTGATAGCAGCTGTGATTCTGCTCATATACAACCTGCTAGAGGACGGACACTGTGTTAAATAAAGCTGCTGTAAACTCAAACATAATCATGAACACAACTCACTACTTCTCTCGCTGACACACAGAAAGACTTCTCACCGTGCTGCATGTGTTGATCAGTGGGCTCGCTGCCCCTCCAAAAACTGCCGGGAGGAATACACAGTGAGCATTAGACGTTACAATCCACAAACAGGATAAATGGTTATGATGGATAGTAAAATTATTTGGGTTCAATTACCCCTGATTTGCAGTCAGGGGATCATTGGCTAATTTATAATGTTGCAGAGATCTGCACATTAAATTGAGATCACTTACCTCTTGAGTTAACTTCTCTGTGGTTCATCAGTGTAAAAAACAAAACTAACAACAGGCTTGGCAGCAGTGTAGCAACAATCACAGCTAAGTACAGCTCACATCCTGCCAGTGATGGTAAAACTTTAGTGAAAGGAAACGGCACATTAAATAGATCACATACTCAGAACGTAACTGTAAAAAGGTTTTTTTAAAATGAGTAAAGAGCAGAGCCTCAAATTGTTTTTCACATCTCTGTCTGCCTGAGTTTGAATTCACATAAATCTTTATTACAAGGACAAACAGTCCAAAGCACTACTCATGACTGCTAAGTCTCACTTCAATAAAAACTTGAAGAATACATTGAGGATTTATATGACAAACTACATGAATGCATTTTCCCTTTCTTAAAACCTGCCAGATAGAAAACCCTGAGAAGGACAGCTGACAATGTATTTAGCCGTTCTGTTGTACACAGATAGAAACAACTTCCTGATTATTCAAAACCTGCATTACAGCAGAAATACCCCGTCTATACGTCTATAAAAATAAGGTTTAATCATTGGAATTGGACCAAAAAAATCTGTGGGACTTCAGAGGTGAGCAGGAGTGCAGCAGGGAGAAACAGAAAGGGACCGTGAAGTTGGACTTGGAGTTTTCACGCTAAGTGCACTCTTATCTAAATCCTACCGAATGTAGCTTGGATTTCCAACCAAGTAAACACCTTTCTTAACATATTTCTAATTGACATACACTTTTATACATTTTTACAGATTTTTCCTGAAGAAATTGTGTGTGATGTTTTACCTGTTTGCACATGTTCAGGTGGGGTGGTCCAAAGTGGTGTACTACTGATACTCTCTGTCACTGAAAAGAAGCCACCAGAAAAACAGGCAAACTGTCAGCATACATACCTTTACATCAAAAGCTTATGAGAACGTGTATGGAGGAGATAATTCTCTAAAGAGATGAATGTGCACACAGTGTATTACACACAGTTTAAATAACCTGTGGTTCTTGATTTTTTCTGGCTCCTGGTGGTGGTTTGAACTGTTGTTGAAACAGGACATCTCGAAGTGACCGGAGGAGGTTTGAGACGTGCAGGAGCTGTCAGAGACAGACCATAGGTGGTCATAGGTGGTCAAAGAGAAGGAATAAATACAAGTCCAGAAATAAGAAAAAAATATCCACAGATAGAAAAAGAACTTTGACATACCTTTGTAGACTTTGAGCTCGATTTCTGTTTTTGGATCAAATGTGTATGTATCTATTTCACACCAGTATGTCCCAGCATCACTCAGGGTCACATAATGGATGGTCACACGCAGGACCCTTTCTTTGGTAGAGAGAATATTTCCCTTCTGGTATCATCTCTTTGAACGTTTTATCAGTGCTTTTAATTTTCTTCCTGTCAAGATAAATGCCCTTAGAGAAATATTTAGGATAATTTTCATAGCCAGAGTCATATCGGCAGGGGATGTTAACCACTTCTCCTTCCTGGACTGACAGACGTATCTTTGGGTCTTCACATCTGACTGCATCGACAGAAAATAATATAGAAATAGTATTCATTCTCAGCAGTATAATAAAGGATATCAACAGTGTAGGGTGATCATTTTAAAGTTGCTGCAGGAATGTGTTGAGTACTCACCAGAGAACAGCCAGATGCTGAGAAGAAACATTTTCCTCATTGTGATCTCCATTAGATTCTCTCACACTTTTTATTTTCTTTAGCATCTACTAGTTTCTCTGCCCTTCACCAACTCACAGACCACTTCACTCAGATTAAGTTAAACTGAAGGCTTTCATCCTTTTGTAAGAGACACTTCCGGAGCCCACAGTGAACCAGGAAGTCTTGAGGTTTATCACAAAGGGTGGAAAGTTAAGTTGAGCTGTTGGTGAAAAGCTTGTCCACTAAAGCCGCCTCCTTTGCACATATTTTTTTTTTAGTTTCATCTGCATTCAAGCTGTGAATATGTGTGTGTGTGTGTTTGTGTACTTAGTGTGGGTGTTCAGTGTGAACACATCCCACTTCTCACCATAGTGAACCACAAAAAGAAAATACAAAAAAACAAACAAACAAAAAAAAAAAAAACAGAGAAGAAAATCCAAATATTAATTTTTAGTTAGAGGGGTAATTTAAAATCTACTGTACATGATGAATATACAGTTTTTTAAAGGCCAGCCACACATTTCCTATAATATATATTTTCTGTATGAAGTTAAAAGTCAATATATTTAAAATTATTAAAAATAATTAGTCTTAGAACAGAAATGTGTCTGAGTGGTGGATATTTGCAGTTTACATTACACAAGCACAAGATACTTCACAAAACAGATGACCAGCACTGAGTTCAGAGATTACAATAGACTGCTGAGTCCTCTCTCGATTCACATTCAATGGTGGAATATATGACCCCTTGAGATGTGACGGGACTGCAGCCTTTGTGTTTCTTGAAGCTTACAGTGGAGTAGAAGAGGTTGTCTGGTTGTAACTGAGGCTCTGATGAAACGGTGACATTGGAGTAAATGTTATCTGCATGGCCTCTGCTTGTATCTTGGTGCCAAATGGACGACAAGTTTAAGACGCTGTTAGTCCTCCCATCTGTTTCTTGATCATCTTCATTGGCTGTTGAAGAGGAAGTAGTGATGCCGTGTGCATCTTGTTTCTTTGATGATACTGTTGCATAGACTGTGTCATGGACCTTTCCTGTAAGGACAGCGATGATACATTGAGAAAGTCTTGAATTCCCGTAATGAGTACATTTATTTCATTTGCTTTGTGAAAAATAATGAAGCTTTGTGGTGCCATAATGCTGCATTAAATCCATTCTCTCTGTCACTTCAGGTGAAGTCAAGTCAATTTCATTTATATAGCCCATATAGAGTCACAAATTTGCTTCAAGTATGTGATTTTCTAGGGCTTTAGTAGGTGCTCTATAAGTGTTTGCTATTTGGTTACTAAATGGTTGCGAAAATGACAGCTATTTTTCCAAAGTAGATGCCAGAGTGTTTCCAGGTGGTTGCATTAGTGGTTGCTATGGCTCTTTTAAAGGCAGTTTGAGGGTGGTTTGTCAGGTTGTTCAGGCCTAGGTGTTGGTGATCCATTGCTTGCTTTGTAATGATTTAGCATTGTTGTTGTGGTAAATCTAGATAAAACACCCAGATTTACCACAATAACAATGCTACCACGGGTGTTTAAAATTGCCATCATATTCTAAAAACTACTATATGAGTGTGTTAGTTTTATACCAGAAGATGTGCTGTTGTCTCTGTTTCGATGTCTGAAGAATATGAGAAGGACAATTGCCAGAGCCAGCACAGCCACCCCGAGACCTGCTCCGATATACACCAGCATCTCTGAAAAAGACATCACATCTCAGTGGTGATCACTCACATCTATGTGCCTCACAGATATACGCATATAAAATGAACAACCAGACAGCTGCTTACTCGAGGATGAAGATTTTGTATTAATTGTCTCAACTGTATTTGACTGTGGTAAGTCACTGATATCATTAGCAGTGTCCTTTATGTTTCCTGGAAAAAAAAAAAAGAAAGATGTTGATTTATGTCACATTTTATCTGCTTTGTTGGTGTCTTGTTTCTTTCCTGCAATGACTGCTGTCTGTTGTGAAAAAGAGAAGATCAGTTTGAGACAGACAGAATTGTGAAATATTTGTCACATTTTAGAGAAAAGGAAAGGGAACAAAGCTCTTCTGAGTGCGAAAGAATAACAGTGTCATAAAAGTTATTCGTATACAGTGAATCAACTCACCCTTTGTAACTGTGAGGATCACTTCACTGTATGTGTCAAAACCAATCCTCTCTATTCCACACCAGTAAGTTCCTGAGTCATCCTCTGTCAGATGATAGATGGTTACATAGAATGTGTTTCCTTTATCTACGATACTGTATTTTATATTTGAATAATTTTTTCCACTGCTTATCAGGATGTCTTCATTTTTGCATGTTCCTTTGCAGAAATATTTGATGTTGGAAAACGCATTGACGTGGGAGCATGTTACTGTGATCATGCCTCCTGACACTCCGGTTACTGACACAGCTTCAGTCTGCCACAGCCCTGCCCAAAAGACACAGATAGGAACAAAGGTCAGATCGTCATTTGGTTTGCAACCAGCTGCTGACCTCACATTCACCTGCTGACCTCACCCTGGACATTTTTTTTTGTAATGTCTCATATCAACCTAAAAAAGACTTATCCTGTTCTTTAAAGCAGTGGTTCCCAGACTTTCAGGGCACTTGATCTCTTTGCTTTCTGGCCCCTGACACAGGTTGTATGTGTTTATGCCTCGCAGGCAGTTGAATCTGTTTTGATTTCCCTTTTAGAAGCCTGAAGGAGCAAAATGATGCACTACTTCACACGAAAAAAGCAAATATTTAAAAAGTCTGAAAAATTAACTTAAACTTGTACATTCTGTATTTTTTTGCCCTGTGTATCTTTTCTTGGGGGTTGAGATAGGCCGCCGTAACAGTGCACCCCCCGATTTTGCTACAGCTCTCAAGAGCACCTACAAATGTCAAAATATGCTCCTCAATCACCAATGTTCACTAAATGGGCTCAAAAACAACACCAAACTGAGAGTATGCAGGGGCTGCCGGGCTCTCTGGCAAAATCAGCAGGAGCAAACATGAAAATAAACACCTGAAAAGCAAAACTGGACAGCTGATGTTCAGATAGAAAAGTGCGACAAAAGAATATATCTCAGTAAACTTACCTCCAAGATGTAAGACCAAAATGACAAAAATCATCTCCATGTTGTTCATGATTCTTACTTCTTTGTCCGTTTCGCTTGCCTTTCACACCCTGATTTCATGTCTTCATGTCTTCATTCTCCTAATGAACAACGGCTCTTTTTTTGCCACAGGTTCCTCTTTGTTGTCGCACTTCCTATATGTAAGGAGCTTCCTGTATCTAATTCTTCCTGTAAAAACCACTTAAATTACGTGAGAAGCATCGAAAAGTCCCTCCCATGTCTTACCTGTTTTACTCTGATCAATTAGGCCAGTGACACAAGGACACCCTCAGATATTTCCACTTGGTTTATTTTGATCAAATATATGATAAAGCAAAGGGAGACAGTGGTTAAAACATGCAGCCTGCTCTGGTTGGTGACAAGTTGAGCTGAGAGTCCTGTCTCTTTTCAGTCTTTTGTTTGTGCTGTCCAAAATGATGTAATCTCTTCTTGATATAATAAAACAAAGGAAAACTCACCTAAAACATTTACGAAACTTAACTTTTGAATTCCCCAACATTCCTTCAACTCTTTCTTTCATTCATACACAGTAAGGGATAATAAAGCTACTTTTGAGTATGCAAACAACTTTGTAAAAAAAAAAAAAGACAATGTACATGTCATGCAAAATTATTAAAAAATATATATTATACCAAAATGCCATTGAGTTTATTACAAAAAGTGTTCTCTTGCTCTCAGGTCATACATAATTAAAAAAAAAAAAAAAAAAGCCCGCTATTCATTGACAGTGCAGATATGTCAGATTTGGTTTTGTATACAATGTCACTGTGTCAGACACCTGCCTTCCAGAAACTACAGTCTATGTAGCTGTATTGCACCAACCATGAATACTCAATTAACCAGGTTATTTCTAAAATAGCATGCAACAACTTATCCGAGCATTTTGTTAGAAATAGCAATAATCAATACTTATGACTAATTGACACCTAAAGTATTCAGGTTTAGTTTTACAAATTCAAATTTTTCAAATTCAGATTCAAAACATTAAAAACGAAAAAACACTTTCCCAGGTAACTTGAGGTTCCAGTTTCTTGGAAAATACCCCTGAGACCTGAACTTCTACTAAATAAAACAAAAAAAAATGGCAAAAGCGTAATTTAACCATTTGAAACAATAAAATATGAATGTAGTTGTGTAATGTAGTTAAACTACTGGTTTAATTACATGTATTTCACTACTGTCCAAAACTGCACATTACTCACCAAGTTAATTGATGAGATCTGGAAATGTAGCAACTAGAAAACAAAGATTAACAGTAAAGTTTCAGACTTTTAGATTTTGCTGAAGTAAATTCACCAAGTTGCCAGCTCTTAAAGTTGTAAAAACTGAAAGAAACGATGAACAGAATAAAAAATAATAAGACCCAAGTTGTAAATATCCTGGAATTATCCATCAGCAGTATCAATAGTAATCTGCTCTTTGTCTCCTTGAAGTCCATCTTTAGGCTTGCTGTTTCCATGAAGGCTGTGATAGACGTGCTCCTCTAACTGGCTGAGATTCAGATGTTGGTACTGGCAGATGTACCCTGGTGCATCCACATCAACATATTCGCCATGGCCGAGACTGACAGTAGACTCTCGTTGCTTTGAGGTGAAGTGGGAGCAGAGGTCAGGCGGTGGCGGTGGTAAAGCTGAGACATCACAGTAGTCTGGAGACGAACAGCTGCTGCACAGTTCAGGTTCATTTCTTACACCAGGCATCATTGTCTCATAATCAGACGATGTCTGTGGGATGAACAGTAAGCTGCTGACAGTGAACTGCTTCTTGCATGAGAGATCACATTGTTCCCTGTGTAATTTGTGAAACTTGTTTACTGGACAATGTGGTGTTTTCAGTAGGCAAACAGCAGGTTAGCATGACGATGGAGCTAAATGTTCCACAGCATGCTAACCTGTTCATAATGACAATGCTAACATGCCAGTGTTCAGATATAATGTCTACGATTTACGATCTTAGGTCAGTGTGTTAGCATGCTAATGCTGGAGATTAACCTCTATGCTGTGGGGTGATCAATAAATCACACCCAAAACACACAACAGAGCTAAGACTGATAGTTATGTCATTTGTATTGCAATTGTTTAGTAATAAAGTATTTGACAAATTGACATTTTGTCCTGAAGTGCAAACTTATTGCACTTCATCCTGAGGGGGGCATAAATATCTGGACCAAATCATATATCAAAGCATCCACTAGTTGCTGATAGTTCAATTTGGACAAAACTGGTGAATCCATAGAGCTGCTAGTATGGCTGAAAATTTTTTGTCATGGACAAACCTCTCTGTTCCTGCGTGGGCCAGATCTTCTTTGTTTAACAGCCAGCAGAAGACACAGTGTGAACAGACAGACCGACAGTATTGCTGCCATACACATCACTGCAGTCAGGTACAGCGGCAGGTGGAGCTCTGCAGGAGAGAACAACTTAACTTTTAACCTGGCAGAAAACTCTCACACACACGCACACACACACATGCACACACACTGTCACACACACACACATAACTTGACTGTCCACTTTGGAGGGATGAGTGTTGCTGGGATGAGTGTTGCTGGAAAGCATAAATACAAAAAAGCACAAAGTATTTAAGTACAAAAGTGAAATGAACACACACACACACAGGTAATTGATGGACAGTGTACACGGATAAACTTATATTTATACTTACTATAATGTTTGAGGTTTTCAAGAGATTTTGCTCCTGTTGAAGGGCAGCAAAAAATAATTTGTTTTAGAAAAACGTACACATGCACAGTTGCATTTATCTGAAATATAAATATATATATATATACACATACTGTAAACTACTAACCAGAGCTACATTTTATTTTATGCATATGAATGGCATGTACATAACAGAAGATCACACATAAGCAGTTAACAAATTGATCCTGAACTGTGACTCTACCTTGTGAAACATTCAGTTGAATGACAGTGATAGAATCAGGGCCGGAGCTGATGTCCACCACACACCAGTATGACCCGCTGTCCTCTAACATGAGTTTGTCCACCCTGACAACGAAGAAGGCTCCAGTTGTGTTGTCGTACAGCGAGAATCGTCCCTCCCTCATCCACTGGTTGTGATCTACTGTCCGTATCAGGGGATTGGTGGGCACTTTGTCAACAACATGGCAGAAGTACTTAGTATTGTCCTGCCAGCCATCTTGATAGTCACATCTGATGTCAAGTCCTTGACCTTCCTCGCCGGTAACAACAGTTGTCACACTAATCAGAGCTGTCAGTCAGAATAAGCTGTGTTAGTCGTGTAATTATGTATTCATGTGTTTTTATAAGTACTTTAACTCAAACGAAGTCTATTAAATCAACTGTGAAAGTCTAAGTGCATGGCATGAAGCCTACCTGGGATTTGGAGTATAATAAAGATGATGGTTGTGGTTGTTCTCCATGAGGTCCAGGTCGCTCCCATAACTCGCAGTTTACCTTTGGCCAACAGGCTCAGATTCTTCTGTACAGTGAGGCAGCAACCCGGAATAAAGATTGTGTCTGTGTGTCCCGCTTTCATGTCCATGTGTTCAAACCTCTTCCTCTTTCATGAACAAACCAGTTCACATAAACGTACTTCAACCTATGAGAGTGAAATCAAGGTGGCCTGCGTGACTCAAAAAGAGACCTTCATGTGTCTTCATAACCCATTTTTGACTGGCATTTATAAATATTTTAAAAGTTTTTTTTAAGTTTTTTTGCCAGTTTTTCTTGTCTTATACTACACAGTATTTTACAGTATGTTGTTGTATAGGATCTATAAAGTATTCATAAGTGATATATTAACAGTTAAAGCTGCATTAATCAGTATATTATTGTATTGTATGTATAATTTGATTTTTTTTTTCCTAATGACCAACAAGACACTGCAGTAAACAGCTCTATGGAGCAATTTAACATCTTTAAGCAAATTCTTTTGGGTTTTTGTTCATGGTTCACAAGCTGTCGGTTTCTCTCACCATTTTAGTCAGAAGTTTCCAGCCGCAGCGGGAATCTGTTTCAGTTTTCTTTAATAAGCCAACTGCACTCTCACTACCCAGAAATGCACAACACACACAATTAGTGACTAGCTGGGTGACGCAGTGGATGTCCATAAAGATCATGGACAAGGGGCCAAACAACATCGTATTAGGGGCAAAAAAAAAGAAAAAGAAAAAAAAAAACATTTAAACATATAAACTCTTTATAAAGTATGCTTTATTTTTTTTAAATAAATGGCCCCTGTTATCTGAAGTGGAAGTAACTAAATATATTTATTCTCATTACGATACCAAAGTCACATTTTTGTGTACTACTACTTTTTAAAGTACTTGTAAAGCACTTGTACCTAAATGTTTTCTTCATTCACTTTACTTATTGTGTTGTATTGCTACATTTCAAGTAGATCCATTACAAAACAAACACATGAAAAAGTCATTATGATCCACCACATAGCAAGCATGCTAAATTACCCAAACCAACGTACCCACAATGTTGGGTCACAGAGGGGTTTATGCTGGGTTTGACTTCTTGATGTGAAATGGTCATTCAGTTCAAAAATATATTGAAACTTTAGAGGAGTGCAGTGGGACAGAGAGGCTGAGTCAACATGTTATATTGAGAAATGATAAATGAAATAATAATAATAATAAATAATAAAAGTTTAACCTGAAAATAAAATAAGAAAAAAACAAAAAACAAATACAGTCTGAATCTTAGATCACTATCATGTTATTTTCCACCAGCTTGATCCCTTGAATAAACAAATGTTCATTGCCACTAAAATTACGTTCCATTCTTGATCCAAATTTGTCGTCATCACAAAAAACAAGATGAGAGCTTCGTCATCTGGCAAATCACATTTTATTTCATCTTCTTTTTTATCTGTTATCAGTCTCAGTTTTGAGAAGATGAGAGAAAATGAAGAGAATATGCATCCGAGTCAATTGTCTGAAATCTAACAGTTATTCAGACCACGTGGCGCATTAACTTAAGACCCGCCTTGATCAGAGGACTGATAGATTTCCATTGTAATGGTGTCATGAGAGTGGTGACATGTGAATGTAATTCAAAAGATTGGATTAAATTCTAATTTTTATCATGACTTAAGTATTACTTGCATAAATGGAAAGTCACATTCTTCTAATGTTGTGTCATAATTTTCAAAATTGAATTAACATTTGAATATTGTCCAATCTAGTGTTAAGTATTTGAAAAATAAAGGTCAAATGCTGTTTTTATTTTAAATTTCATTTAAAAATTGCAATTAAATTTTCACTTTGTCTCCAAAAGAGGGTGGTGACATGTAAATGTAAATGCATTACACTGGGGGTGCTTTTTCTTTTTTCATTTAATATTATCCACTGTAGAGCAGGTTAATTCTTTAACCTGAATTAATGTCAGCCCTCTTTCATTTTCCCGTTGTTAGAAAATTGCATTTAATTTCAATTGTGACTTCAGTGTTTACACAAAAATAGAAAATCTGGTTACATTCATTTAAAATTTTAATACCCACTGTAGAGGGGAGTATGATATTGAAAATTAAACAGCGTTTCCATTTTCATTTTAATATGGCCATGGACACCAATAGATGTATGTGAAAATAAAAATACAAATTCGATCATTGCACTTTCATTCAAATTTTGACTTGAATAACACACACAGATGTGGAAAATTTTAATTTTCAAGTTTACATTATCATTAGAATAAAGTCTTCTGTCATTGCTCTCTTTTAATGCTTCTTGGATTGTATCTATTCACAAATTTCCCATGTTCTGTGCTGTCGATAAACAGTGCCTTTAAAGAAATTACCACTAGGAGATGCCAAAGTCCAAAACTTTAACATACTACACACACACAGGCAACAGACACAAACCAATCCTATTACTGCCACTGACTCGACATACGCACATGCTCTTACTAACTCCAAACACACATTCAAACATGTATATACATCCTGACACAGTCAGCCACAAGCAGTTATATACAGTACAAATACACACACGAAGGGATGTAATAAAGTTTCTGATACTTCATCAATAAGGCAGTAGCCAATGTCTGCTGACTCTGCAGAATACCATTAACCGCTGTTCCTCCAGGTTGGGATGACTTATATTTAAATGTATTTTAATAAAGATTAATTTATTAAAGCTTTAGTTCAAAAGAACAATAAAGTTTAAGCAACAAAACCATATTATTTTGTAGATACTGCCCTTAAGATTATTCAGTGTCTAAATGTTCAATATAAAAGTCTGTAACAATGAAAAAACAGAGATGCTTTACAATTTACATATGTTACAAAGTTTGACTGAAAGCATCAAACTTCACATGCTGTTTTCATCATTGTTCTGTGGTCACTGCTCTATTCCCTTTTAGGGCAGCATAATGTGCAACAGCAGCACCACCCCTGTGAAGTTTATATTGTTCAATTATTGTTGAGACTATGTCAGAAACGTCTCTTTCTTTTGAGCATAGAAGTAGGGGAAATGGCATTAATAACCAAAATAATATGAACTTGTATTTACATGGCACATTTCATACGTAAAATGGAGCTGGGAGACTTACTTTTGAGTTTAATGCAAAAATACTGTGACGTTACAGATTAAGTCTTAAAGACTCTATATCATATATTATAGCAATTTCATCAAAAATGGTACATTTTGAGTTGTACAATTGTACATTTTATTATAGTATATATCAGATTTCATTAAGCCAGTATTGTAAGGTGTTACTGTTACTGTGTACACCCTGGTTGGTTTGAACTTGGAATGATCACCAGTCCTTCCTTTCTCACTCTGCTCTATCAATTATAAACTATTTTGTTTCCTTTTTAGTGATAAAAGTAGGATACAAAGACATGTATCCAAGGCAAAGATATTTCACGTGTTCCCCCTCCATCAATCTTTAGAAAAAAAAAGAAGTAGTTTAAAGTGAAAAATAAAGATAAATGAAAATACCCATCACACCTTTAGGAGTAACTCAGACTCCTGATATGTCCAAACCAAACCAAAGGGATCTAGGCCTCACTTTCTTGGAGTCACTGCGGTCTCTGGAGTGATGAGCTGATGCCTTGCTTATATGGTTGTTTTTTCTTGTTTCTGTAGGTTCATTTGTGTGTTTTCTAAGACAGTCATTGCCACTTGTTTGAGATACTGTAAATGGCAAAGGGTTGACGTAGATCCCAGAGGTATTGTCACGATCATCTTGGACATTTGCAGCCGACTGCCTGTAATCTTCAGCGCCTCTGGAACAGCAGATGTTTTCATAGATATGAAATGGTACGCTACATTCGGCTGCTGCTGAGGCACATGTCGGTAGATCTTGTTTCAGCCGGTGAGTATTGGAGAACCTCTCAGATAACCTCTCAGGCTGCACTTCTTCACCAATATTACCGTAATCACAGCCAGCCTGCTGAAAACAGGCAAAGAGGAAATAATCATCATGAATGATTTATATTCTTCTATTTATATTAATATGTTCTACATCTTACTGGTCTCTGTATTGAATCTAATCAGTAAAACATACCGTATATAGATAAAATATCAAATTTACTGATGTAGTGTAAAACAGCATTAATTATTAGCCTCATTAAATTTTGCATTTGTAAATACGATATCAGAAAACATTGTGACAATAATGATAAAATTAACAAACAATCTTCTGTCTAACTGAAAGACTTCAAGATTATCATAGCAATTAATTGGAATTAATTCATCTGAAGTGTATCAGTTGAACACTTTATATGACTTATAATGAGTAATGTAAACAATTAACAATGTTTTTTTCATGAAGCCTGCTAGGAAATTATTCAGATGTGACAAATGATAATTAGAATGCACTTTTCTTCATATTCTCTCAGCACACCAACAACAGTGAATAAGCATTTTACAAAAGACATTTCGACTTGTCACAATATGAAATGCACAGTGAAACTAAATGATGGCTGAATACTATTTAGCTGCTTCAGTTTCAGGGTCCTGATGGGGATTGTGCTGTCTAGCTATCACACTGTCGTGACTTAATGGGACCGAATGGAGCCATTGTTCATGTTATCAATATCATCTGTGGATTTCTATTCTGACAAGTCAAAATGTCTGCTGTGGGAAGGGAAAACTTATGATGAGGGGGGTGTTTTCCTATTTCTTGGCCAGGAGCAGTGTCTTCTTTGAAAATCAGCAGAGACACCGGGAGTTATTGCACATTAACAGACGAGATACAACTTATTAATAAGTGAGCTTTAGGTGTACTGGTAGGTGGATTTTTTACCTAGCTTTTTTGGCAAGCTGTTTCTCCTTGTCCTAATTCTTTTTGTAAGCTAAGCTAACTGTGTCTTGGCTGTAACTTTATATTAAACAAAAAGACATGACACTGACATCTATCTTCTCATCCAACTCTGAGCAGTTCTCTGAATAATCGTATGTCTTCAGACTATGTCTCTAATGCACTCCAGTACACACTACATATAATACTGCATATACTATACTATAATACTGAAACTGGAGAACTGGAAAACCCCTCTTCAGACATTAACCTCCAAAACTAGGAAAAGAAACCTGATAGTCGCCAACATCTTGTACTACAATTGACTGTCGAAACAGTCATCATATTTCTCTGGGGAGAGACTTATTGCCCTGTGAAGAGACACCCTGTGACGAGCCATTTTAACATCTAATCAGGAGTGGTAATAGCAATTGTAGATATCAACAATTCCTTTTGGACTCATTAAGAGTGCATAATGTCAATTTGACTAGTAATAGTTCCCAATTACAGATATCTACAATTCATTAGTCACTTGTCAAAATGTCAGTGTCATTGTTTTTGATATTAACAATAACTTCTTACAGGTGGAAATTATATTTGGTACTTAATTACAACCAGTAAACTTTTACAATTGACCTTTATTCAAACTCAGTTACAGATACCACAGTTTTGAGTTATAATTCCATCCGTCAACATGTAATGTAATTTTGACTACAGTTGCAGTTCTAATGAATGATATTTACAAATCCCAGTAGTCAAAATGTTGATTATTGATATCAACAATCAATTGCTACTAGTGAGTCCTACTGATTAAACCTTAAAAAGGCTTGCCATAGACCTCCTGACATGCTGAGCTTCAGTTTCTCAAGCCTCATACCTCTCTTTCATCTGTATTGTCGAGGTCTGAGCCGCTGAAGTGAACTTGTGGTTGACTTTTGAAGTTTCCTCTGCATTTCCTGTGGCACACTAACAGCACCAAGATTGTGATCATGCTGAAACCCCCGACAGTAGCAAACAACACAGCACCTGTCCAAAAACCAAGACAGATGACTCAACAATTTCTCATATGCACAAGTGTCAGCGTCAAGCTGATATTTATGCACCAACTGCACACTTCAAATGATAAGACAGAAACTCACCAGTGCTGATGTTCTGTTGTCCCCCATTAGTGTAATTTGAGGCTGTACAGTTGGATGAAATATTATTTTATCTGTCTGTGATGTGGTCATGATATATATATATATATATATATATATATATATATATATATATATATATATATATATATATATATATATATATATATATATTTTATAGGAATATAATTGGAAAATATTTTCTTCCTACCTGCTGAGAGGTTTGTAGGCCTGCTGGTGTCTATTCCAGGTGTCCATGTTGTAGAAACTTCAAGTATGACAGTTGTCTCACTTGCAACAGCTGTATGACATGTAAAAATAGTACGATGTAAAAATGCTTGTTACTATGTTACAAATAAAATCCTTCATTCAAAATCCTGCTTAAGTAAAATTTGGAAAACGTTATCAACTAAATACAGTTTAAGTATAAAAAGCAAAAGAACTAATTATGCAGTGAAATGTCTCTTCTGAATAATATCTAATTATACATGACATTATTAGACCGTTAATACTGATGCATCATTGTGTAAGCAGAATTTTGCTGTTGTAGTTGCTACGAATGGGAGCTAGTTTGAACTTATTTATATACACGCATATGTGAAACATGTGACCCAGCCAAACACTGAGGTGTCAGAAGCCAAAAAGATTGAACCGCTGGTTCATCATCATATAAAAATGCATTGTGTCTGAATAACACTGAAACACTAAACTATACACATGCCCACAACACACACACACACACACACACACACACACACACACATATATATAATTCAGGAGAATTAGAGTAATAACATTATGCACATACCTTTCTTTACAGTAAGATGCACCTCATTGAATGTATCGAAACCGGGCCTGTCCACTCCACACCAGTACTTCCCCAAATCTGACAGCTGGAGTTGACTGAAGGTCACTGTGACAACTCCATTTCCACGGTCCACCATAGTTATCCTCCCTGACTCTGCTCTTCTACCAGGTTGTACAGTAACCAGAATATCGCTATTGCTTTTACATGGGTCCTTGCAGAGGTATTTATGGTTTTTCCATGCAAGTTGGTGTGAACACTTGAACACAACTTCATCCCCCTCGTATCCCTCTACGTTGATGTCTGCTCCCTCTGTCCACATGGCTGTCAAAACTACATCATGTGACAAGAGTTAAAGCATCTTTGAGTTGTTTAAATAAGTTAATAGATTTCAAGGCATTTTATCAACACACTCACCATATAGAAGACAGCAGAAGATAGAAATGGTCTTCATTTTGACTGATGAAGTGCCAGTGATCTGTGGTTCTTCTTATACTAGGTAGTTCCTCAAGTGGTTGTACATCTGTTTAAGTTACGGAACAATGGTTATGTTTTTCATCATGGACTACCATGGCACAACCCCTTGTAAATATAATAACCTATAGACTGTCCTGTGATTGTATGTGGGTGGAGAATGACAGCTGGAGGCAGCCCACGTGAACTCAAGACAAGAGACACGTTTGGACAGAGGTGAAGTGAGAGGACTGGAGTCTCTGATGCCTTTTCACTTAGTTTCAGTGAGAACAGTTAGCGGTTCAGGTGAATTTAAAGGAACATGAGAACTTAAATAAAAAACATCTGTCACTGACCTACAATAACATGCCAATTTACACTAAAGCTACTGTTTTGTTGATGAAGAATTCAAATGAATTATATGTAAGTAAAAATACATGCAGTTCACTTTGGTGCTAAAAGTGAACAGCTGTAGTTGCTGTGGCACAGGTGTTTTACAGGGGCTATCATCAGTATTTTGATTATAACAATGTATCACATGACAATGTGAAAGAGGTCCCTGGAAGTGACAAATCTACAGAGACTTATTACCTGAATCTGTTTTAGCTCATTAGGTGTCCGATCCACCACTTTTTGATTCACTCTCACGGCTCTCATGGTGCATTTTTGGTTGCAGCAAGCAGTTGTTTTCACAGAAAAGGCTCTGAAAACTCAATGTGCACTATGCGCTCAGCACTGAATGACAGATAGACACAGATGTTCACTAACAACTGGCTAGTGAACATGGCTGGTTTTTGTATGGAACAAAACAGACAAACAAGATATAACATATTCATTAATGGGCTTCATGTGCTCGTAGGTAGATTTTGTTACACTATTGGACAGAACCAGCTAGTTGGTGGTCACTGTTTTCAGTCTTAGCACTAAGCTTAATGTTTTGCTTTTACAGTGGTTGTTTTGCACTTACAAGCAATTACAAGCTCAAGCCTTGATCCAAATAAAAACAAAAAGATAACACAATATTGCAATGTTCTATTTCGTTAGAGGACATGTAAAAGAAGGTCATAATGTTTTTTACTGACATCTTATTCCTCTGTATGTTAGTGTGGAAGGCAGAAAATGACATCATTTAAAGAGCATGTGGCAGACACTGAGGTATCTTTCACAATAAAGGAAAGTAACTTCACGGATGTGAGCCAGTGTGGTTGAGTCACTTTTCACAGAGTTGTAAGACTTGAATAAAATGTATCTTGGTGGTTGGGTTCTACATTGGTGAGTGGATGTGTTAAAAAAGACACATCTCTCTCACATGTCTTTCTTCTCTCAAATCAAACTGTCTTATAATCAGAAACTCAAAGAGGATGTGATGAAAGCAAGATAATTTCATATCCCCAAAGAGTTCTTGAACTTTTATGTTTGACATTTTCATAACGGTTTCAGCTACAGAATGACCTAAATGTAATTTTTGAAAAGAAGCGATACTCTTTGTTATGCTTAAGCATGAACAAAAACACTTACAGCACCATGTATAACTATGCATAGTATATGGTACTGGTGCTGTTGTTGTTTCTTATGTGTGCGCATGCAGATGTCTGCAGACAAGACAAGTACAGGTCACTCTGGCCCCTGTTGCATTTGCTTTCCTCATATCCTCACGATAATACAGCAACAAGACCGAGACAATCACAAACCAAATTGTGTTTTAGATGTCCTCTTTAAGACAATATAATGCAAGGTTTTTAATAGAACTGCAATCATGGAGCTGTCAGGAGGCGGTTGTGACAGGGGCAAGTGAATCATTTTTATGTAGCACCCCCTGGAGGTGTCACTGCAACACAGCAACTTGTCTGAAAAAAGCTACCTGTGCACATGGAGCATTTAAAATCCCTACATTAAAAACAAAGATAACAATATATAATTTTTATGTATTTACTGTGTCTTAATTAAATTAAACCATTGCATTTCCTTTTTAAAAAAAGACTTATTTGTTAAAGACAAAAGGCTAAATAACTGTCCTTTAACATACTTCTAAATGTTATTATGACACAGTAAATGCATACATTGAAACAAAAATTACAATGGTTAGCCTCATTCTGTAAATCTGCTGGCACTGTGAACAACAGCTTATTCATTTCCATCAAGCAGCACCAGATGTGTCAAACTAAGGCTCATTCAACTGCCTGTTAAATTATTACTGAACTTATGTGTGGTAGTTAGCATTGTAATGTGATTTGCCTCGGAGCATGAACTTTCTTTTACAAATTCGTTAAGTGAAACCCTCATACAGATATACTGTGTATATTCAAACATTTGTCCTTTATTTGATTCAAAATACAGAGAAGAGGGTGAGGGTAGCTGACCGTAGCTCTCAGCTAAGAAACAGAACAAGCCCTGCTCATTGCAGACTTTTGGGATCGAGCGCCTGGGAGGCCTCGCAAGAACAGGACTCTGGATCAGCTTCTGGTCTTAAAGACTGCAGCTTCACTTGTGGCGAGGCAACATCTGCATTTCCCTCGCAGTTATCAGCCTATAAGTAAATAAGAATTATCGTTTACCTTATCTGAGCAGTGAACTTTAAATCTTAAAACAGTCCAGATGAAAAGATGATCACTGCGGTCTAAACTAAAACTGGTAAATGACAAACTGATCACTCACCTCAGCTTTGTTTGCCTCAGCTCTGTTCTGACTCTCTGAAACACACAAGCAACAAGAATCAGTGGTATGTTTGTGTGCTACATACACATGTAAATATTGTGTTTCGGTTTGAGATTTTTACGTCTGTGTGCATGTGTCACCTCACCCGTGTTACTCCGGCAGTGCCCATAGAATATAAGAGGTATAATGGCACAGACCAGAAGAGCCAGGGTCACCGAGACAATGATAACCACTGTGGTGTCTGCAAACAACAGTGACAGACACACAGCTGTGCTGGTGACCACACAGTCACAACAACAGGTCCTCCAAACAAAATGAAAAATAAATAGATAAATAAACTGTCTTTAACACACATTCAGAGCAGTTTCATTTTCAGTGGATTTTCTGCATAAAAATGCTAATTCTGATACTAATGTTATTATTTAACGCAATCTGCCATCATACACATCTCATCTCAGGCACATTTTTTTGGCATTTGCTTATTTTGAATTATATTCTCTGCATTCTGGAAGTTATTGTGCAATAGGCACGCACTTTTGATCAACAAGCCTTCTATTGCGCTCTAGTTCATGATATTCTTTGCTGTGCTCAAACATTCAGATGTGAACACATTTGCTCATGCTGTAGCTTAGGAGAGAAAAGGACAGCAATACAACAAAGTTTTTTGTCCAGTTGTGGGGGAAGAAACTGTTTTGCCCCTCTAGGGTCTTTTTAGTCCTTTGATTCCATGACTCAAAATGCATAAACATTTTTATTCAGATTATTTCATGATAAAAGTTAAAAGCAAAGGATTCCAGAAATTGATTTCAACAGATGATAACTAAATAATCCAGAAGGCTGTTTTTCTTCTACTTCGAATAATGAGTCTGCTTTATTATTTTAATCAATTAAAGGTTCTGAATGTGATATTCAGGAATTCATTGTTAACAATAACACCTGTGGCTGTTAAGTCAACTGCAGTTAGCATCCTGTCTCCGACTCGGTAGGCACGAACCAGCATCTGCTAAAACAGTGATGTGACATGCACGAGAACAAATGTGATTGACTGGCTTTTCTGTTTGAAACATCTTCGCTGGTTTGCTAGCTATCTTATCACTGTTTGTGCAGCTTCCACCGAGAGGCTTAGCAAAGTCAGCAGAGCCAGATTAGCTGGATGAAAAGGCTAACAGCGATGAACTAGACTGAATTTTATAATTTTTTTTTTTTTTATAAAGATGTGTTGCCTGTGTTCAGCTGTAAGTCGTTGTGTTGTGTGCTCCAGTTGTTTGTTGACTAGCACAGGGGACTCCATTTACTCTGGTCCCACAATAAACAGATTGTGATTTAATAGCAATAAAGAGATCAAAAGGATGACAGAATAACTACATCATGATGCTGATTATTAAAAAGTCTGAATGCATGCTTTGTCAGGTCTGGCTGTTTTCTGAATGGACTACTATGGATCTGGGCTAAGGTAACATTGTAGCTGCTCCATCAGCATTTAGTCAGAGTCACGGAAGATCTCATATTTAGTGATGTTTATAATCTGTTCACACGTTGGCAGGAACAAGAAACGATTAAAAAACACTTAATACACTTAAATAGCTACATACAGCCCCTCTAAGTAAAAAATCCACAAAGAAGTCCATCCACTCTTTCCCATTTAAAAAAATCATAATATATGATAAGTAAATATTTTTCCATGTCAAACATTTACCTACTACACAAAATATGTACTGAAGGCTTTGTGTTTTTACATGACTCTTGTTTCAGTTATATACTGGACCATGACTGTTGTCCAGTATGATGTGATGTCACAAATTCGTTCACGCCTTAAAGTCAGATTTCAGACAAGCACAGAGAAACTTTCCCTCTTCAGCAGGTCAGTGTGAAACCCTGCACATAATTCATTCTGCACAGTGAAGCTCAAATATCCAACTGAAGTAGCAAAACACATCTTTGACTGGGGGGCGCTAACTTATTATCCAACATGTAACACATTTTTATCTGTTCTGATGCTTGCAAAAGGAGAACGGCTGCTAAACTGTGGAATACCTGTGAGTTTGGCTGCCACTTGCCGGTTTGTCGTCTCCTCTGCAGCGGGCAGAGTTAATGCTGGTGGTGGCGGTTCAGTGCTGGATGGAGAGCTGCCATGGGACAGACTTTCTGTCTCAGTCTGCAGGGTGGTGGTGGAGGGAGGAGATCCAGGAGGAACAGTGGAAGCTTTGAGAGGACAGGAGGGAGGATGACTGGTGAGGAATAGTATGTTTGTGTGTGTGTGTATGTGCTCATGTGACACTGTTACTGCCTTCATGTTGAACAGAGTGAAGGACCATCATAAGATATACAGTGCATACATATAATTGTGTCTTTCCGTGTAAAACAAGAGCAGGCTGTCAGCTACATAAATACTGTGGTGGACTCAGTATGTTTTGCTGCTCAACCGCAGGTTTACATAATCTGTTAAAAGTCAATCTGCACAATGATCATCTTTGTGTGGTTGTTTTTAGCCTGTGGACAGAATTTACATGGTTTTTCTTCCAGTAACCTACAAAGTGAGCTTAGTTTTATACAAAATTACCAGTCCTAGATTGACGATAGATGGTTCATTGTTATCACAAAACCTCCCAGTGCCTGCAGCAACTTTGGTGCATCTAACCAAAAACTCACCACCCAGCACTATAAGATTGACCTCCTGGTACAACAGATTAAAAGTTTTCCCCACTCCACAGTGATATCTCCCGGCGTCCGCCTTCCTCAGCCTCTTTATGGTGACGTTGAAGGCTCCATCTTCTTGATTGACCTGCATGCTGTATCGCCCTCGCCGTGTGACGGCTAACTGCATTCTTTCAGTCTGGATGAGATTGTTTTCCCTGGAGCAATTTCCTTTGCAGAAGTACATGTTGTAGTTCTCAGAGATGTTGTCTATGTTCCACAATCCAGAGCAGTGGATGGAGACCTCTCCTCCGACATTGCCGCTCACCTCCAGTACTGCTGAGGTCTCCACATGCACAACTGCTGCATAAAACAAAGGGCCTGATCACAGCTGTTGATGGCAGTATCTGCTGTAGCAATGTTAGATGGACTGAAATAAATGTTGAAATGTGGATGAGTTGCTTGACAGTGAGTCGCATTAAAGCAAATAAATACAATACCACAGTACCTGTGCTGACATTTAGTTGTAGAACAGCGTATGTGAAGTGATTGACACAATATTAGTTGCATCTATTTTATAGTCTGCAGTGAATTCTTGAAACCAGAGAAATGATGGGGGTTTTCTACATTTTTTTGTAAATTAATTTGAAACAGCAAACAAAGCACATTTGATCTTGGTTTGATTTGAACTGTAATGTAATTTTACTGTAATGGAGTAAAACCAACTTTAAACTACGACAACACCATACTCACTATCATCAACCCGGTTTAGATCATTTATTTTACTTTAATAATATTAATTAGCAAGAGCTCAGTGTAAAGTAGAACATCTCCACCCATTTACATATGATTGAATAATACATTTATGTTACTTTTATGAGTAAAACTTGTTTGAATAGAAGTTTTCTTGGGAAAAATGCATCCAAACTCACCTGAGAAGCAGCAAAACATCAAGACATGAAGAATCCTCATTCTTCATCCAGGTTCAAAACAAAACCAAGTAGAAGAAATTTTCTAAGGAAGTATCAGAAAAGATGCAGTGGCCTCAAATGAGTCATCTGATTCTGTTCCGTAAACAAGAAAGATCCAGAAAAACTACAAAGATGTGACAAATAATTGCAGCAGCTGTTTTGTGTCCAACTCGGGTAATCAGTAAATGGGCACAAGTCTGTATTACAATGTATAATTACATACCAAATATCCTCACTGGGCATCAAAAAAGACGTATCTTCTCTATTAAAACAGAGAATATACTCTGCACTGTAGTCCTCCAGCCCCTTCTCTCCTTCACTCTGCTCTGAAGAAGCAGCTCATGACTGTGATGCAATATAAACTCTTCAGTCTTTACGTTTATTGTTCAGGCTCCTCTGGCTGTGTGTGCCTCCACAGTGCATGAAGCTGGAGGCCATCAAACTAAATAAGCAGTCTGCTGACTGTATCACGGGTATCAGAGGGTGACCTTCGGGCTCTTTCTTAAAGCAAAATTACCAGTCAAATCTCACTCAATTCAGTAAATCAGTCGGATTTCAGCTATTAAACTTTAACTTTTAACTAAAGTTTGTTCTAAGTTACCATGGAAACCCATCGCTCCGCTCTACTTTTAGGATATCCTTTACTTCAGGCTAAAACTGTTTTACCAGTCAGATACAGACTAGTATTGTGCGCTTCTGGACAGGGACCTCAGATGTTGTACCTGGAATCAGCTGGAGCTACAGGGTCACAGTCCGCAGTGCTCCACTGGCACCACTGCATTTACTACCCAAATCCTTTCTAGGTTCTCTTTCAGTCTGGATTTGAAAGTCCCACAGGATCTTAGCTCAGTCATTCCCAACCACTTTAGGAGTGGGGGACCACTCTATTCTGACTGGTGGACTTCCAGCCCATACTCAGTGCAGAAGTCCCTGTACATTACGCCAGCCTCTTGGTGGATTTCCGCAGGCGTAGCCACTCTTCCGCCTGCACCGGTGAGCATCCAGGGAATGGACATCGACACTGTGAAGTCCTACAAGTACCTGGGTGTTCACCTAAATGACAGTCTGGACTGGTCGGACAACACCAATGCCCTTGTCAAGAAGGGCAACAGCAGACTGTTCCTGCTCAGGAGGCTGAGGTCTTTTGGAGTGCAGGGACCACTCCTCAGGACCTTCTTATGACTCTGTGGTGGCATCAGCCATCTTTTATGGGATAGTCTGCTGGGCCAGCAGCATCACGGACAGAGGATAGGAGGAGAATGGACAGACTGGTGAGGAGGGCCAGCTCTGTCCTGGGATGCCCCCTGGACTCAGTGGAGGTGATGGGAAACAGGAGGATGATGGCTAAGCTGTCATCCCTGTTAAACAACACGTCCCACCCTCTACAGGACACTCTGACAGCTCTGGGCAGCTCCTTCAGTGAGCGGCTGCTCCATCCACGCTGTGTGAAGGAGAGGTACCGCAGGTCCTTCCTGCCTGCTGCTGTCAGACTACACAACAAACAAAATGCCTGATAATCTGCAATGGACAATGGACAATGAACAATAAACAATAACACAATTTCACTGTTTTTTGCACTCCCTGAGTATATTATATATATTTCTCATATGTATACTCTCAGGCACACTCCCTCTGTACTATGTACAGGTTTACTTACAGTCATAGTTATAATTATTTATCTTGGATAATTTTACCTTTTATTTCATTTTTTTTATTTTATTTCATGTCTTAAACTCTTATTGACTATTTCCCACTATGTGTCTTCGCTGCTGTTGCGCTGTAAATTTCCCCGCTGGGACTACTAATAAAGGAAATCTGAATCTGAATCTGAATCTGAATGACATCCAATGTACGCTGTTCCTGCCTGCATCTTACATAATGTTACACACATATTGTGTACTGGACTGTCTCAGGAGCTTCTTTGCAAAACCTGCACCTGGGGTCCTGTCTGGTGTGGTAGACCCCCACCTCAGTTGATCTTGTACTTAGTGCCTGCTCTTGTGCTGCCATGATTAGTGCTTTGTGCTGTCTTTTAATCCAACCTTTTCCAGCCACTGATATGATTTCTTGATATTGGCCACTTCCTCTACCTGTCTGTGGTATAGACCATGTAGAGGTTTCTTCTTCAATGAAGGTTCATCTTCCTCAACTGGATTATCGAGTTATAGCTGCCTGAGGTGGGGTGAGTATTCCTGGATCTTGTTTCGTCCTGGACAGTGGCTCTAATGCTCACCAGTCCTTGACCTCCGTCGCTCCACTTAGTGTGGACTTAGCTTATTATGTCAGCTGGGTATCTGATGACTGGCACAGTGTATGTGTTGATGGCTTGGACCTTGGTCTTTCCATTTCAGCTGACTTTTCATAATCTGCCTTATTCTGTGTAGGTATTTAGCTATGACTGATGTTCTAGCAGCCTCCTCATTGCTCCCATTTGCCTGCAGGATCCCAAGGTATTTGTGGCTGTCCTGAATATCTGCAATGCTGCCTTCTGGTAGTTCAACCCCCTTGGTTCTGATCATTGTCCCTCCCTTTGATACTGTCTGACTACACGTAGTCCAAATGACATTCCGATGTTGTTGTTGTAGATCCTGGGATCCAGTGAGTCAATGTCTTGTTCATCTTTGAAATTATCTGACCAAGGGGGTTCAAGCCTATGCAGAACAACAGTGTGCATAGTGCATCACCTTGTATATGCCTCACTTGATTTTAACATGCAATTGACTTTGAGTTGGCCTCCAGAGTTGTCTTCCAGAGCCCCATTGAGTTTTTGATAAAGGTTCTTGGTGTCCTGTTGATGTTGTACATTTTCAAGCATTCCAGTATCTATGTGTGTGGCACTGAGTCATAGGCTTTCTTGTAGTCCAGGCTGTGCACAGGTTGGTTCACCTGGTTTCACAGTCTTGGTTAACTGCTCTATCGACCAGCAGTCAGCGGTGATTGGTTCCTTTGGTATTGCTACCAATTCCTTTATTGAGCCCTCCTCTTGTATTGGGCCACGTGCCTATTCATCTTAGCCGCTATGATGCCTAACAGGAGCTTCCTTACAGAGGCATGTTATTCTCCAGTAGTTGGATGGATTCATGTCCTTCTGGTGGTCTTGAACCACTCTGGGTGAGTCCCATCTATCAGCAGTTGGTTCAACTG
Organism: Scortum barcoo; assembly: GCA_023238725.1. Classification (NCBI taxonomy): domain Eukaryota; kingdom Metazoa; phylum Chordata; class Actinopteri; order Centrarchiformes; family Terapontidae; genus Scortum; species Scortum barcoo. The sequence goes on along the minus strand of CM041553.1, from coordinate 8,860,845 downwards.
TGCTGTCAAGTGTTCATGGAGTGCAGTTAGTTTTTTGAGCTAGCTGGTGTGGATCATGTTCGAACCCAGTGCAGTCCAGCTCTTCATACCTGACACTCTTTTTCAGATGTCTGCCATCATGATGGTTTCTGGCTCTTGTTCTGGGAGATTGTTAGGGTCTGCTCTGAGATCTCTTCAGTTGGGTAGCCAGAGCTGTCAGCCTTTGTCTGGCAGTCTCCAGTGCCTCAGGTGTCGGTGGTTTGTTGTACTTCCTAGGCATCTCTGTCTTCCCCACACCTTTATGTAGCTCTGATAGTTGACTAACCTTGATTTTTGCCTCTAGCCTCCTTTTTCCTGGGGGATAATGCTCTTTGTGGCTCATGATGTTCTTGTAGGCAAGCATGTCTAGCATTTCTGTTAGCGTGGTGTATATCAGCTGTGGTTCTCAAATATGGTCATAGCGGGGATAGTCCGTAGTTCTGCATTTACATCTTCTAGCAGACTTTCAGAGGGTACTTTGCCACTTAGTCTTGTTAATCGGCTATGAGGGTGCCAGGTTTTCAGCTTATTCAGGATCTTCAATTTCCAGTCAGTCAGTCCCCCTTGTGTCAATAGAATCTCTGTTGTAATGGCTTGTTGTGGGTTGGCACAAAATTTTGGAGTGTGGGAATGATGATGATATTTTCCCTGTGATCTTTTATCCTGGCTCCCTAAAATCCTCCATATCGAACTTATGTGGCTATAAATATACTAGAAACCAGTGGTGAAAGAAATTTTCAGAGCCTTTAAGTTACTAGTACCACAATTTGAAAATACTCCACTACAAGTAAAAGTCCTGCATTTAAAACCTTACTTACGTAAAAACGTGTATCTGCAAAATGCACTTAAAATATAAAAAGCGGGGAAAAAAATCAATATTACTGCTACATTAATGTAGGTTTCTTTCATACTGCAGTAGATATTTGATGTTGGGCTCATTTGAACTACTTTATATGCTGTTGGTTCATTTCACCTACAATAATGCACCAAGGTCTATAAAATTATTATATATTTGTAGCTAGTCCTCTAAGGACATTTATCTTTAAAAGTCCAGCTTGAAAAAATAGCCCTGTTTTCAGCTTTGTGATTATGCTTTTTCCAGGAGGTTTAGTTGGAGTAAGTTGGAAGAATTTTCTCAACCCATAAAAGAAAATTGAATCCTTCAGTTTATCAATTGGAGTTATGAAAAAAACATGTAATCTGAAAAGTAACTTAAACTCTGTAGAAAGTACAATATTTGCCTCTGAAATATAAGTAGTATAGAGTTGCATAAAATTGAAATGCTTAATTGAAGGAAAAGTACTTACATAAGTACAGTCCTTTTTCAATGATTGAAACATAATTCCTTTATTGTTATGTCCGTAACAATGTTTTTCATTGTATCTGTTACAAAAAGAACTTTTCATTTGGACGTAAAGTTCTCCTTTTTTTTACTGCACAAGCTGCAATGCAAACAGAATCATTCTTGAAAGTGAAGGTTTCTCAGCGCAGGAATCGTCTGTACACTTCGTAAGTGTTTCATCTCAAGTACGTAAGTCGATATAAATCTTCATGTTACATTTTCATACAAAAAAGATGAGCTTTTCTCAGAGAGAACCTTTATTACCAACAAAACAGTTCCAACAGAATAGTGCACAAATATTTTTATATAATACAATTATTTTCTTCAAAATATAATCTTATTTGGTAAACCAAACACCAAACAATGTCTGTCATATTTACATTGAAGCCTGTGAAATGCTGCAGTCATTCATAGTGGGCATTTTACCACAGTGGCTTTTACACTATGGTTGACAGTGTCCTCACAATGGAATCTGTCCCATGAGTCTGTCCTTCAGAGTCTGGTGGGATCAGTAACTCCACATGAATGTCCATGTAGTGATTCACAAAACTAAAAAAAAGTTGGCAGCATAATATGATAATTCTGTAGTCCTGCCGGTCCATTGGTCTTATTTAAGATCGCGGGAGGACCTGAGCAATGGTGTCCCGGGCACTCTGGCTGAGCCTTTCCGGGAACTTGACTTCATACTCCACTATAAGGTCACCACGTCGATCAGGGCGTTTGGGATAGGGAAGCCCCTCACTACTAACGCGTCGCTTCATCCCAGGCTGCACGATATCTGTTGTTGACACGGTCACCGTTCTGCCGTCCAGGGTGGGTGCGTTGACTGTGCAGCCACACAAGGCCTGATGAGAAAATAGAAAAGGGAGAAATTAAGATTATGAATAGGCACTCATAGGAACTGATTTGCAACTCTTTAGTTTGTCATTATGTGGCTAAAAGGTTTAACGAAATGTAATCTTAACTTACGTCTCTGAGTGAGATCTTTGCTGCGTAGATTATATCAGAGCCATCACGTTTGAATACTGGATGTGGTTTGTCCTTCAACACAAAGACCACGTCAGCTGGAATGTTTGTGGGAGTCTGGTCCCCCTCTTTGGGAAATGTGATTTTTGTGCCCTCTTTCCACCCCTTCTTTATCTGTACCTCCAGGATTTTATCTTCTGTCCTTATTGTTCGCCCGTCTGGGTTCAGCCTTTTACGAGAGATCTTCATTTTCTTTGTGCAACCCGTCAGAACATCCTCCAAGGTCACTCCCAGATCATGAACCACAGGGGGGTCCTGGTGCTTCTTTACAACACTGCTGTGACCGCCCATTCCTCCCATACCAGAGCTGAAGGAGCGAGGGAACCCGCCCATGCCACTGCCCCCCATCCCGAAGCGGGCAAAAGGGTCATCAGTGTCCATTTCCTCATCCATGCCTCCATTGCGGGCACCAAAGAACTGTCCGAAGGGGTTACGTCCACCAAAGAACTCTTCAAAGATTGCATGAGGATCACCCTGGAAGGTGTAGCTAAAGGTGCCAGGACCACCACCACCACCTGTGGAGCCTCCGCCTTTCAAACCTGAGGGAGGAAAACAATAGATTAATTTTTATCACCAAAAGGGACATTATTTTTAGGGGCATTATTAATTATTATTAATAAGCATTATTATGCATAAAGCAGATCTTAACTTAAAGTGCAAGTTACAATATGTCACTGACATTAAAGGTAAAAAAAAAAAGAAATTAATACAAGATGCCCTGTAAATTCATCTACATAATAAACACCAAAGAAGTCCTCTTTGTTACTATAATGGAGCTACTCCCGATTAGCATTGGGTCAGGCACTTAACACTCCAGAAGTAAACACACCCCAAATGTTTAACTCCACTGTACCATAAAAAATGTTGAACAAACTTCCACAGCAGCAGCTTTTGTGACAGTTGTTGAGCTGTCTGCTAACGTTTTACTTGTCAGCCTCCTTATTGGAAATGTTCTTAAATAATAATAACCAACGTGAATGTAAAGAAAAGGCAGGTCCTGGTTTATGGCTGTGATGTAGTGGATAAGCATGACATGCACAGCATCTATTCAGTTTTGTCATAAAAAACTATTAGAATTATTAATTGTTTACTAATGTTTAACTAATTTATACATAGGAACATCGCTATTTGGTTAGTTTGTTGATCCAAACCACTGACTGTATATAAAGATGGACGACACGCAATCTTCCTCTCATTGGGATATTTTGGCTTCACTCTTACAGAGAAGCCAAAATATTTTGGATATGGATGCCATCATCTTGCACTGGTGATGTCACTTGGAGCCAGGATCTGCACAGTAGCGATCAAGGGAAGAGGTGCGGTATACACCCACCTAATTCAATCGTTAATCGTTAACTAGGGACTGTTAACAAACCATCACTTGCTAAAGTTAAAGTCACATTTCCTCTCTACATTCATACTCATTGCATTAATAATACATTTTAGTGGGTGCCTTTGTGACTAATCCACTCAGAGTCATTTTTATAGTATCAAATAACTAATTAAAAACTCACTGATTAGAAAAATGAACACCTGAACAAACAACAGTGTGATAAGAAAAAAACATTGTTTTCTTAGTTTGGCCCCTGTCCCATCTGCTAACATGGAGAGGCGGGGCTTATGACGTGTCCACCCACCAGGGGCGGTCCAGATGTTTAGGCTTCACTTTTGGGAAGATGTGGTCCATCTTTATATACAGCCTGAGATGCGAATGATGTTGTTGTCATGGTAACCCACCAGTCCCCACCTTGGAGAAACGTCACATCCTCCAGTTACAAGTTAATCAAGTGCGACGCGGGACGGGTTGGTGAGGCTTCTACAAATGTCTCAATCTCACAGCTAGGTGTCTATTTTCTCCCTTAGTTCCCATAGTTACCAAAGGTAAGGATAACATCTGAGCCAACACTGCCCCACCTGTCAGGTTTCCAATTTTCCAACCAAAATTGAAACTTCAGTGACAACACCGCTCAAACACGCGAGGACGACGCGCGGACCCCCCACACACAAACACACACACACACACACACACACACAAACACACACACACACAAACACACACACAACACACACACACACCATAAGTCACGCGCAGACCCCTCGAACTGCTCTCCTCAGCTTCTGGTCTCTTTGACTTGTTGTAGAAACACCGACACATAGACAGACAGACAGACAGTGTGTGTGTGTGTGTGTGTGTGTGTGTGAGCTCAGAGGGGAGCTGCCACCTTATGACACACACACACACAACCGTTAAAGTGTGTTTGTTCACGAAATGTCACCTCTGGACTCACTGTCGTTACTGTCTCTAGTTAAAGCTCGGTCAAACCTTACCTTCTTCACCAAAACGATCGTAGATGTCTTTTTTCTTTGGGTCGCTCAGCACGTCGTAAGCCTCGGCGATCTCTTTGAATTTCTCCTCGGCCCCCGGTGACTTGTTTTTGTCGGGATGGTATCGCAGAGCCTGCTTGCGATAAGCTTTCTTTATGTCGTCCTCCGACGCCCCCCTCTTAATTCCCAAAATGTCGTAGTAGTCTTTCCCCATATTAACCATCCAGCGGCCTGTTTATACAACCTAAAGGCTTTTTCTCTGTGAGCTCCAGTAGCCCGTCCTCGATTCTTGCTGTGCCCGACTTTCAGCGCGCTGCCGCCGGACTCTTTTCTTTATAAAGCCCGAGGAAACTTCCAGAGTTTTCCACAAACAGCCCGAACTGTCACCGTTACGACACGCCCACCACGCACGTCATGCTGCATTCAGGGGCCGTCGGAAGTGATCCCGCACAGTTACATACCACGCCTTATCAGTCGACCAAAACTCTGTATGGCTATAAAGACCACAGCAAGGACTGTAGGCGGCGACTTTTCAGGGAGCGTGCTTTATTTGTGAAGAGTAAAAAAAAAAAAGACATTTCTCTGTCAACATTACTGACAGGGCAGACTAGATCACAAGCAAGCATACACAGCTAATGCTATTAGAAATGAATAATCCACTTTAAAAAAGGTTAGATATACTTGTCCAAACTGTAATCAACAAAAACCAGACTCACAGACTTACTGAACCCTAACATACCTAAATGAAAATGTGCTGGCAGGAGCTCTTGTTATGCTTGGGTGTGGCCCAGATTTAACACTGCTTAATCCTCAGCCTGCAGGCTGTTGGTGCGGCAGACCACAGGGAGATAACATTGTGGCACTGTAAATGTCAGCTTTACTTGGCTTGTCCGAGTCTGTTTTCAAGGACATGCAAGATGGCTTCATGTTCTGTCTGGAAGTTGGAAGAAGACAGGCAAGAACAAGCACTGAACTAAAAGAAAGCCGCCGTCTTTGGTGAATGCTTGCTGGAGCTCAGCCTGACACCATTGCACCATTGCATTGTGTTGTACATGCCTGCAGTCTTGAAGCCTACATGTGCATCTGTAGCTTTTTTTAAAAACTGATTTGTGTATGCAGAACATTACAATAGTTTGACCATTGTGTTGCTTACTTGAGCACATTTATGTAACCAGTTAAACACCAAAATGCTATCATATCAAGACTCATGAGATAAGAGATACATTTTTTACAGCTTAAAGTGAAATAATTTGATGTTATCTTTTGTGTCATTTTGTTCCTGCATTGATAGGTATGTTAAAAAATGTTTACTTTTGGACTGTATTCCCATTTTGTTTGAGTCATGTTTTTTTAACACTGCTCTGCATGACATTCAAAGTTTTTATTCAGGAGACAAGTGCATGAGGAAGCATTCTGCATTCAATGCATAACACATGTGCATTGTGCATTCCTCCACTCTGAGATTTTTTTGGGTCACCTTCAAGTGTCAGTGTCAGTGTTCACATAGAAAACACATAGAAAAAGAATCAAACTGGGCTTTCTTCAGGTTTTATTATGGTTTTTTAGGGTGCATTGGAATGTTGGAATTATCTTGTATATGACATTTGTGTGGGATACTTGTCTCTGTCAAGTGAAGCAAAACCTGTTTTTCAGGGATGAGAGTAGCATCGGTGGTTAAAATTTTAAATATTACTGTAGGTGTCAACAGTTTTACAGACTCGCTGAATCATAGTAGGATTATTTTTTAAGGTGGAGCTCAGAACAGTATTGTTTTATAAAGGCCATAATTCCTAGCTATATCCCTTGCTTTTGTATATTTTAGATTATTCACTGAAAGTATCTTCAAACACACGTGGCTGTTCGTAATGAAGTGTTTATGGTATTGAACAACTATGACACCTTTGGCCCATAAAATGCATCATTTTATGTTTGGCTCTTGAATTTTTTACATTGATGTGTCTCCACTTGTCTTTACTATGTGTTGTTTTACCACCGTACACGAAAGTTGGTAGATGACATTATTATAAGGGACATCACAGCAAGCAGATAGTCAGCTTTATTTATGTAGGTCACCACAAGGAAAACTCAATGTACACAAAAATGCATTTAAACAAGAGAAAGCATGTGTTATACGATCATTTGCAATTGAGTATAAAATGAATTATTAAGGTGCAGTAAATTGAGAAATAAAATGCTAATAAATAATAATAATACTAAAAAAATAATAGCATTAGATAAAGGGACCATAGTCTGTCACCAATAGGTGCTCTGTGCGCCTGCGCACAAACGGACAGAGCCGCTATTAAATCCAATTACTTCGGACTGCTCAAATCTCATTGGATGCGTCGCTGATACTGTGGGCGTGTTCGTCTGACTGCCTCCTGTTTTCATTGGCCGCGGCACGGACGTAGTTCCCGCCTGCGGCTTCCTCGGCACCTCATATCCCTCCGCTGATTGGACGCGGTACTGTCACTCATCCGGGATATCGAGGAAGGGGCTGAAAACTGCCAAGATGAAGCACTACGAGGTGAGTCGTGTCTATGAAACTCTAAACCATCAATGGGACGTTTAATGTGGCTTGAATTCAGTTTATCAGAACAATGAAGAATGTATCTGTGGTGTCTGTAGGAGTTAAATCCAACAGAGCAGACGCATTTAAAGCTTTAAACGTGAGCAGGGAGGACCTCCTGTCTCGGCTGGTGGCCAGGGATTTGTGGCCTCTCGTTAGAGTTAGCTGTTTTATATTAGATATTATACCTAAAAGTGAAGCTGCACCCACAGTTATGGCGGATTATCCTTATGTTGTGTATTTGTTCGGTCTCTTGATATGAACATAGCTTTCTCTGCAGGCTGAACACTGAGTCCTCTGTGTGTGGAGTTACGCATCATCGCCATCTCTGGCTGGAGTGACTCATGGCGCCTCTTATCTTGTTATTACCCAATAATGCAGGTGAACAGTCAAGTGCAAGATATCAGCCCTGTTGAATTCACCCTTATGATTTGGATTTTTTTAAAACGTTGCAAAACAATCAGTCCTATTAATTTGATGAGAGAGACTTATTTTGAAAGGATAGAAAAACAAAACATAAACATTATCCAGGCTTAACTCTTCACAAAGGCCTGTTTTATCATTAGTGGGAAAGGTGTAACATGCTACTTTTTCTGCCCTCATTGTACACCATAGACTAGATATAATATTATATGCAGTAAGTGTTTTACACCTGCAAGCACCAGGTATAAATGTTAAGAAGCAGAGTTACATGAGCACCAAAACCCATCAGACAGGATCTGAAGTAGTGTGACAGAAACTGAGCCAACCAGTGGCCACTCCGGTTCCCCAGTCACCTCTGTTGAACAGATGCGGTTTTTGCAACCTGTCAGGGCAGAAACAGCATTTAAATCATGAATGATGGCTTGATTTATATAAAAAAAAGAAGAACAGTGTTATATGCATCTTCATACACTGAAGTGGTCAATAAAGGTGCTTAATTGTGACAGCTCTTATGTATGCCATTTATCAGTCAGTGATTTCCACTGGTTGATGTGTCAGTCCTGTGACCCCCCCAGCCCCTCCCCACCAATTAGAGTTCAGTTACATGTGCCATTGGCTGCATGTGAATACCATGATGTCAGGCCTATGATATGTCCACATTTTATGTAGTGTACTGAAAGTCATGAAAGTCATCAGTGGTGGTACAAAGTTTTGCTGTTGCAATACAACTACTGCAGGATAATCAGGTAAGAGAGTATGGTGTAACACCATTATGCAATGATGTGTGTGCAAAGTGCGTGGCCAACACAATTTTGTAAAAAAATGTGACTTTTTTGGAAAGTCCTGAAGAAGGCCTACAGTTGTCAAAAACATATAGGCTTTTTTAATGATTAAGCCACTAAATTACAGGCTAAATAAATAAATAAATAAGTATATGTGTGTGTGTGTGTGTGTGTGTGTGTGTGTGTGTGTATGTATGTATGTATGTATATATATATATATATATATATATATATATATATATATATATATATATATATATATATATATATATATATATATATAGAGTACACCAACACATTTCTGATCTATGTTTGAGTGTGCAGAGCAATCTCTTTTTCTCTTCATGAATAGGCATTGTTGCATCATCAATTGTGAAAGATATGCTAATTAAAGTCACAAAAATATGATAATTGCTAGGAGTGGGCTATTAATGCCAATATAACCTGTATATGCATTAGAGATAAATTCATAAACTAGTGGAAATGAACAGAGCTTGTAATCCTGTAGAGGGCACAGTATATGAATCTGAAGGTAAGCTAACCAGAAATACTTTATCAAACTCAAAGTACTTTGTTACATTTTTTTAGTTGCGGTGTTCACAATATCTTGGAACATAAATAAATTATACATACTTTTCATTTGGGACATGAGACCAGTTTATTCATAATTTCATTCCATTTACACCAGATAGCACTAGAGAGCAGCATCACTTTCACAGTGATCCGACTTGCTGACACACCGACCAGAATCTGGCATCTTGTACAAAGACACATACGGAGCACAGCAATGTCTGCAGTCAGTCTGTTAAACTATCATAACGGGTCACCTTTCCAGATTTTAAAAAATGGTCTCTTACCTAGGGATATGAGGTCCAGGCAAAACCAGCATACCAGCAGCCGGAGTCCACTGTTGCAATTAAAGCTTACTTCTCCCTGTTTTTCACCCTCAGCCCAGAGAGCGCTATGAGGACAGACTGTCAGTGCCAGACAGAGGCTTTATATAGATGAGATGGGGGAGGTACAGTGGCAGCGGATATGCATGGCGCAGAGAAGACTGAGATGGGGTTATATCCCCAAAGTCTCAGCTGCAGTGTCATGTGTCCTACACAGTTTAAGAAGATATGACTGTTTCATCTGTGCCGCAATGAGGCAGCTCAGCGAATTCATTTTAAAAGCACTCAACAGAGTTTTAGAAAGACAAGTTGCTGTGTACAAATAACATAAACATGAAATGCATGTCTTCTGAAACAAAATGCAGAAATATATATACAAATCAAATCAGTAGAAAGCCCCACTTTTGTTTGTTAATCTCTGTCTCCAGATTGAAGCGATGTGTTGACCAAAATTCATGGCACACATAGTCCAGCTTCCTTTCTAATTCTGATGTCTGGGGAAGTTGTGAGGGTGACCTTTTTACTGAACAGAAAATGTTTTCTCGTTACACACACTGTATATTGATTATACTGAATATTGTTGCATCCAGGTCTATGAATAGAATACAAGTTCAGCCAAATGTTGCCACTTGTGACTATATGTCTTTCATTCATTATGGAAACTGTATCCTGGCCATTAGAAAGTTGAAGGGGGGGGGGGGCTTCACCAAGGGGAATGCCCCAACTAAGCCCTCAGAGTCTGGAGTATTATCACCTCTTGGTGGCAGGAAAGGGCGACTCCTCATGTGAGTGACTGCCAGATCTGGCTGTTCACTTTGATTTCAAGGTACAACACACTCTAGAAAAGTCATGGTGAGAGTGTGTCAGTGTGTTAGTTCAGTGTGTAAGACAGTGTACAGAGTGTGAGAGACCACAAACTGGTTCATTCAGGTGTAGGGGGCGGTGGATGGACAGTGCTGCAAGGGGGGGGGGTGTCTGTAGAGAGAGGCCTGGTTATGCAGTTAGCAGTAGATGTTTAAATTTAGCTAAGGGGGGGATATAAACTAAGAAGGGGGAGCGTGGGGTGTGTTTGTCATAATACCTCTCCTCCATCTTCCCACTTAGCCAGGAGTTGAGAGGTGTCAGGGGTCATCAGGTGTCCTTTTTTAGAGAGGAGTTATGTTTCAAAACCAAGTGACTGCAGCTCTGACTTACAGCCTCCGCTCTCAGCTCTAGAAGTTTCCTTCATGAGAAACACACAGATGATAAACTGCAGACAGTTTGCCAGGGGGATACTGAGCATTCCTGTGTATGCAACTGTGCACACACATGTGGCACATGTCCACACTCCGGGGGTTGGCTGGCAGTTAAATAAAGCAGCGCAGCAGAAGTGAAGGAATGAAGGCGAGTGAGTGAGTGAGGGAGGGAGAGAGGAAGAGAGGGGAGAGATTTATTTCCACAGCTGAGCGCTGTCCCTCTCTTCTATGGTTTTGACGTGGATCGTTGACAGACAGTCGAGAAGAGAGACAAAAACCGATAAGAAGAGTGAGGGGAAGAAGGGAATAAACTAAGTGCAGGAGGAGGACTGTGGACATGGATACGCTAGCACTAGAGGCCACCGGTGGTAAGAAGCCGGCCAACGGGGCGGCGGTGGTGGCCCCCCCGGTGCCTGCTCAAGCTCCAGTCAAACGCAAACCTGCTAAAAAAGCTAAAAAGGCTGTTGTTTTCTTTGAGGTGGAGATACTGGATGCCAAGACCAAGGACAAGCTCTGCTTCCTGGACAAGGTAAGAACTTCTTTTCTGCATGTATTTGCAACAGTTTTCATGAGGACTTAAGTTGAAGGATAGTTTTGTAACCTCAGTTCAGCAAAAAGTCCTTTAAAATACCCTCTGTACACTTTTAAATGTCCTTGTGTCTGTGTTGTATGTGTGTGTGTGCACGCCTCTACTAAATGCAACAGGTGCTGTGTGTCTGTTTCTAACTGGGTGTTACAGTAAAATTTCTGTGTGTGTGCGAGTCAGGCGTTTACTAGAAGCTGCTAGAGCTGCTATAGCTTTACCCCTCAATGTCAGTCATCAGGTGTGTATCTGGTGGTGTAAATGAGACACAACACCACTGGGCTCACACACAGGGAGGTACTGAAAATATCATAAACAACCGTCCAACTGCGCAAACCAACACGTTAGTTAACTTAACATAGTTAACTTTTCATAGCGACACAGCCACTCATCAAACTTTGTGGTCAGTGTATAGCTAGACATACAGCCATTTGCTAATACTACAGTGTACCTTGCATTTTGAGGTATTTTTTGGTCATGGTCTTCAGAGGTTGGTGTATTTGGCCCTTTTTAGCAGCTTTCTTTCAGGTGGTCGAACCAGGTGGTCCAGGAACAGTGCAGAATAGGTATGATTCGTGGGATACTGCGCTGTCAGCCAGAAGCCAGCTGATACAATCCTAGTCGGTCACACTTGCCTGCCGTCTGTACTGCTGAAATGTGTTGAGGTGGACTCTGATGTGAAACTCTATGCACTCTAACAGTAACTTTTAGCAGAAGTAGAAGAAACTCTCAAAAGGTTTCATCCAGCAGTATAAACAAGCTCTGCATCTTTTCACAGATGTGTTACATCAAGTTTTGTGTTAGAGTCAGATTAGGCCTGTGTGTTTTGGACCAATGGATTTAAGTTGTGTTTACAGTGGGGACCAAAGAGTATCACTGTGTATTAGCCACGCTTACTTTGATAGGATGTTGAAGTCTGTTGTTTTAACAGGTGTGTTGACAGTCATTTGTACTTGGCTACAACTTTGTTACTTTTGTGTTAGACGGCTTTAATTTGTAAGTGCCAGGCCTGTAAGTCAGTGCTGTTGCATTAAGAGGGTTTAATGCATTGTTGGTGTGAGGCCTGTTGGTGTGTGGAGTTGCATTAGTCAAGTTTACAGCCAGGGTAGACTCAGCTTATCGAAGGCTGCTCCTCAAGACCATCGAGTGCAAAGTGTTGTCCTTGTGGGATTATACCCAGTTGTCGGTTTAGCAGAGTTTCCATGGTGATAGCGTGCACAATCTTAACACCTCTGCAGGGTATAAACAGATATAGCACAGATATAGATATGGATCCAGAGAGAGGGCGCTTTGGGGGGGCTGGTTTCCTAAAGTTGGCTGAGAGAACCAAAACTGACAGACAGAGTTAGAAATATAACTCGAGTCCTGTATCATGTCTGGTTCAGGGTTAATAGGACGGACTCAGTGATGTCAATACTGAAGGAAGCATCTAGAAATACAGGCTGGGGGTGGGGTAGGGGTTACAGAGAGGTGGTTTCTGAGTGATGTCATCTTGCTGAAAATGGCCTGTGGTCATCAGGACGATGTGGTCAGAAACCAGGTTACTTACAGCAGCAGACCTCATCAGTCTTGGGTTGTTAGCGCAGCCAAACTGGATGCTCTCTAACAAACATGAAACTGAGGAAAGTTCCACCTGATTCAGTGGTTTAATGGCTTCATAGTCATTTGCAATTGTGTATTTTGAGACATGAACTTGCTAAACATTTGCAGTATGCGCCATATTGTGTTGGTCTGTGCTACCCGGGATTTCACATGCTCTGCTCGTGGACTGCAGCGCACATTCAATGATATCTTGCATTAGTCTCCATGTTACACCTTTTGCTTGTGCTGTGTGATTGGTTGTTCCCTGTCATTCAAGGGAAATGTTAAGGGTTAGAGAGAAATGGGATGTTGATGTCTGAGGTACTGTAATGATGCAATATGCAGATAATATTGCATTGTTTATTTCCAATGCTGATGCATCACAATCTTTTATTCCAATTCAGTAGTTCATCATGAATTGAAACTTGTGGCAGACAGATGGAGGGGCGGGTGAGGTGGCATGTTTCAAGTCCTTGCAAGTTGCATAACTGTCTGAAACTAATGGACGTCAAAGGTTGCATGAAAATTTTGGTTAATGACAAATCTTAATGATGGTTTAGATACTCATCTGTCAGTCAGTCTTTATTTTTGGAGCACATTTCACACAGGTTAGAGAAGTCTAATGTGCTTAAAAGTAAATTCAAACAGCATAATACTAAAATTGATTTATTTTAAACAGTGAAAGCATATGGACCGGCAGTACCAGTCAGACTCAACAGTAATATAAAGAATACCTACCATGTGTAGGAAATGGGCTAAACATGCAGAACCACTAGGACTTACTTATATTAGTCAGGTCATGATAAAGGCCACATTGCTTTGATAACTCCTCGTTAAACTATGTGTTTGTTGCAGGCAGAGAGCCTCAATAACCGGACCTAATTAGGGATGCACTGATTCACTGCTTTTTTTCTCTCCCAATATTTCAGCTCAGGGTATGCTCCAACACTGAATACTGAGCAGATACCAGTTGGGATTTTTTTGTTATTTTTTCAACCAATTTGAAAATCTGTATGTTTTACTGTGTAGAGCCCATTAAATTCTAAGATAACAGAAGGCCAGAAATTCCCATGGTACTAAAAACTAAGCCTGTGTAAGGCTCTGATCAAATGAGCTTAACTTTAACTTTAACACTAACTTTTATAATGATCCATATATTTAACCATGGTCACTGAATGAGCCTCTGAGCTGAACCCTTTTAAAGAGGTAAACTAAAAGCTGTCTTCTCACAGCAGGGTTTGTCACAGCCTTCTAGAAAACCACAGACCTGTTTCGATTTTGACTCAATAACTGTGATGATTTTTTGAAAATGTTGATTCAAGTTGTCAAATGATACTCCAGGTAAATCATGTCACAATCAGCACAAAGGAAGTTCAGAACATGTTGATCTCAGGGCTCTGATGACTGCAATACTTCAAATCTATCATCAAAAGGAAGAGATCCTCCTGTTTTTAAAGAGCAGTTTTATCACTCCATAAGAGACTCAACTCAAACGAATTAAGCCATTTGACGATATAACATTAACTTGGTGATGACTTAAAAGCACCTGACTCGAGGGGTTTCACTGCTCTATTGTCCTGCCTATACCAACTGTACATGGCCAGCCTCTGTGCGAGCTTCGTTTTGTTGTCATTGTGTTTATATTTGGGGCAGTTGGGCCTTGGGCCTGGCACAAGGTCGTGTACTTTGGCTGTGGTTATATATGTGTGTGTGTGTGTGCTGAGGCTCTTTGAAACCCTAATACCAGCTGTTCTAGCCCACGTTCACGGGGTTTGTGGGCACAGCCAGAGCTAAATTTATCACCAATCGCCATCATGAATGGAAAACAAAGTTATTATCTGATCCTGTGCATGTGTGTGCGTGTGTGTACGTGTATGTGTACATATCCTTATACTTATTTATGGTTTTGTTATTTGCAGGTCGAGCCAAATGCCACTATTGGGGAGATCAAGTCTATGTTCCATAAGAGTCGTGAGTGCCGTCTCGCTGCAGGCGACTAAAGCCTCATAAATATGATTTTAAGATCAAACAAATCTTCATGCTGCACACAGAAATACTTTCTTTGTCCTGTCTGAAGATATCTGTGAAGTATTTCTCTGTCTGTTTCAGATCCTCAGTGGTACCCAGCCAGACAGTCCATCCGTCTCGACCCCAGTAAGTCCGACTGTCTTATTAGTGCACTTGAAGTGAGCGTAGCACTGCTTGTCTCCACAGTCACCTCCTGACCAACTCATTAAGTAAACGTGCGTGTGTTTCAGAGGGGAAGTCTCTGAAGGATGAAGATGTCCTGCAGCATCTCCCTGTGGGAACCACAGCAACCTTCTACTTCAGAGACCTGGGAGCCCAGATCAGCTGGGTCACAGTGAGTACAACAAGGAGCCGTCCAAAGACGGAAACACATTATGCTGTCACAGCTGGGTCCAGCAGTCCTGACAAGCCCACATACATCAGGCTGCAGGGGGGATCATGCAGAGCTATATTGAGATTTCTTGCTGGGTAAAAAACACTTCACACACTCCACACACACCACACATACTCCCCATGTGTGGTGTGGAGTGTGTGAAAAGGTTTCCTTGTGACCCTGAGGTTAATTTGCTGCAGTGAAGTTCACTGTTAAAGTTAAAGCTGTTTTGGCTCTGCTGAGAATTTTTGACTACACTGAGGGAATATTTATCTTTCTAACACATCAGCATGCCAAATTATTAATAACATGACATTATGGCTATGGACTTATCCTGTCTTATTTTGTTTCTTTCAGGTCTTTCTGACAGAGTATACTGGTCCTCTGGTCATCTATCTGATGTTCTACTTCAGGGTCCCCTTCATCTACGCCCCCAAATATGACTTTACCACCAGTAAACACTGGGTCGTACAGTGAGTGTCTCCAACACACCTTTACAAACATATAGAGAGCCTTCCTGCCCCCCTGTGGTTTGATCACAGCAGGCAAGCATGTCGTCTCTAAGTGGAACATTTTGTGAAATATTTCTTGCCAAGAGTTAGCTGAGATGATCGATAGCCCACTCATGTCTGTAGATTACATGTGAAGTTTCGGCCAGCCACATAGAAAACAACAAGGCTCCTGGACCGAATGCTTCCATGCTGAATTCTGTAAGTGCTTCGGGTCAATAAGCTCACTCACTCTCATCTAGTGTAACCACAGTGATTATCATGCTATTGCTAAAACCCACTGGTGGACCCACTGACCAATCTAGTTATCCTTAGTCACTTATCAGCAGATATCAAAATATTGGCTAGGCTCTAGCAACCAAGGTTGTTATTCTGTTCCTCATATATCCTGACCACAGTTTACACAGGGGAATGGTGCAAGGATTTGAAAGGATTTTCGAAAGAAAAGAAAATTCTAGAAAGGTATCTCTTTAGTTTAGAGCAAGAAGGAATAAGGCAAGTTGCTGCACTATAATTATGACAAGTGAAGCTTTGTTTAAGAAAATATTTGAAAAAAGGGAACTACATTGAATAAATATGTTGGAATATTCTCAGTTTTTAAATTAAGACTTTTAAGAATCAATTACAGACTAATGTTACATGATAAGGAAGCTTTATGCACTAAACAATGGATCATGTCTTTTTTTAATGAAAAATCTCTATATCTGACAAATAAGTGTAGTGGAGTAAAAGGTGTAATAATTGCCTCTGAAGTGTGGTGACGCAGAAGTATAAAATAGCAGAAAACAGAGGTGGGCTTGCTGCTTCCAGTCTTTAATGCTAAGCTAAGCTAATTGGCTGCTGACTGTGGCTCCATGTTTACTGGACAAACAAAAGAGTGGCAAGATAGCCCGTAAGCATTTTTCCTCAAAACATGAAACTATTCCTTTGAACCATGCTTTCTCAACGTCAGTATCAATGTGGAAGCGGTAGAGTCTGGACAGAGCTTTTAGGACAAGATGCTAAAACCGTTATTATTGTAACTGCATCCATCTTTTTACCAGCTGCAGTAGAGTTAATACGAGCATCTGTGCTTTTTCCAGTCTCGCCTGCATGTGTCACTCTTTCCACTACGTGAAGAGGCTGCTGGAGACACTGTTTGTCCACCGCTTTTCTCATGGAACAATGCCGCTACGCAACATCTTTAAGGTGAGACCCATCCCCCACTCCAACCTTGCTGTACATTAATGTGTGCAACAGCATGATGCCGGTTGCATGAAGTAAAAAGTTCATCTCTACTACCACCGCAATGAAGTCTCAGTGATGACGTTCCTGTCACGTTTCCCATTTCAGAACTGTTCCTACTACTGGGGCTTTGCAGCATGGATGGCGTATTACATCAACCACCCGCTGTACACGCCACCCAGTGAGTATGCCCCGACACGGCCACACACTCTACACTTATATGATTTTTGATGATGATGAGTTTTTATTGTTACTCATGTTAATTGTGACTTGTTGCAGTCTACGGGGAGCAGCAAATCAGACTGGCCCTCATCATATTCTTGGTAAGAATCTTTCTGTCCTGGATTCTTTGTTCTGAAATTTATCTTGAATCACTTAATTTGACTGATAAAAGTGTAATATATAATGATATAAATATTCATCAGAATTCTGTGACTTTTTTCTATTTCAGTTCTGTCAGATTGGCAACTTTTCCATCCACATTGCTCTTCGGAACCTCCGTCCACCAGGTACACACACCTGTAACCCCCCCCCTACACACACACACACACACTCACTAACGCAACAACTACAGTTTTTGTCACAGTGAATATTAAGTACATTTTCCAAAAATACAGTTGATATGTAAGGGACTTAAAAAACAGGATATTCGTTAATGTAGGCCTTTGGCTATGTGTGTGTATTGTGTATTTCAAAGGTCATGGTGCATACACCCTGAAGAAGAAAAGTCTATGTAAATGTATCCAAATATATTTGAGTGTTTTTAAAATGAAGCCCCCGACATCTGAAGTGTTTGTCTATAATGTAACAATTAATGTTAGTTTAAAAACTGCTTTGCTAAATCCTGATTGGTGTATAGAAGCATGCAACATCACAGGGGAGCATGGTCAAATCAGCACGGACAGAAATGTCTCATGTGAGCTAAAACTGTTTAGCACACTGTTGCTCGTAGGAAGAAAGATCATGAAGATTTGTGACATTTAGGGTCGTTTGAAAGACCATCACTGATCAGTATGTTTACTTTTAATATCAGGTGAAAATGTAAACGTAGAAACAAGCAGATAGATATGAACAAAGACATTTTTCTTTGCTTCCTTCATCCAGGCTCCAAGACCAGGAAGATTCCCTACCCAACTAAGAACCCCTTCACCTGGATCTTCCTGCTTGTCTCCTGTCCCAACTACACCTATGAGGTAACTGTGAGGTTTTATTCATTCTCTGCGTGAACAAGGCACTGATTGCTTGAAAACAGAGTGGAGAATCGTCACATTTTGCTTAAAAACATGATAACATTGCACATCAGGGAGCTTTAGCCTCTGGTAAAATTATATATATATATATATATATATATATATATATATATATATTGTCCCATATGGAGCTAGCTGCGCAGCATCACAGTAAAACTTTTTGTTGGTTGAACTTGTGGCTGCTGCCCTCTTGTGTGGTAACAGTCAGAGTAACCCCCCCCCCCCTCTTCCCTGGCAGCTGGGCGCCTGGCTTGGCTTCACAGTGATGACCCAGTGCCTGCCAGTGGCCTTTTTCACCCTGGTGGGTTTCATCCAGATGACCGTGTGGGCCAAGGGGAAGCACCGCAGCTACCTGAAGGAGTTCCGCGACTACCCTCCTCTCCGCTCACCCATCCTGCCCTTCATCCTGTAGAGGACTGCTCGACCGCTCCCTCACCCATTCAGCTCTCCCTGTTTGTAGGAGTAAAGTAAACCCCCTCCCCTAATTGAGACGGTACCCCTTCCCCACCCCACCCCACCCCACCCCACTTGCTCTACTTTTTTTTTATTACCCACAAACAAACCCACTGTGATTGGTTAATTGACTTTTGTGTGTCTGAGTTCCCTGAACAGTCTTCACCTTCACACTACCTGCTGTACTGAATGAGCTACTGTGCATACATACTGTAAGATGTCTCACTACTCTCGTGTCCACTCATATTGTTGTTTCAGGGCTGAATCAGCATCTGGCGATATTCAGTAAAACTGTTCAGTTTTTATATCCATTAATCTAAATTTGAAACCATAACAAGCATTTAATTTTGATGTCTGAAGTAATTTATTAAAAAAAAGGTAAATCAAATAGTTGTAGCCTTGCTTGGTTATGTATTATTTGTCACCCTGTGTATTTGTACCAGAGACTTTGCCAACACCACCCCTGTCCAAATACATTGGAGCTTTGGATGAAGACATATTGTGTAAGTTTAAAATGACTGGGACACGTGGTAATCTATGTCCACCAAATTAATGTAGTGTCACCAAAACGCAAAATGCTGTCACATTTTACAGGCTCAGTCTGGGTTAAAATGTACATGTGTCATTTAAAATGAGTTGCATAATATGATAAAAATGTGTGGCAGTTTGTAAGATGGGTCCTGACTGAAATAATATGGTAACCAAATACAAGAAAACAACCATATGTTTTTCCAGCCTCATCTAAATACTGTATATGTACAAGAATCACTGATATCTGTAGCTGGAGCAGGAAGAAAATCTCTGGCCAAACAACATTTAAAATGGTGGGTAATCTACTACAACACAGTGTATACGCAGAGTTGTCCTGAACCAGAGCGTGATGGTTTTAGCTAAGTATTTGTAAATACACTAAAACTGACTCCTTGGCACAGACGATGAATTTAATATCTTGTAAACCACATATCACACCAACAAGGTTTGAGGATTCCTGTATGTTTTGACATGAATAATGATGAGGGTTGTAGAGCTTAAACAATATTGTTTATTGTGAACTGAGCACATATATACACAGAGGAGAAATGTCGGAGGATGAACTGATCATGCAGCTTCGGCCTGAGCCTCGATTCTCTTCTTCCTCAGCTGGAGCCTCCTCTCTCTCTCGTACTCCTTCATACGCATCACATAGCTGAAGACAGAAAACACAGGGTGCACAGTTAATGACCTGGTGGATGTATACTATCAAATTTTGACAAGATCTGAAAATTAGTGATGTGTGCTTCCGTGTCGAAGCTTTGAAGCGTGTGTCGAGTAATTCAGGTAGATTTCTGTGAAGCGCGTATCAAAGCCTGTGTTGATGACGTATGTGGTAAGAAGCCTCGCGAGCCGGCCGTGCAATTCGAAATATAAATATTATATATATATATAAAAAAAATATAAATATCAGGGCAGCGAAACGCAATGGAGTCCCCCTCACGTTTCGTGGACTTGACATTATTGCGTTGCGTTCGTTGTTATTTTTAAATAAAAATGAATAAAATGTCCCTATTTTACGTGTTACATGTTGTCCCTAGTAACATAAGCACAGTCACAAACCAAGTAACACAAGAATCAAGAATTGGTGACTCCCAGCTGTAAGCATAAATATATGTGAATATATGTAATATGTACATAGTCATAAATATAAAAGTATAAAGTTCACATCACAACCCTCTCTTTGTTTCCACTTTCCCTTTTGACCCCGCTAATGTATCAGAAAAATAGATAGACACAATATTAATAAGTTAATCACTTTATGTATTGGCATAACAAACATCGTTCATTCATTTATTCAATTCAAAGCTTCACACACCAAAGCCAAGGTGTCATTATAATCACTCTGTCCTGTTTTACATTTATTGTCCACTTTGATGGCACATTAGAGCAAATGAAGCATCATGAAGCTTCGGGACATGAGTGAACCAATTGGATGGGAAGCATTAATGCTTCGTGAGGCTTCATCACCATCAAGTGCTCCTCCTCAAGTGCAATCTTTGAAATACAATTTAGTCATTCTGAATCACAGAGAAGTTGGACATCCTTTGTGACATCCTAGTTTTCAAAAAGGAAAACTAGTTACTTGGTTTACTCAGTCTTGAAGACCTTGTTAAACCAACATGGATGAGCAGTCCTTGATCTCTGAGCATCTACAATTCCACAACAACTGGGCAGATGAAGGTCAGGTGATACAATTAAAAGCTCCAGAACAGTTACTAAGTGGACAATATGCTATTATTGAGGTTATGTGTGGGGGGGTATTGAACTGGAGTCCTTTTTGTTGATTGAAGGTGGTTTTAATATTCTGCATCTCTCATAAATGGGATGAACAGCATATTAAAACCACCTTTCAATAAAATGGACACCAGTACAACACCACCAACAACTACGACCTAAGTAATAAATGTAATGTAGAATTATTACCTTTCAAACAGTGTTTACAAGATAATTAAAAATGACGAGCTTTGTAAAAGTAGAAATCATGACAGAGCTGTAGGCTGTACAGGTACACTTAATGCTGTGGTTTATTGGTGTATACAAAATCTGAGATTACTGACAGACAGCCAGTTAATTTAATTAAACTGAGGTTTTCTGGGCTTTTGCTCTGGCCACTATATTAAATTTAAACTTTATTTTTATAGTGATAATTATTACTTTGTATCTTTAGAATGACAAATGAACTAGATTTGAATGACAGATGGGTAATATCAGCTGACATCTCTCATCGTACTGCATATTGCCCCGCATCAGTGGCTTTTACTGGTTTTTACTTTTAACTCAAAATGAATCTGCAGGAAGCTTATACCCCAATATTCCCTTTACACATAAAGCCTTATATATACAGGTAACAAATGACTAACCATCTCCAGTTTCTTAAACATTTTAACTTTTACTCTACTATGAACACTTACTCCTGGTGTTCGCAGTAGTCCCAGTCGTGTCTCTCATGCTTGCAGGCCAGGAAGTTGGGCCAGTTGTCCCTCTTGCACTTCATGAGTTTCAGGAGGTACTGGGCACAGTAGTCCCTCTGCTCCAAAGGCAGCTGGGCCAAGTTCATCTGCTCCTGGCTTGCGACCATCTCTGGCAAAGGGATAGGGACAGTGTCATGGTCATTTTTGTAGTAGATGAACACAGAGTCTGTTACGAAAGTCCTATCCAGGGTAGATGCCCTGTTTATTCCTCATATTACAGACTAGTCTGAGAGTTGTCTGGATGTTCTAACTCTTCTGTACGAATATTCAACATTATTACATTATTATAAACCGTCCACACATTTTTTACTTCATGTGTTAGTTTTCCTTGAGATATTGCATCTAAATCAGATTTATTTCAGGCCTTACAGTTATATAGTTATATATATCATGTGAAAATCAGGATTTGTCTCCAGACATCAGTCTTATTTTGCTGCACAGAGATTAAATGTAATTACATTGGCAAAATAAAAATTAAGCTCTCTAGCAGAAATATATACAAGTTGTATTTATACAGTGGCCTCTGACCTTTGCATGTATGTGTATCTGCATGGGGCATCAATGTATTACTGAAATACCTTTACACACAATTCAATATGTTGTTCTGTCTTTTGGAAAGAACCAGGGTGCATCTAACAATTACTTTTGTTATTGATTCATCTGCAAATGACTTTCTCAATAAATCATCTGTTCTAAAAAACAACTGAAACAAACTGAAAAATGTCAATCAAATGTCTTGGTTTGCCCAAACAACAACCAAAGTCCACCAAAATATTCTATTTATTATAAAACAAGACCAAGACAAGGCAAACGATCACTAATGGGGACCTAGAACAGTCAAATGTTTGGATTTCATGCTGTTAAAATAAGTTTAATCAGTCAATAAGATAAGATAGAAATAAGATGTGTGTTCTGTGTTGGAGCCGAAAGGTTCAAATGAGCAGCTGAAAGTCGAGACGTGAATTAAACAGGTGAGTCAGACTGGTGGAGACCAGATTTAATCCAAACAATTATCAAACACTAGTTTATCTGAGTGCTAATGTGCAGAGTAACCTCTGCCTTTCCTCTCATCTTTAGACTGACCTCTCTTTTTCCTATGATTTTTTAAACTCGCCTCTCTCTTTCCAATGATTTTTAACCGGACTCACCTCTCTCTTTCCTTTCTGGGAAGCCGAACTGGGGGTCGAACTCATATTTCCTCGCCGGGTCGGGCTCGGTGTCCGGCTCGGTCACGTACCGTCTGACCAGGTGAGCTCCCATGACGCCGGACAAGTTCACACGTTGCTGGATGAAGATAAGAAAAGGCTTATTCTTTGCTTTTACTCCCGCGCTAATCTGATATTTCCAGTGTGTTTCTGCCGTCTGCCATTCGGTCACCTCCACCAGCACCCTGCAGGCCACTTCCGCCTCTCACCGGAAATAAACAGGCGAGCGGCGCTGCAGAGAAACAGTTCCCCCCGGATACAGAAGAAAGGTTCCGCTCGCAGCTTCGTGTGTCTCACTAGTGTTGACACACATGACAGTCGATAACATAAAGAGCCGTGGACATTCAAAAGCATTACTTTTACAATTTCAAAACATCTTTATTTTACTTTTTTATGCTTTGAGAGCTTGAATATTTAATTTACATTCATTGCATTGGGATGTGTTGGTATCTCTGCACTTTAGCATATAAAACTGAAACTAATAGCTACAACAAGGTGTATGCGTAAAAAAATATATTTTTGTGTGATTTTGGGAACCGACCCCTTCCGGTGGTTCACTCTTGTGGATTTCTTGTGGAGGAGCCTGTGTCGACACTATTCATAATGCCTTAAATATTTATATTGTCCGCACATAATCGACATGTGTGTACATATATGACAAAGGTACATTTGTGCCCAATTAAATAAACCTGTTTTCACAGCACACATTTAAATTTGTGAGGAAAAACTACCAACAACATTAACGATGACCCTGTTCTTTTCAAGTGTCCCAGGAAGCCTTGACAGAGTGACAGTGAAAACAACACCAACACCAACAACTAACACTGGAGCAGCTAAATGAAACCATCACAGTATAATTCAAAATACTCTGAACTGCACGCTTAAATGATACTTGTACAAACGTACTATATTCAGTATATAGACAAAGACTGTGTGAGGGGTCAGAGGCATTCAAATAAATTTATTTGGCACATTTTAAACTCACGCATACACACAACTTATATCCCTTTCATAGTGCAAACAGATTACATTGTGTGAAAACCCAAAACTTATTATGGTTGACACATTTTTTATGTCAGTGCCAAATTATTTGTTTTTTTTTCATGGAAACAATTCAATTTTACAGCATCATTTATAGACAGACATTTTTCTTGTTAAATTCATGTTTTTTTCCTGTCTTTAAAAAAATATTCCTTATAATTATTATGACTGTTGTATTTTGCTGTTTCTGCTTCTACTTTCCTTCAGTTTCCATTCCTCCAAAGGAGCCGAGCACAGTAGTGGAACACTGTGCAGCTGTCAATCTACATGATCACTTTTTGTCACTGATAGAGATCATCATCGCCTTCCTCTCTGTACAGACTTGGTCTTCCTGACCCAGAGCCTGAGCCCTGATCTCCAGAGCGGGTACCAGTGGCAGACGGGAACCTACGTGGGGAAAAAAAAGGAATGAGCTTTCAGTGTCATGTCTTTAAGAAATTAAGACAACATTTTATGTAGTGACACGAGTTGTTGTTGCATATGAGTACCTGAAGTTTCCGAAACCTCGGCTCTGCTGCAGAGTTTGAGCAAACATTTCATATTTGCGGATGTCGTTGTCACTGACAGAGCGACGAGCAAATCGCATTGCTTCCTCAAAGTGGTCCTTCCTGATCTCTGGGACTGGATCAAAGTCCTCATCCTGCAGTAAAACAAAGCATTATGAGGACTTCATGTGGAAACAGTACACTGTGTGTGTGTGGTGTGTGTGTTCCCAGTCCAAAGGCTGAATGTTACAAAACACACAGCCGCCCTTTAGGGAACTTTTTTATCTTCCACATTCTCTTTCTGTACCAAGCACACGCAGCCTGGTACTGCTTTGCTTTGAGAAGTGGAGCATGTGTGTCTCTGTGTGTGTGTGTGTTGTGTTATGGGGAGAAAAAGTCAGATTATCATTCTCTTGTTTAAATAACTATGCATGGTGTAAATAAGCAAATGTGCAGCTGCAGCAGTCTGACCATGGGGATGCCCGGTCTGCTCTGCCTCTGACGCTCAGCCTTGATCTCGGCTTCAATGGCCTCACGGATGGCCAGCTTACAGGCCCGCTGGCAGATCTCTGTCAGATCAGCTCCGGAGAAGCCGTCTGTAATGCTAGACAGGTATTCCAGGTCCACATCCTACAGGTAGAGGAGAGAGAAGAGGAGTAAAAGGAAAGAGAAAGAGGCAGAAACTAATACAGTGTAAAAATGTGGTTAGCCTTGTAACAAAATAGTTTTAAAGTATTACAGTTTTCTCTCTCTCGTGTATATGGGGAATATGCTCTATGTGTGTAACACTAACTCGTGCGACAGGGGACTTCCGCAGGTTGGCATTAAGGATTGCTGTCCGAGATGGTTTGTCCGGGAGCGGGATGTAGATGAGCTGGTCTAAACGACCCGGTCGCAGGATGGCAGCATCTATGATGTCTGGTCTAGTGTCATGAGAGGAAGAAAGAAAGTGAGATGAACAGAGAGGAGAACCAGTGAATGTTTTCATCCTGGACTTCCAGTGTGCTGGAGGACAAATTCTCACATGTGCACCTGTTTGTGGCCCCAATAATGAAAACGTTCTTTTTGTCAGACATGCCGTCCATCTCTGTGAGTATCTGGTTGATGACTCTGTCAGCTGCACCACCTGCATCCCCAGCTCCGCCTCCTCTGGATTTGGCGATGGAGTCCAACTCATCAAAAAACAAGATGCAGGGGGCTGCCTGTCTGGCCTAAAGGCAGAGAAACAGGCAGGAGGTCAGTGAGGTTACAGAAACATATGAGATACAAACATGACAGAGCACACTGACTTGCAAAGAGCTTTGACTCTAACCTTGTCAAACACGTCTCTGACGTTTGCCTCTGATTCTCCAAACCACATAGTGAGCATCTCGGGCCCTTTGATGGAGACAAAGTTTGCTTGGCACTCGTTGGCGATGGCCTTAGCCAGTAAGGTTTTCCCGCAGCCTGGAGGGCCATAGAACAGCACTCCCCGGGATGGGGTCATACCAAACTTTAGGAACTTGTCAGGGTACTCAACAGGGTACTGAGGAGGGCAAGATAAAAAAAAGATTGAATGTTGATGGGACTTGTGTTTGCATGTATGTGCAGAGTACAGTGGCACGATGTGTGTGTGAGTGTTTCCTCCACCTGAACGAGCTCTTGCAATTCTCTCTTGACCTCATCCAGTCCTCCAATGTCCTGCCAGGTCACCTGAGGCACCTCCGCAACGGTCTCTCTCAGAGCTGATGGGTTGCTCTGACTCAGCGCCCACTGAGGGAGAACATGATGTGTGTGCATTTATTCACTCATTAAGATATATTCACATCTTGTTTTTATTGTGTGATTACAAATGACAAGATGCACAGGTCAACATTTTGATACGGACTGGAAGAGCAACAGTCAGTATGTATTTGTTTGTGTGCAAGTGTGTGTATACTTGGAAGTCATCCATGGTGACAGCCAGGGAGTTGAGCAGGTCAGCGTCGATGGATTCGTCCTCCAAGTCTATGAGGGTCATCTTCTTGCGGATGGCTTGCAGAGCAGCCTCTGAGCACAGAGCAGCCAGGTCGGCGCCTACATGACCGTGGGTCTCTGTGGCAATCTGGGATGTGTTAAATAACCCAGGGATATCCATTTATTAAACAGCACACATGCAGATCAAACATTAGGATGGATGCTACTGGAAGGTGGTGGATCATTTTAGTTTGTAGATGATTCTTTTGAACGACAATGCTGAAATGACAGAATGTATTACTGTGATGTGGACAGAGCTGTGCTGTTACACACAGTAATGGTGACAAATTCCACCAGCATACATCCATTGAACTTAATTCAGTTGAATTTGTTATTGGTAGTTAACACGATTGGAATAAATATTTACTGATCAGATTATCACAGTAATGTTATAATAATTCAATTTAGTCAATAATTGTTTATAATCCATATTATAATGTTTACTATCTATTATATGATTAGAATTATAAGTTAAAAGTTAAGTTAAAAACATAAATACAGCAGATTTCAAATAACTGTAATGCTCCTAAATTAACCATTGAAATAAAGAGTTTTACTTTCATTCAATTTACTAGAAAAAAAATCCCAATTTTAAAGTCACTATCAGCATCTCAGTGTAGATATTATTAATAATCAGCTAAATTAATTTTTTTCTCATTTCACTTCACTGGAAATACTCAAATCAAATGAGAGTCTGTGGCCAAATTATCATCCTGCAACATGAGAAGATTTCACCTCAAGGAACAATTTTCATTGGAGCTGCAGCTAACTTTCTCACTATTATTTCCATTATTGACCAATCTGCTAATTACATTCTCAATTAAGAGAATAATCCTTGGTACATTAAAAAAACAAAAAAAAAACAAAAAACAGAGAATGGTGAAATAATCATCATCAGCGTTTTTCAACACCCAAGGAGAAATGTTCAAATATTGTTGAGTATAGTAAGTACAGTTTATTATCAGAACATCAATCCATCCATTTTCTGTACCGCTTATCCTATCTCACAGGGTCGCGGCGTGCTGGAGCCTATCCCAGCTGTCATTGGGCAAAAGGGCAGGGGGCACACCCCTGGACTGGTCACCAGTCAGTCACAGGGAGAAGGGATGAGGGGATGATATGCAGCAAAGAGCCCACGCTGCATGGGGGTTCATCCCTATATCCATAGGCGTGCGCTCATCTAGTTGAGCTATCCAGCCGCCCATTATCAAAACAGTTTCAGATTATTAATTATTTGTCAATCAACTAATTATTGGAGAATTTAAAAAGTCTATTTCAGTGTTAGAAAGGAAGTGAGATGAGCAGAGTGTGTGGCTGCTACACCCTCTCACCCTCTCCAGGTCGACGTCGTCTGACAGTTTCATGTTCTTGGTGTGAATCTGCAGGATCTCCAGTCTGCCGGTTGAATCAGGGATTCCAATGTCAATCTCCCGGTCAAACCTGCCTGGAGAGAGACATCACCGTGTTTCTAAATGTTTGTGTGTGTGTGTGTGTGTGTGTGTGTGTGTGTGTGTGACTGTCCTGACCAAAGCGTCTCAGAGCAGAGTCCACGCTGTTTTTGGTCGGTTTGTGGCTGCCATGACAACCACATGTGCTCTTTGCTTCAGGCCATCCATCAGGGTTAGGAGCTGGGAGACTATACGCCTCTCCACTTCACCATGGGTCTACACACACACACACTTTCACAGTTACATTAAGCTTATACAGCAGAAACAGACATTTTGTACTTGCTCTCTATTGTCTACCTTCTCTCTCTTAGGAGCAATGGCATCCAGCTCATCAATAAAGATGATGGCCGGAGCGTTTTTCTCCGCCTCCTCGAATGCCTTTCTTAGGTTGCTCTCTGACTCTCCTGCCAGCTTGCTCATGATCTCAGGACCTTCACAGAGTAATGCAGAGCATGTAAAACACATTCTCTCCTATACAAGTCTATGAATAAGAAAACCAAGGACTAAAAAAGAACTTCCAATCTGGTCCTGGTAAGTCTCTTTAGTTTATTCTGGCAAGAACAGAAATAGCTGTTTTCGTGCCCTCTTCCTCAGCCTGCATTACTTTGTTCACAAAAAAAAGCACTACCATTGATGAGGAAGAAGAAGGCTCCGGTTTCGTTGGCTACAGCGCGAGCCACCAGGGTCTTCCCTGTGCCTGCGGGGCCATACAACAGGATACCTCTAGGGGGCTGAGGCAGAGGAAACAGGTAGAGGAACAGTCATGAAAAGAGCCTAATGTTAGAATCAAAGGATGCAGAGATATGAGTGGATGGCTTTGTGGTTTGTGTGTGCATGTATGACACCTTGACCCCTATAGCCTTGAAAAGACCGGGGTGTCTGAGAGGAAGCTCCACCATCTCTTTGATCTGGGCCAGCTGCTTCCGACAACCTCCGATGTCGTCATAGCCGACATCATTAAGGTTTTCCTCCTCGTCCTGTCACGGGACAAATGCAAATGCATGAGTTAGATGTGGTTGAGTTTATTCTCAGTCATGGAGGTGGTACACACTTAGCTTTCCTTGCACCATTAACAGACCTCTTAAAACTGAGATAAACCTATTGCTGTCAAATAAAGATTTGTCCAGACATATAAAGTCCTCTGTACTGAGCCATATATTTTATCAAGTCAGGCTCCAGATTACAGTCTTTGGTTTACTACTTTACTTTTATTTACTTCATTCATTCATACTCCCTATCTCAACCTAACTGAGCTCCGGTTCAATAGGATGAGGTGGACCAGGATGTTTGCAGCATGAATGTACTGCAGACAAAGTGACATTGATTGTATGATGGCATCAGATCTGTAGACAAGCCTGTGTCACAGTTACAAAATATTGTATTCTAATCTAGTTTTCTATATGTAGAACGTTCACACCAGACTATTGACAAAATTGAGCATATTTTAAAACGTCAACATGCATATAGAGGTTCCCACATTTCTGAGTGTGATGCTCATTGAGATGTTCTGCAACGCAAAGTCCTACAGATAAAACAGGAGCATCTGATAGCTGGAAAAAAGACAAATATCGTAGATGTTAATGGTCCGTCCGTCCGTCTTCTAACTGCTTATCCGGGTCCGGGTCGCGAAGGAAGCAGTCTCAGCAGAGAGGCCCAGACAGTCCTCTCCCACTCAGCCACTTCAACCAGCTCCTCCGGGGGATCCTGAGGCGTTCCCAAGACAGTCGAGAGATATAATCCCTCCAGCGTGTCCTGGGTCTGCCCTGGGGTCTCCTCCCAGATGGACATGCCCAAAACACCTCCGCAGGGAGGCATCCAGGAGGCATCCTCGCAAGATGCCCAAACCACCTCAACTGGCTCCTCTTGACGTGGAAGAGCAGCAGCTCTACTCCGAGCCTCTCGTGGATGCCTGAGCTCATCACCCTATCCCTAAGGCTGAGCCCAGACACCCTTTGAAGAAAACTCATTTCAGCCACTTGTATCCACAATCTTGTTCTTTCGGTCATGACCCAAAGCTCATGACCATAGGTGAGGGTTGGAACATAGATGGACCAGTAAATCGAGAACTTTGCCTTCTGGCTCAGCTCCTCTCTTCACCACTACAGACCGGACCAACGTCGGCAACACTGCAAACGCTGCACCGATCTGTCTGTCCATCTCTCGCTCCATTTTTCCCTCACTTGTGAACTAGACCCCAAGATACTTAAACTCCTCCACTTGGGGCAGGAACTCCTCCCCGACCCGGAGTGGGCAATCCACCCTTTTCCGACTGAGAACCATGGTCTCGGACTTAGAGGTGCTGATTCTCATCCCAGCCGCATCACACTTTCGGCTGCGAACCGTTCCAGTGAGAGCTGGAGGTCACTGCTCGATGAGGCCAAAAGGTCCACATCATCCAAGCAAAAAGCAGAGATGGGATCCTCAGGCTACCAAATCTGACCCCTCCCCACCACCATGCTGCACCTAGAAATCCTGTCCATAAATGGACAGGACCGGTGACAAATGGCAGCCCCAGTGAGTCCTACTCCCACCGGGAACGAAGTCCGACTTACTGCCGGCAATGTGCGAATCCAAACTCACACTCCGACAATACAGGGATTGAATGGCCCTTAATAAGGGGCCATCCACCCCATATTCTCAGAGTGCCCCCACAGAGTGCCTCTGGTCAGATGGTCGTAGGCCTTCTCCAGATCTACAAAACACAAAACTCACCTTCCAGTATCCTGCCAAGGGTATAGAGCTGGTCCACTGTTCCACGGCCAGGACGAAAACCACATTGTTCCTCCTGAATCTGAGGTTCGACTATCAGGTTGGACTCTCCTCTCCAGTACCCTGGTGTAAACTTTCCCAGGGAGGCTGATGTCAACCAAGACAGCCCTACAACATCCACCTCATCCACCCCCGGGGCACTGCTGCCACACAGTTGTTTAACTGCTTAACAGCACCCACCTCTGAGCCCCCAGGCTCTGTTTCCTCTGGGAATGTGTGTCGGTAGGATTGAGGAGATCCTCGAAGTACTCTTTCCACCGCCCGACTATCTGCCCAGTTGAGATTAACAGCTCCCCACCCCCACTGTAAACAGTGTGAGCGAAGTTGCCGTCTCTTCTCCTCCTGAGGCGCCGGACGGTTTGCCAGAATAACCTTGGGGCCGACCGAAAGTCTTTCTCCATGGCCTCACCAAACTCCTCCTCACACCCGAGTTTTTGCCTCAGCGACCGCCCAAGCCGCGTACCGTTTGGCCTGCCGGTAGCTGTCAGCTGCTTCTGGAGCCCCACAGGCCATTCTTCAGCCTGACAGCCCACTTGCCACTGCGACTAGCTCCAGCTGCCTTGCGGCCACAGCTCATGGCTGCCGCTTCAACAATAGCGGCACGGTATACAGGGCCCATTCGGACTCCATATCCACCACCGCCCTCGTAATGCAGTCAAAGCTCTGCTGGAGGTGGGAGTTGAAGACCAAGACCATCTGGACAGGTTCCTCAGCCAGGCATTCCCAGCAAACCCTCACTGTCCGTTTGGGTCTACCAGGTCTGCCCAGCATCCTTCCCTGCCATCTGATCCAACCCGCCACCAGGTGGTGATCAGTTGACAGCTCTGCTCCTCTCTTCACCCGAGCAAAGTGTCCAGAACATATGGCCGCAGATCAGATGATATGATTATAAAATCGATCATCGATCTACGACCTAGGGCATCCTGGTGGTGCCAAGTAGTGAACACCTTATGTTCGAACAGGGTGTTCGTTGTGGACAAACTGTGATTAGCACAGAAGTCCAATAACTGAACACAGCTCGGGCTCAGCCGTTCCTCACAATCACTCCCCTCCAGGTCATGCTGTCATTGCCCACGTGAGCGTTTTAGTCCCCCAGTAAGACAATGGAGTCCCCAGTTGGGGCACTATCCAGTACCCGTCCCAGGGACCCCAAAAAGGGTGGGTATTCTGAACTGCAACAACAACAACAGTCAGGACCCGTTCCCCAACCTGACGGTGCAGGGAAGCTACCCTTTTGTCCAACGTGGTAAACCCCAATGTACTGGCAGAGAGATGGGGGCTATTAATAAGCCCACCAGTGCTATCCGCCTCTCACCAAGAGCAACTCCAGCATAGCATAGATTTTGGTTCCAGAGCCGGCGCTGTGTGTCGAGGTGAGGCCGACTATATCTAGTCAGGAAACGCTCAACCTCTTCCACCAGCTCCAGCTCCTTCCCCACCAGAGAGGTGACATTCCATGTACCAATTGCCAATTTCGTTAGCTGGGGATTGGGCTGCCAAGGCCCCCGCCTTGACCTGACATCCAAACACTGCACCAGACCCAAACGGTTCCTCCTGCAGGTGTTGGCCCAACTCGAGGACTGACCCATGTCACTGCTTCGGGCTGGACCCAGCCGGGCCCCATAGGCGAAAGCCCGGCCCCCAGGCGCTCGCTGGGCGAGCCACCGCCCAAGGCCTGGCTCCAGGCTCCAGCGGCGGGGCCCTGGTACACCTCCGGGCAAGGTACATGTGTCCTTTTTGTTCTTATGATAATGATGATACTGGTGATGATGGTTTTTCAGATCTAAAGTTTGTGGATGTATCCTAAAGTTGAGGCAGGTCTGACGTCTGTCAGTTTGTTTGATCATTTCATATTAGTACAAACAGCACAATGTTTTTTTTTCTACACTAACAACCAAAATGCATTTACATATTGTATAGTTTATAAAATTAGTATCACAGTACAGAGTTGGGAAAAAGAAAGAGATAGTTATTCAACATTTCATGCATCTTGTTACATCAGGACTTCCCTTAAGTTCCCACTTAAGTGCCCTCTGCATGTTGACAACATCAACATTAAGCTGTCCACCTCTCACAGACCTCTCTTTTGATTGGCTCTCCCTCACAGTAGATGACGGTGTCTGGGGCAACGATGCAGTGAGGGCTGGGGTCAGTGTCCATCACCTTGAACTCCACTGCCCGCATGCTCCCCCTCACCAAGAAGATGTCATCTGGCAACACAGATAAAAATGTTTTATGTTGTGAAACAGGGTCATGGTATGAAGAGTGTTCTACTGTAGCATGATCAGTGGTCGAGGCGTTGCAGTACCTTTATGTACGGGCCGGTAAGCCTCCAGAAAATAAGGTTTGAGGAAAACCTCAAAGAGGTTTCCTGTCAGGCCCTCAATTGTCTCATCTATAGGGAGGACATGGATCTTTTTCCCATACTTGATATCAGGACAGGCATGAATACTGTGATAAAAGACACATCAAAAAGGATCAGTGGATTATTCCTGACTATTTCATAAACTGTTCTCAAAGCTCACGTGGAACACAGAGACACAGGTGTGAGATGCACCTGACGACATCACCGAGCCGGACACGCAGGTTGTTGCGTGCCACACGGTTCATGCGAATTCGGTCAACCCCACAGGTGTCATCTGTCAGGACAATACACACCGTTTGGCGACGTTTCCGCCCTTTGAGCACCACTGTGTCCCCCCGGAAGAGCTGCAGCTCCTCTGTCTTACTCTAGTGAGAATAGACACACACACAAATGTCAGGATGAATCCATACATGGCTGGAATATTTATACATTTACACCTTGAACAGACCTGTGACAGGCTGACAATGCTGCTGTCTTCATTGAGAGCTTCGTCCACAACGAGTCTGTTAGGTCTGTATTTCTGCTTCAGGATGGCAGTGGAGAAATCTTCTCCCTTCGGGCTTCCAAACAAGAGACACATTATGACTCTCATACGCAGGATCTGCACTTGTAGCTCCAATTTCCTCATGTGACACTGAGCTGTATTTAGATGCTCACTGGCCCTGCACGTAGCAACTGCATGGGTCTGTAAACTTGTGCAATATCTTAACACTTTAAGATAGTTTAATGTGAAAATTGTTTGCAAAATTTCTAAATGGACATAAAAACGTGTTCTGGATAAAATATGTGCACTAAATATTTCCTATATATAAAACAGTACAGTATGTTTAAATATACATGAGTGAGCACACAAATACACAGATACACACACATACTGTACACATGCAGCTGTTTCACTCACTCTGCTCCTCCTGAGCCTGGCATGACTGCTCTCTTTTGTCTCGTCAATTCCTCCCAATGCTCTGCTCCCTCTCTGTCGTCTGAGGTGTATATTCAGGAGCTGATCTTGTATGGTCTGAGTTCTGCCGGATTTCAGAGTTTTCAGGTTCTGCCTGATCTGACCTGCCCTGGTGTGGTTTTGGTCTTACTGGAGAGCCCTTTGCTGCCTTGAGCCATCATGTTTGTGGGAGCTACAGCCTGTCTGTTTATCACTGGAGGTATAAATATGCCCATCAGCTCCTCTGTCTTATGTGTAACCTCATCATACGCGTGCACACACACACAGAGATCCCAAGCCCTTACCTTGGAGAGGGTCCCAGGACAGATATAGTCTGATATTTCCTCCTCCCCCTGCTTCTATCCAGCAGTGACAAGTGCCGAGCTGGTCATAGAGAACGTTTCCCGACATACTGTGAAATGTTTCCAGGTCAAAATAAAAGTTATGCAGAGCCTATTTTCCAAACGACCAAACTTGTGGTCTGTCTGTCGATGAGTCTTCTCTAAAACGCAGCATGGTCTCTCCTACTTCCACTCCTTGTTGTCGTGACTGCAGGGAGCTGCTGGTGTAACCCAGCTGCTCTAATCCTTTGTTGGGCTCCCACACTCACACATTTGACACACACACACACACACACACACACACACTCATGGACACGTTGTGGTGTTTTAATTGACACTTTTATTACTAAAATTGTCCTTTAACAAATAACTTGAGATGAGCAACAAGGGCACAGACGCACTGTACATTCCCCTGGTGAGAATCTGGACTCAAACTCAGCTGTCCTCTCTTACAGACTGAACTCGTGAGAATGATCTGAACAGCGTGACAACATACACCTTCAGCTAACAGAAATAACCCGATGATGTGTTCTTGGAAGTTGCAAAAAAAGTTAAAGTGAAGGTGAAGACGAGGGGAGAGAGGTAGAGGAGGTCTGAGTGCACAAAGAAATGTTGATCTGAACACTGGCATGAGGAGAAATTCACAGAATAAAACAAATATGCTGAAAACAAAAATATAAACATACAAATATGAGAAAAAAACATTTTTAACATACATGCACATAGGAGATGCTAAACCTGGAATGTATGCAGATACAGTGAGGGTGGGAGTGACGTGTGATCATTTGACAGCATTTGGTTTCTAAGGTTTGACCGGTACAAACAGTTAAAAAATGCTGGTGGTATGAGATTACTTGATTGATTGACTCAGCTTTACCCTGCGATAACATCTTTCAGTCAGATAATTGTTTTTTAATAATTTACATATGGAGGCTGATGTATTAAATGGACTTCAATATATTTACATATTCACTCTGTTAATCTGAGAGTCGACTGATCTGCTGATTTCAGAGTGAACTGGAGCGTTTGATCAACATTTCTGCAGATGACACTGAGTCCAGATTCACAATGATATTGTGCTATCAGGTCGGTCTTAATACTGCTCACAGATTTGTCTACTGCAGGTTCAACCGACTTACTCTGAGCCTAAAAAGTTAGCCACACCACTGTTAGGCTAACTAGCAGTATGACAGTATGAGGGAATAATGGCTTGTACGTATGAAATGCCATTTAGTCAGTATTAAATACTGAATAAATAAATATGCCTATGAAATCCTGAAATAAATAAATAAAGCAATACACATCTAAATAAATGTAAATACAGTTAATAAATAAATAGCTTTAATTTATTGTTTTTCTTTTAAAAAAAGGACATTTTTCAAGGACTACTTTTATTTACTTCAGGGGACTTTTATTTCCTAATGCCACATTTACTTCCAGCTCTTTTTATTTCCATCTACTATATTCAAATGAATGGAGTGTGATTATCTCAGATACCAAAGCCACAGCCCAAGAACAGCACTGTTCAGTGAGCCAATTTAACCTATTTATTTATTTATTGAACTATACTGACTCGTTTATATATTTATGTTTACAGATATTTAAATACTCATAACATCCTTTTTTTATTTCAGGATTTATTTCATAGCCATATGTATGTATGTATGTATGCATGTGTGTATGTATGTATGTATGTACTTATGTATGTATTTAGTTACTCATTTATTTTAATATTGACTTAAATGGCATTCTATACAAAAATTATTTGCTAACAATGTTGTGCAGCGAGCAATAAGAGGAGTTTTTTGAAAATATACAGCAGTCACAAAGTCATCAGTTGTTTCTTACTTTTCTCTCAATATCCCCAGAAAAATGTTCCTTAGTTTTGGGAAGCAAACGTTTTCTGCTGCTGTGAATGGAGCTAAGCGCTTTGATGCACCATCAGCCGTGACCTTTTATTTGAAAGAAGTTCTTAAATTACCCACAATTCATTCATATGTTCTAATTAAGAAAGCAAAAAAAGAGGACTTTTTGTGCTACAGATGTATTTTGACTTCCATTCTATCTTTGTGAAACTAGCCCCCTCCATGGTGTTGATGCACAGGCCAGAACAAGTCATGGCTAGCTCTGTCTAAAAACATCAAACACATTTATGCGTCTTTCTGCTTTTCATTTGAGGCGTTTAATTAGACTGAATCAACCACCTGCCGATGTACAAGCAGAGCAGACAAAGTTCAGCAGCCTCTCGAACACCAAACATCAGCTTATTGCTTTGACCAACAACTGTTTGCACCAGGTCAGAACCTGCACCTTTCTTTTTCTGGGAATGTATTTAATCTGGTCAACTTCTTACTTGTTTCTGTTCAGTCCAACATGCTCTGTCAAGCCCCCACACACATACAGTATGTGGTACAATGACAGACATGCAGTCACAAACATGTATCACATCCTCAAAAAACAGAAATTTGCTTCCACACAGAAAAACCATGACCTCTTTCAAAATGTCCATAAAGGTCAGCACAAAATAACAGTTTAAAAACAAACCACCTTGCACAGTTTGGAGGATAAATTGCAAAGTGCTTGATCTTTGTAAATAAAAAAAGAGAAATTGCATTACTTAAATTTAGAATCTCTGTATTTCTCAAGCCCGCTCCCTCCATTTGTGCTCTGTTTGGTAAAAAAAAATCCTTGTTGTCCAGGAAATCCAGTCTCATTTCTGTGTGTTGTTTCTGGACCAGAGCAATCATAGAGGGTCAGGAGGAAGAGAAACAGAGTTGTGTGTGTGCGCGTGTGTGTGTGCGTGCGTGCGCTGACATGAGATGAAAAGGGAAGTGTGTATCATATCATGCATACATTTTCTGTGATTACTTGAGCTATACATGTAGGTACAGATGTAACAGTCTCTGTGTGTGTTTCATGTGTGTGTTGTTAGCAGTCGTCATCCTCAAAGTGCGTTTTCTGCAGAACTTTTACATGACGCTCATAGATCTTGAGGGCGGGGCCGAGTCTGATTGACAGGCCAGTCAAAACATCGTTACGCTGCATGAGGAGAAGAGACTTGCCATCGATTTCCTAATGAAGAAAGCAAAGCAATGTGGGTAGGTAGACGGAGGTTGCAATGTTAAAGGTTATAGTGCAGCAACTAATCCTGTCTCTGGTGGCCTCTGGTGGTTGTTAAAGGATATTACAAGCTCACCTGGGTCCTGAAGGCAGCAGCCTGCTCAGGGAAACCTGCTGCTGTGAAATAACTGACCACATCAGACACTGTCCAGTCCATCGGGCTGCCGGTGGCCCCCTCAGACTTCATAAATCTAGGGAGATGGGGAAGAGGGCAGTTGGCCTATTACAAAACCTGCAGGAGATGTTGAAATAGTAATATTGTAAGGTTATTTGTAATTGTAAGGTGAGCCTTGCATTTACAGCATAAGGACCCGGGTGTTTCCATCACCAAATTTTCCTGGAAAAATGTTGCAAACTTTGCAAGGCTTTTAAAAAAAACTTTCAACGCAATAGACTCACTCTTCTATACACGTGTGTGAATAGATGTGCTTTTTTTCTAGTAGCTTTGGAAACTTGGAAAGTGAGGTCTAAAAATGCCACCTGCAACTACTGTTTATCGCCATAGGTGTTGAAAATGAAAATCCTCAAGATTGCACCTTTAACGGGTATTTATTTCCTATGTTTTGGTAATCAGTGTTTGTTCATTAGAATGGGAACATTGTTATTTCCATGTTTTTAAAGACAAAGTATAAAGTTTAAACCTTGTGACTAGCCTGTGTCATTGTTGGAGTAAATATGAATATCAGAAATTACTTTCTGATTACTCAGATTAAACTGACTTTATTGTCCATCTCAGTGGATAATTTGTTGGCTACAACAAAGGTTCACAATGCCCATATCACAGCACACCGTTAAAAACATACACTATTTACAGTATACAATGTACAATAGTGCAAATGGGCAAGAAGCAGCAAGTAAGTTATATAAACAGTACAAGAGAACAAATTTTATAAAATAAGCATTCGCTAATGCAGTCATTCTGTGTTCACTGCCTGCATGGCATTGGGAATAAAAGATTTCTTGTAAATGTTCCTGCTGGTGCTCGGGGCCCTAAATCAACAGCCGACCAGGAGCAGCTCAAACTCAGAGTGTAGTGGGTGTGAGGTATCTGCAGTTATATGTTTAGCCTTTCTGTGTACAGCACTGAACTGCAAAGTTGCTTTTGTGACTTGTCAATAACCTTCCCTGCTATTTTAACAATTTTGGAGAGCTTGCTTTTGCTCTTTACATTCAAGTTTCCGTATAGTGCCATTATGGTAAATTATAAAATGCTTTTAACCAGGCTGGCTAACGTTCTGCTGCTCTGCAGATTTTTTCTATTAAAAACTATTGCTGATTGCTGACCAAAAATAGAGCTAAAAATAGAGTGAAAATTGGACTTACAGCCTTTAAGCGGACAAAACACGACTCCAAATAAATGATAATCTTTCTCCATAATTGCTAGATGTGTTAATGAATAACATTTTGCTAACAAATTTCATTGTGCCTGATGGTGACTTATTGGATACTGAGATGGAAATGAACCTTTTCATGACGGTGCTGTCGCCACCACCCTCTCACCTTACAGCCAAAGACATAGCAAGCTTAAACTCTTAAACTAGTAAGCTCAACAACTTCTACCAAATGCCATTACTATCAGGGTGCTGCTGTAAATGAACACAGACACAGAAACTACAATTCTGTAAGTTTTAAGCCTCATCTTATCAAAGCTGCTTGCGCTACCTAGATAGACGGATCACTAGGTAAAGCCTCACTCACAGCAGTAGCTGCTAACACACCAAACAGTACTGTTGGCAAGCTATTGGCTCGAACAACCACAGTTACTGGGTAGCACGTGCAGCCAAATGAATATATTTCTATGTCTGTGTTTACAGCAGAATGTCCTTGTTTCCATTGTTTCTGTAGCCATCAGATGCTAACTGTCAAAATCTGGAAGCCATCGCTGAGCTGGTTGAGAAGTGAAGATGACTGCAGGACAGGGATTTGCAACCAAATTGTTGTGTTCATTTTAATCAGCTAAATAGTTTGAAGTCCCAAGATGAACTAAACCTTGCAGGACTGCAGTGAGTAGGCTGTTGTTGCATGGTATTACTGAAGGTGCTCTGTCATGACTTGACTGAACTATTTTATTGTTCCTGATCAGATTTGTAAGAATAAACAATTACAAATCTGTGCATGTGATTTACTACCTAACTTAGACAACCTTTATACATACATGCATCTGCTTCACATTAAAAAACCATTCCACTGTTTTCTGGATTACTAGGCAAAAAAGTCTGACTTATTTACAGTAGATCTATATAAAAGAAAACAGACTTTGTAATAGATCCAAAAAAGCAAAC
Source organism: Scortum barcoo (assembly GCA_023238725.1). Classification (NCBI taxonomy): domain Eukaryota; kingdom Metazoa; phylum Chordata; class Actinopteri; order Centrarchiformes; family Terapontidae; genus Scortum; species Scortum barcoo. The sequence goes on along the minus strand of CM041553.1, from coordinate 8,821,238 downwards.
ATGAGGGGAGCAGACACTAGCAAAGTCAATTATTCCAGTATCCAGTATAATCCAGTATCTCTGCTGTACTCACCCTCCACTGCTAACTCCTCCATTTATCCCTCGTTCCTCAGACATTCCAGAGTCTCTCGGGGATGCAGTGGGTGTGAGCAGGCAGGACGACACGCCGACCTCTGTCTTAGACTCCAAGCCTACGAGGGGGAAAATGAAGGACATTCAGATTACCTGTCTTCATCGCTGACCGCCAAACACAAACACACACAACTACACACATTTTGAGATTTTCTGTAGAGCAGGACTCACAGTTAAAGCCAGAGGAGGCGTGGTTGATTCTGTCATGCTGCATCTGACTCTGCGTGTGGGGAGAAGAGAGGGAGATAAACAAACATGCAAATGAATGAGGACGACAAAAAGACCATATCAGCACCCCAGAACAAGTCAGATTCACTAAAAACAGTGTTGAAAAGCGCTCAGAGTGGTGTGACCTCCACATAACTGAAGATTTAAGGGGCTGGCTATGTCAAGATGCATCATGAATGACAAAACTCCAACATGGCCATCTGCTAGGAAGGTGTAAATGATGGTGTGCAAGGTAGAACGTGAACTGGTGGGGGAGACAAAACTGTTACATCAAATTAATTTTGGATCGAATTTATTTATTTATTTTTTTCAGTCATCTTCACTTGTCACATATGTTGTTATGTGTGCACTTTGTGTTGAAATGCTTAACTTGCATGATCAATGGTTGTACGACAGACGTTATATACAAAATATAGCACTCGTAAAAATTAGAATAGGGCTTTTTTTGGTGAACTTCACTGAGTACTTCAAATCTAGCCTACTTTCAAAATAGATAGTTCATACACATTTTGACTTGTTAAAAAAAAAAGATTTTTTTTTTTTACTAACATCAACAGTGCCTCTGTTCTGTTCAAGTGTCTCAGTAAGTCATGACAGTGGACCAGAATGAAATACTGAAGCTGAAGCAGCTAAATGGAATTCAGCCATTATTGATTTTATCATTCACGTGTATATTTCTTACAGTGCTACAGTTTTAGAGTCAACAATTACCCTAACCTGTATGGCTCTGGATTGTGGTAGGAAATCGCAGTACCCAGAGAAAGAGAGTGGAAACTCACACAGGTATAGTTATGATAATGAGAACATGCAAACTCCACACATTAAGGCCCCAGCCGGGCAGAGGGTTCAAATCCAGAACACTCTTGCTATGTGGCGAAAGTGCTAGCCACTGCACCATCGCACTGCCCTACACTATGCATTTTCTGTTTGTACATAAAAATGACACAACATGCTTTTCATCCCAAGTCTTTCAAATATGCTAATGAGATGCTGATTGTATCTTTAATATTCCAATCCACATTCATGTTCTTCTATTCTTGGCAAAATATAATTTGTGGCATCCTGAGAAGCAGTTTGCTTCACACTGTAATACATTCAATTTGAACCACAAAACTCTGCACAAAATGTAGCCTGTGCCGTGCTGTACCTCACAGATACTGTGGACAAATGTTTAACAATCCAATGTAAGCCAGTGTAGCTCAGCAGTTTGTATACACGTAGTCTGAGTTTTCAATCAGCAACAATTTCCATTAACTCTGACAGCAAGTGAAGAAATTATATTCTCTTTTATTTATCATGCTTTTTTCTTCAGATAAAGTTTGAATTTTGGACAAAGCATATTGTGTATCTGTTGAACTGTTGTACCTACATGTCGCTGTTCATTCTAACTACTGTTTTTTCTCCAATTTAGTCCAAGCAGTGACTGCTGGTGCTGCAGCCGGAGATGTAAAATGCATCAGTGTGCACAATGCAAGCCTTCAGGGGTTCAGAACAGCATACAAATCTGTCATGAACTGTGTGTAGGATGAATCATAGTTGCGGGTTAACATGGCAAGATGGCTGCAAAACCAGTTTGAGACAAACACACACACACACACACACACTGTAAACACTAAACACTGTATATAACAGAAAATAAGAGTGAAAGCAGTATGGCAACAACAATTTTGACGTATCTCACTGAAATGCAGTCCAAACATCCATTCACCCATTTTGAGCCTTCTCACTGAGTATGCAGATGAGTGAGTTTCAGACATGCTGTCGGTGTTTGCTCTCAGCACACAGTGAGCCCACTGACCCTGATGATGATTAGTGCAAGTGTGCCACTGCAAGTGTGCAGTAAATAATGACTGTGAATATAATGATGATACTTAAGGAATGAATTCACTCAAGTGTGTACTTCAGTTCAGTTGTGTAATACTTGAACTGCATTAGAGCATTTCTATATATTTCATGCTACTCTGGATTTCTTCTTGACTTTTGTTTTATATCATACCAACAAAACCACTCAAGCCACTGTTAGTGATTAATTTTAAGTATATAAATTATTTAAAATGATAACAAGTGAGAGTGTTAAAATGCTGTCTACATTTTATGCATCAGCAAAAAATAATATATAATACATAATATAATAATATTACATGGAAAAGAGCTATTCTTTATAATGAGGACTTTTACCTAGAATACTAAGGTACATTTGACTGATAATACTTGCTGTTCTTTTACTGACCACTTTTGAATGCAAGACTTGTACTTGCAATAGAGTAAAGGTAAAGGATCTCAGGTAAAGGAACATTGGACATGTTTTAAGAATATTTATTTAAGTAAGAATTTGTGGGACTTTTTAGCCTTTAATAAGGGAGATGCAGCAAAGGTCCCCCATCAGACTGGAACACAAGATGTTGCATTTCTTGTTCTGCGTCTTAACCTCTGGGCTACGTCTAAGTCCTTTTGACCTGTTTGATAATGTAATGGAAATACCATCAAGCAGCAATGAAAACCAACATGCATCTGCTTACTTGTACCTCCACATGTAGCTGATCAGGGACGACAGCTCTCTCTTCCATGTGTGCACTGACACGGGCGGGTCCCTGAACAGGTGGACATGGCGTCTTGGTCAGGGGATCGAGCCTGGACATCCCTGAGAGACCAGCAGAGAAAAGATGAAAAACTAGTTTTTATTTCTATTATTATTATTATTATTGTTATTGTTACTGTTATTCTATTACTTTATTATTATTATTATTATTTATAGATGTGGTAGTAGTCATAGTTGTCCTCATGAAAATGAATTAATAATAGATTTCAAAAGTAATTGTGTCGTGATATAAAGATTCTTTGTCTTATACATTATACGCCTATTTTTACTTATTGTGTTTTAGCCTGCATTATATCATTTATACATTTATTTAAAAGGATACAGAGAGACAATTAAATGTGTTTTACAGCAGAAACAAGGTACCAGCCCCCCCAGCAATGACAGGAACATTTATATTTCAGTCAGGCCCGGAGGCAACAGAGGACTAAAGTCAGAATTTAAAATGCACTAAAGTAAACAAAAGTACAAATGTAAAGTGGGGATTTTAAAAGGGCAAAAACAGAATAAAAAGAAACACACAAGTACTTCCAGGTGCAGCAGTAGTAATACTTGTAGTAGTAGGTAACTAGTAGTGATGGTTTAATTAGCACGCAGGCGCTCACACACGCTCACCTTCCCCGCCCTGCTGCTGCTGCAGCTCGGGGCTCTCCTGCTTTGATGCTGGCTGGATCTCAGCATCTTCTGTGGTTTTCTCAATGAGCTCTGGTTCGGTCGCCATGGCTACCGGGGATAGTCCTCCCTCCTCATCAGAACTCCGGGGATCCTCCTCCTCTTCCTCCTCCTCCTCTTCTTCCACTTCCTCATCATTCTCTTCCTCCCGCTCCTCTTCTTCACTGGCCGCCTCCATCGGCTCAGCCTCCTGCTCAGGCTGCAATGACACACAAAGTTGTTTCCGTTAAAAGTGTATGTGAAGTGTACCTGAGGCTGAGCCAAGTTGATCCGAGCTTTAAACTGCAAAATAACCCAAAACAAAACACCTTCCACTATGAGAAACACAGAAATCAGAAAGAGCACGGCGGCCCACTGTAGCCTACTCAAGTCTGCGCCCACGAGGGGGAGGGGGGGGTGTGCTGTCAGAGATGATACAAAGGATTTAATGAGGCGCGGAACCGGGGAGATGCCTCGGATACTGAGAGAGGGAGGGAGGGAGGGAGGGGAGCAAAACTACCGCTTAGAGACGCGCCTCAAAACGCCGTAATACAACAAAGGCCACATGAACTCAGTGACGACGCTCGGCACGGCAGCGGCGCGGCTCAAGTTTGGACGGACACCGCCTACCGCGCGGCAGGCCCCGCCGCTCCGCCGCTCCGCCGCCCCGCTCAACTTACTGAGAGCCAGGACGAGATGTTGGTGAGCCCCAACAGTGATATGGGACCACAGAGCGCTCGTGTTCACGCTCTTTGTGGTGCGAGGGGGAGGGGGGTTTGTAACCCGCACCTTTTGTGCAGAAAACACACACACACATGTACAGAGGCTACAGGGGACACACGCAGCGCGCGCACGGTCGCATCCCGCTGACAATTAAGAGAAAACAAGCGACCATCCTCCTAAATGTGGGAAACCTCCTCCGGCACTTGGAAACACCAAACAGAAACACGGGCTGTGCTGCGTGTGTGCGGGTTGATCCGGTGATCGTTCGTCTATCAGCGGAGCCATCGAGCCCGCAGCAGCCGCTCAGCGCGCCCTGTGCGGCCGGGACGTGTCGGAAATGTTAAGTTAGCGGAGCCCACCTTTTTCCCGGCGTGCCTGTCCTGCAGTGCGCTCCTCACAAGTCTGTCAGCGGACGCTTTCTCCGGAGAAGGCGGCGGCGGCTCCTCCACCGCCGCCCCCCTCAGAGGGAGAGTGATGTTCCCGCAGCGGGTCCTGCGCAGTCTGCCCCTCGCCACCTCTCTCTCCATGACCACCTTGACTTTGCCTCGAGTCAGCTTCTCCTGCGACAGCCGCTCCTGGCTGCCCAGATAGCCCAAAATCTCCTTCAGCCCGAGCGGCTTCATGTGGCCTCTGGTGCCGGAGCCCCCCCGGAGGCTCCTCTCGGACAGGCTGCGGACCGAAGCCACCAGCCTGTCGCCCAGGTCCGAGTTGGCGCGGCCGCCCGCTGGTTTGCTGCCCCCTCCTCCGGCTCGAAGTTTGGGCTTGAGGGGCGCAGCCTGCCTGGGTCTCTGCTGGGGGAGGCTGCCGACGCTCCCGGAGCAAGTTTTGCTCGGGGTGTCAGCCCCGGACGGACCCGGCTCCTTCCCTTTGCTCGGCGTCGTCCCTCCGGCATCGCCGCCGTCGTGTGCGCTTGTCCTGTGACTGAGACCGGGCGACGGGCAGCCCCCCGCTCCCTGCTGTCCTAATCCCTTGTCTCTCGGTGCACTTGCTTTCTCCTCTTTGCAGCCGCTCCCGACGTCGCAGCCCGTCGTTGCGCCAAAGCCGAGGCACCCGTTTCCGCTGCCGCCAGGGCTGGAGGCTGGCTTGGGCTTCTTGCCGGCGGTGCTGGCCGGTGTTTGAGTGCGGGGGTCCGGGCTGGGCTCCGAGTCCTCCTCCCCCTCCTCCTGGTCGGTGAAGTGAAGCTGTGCGCGCTGTCGCCGTTGTTGTTCAGAGGCTCGTGTTTGGTCCGCTCCCTCGCTGCCTCCGCCTCCGCCCTCCTCCTCCTCCTCCTCCTCCGCCGCTCCTGCTGCTGCTGCTGCCAGCGGCCGTAAACTCACTCTTCTTTCTGCTTTTCCTCTGCACCTTGGCCGCGTTTCGGTACGATATGGAGCCCTTGTAGCTAACTTTGAGCACCGTCTGCTCTTGGATCAGTTTTTCCAGTTCTGTCCTGGTTCGGTCCGGGTCTGACCCGTGTCGTCTCCGGACCATTCGGCAGATCCTCTCCAGGTCCGGACGGGCTTTCCTCGAGCGGAGGGAGTCGATGGTTTCCAGGATCCACTCTCGGTACTTGTTGGGCTCGGACATCTTCTCCTGCGGCGGGTGCGGACGAGGGTTTGGCCCGAGTGCGTCTTTCTCGCCCCCCTTCTGTTGTTTCACAAGTGACGCCGTGTCGGAGCTGGGAAGCCTGAGTGCGATCCCCGGCTGGAGAATGAGGACGGAAGCCCGGCTGGTGCGCTTGCGTTCGTCGGCCACATTGTGCGCTTAAGGTGGACTGAAGATGGCGCCTCGGTCTCCGCCACAGACGCGAACGGCATTTAAGGTGGAATGGGCCGGCTCTGAGCGCATCGAGGCTCTTTGTTCGCGCCCTGCTCAGCACGCACTGTGTAAAATGGGACTTGAACACAGAGCCCGGTGCGAGCAGTGAGCGGGGGAGGCGGCTCGGCCAGTCAGGGTGGTGTTTAGGGTGTTTTTTTTTTTTTTACAGTGAGCGAGATGGAGCCGCGCGGTCAACAGATGGGTGGATGGAGGCTCCATTCCGTATCAGGGGGCAGTGATGGACGTCTGACCTCTGAGGCTCCGACACTTCACCAGCAGACATTTCAGATATCTCATCTTCTGCAGCCCACGCTGCATCCTCCAAACTTGCAGTATCGAAACGATCGAATAAACACACATCCGGGAAGCACGCGCACACATACACGCACGCACACAAGTTGGGTAGAATTTTACAAGTAAAACTTTATTGGAATGATACTCATGTTGCAAAATATTACACTTCGTGTTTTTATGTCACTGTTCTCGTGACTTCAGACGCTTCCCTTTGCAGTGTGTGTGTGTGTGTGTGTGTGTGGGGGGTTAACATGGAGTTTACATTGGGAGTCTCATTTCCCTAAAAAGTGCGACAGTATGTACCAACATTAGCATTGTGCCTGCATCGAGAGGAAGTTGTATCACTGCAAAAAACATCGAGGAGACACAGAAGAATATTGTATTATAACTTCAAACATTTTTGTCCATGATGATATAGTCAACATTAAACTTGACATGGAGGAAATACAGGGAATGTGAAGTCTCAACAAGTGATATACAATGTAATAATAATAATAATAATAATAATAAAAATAATAAAAGTTCAGAAAATTAGTCCATAATAACCAATAAACCAGCAGGTAACTAGGTGTGTATCCACCTTACAGCTCTCGCCACCGTCTATCTGTCAACAGGATTTTGCCAACAGACTGTTCATTGAAATGTTTTTTCAGCTGTTTCCCCTCTCTCAAAGAGAAACGTGTGGAATCTGAGCACTGAAAATGAAAAGTAGGGTGATGTGGGGGAGGGGATGGACTCTCTTGGTCACAAGTTGGTTGCCTTGAATGAATGTGCCTCGGTTCTTTGATGAAAACAACTCAATCAAATGGCTTCACTGGATGTTGGTGATGCTGGATTACCAACTGGGTAAAGAGGGCGACTGCCCAGGATCCTGGAGCCACCCTCCCCCACCCGCCAAAGCCCAAGGTTCACTGTGGTAATTTATTTGGGTGGTAATTTGATGTCGCCCTGTGTGTGTGAGACAGGGGACATAAATATAAACATATCAGGGAGACTACTCGTTGATCAACAGGAACTGTAAATGAGCCACACTTAGCATGGCACTTAATGATACAGAAGTGCCTGAAAACCAAACAACAAGGACATTGTTCAATGTAATTTAACACACATCTAATGGATGTAATGCACAGTATTTTCATCCCTAATACAGAAACTCTCAGGTGTCTTACAACCTCCTTGGGTTTTCCATCTCTACCATCAATTTCGTATGACATGAACACAGTATGATAGAATATCTAGGCCTCTGCTGCAGGCCTCCTGCAAGTTTTATGGAAGTGCAATACTGAATCACTTAAGTGGCCCTTTAAGACTTCATTAATTCAGCTGATACTGTGCTTACATGGTGCATATTCCTAAATTAAATTGTCTTTAAATCAAATTACCACACAGTAACCCTGGGGCCATGTAACATTCTGGCATAGTGAAACTGTACACAGTGTACAGAGAATGGGAGGTATGGTGGGTTAACAGGGGCCCTGGGCCTGGAAATCTGGCTACATAGACCTACAAATTTAACCCACCATGAAAATTCCTTGTGATATATCATTTAAATATCATTCCATATGACTGATATGATTGTAATGTGTTACAAATTACAAATGTGTAATTCTGAGAGAAGGCTGGTTATATTTTCCCACATCTGAACTGGAAAGACATGTGATTCCAAAATATCCAGATTTTAGAATAATCAAAGAAAAACAGGAGTGCCAGCATGAACCAAATTAGAATATCTTCATTACAGTGGCACTTTAAAATACAGCTATGATAAAGGCATGTGAATGTTTGAAACGGACACTACTGCCACTTTGTTTTATTTGATAAGTGCTCCTGAAATCATTATGAGCTCTATTCAACTCCAGGTGCTCCACCTTTTCCTAACCTGCTCGATGGAGTGCCAGTCATCTTCACGTCATCATCACATTAAAAACAAAATGGAACAAAAACTGTGCACGTCAACATAGAGATGGGAATAGAGCTGCTGTCACACGTAAGACTGTCACATGGAGTGTGGTCCAACTTTGCAAGTGCTAAGAGGAGAGGGCCGGGTGATTGGGAGATCAACATACACACAGGTTCCTATCAGAGACTTTAGACTACACTATTCAGACCAACTTCGGTGACTGATCGAAGTGCTCTGGTGACCACCAGCCAGAAGCGGTTTAAGGTAGTCTGCCTCACATGGTCTCTTTTAGTTGGAGTTTGCTGGAGCCAAATGGTTGACTTGACTAGTAATTGAGCTCAGAGCAGAGATAGCGAGTGTTTTTAAGACCAAACAGAGTGGTCAGGTTAGTAAAACCAAACCTTCTGGAGGGTGAAACCATGGAGCACACTAACCAAAAGTCTTATAGTAATATTCCCTTATGTTCCTCTTAGTGCTAACCAGACATTTGAATTCCCAAATCTAGATCACAAACAAGTGTCTCACACATCGTCTTTACATGCTAATCCTAATGCTTTATGCTGATTAAATGTCTATTAAGTGATATGTTCAAACCTGAGATACCATTATGTTAAGGTGTTCCCTCACACCACCATTAAAACTGAGATATTTCAATTCCCTTGTCTACATTTCCTTGTTAGTTAGCATGACATGATATCATTGGAGCCACTAGTATCTAGGAACATTTAAAAACAGAGTGCTGTAGATATGCACGAAGCCTGGCTACGCTAACAATAAGAAGTATAGATGGAGTTACAGAGTAAACTCCCCCCCCCGCAAGTGTCATCTGTCTCTGACTGAAATTTGTTTGAGCACACAATGCACCATTTTTTTTTTTTTTCCCCCACCAATCACCCCAGTGACTGTCTGCGATATGAAACAGTAAAGGTTTAAATATCTAACGAAAAATGAAGTCATGAGAGCAAAACTAAAGACGTTAGTTCAGTGCATATGTGAGTGATTTACTTTAATGCTCCTCCTGCTCACCAGAGAGGGAGCAAGTTAGCCAGTTTATCGGCCGGTTGAAATTTTTGAAACTTCTGAGCGGACCGAGACCTCAACTTATACAACTCAACGGACTTCATGTACATTAATGCCCAACGGGCTGCAGTAGATTGGAACAGACCGACTGATTTCTCTGCGATGTGGCCCAAAGGTGATTAAAATGATGAATGAGACGATAAAAGAGCAGGGAAGATCTGGGGTGAAAATGTGTAGAGGCAGCTCTGAAGAAGTGGGGTCTGCGACACCCATGAATCTGAAGCACACCTTCATAATAAAGGGATCCATAAATAAGACAGAATTATAAATAAAATACAACAGAAAAGGCAACACTGCTGGTTATCAGTCTCCTTGCTCTTTTTCCTTTCTCTATCCCACTTTCTTTTTGTAGCTGGTGCTTGTGATTGGACAGGAGACAGTACTCTCTCCTTACGTCTCCCACTTGACCAGCCTACCTTTGACTCTCCCTACTTCCTTCCATCTTCCTCTCTCGCTCTCTAACTCTAGAACTCTGCAAACTCCTTGGCACATTTCTCAGTGAAGGAGACGCGGATCTCCTCCTCCTCGTAGTCGTCAAAGTTGCTGGTGTCGCCCGGTCCTTTGAACTTGGGGACGAAGGGAGCTTCCACCTAAGGAGAATTCAAATTGCCAGTTGAGTACTTAAGTTTACATCCAGGGAAGTCACACATCCACACACACACACACACACACACACACACACACACACACACACACACACACACACACACAAACACACTTGCCTTTTTCTGGTAGATGGCAATCCAGTCAGTAGTTGCAAACCACTTGTGTCCCTTGATATCGTTGACACCGTTCTTGAGGTTTCCGTAACGTTTTGTGAGATCCACCTGAGGAAAATACAAATACATTTTCCTCACATTTCAATACTAATAAATTCCAAGCATACAGATATGCAAATGTAACCTTAACATCAGAGTGACTAAGGTATTCTCACCTGTAACAGGTTCCTCAGGAGGTCCTTCAGGTCTGAACTGAAGTGAGATGGGAAACGCACCTGAGACAGAAGACCAGAGGGAGAATGAAGCAGCAGTGAGTTTTTGAGATGCAGTAATGTGACCAGAGGTTTGTCTTTGAATTCACTATGTGAATATATTTCCATAAAAAGAGTAACCAATGCTTCATCTCCTTAAACTCATAGTTCCCTGACGTGATTGTGTGGAGTAAAAAATAAAACACGGCACCCTGTTGACACTCAGCTATATAACCCGAGGTGCAGTTGAATATTTAAAAACTGATGTCCTGTGTTCTTTACTAACCACTTTTCCTTTACCTCAATAGAGGACGTCATTATGTCAAGGAAAGATGTGAGGGAGAATTCATAAGGATTTAGGAAAAGGAACTGTGGTGCAAAGAGAAGCCAACTGGACTTACACTAGGTTATCTACTGAGGTGACAGCGGATGTTATTGATGTGGGCCTGCTGTAGACAAAGTACAATGTTCTGAATATGGACTAGTAAAAGTGCATCTTTGATACTTCGCTCCAGTCCTTACCATGACTACAACATGGACAACCAAGTGAAAAACTTCATTACCAAAGCTGGAATTGAAATAAAAAAAAGGGATATAGGCTCCTACTCACAAAAGTGAAATAAAATGGTTGCTCATGCTCAACCTCCAGTCCACTCATATGTATCAACGTGAATCCCAATTAGTATGATTAGTTTGAAAATAACTGTCATTTAGATAAGCAAAACATGTTCGGCCTACAAATCGGCTGCTGTACATATCGCCTTAAGTTTCAAACATCCTGAATTAAATTACATCATCTGGCTAAAAATGCTTCATATTCCTTTTTCTAGAAAGAAGAAAAAAAGACTATTTGACCACAGTCCAAGTCTCCAGGACTGAAGAAGTGATACATTTTACAATTCTGACATCAGTAAGAACCTGTGAATTACAGCTTAAAAAAATTTGTTGATAAACCTCATAAAGGAAATACATACACCATCAAACATATACATGCATATGCATTATACAAGTATTTGTATTTTCATTAGCACTTAATGCAAATAGCCAAAACAGTCAGCAGAGTTTTAGACAGAATTTTCTAAATTGGACGTGTCTATCATGTAATGTAAAAGACCTGCCTTCAATATACAGATGCATGCTTGACCCAATATTGAAAAAGGCATTGAGGAGTAATTCCAACATTTTTGTTTATTGTTCAAATGGAGCTTTTGTTAATATGAACTAAACTGAGATACTTTTGTACAATAAAGAAGCTAAACTAAATCAGGAAGTGGGGATGAAGGGTGGGTGCTCTAGTCTAAAGCAACAAAAACAGAAACTGAATGTAGCACAGTGTAGGAATATAAGAGTGTCAGACTCACCTTCCCTGATACGATCTTTTCATAGATCTGAATGGGCTGGTCAGCAAAGAAGGGCGGGTACCCTGCTGCCATCTCATAGACAAGCACGCCCAGCGCCCACCAGTCTACTGCCTTGTTATACCCCTGGAGGAGATAAACAGGGGAAAACAAGCAAGGAGGGAAGAGAGAAACAGAAACAGCATTATCGGTAGTTCATCGAAATAAAATTCGAAGTGTAGTGTTTAGCTTTATTAAACTTCCTTCATCTTATAGTTCAGTTTAACTGCATCTTATTTGTCCAACACAGACTGAGCATCTCATCTAAAGCCTCAGAGGGAAGAGACATGATCACTGCATACTGAAGGTCAAAATCTATCAAAATATTTTTGGGATGTTATATCAAGGGCATTTTACGGAGAACAAACAGCTGTCTATCAATAAAGATGTCGTGATGATTGTTGTCATGAGATCTCACAAAGACAACTGCATATTTTTGATTAGCGAATGACCCGCTCTACCTTTGACCGCTGCAGCGTATACAGGCTGGGAGGCGTGGTAAATGTGTTTTCATTTTGTGCAACAGGTTGATATCATTGTTTGTTCAAATGCAGAATGCCTTGTCTTGAAGGGAAACACAGCTGACAATTCAAAAGACAATGGGAGCAACAATGGTGTCTCACCTTGCTGAGAATAATCTCTGGGGCCAGATATTCTGGGGTGCCACACAGTGTCCAGGTCCGGCCCTTTACACGTTTGGCAAAGCCAAAATCTGTCACCTGAGGAAGGAAAAGAAAAAGGAGTGACAAATAATAAAAAAAAGAGTACAAGGCTGAACAAAAAAGAAAGAGGCAGACTGATGAGAGACAGAGGCAAAGAGGGGAGAAAAGCAAGGATCCTGGACAGCAACACATTTTTCATCACCGTTCAGCACTAGAGGGCAGCAGAATCTGGGCTGTGAGCCGGCCTCAGAGTGCCAACACTTCACAAACACACACTGATGTGGTAGCTGTGCACTCTTGGGGTAGTTGTTAAATGTTTCTAGACACTTCCATGTCTGTTTGACAGGCAGATCACACAGATTAAGGGGTGGAGCAAACACCATTATATTGGTTGTAGTAGTTAGTAGTAGTAATAGTTAGTTCTAGGACACCTACCTTTCTAAATATTCACCAATACAGTTCTAAATGTTTCCGCTCTTTTATAATCTCTGCCTTATTTTCATTAGTTTTGGGCATCACTCTTTGGTTGAGTCGAACCCACACAATAACAAAACTACAGAACAGTCAGGCAATGTCATATCTAAAATAACATTTCATAACTACCTGGAGTTACTACATGGTAACTCAGGCAAGCTTGTCACTCAGACTGACCAAGCAGCAAATATTGAAGTTAGCATGTTAGAATATATGAATTAATGAATTATTATTATTATTCATAATGTTAAAGTTATCGGGTGGCACAGTGGTGTAGTGTTAGCACTGTCGCCTCACAGCAAGAGGGTTCTGGGTTTGAATGCAGGCTGACCTGGCAGGCCTTTCTGTGCAGAGTTTGCACGTTCTCCCTGTGCCTGTGTGGGTTCTCTCTGGGTACTCCAGCTTCCTCCCACAATCCAAAGACATGCAGGTTAGGTTAATTGCCGCTAGGTGTGAGTGAGTGGTTGTCTGTCCTTCTGTGTCACTAACACCTGTGACTAACTGGTGTCCGTTCCAGGGTGTACCCCGCCTCTCGCCCAAGATAGCTGAGAGATAGGCTCCAGCACCCCTGTGACCCTGTGACCCTGTGGTCAGGATAAGCAGGTATAGAAGATGAATGAATGAATGTTAAAGTTATCAACATATAGTTATATCTGTATGTTTAAATCCTTGTATATATATATATATATATATATATATATATATATATAGCATGTGTTGTATATAAGTGATAAACAGCTCTAAATACAGTGAAAATAAAGTGGAACACAGTTTGTAAAACGTAGGTGAATGTGATGCTCAAAACAAGATGTGATGATATCATCTTGAGCTCTTGAAAATTGTGATGGGCATATTTCAAAGATGTCCTGATTGTTTGTTTGAAGACCAAATAATTAATAGAGGAAAGAAATCAGCAGATGAATTGATGATGAAAATAATCGTAGTAGCGCACCTCTTGAACATGAGGTTGGTGAAGTTTTTCAGTTTCAGCTTCCCTCCACCATTCAAATATCAGTTTTCAAGTCAAGTACATTTTATTCTCATAGCCCAATATCACAAATCTACCTCAAGGGTCCTCACAGTCTGTACAGCATGAGACGACCTCTGTCATTAGACCATTGGTTTGAAGGAAAACCTTCCCAGAAAAAGCCACTGAGAGCACAAGCGTGTCAGGCATTGTTTAGCGTCACTTCTGACCCTCACTGATGTTCAGCTGTTTGTTAAGACCTTGTGTGCCTTTACAGACTAATTCTATGAAAACATGCAGGAATTTATACACGAAGAAGTAAATTATAGTCTGTTTGTGATCAGCTTTTGTATGTTACTGTATCAGGCGTTATTTACCTGTATGTAGCCCTGTTGGTCTATGAGCAGGTTTTCAGGTTTCAGGTCTCTGTAGATCAGGTCCAAAGCGTGCAGGTACTCAAAGGTCAGAACGATCTGAGCAGCGTAGAACCGAGCGTGAGGCTCACTGTACACACACACACACACACACACACAGACACACACAGACAGACAGAAAGAGAGCAGTTCAGTGGAGATGCTAAATAAAAACCGGGCAGAGCTAAAACAGACATGAAGAGAACGGAGGCCAATGGAGCTGTATAGGCTAGAACAGAATAGAACAGTGGAGAACAGACGCACCACAATCCACCTCTGTATGTGCCTGTGAAACGCTTCTGGCTTCTAACTCCGCTGTATAAAGACACTAACCTAAATCTGCCAATTCTCCGTAGATGGGAGAACATCTCTCCACCTGGTACATATTCCATCACCATGTAGAGGTTAGTGTTGTCCTGGGGAAGGGAAGACAGAGGACCTGTTAGTGACACTCACACACACGTAATCACACACACACACACACACACACACACACACACACACACACACACACACACACACACACACACACACACACACACACACACACACACACACACACACACACACACACACACACACACACACGGATGGGCAACTAGATGACATGGAAACAGTACGTTGTGGGTCAAGTTAAGTAGGTGCATTGCCCTTTACATAAATTATTTCCATATATAAAATCCCAAATGAAAAAGTGCCTGCTACTGTGTCTGTTATATGTTGATTTAGGCCTGTTACATTTCCGAAACCCGGTGTGCAAATCATATACTCTTTAGACTTTAAAAGAGCTAAATAACACTCGCTTTATGTTATCAAGGAGGATCTAATTCTTAACCCGCTTCTCTGTTGACACCTGTCGAATAACTCTACCTAAGCCGAGTTAATATGTGTTTGTCGTCGACTCTTCCGTCGGTGTGCAGGACGAGACACGTGGACAGGGAATATTCTGTTAATTGGTTTATTTGAGGCATCAAGGATATTCCATCCCCGGGCATCCAAGGTGCATCTAAACAGCTTAACCTGAATAAGGCCTGAATTGGACTGTGGCCATCATTTGGGGTTAGTCTGTACGGGAACAAACAGCCTCTCAAGAAGCCGGGTGGTAAAAATGTTGACAAAGAGAGAGACTGTGTTTGTGTTGTTGTGGTCATGTGGTAGACCGAGCTCATTTCACCATAACCTCTAGTATTTGCTTGATAGGATTAATGATCAGTGAAGATGGAAGTGATAATAAGGATGAGATAGGGTAATTGACAGATTATTGCATCAGATATTACCAAGAGTTGACCATTAACCAGCCTGAAGAGACAGATTTTTATAAAAACAAACGATGGGCCTGTATTGTAATGGTAAGGGGTTTGGCTACTGATCACTATAAATACTTGGAAGTGTTTTTTTTAAAGAAATCACATTTCAGATAAATATCCATGTTCATTCAGGTTCAGAAGACAATGATTAATTGTAAGTGTTTAAATGATATTTTACGGCTGTTATGTGCAGTATAGGAGAACCACTGTACACTGGAATGAGAAGGGTAATAACCTGCTTCGGTTTTATAAATATGACAATAAACAAAAAATGAATTCAGTCACATTTTGACATTATTTTCTCAGTTTTGGAAGTTGTTCAAATGAAATAACACCATTTTTACATTGTGTAAATAATAATAATAATAATAATAATAATAATAATAATAATAATAATAATAAACTGGTTCATATGAGACTTCATTGAAACTGCTTCATTTTTCAAGAGACCGCCTTTAAAAAACTGTAGACAACTTAAAAAGCTGGTACAAGGGATGAAGGGCAAGTTGATGAGTGGATGGAAGGAAGATCTACCCAGTCACTCATCGTCAACACAAAACCACACACAGGCCTGTGTACACACACACCCCAACACACAAAAACACAGTCTAAGATTCTCCGTACCTTGAATGAGTACTCTAACCGCACCAGAAAAGGAAAGCTGACAGCCTGAAGAATCCTCTTCTCATTCAGAGTGTGCTCTATCTGCTTGAGCTTCACCACCTGAAAGGCAGAGAAAGAGAGAGAAAGAGAGTTTATATTTTATCGTACAACAAAATGTATGTGAAAGTGAAATTATATTGGAACAAAAAGAAATGTCTTTATCGGAGCAGAAGAACTGTACATTAACATTCAACGGCGCCTGGTCAGACACTTCTGGATAAAGAAATTAAACTTCTCTTTCTGAGCTGCTGTGTAGTTGAACTTCTTTATACTCAAAAATAAGTGCCTCAAATAACACACTGGAGAGATATAATTTTTCAAAAGCGTTTTTAGGCTTTATTCTTTTGAAACAGCATTTATGGGACAAAGCAGCCTAAAGGGGCCTGAACAGGATGAATATATTATGAGCATGAGGAACAGAGGCTAAATAGGTGGCATCAAAAATGGCTGATCACATCAGCTGCTTTCATCTAGCAGTAAGCAGGGTCACGTTCCTCTGCAGGCGGTGCAAAGTCATGAGGTGAAAATGTATATAATAACAAAGAACTCTCTGTGTGACTGTAGGGCTACCTAAATATATACACAACACATGAGGTCTCCAAGGCAGCATGGTGTTACAGTGGCTAGCACTGTCGCCTCACAGCAAGAGGGTTCTGGGTTCGGACCTATGCAGGTTAGATTAATTGGTGACTCTAAAATTTCCTGTAGGTTTTAATGTGGCTGTTTCTGTCTCTACATATTGGCCCTGTGACTGACTGGCGGCCAGTCCAGGGTGTCCCCTGCGCCTTGCCCATAGGCTGGGTTCTCTATCTGATTATCATTTGCATAGTTTATGGGGGGCTAGAGTCTCTCCCAGCATGCATTTGGACAGGTAGTTTACCAGGTCGCCGGCACATATACATTGAGTGACCAGTTCACCCAACATGCATGTCTTTGGGCCGTGTTGCAAATTGGTGCACTGCTTCACGGCAATATCATGATGAAGAACCTTGATTTTCACATTAAATTCACTGGATTAAGCAATTAGATGTCCCAATCTGTGTATCTATGATCTAAAATGTATACTAATATTTACATTATCTATAAATTATGTCAAAAGAACCGACTGGAGAAGGCAGAGATGCAGATACAATGTTATTCTACAATGGGTATCAAAATGACTATTTAATGTGATCTGCATAAGACAACCTCAGCTGTGCCACACCGGCCAACACCTGCTACAGCATCAGTGGGTTCAAAGAAGTTCAAAGGAAAAAAAAAAAAGCATTGCACCTGTATATAAAAAGAGCCCCCGCCCCCCCATTTAAAACGCATGAATGTCTGAAGCCTTGTGAGAATAATTTTCATATCAATGACATTTCTGGATTTTAAATGACCATCCTGTAGGATCCTGCGAGTGTCCTTATACGACAATACGCATTTAAACACCTACTATCCCGCCGTGACCCTCCCGACCCCTGACCCACACTGACCTTCTGCTTGTTGAGGATCTTCATGGCATAATGCTGTCCCGTTTCTCTGTGCCTCACCAGCATCACACGGCCAAAGGAGCCCGTGCCCAGTGTTTTTAACCTCTCAAACTGCTCCAGGCCAGCAGTGTTCTGAACACACGAAACAAAAGGGGTTAGTTGATTTTTGTGAAAACAGGATGGTGAGGGGATTTTTTTAACTTTTTATAATGTGTGTTATGCTCGCACTTACTGTTCACTCTATACTACATATGTTTTTCTGCATATGTATGATATACTACATACAGAAATCACACTATATAATAATACTGATAATATATAATAATAATCTGAGCATATTCTGTAAATGAATCATGATATATATGTTTGATAATATCTTCATGATATGCAACAGATGTATTTGCAAAATGGATGTTTTGTACATCTACTACACAGAATAATCATATTTAATACAATAATGTAAACCTGTAAAATCTGTCCTGTCTGAGATCATTTGCACAAAGATGCTACATGTCAAGTATTTTATGTTCTATAACTATCTGGGTCAAAGAGAAATACCTCCCTTTACTATAAACATCGTTGAAACACAAGCATAACTCTTAATATTTTGGGGCATTGCACCTGAAAATAATGCACAGACTCAGAATAAACCAGTGCTTAACAGAATGAAAGTCAACGTACAAATCAAATGTAAATTTTGTGCATCACATGACACGGTGTATGTATGTTAAATAAAGTCTGTAAAGAGCACTGATACAGGTCCTGTGTGTTTTTATTATTCTTATCAGCTCCCATAAAATATGTCCTGTTTTAAAGAGGTCTATTCTATCAACTACATAAAAATGAATAAGACATTTTTTTTCTAAGAAATTCAATACATTACTCATATCATGATATGTAAATGTATGCAACAGAAAATTACAAGTATAACGGGCCTTTTAAAGTTGAATGCGATGCTAAACACATTCAACATCTCTTTGCATAGGTGGAAAAAAAGGTATTATAATTCACTTAAAATCACTAATGTGGAAAACAGGAATAATGACTGGAATAAAAAAAAAAAAACTACACTATACTATATAAAACTGAATCATCACCATACATATTTTACTCTCTCACCATCCAAATATATTCTAATTCACATTAACCTGCAGTGTTAATTGAAGAAAGAAGAAGAAAATGGCAAAGACACTTCTGAAATTGCAAGAGGAATTATTGACAGTAATTCACACATAAACTGGATATCGCTGGTTGCACACACTTGGATTATAAAACTCCCACACCTTTCCATGTACACTAATACACAGAAAGGAAAAAGCTGCTTACAATGGAGAAAATATAGTCACGTTCTTGTTGAGTTAGATGAACACACACAGATCCAAACACTAACCTGTGCAGGGCTCTCCCACTTCTTGAGAAAGTCCTCTTTGGCTTTAGCAAGGAACTCCTTGACTGTGGAGGACAAAACCACAAGGGAGTTTAGTGGTGTGTGTGTGTGTGTGTGTGTGTGTGTGTGTGTGTGTGTGTGTAAAGTGAAAGAAACCAGGAAATAAATAGTACACGGTTCCTTCTACATTTCTTGAAATCAATGATATAGAAGTGTGTGTTCTTTAAGAAACAGAGCCCAACTAATGCTTGATAAAAAGGCTCACACACAAATTGAACATAAACCTGAGATTGAGGCAAAGGTTACATGCAGACAGGTGGTTCCAAACACAGGTATAGGCATCACAGTTCATGAGGATAAACTCAACCATATAGTTTAAAATGAAACCCTGATTGTTGAATCCATGTTAAATTTAGCTTCCAACAACTAACACAGATGCCGCAAATAAGAAAAAGGTGTCAGTGTGTCAAAGTCTGTAAGGACGTGCTGTTCAGTTGGTCCATTTTAAAGTCCACTGGAGACTTTTGAAGTCGAGGAAATATCACCAACAGAGCTGATTCTTTACATACTGGGTCCAGAACAATCCTAAAGCGGCACTCCACTGATTTTATATGAGATGCATTTATTTGTCATGGAGTAATACTGCCCAAGCAGTGTTACACTGCACTGGTATAATGTTTTCTGTAGTTCAGAGGGTTAAAGATGCAGTGTTGTTTTAATTTTGCACACTTTAGAGATAAAAAGTCAGAAAATCTGTCGCCCAAAATCCCTGGAGTTCTGCTTTAAGGAGAGGGGAAACCAAAATGAATGAAGCCAGACAAATAATCAGAAGGCATTTTGCTTTCAGGCCAGGAACAAAAAAAACACAGGTTAACAATAAATATTTCTCCAAATATTTCCTCCAGCAGATCAGTGGTTCAAACCTCTGTGGAAAATGTGGTTGACAAAAGTGAACCAGAAACACTTGAGCAAAGACTCGAGCAAGACACCAGAAGCCTCATCCAGACAGGAAAGATGCTCTGTAAACCAAGAGTATGTGACAAGTGTTTGTACCTGGCTGCCCCCAGGTGTGAACGTGTGATACACTCCTCGTCTTAGTCCATATTTCACACACTCTTTTTACATCATCTCTGCCATCTTTAAAGTTGTTTGTTTCACTGGTGATGCACGGCTGCAACACACACACACACACACACACACACACGGAATGTGCAGCCAATATCCAGACTTACTTCAGTATGAAAGACACAAACCTCTTGCATGCCTCTTTGCTGCTACAACGTGATACAAAGAGTCTGCACTTTATATGTCATGGTAAAAACAACAGCCAAAATAAACAACCACTCCAATAAGTACACCGGTCCAATGGTGTCTCGTGCTCAGATTGGACTTGGAGACCAGCACGCACGCACACGCACACACACACACGGACTTTCATGGGTTTGCTAAACAAAACAGTCTCCGCGTAGATCAGACACACTCACGCTCTCCAGAGGAGAGGAGCTCGGGACATATCTGACACATAAGCTGCTCTGATATTACCAGTGTTTCTCTGAGTGCAGCATCACATCCTTATCTTCAGTCCAACCACAGCAGCATCCACCGCAACAACAAAAAAATCAAACCAAACACTAAACGGCACTTCTGAGCATTTCTCTTTAAAGACAGATCCCCCTGCACGTACACACACACACACACACACTCAGACTTCATATCCATCATCACACTGGCCTCGCTGGGAGCTCGTTCCGTCTGCAGCAGGGACGCACGAGCGGATCTTAATGAACCTGAGCAGGCCTCTAATTGCCGGGTGGGCTTGTTATGTAAAGCTAACACAGCCCGCCGCGCCGTCTCCGGTCCCCTCGCGGGGGCTGAAGCCGGGCAGGGTCGCCGCTCGGGCGCTGGTACCCACCGCTTTCCATCTCGCTGCCCTTCCTGGCCGTGGGCGCGTTGCCCATGATGACAACTTGTCGACGGGCGATCCGTGGCTCGGTGGCCGCCCCGCAGCCTCCCTCCAGCCGGCCCGAGCTCGATTAGGTCCGCGCGGTGTTCCCAGCTGTAACGGCGACCGAGAGTCCACTCCGAGGTGTTGATCTTTAACAGGCTGACAGCTGCCCCCCCTCTCTGCCTCTGTCTCTCGGGCTCTCTCTGTCCGCGGTCATCGACGGCCGGCGGCCGGTGTGCAGCTCAGATCCACGTGGAGCTGTGTCGTGGTGGTCGCCGGGGCTTCACCGGGCTGTCAGGGCCGGCCTCGGCGCTGTTGGCCTGGACGCGGAGGATCCAGTCTCCTCCCGTCCCTCCTTGCAGACCCCCACCCCCCCACCCGACACGGTTGCCCACCTCTCTCCCCAGTCCGCCGCCCCCCCCCCCAAAAAAAAAACACAACGACACCGACAGCGGGGGTGTTCTCAATCACAAGCCCGGCGCGTTTCGTTGCCGAGCCCAGCTTCTAAGTGTGGATCCTCGGCGGGGGACGGACAGCGGTGCGGGAGCTGGCCCAAATCAACATTGGCCCCCTGTAGCCTCGGAGACGAGCGGGATGACGGAACTACAGCCGAGCAACTGCCCCCCTCCGGAGCCGGACTTGAGTGACAGCTACAGCGAGGCCACTGATTGGCCGGCTCAACGCGGCGCCCTCCCACGGAGCGCTGTGATTGGTTCCTTCGTGATCCATCAGAGATAGCGAGGACCGAGCGCGAGGAGACGTCACCGATTATTTTCCTCCCGTCGGTGTGCGCGCCCACTTTCTCTGACTCGACTCCGCCATTGGCTCGGTGCGGACGAACCGTGGGAATCTTGGTAAATGCGCGGGTGACTATTGGCTGTCAGCGGCGGTTGATAAGAATACCCCCCCCCTCTGAAGGGAAAGCGACTGCTACGCGTTTGGCTAAGTGACGTCAACCGCGAGCTATTTTTAGAAATGTTGGTCAGAATGTAACGCACACGCGCCGCGGACACAGAACGCAGACGGCCGCGCGTGGAGGGAAGACTTTATCTGGTGGGAAATGAATCATTGGAAATAAAAGACTCTCTTTTATTTACTTTGTCTCTCTCTATTTTGTTATTTATATATATATATATATATATATATATATATATATATATATATATATATATACACACACACACACACACACACACACATACACACACACAAATGCCAAGGGGTCCCTCTTTATTATCAGGTCCCTCAACAGGCACGGTGTCATAGATTTGCATCTCAATATCTCATTTCAATGATAATCCGAGTTTGTGTTGGTAAACATCTGAGTCTACAAAGGACCCCAGGTTCACGAATAAACATATAAGGTATAAATAAGAGAGCCCAACAGACACTGCAGACTCTGACACCATCATATTAGGGCCCTGTCTACATGGGCATGTAAAACTACTACACCTGTGTTTGGATATTTAGCCTGACGTTCGTGTGGCATCTCAAAAATTACATTTAGAAGCCTCGAGTAGATTTTTGTTATTGATCGCCTGACAGTCAGTCTGTAAAATAAAAACAAACAAAAAAAAAAAAACAAACAAAATGCCTATCACAATTTCCAAAATGCACAGCAACACCCTGCAATATCTTCTTTTTTTTGTCCATCCAGCAGACTAAAAGCAAAAAAGACATTAATGATACATTAATATAAAACAGAGCACAGCCTCACACTTGAGAAGCTGGGACTGGCAAATGTTTGCATTTTTCCTTGAGAATGACTTAATAAATTAGCACAATTATTTGATTGATCTGCTGTCCATCGACTACTCATGTGAGCACTTCTACAGGCAGCTAATGGAATGCAGATGGGCTATGCCGCATATGGTTGTCGTTGTAGTTTTAAACAGAGTCCTGCTTCTTTTTGTTTAAATAAACCTGGGCCTCTTGCAGCCACATTTTTCACAGTCTTTCTAGACATCGTAGACATGCGAGAGGCGACAGAAGTAACAGATGGATGGACGGAGGAGTTAGTCCCGTCAACTAAGAGGAGACAAAATGGGTGAGAGCAGACAGTCCCCCTCCCTTTTGTGCTGCAGTTGCCTGGCAACATGAGGCTAGATCGAAAATGGCGGAGTGATGCTGCTGCATTTTATGAATGAAACTGGAAAAAAAGAAGTGTGGGGAGGGGAAAGAGTGGGCCGATGCACGCACGCACACGCTGGGTCTGTCGCTGTGCTTCTTTCCTCACTACTCTAGGTGGAAAGCAGCTGTACAAGTAAGGAGCAGTGATTACCAGAAAGCAGCACGAGGTCCACAAAACAAACTTTATTAACTCCAAAGCTGTTGTTACAAATACTGAGGCAGAATATATAGTCAGTACAAAAAGAAGATATGTCTCCTTGTCTTGAAGACTGAATAAGTGCTGAGAAAACATTATTTACACTATGCTTAACTCATCCAAACAACTTGATTACAACATGGCATCCATTTCTCCTTCTTCCCCATCACCCACGTTTTGTGTACCTTTCCAGACTGACATCTTATGTAACACTTTAATGAACATGATCTCAACAGAATGAGCAGGTTTACTGTGTTATCAGGATAACTCCAAGAACTTAAACTTGTATTCTGCAACACTGAGCAAAACTACTTCTAGCAACAGGTTCCTGAATGCTGCCAATATTTTAAACCCAACATTTGTTTCCACTGGTACTCCAGATAGAACAAATCCACATCAGATGAGACAAGCATATCAGAACAATGAAATGCTTTACTGATGCTGCATCTATTTTGAAATACAGGGCACTGCCCACAGCTTTGATCTGTGCTCCATGGGACAAGATGAACCACACAGTGTGGGGACCAAACAGGCCAGCATCAGTGTGCAAGTGTGACTTCTGAGTTTCAGGGCGGCGAGTAGACAGTGTTCCTGTATTAACACGACTCAAACTTTCTCTGGCTCAGTGTTAACATTTTTAAGACAGAGGTATGGTAAGGCAATGCTGGTTGTGCAGGCCCGTGTGTGTGTGTGTGTGTGTGTGTGTGTGTGTTGTTGTATAAAAAAAATGTCACTGCTCCCTGTTAATGTCCACGTGTTACGTTGATGCATCCATGACCTCCATGTGTGTTTGTGATGTGGATGAGCGCAAAGAGAGGAAGAGCTTCTTGTCCCATTTTTGTAATCCGATGATTCTTACATGCAGTCCATGGAGTTGTCCGGCATCAGTCCAAGAGGTGGCATCTTCCCTGGTAAACAGGACGGGGGGAGCATGCCGCCGACGTTCGGGGACGGGTCAACGTTCTCGCTGTCCTCCATCTTGTCTGCCAAGCCCTCCCAGTTGATATGGAAGCGGGTAACACGAGGGTTGGAAGCCAAAATATTCCTCTGGAGCTGAGAGAATGAAAATAACATTTAGGAATAAATGACAAAAATAAGCAATATACAAAAAATTAAGCATAACAAATACAACTAAATTAACACATGGCAAAAAAAAAAAACAAACAAAAAAAAAGACCCTAACCCTATGGTAGTAGTGCAAAATGGAGTTAGCTTATAGACTGGTTAAAGTGACTACACTTATGAACCGTAAAGTGCATGTCAATGCCGCAGCCCCGGTCCTCCCTGTTCTCTCCAGTCTTGCAGGTTCCTCACTGATTCTGGTTGTGGTCCATCTGTCTGAGGTTCACTGGCCTGGTGGGGACATGATCTGTGTCTGTGTTGTGGAGAGAAGGTCGAGTGGCCCAGAGCTCCATATGAGGACATCTAGAGATGCACCTGGACTCATGGACTCATTTCCATTACCTGTGATACCTTCACACATGGACTAAACCCATTAACTCAGTATAGCTACAGTTTATTACGACCCATGTTCAACTCCATATATGATTGATGATGTTCTCTGTACATGTGGCATCTATTGCACGTCTGTCCGTCCCAGGGAGAGGGATCCCTCATCTGTGGTTCTTCCTCAGGTTTCTTCTTTTTCCCATAAAGGCTTTTTTGAAGTTTTTCCTGACCCGGTTCGAGGGTCTAAGGACAGAGGGTGTCACAGCTGTACAGACTTGTAAAGCCCTCCTTGAGGCAAACAATGTTTTGTGATTTTTGGACTTTAAATAAATAAATCTGAATTTGAAATGTCAGAATGAATTTCCAAATGAAAGCAATAATGGTCAGTATATCACCACTTTAAGTTCCAAATATGAAGTGACTTTCAGTTTCCTTAATGGAACTAAATGGCATCTTTCCATTAGGTACTTTTCATTTTATATCATTTTTTTAAAAGCTGAGTGATACCACCCAAGTCTAGTACACCAATTTTTATGTGTGAAATCTGTGGAGTTCTCCTTTAACTGTGGAGACAAACAAATAACTAACAAAATAGATGGGTTAAAACTGTCAGACGAATGCAAAAAGGAACTTTTTTTCTGCTGTTTTAGAGTAGTGAAGAAGAACTAATTTGAGGTCATTTATCACATGTCAAACAAATAAGCTGAAAAAGTATCTATCCCTGTACTGGACAGTAACACAGAAACAAAAGATAATAAACACAACTTTGCATTCAAAAACTTGAGCTCCCATGCTGCTTTAACAATACCTTCTGTGGCTAAGCGTATATGGTGTTGTTTAATGTTTCATGTGTAATTAAACTAAAAATAACTTAAACCTAAAAATTATTATAAAAATATCAGTCAGACTAGTGATATCAGCACTCGATCTGCATCCTAATACAATAAAAAGTTCTAATATTGTTTAAGCTTGATTATGAGTCTTCACGACTTTCAAACAAAATGACACTCGAGTCCTCACCTTGTCGAAACAGCTATTTCACAACAACTGAAACTTTGTGCTGGGTTGTTGAAAAGGTTAAGACCATGTAAACAGGTTGAAGCAAACATAGTTTTAACACTAGAAAGCCTCCTTGTTACGGATTAATATATTGAATTTAAAGCTTGCTGATACAAAAGCCAAAATGATAAAATGCTTCCACAGTGCCTGACCTAATACATCCTTTAGAATAATGGGGAAAACTTGAAGAAAAATTTGAAGAACAACTGTATATTTATTCTACACAGTTCATATTGTATGTTTTAGTTGATGTTACTGTTGCCTGTGACTTCCACTTCACAGCACCAGAGGGCAGTAGAAAACAGTATATATTATAATAGATCCTTTCAAAAGCACATCACATGCACCATGTATTGAACTATCTGCAGTTTGAAAAACAAATAAAAAACAAAAACAAAAAACAAAACGAAAACCCAAGATTTTTTTTGTGGTTCTGTCCAATAAGTACAGATGTTATTCTCTGGGTGAGTGTGTTTTACCTGAGTGTAGTCTGGTTTGAGAGGTGGGTTTTCCCGTAGTTCAGGGTCTGTGTATTCATTGTTGACATAGTAACCGATGCGGATGAACTCCTGTCCACGGTAGGTGCATGTGATAAGTGCTACAGTCACTCCTACAGCATCACTCTCTGGAATCAGCCCCGTGTTGGGAGCATCGGCCTGGAAGGGGCAGACAGAAATACAAAGAGGAAGAATTTATATCAAAGGAAACTACTAATCATGCAATTAATGCTGCTTTAAGCAAAGCAAAGACCCAAACCAGGGAACTCAAATACATTTATCTAAATTTCTTTCATTTTCAGTTTCAGCACACATTGGGTTCTGTGGTCTAGGTGTGTTTTGAAACAGAGTGAGAGGTAATGTGACCTAGGTTTATTTACCTGAAACACAAACATGTGTCTGCCAGCTGGCACCGGGCCAACTAGAACAGAGTCCAGCACCTGGTCGTATTCCTCGCTCTCAGCTGAACCCACATAGATGATCTTCCACTCCAGATCTGGCCATAAAACACAACACTGAGACTTAACAAGTATAATGTAAGCAATGTGAGCCACAAAAAGGCAATGAATGATACTGATGATGAATGGGCATTAGCTCTGAGCAAACCAGCAGCTTTTCATACGTTAAAAAAAAGTATAACGTCTTTAGTGTGTTACTAATTAATCATACGAGGCCATACTCAGCTCTTTATATTTACTTATAGTTATTTTATTCCCATTCTTTATATTTTATTTTTGTATTTTAAGTATTTACTGTTTATTCTTCATCTGTGTGCTTCTCTACCTGTATGCTGCTGGAAACGTAAATTTCTCCTGAGGGAGTCATCCCAAAGGGATCAATAAAGTCAAGTCTAAGTCTAATGCTCAATACTCCTCTCAAAATGAGCACCATTGATATCCATGCAGTAAAGTGTAAGAATTCAAAATTAGATTTAGGGAACTGGTGTTGTGTCAGGGAATCTGTAGATACCATGAGTTCAGAATATACAAGTCGATATCATGAGAGAAAAAGTGGGATCGGTGCATTTTTAAAATGGTACCTAGCCAGGCAAAGTGGCTTGGTTTTCTCTGATTTTTTTTTTGTTTTTAAATTGGCTGCTGAACACTTTATTTTACTTGAGATTAACATAATTTCTTTGGGGGAAGCAACATATCAGTCTTTTTTTTTGATGGTGATTTGTATCTTTCATAAATTGATGAGTTGTTACAGTGGTATAATCTGATGTCTTAAGCCATAACACCAACCGCCAAAGAAAAAACGGCCTTTTTCACCTCAGAAATGCCCTGTAGTCATTAAAGGGGTCGATGACACTGTCGACAGCTCACATGGTTAATGTCACCACAGGTAAATAAGATGTTTTCGTCCCCACTACAAACGACGATGACGCTCTGTTGTCTCCCGACGGTTCGCGGCATCTCGCCCAGCTGGTCTGTTGCTACGACAACGCGACTAGATCAACCAATAAACGGAAGCTCCGAAGAACGTCCCCGGACCAATCAGCGCAGGCAGGGGGCGGGGCGCCGAGCACAAACGCGCCAGCGCCAAATTTTCAACAGCTCGGCAAATAAAACACGACTAAGACGTTTGTGCACCGCGAAACACAACAGGCAGGCTTATCGATCACATACCATGCACCCAATCGGTCGGCAGTCAATAAGCCAACGAAGGAGCAGACTGCGTCCACAGAGGCAGCGAGTATTAAACATGCACACGAACATTAAACCAGCGTACTGAAAATAACACCAACCTTCCGGAAGGTCTTCCATGCATTCAAAGGTTATCTCGAACTGGAACGGGTTTCCAAAAGGGCTCGGGTTGTCCAGCACGGCAACATTTAACACTTGCACCTTGGCCATGGCGGTATCTCCGGAGGCGCCCTGACCTGGAAACTAAGCAGCCTTTCTTCCTGTCTGAGCAAACTTCAGCGAGCCGCTGTCCAAGATGTGAGTTCGTCAGAGTTTGAGCCTTTTATTCTCCGACAACACCGACATGACCCGGCGGCGACTGGGCGAAAGGAACTACGTCACCTTCTTCTTCTTCTTCCTCGCCGTCTTTATTTCGTGCTGCTGCCCCCCAGTGTTCATTAGTAAAACAGCAAATTGAAATGCTTCCATAAAGTCCAGAATAATGGAGGCAGTAGAGCAGCTGCCTCTTTGTTCTAATATTGTTTAGTAATGTTTTAAGGTTTAACCCTTATGCCATCCTCGGGCATTTTTGTACATCGTTTCTTAATCATTTTGGCTGTGTTACAGCTTGTGGCAAGATTTTTTTTTTTTTGCAAGAACTCTTTTTTTTTTAGTTAAATTTTTGAAATCCAATGTCTTTTACTCTTACAAATCTTTTATGCTCTCCTGACACATTTTGCACCGTCTGGACAGCTTTGTGGTACAAAAATGTACACACACAAAGACTGCTATTAAATCATCATACATCAATATTTTTTTGTGCAAGGAAAACAAGGAAGACTCAGACTGGGTCGTACGATGCTTTCCCCTTAACCCTTGTGCCCTCCTTCCTTAAATTTACTACCCTCTGGACACCTTCGTGGCAAAAATGTACATGCACAAAGATTAAATCATCATGCATCAATATTTTGTTCTGCTTTTTTTTCATAAATCTCTTAAACAACTTCAGACCTGCTCAAAACTACACCAAACATTCAATCAATTTCCAGGATTTTAACCCTTTAAATGCCAGTTTAACTATTTGAATTGTTTCATTATTTATCACAAATAAACACAAAAAAATATTTTCCATATAATAAATAGTAAGGGGATGGGGCTTTAGTGGTGATTACAGTTTTGGATATGTCAAAGATTAGCAACAAAATTGATTTGATTGCATTAGTATTTGAAGGGGTAGGGGTGAAGGGGTATACATTTCTGCACCTAATCTAATTTCATAACAGTTCATTCAATAGTTGTGATATTTTCACTAAAAGCCATTGATGTGATCCTCGTGTTAGTGCTAAAGAAAAAGTCAGTGTGGGAAAAAGTGATGGAAAAGTCGAAGAATCACCAAAATCTGTAAGGTTCATCCTCTGGGCACCAAAGTTGTAGAGTGGAGTGCAAACCACATCACCACAGATAGGGCCAAACATGGCAAAAAGATTTTTACTGTATCTCAATGTTGTGTAGATTTTATAAAACATACAGACAAAAAGATAAAAGATCATTCCATTTTATTCAGCAGGATGCATCACTGAGACTTTTGCATAACTTGGATTTCATGTCCCTCAAAGACTGACATGAGAATAATGCTAAACTAAGGCAATCCAATAAATGTGTTTCTTTTAGTTTGAACTATGTAACACATGCAAAGATTGAGTACACGTCGACCAGATCCTCCAGGCCTAAACAAGTAACTCTGTGTTCTTCATCTTGACACTCCGCTTCTGTGGGCCAATACTCGATCCAGGTTCTCTCACCAAGCACATACTGATACCTGAGACAAGTAAAGTGAAAAAAACATTGGGTTTTTATTTTAATCAGGTGCACTGGGAAATGTCACCTGATTATCAATCGCCTATCAAAATCAACCACTCCACAATCTAAAACATGCTGAATTGAAAAAAGAACGGAAAAAATATAGCAAGTGTAAA
This sequence comes from Scortum barcoo, assembly GCA_023238725.1. Taxonomy (NCBI): domain Eukaryota; kingdom Metazoa; phylum Chordata; class Actinopteri; order Centrarchiformes; family Terapontidae; genus Scortum; species Scortum barcoo. Next base: position 8,791,254 of record CM041553.1, on the reverse strand, counting down.
CGCAAAGTTGTGTTCCTTGCTCACTCACGTATTTTTCATCTCATCTCTGTGAATATCTCTGCTCATGCCCATGACAAGGTAGGTTTTGCCTTTTTTCAGATTTAAAGCCACCCTGCAGTGCTGGTAACTGATGAATGGACGGAGTTTACCCACAGAATTCATGTCTATGTCTGTTATTGACATCCAAGAAACAAGAAAAACATTAGTTAAATACATCATGTAATTATCAGTACAGCATAAAAAACATCACTGCTGTATACATACAATTCAATAATAATGACATCTCATCTCTGACTTCTCTTTGATACTCAAGATTTTGTAGATGATGGGGGCATGTGCAACATTTTGAGTGGTTGAGGAAAATAAATACCTACCTTCCTTGATGATGCTCATAAGCTGCATTGTGTAAATGTCAGTGGACAACTTGCTGGTAAAATTTTTCACTTGCACTTTGTAGACTGAGGACAGACAAGCTGTAGTCATTAGCTGCTCTCTCGCTCACTCACTCACTCACTCACTCACTCACTCACACAAGGTCTTACCAAAATCTATTCTGTTGTCTAATTGAGTCTCACAGGCCTTAGCTGTGCGTTCATCATTAGGGATTTTTTCTGTCTTCTGCATGCTGCAATTCTCTGGAAATACAAATTGGACAGAAAGTAAAAGGCAGCTCTGTCTGTACAGCATGCATACACACCAACAGAGGACAGATAATTTATGAAGTATGCATCAACTACATAGAAAATATCTTCTCTTTGTGTGGTTGTTTATATGTCTAATTTCAGGTTCCTCTGTGTAATGTTCAATGAGCACTGCCTCCTTTGAAACAGTAATAGTTTCATCCAAATGGACAGAAAAAAAACTCATGTTTATTTTTTCTACCAGGTCCTTTTCAGTGTGTGATGTTTGACAGCAGCATAGCTTACTGTTGGCCACCTTCATTAGTTTACACATTGTTTCTGCCATTCTAAAGTAGAATGGCAGAAATTGATAGTAAACATACAGGAATTTCTAACCTCGATACGGTACCTTAAAAAATATCATTACACAATACCAATTTCAATACCACAGGGAAAAATGTACAACTTTGCCTGTTATTTAACTGTTCAAGAATAAATTATATAAATTAGAACTAACCTTAGAAATTGAGTAAAGTTTAAAGTACTGTGTGTTAAGCACGGCAGGATCTAAGTTCATTTAATTTTGACCGCCGTCAAAGTTTCTTCCTGAAACTCTGCAGTCTGAGACTCCTCATACCTGATGGCTCTGAGGGGAGTTAGCTTAGTTTTTATATTACAAATGACTAGCCAAGACCGGGACAACTTGACTTAAATAGTTTACTGGGCCATCTTGTTTAATCTTGTTTAACTCTTGAAATTCTTTCTAGAGGTCGGTGTGTCGGTCCTTCAGGTGTTTTGCTAAATGCGTTGTGTTAGCACTGCTCTGTAGCTTCGCTCACTAATGGGCTTGCTTGTATCCTTTGCCTTAGTATTAGTAGCCTCAGTAATGAAACCATTTTTAAATATTCAGTATCGATATGTATCACAATATCGATATTTTGACAACACTAGTATTTAGGCACCATTTCAGGGTAATTGCCACATCACAATCCTCTCATCCATGTAAGTGTTGTCTCAAGTCCAAGATGGCCCTCACATCCTTGAGGCATAAAGTTAATGTTGTGTTTCTTTAAAGGTGCAGTTGGCAGCATTGAGCAGAGCCTCTCTCTCTCCTGTAAATCTGAACCAGTACAGCTTTAAGGCCCCCCCCCCTCCCTCTGCTGCTGCCCCCCACAGGTCTAACGTGACCGCGTGTGACTGACCGGCTGGCCAGGTGAAAACACAGACAGAGGATACACAGGTAAGAAATATCAATTAAACTCCGTTATAGAGATATAACAGGCTTTACAGTGACTTTAGTCTGACTATACGTTAGCTAGATGTTCATTACCTTTTTATTTACCGAATAACAGTCTAACTTTGATAACATGACGTTTTTCTGCACAGTCAGCTTGTTTATATGCTAACGTTGTTAGCACTGTTAGCTCGTTATTTCAGTAACCGAGACAGGAGAGCCAGTAAATTAACTGTTTATTTACGTTTGTGTCTTTGCCCAATGTGTGACATTTCTGCCCGTATATGTTGTTACGGTAAAAGTGTAGAGACTGAGACCCTGACGGTGACTTAATATAAAACCAAATACACCACTTCGTTGTTTTACTGTATTATTTAAATATCTTTGGATTAATTTGAAACACTAACTTGGAACTATTCAAACCAATGGGTCGACACTGGACATGAAATGTCTTAAAAGTAATGTCTGAGAAGCTTATTAAAAAGTAATCACACTTCAGAAATATTAACAAGCTTCAGATTTTAAGATTTAAAGAATTTATTGTCATTACACAACAATTTACATCAGGCAATCATTGGTAATGAAATTCTTAAATACCAGGACTCCCCAAACAATGCTAAAAATATATTAACAAGAATAGAGACACTCAACAAGAAAAAAACAAATAGATTAAGAAATAAAAATATAAAATTTAAAATAAATAATAAATTAGAGTAATAAAATAAATCCATCCATCCATTTTCTAACCTGCTTATCCATCCTGAGATCACAGGGTCGCAGGAGGGTGCTGGAGCCTATGTCCCAGCTATCTTTGGGTGAGAGGCAGGGGTACACCCTGGACTGGACGCCAGTCAGTCACAGGGCTAGGGCTAACACTGAAGACAGACAACCATTCACACTCACATTCACTACCTAGGGGCAATTTAGACTTATCAATTAACCTAACCTGCATGTCTTTGGATTGTGGGAGGAAGCTGGAGTACCCAATAATAATAAATAAAGACCTTAAAATATAAGTTATACAAATAAAATACAAACTAAAAATATAAACTAAGTATTATACAACTAACAGATATATACAATAAAATATATACAATTAGAAAACTACATACAATAGAAGTGAAGGTGTTATTAAAAAAAAAAGTCTTATGGCCTGCAGGATGAAGCTTCCCTGAGCCTGGTGATTCGGGCTCAAACTGTCGCCGAAGGCCAGACAGGCGCAGACAGAACAGTTTGTAGCTGGGTGACTGGGGTCCTTGATGATCTTAGTGGCCTTCTTCTTACACCGCTGGGTGTAGAGGTCCTCCATGGATGGCAGCTCCGTCCTGGTGATGTGCTGAGCAGCTTTCACCACCCTCTGTAGAGCCTTACGGTTGAGGGCGGTGCAGCTGCTGTACCAGGCAGGCAGTGATGCAGCCAGTCAGGATACTCTCTATGGTGCACCTGTAGAAGCTGCAGAGCATATCCTTGAGTCCATGTTGAGCCTCTGCAGCCTGCGGAGGAAGAAGAGCCATCGCTGACTTATTCCTCGCTGATGTGAACCCCGAGGTACCTGAAGTTGCTAACTCTCTGCACCATGGGGGAGCTGGAGGTTGCTGTCCTGGCACCAAGATATCAGTGCTCTGACCTCTGACCTCTCTGTAGGGCGTCTCATCGTCGCAGATGATCAGGCCGTGTCGTCAGCAAATTTTGATGATGGTGTTGGAGCTGTGGTGGCCACACAGTCATGCGTGAACAGGGAGTACAGGAGAGGGCTGAGCACACAGCCCTGGGGAGCGCCGGTGTTCAGAGTCAGGGTGGAGGATGTGGTGCTGCCCATCTGCACAGCCTGGGGTCTGCCTGTCAGGAAGTTCAGGATCCAGTCACAGAAAACAGTAAATTCCCGTGGGAGATAATGAGGCCGGCATCTGATCATGAGGTGCTCCAGGTCCGGAGAACAGCCCGTAGAAATGATCTCCACATCTGAACACCACTTGTTGTTAACCATGAAGCAGAAGCCTCCTCCCTTGCTCTTCCTTCCCTGAATGTATTGTCCAGCCCTGTTGGTGAATGTAGAGTGCCTCTTGGAGTCCGGGATCGAGGTCAAGTCAAGTCAAGTTTCCGTGAAAACCAAAATGTTACAGTTCTTAATGTCCCGTTGAAACGCCATCCTGCTCCGGAGTTCATCCAGCTTGTTATCCAGGGACTGAACGTTAGACCCTCTTTTCCTCAGCCACCTCCACTGCTCAGGTTCAACAACAGGTAGGTTCCACCATGGAGGTTCCCCGTTGTACGCTGGTGGCGGTGGCAATGAAAAAGAGTTTTTTCCACCACCGACCTGAATGTTGTATAAGTTTTTCTCTATCATATTGTATGATAAGGGTCTTTTTAGCAGGTTGCATATTTTAAATGAAGAAATAAATAACAAAATAGTACAAAAAAAGCTTGAGCTCGAGACACGGCAGCCATCCTCGACACCATCTTGTTACCATTAATATTACCATTATTATTTTGCGTAGGAATGACAGAAAAGGTAAGTTACTGCAGATTAAATATAAATATTATTTATGGTCAACATAAACTTTTATTTGTGAGGAAGAGCGGATTCTTGATTTTTCAAAGTGCAATAACAAGCCTCTGTGTCAGAACCTGAGGAGAGAATAAAGAAATGAATATGTGAACAGGCAGTTTCATTTATGAATTAAGACAGCTTGGAGGGACACTCATTTGTTTTAAAATAATCCAAATAAAATCCCTGGATAAAATAATATCAGGAAATAAAAGTAACACCTAGTAAGAAAATGAAAATATACATAAAAAATAAAAATATAAATAAAAATAAAAATATTAGCTTGTCTGTGCAGCATAATACTGATCTGGATTCAACCACATAATTATTGATGCTCCGACATCTCACAACATAAGAGTAACACTTGACAAACATTCATCCACAACTAAAATATAAGTCAGTGACTACAGTGAATACAGCTGAGTCTGTTAAATTACAATTAGTTCACAATAATGTTCTGATCTGAGAGACACTCCAACAACTCTGAACAGGATGGGATGTGTTGCTGTTGTAGCTAAAACAAAACTGTCTGATATCTGCAAGAAAACAAAAAGCACATAATTAATCAGTCTGACCTAAAATGATAAATAAATCAAAACTAAACAAAGCTGGTCCTAACATTTGTCAGCTGGCAGTTTTTATCATCAGCAGGCTTACACACATTTGAATAAGCTGCTTCAGTGATTTTCACTGAATTATTTTAAGATTTCATGAAATCAGCTGCCACATTACTGATGTGAACACTGCTGGCCAACAAACAAGCAAAAATAAATGTTTTCACTGTAATCTACAGTGATATCTGTTTGGTAAAACAATGAGCACACTCGTATTTCACAGTTTAGAAGTTTTATAAGAGAAACTAATAAACTGTCGTGAATAATATTAACTAAGCAGTGAACCACTTCTGAGAACATTTAGCTGTGAGAGCACAGACACACATCAATATCAGGACTGACATCAAACCGATATGACTTTCTGGAAACTTCATAAAAAGATTCTGAACAACTTACAGATAAAACAAAGCTAACCATTAGCTCCAGCGCTTAGCATTGGAAAGCTAACGTTAGCTCGGCTTCAACGTCACAGTAACTTGAGAATCACTGTGGACTGTTACTGTAATCACTGTCATCATATCTTTGTGGTTAATTTATTAGAAAATCATACATAAATCAAACAGAGATAATTACCTGTCCACCTGTCCGCTGCTGTTGCTCCTAGTTGAGTAAACAAACAAGCTCATTATCCCACAGTGACCTGGAAAAGTGTGAGCATCACCACGAGAGCGCTCCTACACTGACTGGGACGCTGCAGCATGTTCACGAACTGCATTAGACACTCCTCCTGCTCTGATGGGTTGTTTTGACCCAGGCGCGGTGGATTTTAACAAATGGCTTTAGAGGCAGAAGGCGGGGCCAGGAGGAGGCTGATTATTATCACAGATGATCTGTCTCACATTCCACTGTCAGTACATGGTGGCAGTTTGAATGAGTGTTACTAAAAGTAGTGTTTGAAAATGTTACCAACTGAACCTTTAAGTGTTTCAGATCTAAGACATGTATGCTCAAACAGTCAACATGTTCCTCACCCTCAGCACATGTGCATACATCATCTGTACAAAGCTTCAACAGCTCTCCATCTCTTCTCTCTGGGTGGTAGAACTTCATGCAAGGTGCCTCTGCAACAAGATGAAAAATACTTGAGATATTTTGTCTTGAATGTTTGCAGAATCGTAGTAGAAAATGCAAGGCAGGTACCTTAATACTGCCTCTTTTATGTATCCTTATCCACCCTGACTCAGAGACTGAAAACTATGCAGCATTGAATGAATTTTAAAGTTCAAGGGTGGCTAACCTATAGTAAATGCAGGCATGTACATGTGGAGCCTGTCCTGTCCGGTCCTGACCATAGGTCATTTGTTAAAAAACTTAAAACTACCTCTGGTTACATTATTCTACAGAGCCCCTAAGGGGACATGTGCAAAAAAAATGCTTCTGGTGTGCATCGGTAACCATCTTGTAAGCACATGAAACGTTCTTGTGCTCACGAGATAGTTACCATACTCTTTCAGGTACGCTTGGTTTCAGTTTAGCTGGGCAAAAGACCATTAAGCTCATCTTACTAAAGAGAATGATGCTGAAGATAGCTTTAGATTCAGTTAAAGGGAAAGTTAAGGGAAAGTGGTTGCCTTCAGCGTTGTCTAAAGACAATTGGGCAGAGGTGGATATATTCACTGTCCTGAAAATCTAAAATATACCTGATAGTATCATCACCTGACTAAAAGATGATAAGGTAATTATACACAGAGCATACTCATTGCATGCTCTGAAGGTAAAATGTAAACTTTCTTGTGAGCATGCAAAATGTTTTTTTGTGAGCACGGGAAACTTTCTAGTGAGTATGTAAAACTTTCTCTAAAACTTTGTCATTGGCATGTGAAAATCTATGTTCTGATTGTTTTCCGTGCGCAAGAGAATGTTAACGTTTTTTTCCCCTTTTTTTTCACATGTGCCTTTCCATAATATTCTGACATGCAGCCTTTTGTGGTTGTTTTGCAAGGGGACTGACAAATGACCTCTCTTGCTGCTCAGGTGTGTCTGTATGTTTCTGGTTGTCTTTGAGACTCACGATTGTCATTTTGATGGTTGTAGTACTCATAGACAGACACAGCAGCCGGTTGTAAGACCCCCACTTTGTGCGTCTGTTGGATCTTAAAAGCGATCTCCTCTGGCCGTTTGTGAGAAACCTGCGGAGAGAGAGCTAAGGTATGTAAGTGGGAGTCAGAGCCAGAAAAGAGTACAAAGCTTGATCTCAGTTGGTATTTGACCCTGGAAATGCCACAAAGACATCACCCTGCATTAACATGATATATTAGATGAAAATAAAAGCTTGATAAAAATCAAGAGCCAGGGCCGGATTTACTAAGGCTTTAGCTCCTGTTTTTCAGACATAGACGGTATGCTTCTGGCTGGGCTTAACTCAGTATTCTAGACATCAGCTAGATCATCACATCTCTAACTCCACCAGCCGCACTGTGAACTCCCTGATCTGCAGTTATGTACTTTATTACATCTTAGTATGTCACCTCATCTCTTTTTCCATTTTCCGTTGAGTTCATTTGTCTCCTACCATTTTCATAACTTCTTTATTTACTTCCAATGTGCGTGTGAGTGTGTATGGCATTTATTTAAAGTACAATTGTCAAGTAAATGAAGAGTTGACTACACACACAATCATTTCTTATCTTTGGGAAGGATATTATATTATTTAGAAAGGGAGCCCAGGAGAAAAAGGGGGTAGGGGTTACCTTGTCCAGATAAATGATGAGTGAGCCTTTTTCTGACAGGGCTGTGTCCATCTCATACCTTGAAATGGTGCGGGCATATCCCGTGGACTGCTACACACACACACACACACACAAACACACATACCATCAGGACTTCTAAACTTTAAAACACTTCTAACCATAATCACTGACCTTTGAACTCAGTGCCGGCCGTACTGAATGTGGTGCCCTAGGTGAGATTTTATATGGCGCCCCCCTCCATATGCTTACAAAATAATAATATAAATTCTTATAATACAATATATATATATATATATATATATATATATATATAGATATAGATAGATATAGATACATAAAACATCTGATAATAATTTGTACTTTAACACTGATGTAAAGTTTAAAACAATTAACATGCTTTAGACAATATGAACTGAGCCCTCCATGCTGCCCAGCTACAGAAATATAAAACTGCTTATTTACTGGTTAGCATACCTTGTTGAGGCTAATTGCTCAGAAGCACGTTATAAACAGTACACTGTGCGAGATATGTGATGCAGTACAACTGAGGCTTCATTTCATTACTGTATCTTTACTTTACCTCTTTCTTTCTCCTGTTTTTCCTCCTCTTCTTTTTTTTCTCACCTCCCCCCACAGAGAGTGAGCAGGTACCATCAGCCGGAGGGGGGGAGGACTATCATTTGTAGTGATATTAATTGGGCATTGATTTACATGTGAATCTATGTGAGCTTTTCCATTTTAAGAGTTAATAGTAATAACTAGTATTAATATAATTATATTGAAGGTGAATGTTTTCCCAATTTTGTGGCGCCCCCTGGAGGCCATGGTGCCCTTAGCATTTGCCAATATTGCCTAATGGGCCAGCCGGCTCTGTTTGAACTGTGTAAGTGTATGCTCGTCTTACTGATTTTAGGTCCTTTGTGTCAACGGTGAAGCCGGTCAGCAAGCCAATATCCAAGATTGACATGGTTGCATCGCGCTCCTTGTCCTTAAACCTGTACAGAAAATGGACCAGATAATTAAAACACAATAAAACAGACAGGCAAATGGGAAGCAAAGCCCTTTAACAAATATAAAATCAGATTTAGGGAGCCGCCACCTTACTGTGTTGGAGGGGTTTGTGTGTGCCCGAATGATCCCAGGAGGCTATGTTGTCGGGGGCATTACGTCCCCTGGTAGGGTCTGACCATATGGCAAACAGGTCCTAGGTGACCAGGGCCAGACTAAGAGCGGTTCACAAGCTCATCATGGATAGCAGACCAACAAGTGACCAATGAGGCCATGGAGGAGGACTATCGGTCGGCCTCGAAGAAAGTCTGGCAAACCGTCCAGCGCGCCTCAGAAGGGGGAAGCAGTACTCTGCCAACACTGTTAACAGTGCATATGGATAGGGAGCTGTTGACCTCAACTGGGGACATTGTCGGACGGTGGAAAGAATACTTCAAGCAAGGATCTCCTCAATCCCACCGACATGCCTTCCACTGAGGAAGCGGAGGTGGCTGGGGACTCTGAGGTGGACTCGCCCAAGCCAAAGTCACTGAGGTAGTTCACAAGCTCCTCGGTGGCAAGGCGCTAGCGGAGTGGATGAGATCCGCCCTGCCCTGAGTACCTCAAGTCTCTGGATGTTGTGGGGCTGTCTTGGCTGACACGCCTCTGCAGCATTGCATGGAGGACAGGGGACAGTACCTCTGGAGTGGCAAACCAGGGTGGAGGTCCCTCTTTTTAAAAAGGGGGACCGGAAGAGTGTGTTCCAACTACAGGGGGATCACACTTCTCAGCCTCCCCTGGGAAGGTCTATGCCAGCCAGGGTACTGGAGTGAAGAATTCGGCCGATAGTCGAACCTCGAGGATTCAGGAGGAACAATGCGGTTTTCGTCCCAGTCGGGTGGAACAGTGAACCAGCTCTATACCCTCCACAGGGTGCTTGAGGATTTATGGGAGTTTGCCCAACCAGTCCACATGCGCTTTGTGGATCTGGAGAAGGCATTTGACCGTGTCCCTCGTGGTATTCTGTGGGGGGTGCTCCAGCGAGTATGGGGTCTGGGGTCCTTTGCTAAGGGCTGTTCGGTCTCTGTACGACCGGAGCAGGAGCTTGGTTCGCATTGCCGGCAGTAAGTCAGACCTGTTCCCAGTGCATGTTGGACTCCGGCAGGGCTGCCCTTTGTCACCGGTTCTGTTCATAATCTTTATGGACAGGATTTCTAGGCGTAGCCAGGGGCCGGAGGGAGTCCAGGTTTGGGAACCACAGGATTTCATCTCTGCTTTTTGCAGATGATGTTGTCCTGTTGGCTTCATCAAACCAGGACCTTCAGCATGTACTGGGGAGCAGTTAGAAGGCGGCTGGGATGAGAATCAGCACCTCCAAATCCGAGGCCATGGTTCTCGATCAGGAAAAGGGTGGCATGCCCTCTCCGGGTGGGTGGAGAGGTCCTGCCTCAAGTGGAGGAGTTATCTCTGGGGCCTTGTTCACGAGTGAGGGAAAGATGGAGCGTGAGATTGACAGGCGGATTGGTGCAGCCTCCACAGTTATGCGGTCGGTGTACCGGACTGTCGTGGTGAAGAAGGACTTGAGTTGAAAGTTCTCGATTTACCAGTCAGTCTACGCTCCCACTCTCACCTATGGTCATGAACTTTGGGTAATGCCCGAAAAGACAAGATCATGAATGCAGATACAAGCGGCCGGGCCGAAATGAGTTTCCTCCACAGGGTGGCTGGGCGCTCCCTTAGATATAGGGTGAGAAGCTCAGTCACTTGGGAGGAGCTCAGAGTAGAGCTGCTGCTCCTTCACATCGAGAGGAGTCAGCTGAGGTGGTTTGGGCATCTGCTTTCGGATGCCGCCTGGACCCCTCCCTAGGGAGGTGTTCCAGGCATGTCCCACCGGGAGGAGGCCTCAGGGGAAGACCCAGGACACGCTGGAGACTATTGACTATTGGCCCTTTTCCACTAGTACCTACTACTTGGCAGCTCGAAGCTCGACTTGACTCACTTCGACTCAGTTTTGGTCACGTTTTCCATTACAATAGAGTACCACCTCAGCATGGATGCAAATGGGGTCGTTGTGGCAATGTATGGCGAAACTCCAGCGAAAGCGTCATTTGTTATGCGACACAAACATGAAATGACTATATGGAGGCCACCAGACAAAGAAATGTCTGCACCTCGTCGTTGCTCACTCCAGGGGTTGATTTCTGTGCAGCGATCTCTGATCGTGTTCGTTGTTGTTATTGCATTTTAAAAATGACGCGGTTGGCTCTTCCGACACACATCTAGTGATGTCACGACCTGGCCAATCAGTGGCCTGCCGTCTGCTGACGTCACATTTTTGGTTCGACTCAGCTCACTTAGAAATCCGGCCGAGTAGGTACTACGAAAGTACCTGGTACCAGGTACTAACACGTAATGGAAATGCGTAAAAACCGAGGCGAAGTCGAGTCGAGCCGAGCCGAGTAGGTACTAGTGGAAAAGGGCCATATGTCTCTTGGCTGGCCTGGGAACGCCTCGGACTCAGAGTGCCCCCGGAAGAGCTGGAGGAAGTGTCTGGGGTGAGGGAAGTCTGGGCATCTCTGCTTGGACTGCTGCCTCCGCGACCCAGGTCCCGGATAAGCGGTGGAAGATGGATGGATGGACATAATATTATGCTATTCTTAATATAGAAAGTAAGAAGGATAGTGAATCATCATTTGAATTATTGTGACAAAAACTGGTTCACGATTCCATGTTAATTGAATCGTATTCTCTGATGACGGAAGACAGTAAACGTGATGAGAAATTAAGGTAATCAGGGATGTAAAGGGCACAGAAATAAAAAATAATGGAAAGACTGAAAGGCAAACAATGGAAAAGCAAGAATAAAAAGGAATGAAAGGTCTGTATAAACTCAGGCTACTGTAACACTCGTCTATATGACTTCTTGATTGCACTTACATAACATTTATTTTCAGCTTGTATATCTTCTCATCCTCATCCATTTTCTCTGGAGGAAGAAAACATGAGATGATCATTTAGTTTACTTGTTGGATAGAAAAAATGGATAGACAACAACAACAACAATGAAAAAACAGCAGAGAAGCAAACTATACAAATACAGGATGGAAACTGAGAAAGTGAAAAAGTAAAGACAAATAGACTAGAAGAGAAATCTATTTACGCTGTCTAATTGGCACAGGGGGCTGTCCCTCCCATCTTCTGAACCCCAAGCAGCTCATAAGGTTTTGCCTCCCTGCCAAGGCCCTGAGCACAGTCAGGATCGTGTTCTTTGATTTATCCATTACGTTTAGCATCATACAGCCTCTGCTGTTGCAAGACAGGCTCAAGTGCGTGCAGGTGAACACTCGACTTGTGTTCCGGATAACCTGAACTCTGACTGGTAGGCAACAGTTTGTAAATTCAACGGCCGGGGTGGAAAGAGAGGACTGACGAAATCACATTCGCTGCAGTGAAGGTGGTAGCTTTGGTCTGAAGGACAGCTTCAGAGGAGGGAGAGAGGAGCGGAGAGGAAATTTGACCAACTCCGCACAGAAAATAAAGACATTTGGAGAGAAGAGGGAAAAAGAGAAGCCTTTGTGAGGGAGACAAATCACCTGGCTTGAGCTCCACAGACAAGTTAAACTTCTGACAGCTGCTTTCCTTTTCCTCAGGCACAGCATAATACAGTGACACCATCTGTGACATTGACAAAAGTTAGAATAGTAAGAATAATTCCAGTTTATTACAACTTGGATATAATTGTATAGGCTTTGCCACCATTTGTATTATGTAATGGGGGTTTGTCAAGTGTAGTCTTAGTTGAATGAATGAATGTATAGAAATGAGTACTTTCATTATTTCTGACACCAGTCAGAAATGGGTGCTTTTAATCAGAGTGAATGATGACTAAATGCCAAGTACTTCAGTACTTCAAAACAATTCTAAAAGCTACATTACTTCTGATGGCCTGATGTACATAGCAATACAAGTCAAATAGTAAAATGCAAAAGAATCATGTGTTATATTCACTTTCACTGTTGCTTCTCCTGTTCCCGTGGCAATCACTGTCACATTCTGGTTTATGCTGTTGAGCTGTCAAGATTTAAAAACACACACACACACACACACACACACACACACACACATACACACACACACACACACACACACACACATTTATAAGATACACTAAACATTTAAATACAGAAATAAAAAGGAATTATAACTTGAAAGCTGTATTAGTATTTTTGAAAGTGTAATTTGAAAGAGTTGTAGAAATTCACCCAGACTCTGCAGCAACTGTGTAGAATAATTAATATTAACAGCAAGTTTAATGTGCACGACAACGCAAGAATTTTTGGAGGTATTTTGCAAGAATCTGCTGCTGGTTGCAAAAAGATATTTGTAGATCTGACTTGCATATTTGCAGCTTGACAGCGTTCATCAATCCAATTGGATTTAAGATGGCTGTAAAGTGACCAGTATAAACGTCAGCGGAATACCCGACAATGCTATCGAGCTAGCCGGATGCCACACTCTCCGGGCAGACAGAGCAGCAGCTGACTCCGGCAAGACAAGAGGCGGAGGACTGTGCATTTATGTCAACAAGGCTTGGTGCATGAACTCTGTCATTGTTCGGAGATACTGCTCAACTAACCTGGAGTTTCTCATGGTTAAGTGTAGACCATTCTATCTGCCGAGGGAGTTCACCTCGACTATAATAACTGCTGCTTATATTCCCCCGAATGCAGATGCTAAAGCTGCCATGAATGGACTGTATGAGGCTATTAGCAAACAAACAAACTGCATATCCAGAGGCTGCATTTATTGTGGCGGGTGACTTTAACCACTCCAACCTCAAGACAGTACTTCCAAAATTCTACCAGCATGTCTCCTGCCAAACCAGAGGGGACAAAACTTTGGACCATGTTTATACAAACATTGTTGTAGCCTTCACAGCAACCCCCCTCCTCCATCTGGGACAGTCATCTTTCTTTGTTTCTCATGCCCAAGTACTCATCACTCATCAACCGTGTGAAACCAACAGTGAGGCCAGTGTGGCACCATCACCGACCACAAGCCCAGCAACTTCCACACCGACAGTCATGAATGTGTCCTTCCTCAACGAGCTGAATGACTTCTACGCCCGTTTTGACAAGGACAACAAGGAAAAGACTATCAAACCCAAACCCTCTGATGATCACCAGACCCTCACACTCTCCCCCACAGACGTTCAAAATGCACTGAGCCAAATCAACGCACGGAAGGCTGTTGGCCCTGATGGCATTCCGGGACGTGTGCCCAGAGCTTGTGCTGAGCAGCTTGCAGGGGTCTTTACAGGACATCTTCAACCTGTCACTTGCCCAGACAGCAGTACCAGCGTGTTTCAAGACCACCTTGATTGTGCCAGTGCCGAAACATTCCTCTCCGACGTGCCTGAATGACTACCGCCCCGTAGCACTCACCTCCACCCCATTGTGATGAAGTGCTTTGAGCGGCTGGTCGTCGCACACCTCAAGACATGCCTGCCCCCACACTGGACCCACACCAATTTGCCTACCGAAGCAATAGGAGCACAGAGGATGCACTGCACTGTGTACTCTCCCACCTGGAGAACAAGAACACTTACGAATGCAAGAATGCTGTTTGTTGATTTCAGCTCGGCATTCAACACAGTTATTAGTTATTCCCTCCAAGCTAATCACTAAACTTGGGGATCTTGGAATCAGTACCCCCCTCCGCTACTACTGGATTATGGACTTTCTCACCAACAGACCTCAGCATGTCAGCTCAGGCCACAACTGCTCCTCCACCATCACACTCAACACTGGCGCACCACAGGGCTGTGTGCTGAGCCCGTTCCTCCTCTACTCCCTCTTCACCCATGACTGCAGGCCTATGTATGGTATATGTATCACGGTGATTGGACTCATCAGTGATAATGATGAGTCACACTATAGGGCAGAGGTCGAGCACTTAGCCGTACATGGTGTGCTGACAATAACCTGCTCCTTAACACCAGCAAAACTAAGGAGCTCATTGTGGACTTCAGGAAGGTGAAAAGGGAGACACATGATCCCATCCACATCAACGGCATGGCTGTTGAACATGTCTCCAGCTTCAAGTTCCTAAGGGACCCACATCTCAGAGAACCTGTTCCTAGGACTGCAAACACCTCCAGCCTGATTAAGAAGGCCCATCAGCGCCTGTTCTTCTTGAGGACACTGAAGAAGAACCACCTGTCCACTGCCATCCTAGGCAACTTTTACCAGGTGTGCGATAGAGAGTATCCTAACCAACTGCATCACAGTCTGGTATGGGAACTGCTCTGTCGCGGACCGCAAGGCACTGCAGAGGGTGGTGAAAACACTGATCCCCCTGCCCCCCTACATTGTCCACTGTCATTGCGCTCCCTGTTGTTCCACCACATAATTGTGTATACATACCTGTATATAGTGTTCACATTCATCTCTGTTCCTGTACATACTTGCTCATATTCATATCCATCCTTACACTTGCCATCTCTGTATATTAGTATAGCCCTTCTGTATATTAGTATAGCACACATGTATATATATATTTGTTCATACCATATCTATATAGTTTCCATATACTTGATAACCTGATAACTTAACCCTAACCCACATGTTTACTGTCCTTAATTGTACATAACTGCACATAACTACCTCTTACCTGTACATACTGTCCATACTATATATACTATATATAATGCACTTGCTGCTTCTTTGCACTTCTGATTAGATGCTAAACTGCATTTCGTTACTCTGTATTTATACATGTGTAATGACAATAAAGTTGAATCTAATCTAATCTAATCTAATCTAATCTAATCTAATTAGTAAAGGCTTCTACCTGTTGTGGGTGACAGATTTTGGTAAGAGTCACCCATTAATAGTTGTTCTGTCTCACTGTATTTTTACAGTGTGATATGTGTGATGTGCCAGAGGTTGTTGAAAAAAGGTTAAACAGACACGCAAAACATGAATTTGTACTCTGACGTTTTAGAGAGGTTTATGTGCGTGGGTGTACCTTCACAAATTCAAGTGTTGGAAATATTACAAAACACAGATGTGCAGTTTTCACTGTGCTGTTGAAGCAGTCCAGTGACTGAGAGTGTGAGACATGGATGTAGTAGTCAGATTGCAGTGTGGTGCTAGACTGACAATGAGACCTGAGCCCCTCCCTCCACTGATTTGATGCAGGTCACAACAATAACAAACTACAGGAGGCCATACACTCACTGTGCCTCAAGAATATGCCATTCCCTCGGCTCATACCTGCAGTTCAGACAGTGCACCTGCATGAAAATAGGGCCCCGAGAGTGTGGATGTCCACAATAAATTGAACCCCTTATATACAACATACTTCTACAAGAGCTATTTGTCTCCCAGCTTGTTTTGGATTGTCCCCTAGTGGTCATTAATGCAGCTGTGTGTGTATTTTCACCTTAGATGTTTTAGTGATGTAGTGGGTTTCTCTGTTGAAGTTGAACTTCTCACTTTTTGTCCTGCCAGGAAGCACAAAGTCCACGTTCACATCATACTCTTCTTCATTAGCGCTGGCCCAGTACTCAGCTATTGCCTGGTACACCATTATGGTGGCCTGGAGAGAGAAACAGAGAGAGTGAGGGAGAGAAAATGAGATTCTATAAATGGATCATTAACTTAAGGCCGAACTTATAACTAAAAAAGCTAATAAATACAAATATATACACAAATGGATAAATATAGATAAATATACTGTGACAGAGAGAAAAAGATTCATACCTGAGTTGATCCATAGCCTCCTCCATCTTTCTGTTGTTGGTTGAACCATCTGACCAAAGGTCTAGCATCATCAAAAGCCTTTAATAATGAAAGTCATGAAAATGCTTTAAGTTTTTGTAGCTGATCGTTTCTTTGCATCAGTTGTTTTTATTAAAAGTACTATTCATTACTCCCTGACAATTTACAAAATACACACAATTTATTATCTATTTATTTGTGTCATGTCATGCGCAGTATCAATGGCACTGGAGCTAGCTGACAGCCTCAGGACTTAACTAAATGAGAATGTTACATGTAAATTAGCAGAATATAAATAATGGGTGGGTGTGTAACTGACACAATGGTCTGTGTTTCTGAAAAATTTATTAAATGTGTAGTTCTTTGTTTTATAATGTATGAATGAAAAAATACCAAATACTATATACAGTTGGTGAATGATTTGTAATACTGTTTTATTTTCTAGCAATCATAATGTTAGTTTGATCTGAAAATAAATATGCAATTTCATGTCTTGATGTTAAAAGTAAATTCATTAAATGAGACTAGTTTTATAAAGTTTTGAAAAAGCAGCATTGTACAACTTGTCACCCTGTGGGCAATTCAGTTTTTTAAGTCTAGATGGATGGATACATATAGTAGGATAAAAAGAGCTTGGGGTCAAAAGGCATCTGTTTAATTTACTACCCTCTTAAGTCATTAAGGACAAAAATGTCCACTTCCAAAAACAGCTATAAAAACAATAATAATATAAAAACAGATTCATTTTTTTTTCTGCTTTTTTCTGCATAAACATTCAATCATTTTGAAGATTTTAGCCCCTTAAATGCCAGTTTGATTACATGATGTCACTGTTGTTTATTTATGAAAAAAAACACAAAAATGTGTTATTTTCCATATAACAAATTTTGGGGGGCTGGGGGAGGGGATTATCTATTAAATCAGTCTTGGATATGTCAAAGATTAGCCAAAATATTGACTTTGATGCATTATTAGTTTTTGTGTAGCATCAGATTTAAAATTTACTACCCTCTTATGTCATTAGGGACAAAAATGCCCACTTCCAAAAACTGCTATAAAAATAGTACAGATTAATATTTTTTCTGCTTTTTCTGAAGTCAAGTCTTTTGATCAACTTCAGTCCTGATCAAAACTATCAAATATGTAATAATTATCAGGATTTTAACCCTTTCAATGCCAGTTTAATTACATGATGCTAATATTTTAATGGAAAAAACACACAAAAGAGTTATTTTCCATATAACAAATTTTGGGGGGGTTGAGGGATTTTTTTTTTATCAGTCTTGGATATGTCAAAGATTAGCCAAAATATTGACTTTGATGCATTATTAGTTTTTGTGTACCATCAGATTTAAAATTTACTACCTTCTTAAGTCACTTGAGGACAAAAATGTCCCATTAAGTCCCATTAAAACCTTTAATTTTTTAATCTCATTGCTATTACAATAATATAATCATGCATTCTGTAATGTTAGGGTTTTATTTAAGAGAAAAATAGTAAAATTTGTTGTTTTTACTGTTCACCACTAAAATCAGCCATTTTCCCCATTATAGGCCTCTGCATAACATGCCTTATCATTTCATTCATTTTCGTGCTTGTGTTATTGAGCTTTGTCTGCTATTTTAGGAAAGTGTGTGTGTGTGTGTGTGTGTGTGTTGTGTATGTATCTGCTGTTTCATGTGTCAAATAAAAACATGGCTCCTTCTCTTACTGCACTTCAAAGTGTCACTGTGAAACAACAGTTAGTGAGTTTATGCTGTTGGATGGAGTCCTGTCCTGTCACTAGCTTGGCTGTCTGCTCATTTTATTCCTGTGTCAACGAAGGAGCAAGATGAAGAGGAGCTTTCTGTGGAAGAGGCTCGGGATATGATCATGTAGGCTGTAACTCAAAGAAGAGATACTGGACAGTAGAGAAAAAGCCACATCCTCAGAAGGAGAGTCTGATGTGGACTTTATGTGGTGGAGTCAGATCATTCTGCTTCCTCTTCTTCATCTCCTGACCTTTCCACTGAGAGTGGAGAGGACTCAAAGGATCCTGCAACAGGATGGACTTCATAAAGTGGGCAGGCAAGTCTTTCCTCCTAATGCAGAGACTACCCTCTGTGTTCCTGCTGCCAGAGGTTTGACTCCAGGGGCCGACACGGTGCGCCATCACCAGGATTTACAACGTGGAATCCTCTTTTATTTTTCACTCAAGAGGTCAATTTTTTTCACAGTGTTCTATTGATCTTTCAGAAAAAATTAAATATGAATTCCATAATTTGTCAAGAGAGAGACTTTCTCACAAAAAAATGTGCCATATGCACTACAAGAGGAAAATTTTTCTCAAATGGACAAAAATGTCCATAATGACGCATGAGGGTTAAGATAAAAGATTTTCTTTCCAATTGACAAATGTACAATTTTAACTGGATTTCCAGAAAATCTGCAAAAAAGGAACTGCATTTGCACCACTTCCACCCACCCACTACTGGATATAAATATTAGGAGTTGTGAGCATGGAAATGAACAGCTGTTGGTGATATATATATATATATATATATATATATATATATATATATATATAGAGAGAGAGAGAGAGAGAGAGATAGATATATATATAAACTTTCCCACTTTAGCCAAGCCTGAAACCTTTCTGCAATATTTAAAGCTTTTTTTCTGGCATTTACACTTACACAAACCATGTTTTCAAGAAATGTATACAATTACAGACTAAGAAAGACAATTTTAGAAATAGCTAACAAAACTACAGCCGTTTTTTGTTGGGAATCTTTATCAAGCATCACCCAGTCTTGTGTTAATTCTGAGTCCTTTGTGGTGTTGATATCATTGGTACTGATTTATTTTCATCCAACATTCATCTCTACATTAACTTTGTATTGGCCACACTGGTCATACCTTACATCTTGTTTTTAACCTGCGTTGAAGAGTATTGTCTGTGGGATTACTAAACTTAGCCAACATGTGTCTTTACCGGTTCCGTATTTTGATTTGGTCTGTTCATTTACACTAGATTTTTTATAAGGAAAATGGCAATGATTGATGCTTTCACTGAAATAACATGAATAATGAATCTATAGAACTGTGTGTTGCCATGAGCTTCAATTGACCTTAAATGGGATACACTCACCTTGGCCTTGACCAGTGCAAGAAGAGCATAAGCTGTGGCTTCCAGTGTGAAAAGATGTGAATCACGTACAGGCCAGTGGTTTAGCTCTGACATTTAAAAAAAAAAAACAGACATTTTTATACTTGTCACAATTTCTGTTGACTTTTAACTCACAAAAAATCTAAAATGCATAACCTCATAAAAATAAAGAAAGAAAAAATAAGCCAATTTCCTCACAAATAAGAATACTGTTATGTGTCAATACCTGAGGAGACAAAATTGTAGAGGATCTGCCGATTTAGCTTGTTTTCATTTGCAAGGGCATATGATGTCATCGCAGCAGCGTATGAGTTGGTTAAGCTGGGCAGACGGTTCTCCAGGTAGGCCACTGCTTTATTTATACTGTCTGATAGACTCTGAACAGAAGCAAAAAAATACATAAGTACAGGCAACTATACCAAAGGGCTGGGTGAGTGACAGACATGCACAAATGACCGCCTGCCATTTTGAACTGACATAGAAATATGACTCTAGACTGTCAATATGATTTGCTTGCAGCTTCATGTTGTGTTTTCAAGCCTGGCTGATGTCATTGTGTCCATCTAATAAGGTCTCATTCCCTGTCCCGAAAGCATTCTCAGTCTAATCAGCCTCCAGGTTATGAGTGGAACAGTGGCAGAAAATCACTGCCCATCTGCCTCTGACTTCTAGCTGTCCTCCTCTCACCTCCAAATCCAACAATAGGCTGTCACATCCTTCTTGGCCCTTCCGATGCTGCCCAGGACTGTCAGAAATGACCCAACTGGTTCAACTGGCTCCTATCTGGTTATGGCTTGAACATTTTCATAAAGTTGAGCTTTTTAGAATCTACCCTGTGCTGTAGTTTCACTTCTTTTAAAACCAGTAATTCACATAGTGATTGTGAATTTGCCTCTGAGCGTTTTTCCGGTGACCTCTAAAAACTCAACAGAAACAACTCAACAAACAGTCAGAGAGTGGGCTAATCAGGGCTAAAATTGTGCTGTGTGAACTCTGCATTAAATATAACCCAGACCCATGCTGCTACATCATCCAGGTTTTCCAGAATGTGCATCTTGCTTGTTTATGGGTCTGAGAAAGTTTAGAATCCCTCTTTCTGTTTCCCTGTTGAGCTGCTAGCAAAGGATACTAACAAAAATAATTTTGCACTAAGAAACTGTAACTTTAGAAAATATGCACTTCATTTGTCTAAATCAGACTAACTGCTGAAGCTTGACATTAACTTAAGAATAATAATAATAATAATAATACATTTTTTATTTAAAGCACCTTTCAGGGCACCCAAGGCGCTGTACAATAAAAATAGACAGCACTAAAAGTTCAAAATAAAAAACAACAAAATAAAAAAAGATAAACAACACAATTAAAAACCAACACATAAAAGATAGTGTGGTGAGGGAGTGATGCAAAGCATGGTTACAGTAAGTATGCTATTTTGAAAAGATGGGTTTTGATTTTAGATATGAAGATGAGGAGAGAGTCAGTATTGCGGAGATCAGGAGGAAGTGTGTTCCAGAGCAACTGAAAGCTCTGCTCCCCATGGTGCTGAGGCGGGCAGGAGGGACAGTAAGATGGATTGAAGAGGAGGATCAAAGACATCAGGATGGGGTAACTACGTGGAGAAGATCCGAGAGGTAAGGGCGGGCGAGGTTATTTATATGTAGAGAGCAGAATCTTCTATTCTATTCTGTATTTAATTGGGAGCCAGTGGAGTTCTTGCAGAATGGGTGTAATGTGATGGTAGGATGGAGTTCGGGTGATGATGCGGGCAGCGGAGTTCTGGACCATTTGGAGTTTATGGAGGGATTTTTGTGGAAGACCAAAAAGGAGAGAGTTACAATAATCCAGGCGGGAAGCTGACAAGGCTGTGCACAAGAATAGAGGTAGGTGTGGGGGATGAGGGAGGGGCGAAGGCGGTTAATATTGTGCAAATGGAAATAGGCTGAGCGGGTGATGTTATTGATGTGTGAATTGAATGATAAAGTGCTGTCGAGGATGACACCCAGACTATTAACCTGAGGGGAGGGGAAAACTGAGGTGCTGTCAATGGTGAGGGAAAAACTGTCAACTTTCGAAAAAGGGTGGATTTGGTGCCAATAAGGAGGATTTCGGTTTTATTGCTGTTCAGTTTTAGAAAGTTGGAGGTTGAACCAGGATTTTATTTCACAGAGACAGGCAGAAAGGGAGGTAGGTGGGAGTGTGCAGTTAGGTTTACAGGAAAGGTAGAGCTGGGTGTCATCCACGTAATAGTGGAAGCAGATGTTGAATTTACAGAAGATAAGATTTAACAGAAGTGAGAGTGAGGACAGTGTCAAAAGTGAGGAGTAAATGGTCAGTTTCATGAATAACATAATAGGGGATAAGAGGTTGGATGGGGAGATACCAGAGCAGATGAGTAAATCCAGGATATGACCTTTTGTGTGTGTTGGGAAATGGATGTGTTGTTGAAGTCCAAAACTGTCCAAGCATGAGAGGAAATCACGTGTGAGGGGGAGATTGTTATTGTCAGTATGAATGTTGAAGTCCCCCAGGAGTATTATATTCAGGGGAGAGAGTGGAAAGGTGAGTGAGTAGCATGGTGAAATTATCTATGAAGTCCTTATGCGACTTTGGAGGGCGATATACTGTGGCAACGATGGTGAAAACAGTACACTCAAAAGAGCTGAATGCAGGCACCGAGACTGGCATGACTTTCCAGTTCTCACGGTGAAGTACCGCGAGACCACCACCACGCCCGTGACTACAGGCAAGACAGAGGTAAACAAACCCCGGTGGTGTTGATTCATTTAGCTGTGAGAAATCATTTGGCAGCTGCCAAGTCTCTGTCAAGCATAGAAAGTCAAGCTTACGGTCCGTGAGGAGATCCTGGATAAAATGACCCTTGTTCATGAGAGAACGGATGTTGAGCAGACCGAAGTGAACGTTAAGAGTTGTTAAGCTTGACCGGGGGGTTAGCCGACTTTGCTAGGCTTGCTAACACACTGTGGTTAGCAGCCCTGCCGGTGTTTCTGGGACGATGACGAGAGGTGGACCAGATGGATTTAATCGCCGTGGAGGAGCTGCCAATATGGCGAGACCCACGGTGGATGTATCTCCGGCAGGGGAGGAGAGCGATGTCCGGGTGGAAGTGAAGCTCGGCCGGTGGTAGGGGCGTAGGCTGATGTCGGTGGAACCAAAGTAGCTCAGCTGCTGTGTAGCAAAGTAGTCCAGCCGCTGGATGAAGGCAGGACGACAGGAGTGACCAGGTGAGTAGAAAGCAGACATACAGCTTACTGGCCCGCATTTCAGCTGAAGTAGCCAGGTGGATCAGTAGACGCCGAGTGGATATGGCAAATATTAAAGTGCGATCGCACCATCAACCACGCTTAAAAGTCAAAAGTTAAAGTTAAAGTGCAATCGCACCATCAGCCACGCTTAAAAAATCTCAGACTTCAGAAACACTTAAAACTTCACTGGTGGGTAGCGGCAACCATACGTGCCAGCGTCCAATCAAACCGTAAACTTAAGATGTTACAAAACAAGGATTTAGAAATTTGGCCCTTATCCCTTAAAGTGAACGTGTATTGGGATGAAATCTCTTAATGGTCAGTAAGAACAGGGCAAATGATGACAGCAAGTAAGACTGTTAAAGACTTAAAAAAAATGTTGGTTTGTAGCCAGTAAGAAGAAAGCTGTGATGACTGTCAAAATGGGCAGTTATTCCACCAGTTAGACCTTATATATAAGAAATGCAAAAAATTAAAAGCTCTCGTAAATATTACTGTTAGCTCCACAAAGTTTGAGCATAGATGTGACTATGATGACAAAGACCAGCAAGTGTCAATCTATGCACCCATCTCAACATGGGAAGAAACACAGAGGTGAACATGGAAGGATTTAATATCGGTTGGGGTCCCAGCCACATGGATCTCACAGACAGGCCGAGGTCAGTGGGAGCTGGCGCAGCCTCCCAGGTCAGTCTGCGCCAGCTCCATCCAAAAGGGCATTGCCACTGCCACTGCACTGTAGCAATTAGACTGAGAAACAAAAGAGGTCACAAAAAAGACAAAACAATGTATGTAGGAGAGGTACTCACGTTGGTGGCATTACATATTGTGCGTGATTCCTGCATGGCGATGAGGCAGAAGGCCGTCATGGAGGCATCTGAATCTGCACCACGCACATCACCCTACACATGCACAGACACACAAACAGTAAGGTCAATATGATTACAATCACTAACAGTAAACATCAGTTTATTCATACACAATGATGGTAAATAACATAGTGCTTCAAGAATTGATGTTACTCGCACGCACAATCATCTCTCCATTCAAAACCGTTCCAACTTCTATAAAACTGCCAGTAGAATACTGTGAATTGTTAATGAGAAAGTCTATGGCTTCACAGATGATCTTGGTATCCACTTTTACCAGACTGCTGGCCATGGCAAACACCTTGGTAACGTAGGCTGTCAGCCTTGGAGAGGAGAGGGCACAAGTAGTTGTTTTAATTTGCTTTAGTAAAATGTGTACATTACTATACTAATATAGAATATTCCACAGTTACTCAGAATCTATGTTAAATAATGAGTGTGGAAAATATGTTTGTATGAGTTTGTTCATGTTTTGATGCTTCACCAGGTGCTGCTTTTATGACGTGGGTATACAGCAAAAGACCCGTCACTTTTACGGTAGTTAAGCTGGTTCTCGTACCCTGAACACAAACAAAAACACACAACCTTTTCAGTGACTGCCATTCAAATCTCTACTGAGTCTTTTCCATTGGATGCAAGTTTGAGGAGTCCTGTTAATCTGGTCTCAGCAAAATGTCTGTTATCTGTGCTAATTAATATATCTCTGTGTGCTTACCAGTGGTGATGTGTTGAAGGGCCTCATTACGTTTCTCAAAGCCCACGGTTTCCCACTGGTTGGTTTTATCTAAATATATGGTTGCAATGACGGGTAGTGTCATTTTGACCATGTTTTGTTCTCCACAGCCTGAGGGCGCTTTGATCAGAGTGCCCATAGAGTTGCCACTAATGGCATTCTCCACTAGTGCACTAATCTGCTCTCTTCCTGTGTGGCCAGGAAAAATGACATAATCAGCAGGAACAAAAAAACATGCAAAAGTCCCCCTAAACCAGGTGAAGCATTCATTTTCAATGAGGAAGAAAATCAGTGTCACGGTTGAAGTTAACAATGTAGTTTTACAAAATATGACATCATATCTCACCTGACACAGATACGTATGTCCAAGAAGGTGTGTTTCGAACCAAATCTTTCAGAGGAATTGCACAGTTCAAAATTTCCTCTTGTTTACCACCTGAAAAAAGACAGCTGTAGCAAGTTTGTGTATTGAAATAAAAAAAACATTTTGTTTTTGCTCCTCAAATAACAAACTCACCTTTACCTTTGTTAACTGGGTCGAGGGTTAGAATCTTTAAACATTTTGTCAGTATGCCTCCAGGCTAGAAAAAAAACAACAATCCATCTATCTATCTGGAACCACTATTTTTAAGCAAACATTTTACAATATTGTATTACTGCAGCTTTCATGTTTGCTCCACACCAATAGAACAGTTTTAATATAATGTACCAAGCTCCGAATCCACCATACGCTTCTTTTTCTCTTACCACCACCCGCAGCGGCTTTATGATTCCATCATTCTGCGATAAGTCTTTGACAGCTCCTTTAACCTCAATGTAGAGCTGTCCATGTTTCATGGGAATAATGACAAAGGGTACAGATCGTGTAGACTGGCGCCCAACTTTGACTTCCTGGCGATACCTCCTGCGTCTAGAGGCTGAACTGCACACACCGGGCTTCTCAATCAGATCCACACGCACCTTGGAAACGAGACAGGATGAATAGACTGAAAAAGTTTACATATGTGTATTTGTGTACATCTGTTTGAATGTAGACAAAGACTTCACAGACTTCACATAGCAGATGAGATTCTGATATGACATATGACGAGATTTCTGAGGGTCAAAATTTAATCCTTTAACACTTCAGTTTAAAAAGGTAATAAATATTTCGACTGGCAAAACAACCCAACAGTTCCTGTCATTGTCTGACTGACTATGCTTGTTGGACTGTATCCATGGTGCCACATGGGCACCGGGGTTCTCCTCCTGACCGTCTGTTGTATGTCAGTCCAACATTTACTGTTGCTTTTGCACTGCTTTGGACCATTGACAGCAGCTGACAATGCAGAACTTTAGTGTGTACAAACAGTGGTTTTATATACTTGAAGTAATTTGACCCCTTTTTATTTTAAAACACAGAACAATGCAGCTTTAATTTAAACTAAAAGCACTAAATACATGTCTGCTATCTACTCAAACTGTGCTATGTTGAAAGCGTTTTTTTCTTTAACACAGGAAAGGAATAGGTCAGACTTACAGTGATAGGATCGTCATTGTAGTTGTGAAGCACTGCCTTAATTTCCAGCTGCTCTCCGTGGACAGCAGAGTATGGCAGCCTGAGATCAATGAAGAACCTCTTACGCACATTTACCTCTAGTGGTTTGGCGACACAGATACCTTAAAGATGAGGAGAATCAAACAAACAGTAAACAAGAGAAAAAGAAGACAAGGGGTCATAACTTCTGAGTAGCTATGGGGACCCTCACCATGAGTTCTTGAAAGGCTAATGCCGCCAAACATCCAGGTTGTGATAGAGTCTTTCAAAGGGAACTCCTCCGTCTTTGATGTGGTGTGACTGAAATACACAAGAAAAATATTGGTTTCAGTTGTATAACATATTTTGAATTCCAATGGTGTAATGAAGTTTAGTCAACCAACTAATATGGAGCAGATTAAGTGAATACAAAAAGCTACATAAACAGATGGAGCAGCAGTGAGTGTCAGCATAGTTTTCAGGTGAGCACTGATAGCTTATGTACAGTACCATGATTTAAAGGGTACAATGATGTAAAGGGTACAATGTAAAGTAATACTATAGTGGCAGTCTTTTTCTTGTGGTTTCTCACCAGTTTTGGCAAGGAGGCAGTTTAATATCTGACCACAGCCAACTTTCAGGAAACTTGGAGCGAGACTTAATTTCATCGCTGTCCATATAACTGTCATCTTCCTCACCTAAAGTGTCATTTAAAAAAGTTAGTATCTACTTTCTTAATGACCAGTATGACCAATTAATACAACTACTGTAGACTTTCCCTCCAGCCATTGTCCCAGTCTCTTACTGCGTGCGAGTATGAGGTTATCATCCTTCCTCTCAGCTCGCTGAATTTCCATGGTCTTGCAGCAGTTCAAGAAGGCCGCGACACAGGCTGGACCATCCACAATGTACTCGCTGCGCTTCTCACAGTTATATGAAAGAGGAGTGTCGCTCATGCCATTCAAACAACAGTCATGCTCCAGTTTTTCTTTGTACTGACTCACTTAAAAAGAAAGAGGGTTATGAAGAAACAGAGGTGAGGGGGAGATTGATATTTTTTGTAAATGCAAATTCTGAGGCATTTTCAATGAAAATATATAGGAATTAATATTTTCATTTTATTTGTGGCACTCAAAATATTTATGTTAACACCCCTGGTTGTTCTGGGCTATGCAGAGCAGCAGAGGTTTTCAAATTGTGAGACAATCCTCCCCAGAGTGTAGTGTGATGCTTGTGAATGCCTTCAGCTGAATGCTATGAACTGCACTCCACCATATCGCTTTTACAATGAGGGAGATGTGGACTCACATGCACTCACATGCACGCACGGCCATCCAGGCATCAAAACAAAGAAAGGGGAGGCTCAGGCTCCCACAAATGGAGTGTGACTTAATTTTTCAGGAAGCCATTACTCCACCATCCATTACTCCATCTATACATATCAAATAGTTGTTTGCTGCTACATTAATGCTCTAAATGTCATATTCAAGATTGTAACAACTTCATCAGAGAGTTACATAATGGGTTAACTGTGACTGAATTTTTTTTGTTGGTAAGGTCTATTTTCTGTCACATGACGATCTCAAAATTAACTTTTTATTGTCCCTGGACCATTTTTAGTGTCAATGGGAAGACAAGACACTGTTAGATTAGAGCCCAGCGAGTCTGTGCTACACAAGCAGAGGAGTGATGGCAGGCTAACAAC
Source organism: Scortum barcoo (assembly GCA_023238725.1). Taxonomy (NCBI): domain Eukaryota; kingdom Metazoa; phylum Chordata; class Actinopteri; order Centrarchiformes; family Terapontidae; genus Scortum; species Scortum barcoo. Next base: position 8,763,539 of record CM041553.1, on the reverse strand, counting down.
TGGGATTTATCTTCCACGATGTAGGGGAAGGAGTGCAATGCAGTGCAAAGCAGTGCCTGCATTTAGGAAACAGAAACAAATAGTTTTTTTCAGATTTCCTTTTCATTATGTTGTGTCAGTGTAACCACTGTTTCAATTTCTATTAGAATAATTGCTGAGAGTAGAAGAGCAGCTGATTATTACTATTAACAGTTTTTATTGGTTTATATATTTATATTAAGCAAACCTATTACATTCTATGAAAGCAAACGCTGACTTTTTTGGTAGAGCATTTTCAAAATCAATTCTTTATGCGCTGATGAGCACTGACCTTTTAATATTGGATATGTTATGTTTCACTTAGTGTCCTGTTGTGTTTTCTGGTATCTTGTGTTCCTTGTGTTTTCTTGTCAGGTTATGTATTGTCATGTCAGGTTTTCATGTCTGTCATGTTTAAGTTCCATGTCTGTCGTGTTTCTGGTTCCTTGTTCTGGCGTGTGTTTTATTTTGAAATCAACTCTCCCTCATGTTTCAGGTCCCCTTACTTCCTGCCATTGTGTGTTTCCCGCCTGTCTGATTGTCTGCCCCGCCCTGATTGTGCTCACCTGTTTCCTATTACCCCATGTGCTTATATAGTCCTTGTCTTCCCTTGTCTTGTTGCCAGATCGTTGTGTCATGTCAGGTGTTGCCTCATGTTTTGCCCGTGTAATGTTCTAGTGTTTTGTGTTTCATGGTCCATTTTCCATGTTTGTGTCGTGTCCTAGTGTTTCCTGTCTGGAGACTTTGTGAAGTTTTCTAGTTTAGGTTCAGGGTTTTTGCTAAGTCTTGTTTTCCCAACTAAGGTTTTAGTTTTTGTTTGTACTTTGTTTTTGGAAGGACTTTTTGTTTATTATTAAATACTTAAAATCATTCTGCCGAGAGTCGTGTCCTGCATATGGGTCCTCCTGTTCCTGCCTGGTTCTAAAGATATAACAGAACCTAACAGGATATTTACAATGTGACAATATTTTAGTTATGTATTTATTTATTTTTTTATTGTTCTTTTTAATGTTTTTTATATTCATATTCAGAAAAAAAAAACAAAATTAGAAAAACAACAGTTAAAATAAAGAAACTATAAAACTGACATCTTGTGGTTCTTACCTAAGCTGGTTCTGACATCCACTATTGTACTGGCTCGTTTTTTCCTTTTGGGAGCTGGACATTTCAACTCTGGAAATGCAAAAAGACTTGGTCAGAAACATAACCCAACATTTCAAAACTAGAGTTGCGTTTTGCATGGTTTCACTATTGGGATATTGTTAAAATTAGAGTACAGTAATTTGGCTGGTTTGAAACTGGCACAGGGTGTGTGTGATGGTGTAATCTAGATTATATTACTGTTGAAAAGGTTTAAAGAAAATAATTGCACATCCAATACAGGCCCTTTTCTGCATTTCAAAACTCTTTGGTCAGCTGGCTGTAATATTAATCTTCATTCTTTATTTAAAACTGCAAGAAATGTAAAAGATGTAAAAAAGATTTGAATAAATATTGAATCACAGCATTTGCTCATGACAATCATCACCTGAGTTCAGAAATAACAGAGACTGGCATTTGGAATCATCAAAGACACATAGAAACCAGATGGTGTTGTATCAGAAACCTGATATGAATGACCAGGTTTCTTCTGTTCAATAACATTCCACGAACATGATTAATCAGAATAAGTCCTAATGGGGACTATTTGTGCCGTAAAATTACTGATGATATTGATGAAAAAAGTAGATATAATATAATAACATAAATAATAACATAGGCTGTGTGAAGTTGAATTAAGTTAAATTCGAAGGAGTAAAACTTGAAAACATTATTTATTATAATGAAAAGAACGATCTCTCAGGGGTTCCAGGGGATGACTAACCAATAGGTGTCCTATTGGTTAGTCATCCCAGAAAGGGCTCTGGGTGAGAGAGCGCTCTTGAGCAAGAGAAACAAAACCTAATTTGCTCAATTGTTTAATTGTGGTTATTCACTAAAGAAGAAACAAATAAAAATAAAACCGTCTTAAATTGTATTTTCCTAAAGTATAGATGAAGATAACGTTAAGAGTAAACTTAAACTTAAAAGATGTCATAAATTGGACCAGTAGGAGGGAAAAGGGAAAAGAACGAGAGCTTGAGTAAAGTAGTTTCACCTAGTCTGTACGGAGTCCCAGAATTCCTGTTGGATGAGAACAACAGTCCAGCATCGTAAAACACACCCATGCCGTCCCTCCCTCCACCAGGTGTGCAGCCTGTATCGTTACTTCTCGACTATATCCCATACCTGAGCAGGGTGAAATCATGCACACACACACACACACACACACACACAACTAAAGATCCATTCTGATATTGTATAAGGAACATCTTCCTTCCTGTTTACTGTATGAATTGCCAAGGTTGTTTAAGATGCTATGGGCCTGTTCCAGAGAGCAGGTTTCATGAAAAAGCTCATTTTTACCCTGAGTTCAAGAAAACTCTGTGTTTTCTGTTCAAGAAGGGTCCCTTTAACTCTACAGTAGGTTATTTACAGTGGCAGGTCACTGGCAGGTTTCCTTCAACTAACTGCCTTCTGAGGGACGTATTGCTCTGTTGATGTCATTGTAACACCCAGTACAAGCCAGTAGAATAGTTCCCTTGGCTGTACGGAAATGTTCATTGTTTATCTGGTGTTTCAATTAAGGTTTTTTGCCTGATGGATTTGAGACTTCAGACTAATGCCTTGGTCATGAAATAACCATCATTTCATTGTTTTCATGATGTTATTAGAAGCATACAAAAACATTAATTGACATCGTCACATCATCTACATCATTACAAAGCTGAAGCCAAGTGTGCAGATTGTCCTCAAACACATTTTATAAATCTAACCTGATGGGATGTCAATTTATTTGGGTATTGAAATTTTGTATAAACAATGTGCAAGTTGTTTTTAACAAAAGTTGACTGATGGAGTCATAGCTGACACATGATACACCTGCACCTGACTTCCCATCCTTCTATCATGTCCCAACTATCTGTTGAAAGTCATGTCTGGTTTCTTGTTCTGGCTTGTCATGTTTTACTTTTGAAATCCCTAACTCTCCCTCTCGTTTCAGGTCCCTTGACTTCCTGCCCTTGTGTGTTTCCCGCCTGTGTGATTGTCTGCCCCGCCCTGATTGTTTCCACCTGTTCCCTATTACCTCATGTGCATATATAGTCCGCGTCTTCCCTTGTCTCGTTGCCAGATCGTCGTGTCTTGTTCATATGACCGTATCTACGTGTTCATGTTCCTGTCTGCGTTTGTATGTCAAGACTTTTGATCCTGCCATCAAGCCACGTCATAGTTACCAAGCCTATTTTGTAAGACTTTTCTTTATTAAAAACCTGCAAACCTTCCCCAGAGTCTGCGTCCTGCATTTGGGTCCTCCTGCTCTGTGTGCCCATCGTGACAGAACAATCTGGCCTAGAAATGGACCCAGCAGACACGGTTGGCACCCGGGAACATGGAGAGCGATCATTCCAGTTGATCATGGACTTCGTCGCCATGTACCTGGTGCTGGACCCCGCAGACCAGGTAACAGGACTGGAGCAGGCTATCGATCACTTGGCCCGCGACCCTTGGCTGTATGGGAGGTTGCCAGGCTTGTTTAGAGAACTGTTGACTTCTCTGAACGCTCCGCCAGCCAAGCTCTGGCTAACCCTAACCCAGCCTCTGCTCCAGCCTGCTAGCCCGCAGCCACTGCCTCGAACCGCTAACGCTCAGCCTTGGCTACAGCCTAGCTACCAGACCACATCCCAGTCATCGTCCTGGGAGGGGACTCGCCAGGCTGTCTTCCCAGGGTTGCGAGGAGGCCGCAGAGGGAAACCTGCCGGTTTCCAGTCAGCAGCCCTGCAGCCCAGCCACTAAGTCTGCAGCCTGCAAGCCCAGCCATTCAGCGATTTTCTTGGGAGGGAACTCGCCTGGCGATCTTCCCAGGGTCTCGGGGAGGCCGCTGGGAAAAGCAGGGTCCTCAACGACAGTTACCATCCCACTATCCCATTGCCACAGATCCTTGGGAGGGGACTCGCTTGGCGATCTTCCCAGGGTCTCGGGGAGGCCCCTGGGGAGGGCGTGGTCTCCAACGGCGGTTGCAAACCTGCCATCCCAGAGGCCGAGCTTCCCAGTGCCTCAGAGGCCGAGCTTCCCAGTGCCTCAGAGGCCGAGCTTCCCAGTGCCCCAGAGGCCGAGCTCCTCTGGAGCTCCTTCTCTCAAACCTTCCCTGGAGTATGCGTCCTGCATTTGGGTCCTACCGCTCTGCGTGCCCATCGTGACACACATGCTGGACAGATTTGTGGGGAACTGAAGCCAGTGGAGCAACCAGTGGTGTTTTCTGATTGTGTGATTCAGATGGAGAGAAAATAGTGGAAAGTGAATTATTCCCTGATGCAAACATGTCTCCCATTGGCGAAACCAGATCCAAATCTGATTTACAATTAGACTACAACTAGATTGAAGTATGACTTCCAGTACCAATATCTATCATCACCACCACATGATACCCCTGGAGAAATGGAAGAAAGTTTTTAGCATTAGAAAAAATACACTATAACCCTCCAGTGGCTGTGGAACACAGTGGTTTGAGAGGGCCCCCAGCACTGGATGTATAACCTCCCCAGTCACCAGCCATCAACCTCAGTAGCCTGAGACACAGACACCTGCATGTGACCCATTTTAACATGAAAAAATATACCAGAGAGCATCTGAATCTTTCCACTCTTTTGACTGACATGGACTGTGAAGAGGACAGAATTTAATGTAAATCCCAGTAAGGACAGCAAAGCCTGACTTGGCAAGGTATGTCACAGCCATCTCTTCCAAACACGCCAGAAGTAACCAAACATCCAGATAGGTGGCCAGGCAGATGCCACGTGCAAAGATTCTCAAGGTCAATGACATGCCGGCTATTTGATTGCTATGCCTTATAATGTAAACTTGGAATATGGTATTTCCTGTGTGGAGGTGAAATGGGGATAGAATGGCAGAGCACAGGCAGAAAGAACACAAAATACACACAAAAGCAAAATTGTTTTTAGTTTTATTTGATGACTGTTGGGTTGAGAGGGAAGTACGTTAACTGTATAAATGGCATAATGTGTATTTGACGTTCAATTTATTTTAGAATCATGTCTCTGTTCCTCACACTTCTATGTGCCTTGTTTTCCGTCTTTGTCTTTGTTTTCTTGAGAGTGTATAAGTAGAGAGAGTAACTATAACAATTCATTATACTTACATACTATACTATACTATACTACAAACTAGCCCTGTTTTAAATAATATTAAAGATTGAAGAAAGTAATTGCCTTTTTCTGGGTGAGATGGTGCTTGTTGTTTAGGACGTAGACGCCTTTGTCAACTGCCACCAGTCCTACTATGGCCCCTGGATCTCCTGTGATCTTCAGAGAAAAAGTCTTGCCAGGATCATAGGATGGAGCAGGTTTTGCCATTTCCAGATTCAACTAAAGGAAGGAAGAACACTAAATGAGACATATAGATTTGTATTTATTAAAACAACTGAATAAAAAATTATACATGCGTTTTTCCATTTGTGCCTATCAAAAAGACAAAACTAGTCTCATTTGCCCAGTTGAATTCTCATACATCAGTGTTGTGTCTCACCGAGCCCATGCAAGTGTCCTCAACATTGATCCAAATGGAGTCTGATATCAGTTCATTGTCATTTGTAAAGTAGTACACTATGATGCGGAATGATGGTAACATTTCTTTGGTAACAATTTCTGCCATGGATATCAGTGATCTGCTGTGGTAACAGCCATGTTTCAGCAGCTGACCTCTGCTCAGGATCTGGGGACACAAATCAGCATTTATCCAACATGTGTGTTTATACTATTAAGTTGTAGGAAGGAAGACAAACAGTCAAACATGCCACAAACACACACATGTAAAGGTGCAAAACATCTCTTACCAGGTATGTGACATGACCATGTGCATTTTCAGGATTGTTGAGGTTGAGGTTGATTTTTAGATTGTCTCTGAGTTGTACCTTATCTGTTCCCACTCCTACAATAATAGCATGGCATGTTTAGTGCTAGTTTAACACTTAGGGGATTTAATACACAGTAGTTAGTATTGCCACAGTCACCACCATCACTGTAATTGCCACATTACCCTCTGATATAAGGTTAGGATGTTCCTCACCTATGTGGATGTAACTGTTGCTTTTGCTGATATATGGCAGAGCTGTCATGGTGGCTGATGCCTGCCTTTCAGTCGAAATGTGATGATCACTGGTATTTGCCTGCAATTAAACACACATACTGTTTAATAAGTGATGTAGACAGAGATTTAGGCAGAGTTCAATGCAGTGTAACCAAACAAAACAGGCAAATGAAGAAAAACTATTCACCACTTGGCAATATACTTAGCATAAGATTCTTAATAATTCCTAGCATGTTCAGAAGTTGTTAGTGTCTATTGGCTTGAATTGTGTTGTAATTTTGTTGCATTGTTTTGTGAAACTGATGAAACTGATTTTTCTATTTGTCTGGCATTTCCATATTTGTCAAATAAAAGCCAGATTTAAATAATGAACAAAACAAGTAAGTTTGTATTAACACCACATTTCAGTAAAAGAATTAAAAAAAATAACAGGGAAACAAGAGCAGATCAGAAAACAATAAAGATTTGTACTAAAGTATGACCAAATATAATTAGCAGACAGAGAGAGTTATAAATAAAGAACTGTCTCTACTGTAAGCCTGCTACAAATAAACGCCTGGCAGAATGGTACACTCTGTAGATGAGGTAAGTAAATTATTTAAGGAAACATGGAGGATTTTTTCTACACTTGCTTAGTTTTGGGCTTTTTGTCTACTATGATATACTATGTTGTTTCATATACAAATTAAGCAATATAATTGACTGAAAGAAAATGAATCCCTCTTTCTCTACCTCTTGAGTTTAGAATCAATAAGAACACAACAAACTTACATTCATTACAGCATTTATTTGGAGCCATTCTTCTATCACTTGATGACACCTTATAAATTAATAAAACCTAATGCATGTTCTGTCTTACTATTAGAGATGCCCAACCAAGCTTTTTATACAAAATACAATCGTGAGTAGAACAACTGTCACCAGTAATCTGGGACAGACACTAAGACAGCCTCAATCAACCATATCCTACTGAATGTTTAAAAAATTAGCTCCATTTCTGTCCAAATATGCATTTTTGTTTTGTTTTGTGTGTTGATATGAAATTTAAATGTAACTTTTTCATCTAGGCTGATCCTCAGATGTGTATACTTAGAGTCCTTCTCAATACTATGTCCATTCAGAGTGGTAATCTGCAAAGTATCTACAATATTTATGGCTCTAGCGAAAAACATATATTTAGTCCTGTTTGAGTTTAGAACTCATTTTAAATTTTTAAGTGCATCTTGACAGATTTCAGTGGCTGAGTACATAGTGCTAGCAGAGCAAAACAGAACTTTGTCATCTGCATAGAAATGACTAGTACAATTTGTTATGGAAGATGTAATATTCTTAATATAAATAGTTAACAAGACAGGACCCAATCCAAACCTTGTTGAACCCCCTTTGATAGTGGTACAAATGCAGAATAATCATTTCCCAAAAGCACACATTGCTGTCTCTTAGATAAATAGTCCTAAAAACATTTATGATATTTATAATGAATACCAATATCACATAGTCTCTGTAAGAGATTGACAAATGCTTTTTTTAAATCGACAAAGAGGACAGAACAATATTTCCTTTTGTCAACATAAGATACCATATCATTTATAAGCAGTATATTATTAGCAGTAACAGTAATATGTTAACTCTAAATCTACAGACTGACACAGTATGCCACAATGTCTGCTTCTGAGAAAGAAAAACTAGACTTTGGAAGTGTGTATTGTAGTAGCTAAATTATAGTATATGGAGCGAAACATGCTTGAATTGAGATTGTTAATGCTGTATTTTATGAGTGACTGTTTCCTTTGTTATGTTTTATGTTGACAGTAGTTAGATAAAGAAGATAAATAACTATTTTATTTTTAGTTAAATATGATGTTACGTCCCATCATCTAGTAAACACGTAGCAGGTTTGTGCTCCCGGCTTTGTTTCTTTTTATTTATGTTTTTACTTATCTTTTTAGTTATTTTACAGTCTCCTGCAGCAGCAGCTGAGTACAGTAGGGCGGACAGGACTGCAGCCTCGGAGAGAAACACAGAGGTGGAGGTTTGGCTCTGTACATTCATAACGCCTGACGTGTACAGCCATGCAGACATCATCAGAACATACTGTTCTCCTGATCTGGAATATCTGGCAGTGAAATGCAGGCCATTTAAGACGGTTCGATTCGAAGCTCTGTTCTATCCTGATTCTATCCGTTTACATACCACCATGAGCTAATGCGAAATTAGCACTGGAGGAGCTGTACTGCACATGATCAGTCTGCAGATGAACAACAATCCAGAGGCGGCTGTGATCGTGGCCGGAGACTTTAACCATGTCGATTTAAAGGCAGTTTTCTCCAAATTCTATCGTTCCATAAACTTTCCAACGAGGGACAATAATACCTTGGACCAAGTTTACTGTAACATCCCTGGAGCACATACAAGGCTGTTGCAGCTCCACACCTGGGCATGTTGGACTGAGGATGCGTCTTCGGCATTACAGGACTGCTTTGAGTGTACTGACTGGGAAGTGTTCAAGGAGGGCATAGATCTGGATGGATACACGTCATCGGTTCTGTCCTACCTAAAATTCTGTACTGATGCTGTTCTACCCACAAAGACCATCAAGGTTTTCCCAAATCAAAAACCATGGCTGGACAGCACAGTGAAGCCCCTACTCAAAGCCTGTGAGGCTGCCTACAGGTCAGGTGACAAGCTGGCCTATAACATTGCCCGAAAAGAAGCTGAAAAAAGGCATTAAGCTAGCAAAAAGCAGGTTATAAACGGCGCATTGAGGAGCATTTTGAAAACAACAACCCACATAGTATGTGGAGAGGCATCAAGACAATAACAGACAATAAGCGCAATCATCAGCTGGTTAGCCACGATCCCTCTCTCCCCGACACCCTGAACACGTTCTACGCCCGCTTTGTCACACCTGGCAGCAGAGAGAGTGTTCACCTTCCCCAGATGGAAGAACAGCATCAGCCTCTAGTCCTGCAGCTGCACCAAGTGAGCTCTTCCATGAAAAGAATCAACATCAGGAGGAAGCTGAAGGACCAGATAAGATGTCTGGTCACACTCTGAAATTGAAATTGAGTTTTTCTGGACATTTTCAACCTGTCCCTGCAGCTTGCTACAGTTCCTGTCAGCCTCAAAACCTCCATCATTGTGCCTGTGCCTAAAAAATCTGCTGTCACCTGCCTAAATGACTACCGCCCTGTCACTCTAACTCCGGTCATCATGAAGTGCTTTGAGAGGATCGTCCTAAAGCAGCACATCAAGGACATCATCCCTGCTGGTCTGGATCAATATCTGTTTGCATACATGTCGACAGACGACGATGCAGTCTGTATTGCACTTCACACAGCCCTGACCCATCTGCAGCTTCCTAACACCTACATGAGGATGCTATTTGTGGACTTCAGTTCAGCCTTCAACACAGTGATCCTGGACAAGCTGGTACTGAAGCTCCACAACCTGGGACTGCCCTCATTACTGTGCCATTGGATCAGAGACTTCCTCACCAACAGGCCTCAGGTAGGTGAGAATCAGGGGACAAAACATTGTCTACACTGGTCCTGAGCACAGGCACACCACAGGGCTGCGTGCTCAGCCCAGCCCTCTTCACTCTCTTCACCAGTGACTGTTCTGCCATCCACTCCACAAACACCATCGTAAAGTTTGCAGACGACACCACCATAGTGGGCCTCATATCGGACAATGATGAGATCCCACTACAGAGAGGAGATCCAGCACCTTACTCAGTGGTGCTCAAACAACAACCTTGTTCTGAACATCCAGCAAAACCAAGGAGGTCACAGTGGACTGCAGGAGGTCCAGGAGGACAGAGCACGCTCCTCTCCTCATCCACGGGGAAGCAGTTGAGCGTGTCAACAATATCAAGTTCCTGGGCATCCACATCACATCTGACCTGACCTGGTCCATGAACACAGCTCACCTGGTAAAGAAGGCTCAACAAAGACTCTTCTTCCTCAGGAAGCTGAAATGTGCTGGACTCTCCCCTCAGCTCCTAGACAAACTTCTACAGGGCCACAATAGAGAGCATCCTCTGCCTCAGTGCAACAGTGTGGTATGGCAGCTGCACTGTGGACAAGACCGAAAAAGACTTAGCCCGGGTGGTGAAAACAGCACAGGGGATTGTGGGAAGTCCTCTTCGAGACTTGGACTCAATATATCGCTGGCCGGATGCAGAAGAAGGCCCGACATATTGCCGCACCGACCCTACCCACCCGGGCAAATGGACTGTTTGTACCGCTTCCATCTTGAAAGTGGTACAGAAACATAAAGACAACAACTACCAGACTGAAAAACAGCTTTTTCCCTAGAGCTGTACAATGCATTTCCCCATACTGACTGCACTTGAACAACTGACCAACCTCCCTACTGTGCATTGCCGCTGCAACTTTGGACTTTAGTTATTTGTGTACATATTACATATTTTTATTATTACTTACTATTATTATTTTTTTTACTATATTTACGTTTAAAGCTGGAAGTCACCAATATTAATTTCGTCATGTGAAACTGTTCTGATGGTGTTGGTGCTACCCGCTCATGATGACCTACTAGTTCATATGCACATCATGTTGTTAAGTTATTCTGAATGGTAATTTGTTTTGTTGTTTCGCGATGGGCTGGAATCACTGCAAATAAATGTTGGCCAGTATCCAAATGAGACAAAAACATAGTCTATCTGTTATCTGCACTCCATTAGATTTGAAAATGAACAATGACCATGAGGTTCAAGTGCAGACTTTGAGCTGTAATTTGGGTATGTTCACAGCCATATCAGGTTAATCCTGAAAGAAAAAGAAAGGAAAACTATGCGTTTGTCAAGCACATTCACATAATATACCAGGGAATGTGTCTTCTGCATTTAATCCATCATATCTAGTTTGAAGCAGTGGGCAGTCACAGCACCCTTCAACTTCTTTTTGACTTTTTCATGACACTACCATGGCATATTCTCATGGCATGTTTGTCCTTTATGTGAGCACAAAGATGGCGGCGCGCAGCAGTGCAGCGGCTTCTCGTGCTCCCGGGGTCAAGCCCCCATTAGTACTTTTCTGGTTGGTCTTGAGGCCAACTTTACCGGTTTTGCTTATGTAAACAAGCGTGTAAGGTACAGCCGAACCGAACTTATTAAAATAAGGGATGGTTCGGCCACGAGCACAACACCACGAACAGCGGTCCTCGGACTCAGGGCCCTGCTGGGCAGACTGCAGCTCCTGAGGACACCGGACTGGCGCAGCGCTGCCCGCCGGACAGAGGGCAAGAGGAAGCGCGGTGTCTGCGCGGAAGCAGAAGAGAGGGCAAGCAGGGCGGACCTGCTAGCCAGGCTAAAGGCTAACATGTCGGGAGACCACCGATCCCGTCCCTGTTCCTGTCCAATGTCCGCTCCCTGGACAACAAGCTGGACCTACTTCGACTGAGGCTGGGGGGGGCCTCCCGTGAGATGAGGAACTGTTCGGTGTTGCTTTGTCTTACGGAAACCTGGCTGAACGACAACATGCCGGACCCAGCCTTCCAGCTCGACGGCGGCGGCTTCTGTTCCGTGCGGACCGCAAACAGCAGTCGGGGAAAGCCCGCGGGGCGGATTATGCGTCTACGTGAACAAAGATTGGTGCACAAACTGTACTCTGGTGAACAGCCACTGCTCCGAGGCGATAGAGCACATGAGCATATGACTGTAAAGTGCCGGCCACACTATCTACTGCCTCGGAGTTTATGGCGGTGTTTGTTACGGCTGTTTACATCCCGCCGGGTGCTAAGGCTAACGAAGCGCTAAAGGAGCTTCACAACAACATCAGCTCGCTCCAGCACAAACACCCGGAGGCGTTTTACGTGGTTGCGGGGGATTTCAACCACGTAAACCTGACAGACACCCCTGCCTAAGCTTCTACCAGCATGTCACCATACCGACACGGGGAAATAACACGCTGGACCGTGTTTATACCAAACAAAAGAGACGCATACAGAGCCATCCCCCACCCCCACCTGGGCTTCTTCTGACCACATCTCCATCATGCTGCCCTGCCTATCGTCCTCTGCTCAGACGCCACACACCAACGCAGAGGACCATCACCGTGTGGCCCAGTGATGCTGTCCCCGCACTGCAGGACTGTTTCCAGCGCACAGACTGGCAGATCTTCAGGGAGGCAGCTGTCCGTGAGGAAGGAGTATACATCGGCTGTCCTCGGCTACATCAGCAAGTGCACAGAGGACGTCACCAGCACCAGGACAGTAACTGAATATCCAAACCAGAAACCCTGGCTGAATGCGGAGGTCCGGTCTCTGCTGAAAGCCAGGGATGCTGCGTTCAGGTCTGGTGACAGACTGGCACTCAGAGCGGCTAGGAGACAGCTGACTGCAGGAGTGAAGAGGGCCAAGACCGCATACGCCCAGAGGATCCAGGGACACTTCACGTCCAACGATCCAAGGAGTATGTGGAGGGGCATAAAGTGCATCACAGACTATAACACCAGAGATGCACAATGCCCCAGGGACCCCTCTCTACCCGACGCTCTCAACAACTTCTACGCCCGCTTTGATGATCCGAACACCTCCACCAGCACCAGATTCACCCCTCCACCAGGAGAAGAGCCCCTCAGGGTGACCGCAGCAGAGGTGAGGAGGACCCTCCAGAGGATTAATCCACGCAAAGCTGCTGGTCCCGATAACATCTCCGGGCGGGTGCTCAAGGGCTGTGCATACCAGCTCACCGAGTGCAACAGTGTCTTTAACACCTCTCTCCAACAGGCAGCGGTCCCCACCTGCCTGAAGACCGCCACGATCATCCCCATCCCCAAAACGCCCACAGTGACAGGCCTGAATGACTGATATCGGCCGGTAGCCCTCACCCCGATAGTCATGAAGTGCTTCGAGAGACTGGTCATGGCCCACATCAAGGACTGCGTCGACGTCACTGTGGACCCGCACCAGTATGCATACAGGAAGAACAGATCCACAGAGGACGCCATTTCTTCTGTGGTCCACACAGCCCTCACCCACTTAGAGAACAAAGACTCTTATGTCCGCCTGCTCTTTGTGGATTTCACCTCTGCGTTCAACACAATCATCATACCGCAGACCCTGGTCCAGAAACTCACAACACTCAGGAATGAGCTCCACCCTGTGTAACTGGGTTCTGGACTTTCTGACAGACAGACTGCAGTCTGTGAGGATCCACGACGTCTCCTCCTCCTCCATCACCCCTCAGCACCGGCTCCCCCCAGGGCTGTGTGCTGAGCCCCCCCTCCTGTTCACCCTGCTCACACACGACTGCTCAGCGATACATCCGAGCTGTCTCGATCGTGAAGTTCGCGGATGACACAGCTGTGGTGGGACGGATCGCTAACAACGACGAGTCCGACTACAGGCAGGAGGTGGAACACCTGGAGGGTTGGTGCAGACAAAACAACCTCTGCATCAACGTGAAGAAGACCAAGGAGATGATCGTGGACTTCAGAAGGGGCAGACACCTCCCCTCTCCCCTGTACATCGGAGGGACTGCGGTGGAAGTGGTCTCCAGCTTCAGGTACCTGGGCGTACACATCTCTGACGACCTCACCTGGAGCAAGAACACTTCCTGTCTCATTAGGAAGGCACATCAGCGTCTCTACTTCCTCAGGAGGCTGAGGCGCGCCGGGCTGGGGAGCTCAGTCCTGACCTCCTTCTACAGATGTGTGGTGGAGAGCGTCCTGTCCTCCTGCATCATCGTGTGGCACGGCAGCTGCTCGGCAGGCAGAGAAGAAGGCTCTGCAGAGGGTGGTGAAGGCTGCACAGAGGACTGTGGGACGCAGTCTACCCACCACCACGGACATCTACACCTCCAGATGCAGGAAAACGGGCCTCCTGCATCATGAAGGACCCCACTCACACTGCACATGACTGTTTGTCTGTTTGTCCCCCTCCCCTCAGGCAGGAGGCTGCGGAGCATTAAGAGCAGGACCACCAGACTGAGGAACAGCAGCTTCTTCCAGGCTGTGAAGCTGTGAGACTGCCTGAACTCTGGAGGACCCCTGTAGCCCCCTGCTGCCCCCCCCCTCCACTTCCCTCCCTCTTCTGACAGCCACCCAAAGACAATACTCATCTGCACACTGCAACACCTGCACAGAATGCAGTTGCTTTTTTTGCACTACAGTTAAATCCTATTTATTCTGTTTTATTTTGCACTACCTCATTTTTGCTTTTCTATCTTGTTTATTTTATTTTGTAATATTATACTTTTTTTTATATATCTTTTATCTTTTACTTATTCTATTTGGGCTTGCACCCTGGGACCAGGGTAGCTAATCTCGTTCCATCTCATGTTTGACTTGTGTTGGAATGACAATAAAGAAATCCTTGAATCCTTGAATCCTTGAAGGTAAAGCTACCTGCTTCTGACGCACCTCACGGCTTCCCAGATGGTCCATTTGCCTTGCTGCTCACGGCTGTGACTTTGTACTGCTTCTCCTCCATTTTGGTCACCTCAGGATGATGAGATCTTTTCTTTCAACGTGCAGGTCTGATTTGCTTTGTTCCCAGATCATCGCAGAGTGTTCCATGCAGCCAGGAAACCCTGGGACACCTGCCTTCTGACAGCTGGTGTCGATGTAGTTGTTGGCCAGGAAAAAGTTGGTCAGATGTCTGGCCAAGCTTGAAAAGAAGATTTTCCCCTCCACATTTAGCAGGGCAATGCCTCTGAACTGGCTGAGGTTTTGGGACTCCTTTTCCTTTGGGATGAAGGTGGTGACCGCTTTCCACCATGATGATGGGATGGCCTGGATCTTCCAGGCAGTCACCGTAAGCCTCCACAGCAGCCTCAGGAGCCCAGGGCAATTCTTGAAGACATTGTAGGGTACTCCATTTGAAACAGGTGCCGATGCTGCTCTGGCATGGTGGATGACTTGTCTGACCTCCATCCACCTCGGGGGAGTGGTGTCAAACTTTGTCAGGGGCTCAGGTGAGCGTGGTACATAACCTGGTGATCCAAATGGTTCCTCTCTGAGGTTGTCACTTAGCTGGTCTTGGATGTGATGTTCCAGCTCCTGCTCAGTCATCTGGAGTATCCCGTTCTTCCTCTCCTCCAGCAAGCTACGGGTGTATTTGAAAGGGTCCTGAAAGAATTTTGTTCTTGTCATCTCCCTCCAGCTTTGGCGTCTCTTTATCCTTTCAGCTCTCCTGAGATGTGCAAGCCTTTCTTTGATGGTGTTCCACAGGTCTTTCAGGCCTTCTTTCTCATGGGGCTTAGCTCTCTTCCATGATTTTCTCAGAAGCCGTCGTTCTTTAACCAGCTGGAGGATTTCCCTTTCGCGCCTTCCAATCTGTGGGAGACCGGTGCTCTTTTGGGGCATGACGCCAAAGCAGTTTCTACCTTCTTCTTGGATGAGATCGCCAAGGATGTTCAGCTTTGATGTTATGCTGCATTTTAGCATGTTCTGGAGGATGTGTTCTCATCGAAGGTGCTCCAGGCTTTCTTGTCGCTGGCCTTGGGCCACTGGACTTTGGGTTTCTGTGCTTCTCCTGCGATCCTCTTGCAGGCTCTGTGCTTGAGGCGTGGGCCTCCTTGTCTGACCTGCTGGTGCAGTGCAAGCCTGCGGCTGTTGGATTCTGCCACATTTTGACTTTCCCTGGTGTATGCGCAAGCCCAAGTACGTTGTTATCTTGGACCACCCACAGCTACATTTCCTCTGGATCCTTTGGTCCTTTGTCTGTTCCAAATCTGTTGTTACCAGGTTATCCGTCCTTTGTGGTTTATCTTCCATCCCATCATTCGGTGAACCTTCAGGCTGTTTTCTTCTTGTCCTGCTCGTAGTTAGTTCGGGTGTCCATGTAGCCTGTGCTACTTGGACATGTGGGGAGGGTAACTAGCCCTTCCACCCCGGGTCTTTCCTGCCATCAGCTAGTCTTCCCTGGCTGCCTTCCAGTCTTTCTGGATGCCAACTGATCTATTTTCAGTGGTCACTGTTGTACCAGAAGAGCTAGATGAGCACAGGTAAAGCTACCTGCTTAGCATTTCTGCCTTATGCACCTCCGACTGTGCCGTTTGGCTGGCTGCAGGGAGCCACCCTTCATAGATGTTTCGCTCCTTTAATCCCGGAACATCTCAGCGCTGGTGGAGCAGCGAAAGGGATGTCTCCCCAACGCTCCCTGTAGCCTGCCTTAGGGTCCCTCTTTCCCCCCCGCCTTTTCCTTCCTTCAGAGCCAGAGCCAGAAACTTCCTTGCTCTGCCTCTTGAGCTAGGTCTTGCATTGCTCGCTTCTTCCTATGGCCTGTGAAGCCGATGGTTTGTAGGAGCCACTGCATGGATGTACAAATGAAGCCCCTGCACCTAACTTCCACTGGGAATGTGAAAGCCTTCCAGCCGCCTTGCGAACATGCAGCAACCAGGTCTGCATACCTCTCTTTCTTCCTCTCATAGGCAGCCTCCATCTAACCCTAACCCTAACTCCCTCCTCCCATGGGACGGTCAGCTCCACCAGGATGACTACTCTGGCAGGTGCTGACCAGAGAACTATGTCAAGGTGAAGGGGTGAACCGGTGATCTCCACAGGAAATTTCAGCTGGCGACCTAAATCAGCTGCCAACTGCCACTCTCCCCCTGGGGACAACAGGGTGGACCTGGCGCTGGTGCTGTGCTGTACTGCACCCCCCTGCCTGACGAACTGGATATATCCCTGGGATGATGGGACGCTGGCACGGTTTACTTCCAACCTGTGTGTCTCCAGTAACTCAGCCAGCTTGCGCAGGACTTTGTTGTGCTGCCATCTGTATCTGCCCTGTGCCAGTGCTGCCTCGCAGCTGGAGAGGATGTGCTTGAGGCATGGGTTCAGGGAGCTGCAGAGGCAACAGAGTTCTTTCGAGCGGCACCAGGTGTAGAGATATTGGGGGCTGGGGGAGCATCTGTCTGATGCTTTATTCTATGGTAGATCCTGTAAGTTCCTCCTCTTTTCTGGTTAATTCCATAAAGGCTATACTAAGGAGGCAGATGCATATTTAGAATTATCAGTTGCAGTTGAAGTATCAGTTGTACACACAGGCTGCAAATGTCCATCTATAGAGAATTAAATTATTGTTCTTTTGGCTATTTTGTAGCCAAAAGGTGTTTTTAAATGGAACTGTTCTATCATTTATTATCTTACTGTATAACATTTGCCCCCTACCCTTTAAAAAAACCTTGGTAGTAGGTTACTCAATACACTTTAACTGGCCTTTCTTTTTACTTTTATCTGAGTACATTGGTAATACTATATAATGCAGCATGTGTAATTTTTCTTTTTGCTGGATTACAGTTTCTCTAAAGTAACAGTACAATACCAGTGCAGACAAGGTGCGTACATAACTTGCAAAAGTAACTATTTCAGATTATTACTCACAGTAATAATCATTTCCGCAGCATCTAAGTTTGCATTGATGGAAACCCTTGCTATGCCATTGTCAGCAGTCACACCTTTCACATCACCCGGATTCACCACCACTGAGATTGATTTTGCCGGAGTGCCATCAGGATTCACAACTTCAACCTGACATTGGAAACAAAAACATCAAGGCAGTCAGCAAACATCTATCTAACTACCTACCAACTATCTAATGAAAACATGGAAAATATAATACTATCATGCAAATATAAGAGAAAATCTTTGGCATGAACGTAAGAAGTATCTGTCAATTCATTCATCACCTATACCGGTTATCCTTAGAGAGTCCCAGGGACCCAGAGCCAGCCAGTCACAGGACTGACACTTGGACTATAGTATATAATTATTATATAGTATATAATGGACTATATAAATGGACTAACTATTCACACTCACTCCTACAGGTAATTTAGAGTTACCAATTACCTAACCCGAAAGGAAGCCGGAGAAAACCAACCGAAGCGTTTTGTTTTGTTTTTTTAAAAACATGTACTTTACCACGACATCAAAGGACATTCCTGGTTTGAAATATTTGGGTGTTCTCTTGAAGTGGATGGTGTAAGGTGATGTAACAATCTGGATATTTCTCAATTCTGCCTCCACCAATTCACTACCTGTGCAAAGATATATGCACAAGCACACATAACACGCACAATTATTATATATTAAGATTTCTACATTTCTTCTTTCTGGTCTCAATTTCTATCCATTTAATAAGACAATAATGCAACATACATAATGTACTGATCCTGAAACAATTTATTTGGTTCCTTTCTCTCCTCACTGGAAAATTTGAGACTCTTATAATACTTACTTTCTGCCTGCTGAATCAGTATGATTTTAGAAACGACTGAACATTGTAACCATTTGACCACACACAGATATGCAAACACAGTCTTTTTCTCTTACCACTCTCCGTCAGCACACTGACAGCTACATATATGGAACTCCCCACCAGCTCACTGATGTTTGGGAAGATCTGTATGATGTGCTCTTTCTTCAGTGTGACCACTCCATTACCATTGCTGATCTAATGTGAAATAATGTAAAAATATATATTGATACACAGGTGGAAAGTACTTTAGTGTAGTGTATTTTAGTAATATTATAAATAGCTGTTGTCATTGAGTTGCAGCAAATGTGTATATGCTCACCGGCACTCTCTGAAGAGAACTCGGGAAGCTCTTCTTTTGATCGTGATATACAACTCCAAATACCCCGTAGCCTGTCCCATCCACCTCTTCACCAAACAGATACCTAAGAAAGACATGTTGAACGGCATGTTTAATCCCCCATAAAGCAAAGCAGCATAAGCTGGTCTAAAAGTAACAATGATAAAGTTAATTATTGTTAGTTATTGTAGAAACGACAAAACTAGTTTCAAAGTGGGCCTTCCTCCATTTTTAAATGCCTGTATCTGTTGCAACATAGGAGTAAATATAAAATATTTACTCCTATGTATTGAGGGGATAAATAGTGTCACTTGGTGACTTGGTGCTGAGGTGTTAGGGGTGGGTAATATGACCAAATTGGTTTTAATTCTATACCAAGTAATAGCAGAGCTTAAATAATCAATACTGATACAAATACAGTTAATTTACTATTATTAGTAGTAAGTAGTAGTAGTAGTAGTAAGTTATTTGAAAAGTTATTTGAAAAATGTGTCATGATTCATTAACTGAATGCAGCATTAATAGGCTACATATATTTTAACTATAACAGTAGGATATGATTTCTGTGTGCATACAACAGCTACAGAGAAGCGTAGATTGCCTGCAGTAAGAAGTGTGCGTATTTGTGTGATTAGAATGGATTCTGGGAGATGAATTCATTACTTTTGGCACTGGTCCTATGGACGCTACTGGACGCTAGTATTGATACTCAAAACAGTGCTTACTATGTGTGTCAAGTGAGGGTTTCTATTTCAGAATGGCTTGTGTTGCATTTATGTTCCTAAACTCTTGCTCCAGCCTGTCCTTCAGCAACTGTAGGTAAGTGCTTAGATGCAAATCTCTGGTCATAGTTGTCGTTGATATTCATAAGGTTTGTATTGATCTGGAAAGTTATACACTACACTCCTCTGCTTGTGACCACACACTTACAGATTGTGTGATCACAGCAGAGGACACACCATATGAAACATGTCAAGGGCCCCAGTACAACTTCTGAGAAATACCTTTACTTTCTTGTTCAGTCTTTCTACTGGTCAAACTTGGTCTCTAAATCCACAAAACTGAAACCTTCCCTTACGTAGCTTTGATGCTAACGTTGAGAGCTTGACTGTCCACTTGAAAGAAGGGGCTCACAGGTGTCAGTTTCACCTCAAAGCTGGGCAGAACTGAAAAATGAAATCCATTTTACTGTAAGTCCAACATTGGAAGAAAAACAAATGAATGTCGTGTAAGTTCATAAAGGGTTTTGAATAACACTTCAGGTGTAGAGAGGCTCACCATATTCTTTGACCTCGAACTCTGCAGAATAGCTCTGCTGTGGATTGCTTTTGAACTTCGCCATCACTTTCCACAGTCCAGGACTATACACACACACACACACACACACACACACACAACACACACATCAAGAGAACTGGTTTCAATAGTCAAACAAATTTAAATATTCATAAAACCAAAACATTTGATTTTGTATAAGTTAAATGTAGGAGGCCATATATAGGATTTTGGTTATCCAAAACCTATTGAACTCAAACAACTGGACCAAAGAAACAGTATAAACTTGTTTGTTGTCTTACTTGTTATTGCCAAATATATGTTAAATGGATATTTTACATTAACATCCCTCCCTTTCGTCACGTTCTTTGAGGTGACTATTAAACTCTTACCATAATACGAGATTGTACTTGATTGTTTGGTTGCAGTCATGTAATTCCAAAATAAAATGTTAACCCTGATCATCACCCTTAACAGTTAGGGTGAATGCCATTTTAAGGATGACCATGACGGTTTTCTTTTCCAAGGTACTCTTTCTATAGTAAAAGATATTCTAGGTGTTCCAGTCACAATATTAATAGACAATGTTGCAAAGCATTCCCATTTCCCCTGATCAGCAGCCTAGCACATATACTTGGTAATTTCCTCTAGAACACTAGTACTCTGTAAGGTACATTTGGTTTCAAGCAACCTGAGCCTGAACATATATGAGCATATATATACATTTCCTTGCTTTGGCAATAAATAACTGTCCTCTATCACTCTGTTTGCATTTGGCTCCCATCTTCTTCATTTCCAAAGTCATGGCACTCCACAAAAAAATCACATGGGTACGAGGAATACCTTAATTACCTTAAACCTGAAAAAAATAAGTGGACACTTGTGTTGGTCAAGTATTAGAAAGATGTTTGTCAAGTAGATGGAGAGCACATACGGTTTGCCTTTTAAGTAGGTGCAATTTGCTCGTATTTTGATCAGTGCAAGGTCTTAGGCAAAATCTAGACTTGGAAATCAATAATAATATCTGTTTACCATACTGCATGTGGCCACAAGATGTCTAGAGGCTATTCGGCTATGCAACATCAAGGTTAAATTAATTGTTATGTCTTTTCCTGGACAGACCTGCTGCATAGTAAGACAGGAGCTAACCTTTACCAGCAAGTTATGGCTGAGCTAGACAGCCCCTAAGTGTTTTTCTCTTTACCATCCATTCACTGGGGGCCTTTGAAAGGTTTCATGGCACACTTAAGTATATAATTCAATATAATAACTTCTCTGCTATTTGACACTTAAGACTCTTAAACAGAATTTTTTGTTTTTTTCCTGTTTGTACTAAACTGAAATATTTGGCTACGATGGCCCACTGCAGTTATTAAAGGAAAAGACTGTCAAGCCAGGGGATGTTCTTGACTAATTATACCATTCTACTATACTGTATATGATGTTTCACTAAGGATGTGAGGTGGATAGTTAAAACTTTGCTTAGTCTAAGACTTGCATGAAGTGCAGTGCAGCTTACATTCTGTAGAGAAGACCTGTGGCTTGTACTATGAGGCAAGTTCAACTTACCCAGGATGTGTTTTTGTTATCTGGCTTCACTGAGCCTAACAACCACACTCCTGCTTAGCAGTCACACGATGGAGATTATCATGACTGCAGTCACATTAAAGCCATATGACTGCTTGCAAACATAGACAAGTCCACTGAATGCAGAGCAGTCATATTTTACAAATGAAGAGCAAGACATAATCCAGGCTAAAATCAACACTGTTCAGCTGGCACATGCAGGAAGGGAAGCTTGAAAAAAGTCACAAACAGTGTGTATGAATCTGAATTATGCATAAATTAATAAAGTTATAATATAACTGCCCTATCATCAGGGCACAAAGTCATCTTGTGCAATATATAGTAATACATTCTTATACTGAGCAAAACAATTGTAGGATTATTCTTTCAGCTGCAATCCCAGCTGTATCAAACAGACTTTGGAGCAAATAAAGAATAAATATAAAAACAGAATCCAAAGCCATAAATAGGCTTAGTACAGTGCTTTTGTGCTTAAACCTGGATTTACAGATTACAGAGAGTTTGAGAATGCATGACCAGTTTAAAAGTTGTGGAAAATAATAACAGATGCACAGTGGCATTTAACCATTACAATGATATATCCCCTGTAAGATCCAGAAATGTTTGTACAGTCAGCACCTAGTGACATGCACCTAGTGTCATTCTTAACTCTCTTACCTCAAGACAGCCTGTGATTTATAGCGTAGTTTTGTTGTACCATGTTTTATTTCGTTGTCTGTTGTTTTGTACCAATGGTGGATGAGAAACTGAAATAAAATACTGACCTGGCAATCTCACTGAGCTGGTAACTTCCAGAGTGAATCCCTGATACCAGAGAAACATGACTGGGTGGTAAAATAATGCCATCAGGGGTCTAGACATAAGCACATGCATAGTGAGCATCAATATTTATACAGAGTCTATGGCTTCACATATACAGGTACTGAATAATCACATATCATATATTCCTCCATCTAGCCCAGGGGTCAGCAACCCGCAGTTCCGGAACAGTTTGTGGCTCTTTCATCCCTCTGCCACAGCTTTGAAAAAAAAGTGAATAAATAATGGCTATATAATTTAATTTAATGTAATTTAATTAATTATTTTATTTTATTTTATTTTAGTTAGTTTCTTCAATGTAATTCTACTTTTGTAGACTGAGGTGATCTAACATTAAAATAAAACATGTTTTAATATTTTGTCGATTAAAATATGTGTCACCTGCTGCCGCCAGGCAAGTTCCCTTTTTTAAACTTTTCGACCCTCACACAGAAAAATCTGAAAAGTTTCTGATGAAAATATAGTGTCTAATGCAACATGGACAGTTTAATTTGAGCAATATTACTTGTTTACATTAATAATTCCGTGTTAATGACAGATAAATACCACAATCTGAGTGATAATGATAACATCTGTATTGGTTTTATCATTCCTCTCCACAGGCTCCATGCTGGGTGTCACTGCAAACAGCCGGTAATTCACTGCCAAAGAGAAAAGGAGAGAGAGAACGTTATGGTTTTCTAGTATTGGTGTACCCAAAATACAGGACACAGACTCAATACTGGGCTCACACAATTTATTCCCCTTTAAACAAGCTTGAATTTAGCAAGGAGAGTGATGTGGCTTTGATGTGGAACAGAAGGTGGAGTAGAGAGTGAGCCTCAAGGGAGATGATGTCCTGGTGGTTGATTCGACCAAAAACCAGAGTGTGGAATGGCATGAGCAGGTGAATCCAAGGCAGGGTAAGCTGAACCCATGAGTGCTCTTCTGGACCATATCCTTCCCAGTCTATGGGTATTGGAGGTCCCAGCCCCTGTGGCAAACATCCAGCGGTTCGTTGATGGGAGAGGCGGGATGGCTGTCAATGACCCAGGCAAGTGGAGGCAGCCGGGAAAGAGGACATAGAGGACTGGATGAGACCAGTTTTAATCGAGATGCTGGGTGACTTGAGTTTGACGTCCGTGGGGTTGATGACATTCTCCACTTCAAATGGACCCATGAAATGGCAAGAGAATTTCTTAGAGTTTGTACTTTGTGCAATATTTTTAGTAGACAACCTAACTTTCTGGCCTGGTGAGTAGGTGTGGGCCAAGGTGCGAAGACAGTTCGCAATGCTGTTTTTTGGTACCAGGCTTCAAGTGAGGCTGCTCGAGTCTCTCTTCACACCATGCAACAGTAACAAAAGTGGTTCTGGACTGTAATCTCCTCTTGTGCTGGAAAAAGCGTGATTGGTAGCCAAGGAAAAACTCAAACAAAGGGGGTGGGGGGGTAACAATCCTTTGTTCAGAGAAGTGCGCCAAATTCCAACATCTCACGTACGTGTGAAGTTTGGTTCAAAATCAAACTCTGGCTTCTCACTGGACAACCCCCTTGGAAACCCCAGATAGGGTTCCCTGTGACACAGTGATGATGTCACACTAGTGATACAAGCTGATGTGCCCCACTCCTTCATTGCTATTCCCCAGTGCCGTGTTACTGTAAGAGAGCCCCTCCGAGCTCTTACAGTAACACAGCACTTCGAAACATCCATCTCAAATGTTAGATTTTTCTTCTTTTAATTTTTTTTTTTCTATTTTTGGCCACAAGTCTTTAACTCACAGGCTGAGTAAACAGACTATTTTCAGCTGAGCATCAGCTGACCTCAACGCCCGCTGGCAGAAGGACAAACAAGTTAGTCGAGGACACCGGACTCCATGTCCCATCTCTCCTCATAAAGTCGACTCTGCTGCCAAGGAAACCAGCTTGCCGGAAGAGCGAAAGGAAAATGTCTCATCACCATTCAGCCAGTGAAATGGACGAACACACTGATCAAACAACCTTGCTGTTTTTGCTATAGTGTTTTGCGCAGTCTTCGCGCACACCACAGTTGTCAGGTTATTTCACTGTCTGGACCAGGATCAACATTCACCAGCGTAAATGTTGCCAGTTAAAGCGGTGGTCCCCAACCTTTTTTGCAGCGTGGACCGGCTTCACACAAGACAGAATTTCGCGGGGGGGGGCGGGTATAATCGTATAATTAAATAAAATAATAATAATAATAATTAACATATTGTACCACATGATAAATTATTAATTTAATTAATTAATTTTAATTAATTATTAATAAATTATGAATGACTTGTCAAGCACGCGGAGAGGAACAGACAAAAGTATATTATAACATCTTCTATACCTGCTTATCCTGACCATTACAGGGTTGCAGGAGTGCAGGAGCCTATCTCCAGCTATCTTGGGTGAGAGGTGGGGGGGTACACCCTGGACTGGACACCAGTCAGTCACAGGGCTGACATAGAGGGACAGACAACCACTCACACTCACATTCACACCTAGGGGAAATTTAGAGATGCCAATTAACCTAACCTGCATGTCTTTTGGATTGTGGGAGGAAGCTGGTAGTACCCAGAGAGAACCCACGCACGCAGGCATAGGGAGAACATGCAAACTCCACACAGAAGGGCCCGTGCCCGGGGATTGAACCCAGAGCCATCTTGCTGTGACATTTTTTTTTTATTCTTTCTCCGGTACCGAATGACCCACGGACTGGTACTGGTCCGTGGCCCAGGGTTTGGGGACCCCTGAGTTAAAGGCCCAATGAAGACCACTTCATATGCTCTGCTACTGTGCGGCGAAAAAGCGCTCATTGTCCCCTGGTGCTCTTAGGACTCTCTGAGTTTGTTGCATGCGCTCCCCTTTTTACTAACACACATAAAAGCACCTACACACCATCAAGATACACATAGGAGCAGTGGCTTGGCCATTCTGCTTTTAGATCCCTTTAGACACATGGTTTTACACCTCTCCCTTTGTCTCTCAACCTCAACTCAAACCTTGCGGTTGAGCCACCACATAGAGGTGTAGCCACTCAGAAGGCTACACCGCCATTTTTCTCCTCTTACACACATACGCTCACCCACCCAGAGTTAAAAAATCCACAACATACACATGAAGGGATGATATTGAAGATGATTTCTTAGTTTACTTGTGTTATGTATATTTGCATGTGTTCTCTTAAGCTGGCTCCCTGCGCCACCATCAAATACGTTTGTTACCACCAGTCATTACAAAAATACTGAAGAGTGGAATTGATTTCTTCTTTCCTCTAAAATACCCAGCTGTTATTCCCTTGTTCCCAGTAGCCTTGTTTTCTTTTGCTGTACCTACATCTGTAGGTATAGTTTGTATTTAAGTACTGAAATTACTGAATTACTCTGCAGAAAAGACAAGGACAAACCTTCTATCTGATTAATTTCTGTGCCATATACTGTAGGACAGCACAATCCATGCAATGAGGAGGAACAATAATGCGGCAGACATGGACTAGACATGAGAACAAGGGATTGTTGGAATGCTACGTATCCCTAGAGAGATACTTGCAGAGGATGTGGGATCAATGGATACTTCGAAACCCATCATCCAGACTAACTAAGAAACAGCTAAGTAGCTCAGTGTTCCAACATCCACAAATGGCAACTGCTTTCACAACTAGAGATTGAAGAGATACAACACAGATGCTACGGCAAGGGGAGCCAGGATGACAGGTCAGGGGGGAGATTTCATCCCCACCCAAGATTGGGTACCAAGCCCCAGTAACAACAAACCTAAATGATGCAGAGACTTAACACAACCTGCGAAATAAGATCATTACCAAGCTGGACACTTGGAACCTCCATAGCCGGTTACCAAGAATAAGTGAAAGTCTACTGGAGGATGTGACAATCCCTACTGAAACCATCACTGACACCAACAAGCTGATATACACTACAGCATCAGTGGTCGTTGAGGAACTTGGCCACAAGATGAACACTAGCCATAAGGAACAAATTCCTGCATGGAAAAGGAGGCTAGAGGCCAAGATTAAGGCAACACGGAGAGAGGTTAGCCAGTTGTCACAACTACACAACTAATGAAGAGGGTACCTAGGAGATACAACAAGCTGTCCATACCTGAGGCCCTTGAGACTGCCAAGCAAAGGCTCACAGACCTGTCAACCCACCTAAAGAGGTACACCAGAGAAGCAGAAGGTACTGTGTGTACTCACAGTGGCAGAGTAATACAATGAAAGTTGAACCACTAATGCTGAACAATACTGGAAAAGTGTATGGGAGAAAGAGGCTTCACACAACATCAATGCCCAGTGGCTAGTGGATCTGAGAGTAGACCACAGGAACCTCCCTGAGCAAGAACCAGTTACCATCACAGTGAAAGGTCACAAGAAAAGGTCTCAAGTACCCCTTTTCCACAAGGGCAGTTCCAGGGCCAGTTCGGAGCCGGTGCCTAATCTGGAACCAGTTCTTCCTTTTTCAACTGCCTAAGAACTGGCTCTCGGCCAGGAAAACTGTTTCCACAGCGGCGCCAACTCTTTGCTAGTCAAGAACCAAGAACCGTTTACTTACGTCACGGGCTGGGGGTGGGGACAAAGCCGGTGTTTGAGGAGCTCCAGCGTGAGTTGGTGGCAGCAGTGTATAAGTGGAACACTGAGGAAATAAATAACAAGCTCAAAAAGCTGAAGGACTACTGAGACCAAAAAAGGGATCAGGGGAGAAGTGGCGCTGGTCGGCCAAGGAAAAGTCCACATTTTGACCTGCTCGACTCGGTCCTCTGGCAACAGACCAGCATGCCAGCTGACCGGGGCCCTGAACTCCGCAACAGTGTTGCTCGAAGATATGGTGGATGATACCATTCACCAAATTCATGGATCCTCGTAAGTTTTATTTTTATTTTTAAGATGTTTCGCCTTACTGACAATGAATCTAGGCAATTTTTAGCTGGTTTACGAGCTAATATTACAAATTTCTCACATCAGTATACATTTGTAATGCCAGAAACGCTGGGCTTGCTTGGGTAACATTAGCTGACCATTTAATTATTTATTGTTAACACATGAAAGTTAACTCAACACAGAATAGAGCCTTAATATATATAATAACACATACACAACATGGACCGTGTAAACGGCAAATACGTATATGTAATATATGTATATGTATATGAGTGATCAGCTGGCTGCATGGGTCACCAACTACCTCACTGACAGACCCCAGTTTGTGAGGCTGCAGGACTGTGTGTCCGATGTGGTGGTCTGCAGCACAGGTGCCCCCCAGGGAACAGTCCTCTCACCTTTCCTCTATCACCCTGTACACATCGGACTTCACATACTCCATGGACAGTTGCCACCTCCAGAAGTTCTCCGATGACACTGCCATTGTGGGATGTGTGTCAGAGGGGAACGACTGTGAGTACAGGAAGGTCATCATGGACTTTGTCGACTGGTGTGAGCTGAATCACCTTCAAGTCAATGCCAGCAAGACAAAGGAGATGGTGATCGACTTCAGCAGGAAACCCTCATCCGAGATTGCACCAATGAACATCCAGGGACTTGACATCGAGAGAGCGAGGACGTACAAGTACCTGGGTGTTCCACTTACATAACAAACTGGACTGGACTGGAAACACTGACTCACTGTACAAGAAGGGTCAGAGTCGTCTTTACGTGCTGAGGAGGCTGGGATCTTTAGGTGTGTGCAGGCCACTGCTGATGACTTTTCATGAGACTGTGGTGTCATCTGTGGTCTCCTATGCAGTGGTCTACTGGGGAGTGGGGTGTTCTGAGCGGGACAAGAAGAGGCTCAACAGACTGATTAAAAGAGCCAGCTCAGTCTGTGGCTGCCCCCTGGACTCCATCGAGGTGATGGGGGAGAGGAGGGCTCTGGCCAAACTGTCCACCATCATGGACAACACCTCCCACCCTCTGCATCAGACTGTGGGGGCCTTAAGCAGCTCCTTCAGTAACAGACTCAGATGTCATCCAAGGTGTAGGAAGGAGCACTTCCGCAGGTCCTTCATCCCAAATACCATCAGACTGTTCAATGCTGCTCTATGAAACTTTGTCATTGTAACAAACACTCCCATACCACTGTAGAACTGATGTTTACAGATGTTTCATCATTGCACTGATTTTACTGATGTCCTAGCCATGCACTTTATGGTCTTTTTTTCATTCCACTCATTTACTATACTGTTAATTCATATCTGCTACATATTCCATATTCACCTGTGCAATAACACCTCACCACTGCACATCTAACTGGGTGAGGCTGTGTATATAAATACTGTTTCTTTCTTTTTCTGTTATTATTATTATTTACTATTTATTGTACATACTGTTTTTTTGTGTCTTTGTGTGTTTTTTCTGTCTATTATTTAATGTCTCTTTTACTTTGTTTTGAGCTGCTGTAACAGTGGAATTTCCCCACCGTGGGATCAATAAAAGATCTTATCTTAAAAAAAACCTACTTTTGTCTTAATTAATATAGAGATGTAATGGAAAAGTATGATGTCTGTCAGTTCTATAGTGTGCTGTGATATAGCATAAGTATGTTGTACAGAAATATAACAGTATATATAATAGTATATACTCGCAATAGACAATATTTTAGACGACGATTGTTATGGTTTTGTACACAGGAAAGAGAAAGCGCGTTGACGACAGCCAGGAGCTGCTGCAGTATCTGGAGAGAGCAGACAAGAGGTTCTTGCAGCACAGCAAGGACATGAACAACGCCTTACTCCAACAGATGAAAGAAGACACCAGCGTTTTGCTTGGGCTGATGGGGCGCATTAATGAAGGGCCAAGCCAACAAATAAAACAAAAGCCTCTTTTTAAATTTTTTTTTGTTTAACATAGTAGAGTACTTTTAAATGTTTTTTTGAACTTTTTGTATTTATGTATCAAAATAAACACTTTGTAAACAGACATGTGTGATTCAGTATGCTTAATGAACAGAAAAACATCACAAAAAACACATTCACTCATTCCCCCTGTTAAAATAGTCCATTAATGCAGCTCTAATGTCAGTCCTTTCTGGATTTTTTTGGAAGGTTCGCAAGTTGAACCAATTGCGAACCGGCACTAGCACCAGCCCAGAACTAGCACTAGGTTCACCTTAGTGGAAAAGGGGTAAAGTATGAAAAGCTGGACAGCACCAGGTCCTGATATGATCTATACCTACTGGATAAATAAGCTGACTGCCCTCCACGAATGCCTGGCAGCACAAATGAACCAAATGTTAATGGATGGGACCCACCATGGGTGGTAAACTGAAGGCCGGACAGTCCTGATCCTGAAGGATCCACAGAAGGGGGCAATCCCATCCAACTACCAGCATGATAACCTGCCTCAGTACAACATGGAATCTCCTATCAGGCATAGCAGCTAAGATGATCAGGCACATGGCTCAATACACAAACAGTGCAGAGAAAGGAATCAATAAGGACACCAGAAGTGCAAAGCACCAGCTGCTGGTAGACAGAGCAGTTGCTTGAGACTGCAATGCCAGCCAGACCAATCTGTTCACTGCCTGACTACAAGAAAGCCTATGACTCAATGCCTCACACATAGATACTGGAGTGTACAAGATCAACAGGACTCTACGAGCCTCTTCATACAGAACTCCATGGGGCTGTGGAAAACCACTCTAGAGGCCAACTTCAAGCCCATTGCACAAGTCAGCATCAAATGCAACATATACCAAGCTGATGCACTGTCCCCGCTGCTGTTCTGCATAGGTCTGAACCCCTTAAGCCAGATCATCACAAAGACTGGTTATGGATACCAACTGCTAAACAGGACAACCATCAGCCACCTCCTCTACATGGACGACATCTAGCTGTATGCTAAGAGTGAGTGAGACACAGACTCACTGACCCACACTACCAGAATCTATAGCAATGATATAAAGATGCCATTAAGACTAGACAAGTGTGGTCAAATGGTAATGAGTCAGACTATCAGATGGGAACATTGCAGATATGGAGGACAGCTACAAATACCTTGGGATCCCACAAGTAAATGGGAACCTTGCAGAGGCCGAAAGGAAGACAGCCACAGCCAAATACCTCTTAAGAGTGAGGCAAGTCCTGAGACACCAGCTGAATGGAAGTTCAGAATAAAAAACAACAAATCAAAAAAGATAAGCAACACAATTAAAAACCAACACATAAAAGATTGTGTGGTGAGGGAGTGATGCAAAGCATGGTTACAGTAAGTATGCTATTTTGAAAAGATGGGTTTTGAGTTTAGATATGAAGTTGAGGAGAGAGTCAGTCAGAGCTTTCAGTTACTCTGCTCCCCAGCTCTGGAACACACTTCCTCCTGATCTCCGCAATACTGACTCTCTCCTCACCTTCATATCTACACGTCAAATTTAGGGCATGGGGAGCAGAGCAACTGAAATCTCTGCTCCCCATGGTGCTGAGGCGGGCAGGAGGAACAGTAAGATGGATCTGAAGAGGAGGATCGAAGACATCAGGATGGGGTAACTATGTGGAGAAGGTCCGAGAGGTAAGAGGGGGCGCGAGGTTATGTGAATGGATTTATATATGTATAGAGGAGAATCTTATATTCTATTCTGTATTTAATTGAAAGCCAGTGGAGTTCTTCCAGACTGGGTGTAATATGATGGTAGGATGGAGTTCGGGTGATGATTCGGGCAGCGGAGTTCTGGACCATTTGGAGTTTATGGAGGGATTTCAGCCTATCACTGGCTGGAAAAGGCTGGACTGAAAGACAGCACAGAGACACTAATCATGGCAGCAGAAGAGCAGGCTCTGAGCACAAGAGCAATACAAGCTTGGGTCTACCACACCAGGCAAGATCCAAGGTGCAAGCCCCTGAGACAATCCAGCAAATAACAGCAGGATGTAAGATGCTAGCAGGTAAAGCATACATGTAACGCCATAACCAGGTGGCTGGCATAGTGTACAGGAACATCTGTACAGAACATCTGTAAGTTTGGACTGGAAGTCCCCAGATCAAAATGGGCCACAAATCCAAAGGTGGTGGAGAATGAGAGCACTAAGATCCTGT
Source organism: Scortum barcoo (assembly GCA_023238725.1). Classification (NCBI taxonomy): domain Eukaryota; kingdom Metazoa; phylum Chordata; class Actinopteri; order Centrarchiformes; family Terapontidae; genus Scortum; species Scortum barcoo. Next base: position 8,732,064 of record CM041553.1, on the reverse strand, counting down.
GGGACTTCCAGATACAGATGGACAAACGGGTGATGCCAAACCAGCCAGACTTTGTAGTGGTGGACAAAGAGCAGAAGAGGGCTGTAGTGATAGATGTGGGGCGTGAAGATGTCAGTGATTCCTGTGGTGATTGGAGAGCTCAGGGCTGTGACCCCCAAGCTGGGTGTGTGGCTCCAGCAGATCCCAGGAACAACATCTGAGATCTTTGTCTGGTGGAGTGCAATGCTAGGAACAGCTAAAATACTGCGCAGGACTCTCAAGCTGGTTTGGAAGCAAGATCAAATTTGTACAAAAAAAAAAAAATCTTTCATTTCATTGGTATACTTTGCAACAAAATAAACATGATTATTTTAAAAAGAGTAACTTATCAGAAGACATTTTTACTATAATTATCAGGTATCTGAGTTTTTCTTGCTTAGACTTTCAGACTTTGCTTTCTTCAAAGTAACCTCCTCTGGCTTTTAACAACAGCATGGCATATATGAGGCATTCATTCCACAAGTTTTTTAAGGTATGTGGCAGGAATTGCATTCCAAGCTTTCTTAAGTTCATCAATAAGAGACTGCTGATTTGTGGGATGCACTTTTCTGACTGATCGATCCAATTCATCCCACACAGGCTCAGTTGGAGAGAGGTCTGGAGACTGAGGGGGCCAAACCATCTTTTTTGAAGAACACCTTCCTCTTCTTTTTTGTCTAGGTAACATCAATGTATACCTAAAGGTAAACTTGAAGGAAAATGGTGCATATCAATGAAAGCAAAGTCTGATCATGCAGTAAATACATCCTAAAATACATATAACTTATGCTGGTTTTTAAGAAAGACATTGTGAACAGAAACTTGAAGTTGCTTCCAAATGTTTGCCCTGTATAGGCCTTGTTTCCAAACTTTTGGCCTGTAGTGTATGTATGTATATAATTTTTTTTTTCAAGACAACGAGGGCACATTGTGTCAACAGAGGGAGAAAAAAAAAGACTGAGGGAGAGTATAAACCACCACTTGATTTATTAGTGTGGAGTTATTTTGTGGTTTTGTTTTCTGTTTTGTTTATGTTTTCTAAAATGCTATTGTCTACTATCACATATAACACTGATGTCGTATTGATCTTACCTCTGCTGTTGGGGGTGTAGAGGGTCTTGTCAGTCTGAATGAAGATGTATCCAGACTGAAAGGAAACCATGACTACTTTCTCCAGCTCTACATCACGGAAATTAGCTTGCAAGTACACATACTGCTTCATGTTGGGATCCTGGCTGAAGTCTTCAGCAGGGATCTGAAACCAGTATAAAGAGACACGAGCATGGCATGAGGAACAGGACAGGGATATATGATGAACATTTGTAGAGGCTAAATAAAACAATAAATCTTTTTTGCATCTTCTCATGTTTGCTGTTTAAAAAAAAATGATTACTTTAGATAAAGTGATAAATGCAGGATGTCCAAACACTATTACTCATACAATATTTCAAAATTTTAACAAGTCAGTATGTTTTGGTAATGGCATCATGCAACATATCTTTCTACATTACTATAATTTGTCCGATGTGCTGGAATTTGTTCGCCTTAGTAAGGTTCACAGCTGTGTTCGCCAGCCTTTTGGTTTTGGTCGGATGGTTCATCACATTGATTTCGACCATGACATCATCGTCTCTGCAGTCTTGACACTCCACAAAGATGTTTTCAGCTGCTCCTACCCGCAACAAGTTGGGGGCAGACATCACCCTCCTGTAGAGCAGGGGTAAGAGAGGTAGAGAATATATGCGTTGTACAGACACTGAAAAACAGATTATTTATCAATTTGGCAGATACACATTTGTCCAAAGCAACACAGAAATTATTTTCAGTCTAAGCTATAGTAGAACAAAGAAATGCCTTTGAAAATAAGTTCCAAAGATACATAGTAATGGATATTTTCACTGATTGTACATGCATTTTTCGAATAGGTGTTATGCAAACAATACACACAATAATCATTATGTGAAGCTTTCAAGGTAAATTATTATCAGTTGATTTGCTCATACAGCATAGGATTAACACATACAGATTTTAATTGTCTTGTTATTTACTGATCCAGAGTGATTTCATCACTGTTCTGGACTCTGGTTCGCCATATTGTGTAATGCATCACTGTGCAAACTCAAAACATTTAAGTCAAACAACAGTACATTGACTTGTTACACAATCTGTAAACTGGAAGATAACAATACATTAGGTAAAATGGAACTAAACCTGGAGATAAATAGTGTTAGAGAGTTAAACTAATACTCTTGATTGAAACTCCTTACCAAACTCAACAAGTATTTAACTGATTGCAAATGCAATTTTCTTTTTCTGACACACTGTTGCTATATATACAGTTTATCACTTTATATAACTAGTTTAACACTTTAAAACCATGTTTGTTTTGAAATGAAAAAATAACTGCATTGCTGCCACCAAAACATTGTTTCCCTTTTTCATTGCATAATGTCATATCATTGCATATCATAGTGTCAATATCATTGCAACAGCTGAAATTGTTTCTCTATACAACATTGTCACTCATGGTCACTCTGTGTTCATTAAACACATTTCAGCAAAAAGCAATTTAATTAAATAATCTGAATCGATATCACTTATTGTGATAATGATGGCAAGTGCTGATGATAAATGCATTGCACTTGTGAATTTAGTAATGTGTGTGATCTGTTCCTGATCAGTTCCTTGGACTAATGACAACCTCAGATCAATAAAAAAAAAAAAAACTTATATATAAATATAATTGCTTTGAATTAAATATTTTGTGTGTATGTGAGGATATACACAATGAGTGTACTGGCAATCCGCCTTTATGTAGGTTTGAGACAGTGTGAGAACTAATGCAGCGTAATATGCTTACAATGGAGGAGATCCATCAGCTGGAAAAGTCAGAGAAGAAAAGGCCAGAATGGCCAGAAGCCCCTGCTGGGTCCGACACATCCTCCGAGATGATCCCCTATCTGTTGTCAATGTAGACTCGCTCTTCAACACTGTGCTTTAATCCAATTACCTCCCTCCTCCTGCAGCTTCTTGTTTTCTGTTATCAAAAACAACAGCAGGCACAATTGATATGCAGATATATTTACTGAGCTTTTAGTGTGGTAAATTATTAATCTGTTTGTTCGAAGTCCAAAACCCAGTTGACACAGTTGTGAAAAAACAAAAAATGTACTTCTTCTTCAATCACAAATGCACGTGACCCTGGTGGCCATTTTCCCTCTTGTCTCAGCACACAGCCTGAGTTCTCCATTTTGTCTGTTTTGTCTCTCTCCCTCTTTCTAACACACTGCCTAATTTTAGTTTCATATTGTGTATTTTAGTTTATAATCTTTTTGGGGGGTTACACCCTTTATTGTTTTTATGGACAGGACAGTGAGAGAGAGACAGGAAAGACGAGAGAGATTAGATGGGAAGACACGCAGCAAAGGGACCCCGGCTGGGAGTTGAACCAGGGTCCGCTGCACTGAGACTCAGGCCTCAAACGTGTGTGCACGCGCTCTACCACTGTTTTATAGTTTTAACCTGCTTTTAACCTTCATGCTAGTCTGTTTAAAGTTGCGCAAGAGTGAATGCTCCAACCGCTTCTATGTAGAAATCCTTCAGTTTTACTAAGTATCGATATGGTCATTCTTGGTTTTAATAAGTGAGTTATTAATAATAATTAAGTTATTAATAAGTGACTGAATCTGTAAATCATTTCCCCCTTTCAAATGGTGATGCCCTAAAATTGGTATACTTTAATGGGTGTGTACTAACTAGTAAGTAAGAAAATCTTTTGTCCCCCTCAGCCCACTAGCGTTGCAGCCTGCTGCTCTTCCTACTGACAGCTTTACTCTACACTGCAAGCATTCACTGCATATTAGATGTGATATCCTTCATGCATCTACCAGTAGTGCAATATATTGCGGTCAGCTCACAGAATTGTGATTGAGATATCATGTGGCCTAATAATTGCAACAGACCCAAATTGATCTGATCTCTGATTAAACTGCTTAGAGTCAAAATGATGGTGATAAAATTCTGGAAAAAACCTCATTCTGCTGGTTTCTGATGTATGTATATTTAGGAGAAATTTCTTTAAAAATCAGATGAAATAGAACACTAGAACACCCCCTAAAAGTGAAGCACAATGCTTTTTAATAACTAAGCTTGGTGAAAATCCCTGAACATTTCTTAAATTTCTCCTTGATGTTTCAAACCATTCAATAGTTATTGCAAATTTTTGAAAATCTTATCAGAGCCACTGGATAAAAAGGCACCTGTGGCCTTTGTTTTCCCTCTTCCTAGCTCTTGTTTCCTGGCTCCGATCGTGGTAATTTGTGGCTCATAGCAGTTATGGCTCTTCCCACTGTTAGACTCTTTTGCTAGTTTGCCTATATTATATAAAACTGGCTTGGTTCTAGATAACGCTGCTGCCTAGTTCAGACCTCACGGCTGTCCTTGGTACCCTGTTGTGAAGCACATGTGGTGACAAGGGTGGCCACACAACTGCTCTTTCAGTACACAGTATGGTGAACCAAGCTAATACTGTCCATTTTTCCTATTATTTCACCTGCTGCTGTTTTGTTTCATGTTGTTTTGTTTTATTGTCTTGTTTTACTGTTTTATTACTTGACATTGTTTTATTTCATTGAACCAGCTGGGTTGTTGTCATCATTGTGGTGTTTTAGTTTTCTTTTCAGTAAGCTGAACGCCATCTTGACGGGAGCCTACGCATGATTGGTAAGGGCCCTGCACATAAAGCCTGTGTGTAAACACTGGGACACAAGGGCATAGTGCATAGTTCGTTTGCTGTGAGGTTTGCTGTGTTGTATATCAGTGATCAGTGGGTAGCACCCCCATCCAGTCCTCAGTCAGCCTGCCTCTCCAAAAGTGGCCTCAGCCTAGTTTCCCAATAGGTTTCTTTAAGTTGGACTGTTTTAGCTAATCTGAGTATATTAAAGCCTTCTCAATTGATCTTAAATTCTGTATGAGGCCTCCATTAAGCTATATTTGTAATAAAGAGTTATTAACTGCTTGCTGGGCATTTTTATAAGGATTAACTTTCATTTCTCTTCCTTGCAGCTTCAGTCTATACTATATTTAATTTTTAATAAAATATTTCATTTACACTGGAAACACATCCCTGCTATGTCAGCCTCGAACCTGTGCCTTCAAATAGCTTGTTTAAACAAATATTTGGGGTTTGGTTAATATTTCCTGGGGTGTAATTCCTCAGGTGGTGGTTTCACTGCTCTGTCCATTTCTCACTCAAGTTTAGTGCCCCTGAGCACAAAGAACAAAAAAAGAGGGCCAGCAGTGCCGTGCTTGGACCCCTAAATATAACTAGCCCACATCTAATCGCATCAACCTTGAGTATCACCAATTCAAAACACAGCATTCAGGCTACAATTCCTACAACAGTCAGTCTTAATTTTGAGAATCATCCACCGGAAACTGGGGAGAAAAATACAAATTATTGTGCAGTAAATACAATATAGTTTTATTTAGATTGCCAGAGTAGCTGTTAAATTAAACTAATTTACGGGCATATCAGTAAACAGCTGGTTACAATTATTTTGTCACCAAACTTCATTGTATTGGGGGTGCAAACATTGGCCAAGTATAGTTTAGAAAATGGCTGATGTTAACATTTTTTTGGTCAGTGGTTTAAATGACTTTTAATGACTAATCTACAAATGAATTGTCATATTCTGATTCATACTTCAAGTTAAACATATAAAAGTTTACTATACAGTTAACATTTATTTGAATGAGGTTTTGTAGTTAATAACAGTTAATTTGCATATATGCAACACCTACACACACACACACACACACACAATTCAATACAAAATTAGGCAAGTAGGAAATTTTCGAATTTTCTTTTTACCCAGTTGTGTAATACTATGGTATCCTCTAATTATTAGAAATACATTAGAAATACAGAATAAAACAAAAAAAAAGTATTTGAAAAAAACATTTTATTTCCTTCAGTTTGACTATTGCTGACATCCAAAGTTCGTGTACTGCTGGACCATCTCTGCCATGCCTGAACAGGTAGCATTATATTCCTTTCTTTTGCACTCTGCTTGTGTGGGCCAGTACTCAATCCAAGTTCTCCCACCGAGCACATACTGATACCTGAGGATGAGGAGAGCAAAGTGACATGTTAGGTCAGCCATCTGTATGTTCAAATGAATCATAAAGGGATGGCCTGAGAAAATCATGGCAAGTACAATGTTTTATTTCTCTGGCACAAAACAATATATATTTAACGGCTCAGAAACATTTCCACATAAACTAAACCTTAAAAGGTGAGCTTGAACATGTAAATGTTTAAATGCTGTGAATATTATGATGGGAACAAACATGCCAGACATACACAGACAAAACAAACTTACGACTGACTGCGTTGGTCTATGTAAATATCTTTGGATGCACCCATGATGAGGTAAGTTTTGCCTTTTCTCAGATCTAAAGCTGTCCTACAGTGCTGATAACTGAGGAATGTGCGAAGTTTACCTAGAGGACCCACATCATCATTTCCTGTAATAAGAATATATGAGAACAGAGACATTCTTAGGGGGAAACTATAGTGCATCCCAAACTGTATTTTATTTTAAAACCTAATCTGTAACTCTAATCATCATTTCTGTCAGTTATGATAAATATTATATTGACTAATTTCTCAGTTTTAGGAGCAAAAACTACCAAAAAAAATTAAACTGGCGAACAAACATGCAGTCTGACCATCAAACATGTTGTATACACACCTTCAGATAAGTTAAAGAGAAAACAAAGGTAAATAGTAAAATTATCCATTTTACAGATTGGTTCAACATTGGACCACTGTTGTTTCCACACCTGTATCATCATTTGAATGCATGTTTCTTGCCCCACTGGATGTACTTTTAGAAATGCCATTATGTTCTCAGATCACAACAATTACTTTGGTGACTGCAATCATAATTGATAGAAATGATGGCCAAAGTGACAAAAATAAAAGCCAAGTTGTAGAACACCATAATCTTAACATATTTATGGCCCTTTTCCACTAGTACCTACTCGGCTCGACTCGACTCAACTCGACTCAGTTTCGGTCGTTTTCCATTACAATAGAGTACCACCTCAGCGTGGGTGGGGTCGTAAATCCGTGGCAACGTGGCCGAAACTCCAGCGGTTACGTCATTTGTTATGCGACACAAACATGAAACAACTACGGAGCAATGGAGGCCACCAGACAAAGAAATGTCTGCACCTCGTCGTTCCTCCACGGGGTTGATTTCTGTGCAGCCATCTCTGATCGTGTTCGTTGTTGTTATTGGGTTTTAAAAATGGCACGGTTGACTCTTATGAACGAGTCGCTCTCCCGACTCATCTAGTGATGTCAGGCCCTGGCCAATCAGTGGCCTGCCGTCTGCCGTCGCCGACGTCACATTTTCGGCTCAACTCAGCTCGCTTGGAACCCGGCTGAGAGTAGGTACTAGAAAAGTACCTGGTACCAGGTACTAACACGTAATGGAAACGCAGCGTACAAACCGAAATGGCGAGTCGAGGCCGAGTAGGTACTACTAGTGGAAAAGCGCCATTAGATGCAAAACTAACACACAGCTTAGCTTAGAAAGCTTAGAAACATTACTTCTGAATTCTTACATATTCCCAGTCAAATCATGGATAACCGCTGAGATTTTTTCTGCCATACTTGGGGAGAGTTAAAAAAGAAGAAGAAATATCTCACCTTTAGGTACTTTAGAGAAAGATTTGGGGAAAACAGAGGTTTTGGCAGTTCAAACTGTTCATGGTTCAAAGGAAATAAATACCAACCTTCTTTGATGACTTCTAGTACCCGTACTGTGTAAATGTCAGTGGACAAACCATCTGTAAATTCCTCCAGTCTCACTTTGTACACTGAAGATGGACAAGTTGCAGTTTGTTAGGGTATTTACTCCCTTACTAGGGTATCCTGTAAATCTCTCATTCACAGAAACCTACCAAAATCTATCATGCTGGTCAGTGTACTCTCACAGGCCTTGGCTGTGCGATCATGATTGCTGATGTTGCCCTTCTTCTGCATACTGCAGTTCTCTGGAAATACACAACCGGCACAAAGTAAATCCACAACTGGTGACCTAATTAAATATGCTCCTGAGGATGTGTATGTGTACTTAAAGTATGTTAGTTTCTTATTCTTTACCCCTGACTGCTGTTCTGGTAATAACATTGCAGTTGCTTATTCTATATAACAATCTGCTTCACCAAAACTTCAAGCAAGCATATAATCTCAGACAAGTGCAACACCCAATCAGTGATCACTATATATGATTTACTTCCTTCTGGAAAAAAAAAGATTGGAAACCATTCTGTTATGATTTTCAAATTAATGTTCAGATAGATTAGATAGATCAGATAGAAGATTGATTCTCATAAATAGACATCATCATGTTTACCTTCAGCACAAGTGCATTCATCATTTCTACAAAGCTGCAGTAGCTGTCCAGCTTTCCTCTCTGGATGGTAGAATTTCACACAATGTGTTTCTGCAACAAGAACCCAGTATTTGCAAGATGTTTTGTTCTCATGGTGGTCTGTCTATGGGAATTGTACTTTAAGCTTAAAAGTGGAAATTTCTGGTATCTGTGTCAGAGAACAAGGGTAGCCTATAGTATGTTTCTGGGTGTCTTTAAGACTCACGGTCACTGTGTTGATGATCAGAGTATTCATAGACAGACACAGCAGCTGGTTGTAAGACGCCCACGTTCAGTGTCTGATGAACCCTAAAAGTGATCTCCTCTGGTCGCGTGTGAGAAACCTGTGGAGAAACATGAAGCAAAGGGAAGACAGGGATCGATAATGAATGAACAAGGCACAGAGATAAAGGTACACGTTTTACCTTGTCCAAGCTGATGATGAGTGAGCTTCTTTCTGACCCAGCTGCGTTCACCTTATAATTTGAAATAGTGCGGGCACGTCCTGTGGACATCTAGACACACAAAGAGATCAGTAGTCACTGTTTGTGGTTAGTAATAACAAGATATGTATTAGTGTTTGGACAATATGCAACATGCAGCCACTATGGGCGTGTGTGTCTGTGTGTGTGCATGCATTACTAAGCCCAGGTCGTTCGTATTAACGGTGAAGCCAGTTAACAAACCAACATCCAGGACTGACATGCTTGCATCACGCTCCTTGTCCTTAAATCTGGACAGAATAATTAAAATAAGAAATGAATTAGTAAGAAAAACTTGTCAAGCGTTAAAAGACACAACTGCTATAAAGGTATATAGCTATGAACTGCTATTAGGCAAATGTTTTAACCCTTTAACACCTAAACCCAAAACAGGGCGCCTGGATGCATTTTATAGTAATGGCTGTACAAGTGTCAGAAAATGTGCTATTAAACTGTGCTTTTGCTCCTTTTTTCAGAACTACTTAAACTTTCATTATCTGGCATGTTTTACAATATTACTATAGGTTTTGAATAAGTAATATATGTTTAAATGCAAAAAAAAAAAAAACAAAAATTGGAATTGAATTTTTCATGTTTTTACTGAACAATTCATTGTTATTGTTACACATTAGAACATCTCATCTCATCTCTAACAACAGTTTCTTTCCAGCTGCAGACACAGGCCCACATTGTACTTCTCACTTCTGCACTTCTCTCTGGTATAGCAGAACCTTTAGTGAATGGATAAAGACACAAAAAATAAGCTATAATCTGATACATTTGTTCATTGCAAAGGAATAACTTATGCCAGATGTTGCTCAAAAAATATATATAAAATATAAACAAAATGCAAAACAATAAACGCAAAATAAAAACTACATAGAAATACATAAAACACCAAGACTTTGTACAATAATATAATGATATATAATAGTAAAACAAAAGTAAGGTAAACTTAGTAAATAAGTAAACGGAGATAGAAAGTAAAAAGTAAATGTTGAAATTCATGTTTGCAAAGATTTTCAAAAAGTAGCTAGTAGTATTAGCTAGTAAGAAATACCTACACAATATTGAAGAGAAAGTAATGCTACAGCATGTGATACTGTGAAATAATACTTATAAATACACTGCATTTTTACTAAAACATCATCTTATATGTTTTATGTACTTACTCTTCTTCATTTCTGACAAAATCCACCGGTGATAAAAAGTCTTTCCATCGATGTCTGTCAGCACACACAAAATCTTTGATATCTAACTCTACCGTAATAACATAATATATATATTAATATAATATATAATATATATAATAATATAATATATATTATATAATATATTCAGGAGTGATGGTAAGGAGAAGCGCTCCTTTTTTTCAGGGATAGAGGTGAAACCTTGCCTGTGATTCTCGCGGAGTTTGCACTTTACCGAAATAAGCTGCATATTGCCGCAAAGCCCAGTTTCTCTGCTTTCAGAATCAGTTTGACTTTTTTCGCATAGCACACACGGCTCTGGAGTTACGGTAATCAGAAGAGAGGCTGTGAAATCCTGTCAGTGGCGACAGGTTCGATGGTAAAGGGTTAAATAACATTTTTAATTAGTTGACAAAGCCATCATTTTGTAAAAAAAAAAAAATGACCTTGTGTTTTTTTCAAAGAGCAAGAATGAACTTTAAGTCTGTTGTGGACAAGAACTTTTGAAAGTACTCATAGAAATGGAAATGAGTACAGCAATTCAGGTGTATAAACAGAGTGCAGCTTTGGTTCATCCTAACCCCCCCAGAAACTACTTTGTTCTTTTATGGTGGTTCGAAACAAATGCCGTCAGTCTCATGAGATCACATTATGTGTCTGTTATATCATCTTTGATGATGTCTAACCATCAAACAAGACTGGCAAACAATCTCAAACTCTTCAACTGTACGTTATGAACAAGGAAATGATGCTGATTTGATGGTTGAGGACACAAAATGCAATGAACATCTCTAGCAATTACTCTTTTTGTCACCAAAATATGTTGTTTAAGGCAAATATGTTGATTTAACATTGCCCAGGACTCAGTCACACTTATTCTTTCCATTTTATTTTCTATTTGTATTATCGTCTCACCTCCCTATTCCTGTCCATTTCATGTTTCTGAGCAGCAACACTGACAAATTTAGACTAATTTCCAAGTGAAGTGTATCAAGGACATTTTGACAGTGTAGATTCTTCATTGTACTTACAAGACCTTTATTTTCAGCTTGTATATCTTCTCATCTTCATCCATTTTATCTGGAAGATCCAAATATTAGATGATAATACAAACTCTTTTCACAAAGGTTAACTTGATACATGGATGGACAAGCAGCAGAGAACAACATAAAAGAGACAAAGAGAAGCAGAGAAACAGATAAAATGAAAACAAATAAGACATAAAACATTACCTGGGATGAGCTGTACTGACAAGTTAAACTTCTGACAGTCACTCTCTTTTTCCTGTGGCAGAGTGTAATACAGCGATACCATCTATCGAATAGATAAAAGAGCACCTTGATATGTAGTAAGTTAATAGGCATCCCTCTTAAAGATTCAAAAAGAAGTAATCAACAAACAATAGATGGTAAAAATCAGAACAAAAATATATTTTACTTACTTTCACTGTTGCTTCCCCTGTACCTGTGGCTGTCACTGTCACATTTTGGTTTATGTCATTGATCTGTGGGTATTTAAAATGCACACAAACACACATGCACAGGGATCAGCAGAATATGTATATAGAAAACAACAGAAGTAATGATATTAATGAGCCACTGTGAGTTTTTTTTTTATCTGTGCGAGAGTGTTTGTTCTCACTTTAGATGTCCTTGTAGCATAATGAGTTTTGCTGTTTAATTTGTACTTTTCAGGCCTCGATCTGCCTGGCAACAAGATGTCCACATTCAGATCATACTCTGGTCTTTTAGGACTCGCCCAATACTCAGCTACAGCCTGGTATACTATTATAGTCGCCTGGAGAGAAAAAGAGATTGGAAATGAGAAAATTGTTCAATGGTTTGAGGTATCATTCCACGTAGGAGGGACCTTCTGGGAACCTTATGTAACATTTCCTTAAAGTTCTCTAAAGGTAACAAATGTCTCAAACCTTTACAGAACATCAGGGATGTTCCTAACCTCTCCGCTGGTGTCAAGGACGTTGCCTTGTAACAATCCCAGAGTATTCCTGGACAGTTATGATGTGAAGTTCTTTAAAGGGTAGGTGACCCTTGTTTGGTAGACATTCAGAAACATTTAGGAAATTCTGGGGACATTTAGGAGACCATTACTACAGGACTTCCCTTTTAGGTTCCCACACTACATTCCCATAATTTTGCAAACTTAACTCCTAAAATGTTATTTTTGTATACATTTTTTTTTACATTTATTTCAAAGATATATTTATATTGATGTAATCAAACATTGCAACAGTCTATAACTATAACTGGTTTTGTTTGACAAATGCAATGTAATATTATTTAACAAGGCAACATGTTGAGGCCATATATTACATTATATATAACTAAAATGTTCTTGGATCGGGATGCAAGGACCAAAAAAGAACTTCCCTGGTCCCTGTAATGTTATTAAGGGTTGTGAAAACCTTCTGGGAATATGATGAAATGCATTAATAGAATGTAGAACAGAAAACAGTGAAATTTCCCCACCGTGGGATCAATAAAGGATCTTATCTTATCTTAAATCTTATCTTAAATGCCTCCTGTTTAAATAGGTTGCAGACAGATCTTGCACACAGCCAAAGGGCATACACTTATATTTTTAATTCCATCTTGCCAGCTGATGGATGGTTGCCGTTTGTGTTTTGCTATACTAACCAGTGTTGCACTACTGTGTTCAATTATTATTGCTTTATTGACTATGAGGTTAGCATTAACAGTAGAATTAGCAATCGCAATGCGCTAGCATTAGCTAAGAGTTAAATCATTTCAGCTTGCTGTACTATGCATGCTAACAGTAATCACATCCTGTGCAAATATCCATCAAGAAACAGAGTTTAACTTCAATGTTATTTCTGAAAATTATTATTATTATTAGTTATTTCTTGTTTAGTTCTGTCTGTTTTTATGTATCTGTTATCATTGCCATGCAGTGTTTCCTGGACTGACTTAAACTGGAATTGGGAGGACCCAATATGTACTTTGTTTAAGTCAGCACAGTGGACATCCTCCAAACCCTCCAAAGAAATCCACTTTGTGTCTGTCTGGGAACGTAATAAGGCAAGATCCTACATCTGGGAACTTTTCTAGCTGGGAAAATAGCCTGGAGAGCTTGAAAAACATAATGCATAGAGAGAAAGAGAGCTCTTACCTGAGTTGATCCAAAGCCTCCACTCTCTCTCTGCTGTTTGTTAAACCATCTTACAACAGGTCTGGCTTCTGCAAAGGCCTTTATTAACAGAGGGGGTTGGGATCTGAGTTTAACTGTGCATTCAACTTTTTAAAAATGACAATACTGAAAATAATGATTTTTTTATAGGTATAACATCATGTATCATGTCTAACATGCCTTATACAAGCAATACACAACAAACGTCTGCTTTTCTTGTTTTTTTTTTCCTTGTGAAGGATAAATAAATAAAAGGCTGTCTTAAAGGCCAAGAGTTAGTTATCTATGTAACCAGGATGTTCTTTGAAGAATTGTCAGCAGTACTGTAAAAGTTCTTTAGAGTCTTCTGCAACCTTCTACCTTTTGTCTGGTACAGTGAAAAGATGACTGAATGTTTTTTAATATCACATGCTGGTGACACACAGATATACAGGGTGTGCTCACCTGGGCCTTCACCAGAGCAAGGAGAGCGTAAGCTGTGGCCTCCAGTGTGTAAACACGTCCCATAGGTACCTGCCAGTGGGAGAAGCCTGAGGAAGACAGACACATTTTGGCAAGGCTATGCTGTACTTGTGACAAACCAATGTAAGGCAGTGGACAAACTATGTATATTTGGCATTTCTGTACTGGAGTCTCTTGTTTCTTCTTATCGAACTAAACATCATTACTAATATACTGATGCAGTATCTGTGATAAGCTGAAATCGGAAAAAGAATCAGACCTGACAAATCAGTTGTTGTTAGCTGTCTTTGTTGTTATGCTGCATTTGGATATAGACAATAATTTCATATTTGCTTAAACATAGCTATCCATCTATAAACTATTTCCGAATATGCACGTGAATACTGTTGTGAAGAAACAAAGAAACCTGGGGGAGAAAACTTATAGAGGATCTCCTTGTTGAGTTTGTTTTCATTGGCCAGAGCATATGATGAAATTGTCACAGCATATGGGTTGGTGAGGCTGGGCAGACGTCTCTCCAGGTAGGCCACTGCTTTGTCTATACTGCCTGGCAGACTCTGAACAGGAGGAGAAATAAAGATCAGTTGTGGAAGAAGGGAGAAGGGTGATGGGAGAACAGATAGACATCAGGGATTACAGGCAGTAAAATTAGTGTGGGTACAGTAATACTATCTATTGAAGCTCCTGGAGCCGTTCATGTACAGGGTACAAAATCACCAGTCAATCACAGGACTGACTCAAATGTTAACACTATAACACAATACAGTTGGTACAGTTACCATTGGGGTATAAGGTCAGTAAATGAAGACATAACAGAGTGAATAATGAAGGTGGTGAGGTACTCACATTAACACTGTCAGCACATATTGTGTGTGACTCTTGCATAGCAATGAGGCAGAAGGCTGTCAATGAAGCGTCTGAATCTTTGCCAAAGACATCACCCTACACATCCACAGATACATAAACAGGTCAGAACAATAAAATCTGTTTATTCATACAAGATGGCAGTCAGTGACATGATTTGGTTCTCATTTTAAAACAGTCTTTTATTTAGAATCAAAATGAAGAACTGATGTTAAAGAAATCAGTGCACGCACAATCATCTCTCTGTGGGACACATTCCCAACTTCCCTAAACAAGCCATTAGGATGCTGTGCATTAAGAATGATAAACTTCACAGCATCACAGATATAGCGGCTTTCCACTACCACCAAATTGCTGGCCATGGCAAACAGCTTGGCGACATAGGCTGTCAGCCTAGAGAAGAGAGAAGACAGGAGAGAGTAATAACTTGGTTTCATTTATTTGCACATGTAAATTGCCCATTCTCACATAGTCAAAATCTAAATAGCAGGATGTGCAAACAAAATAAATAAGTTCATGGCGTATGTCTGTAGGCCTCACCAGGTGCTGCTTTGGTGGTCAGAATACGCAGCAAAAGACCCATCATTTTTACGATAGGAGAGTTGAGTCCTGTAACCTAAATAAAACAGACAAAAACCTCTGTACTGAATCTTATGTACTGGGACCCAATTTGAGTAGTGACTGTAATAAAGTGATCTGAATTAGGTGAGGTACTAAAGTGGTCACTCAAAGCATATTTTTTGACACTACTTCTTCAAAAGTCAGTGAACTTCATAGCCTACATCTATATCTTTGCTAATGATGCATTTGTGTAAGCTCACCAGTGGTAATGTGCTGGAGGGCGTCATCACGTCTCTTAATGTCCACAGGCTGCCACTGGTTGGTTTTGTCCAAATATGTGGTTGCAATGACAGGCAGGGTCATGTGGATCATGTTCTCTTCTCCACAGCCTGTTGGCTGGTAGATCAGACTATCCATTGATTTCCAATCAATATCATTCCTTATTACATCTTGCTTTCTTCCTGCAAACATTTCCACAACAAGTGAGGCCATAAATTTTGACCAAGAACAAGAAAGAGCAACAGCAACAATTTACACTTATGCTAGGTAATGCTTCAGGCACACATACCATACCATATCATACCTCACCTGTCACAGAGATCTGAGTGCTGGTAGGTGTATTTGGAACAAAATTTTTCCTAGGAATTCCACTGTTGATAATTTCTATTTGTTTACCATCTAAAAAAGAAGAAGCAAATTAGGATTATTTTCCAAAAAAGATACGTCAATGTTTTAAACCTTTCTGGCCATTAATTCTATATAACAGGATGACAGGATATATGACAGGAAATAATTATGCTTTCAATAAGTAAAATCAGTGGTTGTTTCTGTACTCTGCCTATGCCAGCAGCCTTGTATCCAGTCAACTGGAGCTAAATTTTTGGTGTTTTTCTCTTTAGCCATGTGGAAAAGATGCAGAAACTTATAGACTTACCATGTAAATGAGCACTTTATTTGCATTACGCACTAGGATATGCACCCTGGTGGATATTCTCATTTATTTCAGGTCAGTTACTGTGGTGGTGGTAGTGCTTGTGCCCAGGAGACTATGAAATAATGTTTGTACTAAAGGCAGCTACCTGACATTTGCAGAGGGGGTTGCCAGGTTGGCTAGACTGGAAAATTACAGTACTGAGGATGACTTATGGTGATGTCTGCAGTTAGTCCATTTATCAGTATGAAGACATAGCTTCACCTCCAATTTGGAAAGATGGGATAACTATAGCAGTCTTTCGACAGAGAGTGAGTGAATCATCAGGATCCTATGGGACCCCTGAGAGGGCCTGGAATAAAACAAAATTGAATTATAAAAAGTATTACTCTGCATCAATTTACACCCAATGTTGTCTGAAAAATTGTCAAAAGAGCAAACTATAAAGAAGTGGGGGCCTTTGCTGAGGCCTGTCCTGCTAGTTATTTCTGCTTATCTCTCAAATCAACAGTTTTCCAACTGCAAAGCATGTCATCCTGCACCAATCCCTGGTCTGTGTCAGAACACAGACCTGGCTGCAAAACACTGGGCCCTTCAGAAGGTGCTTTAATTATAGGAAAGACAACTGAAAAGGGTTAGCTGATGAAGTAGACCAGGGCGTCAGCTGCACACAACCTCCATCAAGTATGTATGATCTCTTCACTGAACCTTTAAAAAGGTAAAGACAAAGACACATCCCACAGGGAGAGATGGGCTGGTTAACCATCCAAAAGCTTCAAGGGGATCCACAGGCTGCTCTGGCCCACCCAAAAGTCACACCAAACCAGATTGCACACCAGTTGCTTATGAATGGTAAAAGTGGAAAGATGCTAAATAAAACCTTGTCTTTGCACTGGTCCTATTCAATATTGTGACGACTCCCTGAGCCTGTGTTTTCTCCTCCCATTGCAGGTTTGGGGCTGCAGCAGGTAGTCATTACTGAGCCAGCTCACCTGGGCTGATTAGCTGGGAAGTCTTCAAAGCTTGGAGTCAATCAGCCTACACTCTCTCTCAGCTCCCACATGAACTCCTGGTTTGTTCTGTTTTTTTGTCTTTTCTTTTAACATCCAACATCCCTATACACTATTTTTCACTCGCCTCAACACTCACATACATTACTGATGCTACTGACTGTTCACTTCCCATGACTTTGTTTTGTAAATATTGTTTATTGAATAAATAGTTTCATTTTGGTCTTCTGCCTTGTGTATGTTCTCCCTTCTTTGTCTGAACTCTGAGCCAGTTCATGACAATATCTACACCAAAAACAAACAAAGAAGCAAGGAAAACACCTGCTTCATCTATAGAGACAATCTAGGTGTGGCACTACAAGAGACCAACTTCATTTCTGTTGAGGAGAGACTCCAATGCACGAACAAACACCATATTATGGAGAGAATCACCCATCATCAAGTGTGGACCCATCAAAAACCCAGGTATGCTCCTTCCACCTGTGCAACTGGCAAGCCATCCATAAGTTGTTGTGTAGCCGGCAGAGAGATTGGTCCCTCTCAAGCCACAGTAGTCCCAGGTGGACTGGCATCACTGCCCACTTCTGCCACTTCAATTTTTATGTGATCTATATAAACAGCTAAGGTTGGAGCACAGGGTGCTGTTTGCCTGCCTTGCCCTCTTGATCCTGAGAATCGTGTGCTGTGGTGCTTGTTGGTAGGTTCCCTGTCATCTTTTTAGTTAACATTAAGCAATCAAAGACTGTTATAATATATGTAATGTTATGCCCCAGGTCACGCTTCTGAGCAACGGGTGTGACTTGCTTTGCTGAGTCTGCTGTATGAGCCTGTGAGGTGGCACAACCCAAGAGACAGACATGGTATTGTGGGCTTTGTGTAGTATGTTACACCTGTGTGCATCACAGTTAATAATTATTTGCACTCTTTTGTAGATCATTTTCCACTGCTGTTTATGTTGGGGATAATTTGCATTACTTTGTTTAGATTAATAATAAAAATATGTTATAATAATAATCTATCAGATTATCCTACTTTCATTTAGTATGTACCTCAGTTTGATTCTCTGCATAGTGTTTCTTTGTTTCCTTTGTGTGTTCGAAGTGTTCATAGTAGTTAGAACTTTAAGCTGAATCAGGCTTTGTTATGGTCCGGCCACATTCTTAATATGATCCGGAACACCCAGCTTGCTTAGGCGTTACACCAAGACCAAGGGTCAGCAATCTCAGGCACATGTGCCACCATTGGAACGTGGTAACTTAACCAAGAGTGTTTTGTAAAGATTCAAGAGCCCTCTCATCCGCATGCCAAAGCTTTAACCTTATTTAAAGCTGCTGGCAATTGTGTGGCTGATCATTTTTTTTTCCACATGCATTCCACCTCTGATTGGCTAGTAATCTCAGCCTTCTTGGCAGAATCAGTTGGGGTAAAAAAACAACACTGCCAGAGTGGACTAGCTGGACGATGGCAGCCCCATAAAGCTAAGAAAGCTACAGGTAAAGTTTGCAAAGCTATGGAAATAGTTAGAAACTGCAGCAGGGTATGATCACGAAACTTGCATCTTCACCAGCATAATGGAGCTCGGTAACGGAAAGCAGGGCCAGGGATCACATTGACTGGTAGGCATCTGTTTATTTTTAGCACCCATGGCTTTGTGTAATGGATATCATTGTCCCAGGCTCTTTTATTCACCTAAGATGTGGATGTTTTCAAAAAGACAGCTAATATTTCTGTTTGTTACATATAACACTCCCTCTTTGACATTTAATGGAATTGCAACACCTTGTAACTACTAAATGAAGGAATGTCATTGAAAGCAATATGCTGAAAAGGGAACTGTGCATATAACTTGTAAGCACTAGGGTTGAAAAAATATTACAATACCATTTGTAATTTATTGTTGATGAAAAAGATTTATGGAAGGGTGAAGGAGTTAATGATTTCATGATATAATTACAATGATGGGAGAAATTGTTTTGAAAATGTTGTCTATGGATTGAGTAAAATTACAGATCGATTTGAGAATCAGATTTTTAAGGGGTATTAATTAAACTTAATGTTAACTTTAGCGTTGATATGGTACAATGATAAACAAAAAATAAATAAATAAATAAAAATGGCACTTCATAGCTAAAAGGTTTCATACCCATGTCCGATGGCACTATGTAATTAATGTGCAGTAAATTATTGTATTTTTCCAGTACTGCCACTGCTTAATGCAGGAACTCACCTACACCTATTTTTTCAGGGTCCAGAGTGACAATCATAGGAAATTTAACCAGTATGCCTTCAGGCTGGAAAAAAAAACAATTAGTATAAACATCAGTAAACTTTAAATATTCACTTAAAAAAACTGTGGAAATCTAATGACTAATAGTATTTAAATTTATTTTTTAAATTCAGAAGTGTCCAAAGTTCTTATTCTAGTGCACAGTGTATCAAATCACTAAAAGTTGTTTTGTTTTTATGTCCCTAAATTGTGTAAAAACACTTCCAGCAGTCTTTTGGCCCTTTTCCACTAGTACCTACTCGGCCTCGCCTCACCTCGACTCGACTCAGTTTAGGTCGTTTTCCATTACAACAGAGTACCACCTCAGCGTGGGTGGGGTCGTCCGTAGCCAACGCGGCCGAAACTCCAGCGACGTCATTTGTTATGCGACACAAACACGAAACGACTACGGAGCAATGGAGGCCACCAGACAAAGAAATGTCTGCACCTCGTTGTTGCTCCGCGGGGTTGATTTCTGTGCAGCCATCTCTGATCGTGTTCGTTCGTTGTTGTTATTGCGTTTTAAAAATGGCGCGGTTGACTCTTACGAACGAGTCGCTCTCCCGACGCATCTAGTGACGTCAGGCCCTGGCCAATCAGTGGCCTGCCGTCTGCCGACGTCACATTTTCGGCTCGACTCAGCTCGCTTGGAACCCCGGCAGAGTAGGTACTAGAAAAGTACCTGGTACCAGGTACTAACACGTAATGGAAACGCGTACAAACCGAGGCGAGTCAAGTCGAGTCGAGCCGAGTAGGTACTAGTGGAAAAGGGGCATTTTATCATAAGTTGTGCTACAGAGTGATGTTTTTTTTTTGTATTGTGCCAATGCGTGAAGATACCATACACACATTCCCAATGTCAGTTTCACAATATTCCTAAAGGACATGATGCTGTAACACAAACATGGAAGAAGAAAACTGCAAAGTAGCAATCATGCATCTAAAATCAACATGATTTAGAATATTCTTTAAAAGTGTCAGTGTTTCATCAGGAAGGAAATAAATTAAACATGTGTTGGACCTCAAAGACTGGACATTTCAGTGAGAAACACTGAATGTTAGCATAATTGTTATTTATTTAAAAGAAAACTCTACAAGGCACCTTTAACCTAGTGGTCTTTATGATGGTCACTGTCTGACCAAACAAAAAAGAAGGGAAAAGTGTGTGTGACTATGCAGCTTTATATTTCAAAATATATTTAGCTTCTGTAATGTGGAGTGCTTCCAAGTGAGTAGGGACTTTGTGGGTGAGGTAAAATTACAAGAGACATATGATCCACTACACCTACTTCACAGCATTGTTAGGTGAGAAGAAGGAAATGAGCGGCAGTGAGGATTGTGCTGGGGGCTGCAGCACCCTGTAGTGATGGAAGGCAATATTTGCAAAGCAAAAAATGCTGTAATGCTGCTGTATGATCACTTAGGTCACTCTCCAACTCTCAGTTTCCTGTGTCACCATTTTCAGGGTGGATGAATTAACCTTTTAGTAAGTTGCGGTATTTCTTGGTTGATTCTTGTCACAGATTTGGAAGTGCAACATGCTTCACATGAGAGCTAGAGGACATCCCTGTCACGAGGAGTTGAGTTTTGGAGTGCAGTCTTCAATTAATTCAGAGTTATTATTATTATTATTGGTTGCTCTGTGTGTGTTTGTGAGAGAGCGAGAGGTTTTGGAGTGCGATCTTCAAAAACTGCCTCCCGCCGGTGCACAGATATTTGTGAATGTTTGCAGTTGCTGCGTGTGTATGTGTGAGTGTTTATAAAGTTCCTTGTTGTATTGCTACCCATATAGTGTGACTGTAGCTCAGGCAACAATATATTGTCTTCTGTATGTGAACTTTCCATGGATAAATATGGTACAATGTTGCTGTCACATTTTACAACATGTTGGTGCTCAGGTTTGCTGTCTGTTGTAAAACATTTTAAAACTGGTTGTGGTTATTTTGTCATCAAAATTATTTGACTAAACTTTAACTAAACTAGTTAAAATGAAGTAAATATAGTGGATATTTGTGCATAAGAACACGGGGCTCTAACATAGCACTTCTCAAAGATTTCAACATGCCTGTCCTGCTGCCTTAGATGCCTGCAGATTTAATGTACAAACTGAGGAGGCTTATTATCACGTAGCTGTGGACAGAGGAAGAGCTCACTACACCACAGGTAGTGTGTGTCTCTTACCATCACTTGCAGCATTTTCATGACTCCGTCACTGAGTGGTGATTCTTTAACAGCTGCTTTGACCTCAACACGGTATTTCCCCTCTCTTGTGGGAATAATGACAAAGGGTACAGATAGTGTAGTTTGGCGGCCAACTTTAACTTCCTTGCGATATTTCCCACGCTTAGAAGCTGCACTGCATAGATGCGCATCCTCAATCAGATCCACTTGCACCTTGAAAACAAGACAAAAAACAGGGGTATGTGTAGTTGACAAAAGATGAACCCCCCGCAGAGTGGATCACATTCTGACAATTTCAGGCACTCTTTGCCTTTACCTTGACAAAAACAATCATACTGTTTCTGTCTAAAACAATTCCAGTTCTACAACCTTGTGAACATTACTATGAAATGTCACATTGTAATGTAAAAAAGAAGTTGGATATGTACTGCTTTTTGCAATATTTACATTCATCCTCTTTTTAGCCACCATACTTTCTGTCCATTTGCCCTGGATATGTTCATGAAAAATATGGTCCTCCTGGCTTACTTGAATGACCCAGACTTACAGTGATAGGACTGGGGCTGTAGTTGTAGAGGACTGCTTTAACTTCTAGCTGCTCTCCACGGACAGCAGAGAAGGGAAGCTTGAGCTCAATGAAAAAGTCCTTCCGGACAATTACTTCTAATGGTTCGGCAACACAGATACCTTACAAAGAAATCAATTAAGTCATGAAACATAGCAAAGAAACAAAAGGGGTAGCTGAGTGAAGGACAGACTAAAGGAAATACAGAGACAGCATAATGTATAGTGGGCCTTGGTGTAGAAGTTAGGTATGCAAGAAAAAAACAGAAGGTGGATTTTAGTGACTGAATCCTCACCATGGGTTCTCGAAAGACTAATGCCAGTGAACTGCCACGTTGTGATTGAGTCTTGCAAAGGAATATCTTTCCTCACTGATGTGGTGTCACTGAAACAGAGAAAAATCTTAACACTTTTAGAGGCAAAACATTAGTTATGAGTGTTTTTGCATGTATTGTAATTTCTCTTGCCTCACCACTTGGGTTTACTCTCAGGGCAAGGAGGCAGTTTGATATCTGTCCACAGCCAACTTTCAGGGAACTTGGTTCGAGAAACAATTTCCTTGGTGTCAATGTAACTGTCCTCCTCCTCATCTACAGTTTAATTAAAATGGTTACAATTTTTTATTTTCTTTTAACTACCAGTATTTCCATGGATAGTGACCACCCAGGGCTTTCCCCGTCCCTTTTCCCTGTCTCTTACTGGTCACTGGAGGCAGGTCAGTGTTTTCTTCTTCACTGTCAGCACGCTGGTTTTGCATCTCCTTGCAGCAATGCAGGAAGGCCTCAACACAGGCTGCACCATCCATGATGTACTCACTACGCATCTCACAGGTGTATGAGAGTGGGATGTCCCTCATGCCATCCAAACAACACTCTCGTTGCAGTCTGTCTTCATATTGACTCACTAGAAAGAATTAACATGAGAGTTATGACATTTCATTAACCAGAATGATGAACCATTCAGGAGACAAAGTTGATTCATCTCAAGGCTGTGCACTGAGATCCTGTCCATGAATATCACATGTACCGGGCAAAGTCACTAGCCACTCTACATTTTCACTAGTTATAATTTTGTTGCCGGGAAATTACGTCTTATTTGATTAAAATTGACTATGGTCTGCTACAATTAACTAAAAGAACTAGATTTCTAATCATTTTAACTGTAAATAACCACAGTAAACACCCAAATCAAGAATAGAATTTTTTCAAGATTTTTTTTTTTTTATTAAAACATGCCACACAAACAAAGGCATGAAAAGAATAGCCTCTTATTTCATATAATGAAAATGGTGTAGGGGTGAAAAAGATTCACTGAGAAAAGGGTTTGCCCTATGCCAAGCATATGCACATAGCCCTCACTGTTTACACAAGGACTGAATGGCTCGTAACAATGGCCCTGGAACTCCATACTCCTACACTCCTGAGACCTTTGCCAGTGAGACTTCCTTCATGTCTTCCTACTCTGCTTCCTCTACAGAGGATGTATTGGTCAGGTTCAGGTGTGCCTCAGAGTACTCTTTTAACCGTAATCCATAATACTTTATTCCCAGTCAGTTTTGGCAGTTTTCCTCCCCTGAGCACCACCTGAGCAAGGCCCTACTTTTAACCTCCTGAGTTGTCTAATGGTTTACCAGAACATCAGAGGCCAACCAAAAGTTCTTCTCCACAGCCTACCTGAACTCCTTCCACAGGGTTTTCCACCAAACCTGCAGCCCTTCGATGATGATGATCCCAGCTTTAACTAAAACAGGATGTAAGACGGTATGGAGCACAAGCAGTGTTGCCAGATCGGGCTAAAAAGATGAAAAGTTGGGCCCAGTGAGGGCCTAAAACCCACCGAATGATTATAAAAGTAGCCTGCCTTTTAAATAATCTGCCCTGTTGCCTTTGGTTCTCTGTTCTATCAGTAGAATTGGGCAAATTCAAAACCAACTCCTGTCCCTCCAGTGTTGGACAGACATGCAGTAAAATTAGCAGTATGAAGAAACAGACCATTAGTAAATAAAGTAAAAAGTAGAACAGCAGCATGACAAAGATGAGTGTTGTAAAAGTCAATCACACAAGATGTCAGACTACAAACATTTTGGAGAGCCTTAACTGTGTAATCAAAGATGCCTGAAAATGTGGTTTTGGGGTAATTTAGAGCTCTGGTCATTACCTAAGCTGTCTGTGGCATCCATTATAGCAGCTCGTTTCCTCCTGCTCAGGGCCGGACATTTCAATTCTGGAAACACAATACAGTCTAGATCTTTAATAGAACACAACAAGTTTTGACCAAGACTAATTTATCTGGTTGGACATAGGGACAGTGTGTGGGGTGAGAAAAATGTATATATTGCATATATTTTACAACACAGTATTTCACTTATACAAATACAGTTTCCTACCACTCAAAAACGTAGACTTGCATTAACTGGTATTTTGGCCACCTCATGTCAGAATGAAAAAAGCTATAAACATAACAGAAACTGTCCTATGGCAACATGACAAATGTTGTGTCCATCAACTCCTCCTTAATGCTCCACTAGGGCCAAGAGCTAGCCACTATACACTGATCAGCCACATCATTAACACTACCTATGCAATCTAATGTGGTCCTATACAACTGCCCTGCCATACTCATAAGTAAATAATAAGTAAAGAATCATAAGTCATTACTGATTACTTTTTGGGGGAAATTCTACTCATAATGCCTTTAAATGTATGACAAGGGACAAGAAAATCCCCAAGTGTTCATACACAAGTCTCCTAATAAGTGATATTTCCCTAGTACAATATTAAAGCCTAAAGAGCGGTATATTCAGGGAAGTGTTTTCTTGTTTGACAGATGGCTGGAGCAGACAAACTCAGTTGATAGATGTTATCACATGCTCGCCCTGCCTCACCTTAACTCTGGCTCACACCTGTTTCCTAATTTTTTGTGTTCCAAAAAATAAGATATTTGGAAGAAACAAGATTAGTAGGATCATGAAAAGAGTAAGGCTAGAGAGTGAAGTAGTATCACCTTGTCTATAGGGAGTCCCAGAAGCTGTGTTGGACTCAAACAATAGCCCAGCATCATAGAACACACTCAGACCATCCTTCCCTCCACCTGGTGTGCAGCCTGTGTCGTACGTCTCTACCATGTCCCACACCTGAGTCATTCACACACAGAAATACAAACACACTACAATACAGGACTTAAGGTTATGCCACGTGTGAAGGGAGAGCATCATGTCCATTAATCCCAGGTTTTTGTGGATCAATCATCAGCTCCTCCTCTTGTTGAAGCGTTCTTGAGCAAGGTACTGAACCCCAAACTGCTCTATATGGTTACAACAGTGCTTTGCATTGTAGGTCCACTGCCATTGATGTGTATGTGTGTATGGGTGAATCACATATGTGACATGACATTAGAAACATCTACGTATACAAAGTATTGGGTGCAGTACAATTTTGGAAAAAGAAAAAACTGAATAATGAAATTGCCTTCTTTTGGTCGAGGCGGTGCTCGTTGTTTAGGACGTAGACGCCTTTGTCAACTGCCACCAGTCCTACTGTTGCCCCTGGATCTCCTGTGACCTTTAGACCAAACATTCTGCGAGGCTCATAGGATGAAGAAGGCATTGCTGATTCCAGCTTCAACTGAAAGAGGAGGCATACTTCTATTTATAAAAAATGCAAATGACTTTATCCATTGTGCATAGGTGTCTTCTTTGCCTACTTAAACTCTGCTCCATCAGTGGTGCGTGTCTCACCGAGCCCATGCAGGAGTCCTTTGCATCCACCCAAACAGAGTCTGATACAACTTCGTTGTCATTTGTATGGTAGTAAGCAATGAAGCGGAAAGATGGCAACATGTTTTTGGTAACAGTGACTATCATGGATATCAGTACTCGACGTTCTATGCTGTAACGGCCATAATTCACCAGCTGACCTCTGCTCAGGATCTGGGGACACAAATTTGAGCATTAGCACTCATCAGACCTGCATGCATACTGTGCAACATACTGCAATAATGCAACACGAATACTCAAGCATGTACACAAATTTACACATCCACTACTACAAAACATCTCTCACCAGGTATGTTATGTCATTTTGTGTATTTTCCTGCCTGTTGAGGTTGAGGTTGATTTTCATGTTTTCTCCTACTGATACTTCAGCTTTATCCACACCTGCAATAACAAGACTTCTTTTAGCAAAATTTGTGTGAGACATTAAAAAGTCTAATAAGACAGTTTGATACCACTGCCACTACCATCACCACCTATCTGATATTATTTTTTAGTACACACCTATGTGAAGGTAACGGTTGCTGTTACTGTTGTATGGGAGAGCTGTCATGTTGGCTACTGCTTGCCTTTCAGGTGAAATACGAGGATCATTGGTCTTTGCCTAAAATTAAACACACAGGTAAGCATACGCACACTGTTACATAAAGTTATGTTTATGTGAAGTTAATACTCATAGTCAAGGTCGGCTATGCCTACACATACACTCTCCAGGATCACTCCAGGATCACACTCTTTATTTCCAGGATCTCAGAAGATAGCATTATTTGTAACCGAAAACAAAATTTGTAACCGAAAACAAAATTTTTAGGTCCATCCATCCATCCATCCATCCATCTTCTTCCGCTTATCCGCTTATCTGCTAAATTTCCCTGAGGGATTCATCCCAAAGGGATCAATAAAGTGAAGTCTAAGTCTATCCGGGACCGGGACACGGAGGCAGCAGTCCGAGCAGAGATGCCCAGACTTCCCTCACCCCAGACACTTCCTCCAGCTCTTCCGGGGGGACCCCTGAGGCGTTCCCAGGCCTAGCCGAGAGACAAAGTCTCTCCAGCGTGTCCTGGGTCTTCCCCGGGCCTCCTACCCGGTGGGACATGCCTGGAACACCTCCCTAGGGAAGGCGTCCAGGGGACATCCGAAACAGATGCCCGAAGCCACCTCAGCTAACTCCTCTCGATGTGAAGGAGCAGCGGCTCTCACTCCGAGCCCCTCCCGAGTGACTGAGCTTCTCACCCTATCTCTAAGGGAACCCCAGCCACCCTGCATGGAGGAAACTCATTTCGGCCGCTTGTATCCACAATCTTGTCCTTCATTACCCAAAGTTCATGACCATAGGTGAGAGTAAGAGCATAGACTGACCTGCCTGTAAATAGAGAGCTTCGCCTTTTGCCTCAGCTCCTTCGTTCACCACGACGGTCCGGTACACTGACCGACTGCATAACTGCATGGAGGCTGCACCAATCCGCCTGTCAATCTCACGCTCCATCTTTCCCTCACTCGTGAACAAGACCCCAAGATACTTTAACTCCTCCACTTGAGGCAGGACTTCTCTCCACCCACCTGGAGAGGGACACGCCACCCTTTTCCAGTCGAGAACCAAGGCCTCGAATTTGGAGGCGCTAATTCTCATCCCAGCCACTTCACACTCGGCTGAAAACCGCCCCAGTACATGCTGAGGTTACACCAGCTCGCCACCGCTCACCCTGGGCAACTCCAGAGTAGTGGAGGGTAGACCCAGCCACCAGGCGCTCACCTGCGAGCCCCAACCACAGGCCTGGCTCAAGGGTGGGACCCCTGGTAACACCAATCCGGGCAACGTAATGGTCCTTGGTTGTTTTTCAGTTGATCCATGATGACCTTCTGAACTGCTCTTAGTCTGGCCCGTCACCCGACCCCGACAACATAGCTCCTAGGATCATTCGGGCACACAAACCCCTCCACCACGGTAAGGTGGCGGTTCAAGGAGTGGCAAATTTTTAGGTGAACAAAAGTATTGGAACATATGACTGGAAAGGATCTGCTCATGATCCCAAACATACAGTGGAGATAATGTCATGGCCTTGGGCTTGCATGGCTTCTTCTGGGACAGGCTCATTAATCTTCATTGATGATGTAACACATGATGGCAGCAGCAAAATTAACTCTGAAGTCTACAGAAACATTTTGTCTGCCAATTTAAAGAAAGAAGCAACCAAAATGATTGGGAGATCGTTCATCATGCAGCCAGATAATGACCCAAAACACACTGCCAAAACAACAAAGGAGTTCATCAGGGACAAGAAGTGGAAGGTTTTAGACTGGCCAAATCAATCTCCAGACTTAAACCCTATAGAGCATGCATTTTACCTGATAAAGAGGAGACTGAAGTGAGTAACCCCTCAAAACAAACAACTACTGAAAGAGGCTGCGCTGAAAGCCTGAAAAAGCATCACAAAAGAAGAATGCAAAAGTTTGGTGATGTCAGTGGGTCCACAGGCTTGATGTAGTTACTGCAAGCAAAGGTTTTGCAACTAAATATGAAGTGTTATTCACTTTAATCTATTTCAAGTCTATCTGTTCCAATACTTTTGCTCATCTAAAAATGTGGTTTTCCGTTACAAATAATGGTATCTTCTAAGTTGTGTATCAGATCCAGATGTAAATACCTGGAAATAAAAGCTGAAATGTTGATCTCTTGTCTCATATTCATCTTTTGATGTCAAACCCAAATGTTTTCTGTCTACAGCAAAAATACAGGAATTGGCTTCACTGTTCCAATACTTTTGGAGTGGAGTGTAGAATCCTAAATCATTAGCGTGACATCATACAATGAAACAATAGCTTCTCAGTGGTGTTGAATGCTGTGCTGAAGGTCAAGTAGCACCAGTACAAAGCATTGTTCATAATCTGCAGTTGTTGTCTGTTCCTGCGCTGAGGAAGATGAGGAGGTTACCCCAGTCAACAATCACCACACCTGGTCTCACCTGCACACCTGTTGTCCATCTGCAATCAAGCCACCTATTCTCCTGCTGCTTAAAAGACCAGCTCATTCATTCATTCTCTGCCAGACTGTCCGATAACATAGTCTGGTAATTGTGTGGCCATTAGTTTTGTTGTCTCGCTCTTCTTGTTACTAACCCTACTTGTCTTAGCTCCTTCCTAGACCCCAGATCACTACACTCCTGTCTGCCTGCTGCTCCTCGCCTTCCTGCTGGCTTTCTCGCTCCCTCCCCTTGACCCAGCCTGCCTCATCTCAGTCCATCAAGGCACATCTGGAAAAAAGGGAGCTGTTTAAACTTTGGAGCTTGGCCTATCCCACCCACCCCCTTCAACACTTCACTAAACAATTTTACAGGATGAAGTCCAGATGTCTGGATGAGGGTTTCATGTGGGACAGTGTCGGTCCATATCAACTGATCAGAAGCTATGTAGAAAATGAGGACATGGACAAGGAAGATCATAGGAAAAGTTGGAGGCATAATATTTGCAATGGTTTTCAACACAGAAAAAACCCACGTAAACTATAAAAAAAAAGTTTAATAAAGAAAAAAAGGTGAAAGATAAAGGTTTCTTTACCCTATTTGTTGAAGGTGAACCCTGTCTAGGTAAATTCCTATAGAAGAGCTGACCAAGGCCTTCTCCATTTCTTTCAGTCAACACAATACCATGCGTAAAAACCATACTGACTCGCCTATATGGGTATTATTATTGCTCCTTTATACAGCAAAGAAGATATTTTCCTCCTGCAGAAACCTAACTGACTCCTTGTTCTAGCGGTGGGAAGATAGATCTAAAATATTGATGTATCGATACCAATGTTGGTATCGGTATTGATCAATACTTGTGTGATGAGATCGATACTTAAGTTTCAGTTTCTCTTCTCTATGTTCAGTACACAATTCCTGTTACATAGTGGTTGTGCAAATACTGTTCCTCTCTCTGACTTCACTCACACTCACTCTGCCCCTCCCCCTCATCTCCAGTTATACCGTGAGTGTTGCCGGTGTGCAGTCACGTCACTCAGCAGCACTCTGCTAGCTGCATCATGGCAGAGAAGAAGAGGAGCACCGTTTGGTGCTATTTCACAGCTGTAGATCAAAATACTGCAAGCTGTGATGTTTGCAAAAAACAAATCAGGTACTGTAGCAACACCACAAATTTACACAAACACGTGAAAACACCCCCTCCTTGAACCGCCACCTTACTGTGGTGGAGGGGTTTGTGTGCCCGAATGATCCTAGGAGCTATGTTGTCGGGGGCATTACGCCCCTGGTAGGGTCTCCCATGGCAAACAGGTCCTAGGTGACGGGCCAGACTAAGAGCGGTTCACAAGCCCATCATGAACAGAAGAACATCAAGGACCGTTACGTCGCCCGGATTGGCGTTACCAGGGGCCCCACCCTGGAGCCAGGCCTGGGGTTGGGGCTCGCAGGCGAGCGCCTGGTGGCCGGGTCTTTGCCCACGGGACCCGGCCGGGCTCAGCCCGAAATGGCGACGTGGGCCCGCCTTCCAGTAGGCTCACCACCCACAGGAAGGTCCATGAGGGGCCGGTGCAATGTGGTTTGCAGGTAGCAGTCGTGGCAAGGGGGGCCTCGACGACCCAATCCCTGGACCAAAACTCTGGCAATAGGGACATGGAATGTCACCTCGCTGGGGGGGAAGGAGCCTGAGCTCAAGGGAGGTTGAGAGGTACCGGCTAGAGATAGTCGGGCTCACCTCCACGCATAGCTTGGGCTCTGGAACCCAGCTCCTTGAGAGGGGCTGGACCCTCCACTACTCTGGAGCTGCCCAGGGTGAGCGGCGGCGAGCTGGTGTGGGCTTGCTTATAGCTCCCCAGCTCAGCCGCCATGTGTTGGAGTTCACTCCGGTGAACGAGAGGGTCGCTTCCCTGCGCCTTCGGGTTGGGGGGATAGGGCTCTTGCTGTTGTTTGTGCCTTGTCACGGGCCGAACAGCAGTACAGAGTACCCGATGCCTTCTTGGAGTCCCTGGGAGGGGTAGTTGATAGTGCTCCGACTGGGGACTCCATTGTTCTACTGGGGACTTCAACGCTCACGTGGGCAACAACAGTGATACCTGGAGGGGCGTGATCGGGAGGAACGGCCTCCCCGATCTGAACCCGAGCGGTGTTCTGTTATTGGACTTCTGTGCTAGTCACAGTTTGTCCATAGCAACGAACACCATGTTAAAGTTCGAGCATAAGGGTGTCCATCAGTGCACGTGGCACCAGGACACCCTTTAGGCCGGAGGTCGATGATCGACTTTGTTGTCGTTTCATCTGATCTCCGGCCGTATGTCTTGGACATTGACACTCGGGTAAAGAGAGGGGCTGAGTTGTCAACTGATCAATCACCACCTGGTGGTGAGTTGGATCCGCTGGCAGGGGAGGAAGTTGGACAGACCTGGCAGACCCAAACGTGTATTGTGAGGGTCTGTTGGGAACGTCTGGCCGAGCCCTCTGTCAGGGAGGTCTTCAACTCCCACCTCCGGAAGAGCTTCTCACAGATTCCGAGGGAGGCTGGGGACATTGAGTCCGAGTGGACCATGTTCTCTGCCTCCATTGTCGACGCTGGCACCGGTTCGAAGTTGTGGACGCAAGGTCTCTGGTGCCTGTCGTGGCGGCAAGCCCGGCAACCCCTGAACCCGGTGGTGGACACCGGAAGTAAGGGATGCTGTCAGGCTGAAGAAGGAGTCCTCATCGGACCATGTTGGCCTGTGGGACTCCTGACGCAGTTGAAAGTTGACAGGTACCGGCAGGCCAAGCAAGCCGCAGCCCGGACGGTCCTGGAGGCAAAAACTCGGGTCTGGGAGGAGTTCGGTGAGGCCATGGAGGAGGACTATCGGTCGGCCTCGAAGAGATTCTGGCAAACCGTCCGGCGCCTCAGAAGGGGGAAGTAGTCTGCCACTCTGCCAACACTGTTTACAGTGGTGCAGGTGGGGAGCTGTTGACCTCGACTGGGGACATTGTCGGACGGTGGAAGAAATACTTCGAGGATCTCCTCAATCCCACCGACTTGCCTTCCAATGAGGAAGCGGAGGCTGGGGTCTCTGAGGTGGACTTGTCCATCACCCAAGCCGAAGTCACTGAGGTAGTTCGTAAGCTCCGCAGTGGCAAGGCGCCGGGGGTGGATGAGATCCGCCCTGAGTACCTCAAATCTCTGGATGTTGTGGGGCTGTCTTGGCTGACACGCCTTTGCAACATTGCATGGAGGTTGGGGACAGTGCCTCTGGTGTGGCAAACTGGGGTGGTGGTCCCTCTTTTTAAAAAGGGGGACCGGAGAGTGTGTTCCAACTACAGGGGGATCACACTTCTCAGCCTCCCCGGGAAGGTCTACGCCAGGGTACTGGAGAGGAGAATTCGGCCGATAGTCGACCCTCCTCGGATTCAGGAGGAACAATGCGGTTTTCGTCCTGGTCGTGGAACACTGGACCAGCTCTATACCCTCCACAGGGTGCTTGAGGGTTTATGGGAGTTTGCCCAACCAGTCCACATGTGCTTTGTGGATCTGGAGAAGGCATTCGACCGTGTCCCTCGTGGTATTCTGTGGGGGTGTGCTCCGCGAGTATGGGGTCCGGGAGCCCTTTGCTAAGGGCTGTTCGGTCTCTGAACGACGGGAGCAGGAGCTTGGTTCGCATTGCCGGCAGTAAGTCAGACCTGTTCCCAGTGCATGTTGGACTCCGGCAGGGTTGCCCTTTGTCACCGGTCCTGTTCATAATCTTTATGGACAGGATTTCTAGGCGTAGCCAGGGGCCGGAGGGAGTCCGGTTTGGGAACCACAGGATTTCATCTCTGCTTTTTGCGGAGATGATGTTGTCCTGATGGCTTCATCAAGGCCAGGACCTTCAGCATGTACTGGAGCGGTTTGCAGCCGAGTGTGAAGCGGCTGGGATGAGAATCAGCACCTCCAAATCCGAGGCCATGGTTCTCGACCGGAAAAGGGTGGCGTGCCCTCTCCAGGTGGGTGGAGAGGTCCTGCCTCAAGTGGAGGAGTTCAAGTATCTCGGGGTCTTGTTCACGAGTGAGGGAAAGATGGAGCGTGAGATTGACAGGCGGATTGGTGCAGCGTCCGCAGTTATGCGGTCGGTGTACCGGACCGTCGTGGTGAAGAAGGAGCTGAGTCGAAAGAAGCGAAGCTCTCGATTTACCGGTCAATCTACGTTCTCCCACCCTCACCTATGGTCATGAACTTTGGGTAATGACCGAAAGGACAAGATCGCGATGGATACAAGCGGCCGAAATGAGTTTCCTCCGCAGGGTGGCTGGGCGCTCCCTTAGAGATAGGGTGAGTGAGATGCTCGGTCACTCGGGAGGAGCTCGGAGTAGAGCCGCTGCTCCTTCGCATCGAGAGGAGTCAGCTGAGGTGGCTTGGGCATCTGTTTCGGATGCCCCCTGGACGCCTCCCTAGGGAGGTGTTCCAGGCATGTCCCACCGGGAGGAGGAGGCCTCCGGGGAAGACCCAGGACACGCTGGAGAGACTATGTCTCTCGGCTGGCCTGGGAACGCCTCGGGTCCCCCCGGAAGAGCTGGAGGAAGTGTCTGGGGTGAGGTGAGGGAAGTCTGGGCATCTCTGCTCAGACTGTTGCCTCCACTGCGACCCGGTCCCAGACCAAGCGGATGAAGAAGAAGACGTGAAAACACACCCAAATCCACCAATATCCAGGTAGCTAATTTAGAGAAGTGAAAGTAAGATTTAGTCATCTCCAGCATTAGTTAATGTTATTTTTCAAAGTGTAATTGGTCATCATAGTTGTAATTGTAGCAGACTGATTAAATATAGACTATTCAGACAATCATATAATATTTTCAGCCAGTTGAAATAAATCTAAATGAATTATTTTACTGGAATTAAAAATATATATACCTGTATAAAGATATATAACTCAAGCCTGAAATATGAATATGGCTGAATATAATAACCCTTTTGTGTTAACTGTCAAAGGAACATTAGTATTCCTATATTTAGGGTACATGCAGATAGGTCATAGAGTTAATTATTTTGTTATTTCACCTAGATGACTTCCCAAGAGCTATGGATATCACAAGGAGCCTTGCTGAAATTATTGTAAAGGACCTACAACCTCTCACTATGGTTTAAGATGAGGGTTTTAGGAATTTTGTAAAGACACTTGATCATTGCTACAAGATCGCTACAAAAATTGAATAGGAGGGAAAATACCAGCACTGTATGAAGAGTGTCTCTCAAAAGTAAAAAAATCTCTGGATGTTGCAAACAGTGCTGTACTCACAACAGATATGTGGACATCAAGAGCCACAGGGGCTTATTTAACTGTCTCATGCCATATCATATCATAGAACTGGCAAATGCAAGCATGCCCAAGAGACCAGTAGTTTTTCAGGAAAACACAATGCTGACAACATTTGCTCAGAATGAAAAAGTATCACTTATGAATGGGGCATAACTGCCAAGCTTCAGGCTGCAATCACAGATAACGGTGCCAATATGGTTGCTGCTGTGTGAAAAGCAGGTTGGGCACATTATCCATGTTTTGCCTTAAATGTAGTAGTAAAAGACTCCATTAAGGCTCTCTCTGATCTTCTTGACATCCAGCAGAGATGCAGTGCAGAGTTTGTTGTTAAAATTGTAAATACTGAGTTAGTAAATAAAAAGTATTTTTTATATGAGTACAAACTTTGTCCTGTGTTTTATTGATCATAAGATCATATGATCATAATCATGATAACTGATTAAAGGAAAAAATCACAAAATCATTTAATGATTAACTTTTGTTTTATTTAACATATTTTAGTTATTATATTATTATTTTATAAATTGTTTTATATTTATTATTTTCTGTCAAATTTACATATTGATTGGTATCAATATCGATATCGGCAATACTGGCCGAGAGAGAGAGAGGGAGAAAGAAAGAGAGAGAGAGATGTCATCTCTGACCAAATATTTCAAATTGCATCCTCTCCGCCTCTCTGGTTGAGGTTGCCACCATCAGAAGTGCACTGACACACAATGGAGGTGTGTTTGTTTAACATAACACTGAAATAAATAAATTCTCAACACTTACTGTGATTGTTAGTGGTTTGGGATTTTCCTCTGTGTTGATAGAAAGCCTTGCCATGCCATTGTCTGAAGTGAGGCCGTGCACCTCATCCGGATCCACCACCACTCTGACACCTTTTGCTGGACTTCCATCTGGATTCACAACTTCAATCTGCCATCAAAAAAACAAACAACTAGGCATTCAAAATACATCCAAATACCTAATGAAAACAAGTTTAAGATATCTAAAATTACTGTGGAAATACAAGAAATTCTATCAGCAAACTAGCAGTGCTATGCAGCTAACATTTGATTTGATAACTGAGTTAGGCACTGACTGGTAATAATGTTGTCCTGGATTCCAGGTTAATAATGTTGCATGGACTTTTTTTGGACTATTTTGAAGGGTATTTGTTAGACCAGGTTAATGAAACCTCTTTGGCAAGGTAACTGAGCATAGCACATGTTTTCTTCAGGCGCCATTCACATGGTAACACTAAAGAGTCGTGAGTATAGTTTATTGTTACAGTTGTAAGACAGTGTTTCACATGGTATTTGTAAAGACAAGCAATTCTTCAATTTGTTTTGTAGAATGTTTATTGACTTATGTGTAGATTTGTAGGGTGCCCAATTTAGAATTTTTATTGGTAATAGTTTGTGTTTTGTATTCGTTACAGTTTTCACTCTGCCTGTCATGATAAAATGAGCCACAGTAAAATACAAGGAGAACTTACTATGACTCGTCTTGTCATCATTTAAAGAGGAAGAGTTTAGCTAGTTGGATTGCTACACTGTAGCGAAACCAACATAGTGAAAAGACAGAGCTAAGCTGATACTTGTTGTACTTTCTGGCAAGATGGATAGAAAACAAAGTGACAAGGCTTCAGGAAGGAATAGCGGAAGTTCAAGGTTATCTACAAGTGCACTAATTCGGGCTTGTGCTAAAGCTGAGGCGGCTAAAGCACATGCTGCATTTGCATATCAAGAAGCCAAGGCTAAGATAGAGAGAGCTGCTAAGTTACAAAAAGAAAGGCAGATCATGAGGCTGAATACCAGAAGGGCGTGGGTAATAGAGAAGCAGCATACAAGAAAGAGAAAGTGGCTAGAGATTTGGAAGCAGAGCTTGAGAAAGCAAAGGGATGCTGAGCTTGAAGCACTTGCAAGCCGAAGAGAGGCAGCAGCTATGGAAGCTGAAGTGGCCATGTGGGAAGCAGCAGAGGCAGTGGAAAGCTTTACTGTACTGAACCAAGCGGGCCCATCAGAAGAAGACAAGCAGGAACGGAGAGGTGAATATGTAAAGTCTCATTTTGACCAGTCGTAACAGAAAAACCTGTCTCCTATAGACTCCCCAGTGCAAGCAGTAATGCATGCTAGCCCCTAAAGATTTCAGCTACCTGGAAATGACAATCTCACAATCCATTCATCGCAAGAGCACAGCTTCTTTCTCTTCCAAAGGGGTTACCACATGCTAATGAAACTAGCCCCCGTACGTTTACTAATTATGACTTTGATTATGGTTATGTACCACCACAAATCAAAGAAGGAAATTGGACTCTGCAAGTAGAAGAAATACGGCAGACTGACTTGAACTCTTTTCAAAAGGCTTGACAACTTCCCAAGGGTTTAAGGAAAGGAACACACAAAACTACGAGAACTAGCAGACTTGCTGATGGAGCTACACTACGCCAAGAAGGATGGCTACCTCCCAGTCTTAGCTTACTTGGACACTGCACGTGGCATCGAACCCACAGTTGCCAAAC
Organism: Scortum barcoo; assembly: GCA_023238725.1. Lineage (NCBI taxonomy): Eukaryota > Metazoa > Chordata > Actinopteri > Centrarchiformes > Terapontidae > Scortum > Scortum barcoo. Next base: position 8,695,394 of record CM041553.1, on the reverse strand, counting down.
TACCCTATGCACTTGAGGAGAAATGGATCTCTGTCAGTTTGAGGCAGAAGGAGGAAAATGGAAGACAATTTCCACCATTTGAATTCTTCACCAGGTTCATTTGCTATGAAGCAAAAAAGAGGAATGACCCGGGGAGGCGGATGGGAACGATCTGTGTTTGACCCCTTCGGGTTTCTCGCCCCAGTCACCATTGAAGGAAGGGATCTTCTTAGGGAGATCACAACAGAGCTGTCAGAGTGGGATGCTCCTCTACCTCAGTAAAAGCTTGGCAAGTGGGAAACTTGGTGAGACTCACTTCAAAGCTTGAAACATGTTCATGTACCCAGGGCATACACAGCAGCTTCCGTGACCAAGGCAGTGCAGACAGAACTTCACAAATTCTCAGATGCATCTGCGAAGGCCATAGGTGCTGTGGCATACCTGAAGGCTACACAAGAAGATGGGCAAGTTTACATTGGATTTGTCATGGCAAAGGCAAAACTTGCACCTCAAGCTGAGCCAACTATTCCAAGACTAGAGTTGTGTGCTGCAGGCTTAGCTGTGGAAATGGCAGAGCTCATAACCGATGAGCTAGACTTCAAGCTAGGCTCTGTTAAGTTTTATACTGACAGTAAAATGGTTTTGGGCTACATCAACAACAAGTCCAAACACTTGTATGTATACGTACATAATAGAATTCACAGAATCCACCAAACCACAAGATCTGAACAGTGGCAATATGTGTGCACGAAGGATAATCCTGCTGACCTGGCACAAACAACATGGTTTACAGGACCCGCCTTCTTGTACAAACCTGACGTTGAGCCAGAACCAGCACATGCATTTGACTTAGTCAAACCTGAACTTGACGTAGAGATCCATCCAGAGGTATGAAGCTATGCTACACAGCTCCAAGAGAGAAGCCTCAGCACAGAACAAGTTAAAAGTTTCTCCAGCTTCAACATTCTTGTTAGAGCTATAGCACTCCTAATCCACATTGCAAGAGCTCACAAAGCCTCCAGTAGCACAGGCAAGTGTAAAGGAAGGCACAAGCGTGATTTGCCTCACACCCCAGATGAGCTATCCCAAGTGTAGGAAGTCATCATCAGAGCTGTTCAGAAGAGGGCTTTTGCAAAGGAATTTGAACTCCCTCTGAGCAGTTGTCTCCTTCGCCTCAGTCCGATCTTGCAAAACCGTCTCACCAGAATCATGAATGCGAGACCGCTGATTCCAGTCTCATATAACCCTGAGGATCCATTCATTCTTTCACCGTCGATGCTCTTGACCCAAAAAATTTAAGTCCTGCCTCCGCCAGGAGACTTCAGCGACAAAGACCTCCTTACCAAGCAATGGAGGCAAGTTCAAGCTTTAACTAACAGATTCTGGAAATGCTGGAGGCATGAGTACTTGCACACCTTCCAACACCATAAGAAGTGGACTAAATCCAACAGAAACCTGCATGAAGGAGACATTGTTCTTCTCAAAGATAGTCATGTGGCCCATAACGACTGGCCCGTGGCTATAATTACCAAAGCATTCCCAGGAGAGGATGGACAAGTGAGGAAAGTGGAATTAAGGACCACAGAGCAAGAATGTTCAAATACCTTCTTCAGACCAGTCTCTCAAGTTGTCTTACTCCTGAGTTAAGATTTGGGTTCATGTTTATTTTATGTTTCAACTTCACAGAGGCCAGACGGGTAGTGTCCTGGATTCCAGGTTAGTAATGTTGCTTGGACCTTTATTTTGAAGGGTATTTGTTAGGCCAGGTTAGTGATGTCAGTTTCTGGCAGACATCTGTGGCAAGGTAGCTGAGCGTGAGATTTATATCACTTGAAAAAAAGGCCAAATCAGTAAAATGATATGTAACATTGTTGTATCAAACCAATTTAAAAAGAGTACTTTACCACAACATCAAAGGACATTCCTGGTTTGAAATATTTGGCTGTTTTCTTGAAATGGATGGTGTAAGGTGATTTGACAATTCGGATACCTCTCAACTCTGCCTGCACCAATTCGCTACCTGTGAAAATATTTATGTAGATGCACACAAAAACACATTGACACATGCACACATAAGATGATTGTTAAGTACAATATTTTTTACTTATTTGCTTCTCCCTCGTTTCATCTTTGTTTCCATCTCATTTGACTGATTTCCAACTATGCAACTGAAAAGAAACAGTGCAGTTGATTACAAAATGCACGTGTTTATGACATTTCAATCACTCGGGAGAATTCACAAAAGGATGCTAGAGCTTTTGTGGTAGATAAACGAACACAAATAAGACAAAAAGCAACATTTAATTCTGAAAGCACAAACAAAGGGTGATGACCATCCCTACAGTAACTATACTGCCAAACAAATAGTGTCTTGCTGTTCCAGTGAATATTGCTGTTCCAGTAAATATAGACTAATTGCTGTAAAATGTATACATTCACCACAATATAATACACAATATATTTTAATACACAATTTAATACAATGTACAAACTCAGATAAAAATGTACTTAACCCTCATGCATCATTATGGACATTTTTATCCAAATTTTTCCTCTCGATCTGGCCATCATTTTGGCTGTGTTAGTGCATATAGCACAATTTTTTGTAAGAAAGTTTCTCTCTTGACAAATTTAGGAATTCATATTTATTTTTTTCTGTGAAGCTACAGTTTGTGACAGGATTCCAGTCAATAGCATAAACCCACTAACTGTTGTTTTGGTTTTCTCCACAGTGACCTCTTTGAAGTGCAGTAAGAGAAGTGGGCCATGTTTTTATTTACTTGAAAGAGTGCATGTATGGCTGTGTATGACAGTATACTAAAGTAACTTTATCAGACATTATAAGTTCTACAATAAGGTCAAGCTGAGGTCAGTCTGTCTACTTCAAAGACACATGAAACAGCAAACACACACACACTTTCCTAAAATAGCCGACTTTGACGCTCAATAACACAAGCACAAAAACGAATGAAATGACAAGCATTTTATGCATAGGCCTATAATGGGTGAAATGGCTGATTTTAGTCGTAAACAGCAAAAATGACTAATTTTACTATTTTACCCTAACGTTACAGAATGCATGATTATATTTTGTAATGATTATGAGATTAAAGAATGTGGTTTTAATGGGACTTAATGGGACATTTTTGTCCTCAAGTCACTTAAGAGGGTAGTAAATTTTAAATCTGATGCTAAACAAAAACTAATAATCCATCAAAGTCAATATTTTGGATAATCTTTGACATATCCAAGACTGATAAAAAAATCCTCCAGCCCCACAACATTTGATATATGGAAAATAACTCTATAGAAAATAACTATTTTCTGTTTTTTTTGTCCATAAATAACAACAGTGACATCATTTAATCAACATCATCATCCTTTAAAGCCTTAAAATCCTCAAAATGATTGAATGTTTGGTAGTTTTGAGCAGGGCTGAAGTTGTTTAAGAAGATTTATGCAGAAAAAAAAGCAGAAAAAATATGAATCTGTAAAGTTTTTATAGCAGTTATTTGGAAGTGAACATTTTGTCCTTTGTGACTTAAGAGAGTAGTAAATTAAACTGATGCCTGAGGGTTAAATACACTTTATTACAATGTAATGGTGTCCTAAATATAACAAATAACTCAGTCCAATGCACATCAGTGCAGCAAAATTTGTGTTAAGTTGTATTCATCACACATGGAGATATAGTACTACAATTAAATGCAATTTTTGCAGTTTAACAAACACACACACACACCCCTTCTCTCTTTCTTACCGCTCTCCGTCAGAACACCAACAGCTGCAAATATAGAACACCCCAACAGGTTGTGGATGTTTTGAAAGGTCTGTGTTATATGTTCTTTCTTCAGCTTGACGACTCCAACACCACCTGCAATCTAATGTGACCATTTAAAAATGCATCTTGAAATACAGTAAGCAAACAGTTTGAAGGTAAATTTACTTGCAGATTTACAGTTTATGTAGATGAACTGATTACAGAAAAAATAACATAAATTAAATTATCCTCTATTGCTGCTTGCAGCTTTCTCAAGAACAGCTCATCCAAAAAACTTAACACTCAACATACCACGTGTGAAGTTGATTGGATGAATAATTGTTGTAATAATTGAAGGACAGACAGACAGAGACTTCCTTTAGCTTCAAGCCTATAGCTGGAGCGGTTGTGGGGCTCTGACCAGCTCTCTTAATTTCTTAGCAACAAGAGATCACTCAGGGTGCCACAGATGACACTGGAGTGAATTTATGAAGCAGTCCTGTGACACTGCGTGTCACACAACTCCAACTGGTCAGTACATAGCTGTAAATAGTTTGTGAAATACTGTGAAAAGTGATGTTTATGGCTTATTATCACCAAAAATAATTGGAAATAAAATAATTTCTTGATGCCTAATGGCCCCTTTTCATCTGTCTATTCAATGCTTAACTCAAGTGCCACAATACTGTAATGGCTTACAGCTGAAATCTTCACTGATGTGCATTTGTGGGCCTTTCCTTGCAAATACTGATGTTAGTGATTAATTGTGATTAATTCATCAGCATGTCATTAATTAGTTTGACTAAAACTTTTAATCAGTTGACACAGAGTAAGTGAGTCTGAGAGACAGAAAAACAAGATGGAATGGCTTATCCACTGGCTGATAGACAGACAGCAATAAAACAAAATGTGTGAGTATGTACTAACCAGCACTCTCTGAAAAGAGCTGGGAAAGCCCTTTTTTTTACCCTCATGCAAAACCCCAAATATCCCATAGGCTGTCCCATCCACATCTTCACCAAACAGATACCTAAAACCCACAAGTAAATTGTTTTATTATTTCACAACAAGGAAAAACAGAGTAAAAAAATGGTTATGGTTAAAATGTAACCACAAGAAAACAAAATACCTCGACATCTAAACAGGGAGAAATCTGCGGGGTGCTGATTGTAAAATTGCACAAGCTAAAATTAACAGCAGCATTTTGCCACATTTAGCTCCAAACAATGTTTTAATAAGTGATTTGAATTTTTTAAAGTCACTTAACTAGATTACCAAAACACAAAACCATGTACAGTCTGCTAGAGAAGAAAGACTGTCCTCTACCTGAATAGACTGTGATACTGCTCCACTGTCTGTGATGTTTTTTTGCATCCTCTCTTGTATGTAACATTTAGATTTAACATTTAATATTTATTTAATATATTAAACATATTTTTTACAAGAAAAGTTAATATGACAAAGTTCACAAATATTGCTATCAATCTGGTTAAAAAATTCACACCACTTTTTAAAACGCTTGGAGCTATATGTGGTGAAATGTCGTAGTTAATTTTAGGGTTCACCATTTTACAATTGGCACCACATAGAAATGTACCAAACAAACCTGGTCACTAAATCCACAAAACAAAAATGTTCACATACGTAGCTTTCACGTTTATGGTGAGATCTTGACTGTCCACGTAGAAGAAGGGGCTCTCCACTGTCAGTTTAACCTCAAAACTGGGCAGTACTGAAAAATTAAAATGCATCTTTTCTTGTGTGTCCAATCAGGTAAAATATTAGAACAAGCAGTATATGTTTGTAAGAGCAAATTAAGATGTCAACAATCTCAAAGAGGAGCGCTTCTCTGACTCACCGTATTCTTTGACCTCAAACTCTGCAGAGTAGTTCAGCTGTGGTTTGCTGTGGAACTTCGCCACAATTTTCCACAGTCCAATACTACACACACACACACACACACACACGTGAGCACACGTCTTATACAGATACTACTTACACTTGGTTTGTACGGCAATTTTAAATAAAATAGCTCGGCTTCTAAGATGTAGTTGCAGTCAGCATTAGTGTCTCATTACTGCTGCTTGAAATTAGAGCATGCGCAGTGGAGCAGAGCCTCAGAGCAGGGATTGAGGTGCCATCAGATACTCAGTTTTGATTGTTTGTTTTGACCTGGATGTGGTGAATTCTTGTCAAGTGGCCTTATAGGGAGCAGGTGGAGCCAGAGGAGTCTGACTTTCCTCACATATTATCTGTCTCATGTACTACTGTCAGGATTTAGTGACCAAATATGAGTAAAAGTTATGTCAGAGTGCTCCTGCAAAACATTGAGGCACGACGAGCAGCTAAAACATGAGGACATAAGCAAGCAGCGCCTAAAATGTTTATTATCTATATAAATCATAATTTTGGCCTGTTTAAATGTTTAAAAACTGTGTTTGTTTACTGTAAGATTAACATATTAGTTACTTTTCTGTCTAAGTTGATACAAAGTACAGCTTGTTACATCTAGTGTACCAAAATGAAATAAAATACTCACCTGACAATTTCAGCGAGTCGGTATTCTCCAGAATGCATCCCTGATTTTAAAGAGACTGGATCAAGTGAGAAAATGATGCCTTCAGGGGTCTAAAGAAAAGAAGAAAAATTAAAAAGTCCTCCAGTACTGATTTTTTCTCTACCATCTGTGAATCTTTTGATTGACACTCAGCTATTCCATTTCTTGTCTTCCTGTTGAGGGTGACTGTTGGGAGTGATGCTTGTGGAGTTCGTCATGGACCCTCAACAAGGTTCAATGGATCTGTGTCAGTGTTACCAGGTCCAATGGACAAAAAGCTGCCCAATCAGAACCTTGAACCTACCCAGTCATCGCAAAAAGTCATGCAATTTTTCAACACTGATAAGGCCTAAAACTTAACTAATGTCTCCCCAGTCTCAGTCTTTTCATGTGTTCCTATGAATGTACCTTGTACCTGCCTGTTTACCTGCCTGCACCTGCTAGTAAGTAAGTAAGCCATTTTACCAATAAAACATTCACTGAATCATTCTGCCTGCTGCTGTGTCCTGCTCTTGGCTCCACCTGCACCACTGGACATTACAGTTATAATAAGCTGAAATGGGACTTGGTTTGGTTCATCAGTTATAAGTCATTGTGTGCAAACTAAACTTACTGTAACCAGTACCCTGTCAGTCTCAATTACATTCAATTACGTACATGTTTTGGACTTTATCTTTGCAAATTGGAGAAATAATTTATTCTTCAACTGACTTTAACCCTTCAAGGTCCCAGAACACACTGGTGTGATAAAATTACATCAGTTGTTCCAGTACAGTATGTCATCGTGAAAAAATGATACTCATGTCGTAAACAATTATACCAAACACTGGCATGGTAAACATTTTAGTCTAGCACTCCTAGGGGTTGTATACTGTGAACGTTTGCACTTTCTTGGCAATATTTTGCACATCCCTACATAAATCTGTACAGTACCCTCATTTAAATATCAGACATATTGTACATATTATCTACATCTTTATTTTATTTTTTTTAATTTTTATATTGTCTTTTTTTATTGTCTATTTGATATTTAAGCTATTCTGAAGCTTTAGACTTCAAAGGGAAGGAATTCTTCCTGTCACCTTTGCTTATATTTTCTGCTTACTATGTTTATAACATTCAAAGTCAAATTCCTTGTATATGCAAACTTACTTGGTTTGATTCAGATTCTGAGGTTCTTAACTTTCCATCTAGTAATTGGAAATTACTATTTTGGGTCAAAATAGTAATTTCCAATATTTTGGTTTATGACAAAATACTTGAAAAATTCAAGACAATGCCATTAGCCTCAGGTGTTTTAGCTAATAAGAAAATTACAGCATGCTTACATGATAAACATAAAAAATATTGTTATTATTAACATTATATGCATGTTATCTTACTGACATCAGCATTAACCCAAGGCACCAATGTGTCTAAGTGTAGCCTGATAGAACTGCTAACATGGCAGTGGGAAATTGGTTTGTAATTTTTTAGAGGCACGTGAGAGATTTGTTGGAGGATGGACATGATCTAGAACAGGGGTCGGCAACCTTTATCATTGAAAGAGCCATTTTTGCGTGTTTTCCCCAGCGCAACACCCAGTGGGAGCCACAACGGGGGGGGTGCGCGTAATCGTATCGCTCAACTTTCACGGAGAGGTGCAGTGACCTGTCAATCACCTGGGAAAATAGTCTGGAGCCGCAAAAAATAACAGTGCTTATAACTTTTAAAACTTTTAATATGTAAATAAAAAATTTTTAAAAATGACCGTTATTCATTTTCATGTTTTTTTCTGTCACGGCCAAACGGAGCTACTATAGGTTCGCTGAAGAGCCGCATGCAGCTCCGGAGCCACAGGTTGCCAACCTCTGATCTAGAAATAAAGTCCTGTAGTGTTATATTCCATTATTTTCTTATCACAGATAAATACCACAATATCAATGGCAATCGAAGCATCCGTTTCATTATCCCTCTCCACAGGCTCCATGTGGGGTGTCACTGCAAACATCCTGTAATGAACTGAGAGAAAGACATTACTTTTCCTGTTAAGGGTTGAAGAAGGGTCTACATAGGACTGTTTAATTTCCCCCCCTATATCAACACAAGGACCATCTTACCGGACTGTCATTCACATTGGAAATAAAACAACCATCATTAAATGGATTTAAAAAAGTCCTGGTTGCTTTGTTAGTGTTGATTCCATCATCTTAACTAAAATAGGACAAAGCTGAGTCTCAGTACCAGGGCAACATCAGGAGCATGTGGGCTGGATTTAATCACAGACTACAAAGGGAAGATCAGCAATGCTGGGTTTATGTCTGCATCTTTCCCAGATGAACTGAATGACTGACCCCAGGCTGTGCAGATGGGCAGCACCACATCCTCCACCCTGACTCTGAACACTGGCGCCCCCCAGGGCTGTGTGCTCAGCCCTCTGCTGTACTCCCTGTTCACGCATGACCGCGTGGCCACCCACAACACCATCAGCAAATTTGCTGACGACACCTACGGCCGTCATCGGCTGACTGGCTGCATCACTGCCTGGTACAGCAGCAGCTGCACTGCACCACCATCAACCGTAAGGCTCTACAGAGGGTGGTGAAAGCTGTGCTCTAGCACATCACCAGGACGGAGCTGCCATCCATGGAGGACCGCTGCACCCAGCAGGTGTAGGAGGAAGGCCAACAGGATCATAATAGAGTCCAGCCACAAACTGATCTGTCTGCTGCCATCTCGACAACTGTACCACAGCATTGGAATCCACACCAGCAGGCTCATTTTGAGCACTGTTCAAGGGAGCACTTGATATACTGTATTAGGTGTAATGTTTCACAGCAGTTACGTAGAACTGAACTCACCTCTGCTGTTGGGGATGTAGAGGGTCTTGTCAGTCTGGATGTAGATGTATCCAGACTGGAAGTTAACTAAGACGACCTTCTCCAGCTCTGCATCAGGGAACTCAGCTTGCAGGTACACATACTGCTTTGTGTTGGGATCCTGGCTGAAGTCAACAGGAGAAATCTGAAAGCAGAATGAAGAGACACAAGCAAAGCATTGAGAGCAAAAAGAGTATATCATGTTCAGATATAGAGGCTACATTCGAAAATCTTTTTGTTTCTTCCCTTGTTTGTAGTATTACAAACTTATCTAGACAAGGTGATAAATTCAGGTTTTGGAATATTAATAGGAATAATATATTTTTCCAATGAAACAAGTAACAGTAAACTATTTCAGTATTTTTACAGTACCTTAATTTCTCCAAAGCCCTGGTACATTTTGTCACTGGTGAGGTTCACAGATGTGAATGTCAGTCTTTTGGTTTTGGTGGGATAGTTCATCACTCTGATTTCAACCCTGATGTCTCCTCCTGTGCAGTCTTGACACTCCACAAAAATGTTTTCTGCTGTTCCTACCCGCAACACATTGGGGGCAGACATCACTTTCCTGTCGAGAAGCAGTGGGAGAGAAATATAGAGTGTGGTCATTGTACAGAAAGGACCACAAGCTGATAAGAATGTACCCACTGACAAACTTAGGAACACTGACAAATATATTTTCTGATTTTTTGTTGTTTTCTCTCTGGTATATAATGAGTTATCTATTGATTATGTTGGCGAAGGTCCCATGCTGATTCAATAAAACATTTCATCATTGGCCTGGGCTCTGTTTGCTGTGTGGCGTAATGCATCACTGTGCAAACTCAAAACAACATTTATGCAGATTTACTGGAACAGTACCTTTATTCATGTAACACAAAACTGGACTGCAGCTCCCCAGTGTAAAACACTCACTCTTATTCTTGCTCCCATTACAGGTTTCTTAACTGCTTTGTGACTATCTCAAAACATTAGATACAATCATTATGACTCTTTATACTAAACTGAAATTTCCCTTTAAACCAATACCAAGACAAAAGTGAAATGAACGGGGTCATTATAACTGATTCCCCTGAAAGTATGTTCCTCTATTCCACTCATAAACTCAAGATTTATGAACCTCCCGAATGACTACAGTTATAGTAACAACAGTAATGTCACATTTTCTTTGATGCAGTATCTACCAGAATGCATGTTATTGTAAGCTTCTTCTTGGTCTTATCGGCTTGAATTGGGTCATGAAGAATATTGGGGGCCTGTATATTCTGAATAATCATATAAAATACAAATTGCAATAATAATGTAAAATAATAATGTGATTGTGTAGTACTGATGTCACAACAGAGCTGGACATCCATACAAATACATAATATTTGTGCTTACATTGCAATAAACAAAAATCATTGTGCACAGTGCAGCTACCCCTTCCATGTAGGCAGTATGTATGCACTTTCCTTCTCCCACCTCTCTTATCCACTTAATTTCATTTGCTTCTTGTGAAAAGTGTGAAAAGTTAAGGAAGTGTGAAAAGCTGTGGAATGTCTACTTACATTGGAGATCCATCAGTCAGAGCAGTCAGAGAGGAAAAGACAAGAAAGGACACCAGCCAGAGCTGAGTTCTGCACATCATCCTGCCTGATCCCATATCTGCTTTTACTGGAAACATCTGCTCTGCAGCACTCTAGTTTTATGCTCTTACCCTCCTCTTCTCCTTACTGCTGTCTCATCCAGGTAAAAAAACAAAAAAACAAAAACCTGAACAAATGATACAAATGCCGCAGTCCTCTTTCATAATGGTGGACTGTTACCTACTGTTTTTTTTCTTCTTTTTTTTTCTTTTATTTTTTGTTTTATTTCAATATGACTATGGTATAAGCAAATACAGAGTAGATGTTAGGATGTTATAATGTCCTGGATACTAAAATATGCATTTTATGTTGTTTATGTTGTGATGAACAATAGAGTCACTGTGCCCCAGTTTCTGGCACTTAGGCATAGTACATAGGTTGATAAGAGTTGTTGTCCCCTCTTGCCACAAGAGGAAGTATGCCCTTAGGTGAGCGCTTGTTAGAAGTAAACAAAGGCAAGGCACTTTTGTTGTACCTCCTGTAGTGCAAAGAGAAAGACTGGACAGAACATGTAACAATGCATTGCAATGTCTGTGTATTTTGTAGAATGTCAAGTAAAGGAAGAAAATAACAATACACGCAGAGTCTTTATTCAGGTGTGCAACAAAAGTATTCTGTGAATATATACTGCTCAAAAAAATAAAGGGAAACACTAAAATAACACATCCTAGATCTGAATGAATGAAATATTCTTATTAAATACTTTGTTCTTTACATAGTTGAATGTGCTGACAACAAAATCACACAAAAATTATCAATGGAAATCAAATTTATTAACCCATGGAGGTCTGGATTTGGAGTCACACTCAAAATTAAAGTGGAAAAACACACACACTACAGGCTGATCCAACTTTGATGTAATGTCCTTAAAACAAGTCAAAATGAGGCTCAGTAGTGTGTGTGGCCTCCACGTGCCTGTATGACCTCCCTACAACACCTGGGCATGCTTCCTGATGAGGTGGCGGATGGTCTCCTGAGGGATCTCCTCCCAGACCTGGACTAAAGCATCCGCCAACTCCTGGACAGTCTGTGGTGCAACGTGGCGTTGGTGGATGGAGCGAGACATGATGTCCCAGATGTGCTCAATTGGATTCAGGTCTGGGGAATGGGCGGGCCAGTCCATAGCATCAATGCCTTCGTCTTGCAGGAACTGCTGACACACTCCAGCCACATGAGGTCTAGCATTGTCTTGCATTAGGAGGAACCCAGGGCCAACCGCACCAGCATATGGTCTCACAAGGGGTCTGAGGATCTCATCTCGGTACCTAATGGCAGTCAGGCTACCTCTGGCGAGCACATGGAGGGCTGTGCGGCCCCCCAAAGAAATGCCACCCCACACCATTACTGACCCACTGCCAAACCGGTCATGCTGGAGGATGTTGCAGGCAGCAGAACGTTCTCCACGGCGTCTCCAGACTCTGTCACGTCTGTCACATGTGCTCAGTGTGAACCTGCTTTCATCTGTGAAGAGCACAGGGCGCCAGTGGCGAATTTGCCAATCTTGGTGTTCTCTGGCAAATGCCAAACGTCCTGCACGGTGTTGGGCTGTAAGCACAACCCCCACCTGTGGACGTCGGGCCCTCATACCACCCTCATGGAGTCTGTTTCTGACCGTTTGAGCAGACACATGCACATTTGTGGCCTGCTGGAGGTCATTTTGCAGGGCTCTGGCAGTGCTCCTCCTGTTCCTCCTTGCACAAAGGCGGAGGTAGCGGTCCTGCTGCTGGGTTGTTGCCCTCCTACGGCCTCCTCCACATGTCTCCTGAAGTGTACTGGCCTGTCTCCTGGTAGCGCCTCCATGCTCCTGGACACTACGCTGACAGACACAGCACAAACCTTCTTGCCACAGCTCGCATTGATGTGCCATCCTGGATGAGCTGCACTACCTGAGCCACTTGTGTGGGTTGTAGACTCCGTCTCATGCTACCACTAGAGTGAAAGCACCGCCAGCATTCAAAAGTGACCAAAACATCAGCCAGAAAGCATAGGAACTGAGAAGTGGTCTGTGGTCACCACCTGCTGCAGAACCACTCCTTTATTGGGGGTGTCTTGCTAATTGCCTATAATTTCCACCTGTTGTCTATTCCATTTGCACAACAGCATGTGAAATTGATTGTCAGTCAGTGTTGCTTCCTAAGTGGACAGTTTGATTTCACAGAAGTGTGATTGACTTGGAGTTACATTGTGTTGTTTAAGTGTTCCCTTTATTTTTTTGAGCAGTGTATATTATGAAATGCCACACTACAGTAGTCACACTGTAATTCCTCCAACATCCAAAACTGGGCTGCCAGACATAAGGAATTTGACAAAATAAGATAATTTACAGTGCTTGAGTGAATATATTACTCAGTGAAGCACTGAGATGTCCAACTATCCAGTTATGGTCAAAACAGTTAATCTGTAAACTGTCTGTAACTAACTCATCTATTATTACAGTTTATTTAAGTTTAATTTAGGTTAGTTGAGTAGGGGTGTCCATAATGCTAATGACCAAATGTCACGATCAGTTCATCATAATCATCACAAATCATCCTTCATATATCACAGGCTGAAACGTGCTTGTCTGGAAAGCACTGGCATGCAATATCATTAACTCAAGTAATCACAGCTGGAACCCAATAAACTCACAATTCCCCAGGTGGAAACACTAAGGGTCAGTTAACTTGATTTGGAACAATGGATCCTTCAGATCACCCCACAGATGTTCGATCAGATTCAGGTCTGGACTCTGGCTGGGCCATTCCAAAACCTCAATCTTATTCTGGTGAAGCCATTCTTTAGTTGATTTGGATGTGTGCTTTGGGTCATTGTTGTGCTGAAAGATGAAGTTCCTCTTCATCTTCAGTTTTCTAACAGAAGTTGGAAGGTTTTGTGCCAACACTGACTGGTATTTGGAACTGTTCATAATTCCCTCCACCCTGACTAAGGCCCCAGTTCCAGCTGAAGAAAAACAGCCCCAAAGCATGATGCTGCCACCACCATGGTTCACTGTAGGTATGGTGTTCTTTTGGTGATGAGCAGTGTTGTTTTTGTGCCAGCCAAATATACTTTTTGGCCAAAAAGTTCAACCTTGGTTTCATTGGACCACAACACATTTTCCCACATGCGTTTGGGAGATTTCAAATGTCTTTTTGCAAAATGAAGCCGGGCTTGGATGTTTTTCTTCGAGAGATAAGGCTTCCGTGTCTTGCCACCCTTCCCAATAGCCCAGACATATGAAGAAGACTGGGAGACTTGTTGTCACATGTACTACACAGCCAGTACTTGACCAGAAATTCCTGCAACTCCTTCAATGTTGCTGTCAGGCCTCTTGGCAGCCTCCCTGACCAGTTTTCTCCTCCTCGTTTTATCATCAATTTTGGACGGACGTCCTGTTCTTGGTAATGTCACTGTTGTGCCATATTTTCTCCACTTGATGATGACTGTCTTCACTGTGTTCAATGGTATATTTAATTTGGAAAAACTTGAAAATTCTTTTGTACCCTTCTCCCGACTGATATCTTTGAACAATGAGATCCCTCTGATGCCTTTGGAAGCTCTCTGCGGACCATGGCTTGTTGTGCTGGAAGATGTGGCTACAAAAATGTGAAGAAAAGCCTACTAGAACAGCTGAACTTTATTTGGGGTTAATCAGAGGCACTTTAAATGGTGACAGGTGTGTGCTGACTCCCATTTAACATGAGTTTGAATGTAATTGGTTAAATCCGAACACAGCCATACCCCCAGTTATAAGAGGGTGTGCAACACTTGTGCAACCTCATTATCTCAGTTGTTTATTTTTACTTTACCTCCCTAAAAGGTTTCAGTTTGTTTTTCAATTGCATTTTACAGGTTATGGGTCACATTAAAGGTGTGAAAGAATTATTTATCTTGGTTGTCATTTTTTTACATCACAAAAACCTGGCATTTGAACAGGGGTGTGTAGACTTTTTATATCCACTGTATATACAGCTAATTTAATATTTTAATTCAGTTCTATAAAGACACAGAACAGCCTGCATAGCAAACACAACTAACATCTCCAGTCTCTGCTCTACCTGTACAAAACAGGACATCATCATCTGTTAACAGGTGACATATGCTTAAGGCCTTCAAACATTCATACTTATATGGCTTACTATATTTTTACGTATGCCATATGAATTAATGTAAATTAAATCCTGCCCTGTAAAAGTCAGTTTCTTTGTCTAAGAGTTCACAGTGCTGTCCTCTTTGAGCTTCCAGGCCAAACTTTATCAGGTTAGGCGAGGTGCTGCATTTTCCTTTCATCCTGGTTTCATGACCCAGAGTGTATAAATATACATGGAAACTTACATGCCTGTGGTGATTTCATGTAAACTCATCTGTCATAATAAGAGATGAAATATTATTGACATCTATGAGCTTGTGTAACACTGTGTACCTGGGAGTGGTCAGTGGATAATATGCTGTTTATTCCTATACAAAAATTATATTATATTAAAAATATCAAGTGGTTGTTATTTGGTTGTTTATTTAATAAACCTTTCACTTTTAAAGAAGCTGACTTAATTAAATGAATCATTTCCTTGGAATTTTTACATATTTTAGTACCCTTTAAGGCACTCACGCCACAAATGACAGTTTTCTGTCTGTCATTGGCTGTGAGAGGCTGTGATGTCAACTACAGGGCCTCAGTAATAAGACACAGACCATTAAGACTGTTACATTTTAATCAACAAAATGCCCTGTAGTATTGTAACTTCTCCATCCCATATCTGTTTTCTGTCAGTTGTACATAATAAGACTTTTATTATTTTATTTTCCTCTGTTTCATTACTGAATACATCCAGTGAGTGCGAACACATTGACCAGCTCCTCCATTCCCAAACAGGTAGACCTGTGTTCATCAGTCTGACACTCAGCGTCTGTAGGCCAGTACTCGATCCATGTTCTCTCACCGAATACATACGAAAACCTGAAGAGAGCAAAGTGGAAAACACATGGGTCTTCATGCATCAGGTATTAGTTCAAAAGGAATTAGAACTCTGTAACACTCTGGAGTTAAATTCAATACATAGAAAAATAATAGCTGATACTCTGAATTGCATCTTCCTGCCTCACATAAAAACCCCCTGTGACCAGTTCAAGCAGCAACGGATGGGTGTTTCCCTGACCTTGATCTTCACCTTGCCTGTTTGTTTCATATTTAACACACACAGTGCTGTGGAACAAATATGTTCATTTAAATGAGACAATGCAAAGCCAGTTGTTGAAATTTGGTTTTACACTGTGTTGAGAATAGACATCTGAGAACCAGATCTGCTTCTGGTACAAAGTCCTTCTGCTGACAAAAAGGAAAATTTAATACTTGGAGGGAATCCACAACCATTATTGCATAATGCTTAATAGTGTTAATAAAGTCAGTGAAATATGTCTGTTATCAAAAATAAAAATGTTATGTGATTGCTGCAGAAAGGTTAGTAATGGTCTCTGCATTGATCTATAAATCCATATTAAGAGGGAGTTGAATGGGCAAACACACAGAACAAACTCACGATTGACTGTGTTTGTCTCTGGAAATATGACTGGATGCACCCATGATGAGGTAGGTTTTGCCTGTTATCAGACTTAAAGCCTCTCTACAGTGTGGATGACTGAGGAATGTCCGTAGTTTACCCTGAGAATCCACATCAAGAGCTCCTGTAATTTAAAATATATAATGGGCGACAAGAATACAGAAGAGAATAAGATTCAAGATTTGAGACCTTTATCTGTCATATACACAAATTCACATGGGGGTAGTCATTGGCAATGAAATTCTTAAATCTTGGACTTCCTCCATCAATGCTCTAAAAATATGTTTAAAGAAAATCACACAAATAAGAGGGGAACTTAAGACATCAATACATGACAACAGTTTTATGCTGTATAGAAGCATCATATACTGCATTACTCACATTACAACACATTCTCCATCAAGTCATGCAAAAATGGGTAAGAACATTTCTATCTGGAAAAAGAATCTGGGAGATCATATTGTTTCTGACACTTTTTCTGTCTGTGTAGAAACACCATAGGGATGAATTGAAAATAACCATAAAGGAAAGAGATTACCACCCACCTTCCATAATGACTTGCATTACCCGCACTGTGTAAATATCAGTGGACAAACTTTCTGTAAAGGTTTCCACTCTGACTTTGTACACTGAGGAGATAAGATGCATATTGTTAGCTCACTTATGGCCCTTTTCCACTAGTACCTACTCGGCTTCGGCTCGACTCGACCGTTTCGCCTTCGGTTTGTACATCGTTTCCATTACATGTTTAGTACCTGGTACCAGGTACTTTCGTAAAATACTACCTACTCGGCCGGGGTTCCAAGCGATGAGCTGAGTCGACCCGAAAATGTGACGTCAGCAGACGGCAGGCCACTGATTGGCCAGGGCCTGATGCGTCACCAGAGAAGTCAACCACGCCATTTTTAAAACGCAATAATAACAACAACGAACACGATCAGAGATATGGCTGCACAGAAATCAACCCAGCGAAGGAGCAACGATTTCGAGGTGCAGACATTTCTTTGTCCATTGCTCCGTAGTCGTTTCGTGTTTGTGTCACATAACAAATGAGCGTCGCTGGAGTTTTTTTACGGCCACGTTGCCACGACAACCCCACCCACGCTGAGGTGGTACTCTATTGTAATGGAAAACGACCGAAACTGAGTCGAGTCGAGCGTAGTAGGTACTAGTGGAAAAGGGCCATTACTTTCTGAAAACTCTCTCTCTCTTTCTTTTCTCACACATACTTCTAAACTGTCGTATATATATATATATATATATATATATATATATATATATATATATATATATATATATATATAATATAACATAATATGTCACTGACTTAAAAACATACACTCTTACCAAAATAAATGCTGTCAGTCAGCGACCTTTCACAGGCCTTTTCAATGCGATAGTCATTTCTGGTTTTCTCCTTTCTCTGCATACTGCAGCTCTCTGGAAATGGGAATGTGCACAGAGTAAAACAACAAATGATTATTTGAATAAATTAATACACATGCGTGCTTGTATGTTTGTGTCGCTGGTGTTTTAATCTGTGTACTGTGTTCTTCAGTGTGTGCTTCAGACGAATCAGCAGCACCTGACCCAAATACAGAAAGCCCTGACTGTTTCCAAAATCACTCCTTTGTTTACTTATTCACTGTTACAAATATAACAGATACTATACAGTAAATTGAGATTTTTGGACACTTATATTGCACACACATTGGTAATTTGTGCATCTATCAAATGTAACACATTGCACTGCAGCAGAGCCGGCTGGCAATTAATATTACTACAAATGATAATACCAAATAAGTCCCCCCCCCCTCCTCCGGCTGATGGTACCTGCTCGCTCTCTGTGGGGGGAGGGGCAGATTTATTGATGTGACCAGAGAAGTTTGTAAAAATGTCAAAATGAGCTAAACTGTCCGGAGCACAGGGAAGAAAAAAAGAGAAGAAGAGGAGGAAAAACAGGAGAAAGAAAGAGGTAAAGTAAAGATACAGTAATGAAATGAAGCATCAGTTATCTCACAGTGTACTGTGAAGTTGATAACTTCTTCTGAGCGATTAACCTCAACATGCTAATCAGTAAATAAGCAGTTTTATATTTCTGTAGCTGGGCGGCATGGAGGCTCTTTACTGTGATGGATCAGTAGGTGTCTACATTGGCCTAATCTACGCTTTTATTATTTGTTTTATTTACATCTGGCTAGCTAACGTTGTTTCCTGATTTTAATAGTCAATCAAAATGCTTTTCCCTTTTCACCCCTTTATATATCAGATTTTTAACCCTAGTTGTTCGTTGTGTTACAGTTCATATAGTCTAAAGCATGTTAATTGTTTTAAACTTTACATCAGTGTTAAAGTACACATTATTATTATTATTAATACTCCATAACTTAGCATTCCCACATGCCATATTAAACTGCAGTTTACTGCTTTTTTGCATCTGCTAATTAACACTTTCACTGTAATGACAATAAAGTTGTATCTAATCTAATATGCATATCAGAAAAAAACACTTGTATATTATACATGCATAGTAGACAACATGTATCTATTAGGTTTTTCATTTCATTTCATTTTTATATAATAGCTGTAACACTCCTCTCTTCTGACGCACTTTTGGGATATTTAAGTCCAGCCTCTGCAAATGTTGGGCCATCAACAGATGTCACAACTTCAGCAGCCTCAAGCAGTCAATCTATCTATTTTTATTTTGTGGTAAGGGTATTTATATTGTATTTCAGAATTTTTTTGTATTTATTTGTAATTTGTTAAGCATGTAAATTGGGTAACATGTTATTTTATAAATTAAAGACAATAGTAAAAACAATGCGATTTGATTTCTTTTGTAAGCATATTTAAATCGCCGATGGAGGGGGGTGCCATATAAAATCTTGTCTAGGGCGCCACACTGGGTAGGGCCGGCTCTGCACTGTGGGATTATTAACAACTAGTGTACATGCCTGAACTCCTTTTTTGACTCTAAGACTCTAAGACCCACAGTGAGTATCAGTTTGAGCCTTCATAAAACTACAGAGGCCTCTGACAGTCAACACTATTCTCTAGCCCTGACCTAATGTACATTTAAACTATAATTATGTTCAACCGGAACGTAATGTAGCGCTTACAGATACTTTTTTGATTTGGTTCCTTTTTGTTCCACTATCACACAGTTTATCATGACTTTTTCATGTGACTTTTGTTTGCAGTCTGTAATTGATATGACTTGTAATGTAGGAAAGTATATTACTTTTTGGTATATATTACTTTTTGGTACGCAGTTGTTAAAAACAATGTGATCATTTGGTTTTTACATGTGGAGTTGTGGAGCATATTTCAAGTTTATCTGCTGTTTTAAAGTCTACACAAAAAGGTTGATTTGTTATAACAACATAAATGAATGCAATTTATATTTATTATATTCATATTCAAAATGTTTGGGGTGTTTTCCTTCAAGAGTTTAATATCAAACAAATGTATGTTTAGACAGTTCAAGTCATATGTTTACCTTCAACACAAGTGCACTCATCATTTTTACAGAGCCTCAGGAGCTCTCCACTTTTCCTCTCTGGGTGGTAGAACTTCATGCAAGGTGTCTCTGCTATTGCAAACAAAGATATTTGAAAAATATTTTAATATTTATTTTTTGATCACAAGAACACAGTGAGGAAATACATTAAAAATGTGTATGAAATGTGTATTGTTTTCAGAAGTTTTTTTATTTGCAATTGATGAACTGAGCATTAACTTAACAAGATGAATACACAATAGTAAATATTATTCCATTGGCAAACAATTAATATGTGACACACATTAATATGTGACAGGTGCATTCGAAGGGATGCTGAGTTGCTACTTAACCAAACCTCAACCACAGTGTTGGCAGATCAAGAATGTTCATATGTCAGTTAGTTGTTTTGAAAGCCGTTGACAAATAAAATATTTTGTTGTGCAAACATGAGCATTTGTTGAAATATTTCTGCCTGAAGTTGCATAGAATTTCAAGTGTCTCTGAGACTCACGTTTATAGTATTCATAGACAGACACAGCAGCTGGTTGTAAGTTGCCAACTCTCAGCTTCTGATGCATCCTAAAAGTGATCTCCTCTGGTCGTGTGTGAGAAACCTGTGGAGAAAAGTGAAGCAAAGGTGACACTCTACCTTTGTTGGACTAAACTGGGTGTGTGTGAGAGAGGGAAACCCAACTTAATAATACCCAATAAATTTTTCTCCTGGAAAGCCCTGAGGTTCATTAGCTACTCATGGAAATTATTTCTCATGGAGATTATTTCTACGGGCTGTTCTCCGGACCTGGAGCACCTCACAATCAGATGCTGCCTTATTATCTCCCGAGGGAGTTTACATCGGCAAATCGTCATGACAGCAGTGTATGTTCCACTGCACGCTAACACCAACAAGGCCCTGCACAAGCTGTATGGAGTTATCGAGACCTCACGGGTGGAGGCTGTGTTTATTGTGGCCGGGGACTTTAATAACACCAACCCGACTAAAGTCCTGTAGAAATGTCACCAACACTTCAGCTGTCCTATGCGTGGTGAGAACACACTCGATCATGTTTACATCCCTTTCGCGGACGCCTTCAAGGACCTCCCTCACCCTTTTTTTGGCAAATCAGATCACGCCTCAGTTCTGCTGCTGCCTTCCTATAGGAGGACATGTCACCCAATTTACATGCTTGCTTAACAAATTAACTTAACTGAACGGCTACCACCCAGTATCACTCAGCTCCACCAGCATGAAGTGCTTTAAGCAGTTGGTCAAATCATTCATTCATCACCTCCTCCCTCCTGGACTCACTGGACCCACTTCAGTTTGCCTACAGGCCCAGTGGGTAAACTGAAGATGCCATCTCTCCTCACCCTCCACACTGTCCTCTCCCACCTGGACCAGAGGGACACATATGTGAGAATGCTGTTCATTGACTACAGTTCAGCATTCAACACCATCGTGCCCTCCAAGCTCGTCACCAAGCTCAGAGACCTCGGGCTCAACAGAGTCTCTGTGACTGGATCCTGAACTTATTGTCATTCAGATATACAGTGTATACAGAACGAAATTTCGTTGCATTTGCTCGCAACAGTATAAAAAATATAGAATATATATATAAATATAGAATATAACTTCTTGACAGGCAGACCCCAGGCTGTGCAGATGGGCAGCACCACATCCTCCACCCTGACTCTGAACACCGGCGCTCCCCCAGGGCTGTGTGTTCAGTCCCTCTGCTGTACTCCCTGTTCACGCATGTTGACTGCGTGGCCACCCACAGCTCCAACACCATCATCAAAATTTGCTGACGACACGACTGTCAACGGCCTGATCACCGGCAAGCGATGAAACAGCTTACAGAGAGGAGGTCAGAGCCCTGACATCTTGGTGCCAGGACAGCAACCTCCAGATCAACGTCAGCAAAACAAATGAGCTGATAGTGGACTTCAGGAAGAGGCAGAGAGAAGAACACGGCTCCTCCCCCTCCCTGGTACGGCAGCTGCACCGCCCTCAACCGTAAGGCTCTACAGAGGGTGGTGGAAGTTGCTCAGCACATCACCAGGATGGAGCTGCCATCCATAGGAGGACCTCTACACCCAGCGGTTTAGGAGGAAGGCCACCAAGATCATCACCCCGTCACCCAGCCACAGACTGTTCTGTCTGCTGCTGTCTGGCCGACGGTTCTGCAGCATTCAAGCTGCACTACCAGGCTCAGGGAAGCTTCATCCCACAAGCCATAAGACATTTGAACTCTCTTCACAGCACCATCACTTCATAATAACACCATCACTTTCTATTGTATAGTCTATTGTATATATCTGTTTAGTTGTATATTTACTTTGTTGTAAAATTTTTATTGTAATTGTATAATTTATATTTTAGGTATATATCTATTTTAATACTTTCTTATTCTTTAAATTTTGTTTTGCTTGAGTGTTTCTATTCTTGTCAATATTTTTGGGCACTGTTTGTAGGGAGCCTGAGATTTAAGAATTTCATTGCCAATGATTGCTTGATGTATATTGTTGTGCATATGATAATAAATCTAAATCTAAAACTGCTGGCACCTGAAATATTGATGACACTGCATATTTCTAGGAATCTAGCCTGGACTTGCACATGGTCATCCCCTGCTTCTATCTGGGTCAGGCTGTGTGCTCAGAGCATCACTCCACAATTTTAGAAGGGGGTCTTGCTGTTCTGCTTGCTAAGCATAGCATGGTATTCTGAACTCAGTCTGACTTCACACACAGAATATGAGAGTCTTAGAGCCAGTTCACACATGACTTAGTGTTATCTTTAGTGCACAGACTACATGATTGTTAGTTTTTAGATATAATTCACTCATAGGTTATATAATTGCACACATTATATTTTACATGCATATTTGCATATACATCTATATTTCCACAAGCCTACATTCAAATGCTTCCAAAACTGACACAGACATTCTTTGAATACTAGATATCAAGTGTTCAGTGTGGTGTTCAGATCAGTCAAATGGTGAAACAGTGAATTACTTGCTATAATTTGAACAGTATGCTCAACATTATCTATTTACTCTAATTTTGAATGATGTTTCGCTTAAATATATGGCAATACATCTAGTTGTAAGCATTTTAAGTTTTAAAACAACAACAACAAAAACAGTTTTTCACATATGATAAAATCGCCTCAAGTTTGAAGACTGTGTGTGAAAAGCCCAGCAGTAAGTAATTCACCCTCTCTGGGGGTACAAAATTCAGGGTTTGAATCCCCAGGCTTTCCATCAATGTGACAATTCATACATATGCTCACATCAAATGTGGTCACATCAAATGCTTGCAATCTGCTTGGATCCTGTTCACTGTTGGCTATAATTTGAATTTGAGAAACAAAGCTAAGGAGAAAATTGGATTGAGAGAATAAGGTCTTACCTTGTCCAGGTAAATGATGAGAGAGCCTTTTTCTGACAGGGCTGTGCTCATCTCATAACTTGCAATAGTGCGGTCACGTCCTGTGGACAACTACACACACAAATAGGTTAAAACTATTGGTGAGTACATATAAGTGTAAAAGTTTGGGTGTCTGTATGTTTGTGTGATGATCAGCTCTTATCTATTTATTACCATGTCTTATTTATTCTTCTAGTTTGATTGTATTCCCTTTTTGTTTATTTTTGTTGTGGTTTGCTTATTTTTGTATTTTTGTATTTCATGCACCAAGGTTTGAGAGAACCATAATTTCAATTCTCTGTCTGTACCTGTACATGCTGCACAAAATTGACAATAAAGCAGACTTTGACTTTGGCTTACCAAGTTCAAGTCGGCTGTGTTAGGAATGAAGCCAGTTAGAAGGCCAATATCCAAGATCGTCATGCTTGAATCATGGTCCCTATCCTTAAACCTGAACACATAGCAGATGGAATAATAGAAATAATTACAAATAAAAGATGGGTGCAAAGAAAGCACAGCCCTTCGTCAAATTAAAATCCAACAAACTTCATAAAGCTTTGAATGTTAATAACATTCATCAGTATGGCTTCTTCATTATACTTACAAAACTTCTATTTTCAGTTTGTATATCTTCTCATCTTCATCCAGCTCCTCTGGAGATGCAAAATATTAGATGACCATTTAACTCATTTATGTTTTTTTAAATATCTTTCATATAATCTTTCATATAAAAGAAAATTACTTTCCAGGGGAAAAAAACAGACAAACAATTAGCCAGACAAGTACAATCAATACAATGACTGACAAAATAGAAACAAACAGCAAAAGACAGAATCTGGGCACTTAATTACCTGGGATAAGTTGCACTGAGAGGTTAAACTTCTGACAGTCACTTTCCTTTTCTTTGGGCAGAGCATAATACATCGACACCATCTGTCATAATAGACAGTGCAAACAAAATTTTCATTTCATTGTCTGTCGCCGCACCTATGGTTGTAAGCAATAACTGCAGGTATGTTTTTGGACTTCATTTCGGTGTCAGTTTCAAATGTTATTTTCTATAGTCATCAGCCTTTAATTTGTTTGTTCAGACATGGTAACCATTTATTCACAACACTAGCAGACACCACAAAAAACAGTAGCATTAAAAGCCTAGAATTTTTCTTGAGAAATTCAACACCGTAACAGATATTTATTTAAGTGTTACTTCTCTCATAGTATGTATTTTTAATTTCAAAATTACATTTACTTTTACCTCCCAACATCACTGCAATTGGTAACTTCAGCCTGTGGATCCATTACCCTATTGAACTAAAATCCATCTTTTGTAGGTTCATTGTGTATGCGTTTGCAAAAACATCAGGTCTTGTCCATTTTGACCAGTGAAGATATTCAGTTGTTTTGCTGCAGGTCAATAACTGCTACCTCCCTTTTTTGAACCCCCTTCTCCTTCTCCATCCTTCTTCCTGAGAGACTTAGGATTCTGCTGTATTATGTGCAGTGAACTGATACTGGTGTCAGTATGGGTAAAATTAAGCAGAGAAAAAGAAAACAAATACCTCAGTACTCCATCATATCAGGATCTTACCCCAGCAAGTTACTAGGTAAACTAATGTCATGGAGCACTGATTGTCAGCAGTCTAGTCTTTAAAGGCCTTACTGATACGTCTAAACAAGTGACTGTTTGGAGTGAAATTCAAATCAACCAATCACATTTTACCACTCAAAGGAGGGGTTCTTTAATCCATATAGAGTAGAAATAATATAACAGATACAAGTTCTGTCAGCTAAGACACCTGAGAGAAATAATCAGTGCAGCTGCTGCTTGGAACAAGAAGAGTGGGAATAGCAGATAGTTGGTAACACCTGTTAGGTTAGGTGCACGGTGAAGTGGAGTTGGACCCAGATGCAGACGAGGCAGGAGGCAGATAGACGTTTGACTTCTTTATTGATGGCAAACACGGGAACACAGGAACACAGGGACGAGGCAGGAACGCAGCAACACGGGTAGGTAAGCACAAGTAAGCACAAAGAAGCACAGAGAGCACATGAAAGCACAAAGAAGCACGACATAACACAGGTAGGAACAAGCGACACGACGACAAAGAACAAAAGGAGAAGGACTGACTTAAATACACAGGAGGAAAGGGAAGTGGAAACAGGTGAGGAGACTAATGGGGACAGGTGAAACCAATAGGGGCGGAGCAGGCAATCAATCAAAAGGAGGGAAACACGAAGGACAGGAAGTAAAGTGCTATAACCAGTGAGGAAAGACGAGACTACAAAATAAAACAGGAAATAAACAGGTAACATACACACATAACAGTACCCCCCCCTCAAGGGATGGCTTCCAGACATCCCCCAGAAAGTCCAACAAGGCTAAGCAGGGAGGGTGGAGGGCGTGCGGAGGAGGGATTCGGGATGGGCGGAGGGGGTCTGGAGGAGGGATTGGGCCCTCGCCCGGCGGTGGCCGAAGGCGGATCTTGAGGCGAAGCCAGGAGCCCAGAGCCTCTGGCGGCCACTGGCGACAGAGGCGAAGATGAAGGCCGGAACCTCGGGAGGCCGGCGAAGGCAGAACCCTTGGGAGGCCGGTGGCGAAGGTGAAGGCAAGAACCCTCTGGTGGCCGGCGGCGTAATGGCGAAGACCCTCTGGCGGCGGCGGCGGATGCAGAAACCCTTGCCGGAGGCCGGCGGCGAAATGGCGAAGACTGGGACCCTCCGGTGGCCGATGGCGGTGCCGAAGGCGAAGGCAGGAAACCCTCCGGCCGGCCGGCGGAGGCAGAACCTTCGCCGGGAGGCCGGCCGGCGGTGGCGAAGCCGGAACTCTCTGGTGGCGGCGGTGACTGCGAAGGCGCAGACCTTCTGGCGGCTGCGACGAAGCGGCGGGCGAAATGGCGAAAACCTTCGCCCGGAGACCGGCCGGCGGTGGTGAAGGCGTGAGACCCTCCAGAGGCCGGCGGCGGTGGCGAAGCGAAGCCCAGAACCTTCTGGTGGCCGACGGGAGTGGAGGCAAAGCCGGCGGGAACCCTCGGGGAGACAGGCAGGCGGAGGCGGCGTGAACCCTCCGGAGGCCGGCGGCAGAGGCTGAACCCTTCGGGCGGCCATGGCAGCGGCGAATCAGTTCAGGAGAGGTGTCGGCGGGGAAGGCCGACGGAAAGGGCTCCGTCTCGGGGGCACTGAGGAGGCTCGAGCTCAGTCTCCGGGGGCACTGGGAGGCTCACTGGGAGGGGGGCACTCACTGGGATGCTCGAGCTCAGTCTCAGTCTCTGGGGGCACTGGGAGGCTCACTGGGAGCAGCTCACTGGGACGCTGCAGGGGCTCTCAGGGGCACTGGGAAGCTCAGTCTCTGGGGCACTCAGCTGGGGACTCGGCGGCTGGACTGCCGGCTGCGCTAGCGGCTGCAGACTGCGGACTCGGCTGGAGGCCCAGAAGCTGGGCCGCAGGCTGAAGGCTAGGATGGGCGGCAGGCCGGACTGCAGACTGCGGACTTGACGCCCAGGCTGGGCTGCCAGGCGGCCAGGACTAGAAGCTGGGCAGGGCTGGGCTGAAGGCTCGGGAGGCTGAAGACTCGGAAGCTGGGCCGCAGGCTGAGGCTGAGGCTCGGAGGCTGAAGGCTGGGGCTGAAGGCTCGGGAAGCTGGGCTGAAGGCGAGGCTGAGGGCTCGGAGGGCTGAAGACTCGGAAGCTGGGCCGGAGGCTGGAAACCCGCTGGCTTGGAGGCAGGCTAGGGGTGCAGGCTGTAGGCTAGCAGGCCAAGGCTGCGGCTGTGGCTGGAGCTGACGCTGCGGCTTGGCAGGATGGAGCTGTGGTGGTGACTTGGCAGGCTGAAGTTGGGGCTTTGGCTTGACCGGCTGAAGAGACTGTGGCAGATGAAACAACTGGAGCTTGGCTGGTAGAGTGTCCAGAGCACCCAGCAGTTCCTCGAACAAGCCCGGCACTCTTCTCAATAGCCACGAGTCGCGAGCCAAGCGATCAATGACCTCCTCCAAACCTATCCGCCGGTCCACGTGGTCCAGGTACGGGTACAGGAGGACAAAGCTCCTGATCATCTGAAACGATCTCTCTGCGTGTTCCCGGGCTCCTACTGTGTCCGCTGGGTCCATGTCTGGTCGTGTCGTTCTGTTATGTTAGGTTAGGTGCACGGTGAAGTGGAGTTGGACCCAGATGCAGACGCGAGGCAGGAGGCAGATAGACGTTTGACTTCTTTATTGATGGCAAAACACGGGAACACACAGGAACACAGGGACGAGGCAGGAGCACGCAGCAACACGGGTAGCACAAGTAAGCACAAGAAGCACAGAGAGCACATGAAGCACAAGAAGCACAGAGAGCAATGAAAGCACAAAGAAGCACGACATAACACAGGAACAACAGGTACGACACGACAAAGAACAAAAGGAGAAGGACTGACTTAAATACACAGGAGGAAAGGGAAGTGGAAACAGGTGAGGAGACTAATGGGGACAGGTGAAACCAATAGGGGCGGAGCAGGCAATCAAAAAAAGGAGGGAAACACGAAAGGACAGGAAGTAAAGTGCTAAACCAGTGAGGAAAGACGAGACTACAAAATAAAACAGGAAATACACAACAACAGGTAACATACACACATAACAACACCATTCTTATGACAATACAATGAAAGAACTACACCAGTACTGCATAATTTGGTGCAACATGAAGAACTGTGTGTCAAAATAATTATCAGAATTCAACAAGACACCTGCAACCTTCAGTTCCAAGACATTTAGGGACACCAGGTATACCAGCTATAGTCATATTGCAAGCTGTGTGTATTGCACCTTACATGATTGTGCAACCAAAAGTATTCACATGTCAAATTGTTTTAGGTATCACTGCTTTTTATGCTCTAAAATGTGGTAAAAAAAAAAAAAAAAAAAAAAGGTGGACACAGTACACTGAGAATCTGAAAATAAATAAAAATAAAGTAAAAATTAGTACCATCTGTGAGTTTCATTTCGCTTATTGATTCTGTGTCTGGGAGTCAGACTTGAGGGAAGAGTTAGCAGTATGCATCACTGTCTACTGCTGTGTTTAGCAGGAAGTGTAGGAACATTTCTCATCCATTCCCAATCGACACAGCATAATCAAAACTGTCTTTGGCCTAATTTAGGATTCAAAATGGACACAACAGTATAAATAAAAACAAACAAACAAAGAATGATGTTTAACTTACTGTCAGTGTTGCTTCTCCTTTTCCCCTGGCTGTCACATTTACATCCATGTTTATACTGTCGAACTGTTGAGATTTATCAACAAAGTGCAAACACATATATACACATGCAAAGGTAAAGCAATCATTAGGAATCATTACAGAACACACTTTCCATAGGTTTGAGTATTTTGTGGATTTTAACAATTCTGTTTCAACTTCTGCTTATTGATTCCAGTTCTTAGTGATTCCCGATTCTAATTCTGTGTAATGAGCAATGACCTGTTTTGTGTCTAAAAGCCAATTAATTTAGAGTTTGTGGAGCTGCAGCACATGTGAGTGTTACAAACATTGTGTGTATGTTACTTGGTGCACTTGCATAACTGCAACCAAACTAAATAATACATATACAAAGCCCAGTTCTGTCATGGTCTGTCTATATCGCTATAGACATATATACATATGTGTGTATATTTGTGTCTGTTTTGTCTTGCTCCTGTTTGTCAGTTTTGGCCCTGTGTTTCGTCATTATATCCATGTGCTTCTACTGTTCACTGTGGTACCTGCCTGTCTGCCTGCCTGAACCTGCACTGTTACGGAACCAATAAGCAGAACTGAAATGTAAATTTGTAAATCATTCCTTTAAAATCAGAATTTTGGAACCAGTTGTAATTTGGGACCGGTTCTTGAATAAACCGTAAGAGCAAATAATGTCCAGACATTAATGAGACACTTTGTGTTTATGCTTTAGTGTTTATGTTTTATTATACACTTTTGTGTTCTTACCCTAGCTGTTCTCGTTGCATAGTAGTTTTCTCTGTTGAAGTTGTACCGGTAAGGTCTTGATTGGCCTGGAAAGAAGATGTTTATATCCAGATCATACTCAGATTCCTTAACTTTAGCCATGTACTCTGCTACAGCCTGGTACACCATTATAGTAGCCTGGAGAGAGAGAGACATTATCAATATCTTGATCATCAAATAAAAAAACAAGGAAACTGAAGTAACAAACACTTAAATGTATCCAGACAGAGAAGAAAGAGTCCTGTGTTACCTGAGTAGATCCATAACCTCCGCCCACCTTCTGCTGTTGGTTGAACCATCTGACAAGAGGACTGGCTTTTTCAAAGGCCTGTAACACAAGGCAAGAAAAGGGTTGAACTCTCTGCAGCTGAGTTTATAAGCTTGTCCGTGTCACGATTTGGATGAGGATGGAACACCTTGTAAATGATGCGGAGAAGAAGAAGATTATCCATAGGGACACTGTTTTGTGGAAAGAAAGCCTTTGGTATCATCATAACATAATGCTCATTTTGCTTAATGTGTTGCTTAAAAGTTGATGTGTGTTGATAAAATAACCCAGTATGAAAAACTACAGTAAAAAGAGTAACCCTAACCCTAGTCTCAATTGATCTCAAATATCTCACCAACTTTCAGAATAATTTTGTTGAAATGTTGACATTCTGATTTTGGTGATCCCTTGATTTTACCTACAGTGAGGCTTACATTTGTGGTTCAGAGTAAATTATCTTTACAAATAAGTAACTGCAGATTTTCAAGGTCTCAAGAGGTTCAATTCAAATTACTGATAATCTGCTGATTTTTCATCTAGTGCAGTCATCAGGTAAAAATTTCAACTTACGCAGTACTCAGGTTTATGATTATAAACCTGCAAAACTGATGACATTCCCACCAGCCTTGTGTGTACTGTGATTGTTATGGATTGTGTTTGTTATTAACGACATGCTAACATGCTAAATTAAAATAGTAAACATAATACCTGCTAAATATCAGCATTTAGCATTGTCACTGTGAGCATGTCAGCATGCTGATGTTAACATGAAGCATAATGAGAAATTAAAGATAATATTATAAACTGCAAATTACAAAAATGTATAGTAATGAACAGTATAATAGAAGAACAAATATGATCATTTAAAAAGAAACTATGAAAAACAAATTAATCTTTATTTTGCAGATTTTTAACTTTCTAGTCTGGGAATTGCCTGTCTTCACCAACCGTCAACTCTTTTCATATAATCACATGGATTACTCTGTATTTTTTTCATTAGCATGGTGAAACACCCATAAGCACATAACTGGGACATGCTCACCTTGGCCTTGACCAGAGCAAGAAGAGCGTAAGCTGTGGCCTCCAGTGTGGAAGTATGTCCCCCAGGTGCTGGCCAGTGGGACAAGTCTGAAGACACACACACACACACACACACACACACACACATTTTTTCAAAACAATATTACCATACTGTACTTGTAGTAACATTAATTCATTAATTGACTAATCAAGTCTCATCTCTCTTGTATTTGATTTCTGTTCATGTCTGTCTATCTTTGTAAGGTCATATGAACCACAAAAGCACAAGTATACACCCACACATACAAAAGAAACACACAGTAGATGTTGTTTCTGATCATGTTTAGAAATATTTTGTTTGTAAACCTGGAGAAGCAAACTTGTAGAGGATCTCCTGGTTCAGTTTGTTTTCATTGGCCAGAGCATATGATGTTATGGCAACAGCATATGGATTGGTGAGGCTGGGCAGACGCCTCTCCAGGAAGGCCACTGCTTTGTTTATACTGCCTGGCAGACTCTGGACAGAAGGAAAAGACAGTTATTAACAAATATAACCATAACAAGAGGCTGCGAGTGGCAGACAGAGAAGCAGGATTGACCTCTCTTGTTTGAAACTCTGGTTGCTGACACTGTGTCCACCCCACTGAGTCTTGTCTTACAGGCAACTGGTTACTTTTGTACCCATATTAGAACCAGAGGCACCCTCAACTGCTGACAGCAAAAAAAAATGTGTGGATTTTGTAAGTAGCTCAGAGACTAATACAGTTCTGGATTAATGTGTGAAATAAAAAAATCCTCACACCTGGCATTTATTATCATTATTATTCAGTTTAAGGTCAGTGACTTGATATAATAGTTTTAAAATTGTATTTTTTATTGTGCTTGGCTTGAAAGGATTGCTATGTGGAGTTATGTGGGCTGTATTTAACGGTGTGGAAAATGTGAAAAAGCACATTATGTCAAATTATCAAACTGTCATTTTTTGGTTTTGCATCCCTGTAAAGTAGTTTAATCCATCGAAAAGACCCCACACTTATTAGGGACACACACACACACACACACACACACATCAGGAGCAGAGAAAGCGTCTTGCTGGATTTGGTATAGCTGAAAGTCAAGAACAGGGAAGAAGTGATCTAACCATCTGACCATCACTGCTAACCCATCAACAGCTGCGTGTTATGGTTTAGGATGGAACACCATATGAATGTTGAAGAGAAGAAGTCTATAGATTATCCAGAGTGACAGGGACGCTGTTTCTGGAAAGAAATCATACTAAAATGTTATTTTTCAAAGCACTGAGCACCATAATTGAAATTCCTAATACTTTGAAAGAGTTAGGTGAATAAGAAAGCACAGCAGGTGTGTCTTCCCAAAGAAGAGAGGTGTTATACCTTTTGTTTGTTTAGCACATTGCTAATAAGGGCAGAAACCCTCATGTTTGTGTACATGGCATGTCTTTGGAGCTACAGTGTTACAGATAAAGAATTTGTGAACCATCAGTTAGACAGTTTATTCAAAAGCAACAGGCAAAAATCAGTAAAGGGTGAAACAAAGTGAAGAGGGTAGAAGAGAAAACATTGTATGCAGATGAGGTACTCACATTAACAGTGGCAGCACAAAGTGTGCGTGATTCCTGCATGGCAATGAGGCAGAAGGCCGTCATGGAGGCTTCTGAATCTGTGCCAAGCACATCACCCTACACATGCACAGACACATATGGAAAGGTGTTTTTTATTGTTTTTGTTTAGCACCAGGTTAATGAACTGCTGTCAGTGAAATCACATGTACCGTCATATCTCTCTGGATAATTGTTCCAGCTTCTCTAAACAAACCATCAGATTGCTGTGTGCTGAGAATCAAAAACTTGATGGCGTCACAGATGATGTTTCCTTCCATTGCAACCAGATTACTGGCCATGGCAAACACCTTAGCAACATAGGCTGTCAGCCTTAGATAGGAGAGGGGAGGATGATATTTATTTGCACTCAAAGTACATGAAATATTCTGACCATTTAATGACTTATATGTACGAGATCATAAATGTTTGGGTGCCTCACCAGGTGCTACTTTGGTGCATTGCCCACACAGCAAAAGACCCATCATTTTTACGGTAGACAAGCTCGTTCATGTAGCCTGGACACAAACAAAACACACAACCGTGTTACTTTCATTCAACGCTCACCTGAATAATTTCCATTTGATGCCAGTTTGAGGGAGGAGCCCTGGTAAAGTAAGTTCCTCAGTTAAACAAAACTTTTGCAACCTGTACTAACAGTTGTAAATGCATGTATGAACTTACCTGCTTTGATGTGTTGGAGGGCTTCATTACGTTTCTCAAAGCCCACAGTTTCCCACTGGTTAGCTGTGTCTAAAAAAATGGTTGCAATGACAGGCAGGGTCATGGTCATCATGTTTTGCTCTCCAGAGCCTGAGGGCTGTCTGATCAGAAAACCCATAGAGTTCCCACTAATGACATTCTCCAGTAGTGCACCTATTTGCTCTCTTCCTGTGTGGAAACAGAAAAAGATGGCCACAACCAGCAAAAGGTAAAGACATCTGATGCAACAATGCCAATTAATGCAAAAGACAATTTTTCAAGCAATCTTTCACAATCTTTCACAAATCTATCTTCATGGACCCTATGATCATGTCTGTGCAAACTCAGTTGGAGCACAAATGCAATGCAATTGTCCATTTCATTTTGCCGTTAATTTGCATCTTGATAAGCTGAGACTGCCTCCTATTGCAAATCTAAGGCAGGTTTTATTGTTTATAGTTAGTGAGACCCCACAAAACACCTTTCATGAATGTTGAGTTTTGTCTTTTTCACTTTCTTCTACAATTAATTTATCTATTACAGAATGAAATGTTAGAATATGTTTTGTTTGCAGAGTGAAGTGTGATTAAAGATTCAGATTCTCTTTGGAAAGTAAATTGCGTACAACTGCTCATGAATGTGGATCTTTTTTCCCTTCACCAAAATGACTGTAGCCATCATGCAGCAGCAGCAGGAATGATAATGTATGTTCACTACATTGGCACTCTCCATTCAGAGAAAGGCAGTGCACAACAGTAACTTCATTCATTATTTAAATCTTCTCACACAAGAGTGGTAGGGATCAGTAGGAACAATAGCCTCCGAGTTTCTTCACACATCAGATGGATAAACTCTTATACAATATTAGTTTTATACATGGTATGGTTTTGTATCATGCCCTGTTGTTTCCCAGGTGTTTTCTGCCTTGTGTTCTTGTGTTTCTTGTGTTTCTTGTGTTCCTCTTGTTCCTGCTTGTCTTTCGTCCCTTGTGTCCTATGTTGGTTTCTTGTCCTTATATTTGTCTACTCTAGTTTTGCTCACCTTCCTGTTTTATTTTGTATTCTTGTCCTTTCCCCTCCTCCTCACTTGTCTTCCACTTTACTTCCTGCCCTTATGTGTTTCCCGACTTTGATTGTTCTGCTCCACCCTTATTAGTTTAATCTGTTCTCTGTTAGTCTCCTCACCTGTCTCCACTCCCCCAACACCCACCCTGTACATACCCTTCCTTTCGTTCTCTGTTAGACCTTAGTTAAGGTCATCTCCCAAGTTTGTTCCTGCCTTGTGCCTGTCCTTTGCCTGCTTGTCTCGTCCCTGCCTACTTGTCCTCCTGCCCGTCTTGTACCTGGCCGCAGATATCCATCCGTAAGAAATAAAGAGTTCATCAACATCTAATCAGCCTCAACACAAAACCTGACAATACTCTTTAGTAATGGCAGTTACATAGCTGTCATCCTCAGAGCTTTATGAACTCAAATACCGAACAATCACAGCTTACAGTATTTTCAGTGATGTCTCTATTCGCTGGTTTCAATTCAGTGTTTTGAAACATGATCGTCTGTCATATTGATATTGTGAAAGCACACAACTATTTACCACCATAGTCTGAGTTGAGGATGGTTGAACTTTTTCAACTTGACATCATACAATCTCGGCCAAAGAATAATGTTCATGATTTTAGCAAGTCCTGGAAAATATGTCTCACCTCCAACCACAGAGATTATTGTGCTCACAGGTGTGTTTGGAGCCAAATCTTTTTGAGGTATTTTACTGTTGATAACTTCACTCTGTTTACCACCTAAAGAAAGAGACAGTATATTAGGGGAATAGGAAATAAAAAAATAGATATTACAATTCCTTATTGTGGCTACTCTAATAGTTAACTTACCTACGCCTTTTTTAGCAGGGTCAAGTGTTATAATCTTTTGAGATTTTATGAGTATGCCTTCAGGCTGGAAAAACAGCAGTTAAGAACACATGAGGAATAACAACTATTTTGGGTAAACCTCAGACTCAGCTGTAACAAAACACATTTGGGCTTGCATGTTAAAATGCTTTTCAATATTTCAGTGTTTTTCTTTGTCTTATTTCCAGTTTTATTTGAAAAACTTGATGTATACAAAAAATTACAAGCATTAAAAAAAATTTGACGATTTTCCTCAAATACAACTTCTCACCAAAAGACCAGTCTGGTGTGGTTTCAGATCGCTTAAAGTGGTCTCACAGAAATGTTAAGTTAAAACTGTATAGAATTTTATTGCAGCTGTAATATTTTACTGCCGTAAGAGAATAAGTCATTTCTCACCACCACCCGCAGCATCTTACTGATTCCATCATTGAGTACTGAGTTTCTAACAGCTGCTTTGACCTCAATGTGGTATGTTCCTTCCTTCATGGGAATAATGATGAAGGGTACAGATCGTGTAGTTTCAGGCCCAACTTGAACCTCCTGATGATATTTCCCACGCTTAAAAGCTGCACTGCACACATGCTCCTCCTCACACAGTTCCACACGCACCTAGAAATGGGTAAAGATGGAGATGTGGAACAAGAGATTGACACATTGACAGAAAAAGACAAATTGTTAGGGTCCCTGTATGTTTTCCTGTGTTTCTCCCCTTCTCTCCCTTGTGTGTGTGTTTGTCTCCCTCTGCCTGTCTTTGTTTGTTATTGTCTGCTTGTCCTCCGGGGAAGATGAGGAGGTTACCCCCAGTCACTCATCTCCACACCTGGCCTCACCTGCACACCTGATTCTTATCAACCACTCAAGCCATCCACTCCACTTCAGGATAAAAGACCAGCGTTTTCATCCACTCCCTGCCAGACTGTCTGTTATTGTTAATCGGACCTGTCCGCTCCACACCAGCACCGCCAGTCTCTGCCAGTCCTGTCCGCCACCATTAACCCTTGCAATTGGAGAAACGGCTACCTGATCTCTGCCTGGGTAAACACTGATTTGACAGACTATTAAAGATCACACTGTCTGTCTGGTCCTTCCCTTGAATCTGCATATTTGGGGTCCAAGAACATTACACCCCTGAACCATTACACAAATAATATTTCCAGGGCACATGGGCTCACTGACTTGTCCAGTGAGCATGAAGATGATGTGAATCATATGCAAAGACTTTTGCAGTAACCACTTCTCAAACACTTTATTTTGTAAAATTATTATATATCATGGGAAACACCGAGAGAGAACAAGAACTGTTGTGTCTCTACTCGCATACAGTCGGAGATTTTGGTCAGAGGAGCAGCAGCTCTCTATGGGATTAGCTGGAGACAGTGCCGTCGGAAACGTGCCGGAGCGCTCGTCAGACTGAGACAGCGGGGACTGTGGACCGCGCTCTCGTCGATTCACCTGGTGAATGTCCACTCTCTGGCCAACAAGATGGATGAACTGCTGCTCCTCAACAGGAAAAACACTGACTTTTGAAGATCTACCACTCTGTGCTTCACGGAGACCTGGCTTGGCGAGCACATCCCAGACAGTTCACTCCATCACCTGGGCTTCCACCTGAAAACGAGGGGTGGCGGAATCTGCTTTTACGTGAACGAAGGTTGGTGTACGGATGTCACAGTGCTGAAGAAGTCGTGCAGCCCTCACTTAGAAACACTTTTTATAAACTGTAAACCTTTTTATTTGCTGCGGGAGTTCTCCTCGTTCATTTCTGGTGGGAATCCACATCCATCCCCAGGCCTGTGTTACTGAGGCCTTACAACAGCTGGCTGACCAGATAAGGAACGTGGAGCAACAACATCCAGACTCCCTGCTCATTGTACTGGGGGACTTCAACAGAGCAAACCTCAGCCACGAACTGCCAAACTACAGACAGCACATCAAGTGTCCCACCAGGTACACAAACATCCTGGACCACTGTTACACAACTTTGAAGAACGCCTATCGCTCTGTTCCCCAGGCAGCATTGGGACTCTCTGATCACTGTCTGGTTCATCTCATCCCGACCTACAGGCAGAAACTGGTGCCTGGAGACCATTACCAACTACAGGAGACCATCCCCCCACACTGCAGGGAGTCATCACCTAGCTGAGAAGCTGAATGGGTTTTATTGTAGGTTTGATAGGCCATCTTTCTCACCCATCACCCACCCCAACATCAACACCTTACAACCGTTCACACTTCCTGCCACCCCCTCACCCCTCACCCCTCCCGCTGACCCCCCCACCTGCACTCAGGATCCTCTGAGGAGGACGTGTGTCGGCTCTTTCAGAGACAGAAGATCAGGAAGGCACCAGGACCAGACGGTATGTGTCTCCTTCCTCCTGCCTGAAAGTCTGTGCTGACCAGCTGACGCCCATCCTCACTCAGATCTTCATCAGATCTCTGGAGCTGTGTGAAGTCCCTTCCTGCTTCAAACGCTCCACTATCATCCCAATCTCCAAGAAACCCTCCATCACTGGACAAAATGACTACAGGCCCGTTGCCCTGACGTCTGTGGTCATGAAATCTTTTGAGAAACTGGTGTTGGCCCACCTGAAGGACATCACAGGCTCCCCTGCTGGACCCCCTGCAGTTTGCCTACCGGGCAAACAGGTCAGTGGATGATGCAATCAACATGGGACTGCACTACATCCTGCAACACCTTGACTCACCAGGGACTTATGCAAAGGATCCTGTTTGTGGACTTCAGTTCGGCTTTCAACACCATCATCCCAGACATCCTCCACTCCAAACTCTCCCAGCTCACTGTGCCAGGCCCCACCTGTCAGTGGATCTCAAACTTCCTGACCAACAGGAGGCAGCAGGTGAGGTTGGGGAGCATCACATCCAGCACCCGGACAATCAGCACTTGGAGCCCCCCAGGGGCTGAAACAGGAAAACAGCTAGCCTGACTCTATCAATAGGGGACAAAATCCACCTACCATCCCCTTTAAACTTCATTAATTAGCATAATATATCTTGATCGCTCAACTAATACAATATCTTAATTCATATTTATTTGTATAGCACCATACAAGCAGTTCGGAGTGTTTTAAATGAAAGCAACTTAAAATGGAGTGAAAATTACTTCAGAAATATCATCATATATTGTCATGGTTCTGTCTTATGCCTTTGTTGTTCCCTGGTGTTTCCCTGGTTGTCTTGCTCAGTGTGTTCTTTGTTTGTTAGCTCTTGTTTTCTGTCCTTGTCTTTGTCTGTTTTAAGTTTGGTCATGCACACTTTTGTTTTATTTTGTATTCTTACCTCTCCTCACTTGTCTAGCACTTTACTTTCTGCCCTTTCCCACCTATTTGACTACTACCTGGTCCGCCCCAATTAGTTTCACCTGTTCCCTTAGTGTTCCCTTTTTAGTCCCTTAGTTAGTCTCCTCACCTGTTTCCACTTCCCTGTCACCCACAGTATGTATATAAGCCCCCTTCCTTTGTCCAATGTCAGATTGTTTGTGTAGTTTTTCTGAGTTTTTCTACATTTGTTCCTGCCCTATACCTGCCTGTACCTTCTCGCCTACCTTCCTGTCTGTCCTGTACCTACCTGCATGCATGCTTGTCTACCTGCCCGACCTGTACCTGCCTGCTCAACTGCCCGTTTTGACTGCCGCACCGCACTACACCCGTTACAATACAAATACATTAGTAAATATCAGCAGGGACAATTCATAAGCCCCTTAACATTGGTAGGGGTATGTCTCCACCATGTATCCTCGAATATACAACCATGCAGTACACTAATGCATCCAAGGATGATGTAGGTTCAGTGTCATGCCCTAACCACAATAATAAGCTATGTTTCAATTGGTACATGAACTTTAACACCTGTAATGTAAAAATGATTAAAGAAAGGAAAAAAACTAATGATCTTCTTGTGTCATCATTCACTGAGTTTTTTGTTTTCATGATACCTTGTAACCTACTTCTTGACTTAAAGTTCAGGAGAACATTAGAAGTAGAGTCTTGAGACCTACTTAAACATTTAAGCTTGTCTTTGTTTCCTGTTGTCTTTCAGTCATAAAGGCATTTTAACTAACTATCAATGATATTTCCATTCAGCCTCATATGATGCTGCAGATCAATCACTGTGTTGGGCAGAAACTGCATTTTTATACGAGCAACTGTAGCAGCATATAAATGTTTTCTATTTTTTGTGGTGCGGCTGTGAGTATTATGGTCAATCAGTGAGGGGAAGCAGGGTATAAAAGCCTCCACCTGTCTCTCCCTCTTGCGCTCCTGACTGACTTCATTAATTGGTAATTTGGTCTCTTTGTGGTTCTTGAGGCATGTGGTTTGTACTGCAGATTGGCTGTTTGGGTGTCCCGTGGCTCCTGTGTGCGTTATTTGGCCCTGTCATTGTGCCGGTAAGTGTCCTCTCCTCTCTGTGGTTTCGCGCATGCTATTCTGTAGCTAACCCTGGTGTGGTCGCAGGTAACTAATGGCGGCTTGGGTCCCTCTCTCCCCCCTCGTGAGTATTAGCTTCTGTCAGGAGGTATGTAGCTTGCAGCCGCATCATTTTCAGTTTATTTCGTCGGGTCACCTTGGGTCTGTAGTAACTGACATATTCTTATTAGGTGACACTAATCATCTCACTTGGACCATTGCTGCCTTGTCCAGATGCAAGTTTACATGGCTCGCTGTTGGTACACCGTGATTAAAAATTTTTTTCTGTGGCTTTGGAAGAATTTTAATTTGGGGTCAACCCATTGTTTTAAATGTGTGAATGAAGGGTGGAGTTACACTGCCCTTTTTGGATTATTTGTATTTTGTTTTGTTTGTTTGGTTCAGTTCAGTTATATCTGTTAATTTGATTTTTTTTTTTTTTTGTTAATTTGAGTTTTTTGATGCAGTGGAGTTATTTGTTTAGGATAGGTGGGGTTTTTTATGCTTATAGATTTGTGTTTTTTTTTTTTTTTTGGTTTCTTCGTTTGGGGCAGTGTTACCCACTAATGTTTATTTCCCTTTTCAGTTGCTGCGGGCCGGTGATGGTGGTGCTGGTGACCTGGGTGACGGTGTCTCCCCTCCCCTCCCCTTCGTGTTTTCTGGAATGTGCAGTGTTTTCTTCTTGGGACTTCCTTTCATGTGGGTTCTTTCGTTTCATTACTGGGTGTGCCAACTGGTGTTTGTTTTTTAAGAACGTGTTTGGGTGATTTTACTTTGATTATGATGTTTTTGTTTTTGGTGGGCATCCTTCTCCCTCTTCACTAGCTCTTGTCCCAAGCTCTTAGGCCCCAGCGCTGATAGGCTCCAGCTCTTGATCACCCCTTTACTCTCCCTTTTTCCTTGTATAACTGGTGTTTGTTTTTTTTTAAGAACTCTTAATAAAGCGAATCTGTTTATTTATTTATTTATTTTTAAAATCTTTGAACCCCGTCTCTAGCCTGGTAGACTGGTATCGAACCTATCCTGGTATCGAACCTGTGTGCCTTAGTAATCTGCAGCATAAAGATAAATAATTCCCTGGGTGAAATTCCCAGGGTGGCGTTGTCTGGCAACTAATTGCTGTTTCTTTGACTATTGGTTATATTGTTCCAACTAAATTGAAAGTTCTAAATTGCCTGCAAAGTTCCACCTGTTGCCCCTGCCGGCCACCACACAACAATTACCCCTTTAGACTCCTAAATTATTTCTGTAATTGATAAATGCTTAATTTATCTGCCCAGCATGTTTTACCAGCATGTTCAGTGCATGCAGTCCAGCTGTATCCCAGTGCAGGTTGTGATGCAGGTAAAGAGAACTGGAAAGAGAACTTGGACTGTTTCTATTTGTAAAGAGAACTGGACTTGCTGTTTCTAGTTAGTTCTTTTGCCAGGCCAGGGTAACTATGTCTTGACTCAAGCAGTAACATGCAGACATTACATTAATATTGGTGTCCTCCTCTCACTCTCAGAAAGACTGAGCATATGTTCCAAAATGTTGACCTATTCCTTGTGGAGTTATGCTAACAGAGCTTTTGTACACTGCTTACTGCTACTTCTGCTTGTATACTCCTGTTAAGTCCTTTTACTACATCAGTAAATCAGGTGTAAAGTCTGCACCTTTGTGAGGCAGCAATTTCATGGTAAACATAGTCATCTGTCTTTAAATATACGATATATAAAAGGTGAATAACCCAGACTCACTGTGACAGGATCAGGACTGTGGTTATGGAGGATTGCCTTATGGAGGATTGCCTTAATTGGAGCTGTTCGCCACGGACGGCAGACTGTTCGCCACGGACGGCAGAGTACGGCAATAAGTCTATCAATGATCAATGAACAAAGAATTAATTCTTTCCGAACAGTGACTTCTAGTGGATCTGACACACAGATACCTTAAAGACAAGATGAAAGATGAACATTAAACAAGAAGAAAAGACAGATGGACAGAGTATGTGTTGAGGAAGACACAGGTGAGGTGGAGAAATGTGTTTGAAACTAAATCTTTGTTGACAGACTAAATCCCCAAAGCACAGACAGAATCCTCCTCCAGAACCTGACAGGTTAAAGAGGGTTAAAATTCACAGTATAACAAATGAATGTTAAAACATTATAACAGGCAAATTATAGGCAAACCTGTGACAGGGAATGTGGTGACAGAGAGGCAGAGATAATTCATGATAAAACAAAGAAAGAAGAAAAACAAGTTGTGCAGAGTCACAATCCTCACCATGAGTTCTTGACAGAGGAGAGGAAATTAAGTTAAAAAAGTGGCTAATTCCAGTGAACTGCCAGGTTGTGATTGAGCGTTGCAACGGAAAATCTTTCTCAAATGATGTGGTGTCACTGAAACAAAGAAAAGGGTTAACACATTGAGAGGTAAATGGTAATTTTAACTCCTAACATTGTTATGAGTAAAATTATAGGTGTATTCTGGGTGTGATTAGGTTTCAGTTGCCTTACCAGTTAGGTTTGTTTACCCCGAGGACAAGACGGCAGTTTGATATTTGACCACAACCAACTTTCAGGAAAGTAGGTGCGAGAAATAATGTCACTGGTGTGGTGTCCATGTAACTGTCATCCTCATCATCTAAAGTGCCAGTAAAAAGGTTACCCATTTTTATTGTTTTCTAACTAGCAGTATGACCCCGGGTAGAGTGACCACCCAGAGTGTCCCCTATTATTTTTATTGATCTAGAATATTAATAAAATGACAGTAGGAGAGGAAATTAAGTTAAAAAAGTGGCTGATGACATTTGTAGGAACTGATAACAAGACAGCCAACACAAGTAAGCATTTACTATTTACTTACAGGAAGTGGTTTTAGTTTTAAACAGTCTGACAAGAACATAGTTAGTCACACAACAGCTCAGAGCTGCTTTAGCTGTATTCATTTAGAAATATTCAGATTTTTTGTTTGTACTTTATAACAAACTAAAATCACATAGCTTCTCTTAAAAATATTGTAAAAGTCAGACATCTTTGGATACCATTTTGGAGATACTGATCTGTCATGCAAAAACTCGCTGGACATGTGTTTGATGACTAATTTTGAGCAATGATTCCTACCCAAGCTGGTTCTGACTTTCCGTATGATGCTGGATCGTCTCCTCCTGCTGGAGGCAGGACACTTCAAATCTGGAAATACAAAACAGACTAGCTCTTAAACAGAACCCAACAAATATGACAAGTTTAAGTGTCTGAAGCTTATGGAGTGGATTTAAAATGCCAGTTTTGTTGTTAAAGAACTGAATATTTCACAAATGTTTTATCAGGAAAAAAAGGAAAAAAAAACTTAAACCATGTCACCTCACTGATGTGTTGTTTCAATGACACTGGAGATTCATGGTTCAGGGTGTTGTGTAAAGAGGTGTTTAGTACTTGTATGAATGAATCTTTAACAATATTTTTTAACTGATTTGACTACACTGAATCACTGCTGTCACTGAACCAATCAGTAGCTTTTAGCAGTAGAGGTCCACACTGAAGCATCATTACCTCAGCCATGATAAACTTAGACTTAGACAGACTTTATTGTCATTCAGATATACAAGTGTATACAGAACGAAATGTCATTGCATTTGCTCGCTACACTATAAAAAAATCCATAACTGTCGTGAGCACGTGCAGCTGCCCTGTCTGGCTGTATGTCACTTTCTCATTGAAAGCTACGAAAATCCTAGAAACAATCATCTTTTACCTATGTCATAAATAATAGGCTACTGAGCTGTTGATCTTATGTACAGTGCTCTCACAGGCTTGTTTTAACCTTTTCTGGGATTGTTGACTTAAATGTGTGTACAGGTGATGTATTTTGTTTATTCTGTCTGATGGTACTGAGATTTTAAAATAACTATTTTATCTGCCACTCACCAGCTCAGTAATAACTGCTGGTCAATATAGTATTCATGAGGTATCATCAAATTTAATATTAAAACATGCAAAGGACAGCAGCTACATCATGGATTTAGCTGTATTAAAAAATAATATTTGTGGTCACAAAGAGCAGAGGGGGAAAGAATGCAATTTAACTTCTCCTTAAACATATTTGTCAAGATTGAGACTTGTAAAAAGGGGGAAAGAGTTGGAGTGGAGAGTAAAGTATTATCACCTAGTCTGTGGGGAGTCCCAGAGACAGTGGACTCGAACAACAGCCCAGCATCATAGAACACACTCATACCGTCCTTCCCTCCACCTGGTGTGCAGCCTGTGTCATGTACTTCTCTACAATGTCCCACACCTGAGCAAAGTAGATGTCATTCAGACACAGAAATGCAACCACTGCAAAGTAAGATGTTTTGTTATATTCAGACACAGAAATGCAACCACACAAGGTTTTGTTATACTTGCTGAAAAGCAAATCAGCTGTGATGGAAGTTGTGAAGTTGTTTTTGTGTGTTTGTACTATCCAGTCTTTGTAAATATCAGTAATTGTGCTTTTACTCAATTATTTTTTGTTTATACTTTTTACACATAAGGGAGGAAACCAACAAATCACAAATATCATATTCATTGCAATTAATTTTCAAAATTCCTACACATAATCAGTATTTACACTCATTTGTCATTTGCAGGGCGTGTAAGGCTTGAGCCTAACCCAGCTCACTCAGGGAGAGTTGGGGGGTACATGCGCTTTACACGACCAAATAATGTCGTACATCTAACTGATGCTGTATACAACAAGGGCATGAGCAGACTCTATTTTTGGAGAAAGCTCAGATATTTCAATGTATGCAACAAGATGCTGGAGAGCCTCTACCAGTCTGTGGTCATGAGTGCCATCTGTTGTGCTGTTTGCATCGTCAGTGCCAGAGATGCCATCAGGATCAGCAAACCTATTCACAAGGCTGGGACTATTGTCAGAGAGGAGCAGGAGGTCACTGAACAAACTGCTCTCCATCTTCGACAATCCATCACACCCATTTCACAACATACTACAAAGACAGCAGAGCTCTTTTTCCAACAGACTCATTTAGCTTCGCTGTCATGAAAATTGTTTTAGGAAATCATTCCTACCTTCTACCATTTCACACAGTTTATCCCTGTGAGACAGATGAAAAGCTGTTGCACACACCCATATACATACTGTTAATAGTATACATATAGCATGCATATATTGTATATATTGTATAAATTATGCATTGTCATTTTGCACACCTGTTCTTACTCACTGTTATTTCTATTTCCTTTTATTATTGTATTCAAGGATTTGTTCTGCAGGTTTGA
The DNA here is from genome assembly GCA_023238725.1 of Scortum barcoo. Classification (NCBI taxonomy): domain Eukaryota; kingdom Metazoa; phylum Chordata; class Actinopteri; order Centrarchiformes; family Terapontidae; genus Scortum; species Scortum barcoo. Next base: position 8,650,966 of record CM041553.1, on the reverse strand, counting down.
AATTCTGCTCTTTATTTTTTATACTTAAATTTGATATTTTTGCTCCTTTTTATTGATATTTTTCAGGTCTGCAAGTGTGCTTTTGTATAAATTCACACATTACAAGAAATTGCTGAGAGTGGAGTGGGCCCACTATAAACAGAAGTAAACGACATGTTGAATTCTTGTAGGTCAGTTCTCTCTGAACTACAACCTACCATACGGAGAGCCGAATGGTACGAACGAATCGTCATACCCTCCCAAACTAGGTGAACAACGACAAAAATTTCCAGCTTGTTGGAAAATTACCTGGGTATCCCAGATGGCCTCAAATTGTATCAGGTAACTGGGACGTGATGTTCTAACCTTCTCACACTATGCGAGCAAAGACGTGCTGTTTTTATTCCGAACTTGAAAAGTTGTCCAGGACAGTCTAGGATGCCTGAATCAGCTGTGATATTGTATGGTTTGTATGGCCTTAAGAGGTTAGTTCTCTATTATATTACAAAACAGACAGACAGGCAACAATTTCAACATTCACCAGAACACCTGGAAGAAAAGCCGCACAAAGGGGGAAAAGGAAAAATCCACACAGAGGCCACATGAAGCCAGCAGGCTCAAACTACTTCTTACCTCAGTTAACATTCTGTGGTCTTAAATTAATCTTTCAAAAAAAATTACAAGAAAGAAAGGAAAGAGAAATTACCTTTTTCTGGGTGAGGCGGAGCTTGTTGTTTAGGACGTAGATGCCGTTGTCAACTGCTACCAGTTCCACTGTGGCCTCTGGGTCTCCTGTGACCCTCAAACCAAACATCTTGAGAGGCTCATAGGTTGGAGCAGGTCTGGTTGGTTCTAATTTCAACTAAAGGCAGAAAGAAGGGCAGATTTGTATTTGCTGAAGCAATTATACGAAACTAAGCACATTTGTATTTGTGCCTTCAGGGATATCACTAAGGGCATGAGTGTCTTCACTTCATTAGTTTGGGTCTGCTACATCACTGTTGTGTGTCTCACCGAGCCTATGCAGGAGTCCGTTACATCCACCCAAACAGAGTCTGATACGACTTCATTATTATTTGTATGGTAGTACGCTATGACGCGGAATGATGGCAGCATTTCTTTGGTAATGGGAACTGTCATGGAAATCATTACTTGATGATTTATCGTGTATCTACCATATTTCACCAGCTGACCTCTGCTCAAGATCTGGGGAGACAGATTTACACATTTACTTAAAAGTGTACACACAGACTGCTGAAAGCAACACAAAAAACGCATCCATGTGCTCAAACACACACATGTACAAGTGCTAAACATCTCACCAGGTATGTGATATCATTTTCTGCATTTTCTTGCCTGTTGAAAATGAAATTGATAATCAGGTTGTCTCCGAGTGTTACTTCATCTTCAGCCACACCTGAAATAAAAACATTCCACATTTACTGTGAGAAATTTAGGATTTTTTATTAATCATAATTTGTCAGCAAAGCCACCACCATTTTTCTCACCTATGTAAATGTAACTTCTGCTTTTAGCCGTGTATGGGAGAGCTGTCATGGTGGCTGATGCTTGTCTTTCACTTGGGATATCAGGAGCACGGGTCCATGCCTATAGTTAAATGACACACTTAAGTATACACACACTGTATATAAATTTAAGACTGTATCAGTACCAAGCCCAGCATTACATTTCTAAATCTAACGACCTGTAAGGCAAATCTGCAAACACAATAAAATGAATTCAGTAATAGAAAGATGTAAACCCAAACGGCCACATCAGCTGTACCTTATTCTTGTTATGTTTTGTTTTTACATACCAGATAGTGCCAAAAAATACTTTGGTGCTAACATTCAAACAAAGATCAAACAATGTCAGAGACATACTGTAATATGCAGGACTCCGTCAGTGTCTGTATTGATGGGCAACCTTGCCAAGCCATTAGCTTTGGTGAGACTCTGCATGTTACCCACTACCACTGGAACACCTTTGGCAGGAGTGCCATCAGGATTCACAACTTCAATCTGCCATCAGAAACACAAAGAGCTGAACAATCAGAAATCATCTAATTAAATCAGTCCTTTTCAAAGAAAAGTAAATCTTCTCTTCTGTAAATCTAATCTTCTGTAAAGTGCAGAACAATCTTAGGTTTGAGCATATAGTTGTTTTGGGGTTTTGTTAATGTCATGATATGAAAATGTGAATTTAAACAAGTACTTTACCGCAATGTTTAAGGACATTCCTGGTTTGAAATATTTGGGTGTTTTCTTGAAATTGATGGCGTAAGGTGATGTGACCATGTGGATACCTCTCAACTCCGCCTCCACCATCTCACCACCTGTTCAAAATACATACTCATCACAATCATGTATTTTTAAAATATGTTATATATTATATTATTTTGGTGCCTCTTTAAGCTTCCTAAAATCTGTCACAAAAAAGCTCCTGTCCTAAAACGCAACTTAAGTCTTTTATATTTGTCCAACCAGAAACAGTCAGCAGAGATGGAGGACTTTCAGTAAATCATCATATTGAGAACAATAAAACATTAAATGGACGTTGTCTTCAGCCTTATCTGAATCACATGATAAACAAAGACCATGATGGTAACAACAACACTTCTAATAGTGGTTGTTATTTTGACACAGCTGAGTCAGTATGATTCACCCAACACATTTAACACGCACACACACACACACACACAGTCTCTCTCTCTTACCGTTGTCTGTCAGCACACTGACAGCTACGTATATGGAACGCCCCACCAGCTCATTGATGTTTGGGAAAGACGATGTGATTTGCTCTCTCCTCAATGTGACCACCCCATGACCTCTCTCAATCTAATGTGACATAATATCAAAATTATTTTTGAAATACAATCAGTGAAGAGTTGATACCATGATTGATGTCTGTGTAGACATGAATCTTAAAAGTGTAACTGCAGACGAGTTTTTAAAGTCAAATGAGGCCACACCATAAAACAAGTTTGAGGTGTGTCCAAGTTTCAGTTTGTGTTTACAAAAGAAAGAGAGTGTGATAGACAAAATATGTGCTCACTTGAACTCTCTGAAGAGAGTTGGGAAAGCTCTTCTTTTGACCCTCAGTCAGAACTCCAAATACCACGTAGGCTGTCCCGTCCACCTCCTGACCAAACAGATACCTAAAACAACAAGAGGACATTTTAAAACCCACAATGAGAGAAAACAGCACAAAACTGGATGGTCAAAATGTAACAACAACAACAATAAAAAATGACCAACATAAGACCCCCCAACACAACCTCAGTACAATACCCATTATATTTCTCCTCCTATCAATCAATCAATCAAATCTGGCCTCTAAAGCCACAAAAAACAAAAAAACCTTCACATACGTAGCTTTGATGTTGACAGTGAACTCCTGACTGTCCACGTAGAAAAATGGACTCACAGGGCTCAGTTTCACCTCAAAACTGGGAAGCACTGAAACAGTAAATGAGTTTTTCTGTGTCACTTCAAAGGTAAATGAAGGTAAGAGATTTATATCTGTTTTAAATAAAAGTGAAGGAAATGAAGGACTTACCATATTCTTTGACCTCAAACTCTGCAGAAAAGTTCTCTTGTGGGTTGCTGTGGAACTTCGCCACCACTTTCCACAGTCCAGGACTAATGGACACACAAACACAAGAACACATATTTCAGTAATCAAGCAAAACATTGAAATATTTTAACACACAGAGACTTGTGGTAACACAGGAATCAGACTTTCTTCAAGACAGCTAAAATATGAACAAATTAGATACAAATGAATTGCTGCAAAGGCCTAGAACTACTGAAACATTGAATTTCAGTGAAAACATTTGGGTTGGACAGCACACTGTGCAATAGATGATGTAGAATGGTTGTGCTTACCTTTATTGTGTCATTTCTTTGGGCTGATTATTTTAGTTCACTGTTCACATGTAATAAAGGTATTTCTGTTTTGTTATGTCTGTCTATCCATTAGCAATTCATATTAAGAACGAAATAGATAAATTATTAAAGTTAAAGGAATAGTTTAACATTTTGGCAGAATTAGATGAGAACATCGATGCCATGCTATCTGCTCAGTATCAATTGTTCAATTACTGCCAGCAGCCCTGAGCTCAGCACAGACACTGGAAGCAGGGGAAAACAACAAGCCTGGCTCACTCATAGGACAAAATCAGCCTATTGGTACCTCTAATGCTAACTAATACAGACCAACATGTTGTATCACATTTGTTTAATCTGTACAAAAACATAATTTAAAACAGCTTGGCTTAAATCAATCATTTTCTGGAGTTTGTCCTGACAAAGCCAGGTTTGCTGTTTGTTCCCATTTCCAGTCTTTATGCCAAACTAAACCAACCATGGCTGCCTGGCTGCTGCTTTATATGTAGCTAATAAATAGATACGACAGTGGTATTAATGTTAGGCTCGTCTAACCAAGCTGGAGATATATTACTACTGTATGTGTTAATGACAAAACCAGTCAGACTATTCACAATTGTTTGCATTATATCAGCAAATGGAGCACTCACACAGTTTATTTTCTAGTTCATCTCCCCTTTCCTATCCAGTTGTGCTTAACTGATATTTATTAATAAATTAATCAACCAAACTAATTAACTCATCAGTTGGTTCATTTTCACACTAAACCAACAGCATGAAATTGACTGTATAAAACATAAACATGTTGAAAATATACTTTGCATAATCTTAAACAATTTAAGATTTCTAACTGACCTCACCTGTTAAAATGTTAAAATATAAATTCACCACTAAACAACAAGACATGATGAAAGACACTGATGATATTTGATAAATACTCACCTGACAACTTCAGCTAGTTTGAAATCTCCAGAGTGGAGCCCTGATTTCAGGGAAACTGGATTAAGTGGTAAAATTATGCCTTCAGGGGTCTAAAAATGAAAAAGAAATTTAAGAATTGAGGAGAATCTTTCTTCTCCAGTCCATGAGCCCGGTCAAGGTCTAGACTAGTCTAGACACTTTTTTCAGCTTTTTCTTAAATTTCTTGGTCTTCCCCTGAAAGGAGACGCTGTGATCAGCGTGCAACTCTACTACTGGAAGGAGGCACAGACTTATTTTTACAGTAAGTGGTAGGACAGGTGTTACCAGAGATAAACACCAAACCTAACAGTGTGATGGCATCTCATCGAGAGACTTTGTGCTCCCAGTTACAGCTGATTATATAACATTTGATTCATGTTGTGCGCATCAAAGATAAATACATTACCACAATCTCAATGACAATAGAAGCATCAGTTTGGGTTTCAGGATCCCTCTCGACCGGCTCCATACGGGGCGTCACTGCAAACATCCTGTAATGAACTAAACATAGAGACAGAGGTTGCTGTTGAAGGTTGAAGCGACATTCACGTGACTGTTAAACAACATTTTGGCTTCACTATTCCACTTATGTGAAAAGAGGGGTTAATTTTACTATAATTCACAACAAAGACATACATGTGAAAAAAATGTAAAATGCTTTCCTCAAACTCTGATAATACTGATACTGATAATACTTAAGTAGAGACTTTCTCATAAAAGTAGGTGTGCTCTTCACACTGATGGGGTACTGATCTTACCTCTGCTGTTGGGGGTGTAGAGGGTCTTGTCAGTCTGGATGAAAATGTATCCAGACTGAAAGGAAACCAAGACAACCTTCTCCAGCAGTCGGTCAGGGAACTGAGCTTGCAGGTACACATACTGCTTCATGCTTGGATCCTTACTGAAGTCTCCAACAGGGATCTGAAAGCAGTAGGAAGGAGACAGGTATATCATGTGTGTTTATAGAAGCTACATTTAAAAGTCTTTATTTTGGTCATTTGTAATAGTAAAAAGACTACTGATATTGACTAGGAGAGTGATTCAGGCTTTAAAATATCAATATTAAAAATATACTTTTCCAATGAAATCTAGTACCAGTAACAAATGCAGTATTTCAGTATTTCTACATTACCTTAATTTGTGCGAGCTCCTGAAAGCTATTTGCACTGTTGAGCGTCACAGTTGTGAATGCCAGCCTTTTGATTTTGGTTGGATGGTTCATCACAATGATATTGACCCTGATGTCTCCTCCTGTGCAGTCTTGACACTCCACAAAAATGTTTTCTGCTGTTCCTACCCGCAACACATTGGGGGCAGACATCACTTTCCTGTAGAGCAGCAATGAGAAAAATATAGAGAGTGTGGTCATTGTACAGAAAGGACCTCAAGCTGTTTAGGATGTACTCACTGACAAACTGAGGAAGACTGACAAATTGTTTTGTTTTTCTCAAAGGTTGTTTCAGTGTGATAATTTTTGTTTCACCATATTTGCAAAACAAAACTTTTTTTTTTAGATCAGGATCTTCTTCAGCTTGGACTTTACACAGAAGGAGTTATCAAGTAATTATGGCTAAAGTCCAGAACTGATTCAGTGAAACATTTCATCATTGGCCTGGGCTCTGTTTGCTGTGTGGCGTAATGCATCACTGTGCAAACTCAAAACAACATTTATCCTGATTTACTGGAATCGTCAAAAAACAACAATACCTTTATTTATGTAACACAAACTGCAAACTTGGACTGCACCTCCTCATTATGTAAGCCACAGGTGAAATGTAACTGACTAATATTCTCAGGCTTCACTCTTTAACTCTTTCAATCATTGTGAAAGGTAAGACAGCTAATAACTGATCTGATTTTTGCTCCACTTACAGTTACTACTTTCTTTCAGTCTCATTGAATGCAATCAACATGACCATTTATACTATGCAGGATAGCCTTCTGTTTTAGGTCTAAGAGGGTCAGTCAAAACTCTTTCAAAATTGAATAAATTCATCAAAAATCGCACTACTTCAAACTAAATGAAATGTACTTTTCTTGTTGCTTAAACAATAAAGAAGTGAAAGGAACTGTGTCCATTCTGCTGAAATTGTGTTTCTGTATTTCATTTGTCATTGAGACTTACAATCACTCAGTAGTAAATTCAGATTTCCCTCTAGCCAATCGAACAGTATCCGCCAAAACTCACGTTCCAGTTTCAACTAAAGCTCTGTTCATATTGTTTTTTAAGCTTCTTCTTGGTCTTATTGGCTTGGATTGGTTCATCATTTAAATCATTTAAATATAAATTGTAACAGTAATGTAAAATAATAAAAATAATGTGATTATTGTGCAGTACATATGTCACAATACAGAGCTTGACATCCACAGAATTCCATCAACCTCATATCTAATATTTCATCTCACATAAGGTGCATCTACCCCTTACATGCATGTAGGCAATATGTATGCATTTTCCTCCTCCCATCTTTTTCCTCTCTTTTTCACTTAAATTCATCCGCTTCTTTGAGCAGACACTTATGAAAGAGTGTGAAAAGTTAAGGAAGGTCTACTTACATTGGAGATCCATCAGCCAGAGAAGTCAGAGAGGAAAAGACAACAAAGGACACCAGCCAGGGCTGAGTCCTGCACATCATCCTGCCTGATCCCATATCTGCCTTTACTGGAGATGTCCGCTCTGCAGCACTGCTTTTATGCTCTCACCCTCCTCCTCTCCTTACTGCTGTCTCGTCCAGTTAATCACATGGTCCAGTTGACCCCTGTTTTGTTGGACTGGTTTCAATAAAATTTCCACACCTGAACAAATTCTAATACATTCTGGGCTCAGTTATTTAGAATATGTCACAGCTCAAGTGAACAGACCCCACTGTATATTGTAAGAGTTTATACAGATACTAAACTGTTATAAAGTTTCATCCAAAACAGGTAACCTTCATGGTAGCTACCTTTAGAAATCAAACCCAAACTCTCCATTATTCCAATCTGAGGTTATTTATACCGGCTTGGGCACAGTATAGAACAGTGGGGTGCTACAATGGCATAGCATAGTGTTATGTGTTATGATGTGCTTTCATTATCCATTGTGTTTTACAGATCATCGGTTAACCACACTGCTAAGTTGATGTTAGTTCTGTTTCATGCTTGTAGTGACAGAACTAGACTTAAATACAGTAATAAGTCTCAAGTGCAAACAAACCTTCCTCTTTGCTAACCTGGCACTGTTATCCCAGACAGGTCACACATACATCCAATACTGTTCTTTGTTTCTTATGGACAAATGCACATGTGGCCATCTTTGATTTTCCCCTCTTTCAGCACATGGCCTGAACTTCTTCATTTTGTCCTTGTCTCTCTCCCTCTCTGTCTCTCTCTCTCACACACTATCTGTTGTTCATTTGGTTAGATTAATTGGATTTCATATTGTGTGTTTTAGTGTTTTACTTACTTTACTTAATAAATGCTTGTGGATATACATGTTGGTCTGTATAATACTGCACAAGAGTGATCGCTTCTTCCAAGCAGAATGCCATATTCCCTCTAGAAGAAACTGTGGTGTGAATGCTGACTGCTGAAAGGCTGACGCTAAACTGGATAGCTGATTAATGAAGTTGAATGACACCTGAAATGTATGAAGTATGTGGAATAAAAGCATTAGGCTAAACTGGATAGCTGAGTAAAATGTTGAATAAGTCCTGAAAAGTTTGAAATGAGGAATATTTCATTTGAAGGCTAAAAACTTATTTGAATAAGCCATTCTTTAATCTGATGCTCTGGTCATGATGGTAAAAGTTAGTGTGTGTGTGTGTGTGTGTGTGTGTGCGTGTGTGTGTGTGCTGGGATTTCTCTGCTGATTTCTCTTGTAAGACTTAGACTTAGACTTGACTTTATTGATTCCCTTTGAGATGGCTCCCTCAGGGAAATTTAAGTTTCCAGCAGCATTCCAGCAGCATACAGATAGAAGAAGCACACAGCAGATGAAAAATAAACAGTAAGTACTTAAAAAAAAATACAAAAAATAAGAAATGAGAATAAAATAATATAAGTAAATATAGAGAGCTGAGTATGGCCTTGTATAAATAAGTTATGGCTTTGTATGGAATAAGTAATAAGTAAACACACAGTCAAACTGCAGTAATGAGCTCATCTCAATCAGCTGTGTGTGAAAACCTTCAGTCACTGGTTGCCATGCCATGGTGACTATATGCACTCTTACCTCTAACAGTTGAATTCACAGAGATTCACCTCTCAAACTCCTGCCTCCTGTGGTCAGAGACCATAAATCCTATCCTCAAACTGATGATACCATCAGACAGACAAGAGTCTCATAAACAAGGGATGAGGGATGTAGATTTTATGTAGATATAGACCAATTATCGGCCGGGCTGATTATCGGCGCTGATATTCGGCATTTTGACGCATATCGGCATCGGCCTTTTTTTTTAATCCGATGGCCAATAACAGATCAATTTAAAACTGGGTTATTTTGGCTCTGATGCAGCCGCGCCTCTCTGTCTGCAGTCACTACTCTGTCTCCAGCATTGTCCCACCCACAGCACCATCTGATTGGTTACACGCAGAGCCACGGCATGGGTAACAGCCAATCGGCAGTGAAAGCTGTGCATGCACAGTGCTCACGCACACACGGTAGAGAGGAGCATTCAGTGACCCTGGGACTGGCACTTTTTGTTAGAATTTTAAAACAAAGGTGTCCATTGTCTAGATAAAAAAAAACTTTAACATGTTGCAAGTCTGAAAAGCTGTTTAATAAACATATGCTTAAAGGCATTTAAATGAAGTTAAGTGTTGGGGTTTGTATTATTCAAAATTTTGATGCCAATATTTTCACTTTTACTGCAAATGAATATCTGCTCCAAATATCAGTTATTGGCCTCCTTGACTACTAATAATCGGTAACGTCGCCCTGAAAAAACCATATCGGTCTATGTCTAATTTTATGTATGTGGGGCTAAAAATGTAGTCATGAGAGCAGTTTGAAAAAGTGGTATTCTAAGGCTTCTTCCAACATTAGTGGTCTCATTAATCATGGGAGTAGATGGGGCAGTGGGTTGGTGCTCTTCTCACTTGAAGGAGTCTACAGCCACTTTGCTTAGGCCGTTTGCTTAGTATGACACATGTCTGCGACCAACATAAATTTTCCTGTAAAATGATCTATGTAGGGTAAAAACCTTGCTTGTGGGAATGAGAGCGAGTTGAAGAGAGACTTTTCTCCTCTCCACTCTAGCTGATGATGTCACTCACTCTAGTTTTGAACATTTTGCCAAAACTTGAAAACCTCAGCAAAGTTGAATATTTTGAAAAATTTGAATGGGATTTAAAAAGTTGAATGATATCCTGAATCATTAAAAGATTTGGAATATTTTGATGTTTGAATAGACTTTGTAGCTGAACGTATGAATGAATGGTGAAGAGCTGAAAAAGTGTGAAAATGTGAAGATTTTGAACATTCTGTCCATTCATTTGAATGGGAAAAAATTCCTGAAAAACCTGGAATATTTCGGAAAGTCTGAATGTTAGGAATGAGAAAAGTAATAGCCGCGCATGTCCTAATTGAGCTGAACGTTTTGATGTTTGAATGACATTTCTATGATAAAAAATGTGGAAGGAGTTATGAATCAAAAAAGTGGGCGGAATAATAATAATAAAGAAATTTGTCTGTAGAAGAACATAGGTTTGAATGCTTTCAGCATTCATACCAATTAGTACCTTTCTTGAGAGTGAATCAGTGAATTGGCTATCATTTTTCCATTTACAAAGGGTGGCGCCCCTAGGTTGAATGTAAGTTAAGTCCTACTTTTTCATGTAATTATTAATTGTTAATTATTTCTCACAGTCAAACCTATGGTGATATCTTCTAAACTCTTTATCCCCAACAATTCTTGGGTTTTGGGTGGTATATTTGATTTGTCGGTTGTAGTTGACAGTTTTAAAAATTGTGTTTCCATTATTTATTTCAGTTTTTAGTAGCTTTTTAATGTTACCTTGTTACTGCAACTTGAACTGTGGATGGGAGTTGTTGTTGTAGTTCTAAGGTAATCTAACCACTGATCCTTGGACAGACAGTGTTGTGTTTGCAGTGGTATTGTTTATTTGTTGCTGCAGCATTTTCCTAGTTGACAAATCTCACAATACTTAAATATAACAATGCTATTACAACACTGTTACACAGTTAAGAGGGTCTTTTATATCTGACTTGTAACTTGTAACTTGGACAAGCAAACCACAGAGAAGATAGACATCTAGGGTAAGGATATGAAAATTTTATTGCTTGATGCTCATTTGTGTGCTTGGCAGGATGGAAATTTACTTTAAGATAATTTCACACAAAACTAAATAGCTCAGCAGTCAATACTAAGTGTTTACATGCCAATAAAAATGTGTAGCATATACATATACATGTCAACTACAGGATCTTAATGTAAGGCACAGACCAAAAGACATTTTAATCAACAGGATTCAGTGTAGTATTAAGACTGTTGCATCCCATATCTCATTGGAATCAACATTAATATAATGAGAAAAATGCAAAATAAAAAGAATTAAAAACAGCATTTTATTTTCCTCTGTTTCATTACTGATCACATCCAAAGAGTGTGTACACACCGATCAGCTCCTCCATTCCCAAACAGGTAGGCCTGTAATCATCAGTCTGACACTCAGCGTCTGAAGGCCAGTACTCAATCCAGGTAGTCTCACCAAGTAGATACTGAACACTGAGGAGAGTTAAGTGAAAAACACATGTTTTTTGTGTGGCCACGTAATTGTTCAAAAGGAAATAGAATAATTCAAGCTCACTGTAATAATCTATTCTACAATATAATCTTGCTGTCTCACACATAAACAGTGTATTTAAAGTTCTGTCTTGGCATCGCATTGTGACCAGTAGAAATCATGATATGTTCCTAACTGTGAAATTCACTGTGTCTGTTTGGCACATGAACAATGCGGTGTCACAAATAGAAGTGCAAAGCCAGTTGTTGTTGTTAATTTGCTAGAAACTGGGTCTCAGATATTGTTCTGAGGATAGATGTGTAAGAACCAGATCTGTTTCTGGTGCGAAATGCAAACAATTAGCTGATTCCATCAAAGAGGGCAAATTTAATATATGGATGAAATCCACAACCATTACTGCATAATGCTTAATAATTCAGTGAATTCAATTGAGTAAATTCAATGAAATACCCTTAACTTGCAGATGAATTTAGTTTATTATCAAAAAACTTACGATTGAGTTTTTTTATGTACGTAAATATATTCGGATGAACCCATGATGAGGTAGGTTTTGCCTGTGGTCAGATCTATAGCCTCTCTGCAGTGTGGATGACTGAGGAATCTGCGTAGTTTACCCTGGGGACCAACATCATTACTTCCTGTAATTTAAATATATAGTAGGAGAAGAGAATTCAGGAGAACATGATTAACTCCAAAACCATTGTGTCCATATACAAGCATTACTGTTCATATACTGCATTACACACAAACACATTCTCCATCAAGTCATGTATACATAAGTAAGAACATTTCTGCCTGTCTGGAAGAATCTGAGATCATCTGACATACTCCCAGACACTTCCTATAGAAATGGCAACATATATACATATATGTCTGTCTAGAAAGGATCAGAATGACCATAAAGGAAAGAGGAGATTGATACACACCTTCCTTAATGACTTGCATTATCAACATCGAGAAAATGTCAGTGGACAATCCGTCGGTAAAATTTTCCACTCTGACTTTGTACACTGAAGAAGGAATTTGCAGAGTGTTAGATTGTTCTCCCTCTCACTCTCTCACCCACATACACAAACACACATACATTTGTACATTTGTGTAACTGATTTATAAATACACACTCTCACCAAAATCTATTTTGCTGGTTTGTGTGCTCTCACAAGCCTTTTCAATGCGATCTTCATTCCTGAGTTTCTCCTTTCTCTGCATACTACAGCTCTCTGGAAATACACAATAGGCACAAAGTAAACACACAACCAATGACTCCAGTGAGTGAACACACAAGCATGTCTGTGTGTGTGTGTGTGTGTGTTGTTGTTATAACTTATGTAGTGCATCTTTCTGTCTTTTGTTTATAGATTTTATGAAAATTCACCAATCAACTACTCCTCCAGTCCAGTCAGCAGCACCTGAACCAAATACTCAAGACCCTACCTGTGTCCAAAATCACTCCCTTGTTAACTTATTCACTGTTTTATATTTAACAAATACCAAGTTGTTTACAACATCTGGGCAATGAATCTAGACTTATCAATATTAATCATTTTGCATCATCTCTGACTGGGTTCAGCCATGTAACCATAGATTTGACGATATGCTGAGGTCAACTTCAACACGGACAGTTGCTCTCCACAGTAACAATTTCCCTGTCGTGCATGATTAAGTAAATTTGAGTTATGAATGCTAGCTAATCTAGATATGTGGCATTTAACAGTGGCTTTAGCTAACAAGTTAGTTAATGATGCTGGTAAACAACCAGAGATTATACATTAGCTTGCTAGCAATTCAAACATATTCATGTACGACAGGGGAGTTGTCACTTAAGTTAAGGGCAACAGCAGACTGTTCCTGCTCAAGGAGGCTGAGGTCTTTTGGAGTGCAGGGACCACTCCTCAGGACCTTTTATGACTCTGTGGTGGCATCAGCCATCTTTTATGGGATAGTCTGCTGGGCCAGCAGCATCACGGACAGAGGACAGGAGGAGGATGGACAGACTGGTGAGGAGGGCCAGCTCTGTCTTGGGATGCCCCCTGGACTCAGTGGAGCACCCCAGTCACAAACTGTTCTGCCTGCTTCCATCTGGCTGACAGTACTGCTGCATCCGGGTCAACACCACCAAGACACCTTCATCCCTCAGGTCATGAGACTGTTGAACTCTTGAAATACAAAGCTCATTACTGTCATTTCATTCTCTTGATTAAAGACACCCTGAGAGGCAAATGGGGAAAAAAAAGTTTTCAGGCTCATTTTTAAAGTGTTTCTTGTTGTAATATTAATTTTGGCCAACACATACGTTCAACACTACCCCATTTTCTAGCATTGTGATAGCATGTTTTGTTCCCGTGAGATAAAATTGATTTGACTTGATATAGACAAAGGAATGTGCCTTTTTTAATTATTTTTTGGGGCCACTTTTCCTTTGTTCGATTGTGACAGCAGTTAAAAGACATGAGGGGCAGGGTAAGAGAGACGGGTTGGAATTGAATCCCGGCTGCAGCAAAGAGACATTAGCTTACATCGCTTGCACTCTATCCAGTGACCTATCAGGAACCACGTGCAGGACGGGTGATATGACATGTAAAAGTCACACTAGAAAACTCAGTGTTGTTTAGAGTGCATTTCAGGTTTATTTCTAACAACGGTTAGTTTTACACTTCTGCAGCTTGTGGCAAAAATCTGTATTACATCAAGAAACACTGCAGTAATGAGTCATAAAAACCTTTTAACCTGCCTCACAGGGCTTCTATTCTTGCACCTAATTGAAACTTAGATACTTAATAATATTTAATTAAACACTTAATATTAATTAATACTATTACTCACTCGTTACTCTCTCGTAACACCCCTGTTGGTATAGTTTTACATCTCTGTCTAAACTGTTGACATCTCCATTTATGTATATTTCTATTTATTTATATATATTTAGGTCTACCATTACATATACATCCATTTTATAACCATATTTCTAATTGTATGAAATTTATATTCTTTTTATATTCTTAATATTTTATTTTGGTGTGTTATATATTATTTTATATACTATATTTTACTATTATATCTTGAACTTTCAGTAAATTTTACTTGTGTGATTTTCTTTATATTATCAAGCATTGTTAGGTGGCTTGTGAATTAAGAACTTCATTGCCAACAACTGCACATGACAAACAAAACTTGAAATATTTAAATCCTGTGTTGCTTTTCATTAAAAGTTTCAGATATAATAAAGGCATGTTTAGACAGTTCAAGTCATCTTGTCTACCTTCAGCACATGTGCATTCATCGTGTATACAGAGTCTCAGTAATTCTCCACTTCTCCTCTCTGGGCGGTAGAACTTCATGCAAGATTCCGCTGCAACAGGAAAGAAAAATATTTGGTGTTGATTAATAACAGGATCATAGCACATATACATTAATTATCATTAAAATGGGTCTTAAATGTATCCTAAATAAATTGTTAAGCAGCCGGTACAATGATGAGATTTCAGTATGACTTCATGCATAACTATTTCTGCTGTTATCTACTGCAGCCAAATTGTAAAAAAACTTAAACCTATAATTTTTCCAAAGGCTGGAGACCAATAGCATTTCAAGGGAAGAAGATGCTTTTGAACAATTTTTCTTTTTCCAGTTTGCTTTTACGTAATTGTTTTTTGCAGCTTCATTGGACAGACATAATACAAAGCTTTATTTATAGACACAAATATTTGGCAACGTGACAGTAAAGAATCTTTTCTGAAACATTTAAATATTGGTGTTGGCACTGTTACACTGCTGTCAGACATGTACCCATTCTCACAAACACACACACACAAAGCCGTAGCCCAACTTCATAAAATGTAGCTGAGCTATAACAACCTGACAAAACACATTAGAACCCCTATGTTCCACTATAATGGCCACCCAATAAAAGTCTGTCTGCATGTTTGTTTCTTTTAATAATGCTGTGTCATTTTCCTTCCATTAGTCTTGAATCATGCTGTGCTATCATCATTTGTGTGCTATCAGTTGATTATACTGTATAATGAAGACAGATAAGACATCTTCATAGGCCAAGTACTATGGATGAGGAGGAAATGGGTGTGTGCATTTAAGTCACCATGCTGTTCAGGCTTAAATAATTACAAACTGTTTTGATTCTTTGCTGCTGGAATAAACCTTCCTTGTGGATCATTCCCTGTCAGAAGATGTGGGTCGCTGCAAAAGCATTGTTTTCTTCTTGTTCGCCGGAGTGGTGAGATTATTGGTGGTGCTATATTATTGTCATGTTTCATTATTATCCAAATTACTGTTATACTGTCAAGAAATGGAGTGTATTATTTTTAGTTTCTGGCTTTAATTAGTAGCCTAAGTAAAGGCCCAGTCTTCCAGCAGCATCAGCAATGTAGTCTATGGATTTCCATGAGTTAATCCATCTCTAATACAACATAAGATAGTAGACACACAATTCATAAACAGACTTATAATAAAATAACATAATCAAAAGACAATTATAGCAATATCATGCACAGTGATTTCAAATCTAAAATAGACATGGGAAGCTAAGCCTGTGTTATTAGCTCTCATTAAAAGGTGGATTAGGCATTTGAGAATATTATGGTGGCTCTTTAACTTAACTTCAACCATAACATTGGCAGATCAAAATAGATAGATAGATAGATAGATAGATAGATATATAGATAGATAGATAGATAGATAGATAGATAGATAGATAGATAGATAGATAGAATAGATAGATAAGATAGATAGATAGATAGATAGATAGATAGATAGATAGATAGATAGATAGATAGATAGATAGATAGATAGATAGATAGATAGATAGATAGATAGATAGATAGATAGATAGATAGATATACTTTATTAATCCCAAACTTAAACTGGGAAATTACCGTGTATCAGCAGCATTATAACAATACAAAGAGATAAAAAGAAAAAAGAAGGAAGAAAAACCTAGACATCTTCACACAATATAAAATGCAATAACAAAATGTATAGAACATGTATAAATAGCAGTACTGTTTGTAGTGCAAAATAAATATAAGGTGCAGTGAACAGATATGCATAGGTTAATTTGAATGGTTTATGAATAGTCCTATGTGTTGTTTTGAACTGACGCTAGTACTGACAAACAAAATATTCTGTTGCCCAGACATTAGCATTTGTTGATGTGTCTGTCTGAGGTCTTAGATGTTTCTAACACTCACGTTCATAGTATTCATAGACAGACACAGCAGCTGGTTGTATGACCTTTGTTTTCACCTGCTGATGGAGCCTAAAAGCGATCTCTTCTGGTTGTGTGTGAGAAACCTGTGGAGAGATGTAAGATAAAGGTACAGTATGTGTGTTACACAGAGAAACACGACTCAATTTCAGCAATTATTGGTCATACACAACAGCAGATCTTGCTGCAGGTTTCATGGGCAGACTGTAGTTCCAATGAAAACTGTTAACAGTGAGGTTGTTTGGTTTTGGAAAGTCACATTGCTGCTGAATTTTCAAAATGTCATTTTTAAACCTATGAGCACCCCATACAATAGATCACACTGACAACACTTTGGGAGAGATCACCAAAGAGTAACTACAGAACAGATTATATGATCACCACTGGGCTAGCATGGAGAAAGAATTAACAAATGAATGTAACTTATTTGAATTTGAGAAACAAAGCCAGGGAGAAAATGAGATTGAGGGAGTAAAGTCTTACCTTTTTCAGGTAAATGATGAGTGAGTCTCTGTCTGACAGGAATTTGTTCATCTCAAACTTTGAAATGGTGGCAGCACGTCCTTCGGACAGCTAAACGCACACCCAAACAAATAAATGGACACAAAGTTTCAAATTCAGTACTCATGGGTAATACAAACGAGATGTATTATAAGATTTTAGATTTAAGAGATTATGTGTTTGTATGTTGGTGTGAATGTCCCCTGTTACCAATTTCAAGTCCGCTCTGTTAGGAATGAAGCCAGTTAGCAAGCCAATATCCAAAATTGTCATGTCTGAATCACGGTTCCTGTCCTTAAACCTGAACACAGAGCAGATGGAATAATATAAATAATTACAAATAAAAGATGGGTGCAAAGAAAGCACAGCCCTTCATCAAATTTAAAAACTTCATAAAGCTTTGATATATTGTATATGGCTTTATAAAGTTATGTTACTATAACATTTATCAGTATGACTTCTTCATTGTACTTACAAAACTTCTATTTTGAGTTTGTATATCTTCTCATCCTTGTCTAGGTCCTCTGTAGATACAAAATATTAGATGAGTATTTAATTTATTTATGTTTCACATAAAAGAAAATTACTTTCCAGGAAAAAAAAAACAGACAATCAGCCAGACAAGTACAATCAATACAAAGACTGCCAAGATAAAACTAACACTAAAAGACAGAAAGTGGGCACTTAATTACCTGGGATGAGCTGCACTGAGAGGTTAAACTTCTGACAGTCACTTTCCTTTTCTTTAGGCATTACGTAATACAGCGACACCATCTGTCATAATAGACCAAAGTGCAAGCAGTTAAGAACCATCAGGGCCTCAGAAAGGGCCTAAGATAAATCCCAAATCTAATGATGTAAAAAGTATTACTTCTCCCTTAATATATTTTTATATTCTCAAAGTCAAAATCAGTCAAAATATATTATTAGATATAATCTGTAATTAATTTGTGATTTCAAAACAAAAAAACAACATGTGAAAAACAAAATCATGTGGGATCAGTATATATTCTTTGATTATTTCTTTAATTTTTGTTTTAAAGTATAAAATGTACAAATTTAAATAAAAGGCATTTTCATTTACATGGTCAAACATGTAAATTTGAATTTTCATTTTCTATTTCAAATAACAAAACCTAAAATCATTACCAAACAGAAACGAAAAAAAGTCCTGTTTCCTCATTTTCTATTATTGAATATGGTCATTTACAAGGCAAATGCGACAATGGACGTTACCAGGGGTGGCAGTATCCCCTGGTGGCGGAGGCCTTTAACAACAAGGCCAAAAAAAAGTTTACTAAAAAAATCAATGAAAAACCTGTATTTCTTGAGAATAGCATTTTATTGTAAGCTGTCTTTGGTTACATCACTAAATGTCTAAAATACAGTTGCTTTAGCATACAGCATGTTTGTGTTCAGGTCTGTTATATCAGGTCTGTTAGAGTAAAATGTTGTTAGCCTTTCAAATTCATAGAATTCAATACGATGTCATTACATTTTCTCTTAGCAGCCCAATCCCTGCTCGAGACATTTTCACTGCAAAATCTCCTCACATTTCGTGCAGAAAATCGTCTTGTGCTACCCCTTTCATGAGATATGCAAGGGCCTTGTTTTGCCATGTCTAAAATCAATCATCAGAGTGTAAAAGACAACTAAAAGACATTTTAGTCCAGGCTAAAGCAACATGTCACATTATACAAACACATACACTCTTGCCTTGTAAATAACCACATCCTTCCTGTTATTCAAAATAGAAACTGAAAACCATATTTTAAATGTCCTCATCCTTTTTGATAATGTAAGAAATAATGTATTGTATTTCAATTATAATCTTTGTATTTGAAATAAAAATTAAATAAGTGCCTTTTTTTTTGAATCTCTGTTTCTGACTCTCAAAATAAAATTGAATGACATACATACACTGACCCAAGGCCCCCAACACCACTGTAACTGGTAACTCCCTTAGTACCATTACCCAACTGATCACGTCTTCACCTTACTATGCATAGGCAACTGTACACCTATTCTAGGTCGACCATTTTGACTCTAATGAAGACACAGTAGTGCTGAAATGTTGAGTTTGTTTGCACTAATGAAGGCTGTAAAACAATCAGTGTGCTAAAGTCCCTGTTTTGCCCTTAGGGGTTTTCTGTTCTTACTCTGAGACGTCAGGATCTTACCACTGTGAATTACTGGGCAAAACAATGTCAGGGAGCACTGTGATTGATGGGCTCTCTGTAATTTTTAGAGGCCCTTGCTGATATGTCTAATCAAAGTGTCTGGGGTGAAATTCAATCAACCAATCACTATTTACCTCGGAGAGGAAGGTTTCTTTAATTATAACAACAACAATTTCTAGCAGCAAAAATATACAAGAGAAGCTAACATTGCAGCTGCTGCTAGGAACAAGAGAAGTGGAAACACCACAGATTTTTGGTAACTTCATTTTCATGACTGGCTTTGCTGAAAACCTTTGACTTGATAAAATGAAACTTACACTAGTACTGCATAATTTAGTGCAACATGAAGACATTTCCATTCAAGTCATCCATCATCTATACCAACCAAGTAGCATAAAAATGAGTGGGTTATGGGTCTGATATGTCAGTTCTGACCTCAGAAATTTGGCGGAACTACAGCATGAGATTTCAGCAAGCCACCACCACAATTAATCTGAAAACATTCAGGACACCAGGTGTACCAGCTATAGTCATATTGTAAGCTGTGTGTGTGTTGATTCACCGCTATGTTTTTACCAACAGTATGTGATTCCCCAACCAACACTATTCATTTCACATTATTTTAGGAATTATTACATTTTCACTGCACTGCATTTTCATTGCACTAGTAATACCCTACCATTTCTTATGCATTCACAATCTGCACAGGATCATATAGTATTCTGAGTGGACACAACAGTACTATAAATTAAGAATAGGATATGTTATACTTACTGTCACTGTTACTTCTCCTTTTCCTGTGGCGGTCACGTTTACATCCCTGTTTACTCCGGTGAACTGTTGAGATTTAACAAACGGACACGGCTTGATTTACAATACTTTCAGATAGATTTGCTAAGTTAAGAGAGCTCCTGACTTGAGGTATCCATTTTTGTAATGAGTGTGGGAGCAATATAGAATATAGCAATGTAGAATATGCTCTTTGTTTAGTCTATGCACTCTGATGTTGATCAACAATGGGCAATAAGTTGACCCCATGACACACTTTCAATGGTAACGCAACCCCTCATCCACATAATGAAAGAAAAATGCATAAAGAAATGTAAAACAAAAATACAGACCTAAATATGTTTGGGGAAAAATGCAAAGGGAAAACAATACAGAAATAAATGAGGAAATTCAATGGGAAAGTAAATTAGGTAACTAGGGGATCTAATGCAAAGGCGAATAAATACAGAAGCAAATAAAAAATTATATCCATTTATGCCACAGATTTTAATCATTTCATTTATATTTTTGGTTGATTTAATGGCATATTTGAGTCATTAATTGATTAATTTAATTGTACATGTTTTAAATTAATAAATGCATAGATTTAATTTCAATATTATTGCTGGTGAAATTCATGTCATATAAATTTATTTATTTAGTTGTTTGTTTCTTAATTTTTTATTTTTGCAGTTTCGGGGCTCTACTTGAAGAGCCATGTTTTCCTGCTATTATCTTAGCATGTTAACCAATATAACAATTCTTCTGTTCATTATGGTCAATGGGTTAAATTGTGTCTTTATGTGTGTTCTTACCTTAGATGTTTTTGTGCTATACTGGTTTTTTTTGTCTATTTTGTACTTCCGAATCAGTGACCTGCCTAGCATTGTGATGTCGACATTAAGATCATAGTCAGGTTCCTCAGCTTTGGCCCAGTACTCTGCTACACCTTGATACACCAATATAGTAGCCTGGGGAGAGAGATATTATCATTATCATATAATGATTTGATCAATCACCCATATAAAAAAAAATATAATAGAATGCTTTAATATGGACACATAAATGTATCCAGACAGAGAAGAAAGAGTCCTGTGTTACCTGAGTAGATCCATAACCTCCGCCCACCTTTTGCTGTTGGTTGAACCATCTGACAAGAGGACTGGCTTTTTCAAAGGCCTGTAACACAAGGCAAGAAAAGGGTTGAAATCTCTGCAGCTGACAGTATATTATCGTCAATGTCGCCTTTGGTATAATACTACACCCTGACAATTGTTTTAGGTTATTTAATTGATTTTTAAGATGGCAATAAAAGAGGGACATAATTGTATTAAGCATATGAGAACTTCTAAGTAAGTTCATGTGTGTTGATAAAAGAACCCACTTGAGTGTATGAATTATTCATTATGTATTATTTATATATCCAGGAAAATTGGAAAAAAATTGAAAGAAATAATAAGCATGTAAAACTACAATAATAAGACAAACTTTTGTCTTTTTACTGTAGTTTAAAAAGACTTTCTTACTTACTTTTGTGCTTGGATGCTAATAATGTTATGGTTTGCTTTATGCCTGGTTGTTTTCCGTTTTCTTTGCCCCGTTTTCTGTATTTTCTTGTGCCTCGTTTTCCTTGGTGTTTATCTGCCTTGTGCGTCTTCCGTGTATTGTCTTGTGTTCAGTTTGTTCAGTGTGTTCCTTGTGTTTGTTCCTTGTTTTTTTTCCTCCTTGTCTGTCATTCCTTGTCATTCCTTGTGTACTGTGTTTAATTGTTTCTGGTCTCCTTTGAGTTTATCTTCTCCAGTTCTGATCACTTCCTGCTTTATATTTTGTATTCCCTCCTCTCCTCACTTGTCTGCCACTTAACTTCCTGTCCTTGTGTGTTTTCCTGCCTCTGATTATTCTGCTCCTGCCCTTATTAGTTTCACCTGTCCCCTGTTAGTCTCCTTCACCTGTTTCCACTTCCCTGTCCCCTACAGTGTGTATATACCGGTCCCTTTCCTTTGTTCCCTGTCGTGTCATCAATGTCACCACTCCTTGTGTGCTCCTGTGTTCCTGCCTGCCTTCCTGCCCTCCCGTCTGCTCCTGCCTGCTCCTGCCTGTTTATTCCTGCCTGTCATGTTCCTCCCTTGTTGCTCCCTAAATAAAGAGTTGTTTAATCTACTCTGCCTCTGGCCTCATCTGCATTCTGGGTCCAAACTTCACTTTGCCCTGCACCTACCCTGATAAATAAAGCCTTTGGTATTTTTTGTGACAAATAAAATTAGATTAATTTCTATGAAATTTTGTACAATTGTGTACACTTTTTCAGCACCAAAATGAGGTATACATTTTTTCGGTCAAAGTGAATCAAGTTTACAATTAATGGATGGTTTATCATTACATTTGCTACACATTTTCAAGGTCTCTAATAGTTAAATTCTAATGAATGATAACCTGCTGGTCTAGCACCATCATCAGGTCAAAATTTTGTCTTGGCCTGTGCTTGTGTTTATGACTATAAACCTGCAAAACTGATAACAATCCCATCAGCCTCAGCTGTACTTTTTTTTTTTAGTTCCAATTAGCAAACGTTAGCATGCTTATACACTGTACAAAAATGCTGAACTTTATATAACTTAACAGCTGCATGTCCACATGTGAGCTGTTAGCATGTTAGCATGGTGATGCTGAGCTTAAATCACCACTGTACGAAGTATAGCATCACAGATTTTTCCCACGGCTGTAAACTGGAAACATAATGATGTTAAAAGCTTTTTTTACACCTCATATAGCTAGGGCAGTTATTGCCAGTAACAAACACAAAAACTGAATAACAAAAATGACCATTTAAAAAGGGAAATGTGAAATGAATCTTCATTTTGCAATGTTTTGTTGTTTTGTTTTGTAAAGAAAGAATTTTCGTAAGAAATGTCTGTCTTCACCAACCGTCAACTCTTTTCATATAAACACATGGATTACTCTGTATTTTTTTCATTAGCATGGTGAAACACCCATAAGCACATAACTGGGACATGCTCACCTTGGCCTTGACCAGAGCAAGAAGAGCGTAAGCTGTGGCCTCCAGTGTGGAAATATGTCCCCCAGGTGCTGGCCAGTGGGACAAGTCTGAAGACACACACACACACACCCACACACACACAATGTTTCGTT
The DNA here is from genome assembly GCA_023238725.1 of Scortum barcoo. Taxonomy (NCBI): domain Eukaryota; kingdom Metazoa; phylum Chordata; class Actinopteri; order Centrarchiformes; family Terapontidae; genus Scortum; species Scortum barcoo. The sequence continues at coordinate 8,627,570 of CM041553.1, read as the reverse complement.
ACAAGACTGTTCTAGTGACAAGCTTAATTGTCCATCAAGTCCCAAAACCCTCTTTTATGTGTATTTCTGTTCATGTCTGTCTATCTTTGTAAGGTCATATGAACCACAAAAGCACAAGTATACACCCACACATACAAAAGAAACACACAGTAGATGTTGTTTCTGATCATGTTTAGAAATATTTTGTTTGTAAACCTGGAGAAGCAAACTTGTAGAGGATCTCCTGGTTCAGTTTGTTTTCATTGGCCAGAGCATATGATGTTATGGCAACAGCATATGGATTGGTGAGGCTGGGCAGACGCCTCTCCAGGAAGGCCACTGCTTTGTTTATACTGCCTGGCAGACTCTGGACAGAAGGAAAAGACAGTTATTAACAAATATAACCATAACAAGAGGCTGCGAGTGGCAGACAGAGAAGCAGGATTGACCTCTCTTGTTTGAAACTCTGGTTGCTAACACTGTGTCTACCCCAGTCTTCTGTAACTATATTAGGGCACATAACCACATCGGGAGCAGAGAAAGCCTCTTGCTGGATTTGGAGTAGAAAAAGTCAATGGATTATCCAGAGTAATAGGGAAGATGTTTCTGGAAATATTGCTGTTAAAATATCACTTTGAAATGCTGTGAGCACCACAATAAAATTCCAATAACATCCACTGCTTTTAAGGGAAAAATCTTAAAATGAAATAAAATGAGAACTTTGAAACTTCTAGGAGTAAGGGTGAAAATACATTTTGTTTTGTCTGTTATTTTGTCTGAACTGACCCTTGAGTGTGTGTGAAGTATTACAGGTTTGTTATAGGGTTGGAAGGAGTTTATTTAGGTTTAATCAGGCCACTATACATAAAGTCATGACATTGCATGTAGAGTACAATAGGTGTCAGTATGCACCTTGTACCCAGCCACACCGAGTAAAGAATAGCAAGAAGAAAAAGACTAAGAAGAAATTACTTTATTTTGAACTATTTTATGTATTTTATGCAGCTCTCACAATTATTACAGGGTTCATTAAATCTATGTAAATTCTTGTGACGGGCCAGAGTATATTTTCCTGTGAAGAATTACTCATACTTTGTAGTTGCCCTGAGTCCTGCACTGCCCCCTTTCTTGTACTCTCTCTGTGATTTATGAGATCTGGACTTTTTCTATTTTAAAAAGCAACTGGCAGAAATGAATAAAAGATTAAATAATTAGAAGATGGAAAAAGAAAAACATTGTATGCTGGTGACATACTCACATTAACAGTAGCAGCACAAAGTGTGCGTGACTCCTGCATGGCAATGAGGCAGAAGGCCGTCATGGAGGCTTCTGAATCTGTGCCGAGCACATCACCCTACACATGCACAGATGGAAAGGTGTTTTTTATTGTTTTTGTTTAGCACCCAGTTAAAGAACTGCTGTTAGTGAAATCAGTACACATACGCGCATTTCTTTACTGAATACATATCCAACTTCTGTAAACAAGCCGTCAGGTTGCTGTGTTTTGAGAATTAGAAACTTGATGGCATTACAAATGACACTCTGGTCCACTGCCACCACACTGCTGGCCATGGCAAACACTTTGGCAACATAGGCTGTCAGCCTTAGACAGATGAGGAGAGGAGAGTAGAGATGGTTGAACAGTTTCACATTTGCCTTATGGTTATGCATTTGTACATAAAATACATCCAAAATTACAACTGTTAAAGAAGTTAAAGACATTTATGTATGAGTTCATGAATGTTTGGATGTCTTACCATGTGCTACCTTCACGCCATTCAAACACAGCGAAAGACCCATCTTTTAAACGGAAGGCAAGCTGTTTCTGGTAGCCTGGACACAAACAAAACAACCTTTTTACAGTGGCAAGAAAAAGTATGTGAACCCTTTGGAATTTCTAAGTTTTCTGCATTAATTGGCCATTTAATGTGATCCGATCTACATCTAAATCACAAGTATAAACAAACACAATGTGCTTAACCTAATACCACACAAACAATTAAAATATTTCATGTCTTTATTGAACATATCCATTAAACATTCACAGTGCTGTTGGAAAAAGTAAGTGAACCCTTGGATTTAATAACTGGTTGAAATTCCTTTGGCAGCAATAACCTCAACAAAACGTATCCTGTAGCTGCTGATCTGACCTACACAACACTCAGGACAAATTTTGGACCATTCATCCTTACAGAACTGCTTCAGTTCAGCCATGTTCTTAGGATGTCTGGTGTGAATGGCTCTCTTGAAGTCGTTCCTTAGCATCCTTAGCATCTCTATTGGATTCAGGTCTGGGCTCTGACTGGGCCACTCCGAAAGGTGGATTTTCTTTTTTTGAAGCTACTCTAGATGATCTAGATAGTAGATTTACTTCAATGTTTAGGGTCATTGTCCTGCTGCATCACACGACTTCTACTGAGTTTTAGCTAGTGGACAGCCACCCTTACATTATCCTGTAGGATGCCTTGATAAACTTTGGAAGTCATATTGCTGTAAGATGCCTTGATAAACGTTGGAAGTCATATTGCCCATGATGATGGCAAACTGTCCAGGCCCTGAGGCAGCAAAGCAGCCCCAAAGCATGATCCTCTCTCAACTGTACTTCACCTATGAGATGATGTTTGACGAGTCCTGCTGAATTGGGATTGTCAGTTAAACCAAATTTCTGGTACTTGTATTGACAAACAAAGCCTACCTGTTCTGATGTGTTGGAGGGCCTCATCACGTTTCTCAAAGCCCACAGTTTCCCACTGGCTGGTTGTGTCTAAATAAATGGTTGCAATGACGGGCAGGGTCATGCCAGCCATGTTCTGCTCTCCACAGCCTGTGGGCTGTCTGATCAGAGTACCCATAGACTTCCCACTAATGACACTGTCCACAAGTGCATTTATCTGCTCTGTTCCTGTGTGGACACAGAAAAAAATCTCTGTAACCAGTGAGGTAAAGACATCCATTGAAACAATAATAATTAATACAAAACTAAATTTTACAAGCACTCTATCAGTTTGTTTGGTGAAATATAAATTAATGGGCCTTATTATCATGTGCAAAATCAAGTCAGCACAAATTCAATGCATTTGTCCTTTTCTATGTGGAGTGCCACAGCTGAGGTTGTCTTCTTTCCCCTCCTTAAATCATCATGGTGAAACAGCAGAATTGATACTGTATGTATAGTACATTGGCAGTCTCCATTCAGAGAAAAGCACTGCACGACATCTTTAACCTCATTAATGATTAAAGCCTTGTGATTCTGCACTGGAAGTGGTCATGCTCCAACAGTGGATGGCTTTCTGTGCTTCTTCACACATCAGAGAGATAAGCTCTTATACTATATTACATGGTTATATACTGTGAACTCAGTTATATAGCTGCCACTGTTGCAGATGGCATAACTGTTATCATGGAAACATATACCTGTATAACTAACTTCACACATTGTCTCTATACACAGACGTTTCAGTTCAGTTTCCTGAAACATGATTATCTACCACTGACAACTAATTAGATTATTGTGATACAGGTATTGCTATTGTAAACACATAAAAACAATTTGCCATTGTGGTCTGAGTTGACACTTCTTAAACTGTTGCTGCCTCAGCTTGGCATGTGGCCATTACAACCACAGAGACCACATTCAGGGAAAAAAAGCAGGAGATACTTTACTGAGATCTGAATGATACTTCTTCACCCAGAGGTAATAAACATATTAAACAAAAAACATTCTTGAACTGCAACCTGCTCTATTCAGCCACACGATGAGATTTGTTTCCACTATTAGTTTGTCCTGTATTCTCACCTGTCACAGAAAGTTGTGTATTCACTTCTGTGTTTGGAACCACATCTTCCTCAGGTATTCCACTGTTCAAAACTTCCCATTGTTTATTATCTGAAGAAAGAGACAGTTGGCAAATTAGGGGATTAGAAAAAACAGGTATTACAATCACTTATTGCAGTTACAATATCCCACTTACCAACGCCTTTCCTAGCAGGGTCAAGTGTTACACGTTTTTGAGATTTTATCAGTACGCCTTCAGGCTGGAGAAACAACAGTTAATAAACACATCAGGAAAAACAACTATTTTGACCAAACCTCAGCTGACTGACAAAATATAGTGGGATTTTTCAATATTCTTTCTTTGCTTGTTTTACTGCAATATGAGAATGCCTCTAATATAGTATGAAAAAAGCTCTAAGCTGAAGAGTCTGTTTCTCTTACCACCACTTTCACCTTCCTTACAATCCCATCTTGGAGATACGATGATCCTTTTACAAATGCTTTGACATCAATGGAGAATTGTCCATCCTTCATGGGAATAATGACGAAGGACACAGATCGTGTAGATTGAGATCCAATTTTAACCTCTTGGCGATATTTATGACGCTTAGAGGCTACACTGCACACATCCTTGGTCTCCATCAGATCCACAACCGCCTTGAAACAGAAAATGATTGAATGCAGATACAGAAAATGATTGAATGCAGATACAGATTCCCTTGATCTAATTCTTCCTTTTTAGCTTCTTTTGGTCTTTGGTCTTTTTTTTGGTATTATCTGTTTACTTATGTTTTGTATAAATTCTTGTTGACAAAGGAGGGATGGGCAGTTTCTGAATTGCTTGGTTGTTCAGTGGTTTTTGTCCACCAGTGGTTGTTGTTAGTTTCCCCACGGTCAATTTGATTTAAATTAAAGCCACTGCAAGCCACTTTAAGATTGTGTTGATTTTGATGTCCTCTGTGGACAAAAACAGAAGTGTTTCACCACGGGCTGGTTTCATAAGGATCTGACCATGTGCTTTTGTTTTGGGACTGAATGAAAGAAAGAAGCAACTTATTTTTTAATACTATTTTGCATTTTCAAAAACGGTAGCTTGTATAGCACTAATGTATGCCTCTAAGACCCAAATTCAACTAGGCTGATTAACTTCTTTGCTAGATATGATCAATCTGTCTTTATTGATTGTATGTATTATTTATTATGCACTAGATTCCTGTAAAGTGGCTGTAATTGAGTCTCAAGCTTAATCTTGATTCTAGCCAAAAACAGACCTATATCTAATCTTCCCTTTGTCACTAAGATCATGGTAATTATACTCACATAACAGTGGTTTATTTGAGGACTTTAAGTCATTTAGAGTGCTTTATTGCACGGAGAGAGCATTAGTGAAAGTTACAAATGACTTCCTGATTGAATCAGACTATGGACTTTTTATGGTCTTTTTATTTGTCTTGTTACATCTTACTGCTACATTCGGCACCAGTTACTATCACATCCTAATACAGAGATTTGAAACAATTAATTGGCATTAAAGGAACCACACTGAGCTGGTTTAAGTCCTACAATCAGATTGATCTCAGTTTGTACATGTTAATGATGAATCCTCATGTATGCCAAAGATTTTAACAAGGTTATGTACTCAGCCCAATTCTATTAACATGATATATGCTTCCTTTAGTTAAAATAATTAGAAAACATCCCACAGACTTTAACTGCTTTGCAGATGATCTCCAATTATATCTATCTATCAAGCATGATGAAAAAGTTTTCTAAAGTTAAAACTTGTGTCCAGGACATGAAAACCTGGATGACCTGTCATGTTCCCTGACCTGATCCTCCTGCATCACCATAAGGAATCTTGGAGTAAACTCTGAATAGGATATATCTTTTAATTCCCACATAAAACAAACTTCACAGAATGTCTTTTTTCATCTACATAACATTGTAAAAATCCAACACATCCTGTCTCAAAGAGAAGCAGGAAAAACTAGTCCATGCATTTGTTACTTTTAGTCTGGATTTTTGCAATTTATTATAATCAGGTTGCCCCAATAAGAGTGACTCCCCAGCTGATCCTGAATGCTGTGGCATGCTTACCGTCTAGCATCATAAAGAGAGATTACACAGAGGGTTACTCAGTTTGGATCCAGGGGAAACAAACAGTTTCAACACCCTTGCTACATTCAAGAGTAGGCTTAAAATGTTCCTCTCTGAAAACTGCAATACACATTTACAAGGCACCACTGCTGTAGTAAACCTCACCATCTGTCCATAAATACCAGAGCTGAATAACCCAGACTCACAGTGCCACCTTCTTCACTGTAGTTGTGGAGGATTGCTTTAATTTCCAGCTGCTCGCCACGGACAGCATGCTCTGGCACCTTGAGGACAATGAAGAACCTCTTCTGAACAATGACTTCTAGTGGATCTGACACACAGATACCTTAAAGACAAGATGAAAGACAAACATGAATTAAAATAAAAGGAAAAGAAAGAGGAACAGATTATGATGAGGGCACAGGTGAGGTGGAGCCTTAGAACCCGACAGAATAAAATATGGGGATATTATAGGAAAGCCTTGGTATTCTGATATTGTTTGACAGCAAACACTCAAATCAAACTGCAAACATTGCAGTTTGCAATAACCATAATTAATGTACAGAAAAAGAAAGAAAAGGTCAAGTCATGCAGAGTCACAATCCTCACCATGAGTTCTTGACAGACTAATTCCAGTCAACTGCCAGGTTGTGATTGAGTCTGGTAAAGGTTTCCTGACATCCGACGACATGGTGTCACTGAAACAAAAGTATTGTCAGTTTCAGTGCCAAGAAATGGCAAAATTTCTTGGCACACAAAATTTTTTGTGTATATATTTCTGCTGCCTCACCAGTTAGGTTTATCCCTAGGGCAAGAATTCAGTATGATGTTTAGCCACAGCCAACTTTCAGGAAACGTGGTACGACTCTCAATATCAGTGCTGTCTATGTCACTGTCTTCCTCTTCACCTAAAGTGTCATGGCAAAGGTTACAGTTTTTCACTGGAAGGCAGTGATTGATTTGTATTTACCAATGTAATAACTACCATGTATAGTAATCACTACGTGCTTCCCTCTATCACTTGTTCCATTTTCTTACTGCGTGCCAGTATGAGGTTGTTAAGCTTCCTCTCAGCTTGCTGGCTTTCCATCTCCTTGCAGCAGTTCAGGAAGGCCTCGATACAAGCTGCACCATCCACGATGTACTGTGAGCGTCTCTCACAGGTGTATGAGAGGGGCGTGTCCTTCATGCCATCCAAACAGCACTCACGCTGCACTTTGTCTTCATATTGACTTACTGGAAAGAAAGATGATTTTGACAGAGGTGAGAACATGTGGTTTAACATAAATGAAAAGTAGGGATGTACAAATGGACAGTAAATTGTTTCCAGTGTAGATGTAAATATATTATCATAGTAGTAGAAATGGAAAATTGAAATTCTATTGCAACCTTGAAATTTGTCATTTTTTATGTTGTAGTCCTGTTGTCCATGCTGTAGTCCTGTCCAGCATGCCTTTATGACTTGAACAGTCAAAAAGCTTTATCTGTCTTCTTTTACAAGAATTCTTACTAGCCATTCAGACTAATAATAATAGAGGTTGCACTCAGCAATCTGCATCTGTAGAGTTTTCTGTCCTAAACCAAGCAATTGATTCAGAAAATAAAAAATGGGAAACTGGGTAATGAAATTATGCAAAAAAGAAAAATGTTTGTAGAAGCTGATGGAGCTGAAGACAGACAATATGATTGATGTTTACTTAGAGTAAGTAGCTTCAACACATTAAGAGCTGTGTTCATTTAGATATTTTTTTTGCTGTTGTTAGTATTTTTAAATTAAAATTAGGTGAACATGCCATGTTACAATTCAATATTAACTGTGTGGAAACAGAATTTTTCTATTCACTCAAATTCGTTAATAATTAAGGTTTCTCGCTGATCAGATAGTCAATTGTATATTCAGAACAGACCAGCTTGACTATCAGTGTGTTTCCCTAGTTTCCTGTATCAATTCAGTGTTAACTAAGGTGCAAGGTTTCCCATTAGGACCCCTGTAGTACAACTATTTAACATGACTATGTTAAACAAATGTCATTTCCATTTTCTGTAAAGATGACTGTATACTGTAGGGAGAAGCATGAACCTCCTTGTGAGGGGTCTCTCAGAGGTGTCGCTTCCCCCTTCAGACACAGAGTACAAGTGATGGACTGTTCCATTCTCCCTTTCACTGATAATCAATGTAGCCCACCCCTTACCTTTTGTTTTACCTGTTGTTTCCTGTAACCTAAAATATATACTTGGCCAGAAACTCACTCTGGTCACAGAGAATTCTACAGACTTGCTGTGAACTTCTGTCTCCACTACACAGTGAATAAAACTCATGTGAACCAGCCACAGAAATGGACCTGAAAGAACCTTTTTTCTTCCACAACTGTCTACTGTCTCCTGCAAACATAGCATGCATATAAACCCATATATTTTAAAAGTCAGATATTCTTCAAACATTTTCAGAGATACTGACTTGTCATGCATAAATTCACTGGATAAGTATTGGGTAATTTGAGAAACGATTCCTACCCAAGGTAGTTCTGACATCTCGTAGACTGCTGGATCGCTTCCTCCTGCTGGGGGCAGGACACCTCGGATCTGGAAATACAAAACAGACAAGCTTTTAAACAGAACATAGCAAGTAGAAACCTAGTCTGCATGGTATTTTTGATGCACTACTGCTAAAATAAGAGAGAAGAAATTGGACATTTTAAACACGGTAATGTCGATGACGTCAGCTCGTTGTTATGATGTTTCTATGACACTGGTCATTTGTGGTATAAAGTGTTGTGTGTAGAGGTGTTCAGTAAATGTATGAATGAATCAACAAATCCTAAAACTGTACTTCACTAAATCATCCTTAAAATGGAACAAATCTCTTGCTTTTAGTAGCAGAGCTCCTCACTGGTGACTGTACACTACCATGATTCACTGTATGTTATATTCTAAATAAACACACAAAATCCATACATGAAGTCTACTTTGGATTTGGTACAATTTGGTACATTTTTGGTACAGTAGTAAAGACAAAAAAAGTTTTAGGGTAATTTATTTGTCATTCCACAACACTGAGTTGCACAGTAAGATGCAAGTTGTAGTCGCTTTATGCTATAAGAAAAACTACCTTTTATGCTTAAGTAATAAAGATGAGTTGAGGAGTCTTACAGCCTGGGGAATAAATTAACAGATGCCCTGTAGTGTTTAAGTGAAGCTTTGTGAAAGTTCAATCAGGAAGCCTGACTTTATGCTCACCATTACCCACACTCTCTCTCTTTCTTGTTTTCAATTCAGTAGTTGACTGTGGGGCATTTCACTATTTCAATTAAACCTCATATTTTGCCACAACCTTGGTGGGTCAGTCATCTCATTACAGTTTAAAACTTTCCATCTCTGCTCCTGTTAGCTGTCATTTTAGTAAAAAAAAAAAAAACGAAAAAATCCTTCTCCACCCTACCTCTGCCTACCTACCTCTTAAGATGGCGCCAAGGACAGCTGCCATATCTCAAGCTCCTCTTTAACTCTACCTCTACCGAGCATTCTCTCGTCTCTGGGTAAAAAACTGGATGAACTCTGGAGCAGGATGGCTTTTCAGTGGTACATTAAGAACTGTAACGTTATGGTTTTCAGGGAGACTTGGTTAGCCCCTCCTCCATTGATCTCCATCCACTGCCAGGACCGGACAATAAAATCGAGGAAAAGCATGGGAGGAGTGTGTGCTTCGTGGTAAACAACCAGTGGTGGTCAGATGTGGAGATTATTTCAATGGACTGTTCTCCAGACTTTGAGCACCTCATGATCGGATGCCAGCCTTATTATCTCCTGATTATCTCTTACATTTAGCCATAACAGCTGTGTACATTCATGCCAACACTAACCACATCCCAGATGAGTTGTATGGAGTTATGAACAGGACAAAGGCCTCAAGGCCAAAGACTGGTTTTATTGTAGCCAGGGACTTTAACAATGCCAAATTGAGAAAAGTCCTGCAGAGATAACATCAACACATCAGCTGTCCTACATGGGGTGAGAATACACTCAAGCATGTTTACCATGTTCACCTTTTCAGGATGCATAAAAAGCCCCCCTTCGCCTCCCATTCAGCAAATCAGATCATGTCTCAGTACTGCTGCTTCCTTCCTTTAGGCATAAACCTAAACAATGACCAATCAGATTCGGCTCTACGTGACTGCTTTAGCACTATAGATTAGTGTGTGGTTCAGGACAACAATATGAACACAGACATGGTCATTCGCAAATGCATCGATGACATCGTACTGAGGATCACTGTACCAACATTCCCTAATCAGAAGTATGGGATTAACAGAGAAGTTGGTGCCAAACTTAAAGCATGCACAGACGCCTATAACTCATGGGATTTGGAGGAGTATAGAATGTCCAGCTACGAGAGATATCAGCACTTCCAAGAGACAATACAGGAACAAAGTAGCGTTGGGATGCCACAGAAAGGTGATAAAAGGGACAGAATCCCTCTTCAAAGTGAGGTGTATTGAACACACTTACTTGTTACTCTCATCCCCAACGAGATGAATGAGGAGATTTCACTTGCTTGTTTTTTATGAAGTGTGTATAACTGTATCTTTGCTCTCGTATTTTTTAGCATCTTACATCATGAGACTCTGGAGGGGTTGTGGGTTCCCCTACTGGGATGAACTTGTTGTATTGTTTATGTTCATCTATAATTAACCTCACCTGTGTATATTGATTGTGAAATTGCCAGAATGCACACCGAAGAAGGGCATCTTGTCTTAAATGTCCTTGTCCTAATGCTGTCATCTCCTCAACCTCCCTTCACATTTGGTCTGCTAAATGTGAGATTGCTGTCAAACAAATCATTTACCTGTCAAATTTGATTGTATTGTTGTATTGTGCTCTATTATCTCTATAGGCACCTTTTCATCTGCGGAATTTCTGGCTTTGTGACAAACAGCACTCTGCATGTCTACTGCCTACTAGTATCACAACCCTCTTAGCCTGATTTTATCAGTGAATTAGCTAAACTCCTATCCCTCATTGCTCTGAAATTGCATTTTCATTGTCTGAGATTTTTAACATCCACATTCGCTGTGATTTTAAAAATTTACTTCAATTTTTTGGTCTTGCTCAACAATCGGTGGATGGATCAAACTATGTTAAAGGGAATACCCTAGATGTAGTTTCGGTCTCTCAGGTCTCTCTATCTCCAACCCTGTGATAGAGAATTTTCTCTGTTCTGATCACAGGGAAATTTTTTTGTTTACCTCCATTTGCCACATGCTCTTCCTATCCACTCTGCTCTTCTCCACTTCCACACTCTAAACTCAAACACTGCTACATTTGCAGAAGCATATAAAGGAGCTCCCATCACTACCAGTATCAGGCGTCACCATCTCATGTAAGTACAGAGGAACTTGTCTCACTATTCATTTCAGCACCTCACCTCATCCATTCCTACCCCCTGGTTAGACATGTATTTCTAAGTAGTAGTAGTAACCTTCGAAACTTCTTCAGAGACAAAGTACATAACATCAAAGTCTATCTGTAATTAGCCTATCCATATGAGAACCTTCACCTATTCTCTCAACATTATTCCAACAAAACTCTAAAAAAAATATTGTCACCATTGACCATTGGCATTCTCTCAGTTATCAATAGGTCCCTGGAAATTAGCCATGTCACCGGATCTTTCAAACATGCTGTGGTCCAGCTACTGTCTTTCTTAAATCCATAAAATAGTAGTTTTTTAGCCTGTTGCCCCACCTGGATCAAAACTTTTTTCTTTTTTTTCCAGTCTGGTTTTATAGCTCTTCACAATACTGAATCTGTATTTGCATCTGGTTAAACCAGTGGTGGTGGTGTGTCATTCTGTCCTAAACCGGTTTTCGTCACATTCATCCAACAGAATATGGTCTAGCAGAGGCATTTATTTGCTTCCACTAGACCGTATTATTCAAGAACAAAATGTTCTTTTTCATTGTTATACAGATGGTACATAGATTTACCTCCCCTTACAATAGCAATATCAACAAACTAAACTAACTGACGTAAATAACTGTTTCCATGACATGAAATCCTGGAGGGAAGCAAAATTTCTTCAGCTAAATGAGAATAAAACTGTGTTTTTACTTTGACCAACAGCTGCAGCATTTGACCAACATTATTTCTCCTTAATCAATCAGGTGGTAAGAGTTAGCTTTATGTACCTCCACATCAGCTCCAAACTCAGATCAGTTCGCTATACTTCTAATCAGGAGAAAGTCATCCGTATCCTCACATCCTCCTGCCTTGATTATTTCAACTCATTATATTTTGGTAGTACTAAATGCAGCAGCAAAAGTTTTGACAGGGTCAAAAGATTACACATTACTCCTATTCTCTTGTTATGACCCGGGGTCATGAGATTATGTTCAGTGTCTGTCTGTATCTTCCCCAGTGTGTGTTTTGTCTCTCCCTGCCTGAGGGAGGTGCTATTTCTTTGTCCTTCTCCTCCTTCCCTCTTGTGTCCTGTGTAGGTGGTGGCTGGTGAGGAGGATCAGCGGGACCAGGTTTAAAATGGGACCCGCCCATGCCGTCCAGTGGCTCTCTTTCATTCACCCTACTCCCGACCAGACTGTGGTGTGCTGTGTGCCTTCGTAATTCGAACTGTGTGTGTACTGTGTGCAAAGGCGAGACCACTTTTGAGTTTTGTTATGTCTTTGAGGCAGTCCGGGTTTTTTTGTAGGGGGGAGAAGCTATTTTATTTCCTTAAGTTTTCTCTTGTTTATGTTCAGGGAGGCAGGTAAGATACCTGTGTTTTTATTTTCTTATTCAAGTAGGTAAGTTAGTGGATTTTTGTTTCTAGATGTTTTTTTTGTTGTTTTGGCCGTGCTCCCCCTGACACCTATAACCCAGTTTTTTTGTTGTTGTGAATAAATAATTTGTTGGACTGCAATTTATCTGGTCGTTCTTGGGAGAAAAAGAGAGGGAGTCACACCCTTTATGTTGTGCCCCAGATTCCCCTAGGCTGGGGCGTAACACTCTCTACACTGGATCCCTGTTAGCTAGAGAATTTATTTTAAAATTTGTTTATAAGGTCTTAAATTGTTTTGCCCTCTTACATCACAGAACAACCCATACCACACTTTGTTCTTCCAAATTTTTTTCCTCCCACCGTTTGACCCAATTACTGAGACCTTAAAGAGTTACCTTAAAACTAATACTAATTAGCTTTGAACTTTGTCTAAGCCAACCAGCTTGGGTTTGTCCTCTGAAGTCTCTGTGTTGCCACTATGGCCTCTGTGCGACCATGCATCTTTACAATTATTATTAGTGACAATCACTGTTGGAGCCACCGTCCCCACTGCCTTCTACCTCTTCTCCTATGCTGAAAGTATTCTTGCAGCTAAGACAAAGAAAATCAGACAGAGGGCTGCAAATATCACCCACTACTCAGGCACATAAAATGACAATAACATAAATTGACCTCAAAGTGGTGCTGTAATAAGTTCTTTGATCCTTTTAGTCTCTCAATTCATCTGCATCTTTGCTTCAATGGACTTCTGCCCTAAAAATGCCAAATTTTGTGACTTTTCTCAATTTTCCCAAAAACGTTTTTTTGCAGATGCTTCAGAAACCCTTGGACGTATTGTCCCAGAACTTTGTCGGAATCATCTGTGTATTTTGCTGATCTAAAGTTAACGTAAAAATTCCAGTAAATTAATCTGTTGAATTATACAGGCCAATACATTTTTTATGAAAATAGGTTATTTTAAAAACTTTGTAATAACTCATGAAGACTTTGAGATATCAACCTGAACTTTGACACACATGTCCAAAGTTCTTCATCAAGCTTATGTATTAAAATGCACTCTGCTTCTACCTCTAGGGGTTGCTACAAATGTGAAAAGTTTATATCTATACATCGTAATCAGCTGAATAGATTTGTACGAAATTTGTTTTGCACAATCTAATGTCATGCCTCAGTTGATGCAAGTTTGGTCATAATTTATTAAAGTTAGTGTGGCTTTTTACAGGGTATTTCAAGACATTTCCCTTTCCAAACTTTAAAATGTAATAAAATCATCCATATGTCCAACAGAGCTGAATTCAGTGGCATTCACTGATATGTATCTGAAGCTTGGCTCACTGCAACCTATGGTAAAGTCAGAAGTTAATCACTTTGTCCATATTTGCAAGATCAATTAACATCTGTATCTCCTCAAAACATCATTCAAATGCTACCAGGATTGACACAAACATTTTTGGATACTAGACATCAAGTGTTTAGAAAGGGTTGACTAGATCAGTCAAATGGTAAGTGCACAGTGATATTCAGTATCTTGCTGTAATTTGTAGCGTATGCTCAACATTTTCCATGTCCTCTCTTTTATTGCGTTGGTTTCCTGTTTTTGTTATGTTCTTTTTGTGTGCTGTAAAGCACTTTGGATCAACTGTACTGTGTGCAAAGTGCTACTAAAATAAAGCTAATTTGATTTGATTAGATTAGATTAGACTTATTTTTCTGTCTAAATTTTTTTTTTTCTTTTCGGCAAATTAATTTTGGTATGAGGGAAAATAGATTAATAAACCCTTTTGCATTAAATCTACTTGAGGAGTTTCGTAGATATAATGTGACACGAACATATGTCGATCTAAGGTTATACAATGTAGAGTAGATTCCTAAAATAAAGCAAAGAGTCAGAGTGGAAAGTAAAGTAGTATCACCTAGTCGGTGGGAAGTTCCAGAGCCAGTGCTGGTCTCAAACAACAGCCCAGCATCATAGAACACACTCATAACGTCCTTCCCTCCACCTGGTGTGCAACCTGTGTCTTGCTTCTCTACGGTGTCCCACACCTGAGCAAAGTAGAAGTCATTCATACACAAAAATACAACCACAAAACGCTTAGTTATGCAAGTGTATGCTTGTGTGTTATCGTGATTTGCAAAACTGACTTGCAAAACTGACTTGTTTGCAGTGTTTCTATCAATAAGGAGTCTTTGTAGTTTGTTTGCTTTTTGTTTGTTTTTTTCAAAGTCTGTGATTTTCATACATACTGTGGTCTTGAACATTCTTTCAAAAAAAAAAAGTATGACAGAAAGGAAAAAAGATATGACCTTTTTCTGAGTGAGGCGGTGCTTGTTGTTTAGGGCATAGACAGCTTTGTCAACAGCCACTAGTCCGACTGTGGCCCCTGGGTCTCCAGTTACCCGTAGACCAAATGATTTACGAGGCTCATAGGTTCCACCTTTTACTATTGGTTCCAGTTTCAACTAAAGGAGGAAGGAAGAACTTGTTTGTATTAGCTAAAGCAGTTACATAAAATTAAGCATGTTTGTGTCTTCAACTTTATCAGTTTGGGCATGGGTGTCTTGTGTCCACTTAATTGAACTCTTCAACATAAATGTTAAGTGTCTCACCGAGCCCATGCAGGAGTCTGTTACATCCACCCAAACAGAGTCTGATACGAATGCATTACTTCCTGTATGGTAGTATGCTATGATGCGGAATGATGGCAGCATGTCTTTGGTAATGGGAAGTATGATGGAAATCAGTATTTGATGTGTTATCCTCTGTCTACCATATTTCACCAGCTGACCTCTGCTCAAGATCTGGGGAGACAGATTTACACACCAGTACTTAAAAGTGTACACAGAGACTGCTGAAAGCAACACAAAAAACGCATCCATGTGCTCAAACACACACATGTACGAGTGTTCAACATCTCTCACCAGGTATGTGATGTCATTTGCTGTATTGTCCTCCATTTTGAGATTGAAGTTGACTTTCAGGTCTTCCCCTAATGTTACTTCAGCTGTAGTAACACCTGTAATTACATTTAGTGTTGGATATTTAGGCTTTTTTATGCATGGTAGTTAGTCACCATTGCCAGGCCATCACTATTAACTTTACCAAATGATGCCATTTCAAGATTCTCCTCACCTATGTGGATGTAATTACCCCCTTGAGGGTCATATGGGAGAGCTGTCATGGTGGCTGATGCTTGTCTTTCACTTGGGATATCAGGAGCACGGGTCCTTGCCTACAGTTAAATGCACACAATTAAGTATACACACAAGTTATATAAAGTTAGCAAGACCTTATCATAGCAGAGCATTCCGTTTTAAAATTTAATTACACAGGAAATTTGCTAAGAGAATGATATAACAGTGTTTGCAAATGGGTGTGAATAGTCACACTGAAGCTAGGCAATTTACAACAGACCCCATTAACCCCTTTTTATTTTCAGTTTTTAGTTTGTTAGAGTTTGTTAGAGTAGAGTTTGGTTAGGTTTAGGCAACAAAACCACATGGTTAGTCTTAGGCAAAGATCATGGGTTTGGTTAACATATACCTTTTTCACAACATTATCCTTGTTATAAAGCATTAAGTATCTAATGTGTGCCCAGGTGCAAAATTAATTGTTGACTACAGACACCTGAGTGCTCGTCTCTGCCACACTATGTACACCCTGACACTTTGGTGCAAATAGCATGTGCCATAAAATAATGACACTAAATAATGAGAAGAGATCAAGACAAATAATTACGGTAATGTTTTCATCAGCTATACCCTATTCTTGTTATGTTGTGTTTTTATACCAGTTAGCGTGCAAGCAGTGCCAAAGACATACTGTAATATCCAGGGCATCGACAGGTTCAGAATTGATGGAAAACCTTGCCACACCATTGGCTTTGGTGAGAATCTGCTTCTCATCTCGAGTCAACACCACTGGAACACCTTTGGCAGGAGTGCCATCAGGATGCACAACTTCAATCTGCCATTAGAAGCACAAACAACTGAACAATCAGAAATGAACTAATCAAATCTGCCCTTTTCAAACATGAGCAAATCTAATATCAGTTTGGAAATAATGCAAACTGTAATTTTGAAAGCCTATTTTTGAGAACGCAGTTGTTTTTGTGTCTAAGAAATGTGTTCTTAACTCCATTACACAAAATGCAAATTTAAATAAGTACTTTACCTCTACGTCAAAGGACATTCCTGGTTTGAAATATCTGGGTGTTCTCTTGAAGTTAATGGTGTAAGGTGATGTGACGATGTGGATACCTCTCGACTCTGCATGCACCATTTCACCACCTGTTTGTGACATATACGCACATTCACAGAGGCCATAATGGTAATGGTAACACTTCTAATATTGTTGTTATTTGGAGAGAGCTGAGTCAGTATGAGTCACTCACACTGAAACACATTTGACATGCACAAACACACACACACAGTCTCTCTCTCTTACCGTTGTCTGTCAGCACACTGACAGCTACGTATATGGAACGCCCCACCAGCTCATTGATGTTTGGGAAGGTCGATGTGATTTGCTCTCTCCTCAATGTGACCACCCCATGACCTCTCTCAATCTAATGTGACATAATATAAATATGAATTTTGAAATACAATCAGTGATCAGTTGGTGAGTCTTTTTGGAAATGTGAATCTAACAATTTAATTGATATATTGTAACTGCAGAAATGTGGAAAACAGTAAGTTCCCAACCAGTCTTCAAAGTAAAATTAAGTCAAACTGTAAAATAAGATTGACGTGTGTACTGGTATTATTTTTAACTTTTTGTTTTCTTTTGTTTGCAAAAGAACAAAGGATAAAAGTCAGACATGTAGACAGACCAGTCAGATGACAGGTATGTGTATATGTATATGTATATGTATAAGTGCTTACCGGCACTTCCTGAAAAGAGTTGGGAAAGCTCTTCTTCTGACCCTCTGCCATAACCCCAAATACAACAAAGGCTGTCCCAACCACAGGTTCGCCAAACAGATAACTAAAGTCACAAATAAGATATTAACCTCACAAGCATGAAAAGATGGAGCAATTAAAATGGAAGTGGTCCAAATATAGCAACAACAGAAAAAATGCCATTTGAAATAGCAAGAGTCCAAACACAACCTCTAAACTAAGCTCTTTTTAGTTTCTCCTCCTATCAATCTCCCAATGAAATCTGGTTTCTACAGGCACAAAACAAAAATCTTCACATACGTAGCTTTGATGTTGATTGTGAGCTCATTACTGTCCACATAGAAGAAGGGGGTGGTAGGCGTCAGTTTCACCTCAAAACTGGGCAGCACTGAAAGTTTGAAAAACATTTTATTTTGTGTCCAGTCAGGACAAGTGAATGTTTTACATGTACATGTTTTAAGTTAATCAGTCAGTCATCCAGGTAAGGAGGGTCTCACCATATTCTTTGACCTCAAACTCTGCAGTAAAGCTCTGCTGTGGGTTACTGTGGAACTTCACCACAATCTTCCATGTTCCGAAACTACACACAGACACATATTTCAGTGAAAGTCAAAGAAAGGTGTAAAATATTCAGGAAAATATGACATTTGGTTTGTGACTGAAGGTAACAAAGAGTTGCCATTCAGATATCAAAGGCATGCGTTTTTTTGTGTCTTGTACAGTTGCAGTTGAACAGCCTTCAGAACCTGAATGAGAGTAGATGGGCATAAAACGGATAACCTGCTATAAATTACTACTAAGAAAAGAGCCATTTTATGAGCTTACTTTGTCAAAAAAGTGGTGGGAGATAACTTACCTGACAATATCACCAATTTGGTAATTTCTATATTGCATCCCTGATTCTAGGACGCGGTTATCATTTTCCATAATGATGCCATCAGGGTTCTAAATAAAGAGTATCACACAACTATTAAGTGAACAGTACTGGTTCTCAAATTTCTTTAAGAAAGTTGTACTGACATTCCTATATGTTGCCCTTAAAAAATATTTTCTGGCTACTGTCAGTGTGGCTGATCATTTCATTGATTAAAGCTCCTTCTGAAATCCCCACATATTTCTTCTGAGGGAGAGAACCCGCTATGTGTACAATGACTCCTTTGCTGGATGGATGTTGTAACTACAAGAACATGGCCAAGTAAAGGAAAAACCTGCATAAATGAGTGGATGCATGCTTACAATTGTGCAATTAACATCAAATCATGCTCTGTGGCATGTAAAATGCCAAGCAGGCCCAGTTTATTCTGATTTTATATCAAGATGGCAAGAGAAAAGACCTAAGTGACTTTGAAAGGGAGTTCATTGTTAGGTCATGGATGGTGGGAGCTTCAGTTACAAGGACTGCTCAACTGGCTTGTGTGTCAGTAGGACCAATGACTAAAGTGACATCTGCATTTAGATCTGTGGGAAAACATCAGTAAACAGGGAATCAATAAAGGACGTAATCACACTGTACCTGCAAGAAAAGTCTGTCAACAATTACAAAGAGAGGGATATTATAGTAGGGTTGCATCACAGAAACCCCTCATTATAAAGATGAGTATAAATTTGAGAGTTCAGTGGTGCAAATTCCATAGGCACTGGTCTACAAAAATGTGAAAAAAAGTAATAAGGTCAGATGAGTCATGCATGTGTGGCATACACCACAAAAACAATACACGGCTAAATGCTTGACTCCAGCTCACCATATGAGGGAATATCTTTTGGAAGAATGGTATTCATGTCCAGTAGAGTTCAGAGACTTGCAGAATCGATGCCAAGGAGCTCTGAAACTGTTCTGGAGGCACATGGTGGCCTAACACCTTACTGAGACACTTTATGTTGGTTTTTCCTTTGTCACTCATCTGTGTGTTAGTTATTTTCTAATCCCAGTGAAACCTGATTTTATTACTCTGTACTTGTGAAAGAAAAAGTGCAATACCACAATCTCAATGTCAACTGAAGCATCAGTTTGGCGTTGATCTTTCACTACAGGCTCCATGTTCGGCCTCAGTCCAAAGACCCTGTAATTGACTGCCAAAGAGACAGAAGGTGAACCACTTTTATATTATGATAATGTCTTATGTCTTTGCTGTGTTTACACAAGCATTTTCACAAAGGCAGGTCTGTGTTTCTCGGCAGTGATGCAGTCTTGGACTCACCTGTGCTTTCAGGAGTATAAAGGGTTTTGTCAGTCTGGATGAAGATGTAACCAGACAGGAAGGAGACCAAGACGACTTTCTCCAGCAGTCGGTCAGGGAACTCAGCTTCCAGGTGCACGTACTGCTTTATTCTGGTATCCTTACTGAAGTCTTCAACAGGGAGCTGAGTATGAAGAGACACAGCATACAAGAGGGGGATATATCATTATCAATATGTTTGTGGAGATTCTCAGTCATCCAGGTCATTGTAACTTCTCAGAGTTAGAAGAAAGGCAACTGGGCGTGCCTGAGGTTCTTGAAGAATTTTCACCTCACATCTGAGAGGTTTCTTCAGTTCTTCAATGAGCACTTGAAAACATGGCATATCCATGAATTGCCACATTGTTGGACTTGGGGACCTGGGGATTCAATCTCTGGACCTTTGTACCCCTAGAGAAGGCTGATTATTCACTGTGCCACCAGAACATTTTACACACCATTCTGCTGGTCTTGGATGTATTGTCAAATTCTGATGAAATTTATTTAAAATTTAGGTGAAATAGAAAATGTTTAGTGCACAGTGCAAATTATGGCAAGATACTGAATATAAGACTCACTATTTGATGGATCTCAACACCATTTGAACTTCATATTTAGTAACCACAGAATGTCAGTTTTGGTAGGATGTGAATAAAGACTTAGGGAGATTTAGATGTTCATTGATTTAGCATGTTTTGAAAAATACAGAGCAATGGACTTCTGAACTGACCATATGTTGCAGTGAGGCAAACTTAAGTTACACATCAGTGCATGTGCTGAAAACATTTCAGCTCTGTAGGGCTTATGGATGGTTTTATTTTATTATTTTTTTATTTGGAACATGAAATGTCTGAAAATTTAGATAAGTCACACCCAGTTTGACCCTAGATTGTGCAAACTGAATTTCATATAAATCCATGTAGCCAATTATGAGATATATACTTTTGATATTTGTGCCATCCCCTAAAGGTGAAGGCTTTGTGAAAATTCCTGAGCATGTGTCTCCAATTTCAGGCTGACATCTCAAAGCTTTGAGTTATTTCAAAGTTTAGAATGACCTATTTTTATAAAAAACTGATTGAGTTGTTGATGATCCTGACAAAATTTTTGGAATCATTGTCCCCCGCAGTTTCTGATGAGTTAACAAAAAAATGGATTTTGAGAAAACTGATGAAAGGATTTTGACTCAAGACCAAGCCATTTTCGAGATAATTGCAAAAAGGTAAGCTTGATTATTGAAGCACAATACAGTGAGGTCAATGGGTGTCATTTTCATGCTAAATATAAGGAGAAGAAGCAGAAGAACATAAAGAAGAAAAAGAATGAGAACAAAAACAACAGGGCTCCAGCAGTAAGTGCCACTGCTTAGATCCCTAAAAACAAAAATACCCCAGATTTGCACACGTGATATCGTTGTCTCAAGTCATAGTGAGTAATTCAACTTCTTTAGGAATGCAAAGGTTAAGGGTTTGAATCTGCAGGTGGTCACATCTTGTTTGCCAACAGGGTGGCCATTCATGCATTTTGCTGTGTTATCAAGAGCCCATAGTGGTCACATCAAATGCTTGCAATCTACTTGCAGCTATATTTATTATTGATATCTGATGAAAGGCAGTCCTCTTCTGTAAAGTGCTTCTCTAAAATCTGTTTTTATCATCAGATGGAATTTATATTGGACCTGATAACTACATTACTGTATTGTATCATTATTTTAAAAACACACTTCAGTATTTTGTGGCTATCAAAAACATTATTTCTTTGTTCAGCCTATTGTTTTGTTCCCCAGCAAAATAAAACAGCACTAATAATAATGTGTATAAGTACTAAATATAAATATTTTTTACATTTTCATCAATCTATGTCACAATCCAAAATTAAAAGTGACATAGCTTATTTTCTTGCAATACCTGCACTGTATACTTCCCCCTGTGGGACTTACAGTGAGGCAAAAAAGTATTTAGTCAGCCACCAATTGTGCAAGTTCTCCCACTTAAAAGATGAGAGGCCTTTCCAATTTTCATCATAGGTATACCTCAACTATGAGAGACAAAATAAGAAAAAAAAAAAATCCAGAAAATCACATTGTCTGATTTTTAAAGAATTTATTTACAAATTATGGTGGAAAATAGATATTTGGTCAATAAAAAAAGATCATCTCAATACTTTGTTATATACCCTTTGTTTGGCAATGACAGAGGTCAAACGTTTTCTGTAAGTCTTCACAAGGTTTTCACACACTGTTGCTGGTATTTTGGCCCATTCCTCCATGCAGGATCTCCTCTAGAGCAGTGATGTTTTGGGGCTGTCGCTGGGCAACACGGACTTTCAACTCCCTCCAAAGATTTTCTATGTGGTTGAGATCTGGAGACTGGCTAGGCCACTCCAGGACCTTGAAATGCTTCTTACGAAGCCACTCCTTCATTGCCCAGGTGGTGTGTTTGGGATCATTGTCATGCTGAAAGACCCAGCCACGTTTCATCTTCAATGCCCTTGCTGATGGAAGGAGGTTTTCACTCAAAATCTCACGATACATACATGGCCCCATTCATTCTTTCCTTTACACGGATCAGTCGTCCTGGTCCCTTTGCAGAAAAACAGCCCCAAAGCAAAGCATGATGTTTCCACCCCCATGCTTCACAGTAGGTATGGTGTTCTTTGGATGCAACTCAGCATTCTTTCTCCTCCAAACACGACAAGTTGAGTTTTTACCAAAAAGTTCTATTTTGGTTTCATCTGACCATATGACATTCTCCCAATCCTCTTCTGGATCATCCAAATGCTCTCTAGCAAACTTCAGACGGGCCTGGACATGTACTGGCTTAAGCAGGGGGACACGTCTGGCACTGCAGGATTTGAGTCCCTGGCGGCGTAGTGTGTTACTGATGGTAGCCTTTGTTACTTTGGTCCCAGCTCTCTGCAGGTCATTCACTAGGTCCCCCCGTGTGGTTCTGGGATTTTTGCTCACCGTTCTCGTGATCATTTTGACCCCACGGGGTGAGATCTTGCGTGGAGCCCCAGATCGAGGGAGATTATCAGTGGTCTTGTATGTCTTCCATTTTCTAATAATTGCTCCCACAGTTGATTTCTTCACACCAAGCTGCTTACCTATTGCAGATTCAGTCTTCCCAGCCTGGTGCAGGTCTACAATTTTGTTTCTTGTCCTTTTTGTTTCCTTTGACAGCTCTTTGGTCTTGGCCATAGTGGAGTTTGGAGTCTGATTGTTTGAAGGTTGTGGACAGGTGTCTTTTATACTGATAACAAGTTCAAACAGGTGCCATTAATACAGGTAACGAGTGGAGGACAGAGGAGCCTCTTAAAGAAGAAGTTACAGGTCTGTGAGAGCCAGAAATCTTGCTTGTTTGTAGGTGACCAAATACTTATTTTACTGAGGAATTTATCCAATTAATTCATTAAAAATCCTACAATGTGATTTCCTGGATTCTTTCCCCCCATTCTGTCTCTCATAGTTGAAGTGTACCTATGATGAAAATTACAGGCCTCTCTCATCTTTTTAAGTGGGAGAACCTTGCACAATTGGTGGCTGACTAAATACTTTTTTTCCCCACTGTATAAAGGTTATCTTATCTGTTAGCAAGTTGTCCCCATTTTTCTGTCTTTACTGTACCTTGCTATTATGAAGAAGGTTCTCACAGGGTATCTTCAAACTTATTTATGTCAAAATTAAAACACAAGAATTTAAATTATTAATAGTTTATTCCACTGTGTTCGACACTACATTACCGTGATTTGTCCAAAGTCCTGGTATTTTTTGGCATCAGTAAGGGTCACGGTTGTGGATGTTAGCATTTTAGTTTTAGATGGATGATTCTTCACACGGATTTCAACACTGATGTTATTATGATGTTCACAATCTTGAACTTCCACAAAGATATTTTCTGTTGCTCCTACTCGCAACAAGTTGGGGGCAGACAGCACCTCCCTGGAGAGAGAGAGAGAGAGAGAAAGGATGTAGTCCTGCTTGTACAGAGAGAAGAACTCAGATGTTACTCAGACTTATGAACAAACTGAGAGACCCTGAGCAAACACAAAATGGCAAACACAAAATTTTAAGTTTTAATTTTATATATTTTTATGTTTGAAGTAAACATGACACACACTAAACCAAGACTGAAAGTCTACATTCATCTTTATCCTAAGCTGACAGACCATTATTATCCATGCCACCATATGGCTATTAAAAATAATGTACATGTGGGGTTTCATTTTGAATACATTAATTATTATTTGATTTGTTAAAGGGCAGAATGAGGATCATGAGCTCTTGCATGGATTTCATACACACTTAGGATTCAGTAATCTATTAATTATCATGACCAAGATCCAGCACTGGGTCGATGAAACATTTCACCATTGCCCTGGACTTTGTTGACTGTCTCTGATGAAATGCATCATGGTGCAACTCAGCAAACAGGCAATTTACTGGCATTGTTTGAAGGATAACCGTACTTTGATTTCTGTGACACAAACACAGGTGAAATGGAACTTTGGAGTTAAACTAATACTCCTATTGAATCAGGACCTTGTATACATTACTGTAAATTATTACAAATGCAGAAAATCCTTTGACTTATCGTTGCTTCTATTGTGCGTCTAATAGTCTACGTGTGTCTCTTTCATTTCATGAAATACTGTTACAAAAACACTAGATACAGTACATAAAATTAAGATTTGCCTCTGTGGTGTAAATGTGTGTGAGAAATGAATGAATGACAGTTGGCATTCATATTTAGAATACAGGGATATTCAGACACACTTAGACTATACAATAAAATACCATTAATTAGAAAAGCAGTGTAATCCATTTTGACTAAATACAGCTATGACAGCACAGCGTGATGATGGTTATCATGGAGCAGAACAGATAATGTTTTAGCCTTTTTAACCTCTAAAACATTTTTAACCAACATTCGGAGCTTGTGATGGTAAGGTTACTTACACTTGAGATCCAAGAGCCAGCAAAGCCAGAGAAGAAAAGGCCAGAAAGGCCAGCAGCCACAGCTGGGTGCAAAACATCCTCCTACCTGATCCCATAACTGCTATCAGTGTAGACTCTCACTTTGCAGCCCCTGCTTTTATCCACTTACCCTCCTCCTCCTGCACCTTTAGTTTTCCTCACCATTGACTAATCCAGTTAAAGGAGAGGTTCACAATATTTCATGTCTATCTTAAAACAATGGTCAGGTTCCCATACAAACACTGAAAAAGGTTTTGCTCACTTTAATCATAGTGACTGTTAAGCGATTCTGAAGTGCTTCCAATGTAAAATCCACAGTACTCATTTTCTGAAAAAAATATGCTCCTAAGTTTATCTAAAGTTTATACGAGGTTTAAGCAGTCTGGATTACCACTTTTTCTTTGAGTTACTATCGCTTTGTAGCAACGCAACACATCAAACACTGTCAGCTGAAGCACAAGGAGTCTGTAGTTTTGGAAGTGTGGAAGATATCCACTTGTTAAATAGCATGCAATAGAAATAAGATTACGAAGTAATAATGTAATCCATTACAGTGCACATACCATAACATATGTAGCGTATTGTTGCCATTATTACATTTTTTTGCTAAACTAATTACTCCCAAGTTCCTTCCCACTGTTATTACACTCATTCAAACAAGTATATGCAGACATCTATGAAAACCTATGTCACATCTGCCAGAGAGCTTTGAATCTTGGATCTATTGAGATGTTCTTGAATTCCATACTATAAAGTAAACAGAGAGAAGCATCTTTTTTGTTTTATCTACAAAGTTGGCACAGCCCTGGTTTCTATTCCAGAAAGCAGGTTCAATAAACTCTGAGTCTAACTCTGAATCCTGAGTTGATCAATTAATAACAATATTCAGTCTACTTTTATCATTTTTTATGTTTCACACAGCAAATCTAGCTCTGCTGACACTGCTGAGCCTCTATATGAAAGCTGCACAAACAGTGATCGATAAAACTGGCTGGCAAGCTATCAAGATGATATCGGTCAATGACTTCAGTCTTGTGTATGTCATGTCACTGTTTTGGTCAATGCTGGCACATGCATGAGCAGCCACAGGTGCCCACTGTTAACAAGCATTTTCTGAATGTACAAACAGCCCCTTTAATGATCACATCAGTGAGATATGATATAGTTTTGAGTGTAGTGACTTTGTGAAACCTCAACAAGCCGCTAAGAGGCTGAGACAGGGAACAGTCAACTCCTCTATGACACGCTGTTTGAATGATCCAGTTTAATTCAGTTCAGTTCATTTTTTTCTCAAAGTTTTCTCTTCCTGGAGGTGCTTAATAGCAACAGTATTTTTGAGACATTTCAATCAGGATTTCACAAGCAACATAGCACTGAAAAAGATCTTCTAATAGTTACAAATGATCTATTAATGACTGCAGAATCTTGACAATGCTCTATACTGGTGCTACTTTACCTTAGCGCAGCATTTGACACCATTGATCATGCTATTCTAATAGATAGACTAAAAACTTGGGTGAGCATTTCTGGCACAGCTCTTAAGTGGTTCTCCTCCTTTCTATCAAATAGAAAATCTTATGTCTCAGATGAGTTGGAGACTCGTCCCGCGTGAGGTCAATCAGAAATTAGAACATAAATGAAAAAGTATATCGGCCGTGCACGCAATACAACTGTGTTGCTTTTATTTTGATGCTGGCCAGCCTCAAAATGTCAGCTCACGCCAAAAAAGAAATGTTGACGTCACGTTTTCGACAAGACATGGACTGCTAAATATTTCTTAACAGAAGTCAAAGGTAAAGCTGTGTGCTTAGTTTGCGGTATGCAGGTCTCTGTGTTCAAGGTTTACAATTTGAATCACCCTAGGTGACCAAACACGAGGAAAAATACAAGTCCTTGTCTGATGATGATAAGATAAAGTGACAGAATTTAACCGTGAACAGAAATTGACATTTTTGCATTGTATTATACATCAGGTGATCAGATCACTGATTGACAAGTAGTTAAAAATAAAATGAAGTACTGATGTAATGATTGTCTTTTTTTCTATTTTGTTTTTACTTCTATAGGTGTATTTTCTATCTACACCACAATATCATATATTATAAATATATTTTTAAATATTTAAATTAAATATTTACAGAATAACCTTCTGATTACCAGTAGCAGCTAATCAAACTCTATAATTTACTGCTTTTTACAATGGGAGAAAATTTAATATTGAGCAGAATTAAGTTCAAGTTATCATTGGTTCGGCCCTCCAACACAATTCACGTTTCTCATGTGGCCCCTTGTAAAAATTAAATGCCCACCCCTGCCCTAAGCACTTCTGTAGTCAAATCCACCCACTGCTTTGCCTTCTCCTAAATATCAAGGGCACTGCTAAAAACCTGGGTGATATCTTTGACAGTGAGCTGAGCATTGGAAAAACAGAAAACCAAAGAACTCGTACAATCATACTTTTACCAAGTATGAACTCCACAGCCAGACTCCTGACAAAGACTAAACACTTTTCTCATATCACTCCAGTTTTAGCCTCCCTGTGCTGGTTACCAGCTTCTTTAGGAATCCATTTTAAAACTTTACTCATAACTTATAAGGCTTTACATGGCCCGGCGCCTGAGTACATAAGTGAACGTTTAACCCCCTACTCTCCAAAAAGACCTTTTAGATCTGCTGGTTTAGACCTGCTAGCTGTCCAGAGGCACCTCAGCTCTGGAACAGTCTTCCAGTTAGCTTTCAATTGGGCGATTGGCTGACACTGTTTCTGCTTTTAAATCCTGTTAAAAGACACATTTTAACATTTTAAACTAGTTTTATTTATCTACAGGTCTGTTGTGTGACCACTTGTTTTTAAGTTCATTTTAATAGTTTTATTTGTTCAAAAAATGAATATCTATTACTGACTATAGTCAAACAGGTCAACAGATGCTGGGAGTCTGTGCGATTATAAACCAGAGAAGAGTGTGCTGCTCTCTAGCTCTGTCCAGAGAGAGAGAGGGAAAAAAAGAATTGCATGCTCAATTCTGCATGAAGGAAATAAAGATAATAGTTTAAAAAATAATAATAAAATCTCATTAATTTAAATGATAAAACCCTAAAATATATGGTAAATTGTAGTAAAGCCATGAAGTTTGATATAATGATTGCCGTAGGTTGCAAAATGTAGATAAACATATTTACTGAGTATCTTTTTGTGAAGGGCGGCACAATGGTGTAGTGGTTAGCATTGTCGCCTCACAGCAAGAGGGTCCCCGGTTGAGGCAGGCCCTTCTGTGTGGAGTTTGCATGTTCTCCCTGTGCCTGTGTGGGTTCTCTCTGGGTACTCCAGCTTCCTCCCACAATCCAAAGACATGCAGGTTAGGGTTAATTGGTGACTCTAAATTGCCCCTAGGTATGAATGTGAGTGTGAGTGGTTGTCTGTCCTTCTATGTCAGCCCTGTGACTGACTGGCGTCCAGTCCAGGGTGTACCCCGCCTCTCGCCCAAAGATAGCTGGGACAGGCTCCAGCACCCCTGCAACCCTGTGTGTGCTCAAGGATAAGCAGGTTTAGAGGATGGATGGATCTTTTTGTCGTATCTTTTGGAGTTGCTGATATGCGTTCTGTTTCATTTGCCCATTAGGGGGCTATCTAGGGCTGTGATCAGGGCAGAGTGCCCACTCTCAGCAGAAGAAGTAGCCAGAGAGGTTTCCAGTCTGGCAGCAGACAGTGTGCATATATGTGCATGTTTACCTGTTTATTAAAAAGGTGGAAACTACGCGGATTTTTTCCCAGCTACATAACACTTTTGATTGCTGTTGGAATATATGCTTACAAATCGTGCCTTTAATGCTTAGTAGATGACTAGGAAACAACATGCTATGTTTTGATAGAATAAATTAATCTTGCTGTGCTTAGAAATGATTATAAGTTGTGTAAACATGAGACGAGTCAGACACTGAAGAGAGCAGTCAGTAACAGAGTGAATAAGACAATTCGCAAAGTATGAACATATCTGGAAAACAACACTGCTGGATAACATAGATAACATTCAGAGCTGCTGGGGAGTGAAATCAAGGAATGCAGAAGAGGTATCGGGAGGGAAAAGTGTGGCTTTGTCTCTGTGCTTCTTCTTGTTGCAGATAGGCACAGCTCACAGAATGATCATGTGGATGGAGTCGAATAACACGAGGAGACGGCATGCTGAGGAAGAACGACCAATCAGAAGAGGATACAATCCATATACGTCATTGCCTTTGTGTAACTGTAATAAGAACTGGACCAGGAAAAGATAGGGCATCAGACTTCGTGAACTGACGCTGCAACATGTTGTTGGTCAGGGATACTTAGTTTGGTCCAGAGCTCTGTAAACAATCTCATTTTCTATTATTGCTTATGCTGTTAGAATAAAATCTGTGAAAACTGAACTTGACCATCTCCTGCAGTACTTCATCAGATAGATAGATAGATAGATAGATAGATGATAGATAGATAGATAGATAGATAGATAGATAGATAGATAGATAGATAGATAGATAGATAGATAGATAGATAGATAGATAGATTTATTGATCTCCAAGAGAAATTCACATCAAACGAACACGTGAGTTTAAGCTAGAAAAACTCAACATTGCACATCAACCTTATGTTTAAGTCTTAATTGTTGAAAAAATATTCAGGCATAAGCCTGCACTCAGCCGTCGCATACAACTGTATAGATTGAGATAAGCGGTTATCTGCTGTGTGAGACATAAAAAATTCTTCTGATATGCTTGCAGTCTAGACATGGGGTGAGCCTCTGTGCCATTTGTGCTCCCTGTATAGACCCACTGTGCTTGTGCATTTTGTGAACCATTCTGTCAGGACCAGATCATACTGTAGCTCATTAGTATGTTGTTAGGCTAAGATCAGAAATGATTTTGGCTATTAGACTTCTAGTCAAGTAATTCTTTATTAAGAGTTACTTGTTTTTGAATGTTAGCTACCTTTAATTTCTTTCCAGGAAGCCCCGTAAGGGAGAGCTGCCAATTTTTGTTCTTCTTTTCTGTGTTGATAGGGAGTTTTCTATTTGGACAGTGTATTTAGAATTGTGACTTTACTCCTATTCAGGACTGCGTTATTTATTTTGGCCAGGGCTCTCCCTGATGTCTACGCTTCTTTATCTGGTAATGTGATAAAAAAAATATTGAACAAGGTGATCTTATTCCTCATCTAGATTTGTATTTCTCCCCCAGATTAAACATGGGTTGTAACACTCCACAGATCTCAAATAATATTTTCTTAAACTTCTACTTCAAATTGAACTTATCGAAACTTATCATACAGTAACCAGACAGTAATCACAAGCCTGATTTTCATCTGATACAAGACACAAACGATGAGATTAAGACGATTACATTTTATTCAGTGCTGAGTAACATCAAAACCTTTGCAATCCTTATATCCCATAGCAGTGAACGTTTTCCATAATAGGAATAATGCAAAATAAGAATAATTTGAAAAGAACATTCTATTTCCAGTTTCACTACTGCTGACATCCAAAGAGTGAGTACTGCTGGATCAGCTCCTCCATGCCCAAACAGCTTGGTCTGTGTTCTTCATCTTGACACTCTGCTTTTGTGGGCCAGTACTCAATCCAGGTTCTCTCACCAAGCACATACTGAAACCTGAAGAGAGGAATGTGAACATAACACATAAACTAGAGTACAAAATAGGCCAAAGTAATTTAAAAAGCGGTTTAAAAAACGGTTAAAATGCGTAGATGATAGCAATGTTTTGAGAGGGGTGCACACACCACGCTCACGCACATCCACTCAAGTAACAAACTTACGTCTGATGTTGGTCGTCTCTGTGAATATCTTTGGACGTTCCCATGATAAGGTAGCTGCTGCCTATTCTCAGATCTAAAGACTCCCGGCAGTGTGGATAACTGAGGAATGTGCGTAGTTTACCCAGGGGACCCACATCATTATTTCCTGCAAGAGAAATATAAGAGAAGACAGGGAACGTACTTCAGGATGAAATGCACACCTAAAAGTCCAGTAGAAAACTTTACTGGTGAATCATGCATAAAGGAATAATTCAGCATTTTGGGAAATGCACCTATTCTAATTCCTGCCAAAATTTAGATGAGATGATGTCTGTATAGTAAAAGTGAAGTGAAAACCAAACGGTCTGCTAACTTTGCTTAGCATTATGACTGGAAACAGCTCGGGCAGGCCTCTAATCTTGTTTGTTTAATCAATATGAAAAACAAAGCGTTCATTACACTTTGATCTTGACCAGGATCAGTAACCAGTAGCAGTGGTTAGTGTTTGCTGGTTATGTGGTAATGCAAGTTAAGTTAGCTGCCTGCTGGTGGTGGCTTCATGATAAGCGTACAAATGTCCTATCAATCTTTTCATCCAACCCTCTGCAAGAAAGGGAAAAAGCGTATTTTGGCCCACAATTTCTCTGTCGGACTATAAACAACATTGAGAAGCAAAGGGCACTTAAAATTTCAGAAAGGCAAAAAAAAAAGTCACCTTCACCTTAAAGGCACTTTAAGGGGAAAATCATCCTCAAAGGGGCGCACATTTTGTTCAAAAATAAAAATACCCACCTTCTTTGATGACTAGGTCTATCCACATGTTGTAAATGTCAGTGGATCCCTCATCTTTAAATTCTTCCAGTCTCACTTTGTATACTGTGGACAGAAAAGTAGCAGATTATGAGCTCACTTGCTCCCTTGCTTACTTACTCTCTTGATCTCACACAAACATACACATACATTTTTTGGGATAAAAGTGCTACAAAAATGCAGTCCATTTACACTCTCTTACCAAAATCTATTTTGTTTGTCAGTGTACTCTCACAGGCCTTAGCTGTACGCAGATCATTGCTGATTTTCTCCCTCTTCTGCATACTGCAGTTCTCTGGAAATACACAACAGACACAAAGTAAATCTACACATATGGATGTGTGCATGTGTTTGTGCATGTGTGTGTGTGTGTGTGGATGGGTTGATTGGTTAGTGCAGCTGTATCTAAGTTATTCTTGAGCTCCGACTGCTAAACTCTTTTTAAAATCCTACAGTATACAATGTTTTTTTATTTATGACCTATACCTGAAATATGCTAAAGTAAGATCTTGCTGGTGCCAGCATGTTAGCATGTTGACAATAACATTCACCTCAAAGTGTTGCTGTGCGTATGTACAGTATTTTAAAGTCAGTAGCATGGCTGTAACTCGTTCCATCTAAATCTTCAGCCTTAAAGTGCCCAACTTTATTAAAGTACAATAATAAAAACTGCTGTTTATAGACAAGATGATGATAAGCCCCAAACAATTCATCAATGTTTAGCTCTATGAAGCATAATGTTCATGTCGAGTTTAGGTGTTCCTTCAAGAATTTCAGATGAAAGAAGTGGATGTTTACAGAACCCAGATTAGGTAGTCAGTTCAACATCATACTGTTTACCTTCAGCACAAGTGCATTCCTCCTGTTTACAGAGCCGCAGTAACTTTCCAGCCTGCCTCTCTGGATGGTAGAATTTTACACAATGTCTTTCTATAATTGGGAAAGGAAGATAATAGCTAGCTGAGATACTGTACATTAAATACTGTGAAAATGTAATAATGCTTGTTCATTTGCTTTGTGGAAAAAAATCCTAAAGTTCATGGAGGCAGCATCTGTTTCCAGATGTCTTTGAGACTTACGGTCATAGTATTCATAGACAGACACAGCAGCTGGTTGCAAGACGCCAACTTTCAGTGTCTGATGGATCCTAAAAGAGATCTCCTCTGGTCGCCTGTGAGAAACCTGTGGAAATCAGTGAAGCAAAGGGGAGACAGGGATCAATAAAGAAAGAACAAGGCAGAGAGCATAGTACAGAGGTAGGAAATACTAATGACTTACTTTATCCAGGTAGATGATGAGTGAGCCTCTCTCTGACAGGACAGTGTTCATCTCATATCTTGAAATGGTTCGGGCCCGCCCTTTGGATAACTACACACACACACACAATCATCATCATCATCATCATTAGACCACTTTCTAAACCATAAAAACAGTAAACACTGACTTTTGAGCTGTATGTGGGAATGTGTGTGTCTGTAAAGGTTCTTACTAAGTCCAGGTCGTTTGTGTTAACAGTGAAGCCAGTTAGCAAACCAATATCCAAGATCGACATGGTTGCATCGTGCTCCCTGTCCTTGTACCTGTGCAAAAAATAAAATCAAATATCTTTTATTATTATATACTATTATATTTTTCTGATGAAGCATGAAATGCAAATAGCGGAGAAATCGGGCATGGCTGGTATGACAAATAAAAATAACAGAAACAGAAAAGGGAAGAAGTAAAGTAATGTAGGTGCCATAGCTGGTTAGAAAATGTTCTGTATAGAGCCATGTCACTGTAACAGGCATCCATATGATTTCTTAATCGTACTTACAAAACCTCTATTTTCAGCTTGTATGTCTTCTCTTCTTCGTCGATTTTGTCTGGAGGAACAGAACACTACATGAGCATTAAATCTTTTTACACAAACATAAACTTGATAAATGGATGGACAGACAATACAACACAGGCAAATAGAAGCAACCCAACAAATGACAACAAATAAAGACAGATTACCTGGGAGAAGCTCTACTGACATGTTAAACTTCTGACAGTCGCTGTCCTGTTGTTTAGGCCGAGCGTAATAGAGTGATACCAACTGTCAAATCGAGAAAAGTGCATCCTTATATGTATGTAGTTAATGGGCATCCCTCTTAAAAATAGTCCATACAAGGTAAAATAAATGTCTTTGAGAACTCATCCACAAAGAATAGAGAGTAAAACTCAGAAGAAAAATACATTTTACTTACGGTCACTGTTGCTTCTCCTGTGCCTGTAGCTGTCACTGTCACATTCTGATTTATATCATTGATCTGTGGAAATTTAAATATGCACACACACACACACACACACACACACACACACACACACACACACACACATATATATATATATTCATATATATATAGAGGGTATTGAGCCACTGTGAGCTTCTGTGTGAAGCGTTCTCACTTTAGATGTTCTCGTGGCGTAGTGGTTGTTTCTGTTGAAGTTGTACTTATCAGGCTTCGACCGGCCTGGCAGCAAGATGTCCACATTCAGATCATACTCTGGTTCTTTAGCACTCGCCCAATACTCAGCTACAGACTGGTAAACTATTATAGTCGCCTGGAGAGAAAAAGAGAGAGGAATCACGACTTTAATCAATTAATTAAAAATAAGTTAAAAGTCCTGATGAATTTAAAAAAGATAAAAGGGGAGATGGGCCTGTGTTACCTGAGTTGATCCATAACCTCCGCCCACCTTCTGCTGTTGGTTGAACCATCTGACAACAGGTCTAGCTTTTTCAAAGTCCTGTATTGATAGAAGACAAGAAAAAGGCTGAAATTATCTGTTGTTTTTTTTATTTGCTTTAATGAAAATAGAGAGAAGTACCAACCTTTAAAGTTGTATTTATGACACAATACATCTTTTGACTTGCCTCATACAAACAATAACTCACAAATAACATCATGTCTTTCTTTGTTTTTGTCAAATTTGTGTTATTATTTTGTGATTTTGCAGTGCAGGCTCAGGCCCTTGTATTTATAAACTCTAGTTCTCAGTCTAAGTCATGGCAACTTTGGTTACCAAAGGCTTCAAATGTCCGTATGTGTCTGGAAAGTTGTCAGCAGTAATGTGGTCCATAATGTTTGGTAAATGAGCCAAACAACTAGAAAAGCATGGAAATTTATTTAATTATAAAACCACAACATTTTGAGTCAGCGACATTTACAAGACAAATATTTTACTGACTTTTGTTTCTAAAACCTCCTTTTCCCATCACTGAAGTACCATGGCTGATGACTGTGTTGTGTGTTTTTTAAAAGACTGAAATTCTGGTAAAACACCCACAGCTGGGACATGCTCACCTTGGCCTTAACCAGAGCGAGAAGAGCGTAAGCTGTGGCCTCCAGTGTATAAATACGTCCCTTAGGTACTGGCCAGTGGGACAACTCTGAAATAAAAAAGAAAAAAAAGTAGAATGTGTTCACTTTTAAGGTTTTTAATCTTTTTATCTTTGTAAGGTCATTTGGTCCACAAAAGCAGAGAGCCTGACTAATAAATATATTATGGTAATTATTCATAGCTGTGTAATATTTCTGAATCTATACACCCATATATTCTGTTTATGAATTTTAGTAGAAGAATATTGACACCTGGGGAAGCAAAGTTGTAGAGGATCTCCTTGTTGAGCTTGTTTTCATTGGCCAGAGCATATGATGTCATTGCCACAGCATATGGATTGGTGAGGCTGGGCAGACGCCTCTCCAGGTAGGCCACTGCTTTGTCTATACTGCCTGGCAGACTCTGGACAGAAGGAAGAAAAAGGAAGGAAAAAAGAACAATAAAAGTAAACAAATATAGCAGGGTTTTCAGTACAAATGTTAAAGGCTGTAAAATTGGACAGATAAGTTGAATCCACATATTTTAAATATCCACTGCTATTCAGGAATGTAGTCACACTTCAGCACCACAGCAATCATGTGACCACCAAATAAAAACGTCTCATTAGATTACACTTGCCATTGAGATGTCAGTGAAATGTTTGTAGTTTGATCAATAGCATGTCTGTTTGACTAGCTTACTGCCCTTCCCTTAATTAAACAAGGATAGAATTTAACTAATAATACACGTCATGGAGCAAAATGTATGTTAGCTTAATTAAGTTGCTGCATTTGACTAAATTTGAATGCAACCGGTGGCTATAAATTCGTGCTGGCTTTTTTCTAACTCTGTCTAAGATGAAGAGCCCATTGTTTAAAAAAAAAAAAAGTAAGAATTGTGAGTGATCAGCCCCCACTGTGATGGTAAACTGCATTATGTGCCATGCGAGAACAGAGAAACAGACAAGAATAGCATAGCTAATGCGGATGAGGCTTAGCAAATGGTGGAATTTTTCATAGTGGGTAAGTGCTTCAGAAAGCACTAGTGTAGTGTCAAGTAAATTAAGAAATAAGAAGTGCAGGGAAGTGTTTGGAAGTGAGGTACTTACATTAACAGTGTTAGCACAAAGTGTGCGTGATTCCTGCATGGCAATGAGACAGAAGGCCGTCATGGAGGCGTCTGAATCTCCACCACGCACATCACCCTACAAATGCACACAAAACATGTTTCAATTCATAGAAAACGATAGTTAGTGACACGTAATTGTTCTAATTTTAATTAGCTTTAAAAAAAAAAATCAGTGCACGCACAATCATCTCTCCGTGGATCATACTTCCAACTTCTCTAAACATGCCATCAGGTTGCTGTGCGTTGAGAATAAGAAATTTGACAGCATCACAAATGACATTTTCTGGAACGGCCACCAGATTGTCAGCCATGGCAAACACCTTGGCAACATAGGCTGTCAGCCTTAAAGAGTGGGGAAAAGGCAAGTTTCTTTTATTTGCACAGGAAATACAGTCATTCTTACATACAGTAGTCAGAATCTAATGACAGATATGCACAAAATTACATCTGAGTTCATGAATATTTGGGTGACTGACCAGGTGCTACTTTTGTAGCTCTGCCACACAGCAAAACCCCCATCAGCTTTACGGTATGCAAGCTCGTTCGTGTAGCCTGACATGACCAAAAACACAGCCTTTTACTGACTGCCATTCAATTCTCCACTGAATACTGATAATACTGATACAACTGAATTTGATGCGACTTTTTCTAATTCAGAAACTTTAAAATCCCACTCAGAGAAGCAATACATAAAACTGTGCATGCCTACCAGTCTTGATGTGTTGAAGGGCTTCATTACGTTTCTGAAAGCCCACAGTTTCCCACTGGTTGGTTTTGTCCAAATATGTGGTTGCAATTACTGGCAGTGTCATGTGGATCATATTCTGCTCTCCACAGCCTGAGGGCTGGTAGATCAGAGTACCCATTGATTTCCCACTAATGGCATTCTCCACCAGTACAGCAACTTGTTCTCTCCCTGCATGTACATACACAAACAGAAAAAACAAAATGTTAGAAAAAAATGGATGGAAACATCTAAACAAACATGCAGAGATGCCCCATAACCAGCGAGGTGGTCATTTCCTGATAAGAACAACATTAATTTAACCAGTGCAGGGTTTATTGTGTAAGCACTGTTTTACATAACATGCCCAATTACGACAGTGTATCTCACCTGTTACAGAGATCTGTGTGCTGGTAGGTGTGTTTGGAGCCAAATCTTTCTTCGGAATTCCACTGTTAATAATTTCTACTTGTTGGCCATCTAAAGGGAGACCCAGTGCAAGTGCAAACAGTTAGCAAATGATAAAAATGCAATATTATTACATTACTGTATCAGGTAGTTATTTAATGGGTGAACTTACCTTCACCTTTATTAGCGGGATCTATAATTATAATCTGAGGAGATTTAACAAGTACACCTGCAGGCTGGAAAAACAACAGTTAGGACAAACATTAGAGATTGCAACTATTTTTGAGTAATGTTTATGATGTTGGTTTGTAATAAAAACCAACATCACAATTGCTTATTAAAGTATTTTATCTTTCTCGGTCTCTTTCTGTTTTTTAGTTATAGTTCATTTTGAAAAGGCTGAAACATTTGCATTAGTGTTAAGTCCTAAAAGATGTCTTTTATCCTGTACTGACTTAAATAAAGGTTGCTGTTTTTTTTCAAACACATGACCACAATCATTCCCTAACCTTAAATGCATGGTGTTGTCATGGAATTTCAATAACCATGACAAAAACCTTGAAGCTGTAACCTTAACTAAGTAGCCCAAAACAGCAGGAACAACTGAGTTTTTTAACCCAAAATGTGATTCTGTCCTAACCAAGTAATTATTTATTTCTTATCCTAACCAAAATTTAACCATAGCATTGTCAAACTGACTAACTAACTATATTTGTTAAGGTTTTGGATGACACACTTCTGAGTGTCTTTCTACAGGGCATGGACAATGTATATCTTCTGTTTAATTTAGAGGACTTGAATATTTTGAATAATTTAATAATTTAAATTAATATATTTTGAAAAATTTATTAAGTGGTATTAGTACTTTTACTTAAGGAAACCTTGTTTCAATGCAGTATTTTTACATTGTACATTTTTACATTTTACTTAATTTCTATGAAGATGCTCAGTCATCCAGGTCATTGGTAATTTTTTACAGTTTGAAGAAAGTCAGCTGGACTTTCTTAAGATTCTTGAAGATGTTTCACCCATCAACGACCCTACTAGAGTTTAAATTCTTGGACTCCCTACCAGTCATTACAACTGAAGAAACCTTTTGGATGAGAGGAGAAATGTCTTCTAGAATCTCAAGCAAGTCCAGCTGACTCTTCTAACTCTTAGAAAATCGTTTTACTTAAGTAACATTTTGAAATGTTTTACTTGTATCAGTACTTTACATAAGTGATATTTTCAGTGGATTTTCAGGACTTGCTGTGAGTAGCTACACATACTCTTTCACATTATCATTCTAATTATAAAGTTCTAACAGTTCTAACAGGGTATAAATAAGCTATAAAACACCACATCTTGTGTTTGTCTTACCACCACCCGCAGTGTCTTTATAATTCCATCATTGAGAGATGAGTCTTTAACAGCTGCTTTGACCTCAATCTGGAATTGCCCTTCCTTCATGGGAATAATGACAAAGGGTACAGATCGTGTAGTTTGGGGCCCAACTTTGACTTCCTGACGATACCTTCCACGTTTAGAGGCTGAACTGCAAATATTTTCCTGCTCATTCAGATCCACACGGACCTTGAAAACAAGACAAAGATGGAGAAAGAGACTCAGGTATGTACAACTGAGCAAACAAAAAGACACCCCCCAAAGAGTGGATAATAAGGATCATAATAATCAGTTTAAGGACCACCATGTGAGGCACTATTACACTTATACAAACACCAGGTGTAACACAGACTTACAGTGGCTGGATCGGGGCTGTAGTTGTGGAGAATAGCCTTAATTTCCAGCTGCTCTCCACGGACTGCAGAGTAGGGCAGCCTGAGATCAATAAAGAATTCCTTCCGGACAATTACCTCTAATGAAGGACCGACACAGATTCCTTCAAGATGAGAGGGAAACAAAAAACAAGTGATGAAACACAGAAAGAACAAAAGAATGTAAGGGTTGTTAAAGACATAAAACAGAACCTGGAGACAGTCACTAAACCCTCACCATGAGTTCTTGACAGACTTATGCCAGTGAACTGCCAGGTTGTGATTGAGTCTTGCAAAGGAACGTTTCTCTCATATGATGTGGTAGCACTGAAACAAAGAAAGTTATAATCTGTTTGAGTGGTAAAGGGAAGCTTTGTATCCTAGTGTTGTCATTAATGGAGTTTTTGGAGTCTTTTTTGTGTGTACAGGTTTCAGTTGCCTCACCAGTTTGGTGTTTGTTGAGGGCAAGGAGGCAGTTTGATATCCGACCACAGCCAACTTTCGGGAAAGTTGGTGCGAGAAGAAATGTCATTGCTGTCCATGTAACTGTTGTCATCCTCCTCACCTAGAGTATTAAAAAGGTGACCATTTTTATTGTCCTCTAACCACCAGTATTACCATGGATAGTGACCACCCAGGGCTTCCCCGTCCCCATTTCTTACTGCGAGCCAGTTGGAGATTTTCCTCCTTCCTGTCAGCTTGTTGGCTCGCTAGCACCTTGCAACAGTGTAGGAAGGCGTCAGCACAGGCCTCACCATCTGTGATATACTCCTTGCGCATCTCACAGGTATATGAAAGGGGGGTGTCCTTCAAGCCATCCATACAACACTCACGTTGCAGTGCATCTTTATATTGACTCACTGGAGAGAAAGAGGTTAGTGGAGGAGAGACAGGAGTAATAAGGTATGGAGACACATAATAACACATTGCAAAAGTGAGTTTCAGCTCACTTTTATCATTCTATTCATTCTATAAGACTGAATATCTGGTCAGTGTGTAGTGCTGAACTGTGGTTCTTACATAAGCTGGTTCTGACATCCATTATAGTCACAGCTCGTTTCCTCCTACTGGGTTGCGGACATTTCAATTCTGGAAACACAAAACAAACAAGGTATTTCAAACAACCCAATGTGGTTGGACATAGACTTGATTTCTGCATGGTGTAATGGATGTGTTGATCTGCTTAGACACAGGGGTAATGGATCTAGAATTGCGCACCTAATTTGTTGAAATTTTAAAACACTGTATACGTTCAAGGATTGGTTGAATTCTATTTCCCTTAACCCTACTGGAATTTGGCAGATGATTTTAGTTTTATGAACCCAATGTTTTAGATATGTGTTGTTGACATTCTGGATCCACCAAAAACAAAGGCCAGATACCACAAATGGGGAACAATAAATTTGATGTAATTTAGGGGAAAAGACCCTTCTTCTGCTGACCATAAGATGCAAACATCTAAAAAAGGTGGTTCTGCACCCATTTCTCCTAACCAGTGTGAATTAATTCATTCATTTATCTTCTATACCTGCTTATCCTAACACACAGGGTCACAGGGTGCAGGGGGTGCTGGAGCCTATCTCAGCTATCTTGGGCGAGAGGCGGGGTACACCCTGAACTGGACGCCAGTCAATCACAGGGTGTGAATTAATTGGTACAATATTTTTAATATCATGTTTAGGTAGGTGAAGAGAAGAGTAGTTTAGTATCACCTTGTCTGTAGGCAGTCCCAGAAGCAGTGCTGGACTCGAACAACAGTCCAGCATCGTAGAACACACTCAGACCGTCCTTCCCTCCACCTGGTGTGCAGCCTGTGTCATACTTCTCTACAATGTCCCACACCTGAGCAAAGTAGAGGTCATTCACACAAAGAAATATAAAACAGACAAGACAAAGGGTTATAGTAGGATATTGTGACAGACATACCTGTCCGACATTTCTGATATGGCATTAAAAACATTTACTAATGTGATGTATTTTCTGTAGAGTTTATACCAGATGTTATTTGAAGTCATAGATTAACTAACTTGAGAGTTGAGTGTAATTTTTTAAACAGAGTTTTTTTTCTTTTAATTAAACCTCTTTCAAATATTTTCAAGTGGCAAATGAAGAAATTACCTTTTTCTGGGTGAGGCGGTGCTTGTTGTTTAGGACATAGACACCTTTGTCAACTGCTACCAGTCCCACTGTGGCCCCTGGGTCTCCTGTGACCCTTAAACCAAACATCTTGCGAGGCTCATAGGATGGAGCAGTTCTGGTTGATTGCAGACTCAGCTAAATGTGAAGTGGAAGTCAGTGAATAGAACATGCAATTTTCTATTTGTCGAAGCAGTTTTATGCACAGAAACATGTTCTAGAAATATACAGCTAACTTTATTTGAGAGTTTGTGGGTATTTTGTTGTTCCGCTTAAACTCTAAACTAAATCACTGTTGTGTATCTCACCGAGCCCATGCAGGTGTCCTTGACATCCACCCAAACAGAGTCAGATACCACTTCATTGTCATTAGTATGGTAGTAGGCTACGATGCGGAATGATGGCAGCATATCTTTGTTAACGGGAATTATCAGGGAAATCAGTACTTGGCCTTTTGTCCTGTAGCGGCCATGTCTCACCAGCTGACCTCTGCTCAGGACCTATGGACACATATTTGAAAGTCAAGATTTATCATGGATCTATGTACTATACAGATCGTGGGACATAATACTTTTTTATATGTGTAGGTGTAACAGGTGTAAAACACCTCTCACCAAGTATGTTATGTCATTTTCTTGATTATGCTGCCTGTTGAGGTTAAGGTTGACTTTCAGATTGTCTCCTAATTGAAGCTCAGCTGTATCCACACCTGCAAAAATGACATGTTCCGATGAGTGCTAGACACAGATGAGATCTAATGTTTGGTAAATACCTTTGCCACTGCCACAACCATCACTATCATTTTTAAACCATATTGACGTTATTGATGTGCCTCACCTATGTGGATGTAGTTATTGCTTTTGGTTTTATATGGGAGAGCTTCCATGGTGGCTGATGCCTGCCTTTCTCGTGAAATTTGGGGAACGTTGGTCATTGCCTGCAATTAAAGACATGCAAAGGTGAGCACACAGATAGTTCCAGTGAGATGTTTGAAATAAATAATGCCTCATATTTGTCCAATCTTATAGAGGCCTGTTTTGGCTTAGCCTAAAATTGCTAACTTAAATAACCAAAACAAATTAAAATGATTTTCAAATAATGGCTTAACACACCACAAAAAGCTGGTCATCGCTGCCAAATACAACATTTTTGAATCTGCATATAATTGACACTGCATTGTTTAATTTCAGTGCTGTATTAAATGTTGCCGTTTGATAGAGTAAGATTAAAAATGTGTCAGATATTTTCATATTTTAAAGTATGGGTTTTTGAATTAAAAACAAGCGTTAACTCAATCTACAAGTTACCTTGAGTTTATAGTGGCACTGACTTAACAGATAAGCCTCTGCCGGCCTGGTTGTATTCACCTGCTGTGCCCCATTCTGTTTATTCTACTTAAAGCTGCACTATTTGATTTTTAGCCAGAAGGGAGCAGAAAAACATACACAACCTCCACATAATGTGTCACTGCCTGATAAAGGTGATGAGCCTGACATGTTAGCAAGAAAAGCAGCTACTTCCATGTCCAGCAGACACAGACCTATACCAGAATTTATTTGGAGTTGGAGTCATGTTTAAAGTCACTTGACAAATTTAAGTCCAAAATTCACTCTCCTTTTAGCTCCTTGTAGCTAAACATGACAATGCTCGACAAAAGCATGTTCACCATTCATATACTGTACAGTACATGTGACAATGAGCTAAAGTAGTTAAAAATCTGCATGGAGCTGCAGAGCTGGGTGATAGTGTTGCTTGAAGAGAAAATCAAAATGATGATTAATATAGGCCTCTTGTTACCAAAAGGGCTGCAATGCATAAAAAGGTAAAAAAAATCAATACAAAAAACAAACAAACAAAACAAACAAACAAAAAACAAATCTTCACTTACCGTGATTGCCAGACGGTTAATTCCTGCCTCTGTATTGATGGTAAGCTTTGCCATGCCATTGTTTGCGGTGTTGCCCTGCACCCCTCCTGGTTGCACCACCACCTGAATACCTTGTGCCGGAGTTCCATCAGGATTCACAACTTCAACCTGCCATCAGAGACACAGACAGACACCTCAGCTGTCAGAAAATGTCTAATGTTTTATTAAAACACATTTAATAAAGATAAAACCCATGCATTTAACAGCACCAAATATTGCACATAAACCTACACAAACCTGTTCATAATAACTATTGTGAAAAATCTGGTTATGCAATATCCTCATTTTACACTCATCCGTGCAATAATTTATTGTATACATTCTGTACTGTACGTACTCTGTTTATTGTATTTCTATTTCTATTGTGTTCTCCATATCTGAGCAACTGGAATACCAAATTTCCCCTGGGATAAATTAAATATTCTGATTCTGATTTTTTCCAGGCACTATGACTCACATAATATGGCAAATTTTTTTTTTTATTCATTTTTTTTCAAATTAATAGGGCTCTCCTTTTTCTCTGGAATTTCTGTGAAAATCTGCCTTTAAATCTAAATGAAAAAAGCAACAGATCAAAACGTTGTATTATCTGCGAGTCTATTATCAAAGTGTGACTGTATTTCAGTAGTGGAATGTTTTCTGTAAGAGACGAAAAACAGAAAGAGCAATACTTCTAAAAATGTTATATAAAATCTAATAAGTACTTTACCGCAACATCGAAGGACATTCCTGGTTTGAAATATTTGGGTGTTCTCTTGAAGGTAATGGCGTAAGGTGATGTGACAATCTGGATATTCCTCAACTGTGCCTCTACCATTTCACTACCTGTGTGTCAAGAGAAAAACACATACACACACAAAAAGATTAAGGTTGTTGTTGTTTGTTTGTTTGTGTTTTTTTTACATCTCTCCACTTTTTTCTGGGTTAAGTGACATAAAGAAACATATTGTGATGTATTTATTTAGTTTTTCCCCCTTATTGCCTGAACAAGTCGTTAAAGACTCTACAGCTGGTCCAGAATGCCGCTGCTCGCTCGGTGCTGACTAGAACCAGGAAAAGAGACCATATTACTCCAGTATTTGGCTTCTCTGCATGCATGGCTCCCTGTAAAATTTAGAGTGGATTTTAAAATCCTCCTCCTCACATATAAGGCTCTACATGGTCAGGGGTTAGGGGGTTAGGGTTAGGGTTACCCCTAACCCTAACCCATCATATCTTAATGAATTGATAACTCCTTATCATCCAACTAGAGTGCTGCGCTCCCAAAACGCAGGCTTACTTGTAGTTCCCAGGGTTTCCAGAAGTAGTCTAGGGGGCAGAGCCTTCAGCTATCAGGCCCCTGTTCTCTGGAACCAGCTCCCAGTCTGGGTCCGAGAGGCAGACACAGTGTCAGTGTTTAAGAATAGACTTAAAACCTTCCTTTTTGATAAAGCTTATAGTTAGGGTGGGCACAGGCTCGCCCTTAGTTATGCTGCTATAGGCTTAGACTGCCGGGGGGCTCCCATGATGCACCGGGCACCTCT
Source organism: Scortum barcoo (assembly GCA_023238725.1). NCBI lineage: Eukaryota > Metazoa > Chordata > Actinopteri > Centrarchiformes > Terapontidae > Scortum > Scortum barcoo. The sequence continues at coordinate 8,583,310 of CM041553.1, read as the reverse complement.
CTCTCTTCCTCTGTCTCTGTTTCCTCGTTCTCTGCTTCCTCTACTCTTATTTCAAAGCCAAAGTCAAAGTCTGCATTTTTGTTAATTTGGCGGCATGTGCAGGACATGCTGAGGTTTGAAAGTATGTTTCTGTAAGACATAATAATATATATATAATAAAACAAAGACATTGCAAAATCACAGACAGTGCAAATTGATATGGTAGTAGTGCAAACTGGAATCAGCTTATAAACTGGCTAAAGTGGTTAAATTGGTTAAACTAGGTTATAAGTGGTTAAAGTGGTTAATGTGAATACTCTTATGTCCTGTAAAGTGCATGTTACTGCCGGAGCCCTGGTCCTCCCTTGTTCTCTCCAGTCTTGCAGGTTCCTCACTGATTCTGGTTGTGGTCCATCTTGTCTGAGGTTCACTGGCCTGGTGGGGACATGATCTGTGTCTGTGTTGTGGAGAGAAGGTCGAGTGGCCCAGAGCTCCATATGAGGACATCTAGAGATGCACCTGGACTCATGGACTCCTTTTCTTACCTGTGATACCTTCACACATGGACTAAACCCATGAACTCAGTTTATCTACAGTTTATTACGACCCATGTATAACTCCATATATGACTGATGATGTTCTCTGTACATGTGGCATCTATTGCACGTCTGTCCGTCCCAGGGAGAGGGATCCCTCATCTGTGGCTCTTCCTCAGGTTTCTTATTTTTCCCATAAAGGCTTTTTTTAAGTTTTTCCAGACCCAGTTCGAGGGTCTAAAGGACAGAGGGTGTCACAGCTGTACAGACTGTGTAAAGCCCTCCGAGGCAAACGATGTTTGTGATTTTGGGCTTTAAATAAATAAATTTGAATGTGATTTTCTGATGTATTCTGGTTTGGGAAAGTTTAAACACTGATAATACTGATGGTTACTTTGACCTGTTGAGCTGCTGAGTTTCAATCTCACATGATCAAACATACTGAGCAGACATGAACACATAATCTCTCTCTCTCTTACCGCTCTCTGTCAGCACACTGACAGCTACATATATTGAACTCCCCACCAGCTCATTGACGTTTGGGAAGATGTGTGTGATGTGCTCTCTCTTCAGTGTGACCACGCCGTGACCGCCCTGAATCTAATGTGACATAATATAGAAATGCATCTTGAAATACAGTCAGCAAACAAATGGAGAAACTAATCTCTGTGCAAATTCTTATGTCAACCTGTTTTTTATCTGAACATCCTTAAATATTAAACATATCACTAAATATCTGTTGATAGAAATTTAATTTGACATCTGACATCTAAATTAGTGAAAATCTTAGACATTTTTCATGTTTCAGAACTTTGCAGATCTGTAGCACTACGAAAGGCTAAACTGTAAAACACATACTGAATAAGTAAATGACCAATCAGCTGGCAGACTGACAGACAGAGAAGAATCAAAAGAGTAAGTATGTGCTCACTTGAACTCTCTGAAGAGAGTTGGGAAGGCTCTTCTTTTCACCCTCTTTCAGAACTCCAAATACCACGTAGGCTGTCCCGTGCACCTCCTCACCAAACAGATACCTAAAACAAGAAGAGAAGGACATTTTAAAACCCACAATGAGAAATAGCACAATAAAAAATTGGATGGTCAAAATGTAACAACAACAACAACAACAATAAAAAATGACCAACATAAGACCCCCCAACACAACCTCAGTACAATGCCCATTATATTTCTCCTCCTATCAATCTGTCAATCAAATCTGGCCTCTAAAGCCACAAAAAAAACAAAAAAACCTTCACATACGTAGCTTTGATGTTGACAGTGAACTCCTGACTGTCCACGTAGAAAAATGGACTCACAGGGCTCAGTTTCACCTCAAAACTGGGAAGCACTGAAACAGTAAATGAGTTTTTCTGTGTCCAGTCACTTCAAAGGTAAATGAAGGTAAGAGATTTATATCTGTTTTAAATAAAAGTGAAGGAAATGAAGGACTTACCATATTCTTTGACCTCAAACTCTGCAGAAAAGCTCTCTTGTGGGTTGCTGTGGAACTTCGCCACCACTTTCCACAGTCCAGGACTAATGGACACACAAACACAAGAACACATATTTCAGTAATCAAGCAAAACATTGAAATATTTTTAACACACAGAGACTTGTGGTAACACGGGAATCAGACTTAAAACAGACAAAATCTCACATCAGCTAAAATATGAACAAATTAGATACAAATGAATTGCTGCAAAGGCCTAGAACTACTGAAACATTGAATTTCAGTGAAAACATTTGGGTTGGACAGCACACTGTGCAATAGATGATGTAGAATGGTTGTGCTTACCTTTATTGTGTCATTTCTTTGGGCTGATTATTTTAGTTCACTGTTCACATGTAATAAAGGTATTTCTGTTTTGTTATGTCTGTCTATCCATTAGCAATTCATATTAAGAACGAAATAGATAAATTATTAAAGTTAAAGGAATAGTTTAACATTTTGGCAGAATTAGATGAGAACATCGATGCCATGCTATCTGCTCAGTATCAATTGTTCAATTACTGCCAGCAGCCCTGAGCTCAGCACAGACACTGGAAGCAGGGGAAAACAACAAGCCTGGCTCACTCATAGGACAAAATCAGCCTATTGGTACCTCTAATGCTAACTAATACAGACCAACATGTTGTATCACATTTGTTTAATCTGTACAAAAACATAATTTAAAACAGCTTGGCTTAAACCAATCATTTTCTGGAGTTTGTCCTGACAAAGCCAGGTTTGCTGTTTGTTCCCATTTCCAGTCTTTATGCCAAACTAAACCAACCATGGCTGCCTGGCTGCTGCTTTATATGTAGCTAATAAATAGATACGACAGTGGTATTAATGTTAGGCTCGTCTAACCAAGCTGGAGATATATTACTACTGTATGTGTTAATGACAAAACCAGTCAGACTATTCACAATTGTTTGCATTATATCAGCAAATGGAGCACTCACACAGTTTTTTTTCTAGTTCATCTCCCCTTTCCTATCCAGTTGTGCTTAACTGATATTTATTAATAAATTAATCAACCAAACTAATTAACTCATCAGTTGGTTCATTTTCACACTAAACCAACAGCATGAAATTGACTGTATAAAACATAAACATGTTGAAAATATACTTTGCATAATCTTAAACAATTTAAGATTTCTAACTGACCTCACCTGTTAAAATGTTAAAATATAAATTCACCACTAAACAACAAGACATGATGAAAGACGCTGATGATATTTGATAAATACTCACCTGACAACTTCAGCTAGTTTGAAATCTCCAGAGTGGAGCCCTGATTTCAGGGAAACTGGATCAAGTGGTAAAATTATGCCTTCAGGGGTCTAAAAATGAAAAAGAAATTTAAGAATTGAGGAGAATCTTTCTTCTCCAGTCCATGAGCCCGGTCAAGGTCTAGACTAGTCTAGACACTTTTTTCAGCTTTTTCTTAAATTTCTTGGTCTTCCCCTGAAAGGAGACGCTGTGATCAGCGTGCAACTCAACTACTGGAAGGAGGCACAGACTTATTTTTACAGTAAGTGGTAGGACAGGTGTTACCAAACCAACCAAACCTAACAGTGTGATGGCATCTCATCGAGAGACTTTGTGCTCCCAGTTACAGCTGATTATATAACATTTGATTCATGTTGTGCGCATCAAAGATAAATACATTACCACAATCTCAATGACAATAGAAGCATCAGTTTGGGTTGCAGGATCCCTCTCGACCGGCTCCATACGGGGCGTCACTGCAAACATCCTGTAATGAACTAAACATAGAGACAGAGGTTGCTGTTGAAGGTTGAAGCGACATTCACGTGACTGTTAAACAACATTTTGGCTTCACTATTCCACTTATGTGAAAAGAGGGGTTAATTTTACTATAATTCACAACAAAGACATACATGTGAAAAAAATGTAAAATGCTTTCCTCAAACTCTGATAATACTGATACTGATAATACTTAAGTAGAGACTTTCTCATAAAAGTAGGTGTGCTCTTCACACTGATGGGGTACTGATCTTACCTCTGCTGTTGGGGGTGTAGAGGGTCTTGTCAGTCTGGATGAAGATGTATCCAGACTGAAAGGAAACCAAGACGACCTTCTCCAGCAGTCGGTCAGGGAACTGAGCTTGCAGGTACACATACTGCTTCATGCTTGGATCCTTACTGAAGTCTCCAACAGGGATCTGAAAGCAGTATGAAGAGACACAAGCATGGCATTAGAGCATGAATCTCTTTGCGTTGTTAATAGAAAATAAAGCCAAGAGTAACACAGGCATTGGATTTTATTTACCGTTATTTGTCCGAGCTCCTGAAAGCTATTTGCACTGTTGAGCGTCACAGTTGTGAATGCCAGCCTTTTGGTTTTGGTTGGATGGTTCATCACAATGATATTGACCCTGATGTCTCCTCCTGTGCAGTCTTGACACTCCACAAAAATGTTTTCTGCTGTTCCTACCCGCAACACATTGGGGGCAGACATCACATTCCTGCAGAAAATTGTGGAGACAAAGAGATAGAGGCTATTCTGTGGCCACTGTGCATAAAGAACCACAGACAGGTTTCGATATATAGATAAACTTTTATTTCATATGTTTAGGATAAACCACATGGATAATAATTGAAATTTGTTGCTTTGTCGCGTTTTTAAACATGATTTAGAGATATATTTGTTAGTTTGATTATAAAAAGGTTCAGATATTGTTTTATTCATCATCTTGTGAGCCCTAATATTTACCTTGTCTTAGAGCTTGTGTGTTAAAGTTTCAGCGTGGACTTTACACACAGTTAGTGATTTATTGATTATCTTGGTTAAATTCCAGCACTGGATCAATGAAACATTGCATCGTGGCTCACTCTAGGCTCTGTTTGCTGTTTTTGGCCAAATGCATCACTGTGCAAACCATGAACAAAATGTAGGCCAATTTTGAAAGACCACATTATCTTGCCTTATCTGACATCATCCTCAAACTGGACTACTCTCCCTATTATATAAGACACTGGATTAATTTGACTAAATTAAACTAATATCTGTATCTTTGCACTTTTTCTTTTGACTGAATAGAAATGTAGACAACCCCTGATATTGTTGTTACTTCAATTATATTATAGACACACAAATACATGAATAGGATAAACTCTATATTTAATTAATGTATAATAAATCTTAATATTGTCTTGATGTTCATATTACTGTCACTGTGTACTGACCAAATATTTGGACAGCAATAAAACCATTTTAATTTAATTGAAAAACACTGAATTGAATATGACAATAACAATTTGAATGCCAGGAAGCTGTAAAAGAAACAATAAATGTTTTATGTTTTTATTTATGTTTTTCTTTGATGAATTCTAGCTCAGGGTGTAATGTGTGAGGCACGTCTACTTACAATGGAGCTCCATCAGCCCGAGAAGTGAGCGAGGCAAAGGCCAGAGAGGCCAGCAGCCACAGCACAGTCCCACTCATCCTCCCCCCTGATCCTGATGCGCTGTCAGTGTCAACTGTAGCCCTGTGACATGCTTTTATCCCCTCTACTCCCTCCTCCTGCACCTCATTACTTTCCCCTCCTCTTCCCAAACAGTTTTTGTATGTGTAAATACAAACATGATTTCCCAGCAGCGGTTGGGAAACCTGATAAATATTGTCCCTGCTCTGAAGAAAGAGATAAATAGGAGAAAATCAATAAATGTTTACAGGTGTTGACTAACTTCTAAGCTGGACAAAAGATCCCTGCAATAGAATAAAAAATCCCTGCAAAAGAATAACAGCTATTCCACAGGTGTGATGCTTTCTAACATGACACCTTTGTTTTTTTGGTCTTTTTCCAGTTTGGGAAGTTTGAGTATGTAAAAAAGTTACACATAATCAGTCATACTGAACTTGCACAAACACAGACAACCAATGGGGTTAAAGTTGTGCTGAGTCACTTTGGGTTAAGTTTCTGGCAGAGTTTTTTTGGACTTTCATCACTAGGGAATTTTCTCCAATGCAGACCTGATTAAAATAAGTATGTTCTGCGATTGTAAGGTTAATTTTTTTAATCATACATGGGATATCATTTGCTGGACGAGCCAAACACAGCTACGCATTATGTCCTTTTCACATTTTGTTTTTTGGTCAGGATTAAACAAACAAAATACAACATGTTAATGAGGGAGCTTCAGATGGATTTTGGCTGGCTGTTTCAAGTCTTTGTGTTGAAGTACTCGCTGCTGTTTGGTTGCAGCTTCATATTTAATAGACAGGTATCAATGTGTAGTCCGAATCTTATCATCTAAGAAGCAAATAAGCATATTTCCCAAAATGTCAAACTATTCATTCAAACAACATACAAACTTTAAGTGCTCTATAGCATTATTTTTTTGCATACTAATCATTAACCTACATGACAGAGTGCAAATTTTGTGGGCTATCCAGAAATGGAAACAGAGAGTGGACAGTTATCAGTCGGCCACAGTGAACCTTCAGCAGGCAAAGTTCAGAGCAGTAACCTGGCATCACATTTTAATGTTGCACTTTAGTGGGCAAAGTTTGATATCTGATTCCTCTGCCAATTTTAGAGCTACAGAAATCTGAGAAGCTTGAGGAGTCAATTCTAATACTATTTTCACAACTGCTATGAAAGGTTCTCTTAGCAAAACCAAAAAAAGGGAGGGGAGCTTTTCTGCCTAACTCCTGGGTATATTTTGGATGACTCATTCTTATTTTCCCTTTAACTTCTGATAAGCCCTGATTCAGCCTGGAGCAGCCACACTGTGTCTTTGTTCTGCATGTCAGGAGTCCTTCTATTTGGACACGAGGAAACGTTGTTTGATTGGTAATAATGAAACAAGGCCACACCAGAAAGCAGACTTTCCTGACAAACAGACTCTACAAACTGACACAAGGCCGCTTCTCTCTAATTATTAAACCTAAGGCTTCATATATCAGAGTGACTGAGGATTTGTTTGTGGAGGCAAACACGCTCCACGTTTTCTCTGTACTGAGATCTTTAAAAAAAAACTTTTTGTTGTTGTTGTTTTATACTTTAACAGACAACTATTAAAATGTGGATATTTTGGTCGTAAGAGAAAAAACAGATAGAGAGAGAGAGAGAGAGAGAGAGAGAGATAAGCGGCTGGTTCTTGATTGGCGCAATGACACACGTGACCGAGCTCATTTGCATATGGACAGCCAGGTGAGCCGCGTGGGAGAAAACAGTTTCGACGACGTCGCGGGCACGTCGGCTCGCGACCGCAGGATTATGAATTTTGTCGGCTCCCCTGCTTTCACCCAGGCGTCTCCACCGGGCCCGTCTCACCTGGACGCCCCGTGACTGGTAGGCAGGTAAGTCCCGACTCTGAGTTTGTCCAGGTGTATCCCCTGGGGGGGAAAAAAAAAACCCGTAGCCTCACGAGTCACGCTGGCGTCTCCGGGAGTCAGGAGGCCCGCAGGACGGCGCTGGCCTCTTCACCTCCAACTTTAGCTTCACCTGCTGCTCCACCGCAGGCAGCAGCAGCTCACCTGAGCCGGCTGAACAGGTGCAGCGGGACCTGCCGCATTCCGCCGCGCAGGGACGCGCATCCGCCTGTGGCAGTGTAAACGTAGGGGCGTGCGTGGGTGGGTGGGTGTGCTTTAGAGAGAGACAGGTCTGTCGAGGATGATTTTCATTTTCATTCCCTTTTCAGATTCTGAATGAGATAAACACGGGTTTCTATCCACCGGAGGAATACCTTCATCTGTACTGTGGGAGGACTCGTGCGGTGACTTTCGAGTGTTTTATGAACTTCTGTGGCTCCTCCTATTTTTTTTCTTGTCAGTTGGGGTGTTGTCCGTCCAGGGAAAAACATGACATGTCGACTTATAAACTCACCTACTTTCATCCCAGTCACAAGGAGTATCATGTGTGAAGCATAAGACTACTTTTAGCAATGCAGCTACAGTATATGTGTCATTTATTTCAGTTACTCTGTCCTGCTGCCAACAATAATCCTCATCCTGTTCCTTATTTTCTCCGTGTATAGCCTTGACTATAAAATGTCAGAAAATTAAGAAAAAGGACACTCAGAGCTTCCTAGAGGTGGCAAGGTGACATCTTTAGTTGGAAATGTCTAAAACCTGAAAATGTTACTATTACCTGTCTACTATTATGGGAAAAGAAATGAAATTGTCACATTTGAGTAGCTGGAAGGGGCATGTTTTTGGTACTCTTGCTCCAAAACTACTCCAAAAGTTTTGCTCCAGTCGTTCCATTCATCTTCTCTTGGTATAATTGACTAATCATTTCAGCTCTGACACTTGTTATGCACTGGTTGTTATATGAAAATTATATATTTCCTCTCCTGTTTCTTTCAACTTTGGTCTTTTGGCAACAAAACAACTTCAGCACTTCAGAAGAATGTAACACGATCCAATGTAGCCGCCATGCTGTAAAAACTAGCTGTATGAAACTTAGCTGTTTGTTAGAGAAATGTTAATCCACCTCTGGTGTTGCTGTATTGGACTAAATTATTGAGGGATGTTTCTAATGGTTTACACACAGCAACAAAAATGATGTTAATGTAGTGTTGTTTTTGCCAAGGAGAATTGCAGTGTTACTAGTCCATTTGTGACAAGTACATCTCATCTGTATGCAGGTTGTTGGTATAGTTGATAAGAGAAGCATATGCATATTTATTTGCCCGGTAAGTTGCTGCCATGCAACTCAGATGATTGTTGTTTTTTTTTTTGTTTGTTTCTTTTTTTTTATTAATATTATTTTTTTTTTAGATGCTCTACTGTTACTTTTAAATAACTGATGCGGTGCAGGTCCAGATGTAAGAACATCAGCAGCGTCACAGACCGGGACAATACTTTAAATTCTTCAGGGAGGTGAGTTCAGACTAAATGCACTTGTATGATGTCATCTCTGTGTAGCTGTTTGCTGTGAGGGAGACTTTGGTAACTATTTTTGGGTCTGTAATTTTCAAAAGAAAAGCTCATTGTAATTCCACTCATGAATGTTACATTTTTGCATAGTTGCATTGGCTTTAAGGCTGTGCTTTTGTTTTGAAGTGCATTAGTTGTTCCCCACATTTAGTGTCAAATAAGATGGTTAAAATGTAAAGCATTTGTGTATTACTTACAGAACATTACAGCGCCTTTATTTGACATACCAGATGTAATTATCAGTTGTTTTCTCTGAAGTCCTATATTTACTGACTGACAGCGTGGCCTGTGTCCAAATTCCTTCCCAGCTGGCTGCCACCATGGCGATTCAGGTGTTGATCTCACCTGCAGTGTCCGTGCTTGTGTCCACCCTGCTGTCTCTGCTTAGCTTGGCTCTGCTGCTGCTTCTGTGCGTCATCAGGAAGAAAAGAAGGATGGAGGGAACCTACAGGCCCTGTGCAGAGGAGAAGAAACAGACGGGAGCCGCGGGAACCGAAAGGCCTGGCCTGCATCTACCGCTGCCCAAAGAAGAGCGCCTCATCTGATGATGCAGCCTCAAATACTTCTCCCCCATCAACCCTTTTTTCTGATGTTGCCTTGCTGCTAACCTCTGGTAGAGATCTGTGTTTTTGTACCAGAAATGTTCACACAGAATAAATACTGTTTGTGCTAAATCCTTTCATTTATGGACTATCAATTCCGGTTTCACTGCATGGATAGTCTTGTCTTATTCCCTAATTAAGCCACTCCCTTTATCCTGCCACATAAGGGACATGAGCTAAAATATATTTTGTATTTGTACAGTGGTTAGTCTATTTTTACTGTACTGTGTGCTCTGTCTATTTATATTTACAAAACATGTTTAGTTTTACACCATTTTTAATTATGAAGGATGTTGATTAAAACACTGATAATGACTGTAATGCACTTTTGTATAAAGCTCTGAGAAGCTCCATTTCTTAAAAAAAGAACAAAACACAAAAAATCTGTTTGTATGGTACACACTATGTTAATAAAACAGGAATATGCACACCCAATACTATGCCTCTTTCTGTCACTTTTCTTGGAGCACCGAAGGCAAAAAAAAGGGTTAAAAATGTTTCAGTTTATTGTGATTTAAGCTCCTTGTGAAGACTTACAAAAATGGAACAGTTCCTCAGAGTTTGACAGTTTCTCTGGTACATATCTCTCACACAAGCATACACTTATTTTAATATTACTAATATTCATGTTATCAATGTCCAATGGGCGATAGTAGTAGCTGAGATGAGATCCATCAATTGTCCTCACAGTTTATTTCTTTATTTCAACCATGCTGCCTAGTTACCTTAATTCAAAGTGAGATCTAGTCATTTGATCAAGTATACAATAAGCCAACAAACAAAAATCTGTTTAAATATCTGCTAAATTTTGGCAATGTAACCTGCCAGCCAGTTTGTGTTCCTGAAAATGTGTCTGGTGGTATTCTATGTTTCTCTCATTGTCAGCAAACTCCATGAAAATAAAAAAACAAAAACTCAAAAACACATCAATGAACATGATCCTTCATTACGATGAACACAAGCCGTCGTTTATTCTGACCTGATACCCACACATGGTTATGCTCATGTAAATACTCATTGGCGCACCTCATCTGTGGCTGAAAATAAAAAAAATCCACTTTTTAGGCCATTTTTTAAAAGCCACAGACAGGCAGGAAAAATCTAAAAGTATTGCAAGACAGACATTTTTTTTCTTAGGAATTTCATGGGTCTCCTCATTTGCTGACAGTCAGTAAAAATAGAATATCACCAGCTTCATCCTTTAAGCTTCAAATCTTTTCTTAAGTTCAGACACTTTGATTACAGGCTTGTCCTCCTCCTCGTGCCCCTCTGAATTCTTGTTCTCCTCTGATGTTTTCGAGTCACATGGCGGGTGAGCTACATTCTCCCTGCTCTGAAACATGTTGAAAGGTCTCCTGGGTTCAGCCAGTTCCTTGGTCCAGGACTTCACCTGAAAGCCCTGGCTGTTTGTCTGAGACTGGAAGCGTGCCACAGCAGACAGAACTTTAGGAGGAGCTGGGGACTGCCTCCTCTCCTGCTCCTCTTTCTTTACTGCTTCTCCACTCCCCTTTTCCTGACCTGCTGCAGGTTCAGGGTCAACAATGAGACCCTGAGGCCTAGGAGAAGTTGCAAGTTTCAGATTGTCCTCCTGTCCCTCCTGCACAGAGTTAGGATGATGGGGACTCAGTTTTGTCAGTTGGTTTGAAGATCCTGTCTCCTCTCTGTCTTTCCCTCCCTCGTCCTCCTGTCCTTCCTCTTCTGTTGTTTCACCTTTCTGCCTTTCATTCGCTCCCTTTTCCATTTCACCCCCTTCAACGAACTCCTCACTCAACTCCTGACTTTGCTCGTCCTCCCTCTCTTCCTTCAAACTTTCATTCTCTTGCATCCCAGCCGTTTCTTTCACAGGGTCCCCTCCTGAACTCACTGTCTTTTCCTGACCATCTATCTTTCTCTCTTCCTCTAACTTCACTTCCCTGAAGTTATTTTTGCCATCCATTTCTTCCTCTTGGTTCCCATTTATCGATACCTTCACTTCTTCCTGTTTCTCTCTGACCTCTTGTGCGTTTTCTTGCTCCCCCATTTTGCATGCTGCTGGCAGACACTCTGTCCCCTCCTCTGGTACGCTGGTGTCTGGGCACAGCCAATCAGAGTCTTCCGTCAGGTCTGACAGCTCCTCTGTAGTTTCCAGGTTCCAGCTGTGCAGGCTGCCACTGCCGCTGATGGACAGGGACAGGCTCTCCTGGCTGGGGTTGGCTCTAAAACCGTGCTGGAAAACACAACAGCCAGTGTTAGACCAGTAATCATATTTATGTGTGTGTGTGTTTGTGTGTCAGTTCCTCATCTTCATACCTTCGTGATATAGTCATGACTGTCTGGTCCAAACAGATCGAGGCTGCGTGTGCCATACAGCAGGCCGCGCTCGTGAGAGCTCCGAGAGCTGAGCGTGTCAAAGATCTCCCCAAGCAGATCCATCTCCTCTGAGTCACACAGCAGTGAATCTTCCCCCTCGTCTTCATCCTTCTGGTGCTCGGAGTCAGGCTCAACCACGGGCCCAGAAACAGCTCTGATGCACAGAGACGACAAACAGAAATAAGAAAATACATGTTGCTTATTCTGACCTTTTTCATGAGTTCTTTAAAATTCTCCCTGTCTCGGTTTGTTTCTAACTCTCACCCATCCCATGTATCTCCTGTGTCCTTCACGTTCTCGTCATCTCTGGGAGGCCTAAGTTTGTGAACAGGCCGACGGGGACGTGACTGACATTAGGCAACATGGAGTAACAAAGCAAAGGAACAGCAACACAACATTCCCCCGGCAGAGATGAAAGATGTTGGGGTGAATCACAAGAAAGCGACAGAAGTGGATAAAAGTTGCAAAATAGCACAAAGAAGCAGTAAAGGACAGTAGATTAGGTAGATTAGGTAATGATAAGGATAAATGTGGATAGCGTCTGTTACAATTTCATACATATTTGAAAAAGATATGTGATTGCTTTGAGACAGATCTCACCTTTCCAAAGTGTTGTGTTATTGGCAGGCGGTTCTGCAAGCAGTCAGACTGAGCACGGCGGTGTGACACAGATCCTCCTCTCTGAAGGGCATGTTCTTCACTGTGGGCCTAAATTTGACACGCACACGCACATACAAGAAATGATTACGATGAAACCACAACAGAATTCACTTAAACAGAAGCATATACCCTCATAAACCCTGACCCACCTTGTGCATCAGTAGATTTTTCAAACCAGATTTGGCGAGATCTTTGGCCTGGGAGGGATTAAAAAGATTAGAAGAGAGTTGTTTTGGTAATGCGGACTGAATTCACTTGTCCTCCGACCAGCATAAACAACTTGTTCTCACCCGCGTGTTTGCTTTGGTCTTCATGTTAAGGATGAGCGCTCCTCCCCCCTTCTGTTATAAGTACAAGTACATCTGTGTTGAACCTTTTCAATAAGATCTAAACAAACTTAAAACAGTTTAATTAAAAATGAAAAGAATTTACCTTTAAATTGCCAACTAACTGTTGATAAGATTTGCTTCTCCCTGTAAAGAGACGGAGTTAACATTGTAGATTTCACACATATACGCATATACACATATATTGGGGGAGAGAGAGAGAAAGACACACACCTGCAGTTGTTTCACACTTTACAATCTCCTCCTCAAAGAGATCATCTGGTTCCCTCCCTGTGTTTAGAATATCCAGGCGGTCATCAATGAACTGGAGAAACAAATATACATAATATAAATGTTTTTTTAATCATTCAATCAAAACGTGAGGATGCTCACTCATTTAGAGTCACAAGAGGATGACTAGCACAACTTGCATAAAAGTTTGTGGCTTTAAACGTCTAAAACATACAGACAGGATGTCTCACATTGCAACAGGGAATGGCACAGCACATAGTTAATTAAATTTGAAATCTGCATGGCCGCACAGGCCCCTCCCTAGTGTTATAATTGCAGTATCTGTCCAGCAGAGGGCAGTAAACGATGCGATTTACCTGTTTGAAGAACTGTAAATGAATGGCACTCTGTAGGAACTGCCTCATACTGGAGGACTTGTGATCTAGGAACAGTTCCTCACTGAACCACATTTCACCCTCCTGCAAAGCAAGACACAGAGAAAGAGATACACAAGAGATACACAAACAGCAGAATTATTGGCTATTTGTAGAGATGATCTGATAAAGTTTTTTTAAATACATATACAACAATACATTGCAATATGTTTTAGCAAAACTATGAGTGACTGACCTTGTGACCCTGCAGTGCATCCCTGTAGCCTCCAAACAGCAGAGCCTGAGCTTTCAGAAAGGCTCTTGAGACACCACAGCCAGGAGACACCGCCTGACGCTTCAAACACACCTTCAGCCCGGTCATCTGGAGACATATTCACATTTGTGTCCAGAACAACTGCTATGGCTTAATAATAATGGTTAAGACATCACCATTTGATCAAGAGAAGATGAAGTAGACATGCCAAAAGTGCTACAGGGAGCAGGAAGTTTTTTTTTGGTCATTTTGCCTTTGTTAGATCATTGACAGTGTAGATTGAAGGAAACATGGGATGAGGGGTGTGGGGGGAAATCTAGCAAAAGTCTTTAAACCACTGATACCGCACCTAGATAATAGCTTATTGTGATTGCAGGAACCTTTACAGGAGCCCAGGAACCCATGAAAGGTTCTGTGTTTGGTTGCTCTGCCACAGTCCCTGGCCCCAAAATGTCCCTGCTCTGTGGGATAGCACTTTCTGGTTGCACAGGAACTATCAGGGCAGAGTTTTAATAGCTGATCATCACTGATTAGTTTCAAATCTCAAACTGCTACAATATGGGCTATGTACAGAATTTATTCACACAGTGACCAAGCACTGGTCACTGTGTGACTGTGTTGTTTCCTTATGTGCAGCAGATAAATTTCAAACAGCGACTTTGAAAATCTGATTTCAGCTTAATTTCCTGATCTTTCCTGATATGGTTCTACAGATGAAATGTAAATGCAAACAGAAGAGTGAGAAAGGGACTCTTACTTCCTAGTTTATTTCCTGTGGCTCCACAGATCAGCAGGACACCTGTGCCCTTTACTGTAACCAACAAGGGTCATGTGATTCTGTTGTGCACATTTCACTTAAATAACATTCTAGTTTTACCTTCCTTATGTGAGTGGGAGATGGAAAAAAAGACTTAAACATAGTCACACGCAACCCACACACAAAGTATGCCTTACCACATCTGAGGGTATCCTCTTAAGGTCATCAAAGGGGGTTTCCAGAGTGTTTGTGTCCACATTCAGAATGACAACCTCCTCCAACCCACGACTCCTCACCCTCTGTCGGACAGGCAAAGAGACACAATATGATCTGTTGGCTCGGTCAGTTTTTGAGGAAAAACCTGGTTGATTCATATCACATTAATCAGTAGTTTACCTCGGATAGGCTGGTGTGGACCCCTATTAGGAAAGGCATAGGTGCACTGTAACCAAATAAAAAAGTTTGAATCCACTGTGCACAGATAGAGAAATGGATAGACAGAATCACAGAAAAGCAGACAGGCTTCTTACCAGCAGTAGTCCAGTAGGTGGGGTGGCAGGACAGGGATGAAAATGTGTTGCCAGTACATGGGGTACAACACAGCACTGAGTGCATGCACGCAAGATGTCAGCTACACAAACATAAATTGAGGACTATTTTAGTCAACAACAACAAGCATACCACACACGCCTGCCTCTGTGGTTTGCCATAGGCAAATAAATAGTGTCCAGGATGTGACTTCAAGACAGCACAATGAAAATTATTTTAGCAGCAATACGTTTGGTGTTCAAGTAGTCTCATTCAGCAGAGGTGTTGGTGGTTTCTGTCCTCACCACAGGTAGGTGAATGTTGATGAACATTTGAGGTTGGGGTTATCAACAGACGTGTCAAATATCCTCATAGATTAGAATGAATGTGCTTTAAGACAAAATTTTAAAATGCTATAAGAACAGAGGACCAAGAGAGCATGTCTTACAGTGCTGAGTTTGCTGGCAAAGATGAGGATGCGTCTCTCAAACAGCATGCTGGCGTAGAGCTGGAGCAGGTTGCCCACATCCACTGCCACAATCAGCTCTGTCAAGTTCCTCTGGTAAACCCAAAGAAATGCACACACATACAGTGTGAATGGGAAATGTGTATAAAAAAACAACCTGCTTTGTAAGACATAAGATATAAACTAAATTAGTTTTCCATACTCACATTTTCTGGTATGGAGGGGAGACTTTTGGGGTCTGGAGCGATGAAGTATGGAATCTGGTTTGGAAAGGAAAACATTAATGACAAAACTGTGTGAAGGCCTGTTGTTTTTGCTTTCAGCTGGCTTAATCATACAGAAATGCTTTACAGGTCACAGAATCAGACTTTTGGTTTTCATTCCAAAATTCTTTATCCTTTAGATAAATAAGTTTTTTGTTTTGTTTAACAATAGCCATTCATTTTATTTGTATTCAGTAATTACATCTTTAATTATTTATATATGTGTTTTTTTGTTTGTTTGCGATTCCTGCTCTGGATTTAAACTGATTTCCGAGTCTCTTTTCACCACATCAGAGCCGCATTAAGTTACTGCTAATGCAAAGCAGAATTCTTAGACCTGTAGCATTAAACTGCACTTGTTGTTATCACACTAAGCACTGGTGTCACCAAATCAATCCTCACTGATTGTATGCTAATTATTAATTGTACTGATGACAACTTCATTTATATTTTGTACACAAAATAGACTAGTTAGATGAGTAAATGTTTCTTCAAGTGGAGGATTTCGCACAAATGCAAAAATCTACAAGATACAACCAGCTGTAAGTTTGAGCAACATAGAGACATTTCTCGTAAGACAAAACATTTGTTTTTGGGTCAGTACAAACATGGGTTATTCGTGTGTTATGAATGCATACAGTTAACTGCTCCAAAGGGCATAACAATTAACAGACGTTAGTGCGAGTGGTGTTTAGTTTGGCTTGAACACTTAATTAGAGGGGCGAGTGACACGTTTTTAGTCCACACACATCGGGTTTAGCCATCAAACACCGACAGCTAAAGTTTTCCAGCAGGAGTTAGTCTGTATCTGCTCAGCTGTTATTCCAAGCCATGTGAGCCCCTGTGGAACTCACCCCCTCCTGTCCCTCTGGGTGTGCAACAGGATGGGACACCTCTGTGCTGACCAATAGGTGCTCTCCCTCAGAAAAAAACACAACACACTAACCACTGACAAAAAAAGAGCCGTAAAGTTAAGTGTGGCACTTGGTTCTCACTGGCTAATTAGGGACTTACCATCTGCAGAGTGACCGATCCAGCTGCCAGTGGTAAGGGCTGCTTGTAGAGTGCAGCCAGCAGCAGTTTCATCTCATTGGTCTGTTGAGAAGATGATGGTCATTGTGTTATTGATACTCATACAAGAGAGCGTGGACACTTCATAGAGGAACAGCAAGACACTCACTTGTCCCTTTGTGAGGTAATCAGCCAGGTTGTTGAGAAGTTTGTAAAAGACTTCAAACCATGGAAGATAGCTGCAATTAAATTGGTTAAAAATGCTTTTCATCATGGTGTTAATGGGATGATTCAGTTTGGCATTAGCGTCACTATTTTAACACACACATACGCAGACCCTCACACTAATGTACCTGAGTATGCAGAGGCAGGTGTTTGTGCTGTTGGTGAGCCGACAGAAACCAAACCGCTGGCATCCCTCAAGGTCAGTCAGAACAAAAGTAAAGTGCTGCACAGCCACCCCATCCCTCACTCTGTGCAGATGAATGCAGTTAGAGGTGGAGTAAAAAAAAAAAATGTAAGCTGTAGTCAAGATGATTATGGCAATCCGGCCAGTTTATACTCACCTCTGTATGTCATATGGGAAGCAGAACCTGGGTAATGTTTGAGAGGACTCCTAGAGCGGGATAAAATTGAGCGTGTAAAATAAAAAATCAACAGGTCTCAAGAGTCTACAGTCATACTATTGTCTCTGTGAGGTGGTTTCACATAAAAGTCAGTGCGCTAACATATTCACAATGGTAGTAGTAATTTTAAACAGCTATTATTTACAGTGCAATGTTTTTTATCTTTGCTCAGCATGTGTACATTCAACGTTTCCTAATTAAATGCAAAATATAGCTTAGGCTAATGGAAAGGTCAGTAGTTTTGCAGGTATTTGGTCATTAACGAGTATCAGACAACTTGAAAATTTTACCAAATATGGCGCTATATGTCAAGTCAGGGGATCACCAAGAGATCACAATTCATCAAAATGTGAAAAAAATGTCATGGCAAGTTTCATGGCATCTAATAGCTACTGAGACACTTCATTTGAGTCAACTACAAAGTTCAGCCTTATAGTGGCGTTAGAGGAAAGGTCAGGGGATCACCAAAGTCTGTAAGAGTCATCTTCTGAGGACCCTGAATGTGTGCACACAATTTTACTGGCAGCTGTTACATTTTTGTTGAGATATTTCAGTCTGGGGCCAAACTGGTGGACTGACTGACCTACACTGCTCTGCCTTAAGCCACGTGGCGAGCATGGCTAAAAACACACTGCTATGACCATTTTAATGTGACAATATATCCTCAAATATTATAGATTCCAGGAGCAAGAGGCACAATTGGCTACCTCATCACTGAAGTCCTCTGGAAACTGGAACAGGACACCAGGATCTACAACATTAAAAAGAATGAATAATAATATTCCAGAGAAAAATTGTATTGACAAAGGTCTTGTTGAAAAGTGAAATAAAAAGAAGATACAGAATACTGTATGCAGTAATTTAATAAAATTTGTAATTTAAATATATGCTTCTGCTCACACCCAGATGCTCAGTCTGTCAGATCACCACAACATGGTCGCATCTGGTTTAAGTGTGACTAGACTGGCTGTGTGGTTTTCATGATCACATGACAGGAAGTATGAGTAACTCTCAGTTCAGCAGCAACACCTTCATAAACACTAACTCTTACAACTTAGATTATTTTATGGCACATACATTCACTAATGTTGCTTATTTATGTTTAAGTATGAGAGGAAGCAGATGAACCAAGTCACAGGAAGAATTTGAGGAACAATGTTCATCAACTTCTCCACTTCTGACATATTACTCTGCTCATCTAAATGGTTCCACAGCAGACAGCACACGTCCAGAAGAACACAAGCTGGGAATCGCAGCAAATGCAACTACTATGTGGCCCAGGGATGCTCTTGGGAGAGAGGACATAGGACTCACCTTTGTCTCTGGCTATGGGACAAGTTGCTTCAAAGAACCAGTAGAAGGTTCGCTCAGGGTTTTGTCTGACAGGAAAAAGATTCACAGCAGTGATGTGAGAGTATGCTTATTGTGTTTCCCATCAAAACATGTTCATATGACTGCTGAGCTGAGCTATGTCAGGGACTCTGCCTAACATTTATAATATAACTTTAATTATAATTTAAAATAAGAGAAGATTTTACAGGTAATTCCTTAAAGATGAGATGTGCTTCTAAGGACAAAGGTAAATCTGTAAGGAGATAGTAAGGTTCTACAGAAAGAGTTAAGTGTGGTTACATTAAAATATTTAACACAAATGAATATTTTGCTCAGCTTTGAACCAGAACAGGTCTACCATGAAGTATATGGCAATACACAAAGGGCCACAGAGTTGCTGCAGGAAACTTCCTGTGCAGTTGAGAGAGGAAGTAATAAAAACCACAAGAACAGACTGACGGGCAGAGTGATAATGATGGAAGTTGAGCAAAAATGACACGATTAACTTACTTCAGTCTGGAGCCCATGCTGTCTGGATGTGTCTGTGTCCATGTGCTTGTCCAGGGGGGCAGCAACCTTTGGCAGGTGTGTTAGACAGTAGCCATACCGCTGATGTATCGGTGGTATCAACGAAGGCAGACGGCAACAGCAGTCTGCACAATCAGCGCCGGAGTGAAAGAACACTTCCTGATCTATGTCAGTATGCGTGTTGTGTCGATGTGTGTATTTATACGAATGACGTCTGTTGTGAAACCACCTCTTCAAACTCGCAGCATCTGTTTTTTACTTCTCTTATGGACATTACTTGTCCTTTGATGATTTTCCACCTTTATTTTCCTTAAGACTTAGATATTCTCATCTTTTTTTTTTTTTTAATTGCAGACATCAGGTCAAAAGTCAGCTTTTAATTACAAACTGCTGCAGGAACAAAACATAGAAATGGCATTTTGGCACAGTGACAGTGAGATTAGGATTAAAAAAGTCTCTTTTCTTTCCTCACCTTTTGACCTCATTTTCGATTTGATAAATCTCTATGTAATAACTAGAAATTGTGCATTACATGAAGAGGAACTGTCATTAACACTTGCACCCATGAGAAAAATGGTTTCAAGTTTCAGGTTTCAAACTCTCCTCTGTTTTTCCTAAAAAGAAGTATTTCTGACACACATAGTAGCAGGTGTTGGTGATGGTGTTACAGCTTTCAAAGTGGGGAAGAGGCTAAAAATTATCCACATCCTGCTCAGGTAGGCACTGAACTCATAGATCTCACTGCCTCCTTGTGGCGTTCAGGCAAAAGTACCTAAACTACGGGCGACACAGGTCTCCATTTTGGTTAGCCTTCCTGCTGTGACATCAGGAGCGAAACTGCATCAAACACATCATGTGAAGTTGCTGATTGGTCTATTTCAGTCAAAAGGAGTATATTTTCAAAGCTGTGTCAGAGGCACTTTGCACACACAAATATACAACCAAAGGGTTAATTATCTCCTTAGTTTATTTGTATTTCATTTTAAAATGGATGAAAATTCGACACGTGTTGCACACAAGAAATACGCAAAGGGATATTTTCCCAACAAATTTATTTCAGTTAAAGCCAAATGAGACAAGTGATCATATTTGCGTGAGTTGAAGAGTATCTTTTGAATACTTGGCCCAGGTACGGTACTGTTTCACTGATGACGATAAATGAACATAAACAGAAAGCTACTGACGAGAGACCACAAGCACACTCGTGTTAGCTACCTCTATATGAGTCAGTTTAGTGTTGTGAATCCTACTCTGGCTGGAGGAAAGGGGAGAGGCGGAGAGAAAAGGAAGCAAAGGGAATACCAAGGTTAAAGTAGAGAGAGAGGGGAGTACTGTAAAAGCAAAAAAGAAGTCAGAGAAGGAGTGCAGAGTAGGGGTGAAATAAGTGGATGGATGGATGGATGGAGTTATGACAAGTGCAGGTGATAAATCGAGTGGTTTCAGCCTTAAGCCACTTCCTCCTCTCCCTCCTCCTCGAACTCCCCCTCCTCAGCGGTGGCATCCTGGTACTGCTGGTACTCGGACACCAAGTCGTTCATGTTGCTCTCTGCCTCCGTGAACTCCATCTCATCCATGCCCTCTCCGGTGTACCAGTGGAGGAAGGCCTTGCGGCGGAACATGGCAGTGAACTGCTCGGAGATGCGCTTGAACAGCTCCTGAATGGCCGTGCTGTTTCCGATGAAGGTGGCGGCCATCTTGAGCCCTCGGGGCGGGATGTCGCACACGGCCGTCTTGACGTTGTTGGGGATCCACTCCACAAAGTAGCTGCTGTTCTTGTTCTGCACGTTCAGCATCTGCTCGTCCACCTCCTTCATGGACATGCGGCCACGGAACACCGCGGCCACGGTCAGGTAGCGGCCATGGCGCATGGCGGGTCGCAGGCAGCCATCATGTTCTTGGCGTCGAACATCTGCTGAGTGAGTTCTGGCACAGAGAGGGCTCTGTACTGTTGGCTGCCCCTGCTGGTGAGCGGTGCGAAGCCGGGCATGAAGAAGTGCAGACGAGGGAAGGGCACCATGTTGACGGCCAGCTTGCGGAGGTCGGCGTTGAGCTGGCCGGGGAAACGCAGGCAAGTTGTCACCCCGCTCATGGTGGCAGAGACCAGGTGGTTAAGGTCTCCGTAAGTGGGCGTGGTGAGTTTGAGGGTGCGGAAGCAGATGTCGTACAAGGCCTCATTGTCAATGCAGTAGGTCTCGTCTGTGTTCTCCACCAGCTGGTGGACAGACAGGGTGGCATTGTAGGGCTCCACCACTGTGTCTGACACCTGGAGGAAAACATGCAAAGATCAGGGGAATTAAAAAAAAACAAAAACAAAAAAAAACAACAGAAAAGGCATAAATACCAATAAGCATCACGACACGATCACTGTACCTTAGGAGAGGGCACCACACTGAAGGTGTTCATGATACGATCGGGGTACTCCTCACGGATCTTGCTGATGAGCAGAGTTCCCATGCCGGAGCCGGTACCACCGCCCAGGGAGTGTGTGAGCTGGAAACCTTGGAGGCAGTCGCAGCTCTCAGCCTCCTTCCTCACCACATCCAGGACTGAGTCCACCAGCTCGGCTCCCTCTGTGTAGTGGCCCTTTGCCCAGTTGTTACCGGCTCCACTCTGACCTGGAAAGGAAAGGCTTCATAATAGTCTCTTCTTTCAGTACAAAGAATCCAACTGAAAATGTGTTTTACTTCTCAGACTCGAAGCGACAATCTTCTCTAATATCCTCATAATTAATATGACCTTTCCTTTTGCTATGCAATACCCAATAACCACGTGTGTGGGTAGCTGATCACATACCAAAGACAAAGTTGTCGGGTCTGAAGATCTGTCCGAAGGGGCCGGAGCGGACAGAGTCCATCGTGCCTGGCTCCAGATCCACTAAGATGGCCCTGGGCACGTACTTGCCACCTGGAAGACATATGCATATGTCAAGACTTTTAATTAGGAAAAAGACTATTAGAACATCAACTGACAGCGAAACGCGTGTGCTTGTGTTAAACAGTCCCGACCTGAAGCCTCATTATAGTAGACGTTGATCCTGTCCAGCTGCAGGTCACTGTCTCCATGGTAGGTTCCTGTTGGGTCAATGCCGTGCTCATCGCTGATCACCTCCCAGAACTACAAACAGGTCGATAGGTAGGATTAGACAGAACCCAGTTCACACAAACAGGGTGAATTGGCACTGTGATGTGTCAGCACCCGTTAATGTAAACTCCCTGCATTTATATTACAACCCACTCTGCCATTAACTGACAACCAATTTGATGATGAATTATCATTTGAGTCCTTTTTAAAGCGAAAAGGCAGATGTTTGCATGTTCCAGCAGCTTCTTCAGTGTAAGGATTTTGGTATTTCTCCCTTCTGGACATCTGGTGATCTGGAGATGTCAAATTGTGATGGCCAGCTTTCACTGATTTACACACCAATTGATGAATTGATGAATTCACAGAATAGTTGACAGATTAATCAGTATTAAAAAGACTTTTCAGCTGCAGCTCCAGCCTCAACCTCAAATCAAATCACAGACAGAAAGAAATAAAGAAAAGAAAAAATAAACGATTTGATCAAAACCAACGCCCATTTACAGACGCAATTCAGCTGTATTATTATGACAATAATCAAATATGACCTCATATGTGTGTTGAAACACTGCATGTCTGCCTCCGGAGTTCCAGTGGATTCGGTGTCTGAGCCACACCCTCACACACACACACACACGTTCATTTGTGTTGATTTAAAGGCCATCAGCGGCAGCAGCGGGGACGTCTCGGCCTGTCACCTCCCGTCCTGAGCGATGCTGTTGTGCGCTGGTCCACCAGTCTTACACAAGTCTTTACTGACCTATTTAGTGTTTCCTGTGGACAACATGGCCCCTTCACAGCCGACACGTAGGCACCGACAAACCCCACTTCACGTCACATTAAAAAAAACGACAGTAATCAAACTGTGTGTGTGTGTGTGTGTTTTCATACCTTTGCTCCAATCTGGTTCCCACTGCACTGTCCGGCCTGCAGGTGCACGATCTCACGCATGTTGTCGCCGCTGTGTGTGTGTGTGTGTGTGTGTGTATCGGTGGCTCTGGCAGAGAGAGGCTGAAGGGGCTCCGGTGCTGCTCGGTCCTGGTCCTCCCGGTTCAGTCTGCAGGCTGAATGGCGGAGGAGCTGCTGAGCTCTCCGTCTCGCCCTCCCCTCAGTCCGCGGCTGCGCCGTTACTCCCGGTGCTGCAGCATGACGTCATCTCCATGGCAACGGGAACCGGGCCCAGCCGGAAAACCGGCTCGCTGTGGTTTGACACGCCTGTGAGGTAACACCGGATCAAGGAGTAGAGATTAACTTTCCCCTTAAAGCTGGATTCACAGAGTGGTGGAGGACAGAGATGGAGACAGATACACGTTACATTGTCTTCATCACACAACACAGCTACTGAGCAGTGAGTGTGTGTGTGTGTGTGTGTGTGTGTGTGTGTGTGTGTGTGTGTGTGTGTGTGTGTGTGTGTGTGTGTGTGTGTGTGTGTGTGTGTGTGTGCAGTGTGTGTGTGTGTGTGTGTGTGTGTGTGTGTGTGTGTGTGTGTGTGTGGTGTGTGTGTGTGTGTGTGTGTGTGTGTGTGTGTGTGTGTGTGTGTGTGTGTGTGTGTGTGTGTGTGTGTGTGTGTGTGTGTGTGTGTGTGTGTGTGTGTGTGGGTGTGTGTGTGTGTGTGTGGGTGGGTGTGTGTGTGTGTGTGTGTGTGTGTGTGTGTGTGTGTGTGTGTGTGTGTGTGTGTGGGTGTGTGGAAACTTTCATTCATTCTCTGGATAGTAATGGTGGCATGAGATGGATTCACTTGTGACATGCCCAGAGTTGTAATCATGTGAACAAGTCTCACTGTGCTCACATTGCGTCAGAGTTATAGGTCCAGTCTTGCTTTTGATCATACTTTGGAATGAGATGCTTGCAAGCAGCATAGAGAAACCTTTTTTTTTTTCCTTGGTGCCACAGTGTGGCTCGACTGTCTGTATCAAAAGGCAAAAACAAAATTGTTGGTTCGATTGTGCACCTCCAAGGTTGCTTAAAACTACCAAATTCCCAGAGAAAAACACAGGACATGACCTCAGCTTCCTCCATGAATATTTTGCATGTACAACCCAATTAAATGTTCAGGCAGCTTGTTATTGTGTTTTTGCTGTTGCCCGTAGAGACAGGAAGGTTGAAAAAAGGAGGGAAGAGAGCGAGGAAGGAAGCGCCGTGTGATCACCAGTGAGATGACATTCCTCAGGCGTCAGAACTTTCCAAGGAAACCATCATAGGTGAGCGAGGAGGCGAAATCTGTTACTGAACAGCAGTATGATATCAGCTGGATCACTCTGGAGATACATAACCTTAATTCATGATTGTAGATCATGCTACAGATAAAGAAACTGGGACACATTATGGTTAGATACGTTTTTGTTTGTTTTGGGTTTATTTTTTTAAATTAAATAGTCTTCTCCTTACCTCAGATGACCTACGGCTACATCCATGACACCCGCTGGTCAATAGCTGCACAATAGCCAGTCAGTATTGCAGCCAGACCCTGAATTACATTGAAACACAGCCAACAGACACACAAATGGCATCAGTCTGAGTCAATACTTAGCTGTGTTTGGAGGGTTTTCATTCTGCACAAGCCTGCCCTGTTTTTCAGTCCTATACCCCAGAATGTGTTTTAATAAAGAGTTATCATCATTAATAATAACGTACAGTGATGTGTTGATAAAGTAACACAGTGATTTATATAGAAACATGACACAATATGTGTAGCGTCAAGTAATGTTTATTTTTGCCATCTAAAGTCATGAGACTTTGTTACTATTATTAAAGCAGCATCGATTTTTGGACACTTGGAGACAGCAGAGCGAGTCGTAAATACAACATTTTCATATTATCACCTTATTCGGTAAAGCAGATGTGTTCGACACCCACGAGACACTTGGAGTCATGTTTCTGGCCTCCTAGTGAGTATAGGTCCAATATTCACTCTCTTTCAGCTCTGTTTGGGTTTGCACCTACTTCTTAGAAATGCATCTCTTTAGATCCTTAGCTGATAAATGCTCCGCTAAGTTCACCAGCCAGTTGCTAACTGTGCCTGCCTGCTGCTTGGTGCTGGTCAGGTAGTGTACGGTGGGTTTATCAGAGTTGTCCTGACAGTAGAACATGAGACAGATAATCTGTGATAAAAGTCAGACTCCTCTGGCTCCACCTGCTGCCTCTAAGGCCATTTGACAAGAATCTTTGGCTTTGGGGGCGAGCTGGAGCACATCTGAGAAAGAGGGAGTCCACTTTATTATCTGTAATGACAGA
Organism: Scortum barcoo; assembly: GCA_023238725.1. Taxonomy (NCBI): domain Eukaryota; kingdom Metazoa; phylum Chordata; class Actinopteri; order Centrarchiformes; family Terapontidae; genus Scortum; species Scortum barcoo. The sequence continues at coordinate 8,557,760 of CM041553.1, read as the reverse complement.
ATTATAGAACTACATTACTGTTTTTAAACCTGAAAGTGACATTATATTCTTTTGCTAACCTGTCATTTTCCTGTTCTGATTTCCTGTATTCAGCACTGCTCAAATATGAGGAGGGTTACACTTATTCTGATCAGTTTATTTTTGAGTTGACAGCAACACTAAGTAAAATGTACATTTTGAATCACTGTTAAGATTGGCTTAACAATCTGGCAAAGCAAGTAACTGGTCCAAGGCTCCAGAGACAGTTTATGGTAATCCTCATCAGTTAAAGGCAGATTAAATGAAGATTATGTGCAGTTAATCAAGGCCTCCATATCACCACCCAAATGTAAAAGTTTTTCAGTACTTTGCATAGAGTAAATACACTGAAATAAAAAAAAATAATAATAACATAAAATAAAGTGAAACAAAAATTTAAACAAAAAGGTGATTCGGCCTGATTATCCGGCCTTTCAGCTGAACTGCAAAACAATGTAAGGTGGGTCTGATATTATTTAACCCCTTCTTGAGGCTGCCATTGTATACTATGAAAACAATTGTTTTATAAATAAAGTGCTGCAGTCACAAACTGATGGACAACAGAAGCCAGGAAGTACTCTCAGAGGTGACATAATACACGATACACACAGAGTACTGTGTGTGCACTTTTTGCCATCGTGGTCTGTAGGGCCCCCAGCAGGCTTAATCCAGCTATGATCACTGTAGTAACACCTGATGTCCACAGAGGGGCAATAGAGATCTTCTGTTGTTCGAATATGCTCACACTTTGTTTCCTGTTCCCAGCATCTTTACTGTCCCTCGTTTCTTTTTTTAAATAATAATAAATAATTTTGTTAATGTTAATGTTGCAAGTACCAATAATAACAAAGCTCAGTGAGGGGATATCATAAGCCTGAGTGCACTGCTTTGTCCATCTTATGAGCATAAAACTAAAGCTGTATTCTGCTAAAAGAAAAAAATTGCCATATATATAAGTACACACACACACATACATACATATACATATATATATATATATATATATATATATATATATATATATATATATATATATATATATATATATATGTATATCTCTACTATTTGTACAATATGCAGTATGCAAACGTAGCATTCTTTCAAATTGCCCTGTGGTTTATTTCCAGTCCTCATAAGAAAATCATGATCACATGAGCAAAAATCTCTCAGGCTAATTTAGTTATGATGAAAACTGTAGCCTCTGGTGAACTAAGTCTTACCTGTCTAACCCATTTTATGTGTTTAATATTTATCATTTTCAAGGAGCACATTAAGTTTTTACAGAGCTCTGAATGTCTGAGGAGGACAGTGGAGCAATTAAAGAGGAACACACAAGACACACACACACACACACACACACACTTGACATTCTGCTGCAGAGATTGCCTCCTCCTCTCCTCAGGAGGATATAAAGCGTGCAGAGCATATTGTCCTTCTTTAAGGGTATATCCCGGTGTCTCATATTCAGAACGCTCCTTGAACCCGCAGCCTCAGGTCACATCCCACTATAGTGTCACAAATGTCTCATTCTCTCAGTCTCAACCTCTCACACCACTGTGACCATCATCAGTGCATCTCCTGCCCCACATCTGTCCACCCTGGACACACAGTTTCCTCCCAGCACTCCTAGGTAAAATGACACACTTCAAAAGACGCACACACACACTTCCTTTGGCTTTCTTACTGCTCATAAATTTCATGGTTATTTAAATATGTCACACTGAGCTGAACACCAGTCGTTTGTCATTTTACGCAAGAGCTGGCAGATACATTCCCTTTCATTTATGAGCCTCATAAAACCACCTGGCCTGTCAGAAACACCTAGAGCACTGAAGAGGGCACTCAGCACTTTGAAAGGACAGACACACACACACTGAGGAAAAAGTAAATAAAATACGTTTGAAGTAAAAGTGGACTGCAGGAAGAAGGACAATTTGTTCCACCGTGTAATGCAACATATAATTTCTTGTGTTAATCACACAGTGTCATAAAGATCAAAACTTTATTCAAGTCTGTTTTATTGCGGTGAGTCAGTGTTTATGTAGGGTGCATATTCACAGCCAGTGAATCAGTGCTGCTGTTGAAGGTGAATAAAAGTTAAGTGACACATGAATTACGAATGGAAGCCTGCAGAAAACCCAAATTACTTGTTTATCTAAACGTCTGAGAAGGAGGATAAGAGCGGGCAAAATGATTTTGGCTGTTGGCCATTGTTGCTGATAGATATGACAGTTCAGTCAAAGACAACAGTGTCCTGAGGGAGTGAGGAGAGAGGCAGATAACTTGTGGGCATGCAGCATGTTTGCATGTGCTGTATGGATGTGTTAAGGAGATTTATCCCTCTCTGTCTTTACATATTGAGCATTTGTGTTTGTCAGCCAAGAAAACAAGCCTCTTTTTCCTTCACAAAAGAAGTTTGTCATAGTACAAAATGGAAAAGAACAGCATGCAGAAAGATTGCTTTATTAATTACATATACTGGAGTCTTGATTCAGATTTAGGTCCTACAGCTCTGACTGTGTATAAACAAAGCCATATTGTGTTTTAGGAGAGTCACAAATGTACCTTGTCTGTGTTTGAGGACTGGTGTGCACATGCAGTACATTTACATACAGCTTTATTCTGAAAAAACACATGGTTGAGGAGGGAGCGCAGGACTGATCAATCATATGATAAAAAGTGATACATACACACGCAGTGTGTCAGGCTGTCATCAAATTGATTGTCTCTACCAAACTCATCTTTTGTTACAGTTAAAAACCTTACTTACCATAACCATGGCAACAAACGGCTGGCATGGTTGTAGTTTAAACAGTTTGCCAGATGCTTTTCATCTGAAAAGGCTGCCTTCTCTCTCTCTCTCTCTCTGTAAAAGGCATCAGTGGGCTTTACTGCAAAAGATTTTTTTCCTTTTGCTGTAACTACACAGTTCTGCATCATCACCTTCAACCATTCATCTCACTGAGTAAAATACCGAAAGCATTATTTCAGCTAAAACATACTGTGCTTGATGAGCAAAAGATTAAAAGCTGTTACACTGTTGGTAATTGCATCAGTCACAAACTTAGGGAAGGACAGGAAAGGAAACACTGGGTATCCTTTCAGTTCTCTGCACAATGATTCACTCATCCTTGTTTTTTTCTAAACACACTTTAAAATACCTGTGTCACTAGATTATGGGAGGAAAGAGCACCTAAGAGAAACCCAATAAAAAAACATGAAAATCCTTGTAGAAGCAAGTCCATAGTTTACAGGCCAATAAAACAAACCTCTCAGCTACCGTTTATTGCCTTGATTGATTTTATTTATCTATTAGCCACCTGTTTTATATTCTGAAAATTATTTGAGCCACGGGAAGTCACTTATGATATGTGGTTTACCGCACTATCAAGGATAAGTGCCAAGATAATTAATGCTAAAATCATATGTTAATTTGCTTGGTCTAATGCCACTGTATGTTGTTTGCTGATATCATTGAACTAATTATCTTTCTTGCTCGTCAACAGCTCCTTTGAGTCTCACTCTTTCCACAGTATTACACAGGCATGTGCGTTCCTCTGCATGTGCTTTGAGATACAATACTTTTCATCTCACGTGACTACAGAGGGTTGCTTAAAGCAGAGCTTCCCAAAAAATAGAAGAACAAAAAGGAAGGAAGAAGCCAATAATGAGTCAAGTGAAATTCACACTTGTACGCATATTTATGCATGGCTCACAGGCAAACACACATATACGAGTCATGCACATTCATATCACACTGCCAAAATCACTTCCATTATCAAAATTACAGCCACTAGGAAGTAAAATACAATAAAATTAACATCAAAATAAACAAGCCAAAGACATCAAGATTAATTCTATCATGAAATGTCTTAAAGTAACAGTCATGTTTCAGTAGAATACAGATGTCATCGCTTCTTCACCTCCCTAACTTGCACTTTCTCAAAGATTCAAAACAAAGCTTTTCAGATCATCTCAGGACTTATCATGGAGAAAAACATGTGACTTCAGAACTCGTGAGGGAGTGCGAGGGCAAGTGGTGTGAGAATACACAATCATTGTAACAACAGGAAAACCTGTTAGCCACACACGCACACACAAATCCAGCACACATGCAGAGATCAGAAAGATATGCACACAGATTACAAATATCCAGTGCTCAGACTTCAAAATGGCATTTCGCTATTATTTATGCACTGGCACATTAATTATTCAGTGGGTGATCAGTAGCCTGCAGCATTATATCTGATGACTCACAGGAATGCCAAACTCAGACGAACAGTCAATATTAGCCTTCATTTTAAATAAGCATCACGTGTTGTAGAGTTTTATTTAAAAAAACGTTATAGATCTGTTTTCTTGATAATTCAGGTTACTGGTCAATATCTGTGCTTTGATGCTGAATTGTTCCATCCACATGAGTTCAGTGAGTTCTTAATTGGTAGGTTGACTTTAATCTCCTTTAACCTACCTTTTAAGCTCAGCACGTCTATTTGTTTCTTGTGTCACGTGTCAAGACTGGACAACCGAGGGGAGACCACCCATGAGCTGTAACTAAAAATATTTTATTTTACATAACCAAAAAGGAACTTAAGTGGAAGCCGGGGGAGGAAGAGAGTGTCTGGCTCACTGTCAGCAGCTCATAAGGTTTTGCCACCAGACCAGGTAAACCGAATCTCCCTGACGACCCAACTCTACCCATCGGGCTGCTGGGAGGAGACGTGTGCTCAGGGGGTCGTCACACTAGGCTTTGTAACAATCTAAACTAACTGTCTGCTGGAAGCTTGGTATTTATCGTACAACCATGATGTTGTGATGTTGACATTCTCAGCTAACTCAAGGTGAGACTTACCCAAAGTGTTGATGTCTTAACACCACCTTGTGTTGTAAAGGTCTTGATCAGGCTAGTGTGTGCATTTGTTTTGGAAGCAAGTGAAAGAAAGATGCAGCTTATTTTTCAGACATTTTTATTTTTTTTTAAACACAGCTGTTTGCAGGATGCATTGCGACAAGGTAAGGTATCTATTTGTGGCTATATAAGATTAATAACTGTGACATGATGACAATGACACAAAGTAAACTTTGTGCTAATACCGTTCATACACATTACATGTTGTCCATTACTAACAGATTTGATTGCTCGCTAAGAGTAAATATATTGATGAAAATTGCATCAATGTTCCCTTGTAATGTTGTGTCTCCTTAATAAGAAGCCAACAACAAGGTACGTCTCAGCAGTAAGGCCAACACAGATGTTACATTATAAGCCTGTTGTATTACAGTAATGTCCTCCATGACCTGGCGTTATACCTCAGTGGACTGTTACCTCTTCTTGCAATATATTTCATAACTAAAATAAACGTTTTACACATGTGTTTAGGAGGAAGAAGCCCAATTCAAGATCTGTTTTGAATTCTTTTAAATCCCATGATTCTCACCATCTGTTGAACGACCCAGTAAGGCTGACTTGTTTTTTTTGAAGAAAAAAACGCCAATAATTGATGATTAAACATCTGCAGAGACAGAGATTGAGCTTTGTCATTCATTTCTGTTTTTTTTTTTTTTTTTAACTGTTATACGGTGGTGGAACCAAGGCAAATGAGGACTTGCTTTTGAACTGTGAAGGTTTTGATTTTGTGGAAGTCAAACCACATTCAAAATGAACACCTAACTTTCTTTCTGTCCTACCTACCTTAAAGCAAATAAAAAACACATTAATTACAACCAGCACGAAAAAGAGAAACATTGGCACACATGAAAATTCCAACAGAGGGATGGACAGCAAAGGAAAGAGCTACTCTGTTTGCACCTCAAATGAATATCAGTCTCCAAGTGCCACCTCACAGACATCTGGTCACCTGAATCTGCAGGTTTGTGGGCACAATCTCAAACGCTGTTGGAGAGAATGCTTTGGCTCTGACAATGTAGTTGGTTTGAGTGGACATGATCCAAACTCCAAAGAATCATAAGTAGCTGCCAGAATGAACTCTGAAAGTGTTTTTGTCAGTGCTGCTGCTCAAAAAGGTGAAATGTCACAGTTGACTAGTTGAGCTCATAGCAACATTATCAGGAATAAAGAGGTGAGATGATAATGGAAAGGAATGGAAAACAAGTATGACTGAGCCACTGGGACACTGTTGTCAGACAAAAAAACAGAAATAAAAAAACACTCAAGGACAATGTTAATTGACATAATTAAATCAGCATATCTGCCTTAAACAACATATTTTGGTGACATAAAGAGTAATTTCTAGACATGTTCATGGCATTTTGTGTCCTCAGCCATCAAATCAGCATAAATGTTTTGGCACATTTTCTTGTTCATAATGTACAATTGAAGAGAGTTTGAGATGGTTTGCAAGCCTGATTTGATGGTTAGACATCATCAAAGATGATATAACAGACACATAATGTGATCTCATGAGACCGGCAGCGTTTGTTTTGAACCATCATAAAGGAACAGAGTAGTTTCTGATGGGTTTGCTACAAATGTGTAAAATGTCTAGTCTGAACCAAAGCAGCAATCTGGACCTGAATTGATAATTGCATTTTTTTTTTCTGTGATAAAGAGGTTAAAGTGGTTTTAGGAAATATTTAAAACTCTGTTAATTTGCTTTCAGGCATAAACAAGAACAGTTAAATTAATAATGTCCAGGATGGCTGTAGTTAACAAATGTTTCCTGGGCTTCTGTGGCATTTTACTGTAGCACATTTACTGTCAGAGATTTGTCTTTTAGATTTGAGTTTTGCACAATGTTGACAATACAATATTTTGTATACACGCACTTATTTATACTAATTTTGTTTACAATGTTACTGTTACTACTGTTACTTCATTTTCTTTTATCATCTTTTAAATCAAACACAGGAATGTTGAAGACTATAAAACACTGTAATATTAGTAACTGAGGTAGATATGACTAGTACAGACAGATTAAAATGAACATTTTTCCAATGTGTGTGTGTGTGTGTGTGTGTGTGTTTGTACATCATGCCACCCCTGCATAGTCTGTGCCTGACATTAGCCACCCCAGTCAGAAATGTTGGGACATGTCACGGCATGGCTTTATAAGAATGACAAAGCCAGTCTGTCATATTGGTCTACTACTTTGGTCCAGACGGAAATATCTCAACAACTATTGGAGGCTATGTTCATCCAGCATTAAATTTATTTAATTTCATTCAGACATTTGTGTTTCCCTCAGGATCAATTGTAATAAGTTTGATACTCTGACTTTTGGCACCATCAAGTTAAAATGTTAATTTGTCCAACACTTTAATTAATCACCAAATACCAAAACAAATCTCATCAAGCTCAGCTGTACTGTTTGTTTAAAGCCTATTACCTAATGTTTGCATGCTAAACCAAGCAGGTAAATGTGGTCAACATAATTTCTTCTAAACATCAACAAGCTTGCATGGCTGTACACTCCAAGTCTTAGTTGTTGTATGAACATGACAAATATAAATTAACCACTCCCTGCAAGCATTATGGTCAAGTCACTTGCTCCTGACTGGGAAAGAGAAGACAGCTAACATGAATGTATGTCATATTGAATCATGAAGTGATCAGTCTGATTGTCAGGATAAGGTATCGTTCATCCAGCATGTAATAGTAAACCATTATTGATGACCATTTGGTTCATTGTCATATATTGACAGTTTACTGAAGATAGTTTGAATGGGTTTCTCTCCAGTTCAGAAGACTTATTGCAGTGTTGTCAGTGTATATCAGCTGAAGAAACCAACTTCGAACAGAATGTACAGATTAGATCTTATTCTGTTTGATAAATCTGGTTTGAATGACTAAAAATGCTCAAATCTCACTTGTAGTTATACCCCCAACAAGTTCAGTGGTTGTTTTTTTTAAGATTTTACTGCGGGTTTTCACATAATCCAGTTTACAGCCACTCTCTGTAGCAGGGCACCAGGTTTTAAGTTCACTTTTTGCTTTGTCATCCTGTCTTCAACTTACCCTACATTTTACATGGTCTACTAACTCAATCATTAACTGCTCATAGCACCCTTTTATGGGCTATTGAATGAAAGACTTATGGAACTGATGAGAGGGAAAGTGGGAAGAAAAATGGAGTGTGGAAAAAGATGATTTGGGAAAGTCAGTGAATGTCATCATGTTCAAATAATTTCAGCTTTGGCTTTGGGTCCACTTAGGCTTCCAGTTAGGACGTGTGCCTGTTAAAGAAAGAAAGCACAGTCTCTTGGTTATATAACATTTTTTGTTTACCTGGACATTTAATTTAGTTTGGCAAAAGTATTGATGATTTAATCGTGGAACAGAAAGGAGTAAAATGCAATGAGACAGAAATGCAGGAAAACAAAGATGTAACAAAAGGAAATGCCTTCTGTCTTTTCAGAAATGTTTTTTTTTTTTATTTTACTGCTTTGCAACCTCAAAGCACAAATCTATATTTTTTTCCTCTTGTGCTGAACTCTTTCTGTGACCTTATCTCTCAATTCTCAGTCAGTCTCACTTTACTTTCATAGCTGTAACTGTATCATCTAAATCTGTCTTTCTGTCTGACTTTCCATGTTGTCCATCTGTCCAAGGTGCATAGGTCCAGGTCTATGCTCCTCTTACTTTCCAAAGACCCTCCTGGCTCTGAGTTAGGACATGCGTGGTGGAGCGTTTGGTTGTTTTGACCCAGGCAGCAGGTGGAGCTGGTGGAGCTGGAGGAGCCTGATTTTTTTCATATATTATCCGTCTCATGTATTACTGTCAGAACATAGTGTCAGCAAATATGACTAAAATTAATTTTAAAATAAGTTACCTTATCTTTTAGTGATCAATCTTAAAATAATAAACAGAAAGTTATGCACATTTACAGCCATGCCCCTCTGTTTTCATTCACTGACAAAATAAGAGATTAATGCATGAGGGCATGGCGCCTCATTGTTGAATGTTCCATCTCCTGCACGGCAAAAGGAAAGAAAAGAACAGAGAGAACAAGAGACATTAACATTATCATTTACACAGGTAGAAGAAAAAACTACAAAAGATGAGCAGGGTGAAAGGGGCGTAGGATGTAAGGTCGCTGAGGGAAACAGAGGCATAATGGAGAAATGCAGATAGAAGTGTGAACACACAGTCCAGCTGAACTCTTCATGCGCTGTGTGTCTCCCGATGAGTAGGAGTGAACAGAAACAGCTTCAGGCTCCCTCCTTCCCCTCAATGCATCAACGGGTCCCCTCGGACGCTGAAAAAGATTCGAGAGTTAATAGAGACAGAAATCATAGGTAAGAAATCGAGAAGTGAGAAAGGACAGAATAAAGAGAAATGCAACAGACATAAGCAAGGGAAATAGAGAGGGGACAAAGGGATGCTGCTACAGCTGTGGGTTAGAAAACTGATCTACCCACAGTGTTTATCGCCTTAATTAATTCATGTTAATTCGGCTCATTAGCCAGCTCAACTCTCCACAGACTCCTGTTCACTTTGTATGAATCCTGTAACAGCGTCACTGACCTTGAAGCCTCACACCCAACACATATGCTAAGGTAGTGGATTATTTGAATTTAACAGAAATGATAGTGAACAGATGACAGCACAACCTGCAGCACTGTACAAAGCAGCTGCAGTGGCAGCAAAATGGTGAAGATCCCCTGGGGACACTGAGGAGTGACAGAAAGATTATTTTAGAGGCGTGCACAATGCAGTCACATGCACACTTAGGGTTTATTACACTGACCCTTATTAATTAATGTTTACACATGATAATGAGCTCCATCATTGTTTTCCCACATACACTTGCAGCACTGTGTATCTCTTACTCCTACACTTACACTACACTTAAGACACTGAAGACAATATGTTCTTCTTCATGTTTAGCTGCAATAATACAGTCTCTGATGTGTCACAACTTTAAGCCATTTTTACTTTGTACTTGAGCACAGGTGTATTTATTTAAAGAGAGTGCCTATGCACAAGGTCCAAGATTTTGTGCTACATCCCTGCATGATTCCTTATCCACCAGAGATAGTGTAAAACTACATTAACACTGTTGTGTTTTGTGCAGGTGTACAAATACATTTAAGTGCATGTAATCTAGAGGTAAACAAAGGCATGGACATTTAACCAGTGTCTTCATTCACATTAATGGGTTGGCATTTTGAGTAATCCACTCATTCACTTGCTGAGAGTTAGAGTTACTCTCATATCCGTACAGTAATGTGTCATTAATTAGCACACTTTATCTCATAATCCATGCAAAAATGAAAACGTAAAAACATTAGTTGCTGTTTCATGGAGGGTTATGTGTCAAACTATTGAGAACCAGAAGTCTTGACATCCATGCCCCTATCTTAGCATACACTTAAGCAAATACTATAGGAACTTTAAACCACCGTGATTTGGACAAAAAGTTAAAAAATGAATCGTCTTTTAGCCTATGAATATCAGCTTTTTCTGCATACCAGCGCACCAGAGAGAGTACTCCTGTCATTATAGCTTGGTTTCGTCAAAATCCATTATATTCACCAACACTATCTCTTCTAAGGCCCTCTTTGACCTGCTCCTGTTACAGACATGTCCCAACTAACAGCAGACCTTCAACCCATGAACTTGAGCCATGGCAATTAACTTACGGTGGTCTAGGGCTTTTGGGAAATGGTGTTAAACCTCTACGAATTAGAGGTGCTAGCAGGTGGATTTTGTAATCCTTGGACAGAGCCAGGGTGGCCAGTTTTTATGGTAAGCTAGGCTAACCAGCTGCTTGCTTTAGCGTCACGTTGAGTGTGCTGGACAAAATGTCGAACTAATTCTTGAAGAGTGCATTTCCAGAGATTTAAGAAGTCCAGATGCTGTTACTCTTCTTTCATTTCAAATGTTCATTTCCTCCAACATAATCCTGATATTTATCTGGTCTATTTCTTTGCTGTCTCTCATAAAACTGGGTGATGTCAGACGGCCCTGCAGCTCTGATGCCTTCCAGTGGTCCCTGTGGGAATCTGCACTCCATCTCCTACTCTTTAAAATTCATAGCCCGTCCGTGCCAAATATGGCTTTGCATTTCAAAGTATCGCATTTCCCCTATCCATATACAGAGCAACATGTTGACATGATTAAGCTCTGAAACACAACTCAAACACACACACACACACATATACAACACATACACATATACATCATAGATTGCTAGACTTGTGAGGAGTTTCCAGTAAATTCACTGCCCTAAGCCGAATTGGAACAACAACATGTCTTTGCTTAACCCTGACCCTGAACACACACACACAAACACATACACACACAGCCTAATGGGATGATTAAAGAGGTGGGTGACCAAACTTTTGTTATTAATGAACTCTTGAACAAGCACTGCAGAGTCTCTGTGGACACATTTCTTCCAAAATGTGCTACTGTTTATACAGGGAGGGGAGATAAGAGTAGTAGTAGTAGTACTTTAACGTAGCAGATAATGACTGCCTCTACAGTACATCTATTTCAATTTCTACATAATTAGATAAGGTCTGTTCTCAGCCCAAATGTTTCTGTTTTGGCTCTGAATCATATTGAATTAATGCGGGCAGTTTTAAAATCGATAGCAGTGTTTGTCCTACATACAAGGCACCTGAGCAAACCTGAGGAGTACGTAGTCTCATAGAGTGCTCCAGATACATATTGAAAAACTGAATGGCCAAATTCAATGCAGGATCTGGACTATTGATCCCTTATTTTGGTCCAAAACTCTGGAATAAAGCATTAAATTAAAGCAACCCAGTAGCATCTTTTTGGTAGACCTTACCTAATCACCCACATCTTTTAAAATGTCCTTCTACACAGTCTCTAAACCGAGCCCAGAAATGACCCTGATGATATCATCTTGGTTTTTTAGTCTGAACAAAGTTCCTCCAGAGAATATTATGAAACAGTTGTTAGAACACCCCACGTCTAGTAGGCAGACCTAATGTGCAAAATGGGTGGAGTCTCCTTTACCTGCATTACTATGTAATAAAAACACAACATTGACAAAATGAAAACATGGTGGTAACTGTGATCGATTACCTCAAGCAGGTTTTAGGTCTTTGCAAGTTGATTCTATTGTCAAAGGAGCTAAACCGGTCACTGTACATAAAAGTATGAAAATGTATTTCATCAATCAAAAATCAGTGGTTTTGGAAATTGGGGGTTAATGTGTTGCATCCAAACTTCACACATATTTGAGATATTCACAGTATTTTTTTAGCCACATTCTGAGCTACACTCAGAGAACACACCTGGTTTAGGTCAGAATAGGAGGATGTGATCTCTGTAGTACAAAGCTAAGCTAAGCTAAATATTAATGGTCGATAAAATTAGTTTTACTTATGTGTATCCAATAAACTGGCAACTGAGTGTAGTATTGCAATGTTATCGCCTTTGTGAAGAGGCTGTAAGTAATGAGTAATACTTTATTTTATAACTATTTACTACTACTGCTTTTTAACTAATCCTCATAACACTGATATTACACTTTTGCAATTTCTTTAGTTCCACCAGTATTTTCAATAGTCAATAGTAGTACATCAGAAGTACTATCGATAGTACTTCTGATGTACTACTGATGCTGTCAGGTGACACACTGCACCCCACCCCACTGCCCACTATTCACATAGCCAAAGAGACTTTCTATTCCAAGTGTGTGGATTTTTTATATTTTCATTGAGGTGTTGATGGCTAACTGTAAGCAGGAACATTTATTTTGCAGTTTTACTGGGCTGGCGCCCATTAAAAAAGAAAATGTGACAGGGAGGTTAGCAGCTACTTTTGGAGCAAAGTTGCAGCTCAAATGTAAGAGACAGAAGCTGTAAAAACAAAACGGGTATTATATGAGTTGATGCAAAGCCCAGAGTGGGTTGATTCTGTGTTATTAATTTACTTCCTCCCACATCCTCTCCCCTTCTCCACAAGCTGTCATTTGGGTAATTAGCGGTCATATCAGTCTAGGTTTAATATGTTGTGTGGTTCTGATCTTCCACACCAATCTCTTCTTTCTTACTAATTGAAATTCTGACTCTGTAGCCAAGAACACATATGGAAAGAAAGCCTATCTAGGCAGACAAGGGTGTTGAAGACATAAACTATAGTTAGTTTGATGAAATAATACGGTGCAGGGTCGAGAAGAAATTATTTTACCGGCGAGAGGTGCAGCAGCCGCATTTTTCTGGCAGACGAGCTGACAAGTTGTTAGCAGTTATGGAAGTCTGAGCCAAGTGTGGGAGAAATCAGCATCTATCTCTGTCTGCCGCTATTGCTGTTACATGTATTAGGACATAATGAGCCATCATTCATCTGCATTCTGCATAAGCCGCTCAGGCATATGGAAGTTAGGTGTGATGGCTCTTCAGGGATCTCCAGACTCAGGAAAACCATCCAAAACACCCAAAACACAGTCCAAGTATTATAAATGAACACATACAACAGCTATTTTGGGTCCACAGTTCAAATGACACTCTTGATTGATAAAAGCATTTTTGTCTGTCTTCATCTCTCAAAAAAAAAACGTAGAAACACCATATACTTTGAATGTTTTGGAATAAATATGTATTAAGTTGTAAGAACTCCAAAATGTACATTACTGGCATTTAACCCTCAGGCGTCAGTTTAATTTACTATCCCTCTTAAGTCATTAAGGACAAAAATGTCCACTTCCGAAAAACTCCTATAAAAACTTTACAAATTAATATTTTTTTCTGCTTAAAAACTTTACAAATTAATATTTTTTTCTGTTTTTTTCATAAATCTCTGAAAAGACCAAATTCAGGTTAGTCAACTCAGGTACCCTAGTGTTGAGAAAAGGAAACAACTGGTTGGTGTTAAGTAGTGTTAATTTTTTTACCAACACTACTCCCTAGTGTTGAGAAAAGGTAACACTGGTTGGTGTTAAGAAGTGTTAATTTTTTTTACAATAGGTAACACAATGTTTTTTTATAACTCCAAATGAATAGTGGTGCCAATAGGTAACACTGAATTAGTGGTGCCAACTCTCCAAAAAGAGTTAAATTATCACTTTGTGGTGTGGACCCATATAGACACTTCAAAAGTGTTGAAATAAACTCTGACAGTGTTAATTTGGGTATGCTGATTTTGCTGTGAACCCACCCAAACACACACAGGACCACACAGATGTGAACAGTGTTTTTTCCTCTTCCTTCACTTTTGGTGGCCTATTAAGCCTCACCCAGTCTTGGACACAAGTACTTTCCACAATAGACCTGTCACAGCTGATTGATCTCTACGCCATCCCGCTCCTTTGTCATTGCTATGTCATTGTTCTGAGGTGTTTTTGTCCTGATCTCAAAATAACTTCTCCTGACTTCGTGTGACGCATGTATACGACTTCCTGTCCAGTTTTAACTCACAGGCCGTTGGGAACTGGAGCGACAGATAGAGTCAGAAACCAGGATTCACACAGAAAGCGTGCCAGCGACTGCAAAGCGCACACACAGGTGATGATGAAGCTCGTGCTTTTTTAAACCAAATTTGGCTAAAGGTCAGGGAACCATTGTGGGAAATTTGATTTAGCCTTTAAATATTTATTCATTCAATATGGAATATTCTGTTTTTAATCTTTCATTCAGTAATTATGGTGCCCTTTGCCGCGAAGATGGCACTCAGTAAGGACAACCTGCTCCATCTCCTTTCAATCACTCCTCCACCCTCTGAATCACACCTATCACAAAATTGGAGAAATTCACAGGACCGAATATTTGCCAGACTCATGACGACCTGCTCTTAGTCTCAGAACCAAAACTGAGGGCCAGAGAGAAACAGGATCTTAGCCTGGGTGACTATAAGGAACTCAAATAGACTCAAAGAGATCAAAAATTTAACAATAGTCAATAGTCCATGGTCTTGTTTTCTTTTTCTGTATCTTATCTAATGGGGTAGAGATTTAATTAAGACCCGGATTTAATATTTCACACACCTACAGTCCATTTCACTGTGGGTCTGAGCTGAAATTCACATGACTGCTGTAAAACTTTCCCCCAATTAGCTAAATCTACAACTCACAAATGGTTTTAGCAGAATAATCCTAAGGGGGACATTTACAGAGGATGTATGGAAGACTTTTGACTACTATAATATGTTTTCAGTGACCCTCTGTGTACATAATGTATTTTCCACAATCCTCCCTGTAGAATTGCATTATCACAAATACCCATCCAGAGCATTAGCTGGTCCCAGTAGTTAAAATAATATGACAGTCCTTAAAATAGATGTTTCCTGCATGGTCAGAGAGAAAGAGTTAGCACAAAATCAACTGTTTTGAACTGTTTTTGTAATATGTTGGCTCAGGTTTTGTAATAATGTGTCTTGTCTTGTGGCAGTGTTAAGAAATTAATTCTGGTTGTTCATTAGACCTCCAGTAAACAATTGATTTTTGCTGTTCTGGTGACTGAGGGCTCTTAACGAGGCAAAATCAGACTTGATTCTGCTCTGAGGCTGCTCTGACAGAAGGTTGAACAAAGTTTTACTGTTTAAGAATAAACAAAATGTGCATTTTCTGTAATTATTGACCTTGTAGCTGCATAAATGAGAGTATGATATGAACGAGAGGTGGGATAGCGTTTGTATCTAACTACATCTGATTTCTCTATGCCTCCATATTTTTTTTTTACTAAGCTTGCATTCTGTGTAAATAAGTGTTAGGTAATTAAATGCAAATATGAGGTAGTTTTTGAGACAAGAAAACCCCACCCCATCTGTATTTACGAGTTTGGATGATTCATTTGTGCCAGTATTCATTGATTTAAAGCCTCTTTTTGCCCTGTTGCTTCAGGAAGAATCAATGCACAATGTCTCAGCCCTTACAACTTTCAGAGCTGCTGAAAGCAAAGAAGAGTTATTCACTTTGTTTGCCAAACATTGTGCATGCAAACGAATCTAAAGGCCAAGCAGTCCAAGGTTTGAAATTGTATTCAGGATTCAGCCTGGTGTTTCTCACAGTGCTGACGTCAGAGGAACCAAACACCTCATTGGTCACAACATTTTTTGATGAATGCAATTCAACCTTGAACGCACACCTTTTCAACTTGCTCCCCAAAGAGATGCAACGCAGGTGATGAAAACTACATACATATTTATTATGACAGAAAACTGCACACCTTGTAATTTTGACCTCAGTTTGTATTATGTTATTAAGTTTTTATATTCTGTTTTACTTTTCTTTTTGTCTTGTTTACTTCTATCCCATAATGCTTTGTTATATTTATCCAAGCCCTTAAATTCTTGTTTCTCTGAAGCACATCAAGCTTATTCTGTAGTCACAGCTATCTTTACATATAGTGAAAGTCAGATTGAAAGTCAGTAGATTCCCCTGAGAGACATCACGAGCCATCCTTTACTGCTGACTTTATCCTGCCATGCAGAGCACTGCCTGCAGTTTATGTTCTCTGTTACATGTAGATACAAGCATAGGGAGGAAGGTATTTTCAGAGAGATTTCTAGATACACAAGAACACACATACACACATTATTGGATATGTGTGCCTGACCAATACATAATTCATCCCCTGACAACTTATTACTCTCTATGCAGAAACACACAGGTGAGTCATTACAATTTCATATTGCAGTCATCTCCATCTCCAGTGGAGACATGCATGTTGATTGACAGAAAGTCCACAGACTGGCATTGCATTCAAACATGACGTGGATAACCCACACAATGGTATGCATGCACACACGTGCACAGAGAAGAATTGATTTGATTTTTTTGTCTTGGTGAAACATCTAGTCTCTAGTCTGGAACATTTCTGCAGTCAAAGCCACAAATGTCAGTTATGCATAAACATTTTTGCTTTAATCGCACAAATGTGTCAAATGTGTGTCAGCCCGTGATCAGTAGACTCACTTCATAACTGCAGAGGAATGACAACTATCTCTAACACTATAGTCGCTCTCTCTCTCCCTCATATGTTGAACTGACACAATATATACAGACAATTTTTTGCTGACAGAATTTAGTTTAATTGGATCCACAGAGACATATGAGACACAACAATTTGGCATTTATATCAAACTTTTTGCTTTCTCTCATGACATTGTTTGCTTTAGGCCCCTCCTGACAGCCACGACATTTTAAAGAAAGGGACAGCTACAATCATGTTTTGCGAAACAAGAATGATCTTTTCTCAAGATAATTAGTCATGTTTATTTTCATGTTTTAAGTCACCTGGACTGCAAGCAAAAACACAGAACGACAACACATCCCTCCACCCAAGCATCTTTGTCTTTATAATGTTCACTTTGATCAATATTTACAGTGTACAGTGCTCTCTTTTACGCTCCAAGCAGAATATTTGTTTACCATCCTCGATCATAAAGTTTACTACAGATCCCTCTATGAAAATCCAGTGTCCGATCTCAATCATATTCAGAAAATACCAGAACCTTGTTTTAATTTGCTCATTTTCATAGTCCAAAATGATACAAGTGTTTCTGTGTGGCACATTTTGCTTTCTCCGCCATGATATATGAGCCCTGATCCAGTCTGCCAAGAAAAAGAAACAAAACTGAGTGGCTCCTGCGTTGGTAATGAGGTGCTTTTTTCAACAATGACTTAAAAAACCTTTTCTGGCACATAAAAGGACTTTCCTACTCTGCACATACTGTATACAAACTGTGTACATGTGCAAAGCGACTTTATGTTCTGTACTGTAAAAATACTGTATGACAGACTGCACAGACAATGACTGGAGCAGGTTGGAGCAGTATGATGGTCACAGTCTGGAGGTACTTTGCTTTATGTGAAACACCAAAAATCACATTTGCCAAATTGCTTTTCATCCAATTAACCCCCGGTGTGTCAAGTCTGAATTTTTTTGTCTGCATGAAGACAAATACAGAATTTCAAGAAGTCTCCTCACCCGATTAATTCAGATGCTCTGGACATAGTATGTATTTCTAATTACATATGTACACTTAAATATTGGTTCATCCATATTTCTCCACTGTTAATATACATTCAATCAGGAAATCTGTTTAAAAAGGTGAAGAAGAGTCAGTTTGACAAAAAGCAAGGAAAGAAATGTGCATGAAAGAATGAAAGAATGGATGTGATTCCTGATTTACTCAATGAAAACATATCATGGTATGGTATTTATATTCTTGTTTGGCTTTGGTCTTTTAAAACCATAATAACTTAAACATTGTCGCACAGTCTCTCTGATGATCAAAGCATCCGTCCTGTGTGAGGCAAACACTGTGTGATAAGCATCAGTGGTGTCCGGTGAATCACTCAGCTCTGCCTTTATCCCGAGCTCCATGAACAAGACATTAGGAGTCACGCATGCTGAAGTCCACTTTCAGTTTCACAAACCCCCTCTTTCCTCCAAAAAATATTTTACAAAGAGGTTTTTATAGGACAGTACCACCAATGAGCATCCTTTGCTGCAAACAGACAAACAACACAAGCAGGACTCACAGCTGCAACAGCATCACAGATGGAAAGATGTGAGCAGGGTCAGTTTTGAAATGACAGTCTTCCATGTGCAAACACACTCATACACACACATACACACGCACAGACATATACATGAGCACACACTTACTGAACACCACTAGAGTTTCATTTTTATTTATTTAATCATTCCTGATGTCTGAAGTGCTTTTCCAAAACCTAATAAATATTCATTTGCACCTGAGCAGGTTAAAACATCATTTCCTGCACAGCAAACATCTTAGTCTGTGTGGGTTTCTTCCTCATTCTCCTCCCACTCAGGCTGTCCCACTGGCGCACAATAAACACTGATCTGAAACAGCGATAAGCGCGGTCACTGAGGGGTTTTTGTGGACATGGCTCGGAGCAGGTTGTCCTTAGACATTTGTCTCCTCCCCCTCCAGAGGGCGCGTGCGACACTGCGCCCTCTCCTCCAGGCACACGTCCTCTGTGGCAATGCTGACATGACTGGCGGCGCCTCGGTGTGGCAAGAACGAGAACTGCAGGGTGTGTCTGCTCTTGGCTGGCCTGCCTTTCCCCGTCCCGTTGCTGTAGGAGACGACTAGACGGCGGTTCTCCTCAGGCGCGGCGGAGCAGGTTGGGCCTCTGTTAGCTTTGCTGAGGCGAGGCGACTCACCACTGGGGTCGCTGGCATTGTTGTCTTGGAGATAGGGCAGATTGCCGGTGGCAATGCTGCCACTCTTGATGTGTGGCGTGTGGCTGTGTGTGTGGCGGTACTCCTCATCAATGTCCTTACCCAGCTTCCACCTCTTCCACTTTTTCAGCATCTCTGACTGTACCTGAGGCATGATGGGATAGCAGAGAGAGAGGAGTTAGAGATAGCGGAGACCCATGAAGATTTGTGAGGAAGATTAAAGAAGACACCAAGCACTTCATTAAGTGGATGTCTCTTGCCAAATACTACATTTAAAAGTCTAGAGATTAGCCGATGGATGGTGTGTCCGTCCCACTTTGTAGACAACAGAATCAAGTGGAACTTGAACAAAGATGGAGCTTTTAGAGATATAAAAGGGCCGATAAAAGGCAGGCAACAGGAACACTGATGATGAAAAATGTCTAATTGATCTTCTCTACAAAGGAAAATGAAGGAACTGCAGCAATGGCAAAGATTAAATTAAGGTGGTGCTCAACATGAAAGCACATCTGTCTCACCTCTTTGTTGACAAAGCAGTACAGGATGGCAACCAGCAGGCCCTGAGACAGAAGTTTTAAACATTTCAATTATGTCAGATACTGGAAAAGAAACAGTCTGTTTTTAATACATGTTAAAGGATGCAGCTCTGACTCATTATCAACAAATACTCAGATATCACATAGGACTACAAAACTCAATTGTTGTCCAAAAAGCAAAGAATCAAAAACTTGTGAAAAAGCCATGCCAACTCAACATATTTTCAGAATAAACCATAAATAGATAAAATATAAACAAAGTAATATGTCAGCATTTATACCTAAATGTTTATAATGAGTTCTGTGGCACAGAGGCATAAGTTCATCAGCCAACACAGGCACAATTTGGTAAGTGGATGAATTAATTGCTGGTTTAGGTCTTACTTTAAAGGTACTAATAGTGGTGAATGCAATGTATATATGAATGATACTTGTTTTGAATGTTATCATTCACACCTACGAGGCTGTGGATGAGGCGATACACATTTGTGCCAATGATTTCTTGTTAATTCCTCTGAACTACAGTTCAGAGGACAAGCAAAGCAGCAAAGTGCCAAAAAATGGCAGAGAAGAAGACTGTGAACAGGATTCACACAATGTGTTTTGATGAGTAACACTGAGTGTAAACAGAAATTTGGTTTGCAACAAAACTCCTCAGGGCATGTTTAAATATTAATCCCATTTATTTATTATTCATCCACTTGTACAGTCCTTTATTCCAGGTCCATTCTGTCTCAACTGAAAAGTGGGGAAACATTTTACACCAGAAAAATAAGAAATGGATATAATACATTTTAGCACTGTAAATTGCTGCTTTTCTTTAATGTTGAATATTTATTATCGATCTATCTAACAGAAATACTCAGTGCTCCAAGAATTCCACAAATACAAGGTTGAACATGTGAGTATATCCAGTTTTATTATGATAAGAGGTTTCTCAGGGTAAAAATGAATTTAAAGAAACAATAAATAATCTTATGCGCGTCAGAGAAGATAAAAAAAGACATCCAGGATGAAAACACAGTGATGTGTGGTTAATTGAGAGTTAAGTTTCATGTAAAGTTAAACTCCCACCTGGAAAGAGGTGAACAGCAGGTCACAGAAGAGGCGAATGAGGCGCAGCATGGAGCCTTTGGGGACGGACTCGTCGATGATAAAGGTGAAGAGGATAGCGTGAATCCCAAGCAGGGGGATCAGAGTCAGAGTGGACTTTGCTAATCTGGACCACAGGAGGAAGTGGGAAATAGGGAGTAGTTGCAAAGGTTAAATTACAAGAAACCATTTTACAACTCTTTTTATTAAAATTTTTCATCCTACACACCTGGCATTAAACTTTTTGGAGAATTAAAAGTACATATTAATATTAAGTCATATAAAGGAGAGAATGATTATTATAATAATGTATTTTTTTCTTTTAGTACAAGAAAGTGTTCTCTCACCTGAACTTATAGTCGGTGTATCTCATTTGATGAGCTCTGAGTTTAGACATAAGGATTTTGATAATTTGGATGAATATGAAGAAGTTAATCTGAAAGAAGAAAAGATTTGAAACAGATGCAGAAGTGGACTTTTACATGACAGAATGTGTAAGAGAAACAGAAACTCCCTAAAATGTCACAAGTCTCTCTGTGCTCTGTGGCCACAAATACACACACACACACACACATTGTGATCCAGTGCAGAACCCTCTCCAATGACAGAGAACATTAATTATTACAGCACTCAAGTTATTAGCACTCCAAGTTTGGTAACATGTGTATGTTGTCTTGACAGATGTGCTTGCGTATGTGTGAATGTGTGCGTGTGTGTGTGTTTGGGATTATTGGAGGATGACATATGATGTTACATCTGTTACACAACTGTACGACAACAATAGGAGAATTTTTCCACAGAGCACATTTGAATGACTGTCCACTATATGTGCGGGTTTGTAAATATTTTAGTGCGTGTGTGTGGGCGCACACGTACGCTTTGCATGAGGTCACAAAGGTCGCCACTCTTAATGTGCACTTCCCCACGAGACAATATTACAACAACAACAACAGCATTACGGATGGACACACACTTATGAGCACAAGAGGCAGGAAACACCCAGGAGGAATTTCACAACTCATTTCTGTGTGTGTGTGTGTTTGTGTGGGTGGGTGGTTAGAGGTGTGTACATACATATGTCAACACACCAAAGAGACCATATAAATTATCATTCAGCTACCTATGTTTGTCTTCCAATTTAGGGTTGGAACGTTTAGGAATTTTATGGACACCTTCCATTAAATTTAATAATGATTTCAATTTCTTGAGGTCATATTCTGTGATTGTCAGTATGTGTAGCTGTTAGCAGTTGTATCAAGTGTTTTAATTTTTCTAAACCCCTACAAGGGATCACAAGATAAGTCTTAGAGGTTGCAAGATGGTTGACAAGATAGCACAACAGAAATCAGTGTTTCTGTTGTGCTATCTTGTCAACCATCCAAGACTTTAATCTTAATTTTACTCCTTGTGAATTACTCTTTATTTTGTAGGTCCTCAGGCCTCAAACAGTTATTCAGATAAAACGAGGGGAAAATTACTTCAACAAGTGCAGCAATGAAAAACCTTTCACAAAAGATAAACACATCAATAATTAAAAAAAAAAATTTCCTCTTTGACTAACTCAGCAGTACTGGATGGTGATAAAACAGCATTTTAGGGAGCTTGACTAACACTAGCAGGTCTGTGTTCACACCTGTCACTACATGTAGAGCTGTGTGCCTTCTACGCAAACTTTTAGTGGTATAACGCACATCACAAGACTGAAATAGCTACAAAAACACTACAATGTCAAATAACTAAAAGCTCCAAAGATAACCCAAGGGGTAATATATGTAGAAACAACTACACGTCAAACAAGATGATGTGCCACAAAGGTGGAGTTATATTTGATAAAAGTTAGCAAACTGTGTTAGCTCCTTAAAGCGCCTCCTTAATTAGGAGAGTCTCCTAATAATCTCCCGTAGCATCACTGGGTCTAATTCTTTCTTTTCAATTTGCTCTTCTTCTGTTTACTTATCTTTCGTGTAAAGTGTTGTTTTCTCATCGCTTGATCGTTTGGTTGTTGTATCTGCCTTTGCATAAGCTTTGAGTTAGCGCATGTGGTTCATGTGGTGTGAGATACTCTACTCTGATTGTTTTTTTGTTTTTTTTTTATGCAGACGCGGTGGATTTTTCTGAAATGGCCTTCGAGGCAACAGGTGGAGCTAGAGGAGTCTGATTATCTTTCTCATGTACTACTGTCAAGGCGTAGTGACACGGTGGTTTCCTTATCCGAACCCACATGTTCATTTCCTTTATTGAATATCTGGCTGATTTCATTCATTTTTCCTCCACAGTGTCATAGTTTGAAGCTACATTTGACTACACAGAGGGGTCTTCTGTCTCAACAAGAACCATGGGAAACAGTGAAATTCTGTATAAAAGAAAAAGGCAATAACTGAACCATTTTATTCCAACCCTACTTCCAACAACTCCCTGTTCAGTTTCAAAGAGGCACACATGAACACTCACACACTAAAAAAAACAAAAAGAATATCTCTATCCACAGAAACATCTGCCAAGGCACAGTTGCTGAATGTAAGCTGCTGTCTGTGTGTGTGTGTGTGTGTGTGTGTGTGCATGTATCCGTAGCTCGATCACATGCCAGCACACTCTGGACTTGGTTTTCCTTCATCACATGGTTCAATATTAAACAGCCAGACAGAAAATATGAGGGTGAGAGACAAACAGACGTTCTTACCAGATAAGCAAACAGTATTGGAGAACGGATGATCCACCAGTATCCCATGTTAATATTCCTCTCCCAGCACCTACAAACACACACATTTTACATCGTAGCCAACTGCTGTTCACTCATGCAGCCTTTCATTCAACTCGGCAGTGTTAAGAAAAGCAACTTACTCATCGTTCTCATACAGATGCTTCACCGTGATCCATGGCAGCACGAATATGAGCGGTGCGCCTAAGAATGACAGAAATGTGCCAAAATGTTAAAGTGAACAGACGTCTGATGAGTTAACGAACGAAGAAGAACTCTCTACATGTAACACATAAAGCCGTAGATTATTCTTCGCTCCAAAGCTTCATTTTTAGTACACACAATTAATGTGTGTAACAAATCACATGCTGTACTTATTCTTTAACCCGCTTATCATGATGGCATGATTTTATTATATAATTACCCACGATCCAGCATTAAATATTGTTTTCTTATGATCATGAGTTTAAAATCTCATTATCTCATGACACATATTTCTACCCCCCTCCAACGTGAAATATGAAAATGTCTGGCTGCGTCTGAGCTTGATTAGAGTAAAATCAAATCTGTTCATAAACCAGCTCTCTTCTTTGGACATTATCAGTCCTGTCAGGCTACAGTGATTTGCTCATCCTGGCTCAATGAGGACTTTCATCATCATGCAATGTGTGAAATCTCAAGCTGAACTATATAATGACATTGTAACCTCAGAATAGCAGGCTGTAAACGTAATCACAAAGTCATTATTTATTTAAAGATAATTAAGTTGTGACCTGAAGAAAACTGGTCTTTTGATAAACAAAAGCTGCTCCGCTCCCTTGCTGTTACTCACGTTACACACCCGAATCCCTGAACGAAATGTTGGAGGCTGGGTTGGATTGTGGGAAATGTAGGCGCCAGGTTTTGACAAGGAAGCAAGATTCAATATTCATGTCACTTCTGCAGGTCCTTCATCCCAAATGCACTGTCAGACTGTTTAATGCTACACTATGAATCTTTGTCATTGTAATTGTAACAAACACTTTCATACCACAGCAGGACTGATGTTTACTGATGTTTATCAATGCACTGTTGTTTACTGATGTTTACTGATGGTCCTAGCTATGCACCTTTATGGTCTTTTTTCATTCCACTCATTACATATACTGTGAAATCATATCTGTGCAATAACAACATAAACATCTGTGTAGTAATACCTAGATCCATATTCACCTGTGCAATAATAACACCTCACCACTGCACATCTAACTCGGTGAGGCTGTCTATATAAATACTGTGTTTTCTTCTTATTATTACTATTACTGTTTACTACTTTATTGTACATATATTGTTTTGTGTTTATATTCTCTCTATTAATCTCTGTGTTTAATTGTTGCTTTTTCTGAGTTATTGTATTGTAACAGTGTAATTTCCCCACTGTGGGATCAATAAAAGATTATCTATCTTATCTTATGTGCACAATAGTTACATGAAGTGATTGCTGACACTGTAATTGTTGAGTCTCCCTAAACCAAAAATATTTAGAAAGAAAAGCCACAAGCAGAAAAATAGATGCAGAATTAAAATAAATAATAAACTTAAGCAATAATATAAAATATAGACCTAAAATATAAATTGTACAACTAAATAAAATATGTAACTACAGATAATATACAATAGAATATGGATAAGCAGATGATCTCTCGGGTTCTACCACACCAATTTTGATGCCTGAATTTATGTGTTAGTTACAAAATATGTCTGCCACACTGACGTCTGCGCCATCTCTTGCTCTCCTCGTATTTCTACATAACTGTCTCTGTGTGTTTGCTTGTGGACTCGCCTTGTGTTGTCATTTTTGCAGCCTGTCGTACCACACCTGTCCACTAGATGCCCTCAAAGATTTTCATTACTTCACTGAATAATCTTACTCGTCCTGAGAACAGTTGTCTATCTGCACAGCTGCTCTGTATTGGCGCATTGGTCTGTTTACGTACCTGTTCACTGTTCCTGTACCCGTCTGACTCTCTGCTGCTGATGACTGCGTTCATGTTAGGACCTGCTTGACGGAGCCTGTTTGCAACTATTCGACCTGAACTCTGCTTTTGGGGTCAATCCTGTTTGCTCTCCTCACCAGACTGACCAATATTAGTCGGTCAGAGAAGAGCAGAGTTCTAACTTTTTGTATTTCTGTAATAACAACAGCATCATTACGATGTGCGAGTTGCTGTGTGTTGCAGTTCTTACCCCAACCAATGGCCAAGTAGATGTAGAAGTACTTCCTCTCACTGAAAACCGTGATGACCAGCAGGCTGTGCAGGTATATACCCTCCACCAGCAGCCAATAGTTGTTGGCCATCACGCTGTACTGCATCATCACCATGGCACCACGGCACCACGTCACAGCCTAACACACAACACAGGACGGGGGTGGTAAGGATACAAACAATAAGCCAAGGTGACATCTTCTCTAATAGTATGATGTGTTACTCCGGTCAAGGCCGACAAACACTCTGCCTCAGCTCAGGTGAATTAACTGAGTCACACTGAAAATGACTGCTAGTCCCACACATTAACTTTTTGCTTCTGGCTTCTACATAAAGTCTCTTTGTTCACAATCTTTCTTGATCAGTTGGTTGGTTGGGTGATTTCTTGATTTTCCCTTCCTCCTGAACATCAAAAGATTTCTGTTTGACATGATTTATTGGACACTGGATGTCTGACTGTCATTTCTGATTAATTTCTTCAAGTATGAGTTCAGGCACCTTTAAGACGCTTTAAAAGTATAATTTAAGCACAGGTATTGGAAAAAAAAACCCAAATGAATGAACATTTTCCTTAAAAAGACATTTCACTCATGGTTAGTCACTGCACATGAACACGAATCGCAGCAGATGAGCTTGATACAGTGAGTTTGGTGTGCTCTGACTGGTATGCTGACCCAGGCATCTGTCCCAGTGTCCCCGCTGCTCTTGGGGTCCAGTGTGAGGGTCAGCAGGGCGTCTTTAACCAGGATTGAGACGGCTCTCAGGATGAAGGAGGCAAACAGGTTCATGTGGATGTTGTTCCTCATGCAGTGCAGCTTCCTGGTGCAGAGGAGACAGTTTGTTTTTTTTATGTGCTGTATTCACACTCTGCATGCCAAAACAAGTTTGTTTTCCAGTTTGTCTATATGCATCCCTTGCATCCAATATTTTCCACTTTTGTTCTTAACATGTATTTTATTTATTCTGTCTTTCTTGCCTTTTTATTCCATCATCCATCCATCCTCCATTTCTTCTTTCCCTCCTTTTAAACATTGCCTTTCCTTTGTTCTGTGTGTATGCCTTGTTTCTCTCTCACACCCCTTCCCTCTTTTCTCGCTCTTTTGTTTTTTTCTCCTTTCCTTTCCTCCATCTTTCCTTAATACCCTCTACCACTGTTCTTTCCCCCGTCATTTATTTTCATTGTTCTATCCATTCCTTCCCCCTTCTATTCCTTCTTTCTCCACTCTCATTTCACTTCTTTAGTTCGCTGTTATTCCTTCCCCTTGTCATCCTCACTCCCTTCTTTCTCCTGTCCTACTTCCTGCCTTCCTTACTTATTTCCTTGAATCCCTCTTTCTACCTTCTCATAGCTCTTCAACCCTTGTATTGATTAATTCCTTTCCTGTTTTCATTTCGTCCCTATTTCTTCCTTCTCCTCCTCCTCCCTCCCCTCTTTACTCCTCGTATGTGTTGTACCTGAAGATGATGAGGATTCCCAGGGCCAGCAGCAGAGCTCCAAGTGAGAGCGAGTAGCCCACAGTGTACATGATCCGTAACTGACTGAGGATGCGGCCGTACTGCTGCTGCAGAACCAACAGGAGAGATGGAGTCAGTTATTTCCGTGGATTGCCTTTGCACACATGCACACACACACACACACACACACACATGAAGTGAAGTTTGGCACAAAATATGTATAAAACATCCTAAGGGGTATTTGACCAGATTGGAGGATTTTCGCAAGCTTCAGATTGCGTCAAGTTAAAGTGTGAAGTCAGTCACAGTCCCAACATCATCTAAACCTTCTGTCACTGCAAGCAGCATCAAACGTGGGACTTGGTTCACGAGGCAGGCCTGACCCCGCCCCGCCATACACACATACACACAGACACACACATTCACACACAATGTACTGTATACACACACACCTCACCAGGGTCGTCCTCACATTCGCTGGTATTCTTTTGGGCCCACTGACCATCCTCATTGCAGACTCTGTGGACCAGGCCCTGCTGAACTGTTCACACACAGACACACATTATGACGATTTAAATTAGGATGGCACGTTCACCTCCCACTGCTCAGCAGGCGGTTAATGCCCAGGCAAACTATAAATAGATATTTAGTGACTTTATCTTATCTGAAGCAAACTGTTGATTATTAAAGATCATGACTGATCAAGAAAACAGTTCTTCAAAAAATCTTTAACTCAGCATCCGCTTACTACCTTTTTCCAGTAGACAGTGTTGTTGCCGGGTTATGCTGATGTCAGCTGTCATCACATGACCCGAAACAACTGTGCAAACAGCTGAAAAGCTTCATATATTCGCGTTTCTTGTTGAGAATGAAAAAAGACGGTCAACACCACTCTCATGTCTGTGCGGTTTAGGAACCTACGGCCAGCAGTTAGCTTAGCTTAGCACCAAGACTGGAAACAAGGGAAAACAGCTAGTCTAGCTCTGACTGTAAAAAGCTATATTTTCTTTGTTTGACCAATATAAAAAAAACAAAATGATGCCAGGCTGGATGTTTGCCCTTTGTTTAAGTCTTTGCATTAAGCTAAGCCAACTGGCTGCTAGCTGTAGTTTACTGAAAATGAATAAGAGTATTTCCCAAATTATCATGTATTTTATTCTGTACAGAGAATAAATAACCGTACTGAACACTTTGCGATTACTTCTGAGATGTCAAAGTTTAAATGTCCGCCGATAACTGCTCCAGCTAACCTAGAAAGTGGTATTTTGCCTCAACCGCATTAATAGCATGAATTGATCATTTAAGCAACTACGAGGGGTGCATCATGATGGGAATGGGGTGTAGAATAATCCAGAGACTACTTTCTTTATTAATCAGTTAACCAAAAGTGTCCATTACAGATTCTCAGATCTGAAAGTGACATCTTCAGATGTTTTGTGTTTTCCAACCGACAGTCCAAAATCCAAAGATATTCACTCTATAACGATACAAAACAAAAATAAATAACTAAATAAGCTAAGGTATAATAGGAGGGTTTAGGACTTTGGGACTCAACACAGAACAGGAAGAGACCCCTGCCAGGCTGCCAAACCACAGGAGATAAAGGCAAACTCACTTTCACGCCTATTCAGACTCTCCAAACCACCTGGAGAGCCGTTCATGCTCTGGCCTCCTGTAACACTGTCAACTCTCTGAGACACAAGCCTGCACAGCAAGGGCAAATGACTCAGGAAGCTCCATAGATGCACTTCTCCCAGAGACAGCACTCTCAAGTTGATAGTAGAGTGATATCCAACGAATGTTTGGCCTTCACATCCAATTAATGTCTCCTCTATTCGTTGATACCGCTCTGTTCATTGCAGTATTAATTCAAACAACTGCTGCTCTGTTTCACCCCACTGACTGCCAAGGACATATGACGAGCTGCGTTGCCACTGCAAGGCATTTTTCCATTCACTCCACAGGATGACTTTAAATAAGAGCGCTTTGAGGAACTCTTTCTCTGAAGTCCTACACTCATATCTTGTCACTGGATGGGAGCTGTGTCCTTGTGTTTTTCAAACAAACCAAATGGCGTCAGTGCTACCTGGCAAGTTAGAAAGCCTCTCACATTTACTATTGTGCTTCTCACACAGCTGTGTTGAAGAGGAATGAAAAAGATTGAAAAAGGAGATAGATTCTGCACAAAGCTGTTGGACTTTTTTTTCAATTAAATACAGCTTTTTAATGTTTCTGACAATTATAATTGAAAATGTCATTTCATTTATCAGGACTAGACATTAACATATTCATGGACACAGTTTCTGTGACTCTGCGGTCACAAAACTGGCAGCTTGAAAGAACAGAACATGAAAATGTCAGTACAGAATTAAAACAGTAAAAAATGAGGTAACTTTTACCTTAGCAGTTACTCAGCTGAAAGCTTTGGAAATCACCAAATCAAAGCTGAATTCAATTGTTAGTTTTGTTGCGGATTATTTTTGAGACCACAGAGCTAAAGAGACTTGCTGGCTTTAGGTTTGTCATATTGGCTGTTGTACTCCCCATGATAAGCTCAATTTAAAATTTGATTATTTCATATTTTTGTTTAAAAAGTGTTTAAAAGCAGGTTTTGTAAAATTATTGTAAAATATAATTGATGCAATAAGGATAGAAGTTTTTTTCTTTTTTGGCTCTGCTTTGGTCTTTTTTGGTTTGTCACCGCTTTGGTTGCTGTTGCTGCTGAAGACAATGATGATGAGAGTGGCCACAATCAAAACAGTCAGTTTGCTGGCTCAAAGACACAAGGCAATCTTTATGAAAGATGCTGAGGTGCTCTGTTGAGTTGAGGTAATGATCTTCTTAAGTTTTTCCCCAGCGATCCTTCTCACAACAGGATACAGCAGCTTTAAATGTTTGCATATATTCCTGCCGTTTCTCGCTTGACCACCTTTGTAGACACACACCCCACATATACTGTGAACATACACTCACACACAGACCTTTACGGTACCATGGCAGGAACCATGGGCAGGAGACATTGACAGTGGTCCCTGGGAGTCCATCAGGCCAGCAGGCGTACAGGTCAAAGGTCCTGTTACACACCAGCCCTGCAGTGAAGAGCAGATGTGTGAAATCTGTGCTCTTGGCTTACAACTAGGCTCACTCTCCTGCACACTTCGCGTTCAGACATGAGCTCATGCTACGAAGGAGAGGAGCTGACCTGTGGCGGGGGGCGTGGCGTTGAGGTAGTCCAGGCACTGGTCTTTGTAGCTGCTCCACTGCTCCTTCACAAGCTCCAGGGAGTTAGCAGAGGAGACCTGCAGGAGGAAGAAACCTCCTGGAGTTCAGTGTCACGTTTCATCCACGCCGATTGCCCCCCCCCGTGTGAAAGAGACTGACATAGGCTGTGACTCGTACCTTAGTGCAGCTGCAGAGCATAAGCAAGGTCAAGAGGAGACACACCTGGGACATCCCACTGATGCTGGGAGGATGGGGGTCAGTGGGGACCAGAACACAGAGGAGGCCCGAAACATGAGGTGGTCTCGGTCTACACACACGATACGGAGAAGTTTATTAGCAGGAAGAATGTGTGTGTGTCGGTGTGTTGGAGGTTGTTGAACTACAGCTATATACTGAAATAATGATATATAAGATGTCAACAATCAAATCACAGAAAGAAAAAAGCAACAATCGGTGATACACCGACTGTTCAGAGATCAGAGCAATGTACCTCCACAATGCCTGATAAACAAAGAACAAAATGACCACTGTTTATTTGATTTCATTGACACAAAAAGAGTTATTTTCATCATACAGAAAAGCACACAAGATTACTTGACTAAAGTGAAAGCTGACATCAATCAACATCCATACAAGCATTTCTCAACCCATTTCTTGCGAAATTGCCACAGAAAAGCATCAATCAGCTCCACAGATTATTAGATGGTGGGATTGGACAGCGGAGTGGATCAGAGGAGAGGACGGTGCCTTCAAGGAGAACACTCTACGTTTACCCCCACATTTACCCCCACATATTTAGAGTCTGCTCAAAAAATCTACAGAATAAACATCTGTTATTGTAAACAGCTGGAATTGGTTGTGCATTTCCTGCCGGCAGCACCGGCTGATCGCCTTCACCCACGACGTTGGAGAATAAAACGGAATCTGAAACGTTTCTGCAAAAAACACCTTGACCATGGAAACATTTTTGGCTAAAACGTTTCAAATTCCATTCTGTTCCAGTCTCTGTGCTTCTGTCAGGGCGTGTCTCGCAGTAATGATGGTGGTGCATCTGCATCAGGCCTCGTGTTTGTGTCCATGGCACTGAACAAATCTGACAGATATCTGAGCCAAACAGCGGTAGCCTGTCATGTTATCACAGCACAAAGATTAGCACCTTCCTGTTATAAGGAAACAGAGCAAACAAACAGCAGCAAAAAGACGCTGTTTTCTTCTTTATCTTGTGGTGTCACAGTAATAACCTTCCCCTTACCACCACATGCAGCTCTTATCGAAATGAGCAGCAAAGCCCAGAGGCAGAAAGCAGGAGGACAGACAGACAAACATTTTCATGTTATGTACGTGTTTAGTACACAATCTGTGAGATTAAGCAGTTTCAGGATTCAATTTGTATATGATTAAATACACGGAGGAACTTCTCTGCTACGGACTCAGGAAATCCCAGAATGAATACGATGGGTCAAATTACAAGTGATTTCAGTCCAGTCCCTCTGGGGCACCCAAGTGTTGTTCAGTCTGTTAAATCATAGTTAACAGATATGTTTGGTTGTATTTTTACACAAATACGTGCTCTGTGGTTTAGAGCTCTATTGTTGTTCAAAATGTATTAAAAACACATCAATAAGCCACACTGTTGGTGTTTAGAACCATAAAACAAGGACACTGTGGTTTATTTAGAATCAGACCCACATACAGCCTCCTGTTGCTGTAAATAGGGGACGAGATGTGTATTAATCTGCAGCTGAAAATAGTCCCTAATAAATGCACCATTTACTCCTGTTTGAATAGTGTTTGCTAAAAATTACAGTGCCCAGCTGTTTTAGGAAATTACTGAGCTTTTTTTAACACTGGCACAAAAAATATTGGTTTTGTACGGAGCCCCAGAAGGGACATTGAGGGAAAATCAATGGTTGACAAAAAAAAAAAAAGATGGGCTGAATCCCAGTGTCTACAGGGCTTATCAAATCACAGTGCATGAGGGCTCTCTCGCAGACTTTTTCAGCTTTTTATACACACTTTCCATAAGTCTCAATTTCTGCACTTTCCCCGAGGGAGTAACCCACAGTTTATAGCGTCATGATCAATACAATACTTCTAAAATTCACTCTTTGGTATAGCATGACTTTTTCTTAAACACCAGCATTTCTCACAAGCTGTTGATAGTCTTCTCTGCTTTCTCCATATCAGGTTCTCTGGCCCTGAGTACACTGTATTACCCAGGGGGCACTACATGACACTCACCTGTTCCCGTTTTCTCTGTTGCCGGTTAGTCTATAACCTCATTTTCACATTTTCATCTAAACAAACCGTCCTCCGAGCTGGACAAATGTACAGCTGACTGTGACACTAGTGCGGGATTGGGATTAAATCGTAAAACAGAATTCAGAAAAATTCAAAGGCTAGGAAAAAAGTTATACTGAATCTGAAAAACAATTCAAATGTATTTCATAGGGCTTACATTATGTGGTAAACATCAGCAGTATCTCCCAGTATCTTTTATTGACTGTAGAAATTTAGAATGTAATACTAAACACTCTGCTGATACCAGCTGACACACATACCAACATGTGAATAAGGGGAGTACTGCACTTATTTTTTTCCACTTCAAGCACCGGTTGTGATGTTAAACACGGCTCTACCAGGGGAAGCCCAGAGGCATAAAGAATGGAATGGAAATGGAATGGAAAGACTTAAGTGCGTGCAAGCGCCAAAGAGTAAAAAACAAAAACTGTCAGTACAAAGTCACATCAAAGATCTTCTACCACTCTCTAAACAATGTTTTTCCTGACTGATTATCAATAGATTAATGGTTGGCCGACTGAATGATTCTCAAGGATACAACTACTGTCAGCATCTCTGGCATTTGAACTTAAAATTAATAGTCTTGTCTCATTCCATTTACATCACCATGTCTGTGAGAGTTCACAGCTTCGGCCACAATGGGCGAGTAGTGTAGTGGCCTCACAAAAGTGCATCTCTGTTTCTTTAAACATTTTTTCCTCTCCATGCCTCATGTGGGATATGTATTTTTAATCTTTTCATTTGACATTAACAAAAATATAGAATATCAGCAGTCTTATCCCCCCTGACGTTCTCATGACAAAAAGGGTAGAAAATGCCACAGAAATCTATTTGTGTCTCGCCTCTGTTTTTCTGGTTTCTGAGTATTAACTGTGAAATGGTATTTATTTTGTTATGTACAATGAAATGTTAATGTTGCACATAAAGTATTAGTAAATACTGTTTTAAAAGGACACATATTTGCACAGCAAAGATGAGATCTAAATGCAATTAAAAGGTCTAAACTATCACTAAATTTTTTTTCTGTCACAATATTTAAACTATGCAGCCTTATTAACAAATTAATCAATGTTATGTCAGGTCATTTTTGACCTTTTTGTAGTCTCTTTGTAATCTGCAGTTTGTGTAATTTCATCTCTTAACCTTCCTTGTATGGGCACATAGTCACAGACATCTAGTCACATATGGTCACACATACAGAGATCTACTTTATTTTCATGCTGAGCATATCAGAGCATGTGTGCATTTCCGTGTTAGTGTGCGTGTTCACACGCATGTGTGTGCCACTGGGCAGCTAGCGCCTGTGTGTCTGTTTTTAGTTAACCGCAATACTGAGCAGAGGACAGCGCATAATCACAGGATTGTCTCAAACTGATAGCCTTATCGACCCCACAGGCAGGTTTTACATTACACACACACACACACACACACAAGCATGCTGTGGAATGAGGATATCCTAATGATGCTTTTTCCAGCCTTTGTAAATCTTTCTTTCCAGACTAGTAGCACCTCACCCCAATAATTAAATCCTCCTCCAAAATGTCATTTTTTCTCGGAGTGAAAAAATAAACTGTCTTGGTTGATGATGGTGCATTTTCTTTAATTTTTCCAGAGGGGCTTATGGTAGATTTACTTATTTCCAAAAGGTCTTTAAAGCTTCTCAAAACACAAATAATGTTTTGGTGAACGTGAAAACATAAACATTGTCTACATTAGTCAGTGTTGATATTTATCCAACTGTGATGCTACAATATGTACTTTAAGTTCTTATGCTTTTAACTCTGGTTTGAATGATGAAAAACTTCCAAACTGTATGATTTGTGTCTTCCAGGCAATTATAATATCTTATTTTATTGCATTATATTTTTATCTTATTTTATTTTACTTTATGCACATTTGCTCAGAGGAACCTCTCTTTGAACCTCTGCGGTGACTGAGCCGATGCTCGCATCCCTCTCTTAAATAGCCGCTCTGGGCTTATTTTACATCACAATTCGGTGGAAAGAGCTTCCCAGTCCGATAATCATATGATGAATATGAAGCTGTGTGTGTTTGTGTGTGTTATTAGGGAGCAGGATAAAGCGAGACATGGAAAGCAAAACAAATATCTGCATAACCATGCCTGCTGATTTGAATGTGCACAATCAGCCTGTCTGAGTCACGGCTATTCCTTTAGAAAATTCCTGAATGATGTGCTGTTCATGTAAATCAAAACACATGACCGGCGGCCACACACGCCTTTCTCTGTTTCTGTGTGTACGTTTGAGGTCATTGTAACCGTTACATCTCCCAAGGGATACTTGCTTAAATGGACTCTGTTTAAGCCTTTATTTGCATATTTCATTTACCTCCCTCTCTCGCAGAGACACACACACATGCACACACATAGTACACGTGTGTTTTCTCTTCTTTCTCTAGGGAACTGTAAAAAAAATCATCACTGACTTTCTTTTGCACTTTTTCCTCATCACACAAATGATCAACAGATGTGTTCATCCTCACAGCCTCCTGCTCTCCTCTGTCTACTCAGGACTTAAACATTCCTGACAACAATGCTGCATTTTATCCTGTTCTTGGACTCATTAACACCCTCCAGTCTCCTTAGGTCACATTTGTCATGCTCTTCACTAGCTCAGAGTGTGGCTCCTTTCATTTTCTTTCTCAGTCCTTGTCCGTGTGTCAGAAGTGAGATCGTGCCTCTCTCCTCCCACACATTTCCATTTAAGTGCACAATCTGTATTCCTGTCCTGGGGAAAAACACGGAGACAGAGCAGGAAGAGAGGCAGAAGGAAGGCATGGCGTAATGACAGCAAGTCACTTGAAAATCTAAGAAACGGTACTTATCACCCATCAAAGACACTGTCCTCAAATGATGCATAATGGAATCCATCAGGGAAGCAGTTCGGCCTCCATCATGATTAAGGTTAGCATAGTGTTATTGAATAATTGTCTTATCCACCACAAGCACCTCCCAATTATGTTGTTTAAATCAATAAGCCTCCTCTATGTGATGTGGAGCAGGTAATTAGTCAGTATGGAGAGTATGTAGGTGGTAACGAAGCCAGGAGTGCGGTGGCTGTAATGGAGCTAAACAGAGCTGTAATTATGTTGTTTCTGCCTTAGTGAGCTGCTCTGCTCCACATGGAGACTGTCAGTCAACAGCTTCTGAGCTCCAGTATCATTTCTCTGCATGACAAATGCATTTTTGCCTCTTTCTTTGTTGTAATTTATTTCTTTATGTCTTTTTCATTGCTTACTGTCTCTCTGCCCATTTGAAACTAATTATTAATTATTAAAAATAAAGTTCACCCAACAAAACAAAAAAAGACACGTTTAGTCACTTACCTCTTGTAAATTACTTTGCATGACCCAGGTGATACTAAGAAAATTGTTTTTCATATTTACTTATTTCATAGGTGTTTTATTAAGGCTTTGGTATCATTTGTCCCATTAGTTATATCATTAAATTTCAAGCTCTTATTTTGGTGGAATGTCAGTTCAGCAGGAGGAAGAGATTAACAATGCCAAAGAGTGTCAGCACGGTGAAGCTGCGTCTTCCAAAGAAAGAAAAACATTGTGCTTTTTGTTTGTTTAACACCTAGCTGATAAGGGCGCAGGGTTACTCACTATTTAGTCACACATACAAAGATGTCCTTGACAACATCTTTTCAGTTTTTTTCCGAGGTGTGTGTACTAGCAAGACTGCTGTATTAACTCAAACGTCCAACTTCATGAAGTTTTTAATTGGTTATGAAACTGTAATACTACATAAACATAAATACATAAATACATAAACAAATGAGACCAACAGCAAACAGATGGATATTTCAGACATGTTGCACTTTGAACACCAATGACAAAATTCCAGCAGAATTTTCTTGATATTTCAGACCTTGAACAATTAAAACTAAACTAGCTGCATGTACAGATACCACTCAATGTAAAATAAGAAGAGAAAAATCTGTCAGTTAGTTTGTTTTTGTTTTTTAACTGGGTGCAGCAGCCTGTCAGATTTACCTGGCTCACGACAATCAGAAGAGTGTGTCTGCGGGTGTGTTTGTGTGTGCGTGCATGCAGGCGTGTGAAGTTGTGTGTTATGATTAACTGAGGTAGGTGATGGAGGTGTCCCAGAATCTGCTCCTTCAGCAGATGATACGCTTCACAAACGGAGTAAGAGCCTTTTATTTTTTCCTCTTGTCAGCTCCCCTCATCATTGTCCTCCTCCCACATTTTCTACTTTATAACTCTGCAACCACTCAGAAGCAAACCAAAGCCAAAAACCTTCAGAGGATTCTGCCCTGTCCCCTTCCTTATTATTTCCTTTGCCTTCTCGAGGGAGAGTTGCCTGACCATCTTGTTTCCTGTCTGATTTGGGTCATATGGGAGGTCAATACAGTGGGAAACACACAGAGGTAGCGGACGAGGATCTGACAGCGACAAGCTTCAGTTCAGCATCTTATGTAAGCACTGCAGATTGGACAGTAGCTGATCAAAAGACTTTCTCCCAGTTCAAACATGCTGCTCTCCTCACCCATGTGTGGCTTACAGTTCTTTACTCATACTGTCTGTCCATTACGAGGAGAAAGTGTTTTTACCCTTCTCTGCATAAAGAAAACACAGCCTCTCTCTCCTTCATGGTCCTCGTATTAAAATAGTGGGGATAGTTTGGCTCAGCACTGATAAAAATATTATGCTCAAATCATCACCACTTCCACTTAGGAGACATCTGCGTTGGAAAGAAGTTGAGGCCCAGCTGAGCCGCTGGCAGATGGTCCGAGCAGCTCTAAGCTGCTACATTGAGAATAAGGTGGTGTTTTGGTCTAATAAGATGGAATCGTGGCAACGCTGCATCTGAGGGCAGGTGACCAGCGGTGGGCATCGATGAGCCAAGTGGTGTCCGGATGAGCTTCGTAAAAATCGTGTGTGAACGACAGAAAGAGGAAGAGCACATGGGAAGAAGGCTTGGCCAGTACATACCATTCTCAGTGTCCCGTGGAGAATGCCAAGAGCCAGACCCTAAATCCTCAACCATGCGCTCCCTAGACTCCTACATAAAAATGCCTCACTTATACCGCAGATATCCTTCCCACTATATATTCTCTTTCAGCCTTGCATTGCTCCCATTCACACCCTCCCTTCTATGGAAACAAACGCCGCCACATTCCCCTGCCAACACAGACATATGCACACAAACACTACTTACACAAGCAATAGAGTTAATACGTAGAGACTACACGGCCTCATGTAAAAGGTTTATGCAGCTGGCTGAGTGGAAGAAAAGGCGTAAGCAAATGATAGACAGACAAATACCCAAAGATGTGACTCCCTTTGACCAATCAGAGTGCAGTTTAAAGAGCCAGAGTGAAGCGATGGGGCAAATATCAAATGTTATAGGACTAGTGTGGCATTTGGGGAAATATCCCTGTACACTTCCTTGAGAGTTAGATGAAGGATTGTCACATATGGTATGGTAAATATGTTGCTGCAGCCAGCAACTGGTTAGCTTAGCTTAGCATAGTGACTAGAAATGGAAGGAAACAGCTAGCCTGGCTCTGTCCAAAGGTAGACAAAATCCCCCAACCAGCACCTCGTATTTATTTAATTTCAACAAAATACACAAAGTGTTAAAAAGAAATATGCAGTTCTGCCGAGGGCTGTAAGTTGAACTAGTTCTTGGCTTGGAGCTCTGACTTCCTTGAGTTTCCGCTGATTGCCTGGCAGCCTCACGATAACAACAAGTTCCAGAAAGTCATTGTACCCAGCCAGCAAATAGTCCTGCACATAAACTTCAGGCAATTAGCGAGCTTTAAAGGAGCCACAAGACTTTGTTGACTTACTGTTTGTTAATAACTACTGAATCCGAAACACAACACACACCGTCACTCCTGTGACAGCCGCAAACATGAGGGATGCAGGCTGATACACCAAAGTGACCGACAGTAATGAAAACACACATGAACAGTGCACAAAACCAACCATCAATGGCTCTTTTTTGATGCATAAGCTACATATAAAAAAAAGTATGAAATACTAACAAACTATACAGCTGCTCAGTTATCTGTGCATTTGTGCACCTGCATACATACATGCATGCATACATGTGTGGAAAGGATGAAGACAATCATGGCACCCACATTGTGACCACGGTACATGAAAACACACACAAGGTGATGTGTGGGTGGGTGGGGGCACGACTGACTGGTTCTTCTGACTAACGGAAAGCTGAAACAGAAAGCTGTATTTGTAAAAGTGTAATTATATAGCGTAACTACAGCAATAAATTCTGAATAGAAAGGTTCCACACAACATTTTTTAAATTTTGTTTCATATAAATGCCTGGCATACATTGGAGAAATTTGCCATTTGGAAGCTATTGTAATGTTGCCATTTCATTTCTGTTCAATTTCTTTGAGCTCCAAAAATTGAGATGGACAGATGAGATTTGAAAACCAACAAGTTGGAAAACCAGTTGAAAACTGGAATAAATTTGCCATAAAACACAGAATGACCACTTGCTTCCTCCAATCAACCCATTCTAAATAATCTGGCACATAAGCAGCCTAAAATAGCTGATGATTTATAAGGACCCAATTTTTATAAAATACATTCATTATCTTCTCTAACCGAAAACCCAAAGCGATTCAAAAAGCCCGGAGGCAGGAAAAAAAGGGCAATGTTTTTGTATGATACAGAACACTGCTATGGCTTCAAGGGAAAAGCAGCTGTACGATGTCCTTCAGAGCTCCACATCAGTCCCTGCCTTAGCAACCTTGGCTGTTGTTTCTAGGCAAATTTCAGTGATATGCTTTAAAAATCCAGGAAACGTAACAAAAAAACAAAACAAAACCAAGTTGTGAAATAACTCTGAAGACAACCTTAGCTTTGAAATACAATTATATTGTTTGAGGTGAGCATCCTCACCATGGTTACCATGACAGCACTGGATCAGATCCCCTCGCATAACCTGACAACACTTTATGGGATTGTGGATGATCTTGCACTTTAATATACAGAAACCATTCAACTATGGGATTATTGAATGTGGAATATTAGTTTGTTGGTTGACATGATCAGAATTTTATGAAAAAATATAATCCTACAGCACTTTTCAAGAAAAAGATAAAGAATAAAAGCCAATGTAAGCAAAAGTTAAAAGTAATCAATACATAAAATGGCGGAAACAACTAGATCTTAAATCCTAAATATGGTATTGTATCTCAGTCACCTCTAATGTTATCTAAATGTCATTTCCATGTTATGATGGAGAATTTATAGTAATTCATATTTATAGGACTGTTGGTCATAATAATGAAGGTACACAGTGTACACAGAGTACACTGTGGATATGAGCTTATATCTATAAATAATTCATGCAAATTCACTCATCGATGCCTGCAGAGCTCAAACAATCATGACCTCCACAAGGCAATAAGCAGTTTCCTCTTGCTTCGAAAAACATGAAGCGACGACCAAAGCTGAGAACATACCTGACTACAGCTCAAATTAGAAGACTGAGGAGACACACCGAGCAACATAACCAAGATCATCCTGCTCACCACTGAAACGTCTGTGACATCAGCCCTTCTAAATGTGTGGGAACTTGTGAGCAGGTCCTCAAAATAAAACGTCAAAGTACACTGCCTGTCAATGGCTTCTAGAGCAATGCATGGAGGGATTTTCTGATCTGGATGGATGAAATCATTTGTTTGTGCCACATCTGTCACAAATCACAGTTGAAATATCTCAAATATTTTGTTAGGTTTAGGCACAAAACGCCACTTAGTTAGCTTGAGGGAAAGGTCATGTTTGGGTTAAAATGACTACCTTCACTGAGGTAAGGGCACTTTCATCGTCAGGTTAGAGAGGGCCTGTGGTCACAGTTAAAAGAAACCAACACTGACTTCTGGTAGGAAAAGGGGGAAACAGACAACCGTCCACCAGCACTTCCTGCTTTGCTTCTGAGGCTGCAGGGTTATGTCACTTTAACATAAATCCATTTTTTTTCAGTGACTGATACTGACAACACTGTCAGATTGATTGAGGCTGATTCCTCCATCACAAAAACACAGGATAGACATACAGGCAAAAAGGCAGTATAGCTGCATGTCCAAAGAGTCATTATAATGATGGACAGGAGATACTGAGCTGTCATATTTGTGTTATCAACTCAATTCACTGCCCTTCATTCTACAGTCAGTGGTCTTTCCTCTAACATATTTGCAATAGCTCAGATTTGGGCTCTGTCTAAGGCTCGATCTTTAAATCCTTCATACTGCTACAAATGTGTGCTGAACTAACCCTAACCCTCTTCACGGTCAGGATCAATCGAAGATGATGTTATCTGTTTCTTATCCATCATATCAGTGATATAAAACAGCTCCAAGTAAGTTTTTGCTAAACTATTATTCATGGCGTCCACGGCAACAGAGCAGAGTTTTATATAGTTTTCATTAGAGACAGAGCAGATCTGATTTGTGATAGACATCCAGAGATGGAGTTATTTCCTGGTATTGGATACTGCTGTATAGCTGCATCTGCAACTACGGACAGTTGAGATACTGAGTAGGATGGAGGGCACACGTTGTTTTAATCACCTCTTTTGAATAGAAATAACTGATTTTACAAGCGTTTACAAGTGTTCACAGTGTACAGATTCATTCAATAGAGTTTTCATTTGCAGGAAATGAATTATTTTTCCCTTCAAAGAATTGCTGATCCATATTGAGGGTATCGTTGTAATTAATTCTACACCCATTAAAAAGATGAAAGTGATTATTTCTCTCCCCTCTCAGTGCTTATAGTAAAGGAAATCTGAAAAGTGAATGTGAAAAAGTGAGCAGAGAGAGAGAGAGAGAGAGAGAGAGAGAGAGAGAGAGAGAGAATTTGGGAATTTGGGGGTCCATTTTTCCTCTGTCAGATGAGATACATTTCAGATTTAGTGAAGAAACATAATTAGATAATTCTGTTGAAGCTAAATAGACCCATATGTGCCAGAGGCATCTAGAGACACAAAGCTTAATCTTTCTTTCTGTGACTGTGTGTGAGAAGGAGACACAAAGAGAGAGTGTGTGTGCACGCATTTGCATCCCGGGCCTGGCTCATATCTCAACCGAGTTTGTTTGGTTGCAGTCCTACTCCCTTTAAATCATATTACAGATAATCAGATTTATTACGTTGTCTTCAGAGAAGATAAAAGGGGTAAAGCTACGTCAAAAGCTCAACTACGTGTCCTGTTAAATTCAAACGAAACCAAGTGATTCTCCTACAAAGAAACTATCTAAGTGTGAAAAAACTCAAGACACGTGTGGACCAACCAGCTCTAGTTGTAAAATACAAAATAATATTACACATACACATACACGTGTTGTCAATTTTTTTTCTGAAATGACAGAAACATGTCTCAAACTATCACTGATACACTCCTGACAAGTCTCCATAAGCTATGCTGTCTCAGGCAAATCAAGTTCTGCTTTTATAGTACCATGATGGGAGTAATTGGTTTCATGAGCTGGATGACAGGATTGGGGCAGTGTTTAAGTGGAACTCATCCAAAAATGAGTGTGAGAGTGATGTAAAGTGTAGTTTTTTTTAAATGAACGCAGTGCAGTTTTTATGAGCGTAATTAGACTATTTATGTTAAATTAGATGTTTAATTAGACTTATGTTAAAAGCTTTGATGAAATCGAA
Source organism: Scortum barcoo (assembly GCA_023238725.1). NCBI lineage: Eukaryota > Metazoa > Chordata > Actinopteri > Centrarchiformes > Terapontidae > Scortum > Scortum barcoo. The sequence continues at coordinate 8,515,413 of CM041553.1, read as the reverse complement.
ACAAAATGCAAAAGAAAAGGCCTTCCTTTTATTTTCTATTCAGTGGAAGATTTCAGGGAAGGCAACAGAGCCGCCTTCTCAGATTTTCAGGCTCGTAGAATCCTGCAGGGACGCTGCAGGAGTCCTGCACAGAGATTTTAACAGCGAGGTGGCTTTGCTCAGTGTGGTGAGAGGCCTTCCCATGCTCGAAGGGAATCAGATCTTAAAGCGATTAAAGGACCCACACAGGTGTTTTCAATTATTCTGGCTGATTAAATCTGCGTACAGGTTGACGGTGGGCGGAGCTGTGCTGGGAGTTTGCTGAAGTCACGCAGGAATAAGCCCTTTTCACACCACAGGGTTTGACTTCTCCGAGGTGGAAAAGCACAGGTGTCACTAACAACATTATTGATGACTCTGTTTTGTTCAAGCAATGACAGTGACTCAGTATGAACAACACCAGGACCCTGAAACCGAAGCAGCTAAATGGAATCCAGCCATTAATGTTATTTCCATGTGTGCTTTTCCCTTTTTCACAGCAGACATGTTGTCTTGTCATAGCAGGAAACAAGGAGGTGTAACTCATAACATTAACAATGGCTCTGTTCAATAATACTTAATGGAATTAAGCCATAAATAATGTTATTAGTTACAGTGTGCCAAAATGTCTGCAGTAAAAGCCGTCAATAAGATGTAAAGGTATGGTCACATTAAACCGTTGTCCTGTGAATATTCACTCCTTTGCCAATTCACTTCAATTAAAGCCCACACAACTGAATAAGTGTGGTATATTTGGTTTCTGTGCTCGCTTCTTGGCCACCTCCGCCAGACTCGTGAGTTCAAGTGTTATTCAATTTTACCCTGGAAATTTTAATTTGACAGACACTGTGTTTGGAAATGGGGATGCAATTATTCCTGTGCTGTGTGATTGTCTTGTTTTACACTACCAGACTACAAACTGCAGCATCGTTTCCACGGTGTGTAAATGCTCTGTTCAGTATTTATTTTATTAACCATGTCCAAAACATGACATCACACATTTTCTTAGGGCCCAACATGGGGCAGCTTGGTTGGACAAAGCCTTGAGCTGAGGAAAACAATCAATCACAGACTGTGCAAACCCACACAGCAGGAGAATATGCTGCTAGTTGTGTAACATCTCATCCAACAGCTTTCAAGCACCCACTGGTGCTTTCTATGCCTACTGTCTGAAAAGGGAAATCACACATTTTGGTTGTAATATTCTTGTTGCATTTACATTGTTTTTACCTTTAAAAAAGTAAACACACGACACATACCATAAGTGAACTCATTTCCATTTTGAACATTATGGCCCATCTGACAGAAACACATGGGGCCTCCTGAACAAGATTACCAGCTGTTATTTCTTTCTGAGTTGTCTTAACACTGAAAGTGGAAGCTACAGACTCAGTTAGAAATTTAAACCAGTGTCCTCCCACCCACTGTCCAAATCAGCCGACGTACAGTACGTGGGGGCTCTCGGCGTTGCTAGCATGAGGTGTTTGATGATAGGATGTCACCAAAGAGAGTCAGGGGGTTCATCTGCTGTAGCCAACTGTTCACATTTGTTTCATGGAGTGTTTAATTTTCATTAATAATGCATAAGCCCACAGACTAGGCTCTAAAATAATTTCCTCCAAGACCCTCCGGACATGTTCTGTAGATAGACGTGTAAGCATGCATGCGACAAATAAATCAAACAGCCCTGCACACACTCAATTACAAAACCCCACTTATCAGGCATATAGTACCTGTGCACAGACTTGCGTAGCATTGTAACACAACGTGCAATGGCACAGATGCTGCTGTATATACACTGAGATGGGACTGTGGATGGAGAACTGAATAACAGGGAGATGTGGTTATACTGGTGAGTGGAAAAGCCCCCAGAGGAAGCACAAGAAGAGGAGCATATATTCTTTCTGAAAGAGAGCATTGCTGCACAGCTCTCCATTAAAGGTTACAATTCTGCTTCAATACACCTTTTGTCAAATCCAGCAAAGACCTTTTTATGTAGCTGCCTGTTCTGTGTCAAATGTTCATTCACAGCCCTGGCTTGGTAAATGGGAAACATTCCTGGGTCATCAAATACTGACGCATCACAACCCATGTTTGTGCACATGACAACACTAATGCTGTGCGTTACTCACACATGTTTAAAGGAGCACTGGAGGGGAGGGGTGTATTTTTCGGCTGCTGAGTTCAAATATGGACAAACTTCGTCCAGGATTATAGACTACCTTTAAATGCGAACACAATGTGAACAACAGTCGCGTTATAGGTGCCATGAAGTGTTAGTTATGTGTGGTGACTTGGGCTTTTAGTAAACACATGCTCACGCTGCACATTTTCATCTAAAGCAATAGAAAATGAATTGACTTTCTGCTAAACCCCTCTTTTTTCCAACGTCCTCTCATAGCTTACCAATCATGAGAAGGCACAGGCCTTGATTTTTGGACATACTGACAAAGTGTACATGGGGCTGTATTATACAAGGAGTCTCAAAAGTCTTTTAACCTCTCCAAAGAATGAATGAAACAGTGTGTTTATCTACTATAACGTAAGCTGCAAATGTCCCAGCTTACTCCTGTCCTAGCTCAGTACCCACAATAACAAGTTAGTGTTACGTCCATGGCAAAACAGCTTAATCACTGGCTAGCATCAACTACATTATTTTGTCAGGTTACAGTGTCACAACTGGAACATCCATTGTATAGTATTTTTCCCATTTTCGAGTGGACGCCAATCCTGGTTTTCCATATACAAGCTAGCATTATGTTTGCCAAACGCATGGCAACATGGTAACATTCAACGGCTGACTTTTTACCCAGGACTTGTAGCTTCAGTCTTTTAGCATGATATCATGTATGTGGCACAATATGTTTACGAGCCTTTTAACAGGGTTTTTTCTTCAATATGAGTCAACCGTAGACAGTTCTGTCAACCAACAACCAACTCAGAGTTATTCTGAATAAGCTTGCTGGATATAGCAGATAATTTCTGGTCCTGCCAGTGATCATTCTCGCCAGCAAAAATAATGGTCACCGGAAATGAAATCCCTGTTCTTCCCCACCTCTATCACTGCCAGCACTCTCAATCCGCATATTTGCAGTGCTAGAATGGAAAGCTGGACACTCGTAGCAACAGCAACCAGAGGGGAGGGACTTAGTGGACCGTCAATGGTCAACCAAAAGCTCTCTTTCTGTTCCTCTGCATCAGTGTTCAGGAGCATCTATGTGTGTGTGTGTGTGTCACTGAATCCCCGTCCCTATAGAGTCATGGTCCATGTAACCTGAGTGTCAAAGCTGGTATGTTCAATCCTACCGTTCCTTCCATAATCCCTCTCCATGGCTCGCTCTCTCCTGTCCAGCCTTCATCCCACTGTCCTTTATTAATAGAACCGGGCCTGCTCTGCAGAGAATCAGCCGCTATGACAAACCTGGTGCTACACACAAATATTTACACTCAACAGGCTTAGTGTGTCGGCATCTGCGCTGCAGACTAAAAGTTGTGTAAATTGTCAATATATATAATGTAAGTATGCCTAAAAAACGCAGGCCAGGCCTTTGCGTGTGTGTAGGGCAATGATATGTGATGACAAACCCAGCAGGAGTATTGCTTTGTCAACAACACCAATCTGAGTGGATCAAAAACAGCCCTGACACCTAACAATTACAAAGGTTTACTGGTGTGTGTGTGTGTGTGTGTGTGTCATAGAGAGAAAGAAAGAGAGGGAGAATGAAGGAGATGCAGAAGAAAAAAAGAGAGAAGAAAAAAGTGTTATAGATAGTGAATCAGATCGGGCAGGTGTGAATGACAGCACTCTGCTTCAAAACAAAAATCACAGAGGAGTGAGTGATTAAAAACGTGAATAAAACTTAAATAAGTGGACTGGAAAGCTCCTGCTCCTACGTTGTGGCGTCAGTATCAGAAGAGTGGCTTCATTAAGGTATCAACATGATGCTGCGGGCATCTACCCAACTCGCCTTGGGCTCTTACTGTCACAAGATTAAGAAGCAAAGAAGATATGACAGAAAATCAATTAAAAAGAGGAGGAGAGACACACATGATACAGTGCAGTCACACACAAGGGTACAGACACACACACACACACAGATATATAAAATGAGGGCAAAGTGATGAGCAGTCAATCCTCAGCCAGCAGAGGAGGTCTTCAGTCTCAGAGAGTTCGCTGTTGCTGAAGCACTTTTTACACACAGTGAAGTTTCCTATTGTCTTTGTTCATTGTACAAATAAATAGCATCTATATCACTCCTCTTATTTTACACTTTGATCATTTGGATAGTCTGAGAAGAAGCAAGGACTTTTGGTTCTGCAGAACAAAATGCTGCCTGGACCCCACCTCACTTTTCCTCATCATGTATTCCAAATAAACAGATAAAATAATAATACATCAATTAGATATTTAATCTGTGGCTATCTGCACATGGAAACTTCAGCATGTATTGATAACTTCAAGAGTTAAAATGTAGTTCTGGTCAACAGTTGAACCATTGTTCCTAAATCACAAGAGAATGTCTTACACCATGAATGACATTCAGTTTGAGACCTTCATGTCATTCACACCTGTGAATGTGAACTGTGGAACTATACAACAAGAAATAAACATGCAAAAAGGTTTCACGGTCAGACTAGAAGATTAGAAGAATCTAATCAAACATTGATCAAAAATCAAATCTGACATTAAACCACTGAGATAAAAATACTCTCCCCCTAAAAAAAAGAGACTGACGGTGTGTTTGTGTGTCAGATGGACCTTTATGAGGCAAAGTCACAGTCTGGCTGTGACTAACAATCAGACAAACAGCATAATTTTCCATTTGTGCTAAAAAACACAAGTCTCTCCTGCAGACCTTGCTTTGAGTACTGGTTTGCATCAGTGTAGTTCTACAGCTTCACAGTGTGAGGTAACTTTCTGTTACCACCTCCCAACTAAGTTATATACAGTCAGGAAACAACACTGCATGAAAAAACACAGCCTCCTCATTCACTTCAATGAGGCTACTGGGGTTGGCACAGTGGAGGTGTCGATGCACGGGGTTAAACACAACATCGCATTGGCCTCTCTCAGCACACATTCCTGATAAATTTCTTTGTAACATGAACAGCATCATACAGTTCATCCTGTGGTCATGGTGACTAAATGATACAGAGAACATGGACAACTTTAGATTTGCCTTCTAACTCATTAATTCTTCGCTCAAACTGAAGCAACAAGAACCTCTTGAGCCCTTTTCACACATGGATCCAACTCCAGTGCTCTTCCAGCTTAAAAAATCTGGTTATGGTTTGCTTGCTGTGCTTAGATGAGAGGTTTCAGACTTATTTTGGAATCGGATGACTCTTTATTCTCACAGCTTGATGCTTGCCATGTGGTCTCTGCTGTGGGGAGCTCTGCCCCCGCTTCAGTACTTCTGCTTGTTTTACTGTCTTTGCAAAGTGAAAGTTTCAAAGGCGTTTGGTTATAATACTCTGAGCTAGTCAAGGACCTACATTCTGACTTATAAAACAGCAATAATATGTACTGCACATTTCTGCTATTAATTGTTGTAGCAACAAATGGCCTAGTATTGCCAGAAGGATAAGGAGCCCAGGAGATGCCATGGGAAAAATCAATCTGTGTGCCATTTAGTATATTTTATCTCTTTCATGACAACTATCATGTGATGCGTGCAGCCTTCACACTCTCACTATGGATACCTTTAATTTAATTTTATTTTGCTCGGTCTGCAACATGTGGATACACTTTTGGCTGTTTTGGCTGTTTAACATCTTAGAAATCTTTGACAGCCCCTTAAATGTATTTAACAGTCTGACATGACGTTAACCTCATTAATACTGCAGATGTCATCCAGTTTTAAAAACTCAGATCTGGGGTTTTGGGGCACTTCATAGCTGTTGTCAAATTTCATATATAATATGATATTGAGTTGATAGTGCTAATTAGATCATTGGTGTGCATTGATTAATAAATCAGAATCATAAATTAGTGCCTTGACTTTGTAGATCACTTAATTTTTCCCCTTTCAGGTGAACATTTTCAGTGTTTTTAGACGTATGTTGTAATATTTTTCTCTACCAAATCATGTTTAGCAGGTCATTAAAACTGTAGGATGAATGTCTGTGGGTCTTGTTGTAATGGCAGCGCTGGGATGTTTGTTTGAACACACAGGAGGCCCTTAGAGATCTTAATCATCCTTCTTATCCAGGGTGCTTAAGGTCTAAAGGATACTGATCCGGGCTAGGCAGGTGCTCTACACACTCTGATACTCATGAAGATGGTAAGATGTGCTGCTGAGCCTGATTGTTCATCTGATCATGCTGAGATTGTTTTTTAGGATGTGACCAAGTGCGAAAACAAACATGAGTGGTTCACAGCAAACCTCAAATGCGGTTTAGGTTTGTAATTAGATTACTTTTTGGTATCAAGAATCAATATTTTTGCTGCTCTGTGTTGCTGTCCTTGAGTACTCACTATGGACCTGTGACCAGAAACTTTTCTTTAATCATACCTATTGAAAACCAATCCTGAGCACACAGCAGCCGCTGCAGTGGGGATGGGAGTTAGGCAAGGGCATTTAAATTACATTTCATGTATTCAGCAGACACCTACAGGCTTTTATGAAAGGTTTATTGGATGTGTGAGAGCCTCTTGGCGTCTAATACAGGAAGATTTAGATAAATGTTTTCAACTCGCATCCAAAAGTATTCAACTCTATCATCCACGCCCCATTCCTCCTTACACTCAATCCGTAAATACAACAGATACCAAATATAATCCACTTCCTCTGACTGATATTGTCTCTTCCTTTTTCCAATTCCCTGTTCTTGTCTGGCCACAGTTTACTAATCCTGGGAACCACCAGGATGAGCTGACAGGCCCACACACTGTGAAAATATCTTAAATTCTAACTGACAATCCAGTCAATATGGTTGTTAGACTGTGAAGTATGTAAGTACACGCCCGAAGAAAACAGGCAGCAGCTATCATGCAATATGCAATAAGTTCCTGAGTCTCATTTCATAGATGGATGTTTGCAGTCAGTCGAAAGGGAACACTCATGATTTATTGTTAAATAATCCAGATCAATGCTGTAGAAACACAGAAAGATATCATCATTTTTACTCCACATTTTCTCCCTCCTCATCATAATCTCCGTCATTACACACAACGCAACTTTACCACCGACAGTTCAGTCGGAATGACTAATGTGGCCTCAAGCCTTTAGCTTCAAGCAGAGATGAGGAGCATCCTGCAGAGGTCTGCTGAGCTCACTTCTTTCTAACTCCACACCTCCAGATTTTTTTTTCCATTCTGAAACATAGAACACCCCAACTGATGCTGATTCAACATCATTTGAGGCAATTTATCTGATTTCTCCCCCTGAAGCCACAAAAGGATCATTACAACTTATTTATATCATTATAAAATAATAATAATCAAAGCAATAATCCTACAGGGCTCTCTGTCTCCGGTCAGTCAAATATTCATGGCTGTAGAGTCCATAACTGATAAGTCATTCACAAATTTCCCTGAAGTGTTGTAGACCTGAATGAGCACGGCCTGACTCCACTCTCCTCATTGTGCCTCTCACTGTCACACTCTGCTGAATGAATCAGTGTCGTGGCTCTGACGACAGGCTACTTGAAATAACCTGCTTGTTCTTCCATCAGAGGATCACTCACCACATGAATGAACAGAGATTGGTGAAATGATTTATCCTATCAGGTAATTTGATTACGCCTGATTTGGTGCATGTGAGACGCACATCCTGCCAGTCTCGCTCACAGAGGCCACAAATGATTTAATCAAAAGATCTGCAACTCGGTGAAAAAACTTCAGATGACATTATGGAATAGAACAGCAAAATAGGAAATCTTTTTCATACACTTTGTCTTTATTTATCGTGTTTCACAGAAAACAAGGATTTATTTTTCAAGTGAAAAAGCAGGATAAAAAGGGTGCCTCCTTTCTCTGCTAAAAGAAATTGTTTGTAGCATCTCCTTTTCAATGCACCCCGCACACAAAACTGTATATTCTGTGTTTTTTAGCACAAATGGAAAATCAATATGATGATTAAAATCCTTTCTGATGTGTGTCAGGCAGTTCTGTTTTAGCAATGGTGATTTTTCATGGTTTTGGAAGGAGCTGACAAATGATGTCATCCTGTTGATATGGGCATCAGATCAAAAACATGCGTAATTCTGGAGGACAGTTACAAATGACATAGTTTGTGTTTTAATTTGGAGGAGTAGGCACCCAGAACATCCAGCTGACTTCTGTGCCCCAGAAGTCTGGGCTAGACTGAAAGACAATCTGTCAATCTGAAGCGTAATATTAAAATGTGTCATATTACAACAAAAAGTCAATTACTATTTTTGTGTTACTGCTCAGAAGAAGTCATGCTCACATCTTTGCGAGACTGTACATGGCCACAGTGGTGTTTTCAGCTGAATGCTATGGTAACATAGCAACAAATATCAATACTATCATGCTGATGTTTGCCACTATCACTGATTTCACCTTTTGTGTTTGCATGCTAACATCTGGTACATTTTAACAAAAAGCTGCATGTGTTTCATGAGTTTGTGATAATATCAAAATCCATAAATATGTACTATATAGTATACAGTACATAGTACATAGATAGTGATTAAAATAGATATTTCGGTCAGGACCAAAATGGTTGACCAACCAACTGAATTACAGTTGCTAAAATGGCTAAAAAGGTAATCATTTCTCATATCCTGTTGTTCTGGTTTAGAGGTGTTTTTTTTTTCTTAAAATAAAGTTTAAAGTCTCATCATAGTTGGCTACTCAGCAGAATGCAGCCAATTAAAACAAAATAAAAGGTTTAAATGATTCCCCCTAATAATAGCTGAGTGTGCAGAGAGTTGTTGTTTGACATTAAAACATTGTAATTTTTTAATTCATTGTAAATACACCATTCATTTGTCACTGCCAACATGAGTTCTGGATGTGCTGGATGGGAAGTTTGCACCAGAGTGGACTGATATCAGGATAAACTTCAGCTGTTCCGTAGCAAGCTGGGTAATGGTTGTCCCAACAACAGGAGTCATGACAACAGACTGGCAGCATGACTAAAACATTAGTTGGGAGACGCTGAAAGACATAGAGGGGTAAGTGATATCCTAGAGGGTAAATGTTCACCTGTCTAATTATAAATACTGTCCCCAAAAGCACGAGTGTCTTCCCACATGCACACACACTCCTACATGCACGCACTGCAAAGTATGCATGGATGTACACGCCAACAAGACAAAACCTCATTCAGTAAAGCTCAGAAGGACATCGCCAGGGATCTCATTGCTGACAGGCCTGGACATATCGTCATTCTTTAAACTGTGTGCATCGGAGAGATAGAGTTAGCAAAAAAAAAAAAATTGTAAAGGCGTCCGACAGTGAGTTAATTCATTATATAGCATTTACTGTCCATTTATGTAAAGCAATTAATGAGTCGGTGCTGTCGCAAGTTTGTCAGTTGGGATTTGACTATTTCAGGAAACAGTAGCGACAGCAGATCTGTGTTAATGCTGTCAAAATGTCTCGTTTGACTCATCCAAACGTCAGACATCACAGACAAATCCCATCTATCTTTGTTCCCCATTTATACTCCCAGCTGTGTACAGTAGATCACATTATATATTAGCCCTTCATGTATTATGGATCAGCTCGGAGGCTGCACATCGCTCGCCAGCTTCTCTTTGGTTTGCTCCCAGCACGTCTTTGGTTCATCCGCTGCACTTAGTAAAAACTTACAAGGAGAAACTCTGGCAGGCTGCCTGTACTCTCCTGTACCCACACACACATTCAGAGCAGGAAACCACTTTCTCCTTTCAAACATTTTTACCAGTTAACCTTTAGTACATAAAATAACATAATGTTCAATTACTAAATGTCACATTCAGTGATACTCTAGGCATAAAATAAAGAGATTATTAAAGATTATTTATGTATTTTATTTAATGTTCAAACACAAGATCTGCGCAGTGAAGGGTGTTATGGGTAAACGTAAGTCACAGAGGCCCAAATATGCACACCTCCCAAATCTCAACATTACAGCATAGTGCTGCCACAAGTAATCTTCTAGCAGAGCACAGGAAACTAAGTTCCTCTTCAGTGGACTCGATATCAACACTCATCTTGTCCTTGTCATTGGGTTATGTTTCCAGGGTGAAATTGAATCGCATGAAAGAAATGCACGCACAAATGACTCTGAATGACATCCAGGTACGTTTGCTTAGCATGGAGAATTATGATTACAGCTTTCGTCTATGGCTGTCACAATCTATGAAATTGGTATTGAGATATTTCACTAAAAATAAATAATCTGTTGATGGCACTACAGGAACAGGGGGATCAAAGGATTCATCCTCAGGGGACCATGAAGTGTCATTGTAATCCATGTTGAGATATGTGAGTCCAGACTAAAGTGGTTGACAGCAACAATCTACCAGCATTGCCATCCTTACAGCTGTTCTGCGAGTGTGACTAAAGAGTACACTGGCTTTCTTTAAGTATTAAAATGATCTCATCAGACATTTATTCAGAGATTCATAAGCATTTTAAAGAACATCATTCAGAAATTTAATTAAATCCATCAATATATCTGGGTACCTGTCATATCAAGTGTCAAATTAAATCAAATCAGAATTTTCTGTCCACCACCTGTCAGTCTATTCTTCATTTCTTTTTCTCCATTTTATCATTCTCCCTGGTCTTCACACATTTTTTATTCTTAATGAGGCTCATCAGACATCATTTGTCTTCACGCAAAGACAGAATACTAATTTGCCCAGACATACCTACACATAAAATTGTGGGTGAGACTGATGAGCAGATCACGCTCACACAGACACAAACACAATGCAGTGAATGGGACGGGCAGAGGGGGGAGAGGTTCAATTTTACGCTTCAGGAAAGAGAGTGAGAAAATATAGGGAGATTAGAACTAGAGTGAGCATTGCAGGAAGAGTGGGAGAGCCCGGGGGGAAAAGATGCAGTGAAGGGTACAGAGATGGTTAATGTAGAGTGTGAGGGGGTAATGAAATAAATGACAGGGGAGGAAAAAAGACATATAGCAGAACAACCACGGGAGTGTGTTTAACTTATTCTCTTATCAAACAGGGTGTAAAGAGGAAGGATTATTGCCATGTATTTATGAGATAAGAGATACCGATGCAGACCAGGAACACTGAATGTCTGAGAGAGAAAGAGGGAGTGGTGGAGTGAGAGATGACGCAGGTACGTAATGAATGTGAGAGACTGATAGAGGGTTTTCAATTTCACTGCCAGAGACACTCACAGAGCAGCATGAAGATTATGACTGCATGAACATTACAGTACGGATTTATACAAGCTAATAGCCAAGATCACTCTTCAAATTACTGTCTGTTTAAGTGTTACTAATGCCTGCGAGTTAACAAGCTGTATGCCATACCTTTAATGAGAGTGTCTGACTCTGTACGGTAGAGTTCAGATAACAGGCGGGCAATAGTGACACTGCTTGCTTCGCTCTGCCGCGTTCCTATTTCCATACTGAATACTAATTTTGAACAGTCCAGTATGTCTAAGAAATAAGACCATATTGGACAGCTCCTCACTAGTTATGTCCAAACGTTAACCGGTTAGCCCAAAAGATACATTATTTACCATAATCACTAGTTTTATCTACTCAATTATCTAATTCTCCAATAAAAGCAACCACATTCAATGTTTTTATAACAATATAACAGATGATAATGTGAAAAAAAGTGCTTAGCAGAATTGTCCAACATTGATATTTTTGTCTGGCAACAGAGCTCCATCTGAACTGGGTTTTGAGTATTTAGTGCTTTTTACCCTGAAAAGTGACTAAACTAAGTGAAGATATCAGTAAACTATTGAAAATTCTCTTTGTTTTTAAGTGTAATGCTGATGGACACTGTTGTCTCTTAATGCAATGGAAAGGATGGAGCTGCTAATGGCTGGAAAACATTAAAGAGAAAGCTTCAGCAAGATTTCACTAAACCAAAGTAAATTATTAAGTCTTTGGGAAAGCATTTTAGTGCTATCCCATTATCCTACTATGTGCTAAGTATATAATGTACTACACAGTAATTCTCATAGTTATGCAGGAAATCAATGTAGTTTTCCTGCTTTGTATCAGGAGGAATTGATACAATATGTGAATGAATTAATCAGTGACAGATAATGAAACTGCCAATTACACATATCTTATTTTTGTACCTGTATGTCACTCCTCCATTTCATTTTTGGAAATAGAGTCTATTAACAACACACTCAACAGTTGAGGCATCTATATTGAGACTAATTTGTCACTTTTTATCACTTTTCAGTGTGACCACAGTCTATATTAAAAACCTACTTCTTGTAATTTGGTCATCTGGGACAGTTTACTTCAAACTCTGCTCCATCTGTAGAGAAAGCTCAGCAACTTAAAACATCTGTAAGGCACGCAGCCTCACATCCCGCTGCCCTGCAGCATCTCATGTTGATGGCATAAGCATCAGACTAGGGAGATTAATTAATTTTTGCTGATAAATAAAATGTCTCTGTTTAACCAGGCAGGGCCAATTTGATCCTAATGTGCTCTGAATGTGTGTGTGTGTGTGTGGAACACGTGTCAGAGACCAGTCTGGGTCACTGTTGATTAAATAAACAGAATTTATAGAGCTGACTTTCTCTGAATAAAAAACATACACACACAGACACAGTACACGCGTCCTCCTGCGCTGTCACACCATTCACCATTCACCAGTCACTCATGACAATGAACCAAATAATGTGGTTTTCTTAAATGGTAATGAGTGTGATTTTTCCACGCAAACATGTATAATTCACAAAACAACCTCACACAAAATCATTTTAACAAGAGACAGCAGTAGCAGTAATAATTTTTCATTCTAGTGACCAAAATCTTCAAATTCAAATTCAAAGTAAACAGAGAGCTGGTAGGAAATATAAAGATTTCGGGGCTCGACATTTGGATGTGAAGCAAAATCAGGGAGGGAATCCTTAAATAAGAGGTGACACAATGCACGCGTGCGTATTTACTGTATGCTCATATACGAGTGTGTGTTTGTGTACGCACGTGTGTGTATGTTGGGGGGGGGGGGTGATGCAGTGAGCAGAAGACAGTGAGTAATGTGAGGCTCCCTGCGTAATCATTCACCCCGTACCCTTAACTCCTCACCCTAATGCATAAATAAGAGGGAGATCAAATACAAGAATCTACTAAAGAAAATAAACATGAAATTTGCAGGACTGCCTTCCATGCTCTCTTTGAACATGTTAACAATGAAAGACAAACTACTGTGGCAGCACTGTACAATAAAATACAGTGTGTGCTCATCTGATGAGCTGCACAGTAGATTTACTCAACAGCTTATCCTGGTGTTTTCTTGTGAATTTAAGGTGACTGCCTCTGACTATATGGTCTTAATATATATTTAATCTACTAAGTTTCATTTTTTTCTGTAGATGTTTTTTTTTTTGTTTCTGTAAGGAGACGTTTTATCTCAGAGTCTCAGTGAGTCTGTTCTGGCATGTAAGATCAAGCTTACTGTAGTGTGCTGTGCTGTGTATGCATGAATACAACAAAGCTGTCAGAGCTGATGTCTTGGGTTTTCATTCATTAATTAGAGCACTATCACATAGAACGCCAAAGATGGTGAGAGTGATAACTGGCTGTTCAAGGGAGCACTCTCACATCGGTGTGTGTGTGTGTATGTGTGTGTGTGTGTGTGTGTGTGTTGACATTACCCTTTCTGTGTAGCTCACAATGTCAAACATGAATAAAAAACTGAGCACTAACAATGTGTGGGTGATGTGGTGGAATTTACAGCTGAGGGGAGACTCATTCAGGCACAAAGGAGACGAAACAAAGAGCAGAAACCAGTGTTGGTGTTACTGTTAATTTGTTCATTGATTTATTTCAACAAAATGTTGTGTCTAGAGGTGGAGCTATTTAAGTTTAGAGTAAACTTTCCGGTTCAACAACAACAGCTCTGTTCTAAAGTATTTCCTGGCTGACATTAGCGGTAATTCACATAAAGTATGATCAGGCGTCCTCGTCCCTGAGACTTAATGAAGCTCTGTGCTTGTGAGAAACTGGCTATTTGCTCAGTAATACAAACATAATTTCAGTTTTATTAGAATTTTTAGCCTGGGTCCAGGTTTACATTTTGTCATCTGCAAACTCTACATGAGAAGACCTTAAAGGTACCCAGAGGATACTTCACATAAACAGTTATTTAGTGCACAATAAAAACAAGATGTGGACCTACCTGTAAAAGCACTGCATTTTTTCTCATCTTTTCTCTTGGAATAATTCCCAAGAACATGACCAAATCAGTGTTACACACACCAGCTGCATCGCAAAGCATCACGTCATTTGACATGCGTCATTGACGCACATAGCACATGTACGTGTCAAGCAGATGGAAAAAAAAGACGTAAAAGTGCAGTAGTGGTATGTGCCACTCTAAGGAGAGAGTGTGAAAAACTGCTGCTCCTTTAGAGAACACTGATAGAGGATGATATAGGTGATGTGCATCTGCCTCCACTCTATGTTGCCCTTCAGAGAAAGGATGCGATATGACAGCATTTGCTGGCACATGCAGGTAGAACTTCACTTTGCGCCACGCCCTGAAAATGTGACTCACTGACTATTGTCTAGAGGTAAAAGAGGGTCCAATATATTAATGGACAAAAAGTCAAGGGTCAAAGCTATCACACTGTTTCAACAATGGCTCCCACAGGCTCCACGGTCCTGCTCAATGAGACTGGCCCACCTTGTTTCACAACAACCCTCTGTCTTTGTCTGTTTATTGATTGAAAAAAAGTTTAGCCGGTGAAACCTTGAGCTTTTGACAATAGTGGTCATGTCAGGAGAAAGAAGTTAATGGAAAAAAGACATTAGCTTACTTTGTCTGCTTTCATGTTTGAAGACCAACGTCTGTGAATCAATATCTGTCCTTTGGAAGTGTTCCCTGTATGTGCAGTGGCCCATCCTGACCAGGCAAATCAAATCTCTGGCCATCATACCATTACAAAAGAGTGGTCTGATGTCTGGGGGAAACCACGCAGCCCTAAGGCAGGACAACTTAGGATATTACTTCTTGGAAAGCGAACAAAAACACAGAAGGGGTCCAGCGGAGACGGAGGGAGAGAAAGGACTCTGATCACCAGAAATTGGGTGCAGAAACACCAACTTTGGGCACTTTTTGTGAAGACACAAGAGACATTAGTGCAAACCACATGTGTCAAAGGACAATCTGGAAATCAGGATGAATTCACATTTGTATTGACAGGCCTCAGAAATGGCCAATCAGCCTCTCTCGTTCACTTTAAAAGCAAAGGACAATTTTTAAGTGACCCGGGATGACAGTCCATGTCAGTAAGATGCAGACAGTCGAGGCACAAATACAAAAATATAAACACCCTGATTACATCACCTGAAATGACAGAGAGCCACAGAGGGCACAGGAGCGAGGCTTTTAATTTGTTGTTTGTTTATCACATATGGCCTCAAGTAACGCTAATAAATCTGCTGATTATTTCTTCAAATCATTATTTCATCCATAAAATTTCAGAAAACAGTGAAAGTAAACTTTCCCACCTAACTCCACCATGAAATCATTAAATTCAGTTATTTTTTAGAACTCACTAGATACTCTAGATCACTTATCATCATATACTACAGAGAAAAGCAGCAAATCAGTCTATTTGCCATGTTGGACCCAGTGAATATGCATAATGACAAAACATTATAAATTTTTTGCATAAAAAATGACAATAACAATCCATTGATTGTGTTGCCATTAATTTCTTTACAATCACGTACTTTTGCAAAAATAATTAGATTTTCCCCACCTGATCCAGCCTGTCTACGTGTGGGTTTTAGATTCAGATCTTGGTCGCTGTCCAATAGTTGGCCACCACACGCACACAATTAGGCCCTTATAGGGAAATGACACTGATAGAGGTCTGCCGTCTATAGGCTGCTGTAAACTAACTGATGGTGACCCTGAGGACACATTACACGGGCTGCGGCTGCAGCTGCGTTAGGCCATAATAATCTTCTCTGCAGATGTCAGACGTAAACAGAGAAATAAGCGTCACAGACCGCACGTGAGCCTGCTGATCCTGCACGGTCACCGAGCGCAGCCCGACGCGTCTTTGCGCGGCACCACAAGGCAGCGACACGTCGAGGCGTCTGGAAAGAGAAACTCCTGCCTGCTGAGACTGTGAAATACGATCACGATCACCGAAACAACCATTCAGCGATTCCAATCAAACTAAATATATTAGGCGCGTCATGTGAGCAGCTCTCCTCCTCACTTCACATCACCCCACACATCCGGAGCCACAACAACACCAAAGTGCTTCATCAATATTAATATTTACTTATCAGTATTAATGAGCTGGACAGATGGAGAGAGGCGGCAAAAGACTCAGAGATATTTATCTTACTTCAAACTTTTCAGCGATCACGTGTCTCAGGGAAAACAAATTAAAAATATATATATATATGTGAACGCGATTTGAAATGTTCTGTCCCGTTGTGTGTCTTGTGTCTCTCTCATCACCCCATCCAGCAACTACAAGTGTGTATCAGTCCCGGACATCGAAGAGGACAGTGAACAAAGACCATCTGTGAGACTGGCGGAGTAAAAACACGAGCTGGAGGATGAAGGATTGAGCAGGTTCATCTTCAAGCTCCCTCGTCGTGATCAGACGGCCGCACGCGCGCTCCAACTCATCCAAAGAGCATCATCAGATCACACACACACACACACACACACACACACACGAGCCAAAAGTCACAAAAACACACATCTAAGCTCCGGCAAGATGTAACAAAACTTGATGAGGAGAGGACACGTCATCCTGCAGAGAGAGAAAGTTAAGGCTGCGCTCTCCTCCACAATAATAAAAAACTCCTCAACTCCAACTCCAAGCGTTTGTTATGTCAGAAAGTTGTATCCGCCACCTGACGCCCTGCTCCTCTCAAGCTCAGAGAGAGGGGCAGGCATGGAGTGAAAGAGCAACCGGGAGCAAACTAGAGCAGGTCTTACCTACGCGTCCGGACCTCCTCTTGCGCCTCTGGCACCGCCACACCGCCCGCTGCTCATCTCCCGACCCGGCCCATCAGCGCAGGTAGAGTCCGGAGAGAAGCCAGCACTCATCACAGTGTCCGGAGAGAGAGAGAGAGAGAAGGAAAAAAGAAGGAAAGACTCAACTTGTGACTTTCCAAATGCGCCCTGGTCCCGGCTCACTTTTGCTTTTCTCCTCTCTGAATCACTTTTCTAACACTGAGTCTCGCCTCCGTTGCGGTGGCCTGAGGTGTGTGTGTGTGTGTGTGTTGGACTGGGAGAGGCAGAGTTGGTCCGCCGCTCCGCTGCTGCCAACATCTGTCAAAGCAGTCAGAGTACGGAGCCTGACTTCCGCTGGAAACTTTCAAAATACAACCCAAAAGGGTGACCGTGTTGCAGCGTCTGGAGACCGAGCTCAGTCAAATTCACTGAGCGTGTGTGTGTGTTTAAGTCATTAAATGCCACATTTTGGACCGTATAGCCTGCCCTGCCATATATGTAGATAACCCATGTTAAAATTAAAACCCCTCCATAATCCTTTGGGAGAGATCAGGCATTGACAACAAGCAGACACAGTGACCAAAAATGGAGTCTTGATTTCTTGGGATTTTGACTTTGGATAAGTAGAATCAACTTTACTTTGCCTGTAGCCAAAGAGGGTCAAATCATAGGGTAATGAAATGCAATAAGGTAAATAATCCAGGAGAGGAAGGGCTATAAAAATGTAGAAGTAGGGAAAGTAATGAATTAGAGGAAAGCTACAGTCAGTATGTTTGGTTTGTTGAGTTGAACTGAAACACCAAAAAGGAGACAAGATATGCACATTAAAGTTGCCTTTTGGCAACATGTCTTAAGGAATGACGAGAAGAGTGACATGATTTGTAACAATCCCAACGACGGAGCACAAAAAACAGGAACAGAGCCAACACATGCTGAACAGATCAGTCCAGAGCACAGGAATGCAAAAACCCCACGACACCACCCTGGAGGCTGGCTGAGCCGGGCCGCTGCTCTGCGTTGGGTCTTGTTGGAGACGAGGTGGAGGTTCACTCAAAAAGGGGTCAGGCTTTCTTTTTCTGCAAGTGTCGTTGCATGGTGGGAAACAAGTGTCACCTAAACCCAGAGGATCGGGGTCATCCGTGAAAATGGTCTTTAATTATTTAAGAAAGTTTGGCCTCCATTAACTGCGTCATTCTCAGCTCACAAACAAGCCTGGAGGAATCACACATCTCAGTGTCTGTCATGATCAGGTTTGTGTCGCTCGTGCACTTATTTTGAAATGCAATTCTCTACACTTCCGGTAAAATTATTGCTAAATGTAGTCAACTTATCCAGGTCCGTGCCCGGCCGGTGTCGCTAATTGAAGGTGAATGAGCCATGAATATTTCCCCTCTCTGACTCATGGAGGACAGTGTTGGACTCCTCACAGTGCAAAGGAATTTTACAGGGAGTGATCATGGTGTAGGCTTTTATTTAGGATATTTCTCGGCGTTTTTTTTAATATAGTATAAGACATAAAATCTCCGTTATGCGCAAGGACACAGTGTGGGAACAAGTCTCAGGGGAAGAACAGGGGCTGATCGAAAAGTTCCTCCCAGGCAGGAGAGGGCTGCACTCAGCATCGGGTAAGCATGCTGAATGACAAGACAGTGTAGGAGTGAAGATCCACTTGTCAAAGCTGCAGCTGTTTGTCCTGGTTCTTAGTTGAGCAAAATTAAAGAAAGAATTAATTAATCATTTTAATGTTAAAAAAATGCCACTTTAGAAAAAAAAACTTTACTTTCAAGTTAAAATATTTTTTTAAAAAGTGGACTTTGCATTTTCATTCTCAGATTAGTCAACCGTGAACTTGAAAAAATAAAGAAAAATAGCTATAAAATGAAAGTTAAATGGCACCTCTTAAATGTCATTCTTGGCTGAAATGCACCAATCAGCTGTCTGCTTGGGTTTCTCACCAAGATTGACATCTCTGCCGAGTGTTTCTTTTTTGGATACACAAGGACTTCTGTTCTTTGTTGCCAAAGATGACAAAACATGACCACACTGGTCAGGCACAGATGTAAATAATGGCAGTGATGAGGCACACTGGCACAGCATACTCAAATGTCATCTCATTTTTTTTTTTTTTTTTTTTTTTAATTTCACACTTAGTTTTGTGTCAACTCATGACACACATCCTGGACACGCTCTGGTGTCGCTCACCTGATAATCTGCCTTTTGTCTTCATAAATAAATGTTTTTGAAGATTGTATAAGCAAGGGGAGTATTTTTGGTTCCAATTCAAAAACAATTTCCTCATGTAGAACTACAATGACAAGTCAAACATTAGCCCGTAAGTTGATGAGGCAGCTGAAGCACGAAGGCAAAGTGAGGGCTGTGTCAGAAAGCCCACATGCTGATAAAGCAATAAGACAAAATGATACTGGAGACCCTGTTTGTTATCCGCTCTCTACAATCCCATGACTTTCAGCTCTGTAAACTGGCTGTGTGCCTCAGTATCACAGGATACTCAGCCAATAGAAAAAGGAAAATACAGTTAGAATGTGGAAGTTCAGAGATGTCTATATTGAACTCAAGTCTAATCGAATTTTAAGTTACAGTTTTTGTGCAACAAATCAATAAAACAAAAATATTGCAAAAACATAGTCACCATTTGAAAATATTATTGATTGTTTTGGTTGTTTTTATTGTTGTTTTTTAGTGTCCTGATATAATACCTGTTCATTGCTCACAACTGGCATCAGTGTTTAGCTTGAGTTTATGCCCGCTAGTCTGCACACAATAAACAAATAAATAACTGACTAATAACTGGACTCTTGCACAATACACTCCACTTCACCTCACTATTCATTTCACTGTTTCACTATTTCACTGTTTTTCACTTTTTTCTACTTGAGATGTTATATATTCTATATGTATTCTCAGGCACATCCTCTCTCTGTACTGTGTACAGGTATAATTATAATTAAAGTTATAATTATTTATTTTTTTAGATTTTTATGCTAAATATCTTATTTTTTATCTTATCTTATCTGCTGTTACACTGTGAATTTCCCCCGCTGTGGGACTAATAATAACATATCCATCCATCCTCTAAACCTGCTTATCCTGACACACAGGGTCACAGGGGTGCTGGAGCCCAGCTATCTTGGGCAAGAGGCGGGGTACACCCTGGACTGGACGCCAGTCAGTCACAGGGCTGACATTGAGAGACAGACAACCACTCACACTCACAACTCACACTCACACCTAGGGGCAATTTAGAGTTATCTAATTAACCTGCATGTCTTTGGATTGTGGGAGGAAGCTGGAGTACCCAGAGAGAACCCACAAAGGCACAGGGAGAACATGGAAACTCTGCACAGAAGGTCAACCGGGGATTGAACCCAGGACCCTCTTGCTGTGAGGCAACAGTGCTAACCACTACACCACTGTATAATAATAACATTTATTTTAATTTTGTTGTGTTCATTTAATATTCAACAAGGCTCCCTATCCCCTATGAATTTTCATGTTTATACTACTCTGCATTAACAATAAGCCACACTGTGATACGTGATTGCTCAGACAGATTTAATTCAGGGTCAGTGCCACATAATTAGCAGCATAACCCCACTGATTATCAGTAATGTGAGTCTAGATAAATCTCGATGGTGGTGGAGGGGAAGGTGATGACTGCAAGCTGGCATCAGTGATGTTGACCAGAAGCGAGTTTCCTTGCAGATTTGTGGACGAACTGAAAGGATGCAGGAAAATATGAATAAATAAGAGCCACGAGGTGCAGATTAACTGCATTAATTAATGAGCAGAGAGTAAATGAAGCACTCATCGTCAGTGGACATTTGCAAAAGAACATTTTAAATTATAATATGTGAAAATTGATCCTACCAGTGGGGAGTCAGAGGCAGGATGCTTGACTTCATCCTGTCAGTTTCCATGGTTTCATTCCTTCTCTCTTGAATTCAGCAGCTTTAATAATACTAAATGAGGAATGAGACATACTGTAGCATGTGCATGTGACATTTATTATGCAAACTGTACACAAATCATTTTATGGACAGCTGATGACGTCATTATTAGTCATTATCTCATTTTCCTCGTACATGTTTGCTGGTAAAGGATACACTCGGACCACTGCTTCCTTAGTGTGGATAACTGAATGGGCGTCTCTGTGCCAGTGTGAGTCTGTTGTAAGGCAAAACTTTTTTTTTCCTACTTTATTGAATAACAGGGTATTAGTTCATTACAAGATAACATGATTAATACCGACAAAGGCAAATCATTTTAATGGGGAAGTAAAATAATCAAAATAAATAATTTTAAAAAAGCTGTCAGACATGCCTGAGTGTGTGTGACTGTTTGGCCTCTGCCAAAAACATAATGTTTCTGAAATTGGTTGTGAAAAAACAGAATCTTCTTTAAGACTCACGATAATCATCATTCTGAGAAGAGAGTGACTAGCAAGGCTTCTTTGCATATAGCAGGACCTTATGCTGACGAGGCCATCACGACTGCCACAGCCTTTGAATGAGAGTCACAAAAAGCTTCAGGATTCTGTCAGATAGCTCTGAACCTTATTTCTTTTCCACAGCCTGGAGATGTAAATGAGAATCCATTAATCTGAGGTCTGGCTCAGCATTTTCAGGTGAAATCTCATCTCATGTTAGCTGCTGAATAGTCTCAGTGCTCGGCATTATTGTGTTTCTACCTCTGCTTCACTCTCTGTCATATTGCAGTTGTTATGAAAAATGCAATTCAGTAGCAGAGTGACCTCTGAATAGTCGCTGCCTCATCTGTGTTTAACACAGGCCAGAGCCTTAAAGGGATGATCCTCAGGCACATACAGCACAGTATGGCATGGACACACACACAAACATTCACGTCTACTATCATCTAAGTACACATGAATATGAGCACATCTGCATGTTTGTATAAATATGTGCTCATTATAACTCTGAAAGTTCCAATTGATATTAGGATGGATTGATACATGAAAGCAGATTATATCTTAAAGTTCAGAGGGTTGAAAGCTGGAATAATAACATTTGAAAATGTCAGCTGAGAGTATTTTGTTGAATGAACAAAGAATTCTTTTACTACGGCCTCTCTCTCTCTCTCTCTCTGTCTCTCACATACACACACACAGTCTTAATATTTTAAAGGTCAAAACAGGAAATCATGTAATAAATTATTATACAACCCAAATAAAATAATGTAATATATATTGCTGGTATACTTTATGAGGCTGAGTGAGGAGGAAAAGAAAAGGCCCTCTGACATTGGTAGTGCAATTGCATTGTAATTGCAACCCAATGTAATTGCAATTACATTGGGTTAAACAACATATAACAACCCAACGACTGATATTAATACACTCTTGTGACAACTTCATATAAATAGAAATAACCTTTTTACACTTGACTTGTGTAAGTGTTATGCAGACCTAGTCTACACGTACATGGGTTTTTTTCAGAGCTTAGCTTTTTCTATGATCTTTGTCCTTTCGATGCAAACTGTACTTCAGTTCACTGAAAATGGACCTAGTCTCTCCAGGATGAATATTTTCGGAAACTCAGTTTACAGTGTTGACATATGGACATGGAAAATGGTGTAAAAATGGAGCATTTGAGAAATGATGACATCATCACCTTAATTCGTGAATGTCCATAGTTGCCACCCATAACGAGTATGAGCCTGAAACCACAATAACAGGCTCATACTCGTTATGGGTGGGGTTAGCGTTTGGGTTAGCCCTGCTGAATCTAAATACAAATACAAATAAAATAAATTAAAAATAAATAAATAATAAATAAATAAATAGCTCTTTTTAATTCAGATTAACGAAAATGTGTGCTCAGAATACTGGTATTTGACGTATCATTGATGTAAAGTTTACTGGCCCGGCATGCTTGTTTGAGCATTTGGAATTGTTTTTATTTTGTAAAATGAAGGTCATATAAACAGAATTTTTCTTTTAAAACAGAGGGGGAAATATCACTTTTAAAAAATACCTGTGTACCTGCGGGCTGAGCTGTATTAATTAAAGTCATCCCTACAAAACTCACAGACAGCGATTCTTTACTCTTGCTGTGGATAGAGTGACAGCTGTGCACATTACTGAATTTGGCAATAATGTTTGGTGTTTATAAAGATGTATTTGCACAATTGATTTGTCAATATTGTGCAAATGGAAACAGCACCTCTTCATAATAATAAGACTCTTTTTTTATCTCCTCTGCTTCATTTATCTTTAATTTCCCTGACTAACTGTGAACAGCTGTCAGGAAAATTAAACACAAGTTCTGTCTCTCTTGTCTTTCTTGTCTGTGTGTGTGTGTGTGTGTGTGTGTGCTAATGTATGCATATGTTGCATATGTGCATGAGTTGGGGTGTAAACAATGAGTTGCATGTTTTGATCACCCAGCATTTTCTCACTATTACAGTGACAATTAGTAAGACGTAGAAAGGAATATTTATTATCTTTCTCTACGATGCGCTTCAGTCACCTCCACAGCCCCTCCCTGTTCATTTCTCTCATTCTGCTAACTTTTCTATCATGTAAACTGTTGTTTCCTTGTAGTTGATTGTTGTTTTACTATTATGTCAGCTCCCAGTTAGCCTATGCGCGGTGGAGTGGGGCTGCCCGCGGCCTGTGCAGGAACAGTGATTGAAGCTCTGTCAGATACTGTTTTCTGATTGGTTGTTTTGATTTGGTCACAGTAGATTCTGGTCAAATGGCCTTAGAGGTAACAGGTGTAGCCAAATGAGTCTGACTTTAATCACAGATTATCTGTCTCATGTACTACTGTCAAGACACAGTGACATATTATGACTTAAAGTTATTTTTAAATAAGTTACCTACTTCTACTTTAAAGATGCCTTACTGAACCTTTTACTTATATTAAGCATTTTTTATTGTTTCCAACAGATTCTAACAATCTTGTTAAAGAAATGAGGCATTCCCTGATTTTCTCAGTTGACTGTAGTATCCTGTAGACTGATTTCTATGTAAAGGACTTGGGACAGTCTTGGCCACCAGAGTGTCTTTGCTCTCTTCAGCTCCAGTAACAACGTGCAACGTTCACCAACTTTAGCTCTATGATGATACTTCATATTCATACAGATTTCAGATTATGTAATTTTGAGTGGTGATGAAGCAGTTGCAATGTTAGCATATCCCTGATAGATACAAACTCCATTAAAAAAACAAGCACAAGTGTTGCGGACCAACCAGATTTTTATAAACAAACTTTATTGAAAAGTCACCTATCAATGTGATGCCTGCCAAGCACATTTAGTCTCATGTCTGTCATGCCACTGTTTTAGCCGAATGCTTTCACAACTGCAGAGTGCAAGCAAAGGGATGCTGTGTGCAGTTGACTTGAGGGTCGCTGGTATCATTGTAAACTAGCATTTTCTGAATGTTACATACTGGACATCTCCATTTTTAAGTTTAGGTTGAGTTTTAAAAAGGAGAAAAAAAACAGTTGTGTCAGTCAAAGTCCCAGTAGTTCTTGAGTTAAAACTTGTAAATGCCAAATGTAAACCCAAAATTTCCTCTGACAATGGCTTTTTAACTTGTTAGTGTCATTGTAAACCCATCACATATGAACACTTTCAAAACAGAACAACAGAGCAGTTGTTAAAAATGCACTGACAAAAGAGAAGGTGTTGATTCTGCTTTTTGGAAATGTTTGAGACTGTGTTTTGTGGTGTTAATAAAATACCTTGCTTAGTGTCTTTCAGTCAGTGCAGATGATATGAGTTTGGCATATGAGTTTGCTCCTGCACACTTTGCATAATTTTGCAATGTTTGCAACTGATGCACCAGTAATTTAACGGTCAGGACTCTGACCGTGTTTCATGTTTCATGATTCCTCGAAATTCTGCAAAAAAAAATGGTGATTGTGGCTGTTCCAAAAAAAAAAAAAAAAAGACAAATCGTGCTAATTCACATTTCCCATTAATCCTTATTAGTCAATTTGTTAAGCTCCAGTCATGAAAATCCCCATGCTTAAAGCCTATTTAAATGCAATGGTGAAGAATTATCAGTGTGCATCACTGAAGAACACTGATAAACTCCATTTTTACATCCCAACCAGTAACAAAATTAAATTTCCCACTGTAAAGAATTTCTGGCCCATTACACCAGACAAATTGAAAACATTAGATTTGCCCCGTAGTCATTATCACCCTCACCAAGATGTTACTCCTTTGTCAGCACCTTTGATTTCCACCACCACCTCAGCTGATAGCACTGTGACGTGTTGTTCTGAATCAGAGTTTTGGGCCAACTTAGGCAGAGACTGACTCTGACTCAGAGTTTCAAAAATTTCTTAAATGGACAGGAACTTCGACAGGCGGTGGAAGGAGACAGGCTGGCTCGATCTGCGGCTGTTGATGGCGTCAGAGAAACTGGGAGATACTTGTGGCTGGAGATGGTGGCGAAAAAGATATATCAGTGAGACTAAGTGATTTAACAAAGTAATTAAAATAAGTATGGTTGAGGTGCCCTTCAGCCAAGGATGCCCAGCTCTTTCTAAGGAGGCGTTCAGTGGCCAGTAAGTCAAGAATTGCAGTCATCTCACGTTCATAAATAGATATATATAGAGCTTTTATAGAGGTTTTGCATGGCAAGTTAAAGTGGCTTTAGTCAATATTTTTGTAAAAACAATGTATTAAATGGCAGTGTGAAAACAATCTGACAAGACTGACTCATGGAGATGAATCTACAGAGGATTATCAACTGAATCTGCAGTTCCCATCGGCTTTATAGCCTTTTAGCTTTGTAGTGAGTTTCACTGTTAAGCAACTTTACTGTTTTGGTTCACCCTCACTGCTCTCAGAGCTTTTTTTTCTTCTTTAGCTGTTTTTAGCAGAACAGGCTCCAACTGCCCAACAGGTAGACAGACACAGTTGGCAACTAGCTGGTGAAGATAGTGGAGCATTTAGCAGCGATAGAGTCGATATTGGACTGACATTCATCAGGTGGACACAAACACCTCTCCAAATAATGTCGCTTTGTAAGTGCTGAACGTGTGATTCAGAAGCAGTGATTAAAAAGCAAATGTGAACTGCAAAACCATTTTCTGGATATATAAATAAATATTCCTGAGTAAAGCCTGAAAAAAATCATGCCTCCTACATCCCAGTCATCCTCCAGGGATACCAAATGGTGTTTTTAAACTATTATTTCAAGCTGTCGTCATGCAGTTTAACACCCGTCCAATTAATTCTGCTTGCCTTGAATGCAGCTGAATCTGAAACAAAACAGAGACACATGATATATGATATATATAAATGCAAATGATCTGCAGATATGTTCCCAATCTTTTCATGTTTCTAAAAAAATGTTTTAATAGCTATTCCTGTATTGCTTTAATGCCCTGCACTCCGCAGTTTTCAGTACTACCACACAGTTAATGAAATATAAGTAATCATGAGCCCCGACTAGAAATATAAAGATAAAGAAAATGTTGAGTTGATGAATGAGTTAAGAAGAAGAGGAAAGGGAAGCAGAGAAGCAGTATCATTAGGGTACTGCTAGAAGTTTCACATTACCTCAATTACACTTAAGACAGAAAGCTAAGTCAGATTGAGTCAGATTGCATTCTTAGATCAGGCCTCAATATCCTTCACACCACTGCGGACACGTATGCACATATATATAACACCCACAAAGAGATAATGTGCTTTTCTTGTCTTTTCTTCCTAATCCCTCTGATCTTTCCTGATGGGGAGAGTCTCACCCACACACACAACAACACGCGCTAATTCACCACCAACGCCACTTTCACACACACACACACACACACACACACACAGTCCGAGTTAAATGTGTCACACAGGAGAAGACAGGTAATTACGCCACGCAGGGAAAATTTGTCTCGGAGCCTTTGACAGTTGTTTTTGATTTGGTGACAGGAGAGCAATCAGTGCGCGAAGACCGATCAAGAGGGATTATCTGTGGGGTCATAAACCACAAAACCTGATGTTTATCTTAACCCCACTGATCAGAGGAGAACTCGTTCAGATCCGCACTAACGACCACACGCGCACTGCCTGCACACACACACAAAACACACCGTCAACATCAGTATTCTGCAGCTCCCCCATTGTTTGTCAGACGGTGAGTTATGATCCTTCACACATTCCTCCCAGCAGAAATGTAATGCGTGTGTGTCAGAGAGAGACATTTCTTCCTGTTGTACATCCAATTTATAACAATGCTGCTGGCAGTGGCATCAGTCTTATTGGCTGTGTGAGGCAAAATATGAATTCTGGTTTGTGTGTGTGGGAAAGAGAGAAACAGTTCAGTTACACATCGCTGTCATTTTTCATACTCTTTTCTAACAGTATTATAATACCTCTGAAGCCCCCCACACACACACACACACACACACACACACACACACACACACACACACACACACACACAATTCCACACACACACACACACAATTCCATTCAGTTAGTTTGTTTTCTTCCTCTGTGTGTAAACCTTTCCGATCCACCTCAGTCCTAATAAATCTAACAAGTTCTCACACATGAAGGCAATGTGTGATTTTCATTTTGTGAATGGCACATTTTAGCCCTCTATCTCATAACATTTAGAGGTCTGCAATATGCTGTGATTTATTTGGCTAATATTTGTTATTTCATTGTATTCACATCAGTACATTTGTTCTTTGATAGAATGGTGCAGACTCTGTACTCTTACATTTGTGGTTATCACCAAAGTAATGTCACTTTTTAGACTAAAAGTTGCTCATTTCTTATCTGGTGAGATTGGTTTTGTTTAAACTCAAAGGTTATTAATGCAAAGTCCTTCACTCATCACATTTCTACAGTACAGAGACGGTGCTGTGGAGAGTCATTTTGCATCACTGTAGTCTTGGTATCCACAAAGACTCAAATGCTTGTGCCGTATAGTCGGATGAACATGGAAATGCAGCTGATTCCATTTTGAAAGAGCAAACAAATAAATAGAAAGAGGCTCTGTGAGAGTGAAAGCAGACACAGCGGTGTGTTGAACGAAATGCCTGCATGCTCATCCTGTCAAAATACTGTTGTTTAGCAGGTCTAATCTTTATCCTGTTCACCATTTTATTTTAGCATGTTAGCATGATAACATTTGCTAATTAGAACTAAACGCAAAGTACAGCTGAGGCTGGCGGATTGTTTTGTCAACTGCTGATCCCAAAGCCAAGAATGAACTTTGAAACGCTCTCATGATGTTTTGTCATGCTGTTTATGGATCAGGACTGACGATTAAAATGTGATGTAGTTCTTGTATTGTTCTTTGTGGGTTAAGAGAACACTGATGCATCCAATAGGTTTGTCTTACTTGCTGTTATAATTTGGCAAAGGCTCTTCTGCACACAAAAATACTTTTTAGTTTTCCCTTTAATCTGGTCTGTCACCGCATCCTCTACAGGTTTAGGGCACGATTAGGCCCACATTTATGACAGCTTAAGTTTCTACCTTGACAAGCAGATCTGCACTGTTGACCAAATAACAAACTATGATGGCTCAAGTTTTGCTGTTGAATTTATTGATCCATAAAGTCATGGAAAATACAGTGCCTCCACCCTTTCAGATTGTTGGTTGTATTAACAGTGCTGTGAGCGGGTTCATCATAAAGCACAAACCAAGTTGCAAGAAGCTATTATTTTAGAAATTAACTCCTCTGAAATAAAGATGTTTATGCAAAAATCCTGTGGTGTTTGCAGTCACGAGTAGAAGTTGTACTTGTGTTCTTAAATGTGCTTTGTGTTTTAGCTGGCGAGGTCGTGATCGCTCTAGGGAGAAAAAGAAAAAAAATCGCTTTTCTCAGCCTTAAGGTCACAGCTCTCAGTCCTCCTGTGATGAAGAAATTGACTTTGAGGAAAACTGGAGCATTTTACACAGTGATTTGGGAAAACAAAATGTTGCCGACAATACTGACTTATGCAAGTCATAAGTCAGTATTGTTCCTACGTTGTGTTTTTAGACAAGCAAAAATGACTTTAACCAGAGTGCTTTCACAAACTTGGTAAAATAATGCAACTTTTAATTTTTCTTGCATGCATGTGTTCATACTGATTATAATTTCAGCCCACTGTCTATGACAACATCAGACAAGAACCTGGATTGCTTGATGGTTAAATGCGCATGATTGATAGGATGATGGTTCCTCGTAAAATCAAAGCACATTTCTGAGGAAAGAACATTACAATAAGCGGAGCACATTCTCCTCATCACTGTGCACACAGGCAGCATAAACCTCCTCTGTGTAAAAATAGCTCTCCTGACTGTGAAAAAGAGCATGTAGAGACGTGAGGCTCATGAATTCCCATACATACATGTAATGGTAGGGATGAGCAGCCACAGTCATTAATGCTTTGCGTGTGATGGATAGGATTAATAAAGGAATGGACAGCAGTGTTCATCAAGGCAGACGAACAGAGTCACACTATCGCCATTCATCACTGCAGCTGAATGTTACCACTCAACTGTGGATGGTCTTTGCCACAAGGGCGCAGGCTGGTGCAGGGTCTTAGATCTGCAGGCTGGTGGGAAAGATTGGCAGGAGCAAACATGAAAGTATGTCCTTGTTCTGATGAGGGAAAGCACCAGAGGGTGAAGCCCGATTCAGTCACAACAAGCATCACAGCACCATGAGGCCTCAGCAGCAGGACAAAGATCATCCTGTTTGTTTTATGACCTGGATTGAACACTGCCTACAGGCCCTGCAGCTGATTTATGAAGTGGAGAAAATTATAATAATTACAAAAATGTTGTTGAGTTACAACAATCTGATTTATACCAAAATAAAAGTTTATAGCCATGCTGGATTAGCCAAATAGACTGTCAAACAGGACAAAAACAAATGGTTTCACATTAGTATTTTAATTCCAAAATCATTAGTTAGTGATCTACAAAATACAAATACACAACATCCAGAACTGTGGGACCCTCCAGTTTCATTTCTGCACATATGCAGTAAGATGGGGTTAACATTACTTACTATGGGAACCTCACATTGCTGAGGGATGTATAAACATACAAACATGCAAGTACACAGAGTCACTGTGTGAGTTTGTGGCTCTATTATTATAAATGTACGCTCAGATGAAAGTGCAGGGCTTGGTAGGATGCTCAAGAGAGGATCATCCAGGTCGTTAGCATCGATATCATTCACGCTACTATACTGCCCTCTGGAGGACACACACTGTAAGGCAACATGACTTGACGAGGTCTCTGTCAACAGAGCAGGCACAGCACAGACAATGCATCACTCATCTCTGGAAAATGACTGAAAAGAGTCACACAACATTACAGATTGCCCTCAATTGGAACCATTAACATAGTACAATCTAAACATTTCAAAATATTTATTTTTAGAACATGTTTTAGTATGCAGCATGTGTTCGTACGCAGCAAGTTAGTCATGAGTCCAGTTTTTTTTTTAATAAAGTGCCTCATAATACAGCATCCTGAGTCTGCACGTGCATCCAGCTAAACCAAACAGTAAAATGAGAGATGGAAGTGCTACTTGTACACTTGTACAGTACAGCAGTTCTCTACAGGCCAAGAGCTTTAAAAAGATCAAGTGGTCATACAGAAGTTTACCCGGACAAGGAAAACTAAGAGCAGCTACCTTCATCAGGATTTCAGCAGTTTGTTCTTCCTGCTTCACAGTTTACCCACAAACTCCCTCCTTACTTAAAAATGCAAGACAAACAAGCTTGGTCCTCTTCTCCAAAAAGATCTGAGAGGGAATTGACGACAGAGGATTGGAATGAAGTAAAGGGGGATAAGGTAAAAGACTTTTTAACCTTTGAATAGTTGATTTCTAAAACATGAATTTAGTGGGAAAAAAAGAAGAAAGAAAAATCAACTCTGTTAAATTCAGGGTGCATCACATTTGGTCACCACTGCTGGGAATGATTATTATGAAATTACATAATAGCCCATTCAGTCATGTTGTTGTAATGGCTTTTGGGAAATATACATTGGTAAGAACGGCACTGATAACAAGTTTGTTTGCACTTTGTCCTTCAGCTCTGTCCTGGCCTTATATGACACTAATTAAGTGTTTTATTTCAAGTTTCCTGGCACAGATTATTTTAAGTCGCAGTCAGCCACACTGTCGTGAGTTATGAGGCGCTGCTAAGGTTAAAACATAAATCACGTAAACATCTGGAATTAGTTCAAGTTAACATTTAGTCTATCATCAATGTGACACATTGACTCCTTGACTCAAAATTGACACTTAATCTCAATACATCTCATCCAGTCACATAACTAACCTAAAATCACACTGGACAACGTCCTCAAACAGCCACTAAAGGCTCATATCAGCCTATCTAAATATGGCAGGTCATTCTAATGGCCACACTGCAGCACCTTCATATATTTTTTTCTTTCATAGCATCATATTGATAATCTGTGCTGACAGAGGAAATTGTCTGTTAATGTCCCTTCCAGAATTTGGTGCTCAAAATAATCTGAATCGTTTTGCTTCTAGCTGTGAGACAGAGGTAGAGCAAAAGGAGAAGGAAGAAAGCACGTACATAAAAAATTTTAAAAAAAAAACGTACATGACTCCCTTTCTTTCCCTTATTTTTTTGTAAATGCCAAGAGTAGAGCAATGACGGGCGGGCAGTGTCGGTGGGTGGCTGGGAGAGCGGCCGGTCACTGGGCGTTCTCAGGAGATGATGCGAATGCCGAAGTATTTCTTGAGCTGCTCGAGGAAGATGAAGGTGAGCACTGTGTGAGGAATCAAGCGGATCCCAGCGGGGACGAGACCCTGTGGAAAGAAAAAAGGGCATTACTATTAATTATTAATTATCAATTATTAATTATTAATTTTGTCCCCTTACACTGGTCAAGTTAAAGCTACTACGTCTAATAAGTACTTTGATATAGAACTTTATCTTTAAGGCGGATTGCCTCCATCTGTAAACGTGGATGATTTAGCACCCTTGACAAAAAAGCATGCTTTTAATATAAAGTACAACTTTTCATGTGACATGTGATGTAAGAGGTTTACTGTTAAAATTCTTCACTAATTAAAGTAAGAAAAAAAAATGTGGGGCCCAATAACATGTGCCCTGTGACACCTGAGGCATTGTGGGATGATATAAACAAATATGAGCTGGTTAATGTAGTTCACAAGCTACGGGCAGACAGTGTTTTGTCAGCATTACAGAAAGGATTGTGCAATTATACAAAAAAAGGCTTGATTGCAGGTAACTTTTAAGGTGACAGCAGTAAACGTTTGTTTGGTAGCTTTTTCAGCAGGAATAGATGCCTATGCCGGTACATAGGTGGGAGATATTAACCTGAAAGCCACTGGGGGCTGGTGTGTTGTGGCATAGCCTGTTCAGCTGTGTTAATGTCAGCCAGCAACCTTTGTGTTTTATGCTGTTTGACTGGCAAAGGCAAACGAATTTCTCTCATAGATCAGGTCTGACTCTGGGAACTTGATACACCTTGGGCGTGCATGTGTAGAGTGTCTCGATGTCATAATGTTTATTATGAGTACGTTCGCCATTCAAGACATTCTCTTAGGGGCAACAAAGCTCTCCCTTCATTCAATCATTAATGCTTAGCAGGCTAAAACCTATTTCACAGCTTAATGTCAATGCCTTTAAGACTTTGAAGTCTCCATCTTTTAAAAAGACAATGAGGACGAATAGGTGAGTACTTAAAGAACTTTCAGTAATAAATTATAACAGGTGCTAAACTGTTTACAGCTATTTATTTTATTGTTTTCAGCTTTTTATTGTTATACAAATGGTTTTATCCAGGGCAGAGGTCTCTTCAGTAACTGCTGAGCTACGGCCAGGAAACAGCTCCAACAGATACGAGTCAATCAAAGCATTCAGTGATCCAGTGAGTCAAATAACTTTTATTATTAATAAAATAATAAAGTTTAAGTACCCGTTATCAAGAACCTCTGATTCAAAGAAGCACTAAATAACCACAGTGGTATTTACGCATACTGTGTAGGACCGTCTTTTTTTACCTTGTAAAATGCCAGCGGACCCAGCTTGGCAGTTTCTCGTAAGCAATGTGTCACCCCCTGAAGAAAGAGACACACTGAGATTATTAACGCTGAGAAATAAAGAAGATGGATAAACATAAAGAGAGACATAAAAGCAGGAGGAGACAATGAAGAGGCCCACTCACCGTGTACTCTCCCTTTGAGCTCATCAGCCTCGTCTTAAGCACATCCAGAGGTTGACACAAGAATGTAGCACAGCCTCCCTGCAGAGCAACACAAAAGAGCTCCCGTAAACTTCACACCGACTCGGTCCGGCTTCCAGGGCACACAGATACAAACCTGATACTTACAGCGATGAAGCTGGAAAAAAAGTGTGTGAGTATGTTATCTCCCATCATGCCTGTTCCCAGCACGAGCTGCTTGGCCTGGTCGTAACACGCCAACTAAAAAGGTGGACATAAATAAGAAAGAGTAAAAACATGGATGAAAACAAGGAGGAGTTAGAGAGAATTTGTGACATTTTAATGGAAGAAGTCCACCCCAACACAGCTTGACTTCAAGAAAACTGTGACGAGTCTCAGAAAACCAAGACAGTACAACAGGCCTCACAAATTACCTCACTGTGTACCACTGCTGTGTCACAATGATAATAAAATCTCAAAAACCTACAGTCCTTCACTGCTTTCAAATCAGTCCTGCCGAGTTGTGAAGCATGGCTCAAACGTCCATCTTTGTTTTATCTTTGGAAGCTATAAAATCCACCAGTAAAAATGAAGTCTCAGATGAAGTCTCTCATTGTCTCTCATGAAGTCTTTTCATTGTTGCTGGAATGACATTTGTCCAGTAGGTTAATTGGCCCTAATGTACGTCCTAATGTGTTCTGTCAATTTGGTCATTACATTTTGGCATTTGGCTCCACCTAGTGGTAGTAAACAACCTGTGACAAGCAGAACTGCACCATAGGACACGATCTAATTTTCTTGGTTTCACAGGCAATAAAACAAAAAAACAGATAAACTGGCTGTGGGATATTTGGTTCAAAGGGTGGTCAGAAATATTTTAAAGACCTCCACTCTTGGTGAGGAGAAAAAAAAAAGACATATACATAAATTGGGGGCCATTTGACAGTAAATATTTTGTTTTACTCTGGTAAAACTGCTGAACCATGAAAACAATCTGTCCCCATATAGATATAATTCCTCAGTCAACAGCTCATTCACATTGTGCTCCAGGCCAATGTGTCTGTATTTTGGTATCATTCCTCTGCAGATCCAGCCTCTACAGTCCTGGATCCTAAAGGTTGAGTGTTGAATATGATGAGGCACTAAGGGCTAATGTCTCTGATACACTCTGTGATGAACAATCAGGGGAGACTTTTCAAAATGATGAGTGGAAATGCTTTAAAACATTTCGCTGCAAGCAGCATTCAATAATCTGTTTAAAGCATATTTGGAGCATCCGCAGTTTTGTGGTAACATATACTCAAACTATATAAATACTCATTTGTAGGGATTAGACATATTGGGAATAATTAGATGTGATAAGATCATTTTCTTTGGATATGCATTCCAAGACAGACTTAAAAGAGAAGTGATCCTGAGGTTATATGGATTAATAATGCATAATCCATTATACATATCTTAAATGGAACCATTTGAACAAGCGGTCTATTCATCTAATGATTGATCCAGATTTGATAAATGAATGTAGCTTTAATTGAATTCCATTTACTTGACATGACTGATAAATATCTCCTTAATGTTTTTAACAGAAGGGTTGAACTAAATTGTGATTGTGTTAGCCAGGCAGAATAAAGTATAACACAAAAATAAAGAAACAGGTAAATTCCGCTGGACTCTTTAAAACGTTACTAAAGACTTTCTTGTTTTTTAAAAAAAAAAAAAATTATAAATGGGATTCTAAAAAAATAAATTTACAAACTATCAGCCTGTCACCTACAACTGTGACTTGCCTGTCCCACAGTGACCATCGCTCCTCTGCTGGAGGCCATGGTGGCTCCTGAGAACAGTCTCCTCACACCCTCTGTGGAGCAGGACAGAGGTCAGAGGTCAGACATGATGCTGCCGTATGCTTCATATGAAGTTACGTACTGGACATGGTTTTATTTGGGATTTACCTTCTCTGAAGACTCTGACAAGTCCATCGATGGCATGTTTGTAGCTGAAAAAAAAAAAAAAATTCAGGATTTAATTGTGCTGAAATTTTTTTTAAACTAAACTCAGCATTTTTATCTACAGTAAGTTACAGCACTCACTTTCTCCTCATTTCTGGTGGTAGTTTCATGTCATTCTGCATCCTAGAAGCAAAAACATTTAACATCTTTTTAATCTACTATTTGCTGTCTTTGAGCAGAGATAATAAAACAGTTCAGTTGTTATTTGTTATTGTCATAATAATATTGTTGATTGTTGATATTATATTTATTATATAATTACACATAAGTAATTAAGAGTATATACAATATATTCATTAGAGTTCGAATTGTCACAGCATGTTACCTGACGTTCACCATGTCTGCCGGCGTGCCGACAAACCCACCAGTGAAACCTGTTGGCAGAGAAATCGTGTTGGTACACAGTCCTGTACGGGTGACACTGCATGTGTGTGTGTTTGAGAAAAAGAGAGAAGGAAGAGAAGAAAGCAGTGTGTGTGTGTGTTCCCACCTCCGAAGGCTCCCAGCAGGACCTTCTGGTAAAAGGGCATGGGGCCCTGGCTTGTGCTGCCCATCATGTCCCTCACTGTCTCATAAATGGCAAATCTGGTGAGGGAATAAGACATCTGAGAGGAGAGGAGAGAAAAAAAATGAATGAGTGCAGCTGAGTCTGTATCATACTCTCTCCACTATATTTAACTGTTTCTTTTTTTAAAACTAGGAGGAGCCTCTGGCAACACAACCAGTCTTTACCAAAATAGGTTTATTTAGTCTGTGGCCACTAAACTATACAGGACATTTACAGGGTCAAACTAATCATACTCTTCATCATCCAGTGACTGTAATTCAGTTTTTTCTTTCTCCCTGCAATCATCCTGCCACATTTACAAACCTGCTGAAAACATCTCTGTGCTCATATGCTTTATGAAACTATTCTGATGAAGTATTGATCGTTTTCTTCCGCCACAAACCAGCATTTTGGTCACGTAATAACAGCAACGTCACGTGAGGTCAGTATAAGCACATGACTTGTTTTAAGAAACTGAAGCAACAGCATATGAATGTCTTTGAAAATCATTGGAAACAATGAAACCATGAATTACATCATTTAAATAATTACTCAAAATTCTTTCATAATTGTTAGCATGTTATTTAACATATATTGTGTTTTTAGTATTGTCTTTTTATTGTGTTTTTTACTGAACTGTTTTAATCCTGGTTTAACCAGTTAAAGCACTTTGTTTGTAACTCTGCTTTGAAAAATGTGGTCCAAATACAGCTTCATTATTATCATTATAATGAGTGTTATCATCATTACTTTGTCCATAACATTAAGTGTCTACCTCAGAATAATCTATTAAAATTATCCTGTATGTTGTAAAGAAGATATTAATATCATATATGATTATATTTAAATATATATACACACACATCGATAAATTCTGCATATTGAATCCCAGACTATTGTAAACTCACTGACTCCATACTTCAGTGTGTCTGTTGTTAGCCTACCTTCAGTCTTATCTCAGTATTGTTGGTTGTTTAAGTGTAGTTCTCTGATTTTGTATTGTTTTCAATATTTGTAGGTTAAACAAAAAAATGTAATTGCACACTCATGAACATAACAGCAGCCGGAGAACCGCTTGAACAGACACACACACACACACCTGTCGACAAAGGGAGGCAGAGAGGCCATTGTAGAGAGCCAGCACCCCGTCGGTCTTCACCACGTGAACGGCCATCCCCACCATCCTCTTCTTCACCTCCTGCTGCGTCTGCAGGTGTACCTGGAAAGACATCGGCGTGTTAGCACTGGTGTCATTTTGGATACCAAACTTGACGTGAGGTCCAGCTGGGGCTGATGCAGCAACTTTTTCTTTTTTTTTTCCTTCCCTCTTGTGGGATGACTTAGACACCAGGTCACATATTCAAGCAACTAAATGTGTCAAAGGGCTGCATGTGTCCCAGCTAAAAACAGCCATTTGGTTTTGCACTTCCATTAAATTGGGGGACTTGTGAGGGAGGAATTAGAAAAAGATTGGCCAAAATCTAATCACCAGAGACAGAGATATCCTGACTTTTAGCCTTCAGTATGGCTCAATCTCAAAAACACTGACTCTTACACTTCCCATAATGCAGCTCAGCACATACATGCAAGTCTGTGTGCTGTCCTTGTTGGAGGAGGCCAGCAGCTCTACAATGTGGCCTTTGTCTTCTGTTTTAATCATTATTTGAGTTTGGAGGCCACTGAGTCCTTCAAAACACAATGGAGCTACTTGATTCACCCATTCATCACACATTTAATCATTCTGTCTAATTTTGCAACATTTGTTCATTCACCACCTTTATTAATTGATCCTGCTGGTTTCCACCTACACGCTGTTTCCAGCACACACAGAGACAAATAGCAAGTTACACATACAGTTCCTGATTTTGTCAAAGAGTTCCATTTCTCCTAAATTTCAAAACTTTCTCTGAGCTCACAGAGTTTCAAAGTATCAGCAGTGACCTTGGAGAAAAGTTAGGAGAACTAATGGCTGCACAAACAAAACCAGGGCAGAAGCTTTTATGTACGTTTCATAATTTGGAGCAGAAAAATATGCCCCTGTGGACTCGAAAATTGTCTACCCATCATATTTTCCAGCCACATTGGGATCACCAAAGTGATTTGGATTCCTGTTCTGGGAAAGATGAAGGCCTGTACACAATTTTATGACAATCCAGATGAACCACACTGAAATATTTTAACAAACTGAAGAAATAACCAAAAGACTTTTCCATCTTTAGTGCTGGCGTGCTAGTAATTAAACACACCTTCTTAGACTTAACTCTTCTGAAACTGCCTTGATAAGTCACACACAGCCTGGAAAATAATCTAATTACTTCATGGAACTTAAATATAAGCAGAAGTGGCAGAAACTCTGCTGTAACTCTGGTATTTTCCTTCAAGCTCTGATAAAGAGAACCACAAAGTACTAAAATGATTGAGGACAGTGTCAGATTGAGCCACCAGCTAATGTTTACCAGCACAGGAACACAGTCACACACACTGTGGTGAAATATTACACCAAGATGAGTTGGGGGGGGGGGGGGTTTGAGGTGAGGTCAGACAAATCTTGTTTAGCAGCTCTTCTTTATGACTTTAGGCCAACAATACAGCAGCTTATTTGGTGATGTAATACAAGTCAGGGTGAACACAAAAGAGAAACTCGATAAGATATGACTAGGCAATTTTTGCCATGACGCGCGCGCATGTGTGTGTGTGTTTCGTCAAACTGATCTAAACTACACCTCAGTCCCTCTAAATTTAGATGCTCTGCTGTTAGCTTTAACAGGAATGTAGTAAGTGTACGTCATTATGAAGCCAGACACTTTTTAGGCTGCTGCTAAAAAGTCACCATCTGCCTCACTGACCGCTGACAGAGAAATGGACAATTCTGAGTGTGTTTTATAGGCTATGTGGGTAAAAATGGTTTATTAATACTTAGTAAGTGCGGCTCGATCGTCATCAGGGTCTGCCCAGCTTAAAAGCGGCCTGTGTGCTCATTGCTTCATTTAACTCAACAAAAGCTGCTCTGAGGGGTGCAGCAGTAAAACAGTAAAATCTTATTCACCTGACGCATTTTGGAAAATCCAAGATTATATTGCACAAGAGTTGGAAAAACAAATGTGCTGTTTAGGCTGCACAGTCGGTCTGGGCCATAAATTTATATCATGTTACATAATATTCTTGTTCATCAACTTTCAACAGAATCATCTAGTAAAGATTAAATCTTACCACATTATCATCTTACCAATGTTTGCTGCCAGAATAAATTATTCTGAGCAGGCTGTGATTAAAAATTGACAAAATTAGTTACTTTTTGTGAACATTTTGTGTGAACATTTAGTTTTAAACGCATGAAAAGACAGATGAGCACAGATCACTGGTTCAGTTTGATTTTTTTTTTCATACATTTGCCTTCTAATGACATCTATAAATATATAAATATCCATGTTAATATTGTGATGATGATGATTTCAGCCGCATCACTATGACTCTACAGCACAGAGATCATGTATCATTCAGGCCTTCATTGCTCAAGCAGTGACTGAGGGAAGTTGTGATGCAGAACGAGCCTGCGGCACGAGAAAACGGGTGCAACAGCAGTTGAAATTCGCTGAACATTGTGCAAATATGAACGTTTTCCCCATCTGAGAACCACAGGCGACAATTAAGACAGTGCTTCCTCAAGCTTCTTCACACACATTTTCTCCAATCTAATAAATACTATTAGCCCTCTCACAGCTTGTACATCCACTGTGCTGTATATACGCAGGGCTCCCACACTCATCTACATAATAATTCAAATTCTGAACTCATGAATGAGGATTTCTCAAGGAGTCAGTATTCTTTTACATATTCTTCACTTTTTCGCCAATCATATTTTTTTGTAATCAACAACAATTGAGACAATTTTTGACCCTTCACCTGCAAGAGCACGTCCTCAAAAAAGCACCAGTCCTGATATTGGACCACATACCACCAACAATTAACACCAGCCGCTCAACTGACCGCCTCTTCAGCCGTTTGATTGATGTAAAGCCACATGCCTATACACTGGGCAGTCTGAACAGTGACGCAATCTTTTGTTCTGCCTGCTCTTTACTCCAGCACAACGGACATGAAGAGTAAAAATGACTTTGAGATTCAAGTACTGGCTCTCAGTTTTCACATGAAGTTTACAGTTTACATCTATATCTGGAGAGTCGAAACAAGGGATGTGTGGAGGGAGAGACATGAGGAAGATATTGTGTGAGGTGAAGGGGACCAGTCCATGCTGGTGATCTCAAACGGAGGGAAAAACAGCTGTAGTTTGTCCTGCGCACTTAGCTGCATGGTCAGCAGCGGCTGCAGCTCATGGATACTTTAAAGGCTGTCATGAGTGGGTGCCACATTTTGCATCAAAAGCTGTCCTCCTTCTCCGAGTCATAATCAAGTCAAATCTGAACATGATATGCACATTTTTGGAAAAACTGTGTAAAACTGTTCATGTATATCATTATATCTGATGCCCATCGTGAATAACAGTCCATAAATATTTAGAGTTTAGAAGAAAAAGATACTCCTTAACTACAAAACTTCCCTGAGAAACATGGTTTTTTTTTTATAAACTGGAGTTACTAATATAAATTTAGGTTTAAAAAAAAAAAAAAAAAAACAGGGCTCAAGTTGAAATTTCAGCTTGATTTCTGAGGAATTTTTACTCCTGCACCATCGAGAGCGTCCTCATTGGGGAGCTTGCTGCCTGGTGCAGGAACAGCTCTGAACAGGACTGCAAGGAGTGGTTGGTTCAGCTGAATGTATCATGGGCGGTGCTCTACCTGCCTGAAAGACATTCATACCAAGAACTGCAGGAATGAGGCTACGTAGGCCAATTAAGGCTCCCAACAGCCTTTTCTCCCTGTTGTGGTGGAGAAGAAGACACCGGAGATACACCAGGCTGGCAGTGAGAGGCTCAGGAAGAGCTCCGACCCTCAGGCCAACAGGGCCCTGAATGAGGACACCGCTGACTGGTCGAGTTGGAATAAACATCCAGTGGGTATGAAAACAGCAGGTTCACTCCGCTGTTATGATTTGATTTGATCAGAAATTCAAAGCCTACTGCGTCTGAGAATTCAACAGAGGCTCTCAAGTTTTGTAGTTAAAAAAAAAAAAAAAAAAACTCTCACACTACAGTCTTACATGAAAAACACCTCACATTTCTTAGAGCTTCTTTAACAACCCCCACCTACTGAAGAAGGCTCAGTCTGGACACTGGGTCCTCATGAAGGCCCTGCCTGAAGTAGTTACTCAGCACTAAATGAGTAAGAACACATTTGACTAGATTTTGAGCTCATTAGGTCTTTTTGTTGGTAACTTGGAGGGGGAGAAAACTCCAAGCAGAGCAGTAACACAGAAACAAGCCACTCCATCAGTTTACGCCACATAAGACTAAGTGTGGAGAAATGAAAGTATTTCCAGGACTTGAGTCTTACTACAACTGGATATCACCACCTGAGGCAGGTCAGGGCACATGTGAGGCACTGCAAATGTAGCGATTACCGGCCGGTCTACACAATTACAGGGCACATGACTTCCTGTGGTCCAGTTAGGTCTTATCAGAGTCATGTGCTGCTGTCCTCAGTACCAAAACAAGAGGAACAAGTGAGTCCGGATACTGGCGGAGGTGGTTTACTCCAGGAAACAAGAATCAACATGCATGGCCCCACTGAGACACACACACACACACACACACACACGTTGCTAGGCTGATGAGCTGCCTGCAGAGGTGAAACACACATATTGTAATTATCTCACTAAGACACAACTACTACATGTGACACTAATGCTGCATTTAACACAAACTAGCCCACTTTCTTATTATTTTTCACAGTCTAAGCAGTGACAAAGAGCTTCCTCGTGCCCTAACCTGTGCCCTACTTTTTGCACAGCCTCTTATATCCCAACGCACATTACAGTGATTCCGCGGGAGGCATGTGACGCCCCCTGAGCCCGGCATGGCCACCGCGGGCAGCGGGCAGCGTGCAGCGGCAGCGGGACATCTGCCCGGCGCCTGACAGCAGGCGGCCCCGGTGCTGCTGCTCACAGCTGCAGCCTGAGCCCGGGCCTGCGGGCGGAGGGTTCACACGCTCCCCCCTCCCCCCACCACCTCCCCCCTCACCTTCAGGAGATCCAGGGGGTGCGTGCAGCAGGCGGCCCCGCAGGACGCCAGCCCCCCGAAATACCACCGCGACATCCGCTTCTCGCTCATGGCTCCGTCTCTCTCTCTCTCTCTCTGTCTCGTCGCCGTTTCCTTTTCTTCCCGGTCCGCCTCCACGCGCTGTCCCGCCCGCTCGGTCGCCGGTGTCTCCTGAGCTCTACAGAGCCTCCTTAACCTTCAAACATTTCGATAAGAGACTGCGCCGCGGACCGGGGGGGGGACTTTGGGCTCCGGTAACATCACGCACAGCCTGCGTGTACGCACGTGAAAGGCTGACTCGGCGCGCGCGCGTGTGTGTGTCGCGATGCGCGCCTCAGCAGGAAGCAGCTGCAGGCGGAGGAGAGGAGGAGCGCAGCCAATTGCCACCGTGGACTGCGGAGCTGCCTACCCGCCCCTCGGCCTCAGATCCAAAGGTCGACAGCGGGCTACGGGAGCGCTTAAAGCCCCGGACGGCGCGCGGACCCTCGGCCCTCTCACGAGCAGGAGACGGGAGGGCGCTGTCTCTTTAAGAGCACGGTGGCGCGCTTCCTGCAGCAGATAGTAACTGTGATTGAAAAAAAAAGTTTTCTTCGTACAAGAACACAGAGATCCCAGCCTAGGCTGGATGAGTTCAGATCCCCTGCCACACTAACGCTTTTATAACACTACCAGTCGACCTAATGCCGGCCTGACTGCAGGTGGCCTCCTCTTGTTACACCTCCAGCTTTCTTTCTGTTGTGGGGTTCTTCCTGTTTTTCTTCTAACATAGTTTCTTGAATCCAAAAGTGTTCACATCCCTCAGAGACATTACACAATATGCAGGGTGTGTACCTCTCATGGGCAGTCTCTTCATGTAGACACTACTATAATTTGGAGTATGTATAGGATTAAAGCTAAATGTTTTATTGCAATACAAATGGTTATATAAACTTTTTTTTTCATGTGGTAATACAGTTGGACAAGAAATTACTTCCCAAAAGACAAGAACTTATATTTTATATTTTTTATTCTAAATATATTTTATTTCTTTGAGTGCTAGCCTTGTTGCATTTGGTTAAAAAAAAAAAACTTGTGCGCAAATGTGTGCTTTGTGTGGCACTACCAGACTCAGATTGCATTAATCACCCACACTCAATGTAGCAGATATTCATAATTTATCATTGTTTATATTGTTATTGCCATTTGGTACATGTTTCAGGTGGGTCTGTGTTGTTTAAGAGGGCTATCAACCTTTATTCTGAAATTACTTTTATTTTGACATTATGTGTTCGTTGCGCTGTTCCGGAGAGTGAGAAGCAAACATAGGAAGGTGTAGACACGTGCTGTAGTTAAGCTAAAACAGTGAAGTTAAGAACCAATTAAGTGGTTGCAAAGTGTTTAAGTGTTCAAGAAACATCCGAAAGACCAGAGATAATTCCTCCTTTACACGGCACGCAGCCAACGAGGTAATTAATGTGTTTTGTCTTGTATTTTACTTTGACGAGTGTTTCCATGTTTATGTTTACTTTGCTGATGCTATTGTTTATACTGTGTGAGTATGTGTGTATGTCACAGTTTTCACGGTGGATTTGGAGGGAGCTTCAAATAAACCAGTACCAAGAAAGCCACTTGTGTTGTTCATGCCTCGAGGGAATTATAGTGAAAA
This sequence comes from Scortum barcoo, assembly GCA_023238725.1. Lineage (NCBI taxonomy): Eukaryota > Metazoa > Chordata > Actinopteri > Centrarchiformes > Terapontidae > Scortum > Scortum barcoo. Next base: position 8,471,737 of record CM041553.1, on the reverse strand, counting down.
GTCGTGGTTCATCGGCGCCAGTGACAAGTTCAAAGGATCGCCTTTTCTTCAGTTTGATATCCTGCAACTTATGTTGAGTTTATTATTCTGTAAATACAAGTTGCTGCAGTGCATATTTCAAGTTTTTGATAACTAGTGAATACTAACTGGCACTGAAGATTTGAGTTTTCTGAATGTTTATGTGGGTTGCATATTGAGTGTGTATAGTAATATTTGAGGTTTAACTGTGTGATTTTGCTTATGTTAATTTTCTAAGGTGCATTTTGAGTAACAGACATTTATATAGTGTTGTTAATAGATGCAAAGGTTGGTTATTACATTAAGCTTTATTTGTAAACAATCTAACTGCTATTGTTTTGCAAAAGTTAAGTAGTGATTTGACAATGTCAGAACCAAAAGAACATATAAGTCAGGAGAGGGACAGTCTTAGGGACAGTGAACATTACCAAGACCAACCTGAAGATGGAGAAGCAGATTCTGCTGAAGGTCACAAAGAGGAATCTCAGGAACCTAGGCGAAATCAGAGAGTCAGAACCCTTACAGAAAAGGTTAAAGAAATGTATGAAGGAAAAATTAAAGACCTTCAACAAAGGTTTAACTACATATATGGCAAGTGGAGAATACATGTTAAAGCAGCTAAGCGGTCATTATCACAATCAACAGAGCCTTTATCTGATGATGTGCTTCAAGATATTATTGGTGATGTCGTAGGGCTTTCTGCAGATGTCCAGCGCAGTTATGATGCACTGCGCAAAGTCTCACCTCCAGATCAGGACACGCATCGAAGAGTGGATCTGTGTGTAGGGATTTCGAAGTTCATTGTATCCAGAGCTTCAAGTCGATTGGGCGGCAAGATTCCAGAACAAGAGCAAGAGTGGCCAGAAGCAGGTTCTCTCTTCAATTCAAGTAGCAGTAGATCAGGTTCTATGCTTTCTATCTTGAGAGGTGCCTCAGAACATTCAAGTCAATCTTCTGTGAAGCGCCAAGAAGCTGCTGCTGAAGCTGCTGCATGCCAAGCAGTTCTGAAAGTGCTACAAGAGCAAGAAAAGGAAGAACTGGAATTACAGCACTTAGAAGCAGAAGCTAAGAGAAAGGTGGCAGATGAAGAGGCAGCAGCCATCAAGCGTTGCTTAGAGCGGGAAGAAGAAGAAGCTAAAATTAGAGCTAAACGAGAGGAAGAATATTCAGCTCTGCAAAAGACTCTTGATGAGAAGAGGAGAAAGATTTTGCAGTTGGAGGCAAGGAAAAGTCTTAATGCTGCACAAGCAAGAATACATGTGTATGATCAGATGAAAACTGTAGAAGGGCAGAGACAAGACACTGTAAAACAGAGAGTAGAAAAGTTAAGAGAAAAGTTAAAGTACTGGCAGGTGCTCTAACTGCCAATAGGATTCCAGTTCCAGAGCCATCAGTATTCAGTGGGGATCCATTGAAATACAATGATTGGAAACTCTCCTTCGAAACATTGATTGACCAGAAAAACATTCAAGACAAAGAGAAGATATACTACCTGCGTAGATACGTAGGTGGACAAGCAAAGAACGCACTTGAAGGCTATTTCCTACTTGGAACTGAATCTGCCTATGCTGCTGCATGGGAGATTTTAGAGGAGAGGTATGGAAATCCTTTCATGATTGCAAAATCGCATAGGGACAAACTTCAAGCATGGCCTAAGATAGGCTCTAAAGACAGTTTTGAGCTTAGAGAGTTTGTGGATTTCCTCCGCAGTTGTGAGGCTGCTATAGTCCACATTAAAGCATTGGAGATCTTGAATGACTGTAATGAAAACAGGAAGATTCTGTCAAAGTTACCAGACTGGCTTACAGCGAATTGGAACCAGAAGGTTATTGAAGTTCAAGAAGAGGGCAACCAATGTCCCTCCTTCAGCCAGTTTGTCAAATTTCTGACAAGAGAAGCAAAAATAGCCTGTAATCCTGTCACATCATTGCAGTCACTGAAACAAGCTGAGTCCTGAGAAACCGAAGTACCAAAGACCTCATAAGCTTAGGAGCAAAGACACTGGCCACAAGTTCAAATGAAAGAGCAAACATGTTATGTTTCAAGATGGCGGCGCGCAGCAGTGCAGCAGCTTCTCGTGCTCCCGGGGTCAAGCCCCCATTAGTACTTTTCTGGTTGGTCTTGAGGCCAACTTTACCGGTTTTGCTTGTGTAAACAAGCGTGTAAGGTTACAGCCGAACCGAACTTATTAAAATAAGGGATGGTTCGGCCACAAGCACAACACTACAAACAGTGGACCTCAGCCTCAGGGCCCTGCTGGGCAGACTGCAGCTCCTGAGGACACCGGACTGGCGCAGCGCTGCCCGCCGGACAGAGGGCAAGAGGAAGCGGTGTGCGCGGAAGCAGAAGAGGGGCAAATACAGGGGCGGACTGCTAGCCAGGCTAAAGGCTAACGCTGGGAGACCACCGATCCCGTCCCTGTTCCTGTCCAATGTCCGCTCCCTGGACAACAAGCTGGACCTACTTCCGACTGAGGCTGGGGAGTCTCCCGTGAGATGAGGAACATGCCGGACCCAGCCTTCCAGCTCTCGACAGCCGGCTTCTCTTCCGTGCGGACCGCAACCAGCAGTCGGGGAAAAGCCCGCGGGGGCCAGGATTATGCGTCTACGTGAATAAAGGCTGGTGCACAAACTGTACTTCTGGTGAACAGCCACTGCTCCAAGAGGCGATAGAGCACATGACTGTAAAGTGCCGGCCACACTATCTGCCTCCGTGAGTTTACGGCGGTGTTTGTTACGGCTGTTTACATCCCGCCGGGTGCTAAGGCTAACGAAGCGCTAAAGGAGCTTCACAACAACATCAGCTCGCTCCAGCACAAACACCCGGAGGCGTTTTACGTGGTTGCGGGGGATTTCAAACCACGTAAACCTGACAGACACCCTGCCTAAGTTCTACCAGCATGTCACCATACCGACACGGGGAAATAACACGCTGGACCGTGTTTATACCAACAAACGAGACGCATACAGAGCCGTCCCCCACCCCCACCTGGGCTTCTCTGACCACATCTCCATCATGCTGCTCCCTGCCTATCGTCCTCTGCTCAGACACCACACACAACGCAGAGGACCATCACCGTGTGGCCCAGTGATGCTGTCCCCGCACTGCAGGACTGTTTCCAGCGCACAGACTTTCAGATCTTCAGGGAGAGGTGGACCTGGAGGACTATACATCGGCTGTCCTCGGCTACATCAGCAAGTGCACAGAGGACGTCACCAGCACCAGGACAGTAACAGAATATCCGAACCAGAAACCCTGGCTGAATGCGGAGGTCCGGTCTCTGCTGAAAGCCAGGGATGCTGCGTTCAGGTCTGGTGACAGACTGGCACTCAGAGCGGCTAGGAGACAGCTGACTGCAGGAGTGAAGAGGGCCAAGGCCGCATACGCCCAGAGGATCCAGGGACACTTCACGTCCAACGATCCAAGGAGTATGTGGAGGGGCATAAAGTGCATCACGGACTATAACACCAGAGAATGCACAATGCCCCAGGGACCCCTCTCTACCCGACGCTCTCAACAACTTTCTACGCCCGCTTTGATGATCCGAACACCTCCCCCAGCACCAGATTCATCCCTCCACCAGGAGAAGAGGTGACCGCAGCAGAGGTGAGGAGGACCCTCCAGAGGATTAATCCACGCAAAGCTGCTGGTCCCGATAACATCTCCGGGCGGGTGCTCAAGGGCTGTGCATACCAGCTCACCGAGGTGCTGACGGACATCTTCAACACCTCTCTCCAACAGGCGGCGGTCCCCACCTGCCTGAAGACTGCCACGAATCATTCCCCATTCCCCAAAACGTCCACAGTGACAGGCCTGAATGACTATCGGCCGGTAGCCCTCACCCCGATAGTCATGAAGTGCTTCGAGAGACTGGTCATGGCCCACATCAAGGACTGCGTCGACGTCACTGTGGACCCGCACCAGTATGTATATAGGAAGAACAGATCCACAGAGGACGCCATTTCTTCTGTGGTCCACACAGCCCTCACCCACTTAGAGAACAAAGACTCTTATGTCCGCCTGCTCTTTGTGGATTTCACCTCAGCATTCAATACAATCATACCACAGACCCTGGTCCAGAAACTCACAACACTTGGACTGAGCCTCACCCTGTGTAACTGGGTCCTGGACTTTCTGACAGACAGACCGCAGTCTGTGAGGATCCACGACGTCTCCTCCTCCTCCATCACCCTCAGCACCAGCTCCCCCCAGGGCTGTGTGCTGAGCCCCCTCCTGTTCACCCTGCTCACACCTGCTCACACACGACTGCTCAGCGATACATCCGAGCTGTCTGATCGTGAAGTTCGCGGATGACACAGCTGTGGTGGGACGGATCGCTAACAACGACGAGTCCGACTACAGGCAGGAGGTGGAACACCTGGAGGGTTGGTGCAGACAAAACAACCTCTGCATCAACGTGAAGAAGACCAAGGAGATGATCGTGGACTTCAGAAGGGGCAGACACCTACCCCTCTCCCCTGTACATCGGAGGGACTGCGGTGGAAGTGGTCTCCAGCTTCAGGTACCTGGGCGTACACATCTCTGACGACCTCACCTGGAGCAAGAACACTTCCTGTCTCATTAGGAAGGCACATCAGCGTCTCTACTTCCTCAGGAGGCTGAGGCGCGCCGGGCTGGGGAGCTCAGTCCTGACCTCCTTCTACAGATGTGTGGTGGAGAGCGTCCTGTCCTCCTGCATCATCGTGTGGCACGGCAGCTGCTCGGCGGCAGAGAAGAAGGCTCTGCAGAGGGTGGTGAAGGCTGCACAGAGGACTGTGGGACGCAGTCTACCCACCACCATGGACATCTACACCTCCAGATGCAGGAAACGGGCCTCCTGCATCATGAAGGACCCCACTCACACCGCACATGCACTGTTTGTCCCCCTCCCCTCAGGCAGGAGGCTGCGGAGCATTAAGAGCAGGACCACCAGACTGAGGAACAGCTTCTTCCCGGACGCTGTGAGACTGTTGAACTCTGGAGGACCCCTGTAGCCCCCTGCTGCCCCCCCACACACACACTTCCCCCCTCCCACACTTCCCTCCCCCTCCCTCCCTCTTCTGACAGCCACCCAAAGACAACACACATCTGCACACTGCAACACCTGCACAGAATGCAGTTGCTTTTGTTTTGCACTACAGACACTTTAAAATCTTCTTTTGCACACTACTACCTCAAGAGATATTGACTGTTGTATGTTTGTCATATGTGCATATGACTTGTACATTGTCAATATCTCTTTTTTTTCACTGCAGCTAATCCTATTTATTCTGTTATTCTGTTTATTTATAGTCATCCACTCATTTTGCACTACCTCATTTTTGCTTTTTCTATTGTGCTTATTTTATTTTGTAATATTATACTTTTTTTATACTACTTATTGTACTTTTATACTTATTCTATTTGGGCTTGCACCGGGACCAGGGTAGCTGAATCTCGTTCCATCCCATGTTTAACTTGAAGTGAATCCTTGAATGTATTTTCTGTCAGAAAGGTGGGCACACTTTGCACAAATGCAGGAAGTTCATGGAGAAAACAGTTCCAGACAGGATCAAGTTTGTTCAAAATGAAAGGCTATGCTTTGTCTGTCTCAAGTCTGGTCATCACTCACAGAGTTGCCAAAGTAGAAGCGTCGTGATGTGTGTCATAAGCGACATCCCACTTGTTTGCATGCAGTACGGCCTAAAGAAGAGCGAAACTCATCACAAACTCAAAGTCTAGAACAACCAAGTACAACCCTAGAAAAATACAGAGTAAATCCTCAATCTGTGCAACATAAAGAATCAACCACAGCTGCTACTTCAAACCGAGTGATATTGGAAGAAGTTGACAAACACACAGCTGCAATCATTCCAGTGTGGCTTTCATCATCATCTCAGCCAGCACAAGAAGTTCTTGTGTACGCACTTTTGGATTCTCAAAGCGACACAACCTTTGTCCTAAGTGAAATAGCTGAATCTTTGGAAGTAAGCAAGGAACCAATCAAGCTCAAGCTCTCTACTATGACTTCAAGAACCACCCTAGTGAGCTCCCAAAGAATAGACAACCTACAAGTCAGAGGCTTTTACACTGACAAGAAGATTTCTTTACCACCAGTCTATACAAGAGACTTTATTCCAACCAACAGATCTCATATCCCAACAAATGAAACTGCAAAGGCGTGGTCTCATTTAGAGCACCTTCAAGGAGAAATGGCACCTTTACAGGACTGTGAAGTCGGGTTGCTTATTGGATACAACTGCTCACAGGCTTTACTTCCAAGAGAAGTCGTGTCTGGCAAGGAGAATGAGCCTTATGCACAGCGCAAAGACCTCGGATGGAGTGTTGTTGGCCATGGCAATCCCTGTCTAGACTATGGTGACAACATCGGGATCAGTCATCACATAGTAGTGAGACGAGTGACACCAGGATTGGATCCATCTGTCAATCTCAGAACTGAAGTACACTATGGGAACAGAATCAAAGTAAAAGAGATCATTCCCTCAGACATCATAAACATCTTGGAGTCAGACTTCTCAGAAAGAGCAAGAGAAAATGATCCAGTGTCTCAAGAGGATTTGAAGTTTCTTGCCAAGTTGAAAAAGAACATTACACAAAAGGACAGTGGTCATTATGAGATGCCATTACCATTTAAAGAGGAAGCACCGAAATTACCGAATAATAAGCCGTGTGCAATGCATCGTCTCAACTGTCTTGAAAGGAGACTAAAGAAAGATCAAACATACTACCAAGATTATGTCAAGTTTATGGATGACATCATATCAAGAGGTGACGCAGAGAAGGTCCCTGAGGATGAAACTGACAAAAGTCCAGCTTGGTACATTCCACATCATGGAATCTATCATCCACAGTAACCAGTAAAAATACGTGTAGTATTTGACTGTTCTGCCAAGTACCAAAACACCTCCCTCAACGATCATCTGCTCACTGGTCCTGACTTAACAAATACATTGGTGGGTGTCCTATGCCGTTTCAGAAAGAGTTCCATTGCAGTCGTGTGACGTTGAACGAATGTTCCACCGGTTCCACGTAAAAAAGGAAGATCAAGATTATTTGAGGTTTCTATGGTGGGAGAACGGCAATTTGCAAGCCAAGCCATCCATCTACAGAATGAGGGTCCACTTGTTTGGAGTGGCCTCTTCTCCTGGCTGTGCTAATTTCGGCCTGAAACATCTGGCAGCGCAAGGACAAGGTCAGTTCAGCGACGACGCTGTACACTTCATTCAAAGAAATTTCTATGTGGATGACGGTTTAGCAAGTGTTCAAACTGAGAAGGAAGCTATAAAGCTTATCAAAGAATCAAGAGAACTTTGCTATACTGGCAAGTTAAGACTCCACAAGTATGTATCTAACAGTGAAAATGTGATGTCAACCATCCCGGAGGAAGAACGGGCAGCAGTCAAAGATCAGGACATGGCTTTGAGTTCACCACACATGGAGAGAGCTCTCGGAGTGGAGAGGTGCATTACATCCGACTCATTCAAATTCAGAGTTCAAGTGAAACTGAATCCATTCACAAGAAGAGGTGTACTGTCTACAGTTGCTTCTGTGTATGATCCCCTAGGGTTCATGGCACCCTTTGTCCTTTTGGGGAAACAAATACTTCAGGAAATGTGTAGAGAGAAGGTAGGATGGGACGAGGATCTTCCAGAGCATTTAAAACCACAGTGGGAGTCCTGGATTAAAGATTTACCCATCCTAGCTGAGATAGAAATCAAAAGAATCATTCTTACCTCCACATTTCAGCAGTGTCAAAAGGTATGAGCTTCACCATTTTGCTGATGCAAGCGTCTCCGGCTATGGTGTATGTACTTACCTCCGAGCTATTTGTCCTTCTGATGAAGTTCACTGCTGTCAGGTAATGGGTAAATCAAGAGTTTCAACAACCAAGATCACAACTATACCAAGGTTAGAACTGTCAGCGGCAGTTGTCGCAGTTCGAAGTAGTGACATGCTTCTCAAAGTACTAGATGTAGAAGATCTTCAGGAGTTCTTCTGGACAGACTCCACAGTTGTTCTCGGCTACATAAACAACGACGCCAGAAGGTTTCAGGTGTTTGTGGCCAACCGCATACAAAGAATTAAAGCAAGTACAAAGCCTGAACAATGGGCTTATGTTGCATCAGAGGACAATCCGGCAGATCATGCTTTACGAGGTTTGACTGCACAACAGCTCAAGAACTCCAAAGTTCCAAAGTCCAAAGCCAAAGTTTCTGTGGCAGTATGAATTACCAGCCAGAGAACTCAAGGTGGGAGCAGTTGAAGAAGATGACCCCCAAACTGCGTAAGAATTTTGTGTGTAACACTAAGGCAAAGGAAGACGAGTCATTAGTGGAACGCTTCAAGAAGTTTTCTGATTGGTCTAGAGTAGTAAAGGCAGTTGCTAGACTTAGAAGACAGATCAGAGAATACAAAGGCAAGAAGCAAAGAACTAATGAGTGTACAAGCTTGGAAGGAAGGAAAGAAGCAGAACTTGTGATAGTTAAACTAGTACAAGAAGAAGCATTTCCTGACCTGATAAAGAACTTAAAACAAGAGAATGTCACGGTCAAGACCAAAGACAGTAAACTGTGCACTGAGTCCATTCTTGGATAAGGAATGGTATCCTAAGAGTGGGAGGATGTCTGGATCAAGCCACATTACACCCATTTGTGAAGCATCCAGCACTTCTACCAAAGAATAGTCATATATCATCTTTACTTGTCAAACACTTTCACGAAAAAGACCCAGCATCAAGGTCGTGGAATGACGATGAACAAACTGCGAGCTAACGGATGGTGTATCCTGGGATGTAGCAGTGCAGTCTCATCACACATTTTCAAATGTGTCAAGTGCAGAAGGTATAGAAGACCAACTGAAGAACAAAAGATGGGTGACTTACCACAAGACAGATTGGAAGCTACTCCACCCTTTACCTATGCTGGCATAGACCGCTTTAGTCTAATCTATGTGAAAGAGGGAAGAAAAGAGCTTAAAAAGTATGGTCTCTTACTCACCTGTCTGTGTTCTAGAGCCATACACATGGAGATGCTGGATGACATGACAACTGATGCATTTATCAATGCCTTGAGAGTGTTCATTGCCATAAGAGGAAATGTACGTCAGTTAAGATGTGACCAGGGCACTAATTTCATTGGTGCAAGAAGAGAGTTTACCAAACTAATGGACGGAATGGATCAAGAAAGAATAAAGAGTCTTGGATGTGAATTCCTTACAAACCCTCCAGCAGCCAGTCACATGGGTGGTGTCTGGGAGAGGCAAGGGTGAGAAAACTGAAGTTGCTGGTTAGTGATACCACGTTTGATAAAAAGGGGAAACCAACAACTAAAACAATGTTACTTGAAAGACCTATACAAAAAGTTGTTACTCTGATTGAAGCAGACTGAGATGTTTGACTGAAATTCCATGTCAGATAGTTAATAACCAAATTGATTACAGTATTGTATTTTGAAAAATCCCACTATAAGATTTGTGTGATTTGGTGGGAGTGTAGCAGATATTCATAATGTAAAATTGTTTATATTATTATTGCCATTTGGTACATGTTTCAGGTGTCTTCGTGGGTTTGTGTTGTTTAAGAGGGCTATCAACCTTTATTCTGAAATTACTACTTTTATTTTGACATTATGTGTTCGTTGCGCTGTTCCGGAGAGTAACAAGCAAACATACGAAGCTGAAGACACGTGCTGTAGTTAAGCTAAAACAGTGAAGTTAAGAACCAATTAAGTGGTTGCAAAGTGTTTTAAGTGTTCAAGAAACATCCGAAGACCAGAGATAATTCCTCCTTTACACGGCACGCAGCCAACGAGGTAATTAATGTGTTTTGTCTGTATATTAATTGACGAGTGTTTCCATGTTTATGTTTACTTTGCTGATGCTATTGTTTATACTGTGTGAGGTATGTGTGTATGTCACAGTTTTCACGGTGGATTTGGAGGGAGCTTCAAATAAACCAGTACCAAGAAAGCCACTTGTGTTGTTCATGCCTCGAGGGAATTATACTCAAGGCCAGAGCGAGGAGAGAGAGACAGGGAATGACATGCAGCAAAGGTATCCAACCCAGAACAGGGTCAAATAGCTTTACAAAAAAAGCTATTTTTTTATTAAACTGAATGAACAAAACAACTACTGCTGCAATTAATAATATTACATAAATGTTAATATGTAGGCCTATTACTAATATGTAACAATCTAAGACATTATGGGTACTTTAGCTTTTTACTGACATTAGTATAAGTAGAAATACACACCGTAGAATCACAGTAAAAATAAATCATCACTTCTAATATATGTGTGTGTGTGTGTGTGTGTATATATATATATTATTGTATATATTTTATTGTATATCTCTGTTTAATTGTATATTACTTAGTTTATATTTTAAGGTATTTATTTATTTTATTACTCTAGTAAATTATTTATTTTAAATTTTTCTTTTTTTTTCTTTCTTGTTAATATTTTTTTTTTTTTGCATTTTCAGGGAGAGCTTTTCAGAGATTTAAGAATTTCATTACCAATGATTGCTGATGTAAATTGTTGTGTAATGACAATAAATTCTTCAAATCTTGAAATCTTGAAAATGTAAACGAGAATAAAGAAAAAATAAGAAGTGTGAAAAAAATATATATTAAAAGTAAACAAGGAAACATTCCTAAAAATAAAAAAAAACATATTTTGTGTGAGTGCCCACACATATTTTCACTAAACACACCAGCACAGACTAATTTACTATGTACATTGGCCTTCTGTACACAGACCACCCCCACACACACACAAACACAGGCAGAGCGAGGAGAGAGCGACAGGGAACGACATGCAGTAAAGGTATCCAGCCCAGAACAGGGTCATGGTCACCAGTCCATTACCTCAGACGTCATCAGGCTGTCCCGCACTTTCCCAAAATGTCTCCCGTGCAGTGGAGAGCTGGCTTGTGTAGGTAGCTTGCTGACAGGCGGCCGTATGACAGCTGCTAGGACTCTAAATCAAACAATGGGCCGAAAGCCGAAGATGCAGAGTGCTGATTCTCAGTTGATTCTTTGGTTTTACAGCTAACATAAAAAATTGATGTCACAATAGCCTATTACATGTAGGAGGAATAACATGTTGTTTAAGTTGAATCACTTGAATAACATTTGGAAAGTTATATGAGATGGCTTCTACTGTGCGCAGCTTTGTTTACTCCTGAAATAGTGGCATTTATATTGCAGTAAGGTTGGCTGGTAATAAGTATGCTGTATCATACTGAAAATATAATTGCACCATTTAAACTACAAAAGCTTTAATCTGGAAAGTTTCAGATTGGTTTGTTCCTTTCCAAGCAAAAGGAACTTTTGGCACAGTCCAGAGTGCAGCAGGTCTGTGCATGCCGCCCTTTTGCCCTATGCCCTTTGATTTTCCCCTGTGCTGTGCAGAATAATGTGAGATAACTCACATGGCTCTTAATCAGTGTAGATGAAAGTGCAGATGAAGAAAACACAGCAAAGTATTTTAGCAGAGAGAGAAAAGAGTCATAACAGACATACAGTATAATGGGTTGACAAAAACTACAAACTGGCACTGAAACTGATGGCACCCTTATTTGTATCCATGTTTGCTATTGTCAACTTAATTCATAAGTGTTTCTTTGCCGTGGTCACTACCTGTACACTGCTTATATCTAAACAGTTAGTTGCTGTGGTTCATGTTAAAAAAGGCATCAGTTACTGCATGTTTACTGCCCCCAAGTCCTTTATGTCTGCTGTCACAGTTTATTAAATAATGGTTAAATGATAGTTTGCAATCCAGCTGGAATTGAATTGTCATCCATTCAAATAAAATTGTGGTTTGGAGTGATTGTGCAGGCATTTAGAAGGCTGATGTCCAGTAACCTTGTACCCACAACAGATGTGTGTACAACTACTGTATGCTCATGTATTGTTGTTGGTTTGTTTAGTTTTTTTCTCATTGTACGTTTTTTGTGGCAAACAGTTTTCCAGCCTTGCAAGAATAGATGGAAGGAAACACAAATCTGGTAGATAATATATACTACACTGAAGAAGAAGAAGAAGAAGAAGAAGAAGAGAGGCGAGGAAGAAGAAGGTAATAATTCTGCATTTCGTAGTTCCTGATGGGGTAAGTAGCACGGCTAGTATTTATTCTTCACATAAGGCACAATCTATTGCGTCAAGGGGGGGCAGAAACAACAAGGCAAGAAAAACAGTTGTAGTGCAAATAAATATATTTATTGTGTATAAATGGTTATATATATATATAGTAAAACAATTAGTGCAATAAAGTAAAGTTGGGCAATACAATGCCACACACATACTGAAAAATGTACATGTGATGTATAATTTTTTTACGTCAGCTGTTGGGTTACAAAAACTAGATGAAACGTAAGCCTTTTTATACATCATCATATGGCTATATATATATATATATATATATATATATATATATATATATATATGGGAGTGGGAGAGCCCCATACATAATATTTATTTTATTAAATGATGAGAATTAGTGAACAACAGACATTAAGTCTGAAAGGAAAAGATGTTTTCTGATCAACAAAAAAAGCTATTTTTTTATTAAACTGAATGAACAAGACAACTATTGCTGTAATTAATAATATTACAAAAATATTATGTAACAATCTAAGACATTATGGGTACTTATACTAATGTCAATAAAAAGCTAAAGTAAAAATACACACCGTAGAAGCACAGAATCACACACAATCATGACTTCTATTGTGTGTGTGTGTGTGTGTGTGTGTGTGTGTGTGTGTGTATATATATATATATATATATATATATATATATATATATAAAACATTGTATATATTTTATTGTCTGTTTAATTGTATATTACTTAGTTTATATTTTAAGGTATTCTTCAAATCTTGAAAATGTAAATGAGAATAAAGAAAAAATAAAAAGTGTGAAAAAAATATAATATTAAAAGTAAATGAGGAAACCCCAAATACTCAGAAACGCTCTGATTGCCCACACATATTTTCAGTAAACACACCAGCACAAGCTAATTTACTATGTACACTGGCCTTCTGTACACAGACCACCCCCACACACACACAAACACAGGCAGAGCGAGGAGCGAGCGACAGGGAACGACATGCAGTAAAGGTATCCAGCCCAGAACAGGGTCATGGTCAGACGTCATCAGGCTGCCCCGCACTTTCCCAAAATGTCTCCCGTGCAGTGGAGAGCTGGCTTGTGTCGGTAGCTTGCTGACAGGCGGCCGTATGACAGCTGCTAGGACTCTAAATCAAACAATGGGCCGAAAGCCGAAGATGCAGAGTGCTGATTCTCAGTTGATTCTTTGGTTTTACAGCTAACATAAAAAATTGATGTCACAATAGCCTATTACTTGTAGGAGGAATAACGTTTAAGTTGAATCACTTGAATAACATTTGGAAAGTTATATGAGATGGCTTCTACTGTGCGCAGCTTTGTTTACTCCTGAAATAGTGGCATTTATATTGCAGTAAGGTTGGCTGGTAATAAGTATGTTGTATCATACTGAAAATATAATTGCACCATTTAAACTACAAAAGCTTTAATCTGGAAAGTTTCAGATTGGTTTGTTCCTTTCCAAGCAAAAGGAACTTTTGGCACAGTCCAGAGTGCAGCAGGTCTGTGCATGCCGCCCTTTTGCCCTATGCCCTTTGATTTTCCCCTGTGCTGTGCAGAATAATGTGAGATAACTCACATGGCTCTTAATCAGTGTAGATGAAAGTGCAGATGAAGAAAACACAGCAAAGTATTTTAGCAGAGAGAGAAAAGAGTCATAACAGACATACAGTATAATGGGTTGACAAAAGCTACAAACTGGCACTGAAACTGATGGCACCCTTATTTGTATCCATGTTTGCTATTGTCAACTTAATTCATAAGTGTTTCTTTGCCGTGGTCACTACCTGTACACTGCTTATATCTAAACAGTTAGTTGCTGTGGTTCATGTTAAAAAAGGCATCAGTTACTGCATGTTTACTGCCCCCAAGTCCTTTATGTCTGCTGTCACAGTTTAGTAAATAATGGTTAAATGATAGTATGTAATCCTTTTTACATCTCAAGACTATATATATATATATATATATGTATATGTATGGGAGTGGGAGCCCCATACATAATATTTATTTTATTAAATGATGAGAATTAGTGAACAACAGACATGAAGTCTGAAAGGAAAAGATGTTTTCTGATCAACAAAAAAAGCTATTTGTTTTATTAAACTGAATGAACAAGACAACTACTGCTGTAATTAATAATATTACATAAATATTAATATTTATCACTAATATGTAACAATCTAAGACATTATGGGTACTTATACTAATGTCAATAAAAAGCTAAAGTAAAAATACACACCGTAGAAGCACAGAATCACACACAATCATGACTTCTATTGTATATATATATATATATATATATATATATATATACACACATATATATACATATATATATATAGTATATATTTTATTGTCTCTGTTTAATTGTATATTACTTAGTTTATATTTTAAGGTATTCTTCAAATCTTGAAAATGTAAATGAGAATAAAGAAAAAATATAAAGTGTGAAAAAAATATAATGTTAAAAGTAAATGAGGAAACCCCAAATACTTAGAAACGCTCTGATTGCCCACACATATTTTCAGTAAACACACCAGCACAAGCTAATTTACTATGTACACTGGCCTTCTGTACACAGACCACCCCCACACACACAGAAACACACAGAAACACACACAAGTACACAAACACAGGCAGAGGCAGAGAGGAATTTGAGAAATGTAAGTCACACACATTAGTAAATCTCTGAACATCTAAGATCCTCCCACAGCTCATGTCAACCCCCGCTCTGACTGACTGTGATGCAAAGTCTATTCTCTTGAGCCGTTTAGTCCATCAAGCGTATTAATGAATCTAAAACCATCATCCACCATAGTGTGTAGAAATCCACATTATAACTTAAAGACAATGAAAAGAAAGAGAAACTCTAAAGAGAAACACTGCTTTGTCAGATATAAAAACACAGGCTCCAATAGATGTTGTGTCCTCTGTGTCAGTTTGCGCCTCACACGTCCAATCAAATGATCTCATATGAAAGATTTCTCCTGTTGCTTCACCTCTCCTGCTGCCCCTGTGTGTGGGTTGTCCTTGACTGCTCCGCCAAAAACGGGCAGCGCTCTTCCACCCGGCGGCGAGGAGCCGACATGCAGCAGAGCGCCCCCCACCAGGAGCAGCACGCAGGCCCCCCAGCCTAGGTACAGCGCCGGCCCCAGCTCTCTCTTTAATGGCGCTGCGACGTTGGGATCGTAGAAGTCCCTGATGATAGCATAGGCAGTCCAGCAGATGGGTGTCAAGTAGGCGAGGCCAGCCACGAGGAAGAGCACCCCTGCTATCCTACCCAGCCGAGCCTTGGAGGCCTGGTTGCCGTCACCCATGCAGTGGGTGCACTTGGCCCCCGCCACCCCGAGCATGAGAGCCAGAATACAGAGGAGCAGGGAGAGAACAGTGAGGCCCCGGGCGGCTTGGGCAGACGTGGGCAGAGCCAGGGTGGAGTCGTAGGTCTTGCACTGGATCTGGCCCGTGCTCTGAGACAGGCAGTTCATCCACAGTCCCTCCCACAACACCTGGGCAATCACCAGCTCACCACCCACAAAGGCGGACACCCGCCACAGGGGAGCAGCGCACACCAACGCCCCACACACCCAGCCCAGCACGGCCAACACCAGGCCCAGCAGCTGAAGACCTGTTGAAGCCATGGTCGTTGAAGGAACTTTAGAGCGAGAGAAAAACCTCAGTCCTGATTTGTTCTTGTCTTCCTCTCTAGGAGGTTGCTGAGAGTCGAGCACTCAGTCAGTCAAGAGGTGCAGCAATTGTGCGTTGTTGGGTTGAGCCCCCTTCTTGTCCTCTGTATCCTTTCTTCTTTGACCCCTGTGTAGGTACATACTGTTACAATGACATGATGATGAGGCCTCAGCTAATTTACTTGATCATAAATGTACTCATTAAGTAAAGATCTGAGCTGATGTCAATATTAATCAATTCAACACTCAATTCCACACTCCTAGCAAAACTTAATAATACTTTTCAATCACTAACCAAGCAGTCAGATGTCCACGGATGGCGCGCTGATGATCCTTTGTGTGTTTCTCTGTGATGTGAGCAGCTCGTGTCGTTCTTCTGTTATGACTGGCCAGCTTGTCTCTCTGGATCTCATACACAGGGGTGTAGGAGGGCAGCAGTGTGTAATACTGCATACTTTTTAAGTAGGCACACACACACACACAGAGCTAGTTATGCAAAAAAATGACAGCACAAGGACACTTTGTTATAGACGTTGTTGATTGCTACCATGCTGTCATTACTTGGAGCTGGAGTGGCCGTACTGAACCAATGGATGGAGCTGAGAAGGAGCATGTGGGAGCTGATTGGAGCCTGACAAGCACAACGTGTCATAAACTACCAAAAGAACAGGGGTCATGGCCTCTCAGGTTTAGTGGAGGTTTTTTGGGTGACAAAAAAAATCTACTGATTATTCAGACTATTTAACTGTGCTTGAGTTGTGTGAACACTTTGCCAAGATGCACTTTGTAAATTAAAAGTTACTCTTCAGAGCCACACTGGCTTCAACCTCCTCCATTTTCATTTTATTCATTGCAGTAAGGGGTGTGCTGGTGAATAGCTGCTCATATGATGCCTGACAGCTCTGAGAACTTGTTTTTGATTGACAGACCAAATGCGTTGACACTTTGCATGCCACCATTTGGCAAATCATGACACGCTCTCTGCAAATGGAAAGCAGTGTCATATAATTAGTGTCATTTTTATCTAATTTGGGTTCCATGTCTCTGATTTATTCCTTCATCTCCCACATCCTTTCTGTCACTCACAAACTTCTGCCAGGTGTGCCACCTTTAAATAAATATACTATTTTGCCTTTGTAAAACTACAAAAACAAAATTGCTTTTTGTGGGGGGTAAAAAGAAACTACCCCTGACTAGTTTGAAAACCACATTAGATCCTAAACTGTGCAAGTTGTCAAGTTATTTAGATACTCCAGATTGAGAGAGGGGGCATTTAAGCAACTATTTGCTAAGTTCCCCACATCAGTTTTCCTCTATTTCACAACTGGTGTTGGGTTTAAATATGGAAAACAGTGCTCTGTTCTTGTAAACTTTTACATAGGAGTAAGTAAAGTAAGGTAAAGTAAGGAGTATTTGCCAAAACCTGCATGTTGGAAGTCTTCATTTAAACTATTTCCATGCACCTAGTTTCATTTTGAAGGAAAACACTGTGGCAGAGAGAGAGCAGAAGGGAAAGAGTTTCACTTCCTTGGAAGTGAAACCCTAACCCTAACCCACCATGGGGGGAAAAAGAGAAAAAGAGAGAAGCAGAAATAACTAATACACACACAGACACGTGTGATCTGGAAGAAAAGGCTAAGAGAGGCACAGATTTAGTCAAGGTCAGGCTTGACTTGTGTTTGCTGCTACTCATTTCTTTCTGGTATTTCAACAAGATGTTTTTAAGCTCAACTGAAGGTGAGTGTCTGTAAATACTCACCTGTTTGCTGACAGTTTGTCAACTTTTTAAGTTAGTGATTTGTCTAAACATTGTGCTTGTGAATTTCTCTTGGAGATCAATAAAGTATCTATCTATCTTGTTCTTGTAAACTTTCTGTAAACATGCTGACTTCCATCTATTCTAAGTTCCTTGTTCCATTTATACAAGGGTGATTATAACTGAGTGAGACATATCAGTAGAAGAGTAAACTTTTATTGTTTACTAGATCTATGGTTTCTGTCTGCAAACAGTGATATAAATAAGTTATGATCCCAACCTTTAAGACTGTGTACTGAGATTAGGGCGTCACCTGCTTTAGCATCTGTTCAGCTAAGCTCTTCCAGTAAGTTTTGAATACTGTCTAGCTTCACTTTCCAGAAATCCATTGTGATGGTTAGAGGGAGGAGTCACTATATACACACACAAGAATAGATGTACTGTGATCTGGAAGAAAAGGTTCAGAAAGGCATAGATTTTGTCATAGAGTTAGATAAACTTTTCACACTCCGTATGTGAGCTGTCACAAAATCCAAAAACTCAAAAGAACTCTTTCACTGTCTTTTTGTCCACAGACTGCAGCTCTCCAGTGATCAGAGATCTGAGGATTGTCCTGCTGGGGAAGACTGAATCAGGAAAGAGTGCAACAGGGAACACCATCCTGAGAAAGAAAGCTTTTACCTCAGAGATTTCTCCGTCTTCAGTGACAAAGACATGTCAAAAACAAACCTGCCACTCTAATGAAAGAACTGTGAATGTCGTCGACACCCCTGGGGTCTTTGACACATCGACCACGGAAGTTGAGTTGGGAGGTGAAATAGAGACATTGTCTCTGCCAGGACCTCATGTATTCCTGCTGGTGATCAGACTGGATGTACGGTTCACAGAAGAGGAGAGGAATGCCGTTAAGTGGATCAAGGACAACTTTGGTGAAGAGGCCTTTAAGTATACACTGGTGCTTTTCACCAGAGGAGATGAGCTCAAGGAGAAGTCCATTGAGACTTTTTTCGACCAAAGTTCTGAACTCAAAGAGTTCATCACTGATTGTACCGCCGGGTACGCTGTGTTTGAAAACACACAGATGGAAAATCGCACTCAAGTGGCTGATCTGTTTGAAAAGATAGACCAGATAGTGCAGTCAAATGGTAGGCATTACACCAGAGACATGTACGAAGAGGCCCAGAGAAAGAAGAAGTCAAAGCAATGGTGGAGCAAGTGTGGAGACTATATGAACAGTGTAGGTACTTTTTTGTCTGGGGCAGCAGTAGCCACAGTTGCCCCTGGTGCTGCTGTGGTGGCAGAAGAAGCAGCTCGGAAGATGGAACCTAAAATACAAGGGAACTTCTGAAGTCATTCCAATCATTGCCTTTTCATAAATGAAGGAACTCCTATTAATCTTTTAAATCAAACTTTTATTCCATTTTTTTATTTCATTGACGTATATTCACAAATATCAGTCAAAGCTATGAACAATAAATGAACCTATTATTACTAATCTTTTTAATCTTGATGCACTTCACTCTTATCCTGAAGATAATTTGGTGTGGAGAACATTCATGTATTTTTTCTGTTTGTTTTAGAAGAATGAAATAAAACAATGTGATGACAACTTTAGAAAGTGTTGTTTGATGTTTCACCAAAATGTGTATTACATGAATGTTCCAGTTATAAAGGCAAGAATTACCACAAAAGCTTCCAGAGCTGCACACTGTCAGGGTGAATTTGTAAGAGAAAACTAGAATATAAGTGTATTTTCAAAATGTCAAACTTTACTTTACAAACCTTTAAGAACATAAGAAAAATTAATAACTACATATTGCATTATAATGCATGAATACATTTACGCCTTATAACAACACTCAGCATCACAAGCATGAATCCGATACTTTAACCGATCTGTTTTACATAAGACGTCCCAAGGTTCTCCGAACATCATGGTGCTCCCTGTTATGAGAAAATCTTAAAATGCCTTTATAATGGCTCATAGCTGTCGATCCTGGTAGCCACACCTATGTTCATAACACTTGTTAACTTAAGACAGATATTTATTGTCCATAGAGAGGTACAACAAAGAGGTGACAGAAACTTGTTGGACAGACCTTGCTGACAAAAGATCTGTGTGAGAAGGGAAAACTGGCTCTATATGAGCAGAGCCATCACTCGCTGGATAACAACAGAAAAATATCTCATCTCTGGATAATCCACAGACCTTACACTCAGCTCTATTCATATATATTGTGTTGATTATCCACACAAACTGAGATGTTGTTTATAAAAAAGAAATCACACGAAGAAGTTGAGTCTTTGAAAATGTAATTTTTTTAATGTGCTATGCTTGTATCTCAACTTAATCTTGTATTTTCTTGTATGTATATAGTTTGAGCTGAGACTTCAGGCATGAAATGCAGTTTGGTGTGAGTGTCTAACCTGTAAATTACATTATTCTTTCAAACATTAATCCAACAGCTCCAGCATATGCACACACTTTAAAGTGAACCCATCAAGTAATCGATACTAAAGTAAACAATTTAATCAAAACTGTTTAACTTTTACAAACCTCCGTTTGTAAAGCACTAAGTGTACTGCTCTTGCAGCGCGTTCTCTTGTGCAAAGCTAGACAGCCAGTTAACATTTAGAGATCCTCCAATAAACACACAAGGCTTGACTTTTCTTGCATTTTACTGAAGTTCAACTTGATATCTTGCTTGTTTCTTCTCTCTCTGATTTTTTGTAAAACTGAAACATTACAGAGATACGAACACATATCAGTGCATAATCATCAACATATACAGTATAATACGTGTAACCACATACATGCGTCTAAGTGTAACTGTACTGTACTGTGTGAAAAAGCATCTCCATCCTCACAACAGGTACAAATCACAGCGATGAGTTAGCTTACTGCGCTAACTGCTAACTAGCAGAACACGTTTCACCAAAACAACAGAAAATGTCTAACATGAAACTCACTTAAAATACATCTGCTTATAATTCTAACACATTGTACTCACAGACAAATAGTTTCCAAAGGCAGAAGCGTGTAGAAAAAACACTCAGCAGCAATATTACTCCAGCAGTGTCTTGCTTGTCTGTTCAACTGAATAATGTGCCTGTTTGACTGCTGCATTACCACTGACCAGTAGATGGCAGTGTATCACACACTAAGGATCAGTGTAAATAAAATATGTCTTTAACCTTTTAACCTTAACTTGTCCTATGTACTTTTTAACTTATCTAACTTAGATTTTATTGACCTAACTTTTACGGCAGCACACTAAGCAAAATTCATTTTTATTAATTTCTTTGTTTTTCCCATTGTGTATCACTGTTATACATTAAGGCTTAATATGCCAGACCAGCAAAATGATAATATTTGAAGATTCACTTTTTTTTGCTTCTTGTATCTCCTTGGACATTGTAAACAATACAACACTTTGTGTTACATCCTAGGATGATAAACTTTGCACACGTTTCCTTGATATGGATAGATCTAACAGCCTATCCCTCAGCAGAAGTCTGCAGTTTTTGGCTTGTGTGTCAAAGTTCATACTCATTTCCCAGAGCAACATGTTGTTTGAGCTACAGGAGAGAAATGGATGTTCTCTGGAAAAGAGGAATGATGAGTGGAACAGAGGGGCACAATACAGGCAGTGAAAGTGAAAGCTGAGGAAACTGATGACAAAAAGGTTACACAACGTCAGTTGTATGGAAGTAGTTTGGATAGCTCAAATGTGACAATGTGCATATTAAGATGGCCTGCAAAATATGCCAGTGCCTTGTGCCAACCATGACGGCACACACAACAAATCTTTTCCATCACCTAAAGAGGTACAAACTCAGTGACTACACTGAGAGCAGGAAAATGTAAACTCATGTTAGTCCGTTCATAAGTTTTGTTCAGCATTCTTGTGTGTAGCAGGTCTGTAATGTTACTGTTAATGTTATCAGTCATGAATCTGATGTGATGTTAGTCAGAGCTTTAAGTTTTATTTAGATCTTAGATGTTTTAGATGAATAAGTTACAAGGCAAGCTAACCTGTATTGTTTTATTAAATCAGATAAAGCATGTTTTAAAGCACAGTTAAATGCTCACAATTAGATGTTATTCAATATATTCTTTTTATCACAAAATATATTCTAAACCAAACATTACATTTTTACATTATGTTATTCTATTTTTTAGATTAATAAACTCTTCTAAAGTTGCTTTAGACGTTGCTTTCAGTCATTATCAGGATACTCTTCAAATTGTAATTGCCAGCATTATCAAATTATATATTATAATAAATATAAATATTGATCAACAAGGAAAAAATATACTGATATTTGTTGTTTACATTGGGTGTCAGTGAGTAAGTGTCTGAACTACTTTACTAGAATTGGCAAATGGATGTCTGGGATAGTTTTTTTTTCTGATTGTACATACAGTTTGTAAAGAAATGGGATTCAGCCTCATCACCACATAAAAAATTAAAATACCATATGTGCTTTGATTAATGTGGCTGATACAGGCTGGCCTGCAGTTCACCATTTTAAGGCCTCTCTTGGTCATTTTGGTGTGGATGGTGTCCTGGCAGTGATGTAGTGGCAGTATAATGAGAGGTTGCCCTGTTAAGAATGTTTCCTCACTTAAATGTGATTCGCCGGCGGACGTTTACCATTGTCCCTCATTTCCTTTGGGGAAGTGAGCTCGTAATGCCACTAATAATAAAGCGAGGGAAACAGCACATCACAGTTTAAATGAGGAACAATGATTAATCTGCATGAATATTTTATTTGACCAATAACACATAACTTATGAAGGGATAAATTGTGCAAAAACGTATTTACAAACTTTATAAGATCTGCTGCTGATATGTTGATAAGTAACATTATTTATTAGGATTCAAACTGTTTCTGGTCAAGGATAATTCATGATGTGAGTTTCATACATGAGCTCCGAAAAATAAATGAGTGAAAAGAAAACAAGGAGAAAATACGTATTGCATTTTATACCATTTGTTCACATCAAATTCACATCTGCTACTGCAATGTTGTTTCAAAACTCAACAATTCAGGAAGCAGAAAAGGTCACAACAACATCATTCACTGGCTGGTTCGAAACACTAAATTGTAGTGTGAGCAAGACTGATACTGTTATTCCGTGTCACAGACTGTAGATGGATCAACACGTCCTTGTTACTAGCCTCCGCCCTGTTAGACTGGAACACTTGCTTTGTTTTTGCATCTTATGCCTTTCCAAATGAAAATGGCAGCTAAACCGCATAACACTCCCAGGACGAGCACAGGAGCTCCAAGAGCCAAAGCCACTGTGGTGTCAGCGCCCACCGCTATGACCACGCCGGCCACCACCAACACCACTGCAGCCGCCGAGGCCACGCGTATATTCTTCCTTTTAACTGTCTTCTCCTTCTCTCTTTCTTTCTGTTTCTTCTCCCTCTCGGCATCCCACATTTTCCTCTCCTCCTTTTTCTTCTCTTCCTCCCGCTGTTTCCTCTCCTCTTCCTCCTCCCTCAGCTTCCTCTGGGCTTTCTCATACATCTCGTTAGTGTAGTGTTTCCCCCCGTTTTCCTGTATCATTTCCTTGATCATGGTGATGAGCTCTCTGACCTGCACTCGGTCTTCTGCGTCATTGTTGTTGAAGGCATGGTATCTGCGTCCAAATGTGATTGAGAGTCTCCGCAGCTCCTTGCACTCCTTCAGAGCATTGTCAGCTTTGGCCTGATCTTTACACGTGAACAGCATGATTGTGTACATGGAGGCGTCGTCTCCAAAGTTATCCTGGATCCACTTCACGGCGTTTCTTTCCTCCTCGGTGAACCTCACTCCAAGCCTGATCACCAGTAGGAAGGCGTGAGGGCCGGGCACCGACATCTTTACGCACTCCTCTATTCTGGTTTTTAATTCTTCCTCTGTGATACCAGTGTCAAACAGACCTGGAGTGTCAGTAACCTGAACCTGAGTCCCATCTACCTCCCCGCTCTCTGTCTCACAGTGTTTGGTCACAGACACAGGGCTCGGGTCCTCTTTGAAGGCAGCTCTCCCGAGGATAGTGTTTCCTGTTGCGCTCTTCCCTGATCCGGTCTTGCCCACCAGGACTATTCTCAATCCTCCAGACAAATCCAGGGCTGTGACAGCAGAAACAAAATTAATGTTGAGAACAAATAAAAAGTCAATTGCTTCCTTTTTTTTTCAAGTCGATCTGCCATTTTGATTTATTGGCACCATTTCAGGTTGGCGAGGTTGTGAAAGGTCAATTTGAATGGTGTTTATCTCCCTCTAGTATTTTTAGCTTTTTATGTATGTCCATCTCTTTAAAGGTACCATGTCAGGTTTTTGGAGCAATGCTTTTATGCTTTGTGTACACGCAAAAAGGCCCATGAATGCTATTCCACTGATCAACAGATGGTGGCAGTAAGGTGCATAAAAGTGAAATATATGTTCCAACAAAGGCAAAGGAAATGAATGCTGCAAGCTACTAAACAAAGACATAAACCATGAATGTATTAAGGGAGCTGGATACAGTCAGTCTTACTGCTAATTTGCCTCAAGTGGCCAACTGCGGTACTGCAACTGAAAGAATACACTGCAGCCCAGAAAACATGATAAAATGATAAAAAATGTTGGAGTAAATAGGGCCAGTATAAGGTCTGTGGGCCGAGTGGGGCCACACAGGCGAGGTCAGACTGATGTATTTGTGCAGTGGGCTTCACAATGTGGAAGACAACCCAAAAACCCCAGATCTGTTTTGGCACATGAGCTGGGTGAGTGATTTTCATTCAAATGACGATGACTCTGTCCAGTTCTCATAATACATCTATGATGCAAACTTAACTTTAAATATTACAAAAAATGTTTTGTTTTTTAGAGACACTATATATGAACAAACTCAGGCCAGCTTTAATCCATTAAGAAGAGCATTTTACCATTTTATCATAGTGTAAGAACCTTTTTTACAACTTAGCTACACTGGTAACTGCAGTCCTCTAACTGTGAAGTACAAAAACTCAAAAGTCAATAAGTCACCAATAATCATGTTTGCAGTTATGGAAAAACATTAATAAAATTTCTCCTGAGCCATCAAAATAGCACAGCTATAGAGAAAGAGCTAATAATACTAGAGAAAAATAAACACCAGACAAAAGGCTTTCACAACCAACCAACCACATATGTGTTATCGTTTTAAAATCAATAATGTATTAATGTTTCCAAATCCATTACTTTAACTTATGAAGTTGTTTACAGACATACGTATGTCTGATTATACTGGGTGATTTCATGAGAGACACAATGAATGAGCATACCGTCAAAGTTATTCAGACCACACCCATCAGACAGAGGTAGGGTTTTCTGCTTCTTTTCTCGAAGTGGTATTGCTGTGATATGAAATTATACCATTGAGACACAAGGAAAAACAGACTGTTAGTCACCGGCATTATTATCAAGGTCTACTTTTTTTTTTTTCTCCTAATCTCCCTCTGTGCTCTCACCAGTGTCACAGTATCACAGAAAGAACTATATCTTACAGTAATCAAAGGATCAATGCTGTTGTTTTTTAACAGATGGACTCTCTTACCTTCAGCCATTGCTTCGGATTTACCTTTTCCAGATCCCAGGTGGCCAAATGCGTCTTTTCAGGCTGGAGCAGTGAACTTAGACAAGCTCTGTGGCTTGACTTCAGACATTAGCCTTCAGGGAAATTCTGGAAGCCTGGTCTGTGCACGGGGGGCTTCCTATTTCCTTGTATTGTCTACAGTTTAGATCTGAAAATGTGCATCCACACAGAGGCTGACCTCGGCTCTCTGGATATGCTGAACTGACCTGTGTGTGGGCATGGCTGGTGTGTTTAAGAAAGTGTGACCACAATATTACAACAGCATTCAGACTCTTTCACTGATCAGCATCAGGTCCTTTTCCTATAACCATATAATGATGTCTCGTTGTTTAAAAGAGAAGAAACAAGAAAAGCTCTGCAGGGCATCACATCCTTTCTTTGTTGACATAAATACCTAAGTATCTGCCCTCACTAATACAGATGTGTTTTTCTTTCTAAACTATAGATGGTGTCAGTATGGTTTTATATTTAATGTCCTGAGTGAGCCCTAATCTTACACTTACACTTGCACTTAAAGTATTTACTGTCTTTTCTATATTGTCTTTTTGTCACAGGTCCCAAAATTGCTTAAATATATATTCAGCACAATTATAAAAATTAGCAAGCCGAAATGCTCCACCTATTGAGACGGGTAATAAGGGGAAACAAATCCTGCTGCAATAGTTCCTGCAGAAAGTAACAATACAGATCTTGTGTTGACAAGTAAAGAAATATCTTGTTGCACAAAAAAAAGAACGCACCTACTTTCAAACAGTACTGACAGAGATCTAGTTAATATTTGATCAGACTCAGAAGTCACTTTAACGTCACAGGATCTTATTTCATTTTCCAGGAAAACACCACGAGGAAAGACCTGAGCAGACCAAATGAGCAGGGAGCCATCCACTGGTGGCAGGAGGAACGACACATGTTCAGGCAGCAAAAATCTTCACTGAAACTACATAACATAATGCAACCAAAACAAAACACAAATTAACAACTAATCATGCATCTCCATGACTTGTAAATATCTACTGTTTGCTGAATACAGATATAAGTTAAAGATTTAGTTAACAGGCATCTCAGCAGAGACTACTGCAAACCAGCAATTACATGTTTCAGGTTTAGCTTTTATTCATTACTGTGTCTATGCAATCATAACCTTCAGTGAGCCCGAGTGCTCCACCTACTGCCATGAGAGCAAATGAAGAAAAATACATTCCTGCTCCAATCACTCCCAGAGAAGTAAAAGCTGCCATTTTACACCAAGCAATCTTTCTCTCCTCCTCTCTGATCCTCTCTTCCTCTTCTTTCTGTCTTCGTGCTTCCTCCTCCTCCGTCCTTTTCCTCTCCTCCTCAAGTTTCTTCTGGGCTCTCTCGTACATCTCATTGGTGTAGTGGCTTCCTCCATTGGACTTCACCATTTTCTCTATCTTCTCTAGAAGTTCTCGGACCTGGATCCTGCTTCGTCTCTTGTCATTGATGAGTGAATGGTATCTTCCTCCACACTCATTTATCAGTCTTTGTAGATGTCTGCTCTCTGTCAGAAACTCTTCCACAGATTTACCCTCCAGCGAGTCAGCATGTGTGAACAAGATGATGGTATACATGGAGGAATCTGAGCCAAAATTATCTTGGATCCACTTCACAGCTGCCCTCTCCTCTTCAGTGAATCTTGACTTCAGACTGATCACCAACAGAAAAGCATGAGGTCCAGGAACCGACTCCTCAATACACTCCTCAATTTTGTCTTTCACTTCTTCTTGTGTTTTGTCCGTGTCGAACAGTCCTGGGCTGTCGATGACAACAATGTGTCTGTCCCCATCAGATACCTCTCCTCTGTGACAGCCTTTAGTCACTGACTCAGGGGACATTTCCTCTTTAAAGGCATTTTCATCTCCGAGGATGGTGTTTCCAGAAGCACTCTTTCCTGCTCCAGTTTTTCCAACCAGAAGGAGTCTCAGGTCTTTCAGATGACCAGAGCCTGTGGACAGTTAATGAAACATTGGTGTCAGTAATTAAAATAGTCCATTTCAGGAGTTGCGTTTGTTTGTGGGAGGTGTGTTTAAATTTCCAAATATTGAATGTGTGTTTGGATCCAGAATTTAGCTCTGTGTATTGACAATCATCAGGAGCCTGACACATTGCTAGCTTTAACTGAACAACTGGAAATACTGGTTGCTAAACACACTGAGCACCAGGCAAGCTGACATGGATGGGGGCATAACAAATTGTCCAGCATCTGCATTAATATGTCAAATTTATTCATCTTAAAATTATATAAAAGACCTGTTAACATGCTAGTTTTGATCTAAGATCTTAAGGCAATTGGACCATTAGGACCATTTGTGTCAACATACCCATCCCTTTTGAGGAATCGACTGCGTTGGGCTCTACGTATACCTACATTGTAATCATATGGGCTTTTGCTAGTGGATACATTTGGACTACATTCCTGACATATGTTTTGTGCCCAACTGTGATTTAGTATTTGGGACAGTCCAATTAGTGCATAATTTCTCTTTTTTTTAACATAATAGTCACAATATAAAATACATACTTCTGTGCTGACTTTGGCAGTGAGCAGTTTGAACACATGATGTGATCAGCACAAGCAGGGTGAAGCCTGGCATCCAAGCTGGTCCTTGCAACATCTCTTCACTTCACAAAAAGAAAAAAAGGAAAAGAAAATCTATTCAAACAGGTACAAACAGCAAATGTTTTGATTAAAATAGAACTGATAATATAAGTAGTTGTTTGGTTGCATAATTAAGCTACGCAGACAAAGCACTCTTCTTCCACAACACCACATTACTCACATCTTACGTTAAAATAATATTTTAAACCTACCTGTGTAAGTGTTTCCTCAGCTGTCTGATACGTTGACAGGTCAAGAAATATTTTGTTGCACAAAAATAAGAACACACCCACTTTCAAACAGTACTGACAGAGATCTAGTCAGAATCTAGTTTCATTTCCCAGGAAAACACCACATGAGGAAAGACCTGAGCAGACCAAATGAGCAGGGAGCCATCCACTGGTGGCAGGAGGAATGACACATGTTCAGGCAGCAAAAATCTGTGTGTGACTTTGTTGCAAGGATCTGACTGTGCTTGTTTTTTTGTCTGTTTTTTGTCTCTACAAAAACAAAATAACACAATACAACCAATAAAAAAACACATTATTAACAGCTTAACCAAGGCTTTTCTGGACTCATGCATCTCAATGATTTGTAAAATGTATGAATGAGGAATCTTGCCAAAATAATGAAAGTTTTGATGAGAAATTCAACATCACTGTTCTGAAAAGTGTCAGCATGTCAGTAGGATACATTTTTAATTTATAGTATAACAAAGACAAATAAAAAAATTATAAGTTAACACAAATTACTTTACAGTTAGTTGAACAGCATTTTTTGAAGTACAATGACCTGGGACAGATGTTTACATTTCCATTAGCAATGTCAGATAACATTGGTTTGATAGTTATGGTGTTATTACCTCTGTAAGCTCTGTAAGACCATACTTGTGACAGCAACTTGGTTTGTACTAAACTCAGGTATGTGATCAGACAGCTCAGGTAGGTGTGAACAGAGCAAGAGCCTCAGCGCCCTTAACTATCCCCAAACCCAAGAGACACCCTTCACTTGTTGATTTTAACTCCCATTCACCTGAAAGAAACTGTCTGTTCTGCTCTAGTTCCAGTTAATTTTAATTAGTCATCTCTGCTGAAATGCAAAAATGAAAATGTCTAACTTTTTAATATAAGACTTTCAACATAATTGGTTGTGTTTTTTTTTAAATATTGGATGGGATTTTTAAACAGTGATGTCCCAATATTGCTTTTAAAAGTACATTTGTATATTCAGATGTTAAATGTGTACTCACATTTTTACTGTGAAGTTAAATCTGTCTCGCCTGTGAACACACAAAAAGCTATCCAAGCTGATGTGTTGAACAATAAACAAACAGTAAAACAGTAAACTGTAAATTTAACACACTTTATTCAAAGATTCCGCAATCCCACAATCAGTTTCATGTGGAAAATGAATCTTGAAGAAGACTACACATATACATAGGCTATATACACAAAGCATATTCTGCATTCACACAGCATCTTACAGTAACAGAATCTACTGCAGGCCAGTTAATGATATTTTAACACTAATTTTTAAAGAATTAGTGATAAAAATACACTTGCATTTGAAGGTAAAGGTAATGTTAAAAAGGAAAAGCATGGTGTCTGTGAACTAATTAGCATTAGCAAGCTAACTCTATTAGCATTCCTAGCTAAATGCTTTAGCTACTGTAATAAGAAGGTATGCAGTGATGCTACAGCAGCATGAAGTACAGCATTATCTGGATGATTAACATTATGGTTTTGAAGAACATTAGCTTCAGGCAGTTAACTAGCTGAAAGTGCTTGCAAGCCACAAATAAAAGTAAAATGAGCCTGAGAAAGATAGAGGAATTAAATACTGTATATTCAATATTTATTCATTAAGAGATCTATAGTACATTTAGTTACATTTTTTTATTTGTCTGATAACATATTGCCACAATTTGTCAGCTTAAGGACTATATATTTCTGTGCTAACTGATTTCATGGACCATGGCAATAACCACACATCATAGTGGAGGTTGCCATCGTCTTCCTATAACCGCATCCTGGATCATGGACTACCTCACTGGCTGGCTGCACCATGTTAAAGTGGGTGGTTGTGATTAGCAGCACCTCAAGGAGCTATCTCCTCTTCATGCTGTACGCCTTGGACTTCTGTTCGAACTCTGGTTCCTGTTACCACCAAAAGTTCTCCAACAGCTTCTCCACTGTTGGACGCATCGACGACAACGACAATAAGTGCAGAGGGCTGATAGAGGTCCTTGTCACAAGGTGCAATGGCAACTCAATATCAGCTAGTCTAAAGAGCTGGTGGTGGACTACTGGAGGAACAGGACGGCCCAGTAACCATGCAGGAAGATGAAGTGGACAACCTACTCTTAAATGTAGGCAGAGTTGTTACTGGATGGTAATAGTTCATCATCCACGTAACATTGATTCCATTTATTGCCTGTGCCAAACAAATGAAGCTACATTCAAAACATCTCTTCTGAGGGAAAGTTGGAAAAAGTTCCTAAAGTAAAAGGCCGCTTTGCTCCCTTTCCTTCCTCCTAGTTAATGTTAGCCAGCTGAAGACTGGAGAAAAAAAACATTTAATTCACTGTGCCAATCAAAGGCTGCCTACTGGCAGCTGTTAAGGTGAAACGTTTTTTTGTACGTTACTTAATGCATGAGTTGATGTTGTGAATCATTCAACACACATTAAATGTCAATATGACAACTTTGCCATTCCATTTGTTTTTATTTGCTCTCTTGCATGACATACACATCAGTGATGATTGGATGAATAAAGGTTTGTCTACAGTCTACATCTCATGACACACCTGCAGTGTCAGTGACGTTGCTTCCTTTTATTTAATGTACCTTTGTGTTGACATGTTTGGCAATGAGCAGTTTGAACACATAATGTGACTCGCACAAGCAGGGTGCAACCTCGGATCCAAGCTTGTGCTTACAACATCTCTGCAACAGAAATCTTGGTCAGAAACTTAAGAAAAAAAGCAAAAAACCAAAAGGAAATGTGCCAATTAAATGCTGTGATTACAACAGAATTGATAAAGTAAATTTTGTTCTTTAAGTAAGCCATGTAGACAAAGCATCAGTCTTACATTACAATAAATGTTTTTAACATATCTGTGCAAGTCTTTTCTCACCTGTCTGATATGTTGACAGGTGGAGGGAGCCTTTTATAGCAGCACAAGAAGAACACAGTAACAATTAAGCTCAACCATTTAAGTTCCAGATTTCACTTTAGCATCACCAAACTTTGTTTCTCTTCCTAGGAAAACAGTTCAGTTCAGGGCAAACATCGCTGAGCAGGCCAAACCAGAGGAATAATAAATGAGGATGGAGATACCAGCTGGTGGAAGGCGCCTTTTTGGGTGTGTGCGCTTGTTCCATGATTACCATTTGGTTTCTTTGTCATCTTACAGAGTGACGGCTGCTTGCCTCCCCTCCATCCTTATCTCCAAGGTATGATCTCCCATCCCAGCTGCTGTGAACTACTGACTGATTGGACTGTTGACAAACACAACTCTCCATACACTGGGTGCAGACATGCTCACATTCCCACCTCATGTTAGAGGTGACAGGAAATGATTTGACGACAGAAGTAGTGGACCATCTTATTCTATAGACCATGTGAACTAAATGTAAGGAGATCTGAAATGATAGTAGAAGAGGAGGTGACATAACCCTTACGTATTTGTAGACAAGCCCTGTCCCAGATTAGGCCTTCACAAACCAGACAAGTCAGGTTTACTTGTATATCCTAATAGACTGTGTGTGTCTAACTGGGGCTGCATCAACATCTGAGTAGCCAGGTGGAGAGATTCTTTTGTTTCACAATAATCAGGACACACTCATTTTTCTTATGTTATTTGTTGCATTTCTCTTCAAATTTGGTTTTTATTTCTTTATTGCAAGTGATGAACTACACAAATTGATAATGCCCCTCTGTAGCTCTAGCTAAAAATGTATCTTTTTCCAGATATTTTGAGCAACCAGGAGAGAAAAAACATCACCAATATAATATCTCCTTCAAAGGGATGGATTACTCTCAGACATCAGTTTCTCATGGGTCTTTGCTTAACAAATTACAGTGTTAGAAAAGGCCTACATAATACTCTGTCACGATTTAAGGAACATTTCAGCATTAAGAAAATACTCTTATTTGCATTCTGGTGACTTTGTCTAGATGTGAAGCTCAAAACAATACCACTCTCATGTCGGTTCATTAAATAGACCAAGAAGTAATTCACCAGAGAAGGTGCGTTATTTACTGTTCCAACAGAAAGAGATGAAATAAAAAAACTCACACATCATTCTTCATATCTTCACTTCATATCTAATATCCAAAGAATGTCTGTATCAATTTGGTAGCATTTTAATGAAGACTTGTGGAGATGTTAACTTATTCAGCAGACTTTGAAAAATGTAGAGTAATGGACTTCTGAATTGACCATAGGTTGCAGTGAGGCAAACACCAGTGGATGTGCTGAAAACATTTCAGCTCTGTTGGACCTAGGGGTTATTTTTTAAAAGTTTGGAACGTGAAATGTCTCAGACTTTAGATATGCCATAAGAAGCCATAAGCACTTTAATCACCCATGATCAAAATGTAAAATGTATGCATCGACTGAGTCATGTTCCCTCTACAGGTGAAGTGCAATCTGCTTTGATAAGTGCGCTGAGTGAAAACTCCTAAACATGTGTCATAGATTTCAGGTTGATTCCTCAATGCATTCACAAGTTACTGTAATTTTTTAAAATGACCTATTTTGACAAAAATTGATTGGCTTGTATAATCACAATGGACTGACATACTGAAATTCCTTTGGTACCTTTAGATCAGCAAAGTCTCTGTGTGATCCTGACAAAGTTTTGGGATGACTGGCTTGCAGTTTTTGACAAGTTTGCAAAAAAGGATTAAAAGTAAGAAAAAGGATACTTGTAACTTTGACTCCAAGCCGTTTTCAAGGTGATTGAGCAAAGGTAAAGATTATTAGAGCACCACCATGAGGTCAATGAATGTAATTTTATTCGCTTGAGTTGTGGTAACTACTTAGGTAGCAACACTCTTTCCGTCATCAAAAATTAATTTTGGCATATAATATTATAATATAATATGTTTTAGCTGCTTCATATTGCATTAATTAGATACTTGTACTGTTTAGAAATTAAGAAAATAACTACAATGTATCTGTTTTTTTCTAAATGACATGAAAAAAACATGGATGCCTCAGATATTTGCTATGTTTGGTAATATTTTTAAACAACAACGAAATCCCTTTATTGTTTTTATAACCAGATTTGTATGTTCAATCATGTTTCTTACTGGAAAATTACAGCTGCATCTGTCTCATCTATGAACACACAAAAAAGCTGCCCGAGCATGTGTGCTGAAAAATAAACATGATAAATACCAAGACACTTTACTCAAGAACACTGCAATCAGTTTGATACACAAAGTAATTTGAGATACATTAGGATACAAAGCTAATTCTAAATTTCCAAAAGCCAAAAAAGCATGTTCCATTTTTTTTACATGTTGATCACTGCATGTTACAGCACTAGGAAGAGGAAAGGAAATAAAGGGAGAGTAAGAGTAAGGGGAACAACAGTCAGTTAAGTCTCCCAGCTGAATGTGAGGCGGGTATGTTGCAGGTCATGTTCATGGACACCAGGTCTTTACAGTAATGCACGCAGTGAGTTGTCCTACCAGCCCTGGATCACATATGATCACAAATTTCCTTAATGGCACTACAGTAATGATTAGGTGAGAACATGGGAGGTCCAGGTGGCATGAAAAATCCCAAATATTTTAACAGATAGATGAACTCCCATTGTTCTTTCTCCTTCCTCTCCTCCCCTGTGGATCACTCAGAGGGTCACTGATTAGTATACTCAATTACAGGAAGCATGCCTTTACATTATGTGTGTGTTTTACTCTTAGATGTTAGTTTGTTGACTTGATAAAATTAAGCTTTCAGAGACTGGCTTCAGTGCCCTGTCTGCCCTCTAGTGGGCATTAGGAAGCATGGCAGCATTTGCCAACCAGAACACTCACCCATTCACTCTTCCCTGCTGTCATACCTGTTGAGCCCTTTTTCCCCCACTGTCTCACTTTGTCTGTTTGTCTATTAAAAAGTGTAACACTGTTAAAACACAGTCTCTATCCACCCATCATGTATGTATAATATACTGTACCTTTGTGTTGATGTTGGCTGTGAGCATCAAGGACCAGTACAAGCAAGATCAAACCTGAGAGCCAAGCTCTGGCCAGAAGCATCTCTGTAGTGGTGGTACCTTATAAAAAGAGAAAGATTAAAAAATAAAGGTTTAACTTTAAATGCAAATGAAATATTGTCATCAATATATCAAATCAGATTGCAATTAAGCATTAAAATAGAATGAAAATTGCCCTA
The DNA here is from genome assembly GCA_023238725.1 of Scortum barcoo. Taxonomy (NCBI): domain Eukaryota; kingdom Metazoa; phylum Chordata; class Actinopteri; order Centrarchiformes; family Terapontidae; genus Scortum; species Scortum barcoo. The sequence goes on along the minus strand of CM041553.1, from coordinate 8,437,508 downwards.
AATGGTTTGGTCATATGGTAATGTAGGAAAAGCATTCTTCTTACTTTAAAAAAAAACAGAAAATGCCTAAAGGAATTCTACAAAAACAGACAGCAATTAAATGTTGTGATCAAAACAGATTTGACAAAGTAAATAGATATTTGGTTCTTCTTCTGATATGTTGACAGGTGGTGAGAGCCTGTTTAACAATACTTGTGCTCAATCACTTAAGTTCCTGGTTTCACTTTAGCATCACAACATTTAGTTTCATTTCCTTGGAGAACAGCACCAAGATACAGCTCAGGCTAAACCAGAGGGGTAGTTAATGAGACAATACTGGTGGCAGGTGTCTATTTATTTGTGCACACTTGTTCTTGTTCAGTCCTTTTTCTCTGTCATCTAATGATGTGACAGGCCATCTGCCTCCCTCCATCCTTATCTCCAAGGTATGATCTCCCACCCCAGCTGCTGTGAGCTACTGACTGATTGGACTGTTAACAAACACATCTTTCCATACACTGGGTGCAGACATGCTCACATTCCCACCTCATGTTTGAAGTCATGGAAATGGCAGGAAATGACAGCAACTACGGTCCTACAGGCCGTGTGCATTCAACATCAGGAGATCTGAAATGATAATAGAAGAAGAGGTGACATGGCACTTAGATATTTGTACACAAGCCCTGTCCCAGATTAGACCTTCACAAACTAGCCAGATAAGCCAGAGTATGAGTCTCGGTCGTGCCATATTGACGTCAGTTCCCCGTGAAAAAAACTCCTCAAAAGGCTTTAGAACATCGTTGAAAAACGAAGATGTGATTAGAGGAGTTGTAGATTCATTTCAATTTATACAAATCCTCCAAACTCTACCCTTAAATGACCTGTAAACCTTTTTGTGTGTACAACACCATGGGTCCACAACATGTAAATAAAAATATGCTGTTCTCCAATGAAATTAAACTAATGCCTCCGATGTGTAGAACTGGGAGTCTGTGATTGTTGAACATCCCCAGCAGAATAACAACTCTTACGGTGAAGGATGAGGCAGAGTAGGAAAACAGCATCACGCTTATAACCAGTCTTTTTTCCTGTGTGATTGTTTGTTTGTGTGTGTGTGTGTGTGTGTGTGTGTTTGTATTTTCCTGTATGTGTGTCAGAGAAATACACAGAACATATGTAAATCCTCCTCACGTGCAAACAGAGGCAGGCTCATCTGTTCATGAGTGCCTGGCACAACACGTGTGTTACGTGTGTGTGTGTGTGTGTGTGTGTGTGTCTTTTTGTGTGCAGTGATTGCATATAACAAAGAACAAGACGGCAAGTGCCACTGCACGTGCAATAAAGTCGTTGGGGCGTCTCAGGAGTGAAAATGGCTGCAGTTTCCTGCAATGTGAACTTCCTGGCACGTGACAGCAGAAGGTTCAGACTGCCTCACTGCAGAGACAGAAACATAGAGCAACAGCTGAGAAACACAGAGTTCACCCACACAGCATTAACTAAACAATTCAATTTACCAAATAATTTCTATGAAATGTGTGTTTTTTTGTTTCTTTTGCCGTAAATCATTTGATGGTATTACATTTTCACAGATGTTATCTAAATAAAATTAGCTTCATTGGAATCATGTGAATATTGTTGCCAAAGCAAAGCATAACATTTCTTTACGAGGAATGATAATAACTCTACACTGTACGTAGAGCTGAAGTTTGATACAGAGAGTTTAGAGGGTTGTGTCTTTCTTTAGTACTGGTTTTAGTCTAAACCAAAACAACGGGAGCAAGAGTGGAAGAAATGGATTGAACAGTGTGTTTATCTGTGCTAACATGTGACCCTCAGCTAAAAAGGCTAAGCAACCAACCAGAGGTATAGAACAAAACAGTCTAATTATATATTTAACACTCTGGGCCTTCAGCCTCAGTCTTTTGCCATGATATCATGCACAAATGTTTAAATACCACTTTGAGAGTCTTCGTGTTTCGAAACGAGAGTGTGAAGACATTAAAAAGTCAACCACAAGTAGCATTTTCAAGCAGTTCATGGACCAAAAGTTAGCCAAGAGTATTAACTCATGTATAATATCAGTGACAGTTGACATCTCAGTCGTCAAAATTTAGCTTAAGCTGCTTAACCGGAGTGCTAAACCTGCCCCCATTATCACTCATGTTATCACTGTGCATAGCTTTTGTGTGATAGGAGAGCAGAAATCATTTGTGATTTCTTTTTGATAAAATACTGTTATTTTTCTTTTTGGTGAGTCATAAAGAAGAAGGATCATACACACTCAAGGTAATGAGAAACCACTTTCACTGCTCTTCCATAAGAAAAGAAAAGGTCACAGGCCTTCAGGTGATTATGCATTTAATTAGTCCATTTAATATTCCATTATAGTGGTTAATAGCCTGAATGTTCCCCTCATCCATTAATAGGAGAAGCTCTTTTCTTGTGGTAAAAAAACAAACAGGTTTAGCCTGATGTGGTCAACAAATCTCTCTGAGCCGCTGCTGACCTTGGCTCAGATATTGTTCTGAGGCTTTCAGGCATCATGACTCACATATCCACATCACACATCTTTATAATGGCACCCAATTAGAGCTCTGGGAGTAAAGAGACACATGTTTTCTTTTTCTTTTTTCTTTTTCTGTTTTTAAATATAGGGACAGGATCTGGGCAGCGACGCGGTGTGATTGTCACCTTTAATGCAGAGAGGAGAGGTTTAGGAGTTTGCACTTTTCTCACTACTTTTAGGTGACAGCGTGGGAGAGGTGTTACTGTTGTGAGGTCTGCTGTGCGTATAAAGCCTGAGTGGTCTATTGTCTGCTTTACAACTCATTCTCAATATGAACTTACAAAAGCAGTGCCTGTGCAAATGCATCTACAGCACGTGTATGCTGGTAACAGTCATTACAAAGCCACTCTTTAACTTTGGTTTCTCACACAGGATTTCATTCAGCAAAGCAGACCAACACTCTGCCTCACATCCGTTCTCCATCATATCCAGAGCTTCCTACAGAAGCTTCCTCAGCTTTGCAAAATCAAAAAACAGCTGAGAATCATCAGTCGTGGGAGTGAAAGATAAATAACGTGTGGATTCATCTGTGAGGGCTGTGAAGGGCCGACAGAGTGACAGGCCGATCTGAGGGGTCACTCATGGAGCAGTGTGGGATGGGGAGGCCCGTGCCAACTGGAAACCTCGGCTTTAATCTGGTTGTTCAGGATGTGTGGGACTCAGGCAGCAGACCTCTGGCAATCACGACTCAATGCATCACACACACACACACACACACACACACACACACAGAGAGAGAGAGTCTATATGCACACAGGAAGATAAAAAAAAGAGTGGGAGAGTTGCTATCTAATAGATTTCTGAATATAGGTTACGCAATAGTCATACAATAATCAAATGATGAAGTTCCTGACTCAACATCTTCCCACTGTCTCCTTCACAGTACACAGTAGTTTCACCGGGTAGCACACACACACACACACACACACACACACACACATAGATGGATGTTTCTTTTGAGTATCCCACGCACACGCACCACACAGCTATATGAGTAAGCCTTTTTGCTCTTAAAAAATACTTTATTTTGAAAACATGATCTCAAGTGCATTTCATTTGACAACAATAATGTATAACGTTTGAATAAATATAGTGCTGTGTTGGTTGTTTTATTCGCTCTGTAACACTTCGCCTCATGCTTTAATTGTCTCTCACTGAATCTGACACCTCTCCAGTGCTTTGCCAGGCTTTCTCGCCGTGTGCGGCCCAATGACCTGCCGGAGATCCGTGCTAAAACTGGGCCGACGTGCCAGCGGGTACAGGGCGCCGCAGGGATCGTCTCTCCGCGGGGTCTGGCCGCTCCTCTCCGGCACACGGACTGTCCGCATTGCCTGGTACGAGCGGAGGGAGACTTTGCGGTGCTGAGACGGGCCGGTTTCGGTCGGAAGTCCGCCTCGCTTTGCCAAAGTCTCGAAGACTTTTTCTAGATTGGTGCTGTCCTTTGCTGACGTTTCAAAATAGGCGCAGTCGTCGCCGAGGGCTTGGAGCACCTCTGCCCTCGACACTCCCCTCTCAGACTCCAGGAGGTCCACCTTGTTGGCGCAGACCACCAGAGGAACCCGCGGCGGTGCGCACTGCTCCGGCACGGAGGATTTGGTGAGTTTGGACTTAGCAGCCAGGATCTCGGAGCGCAGGGCGCACACCTCTTCGAAAGAGCTGCGGTCATCCAGACTAAACACGAGGAGAAAAATGTCCCCTGCAAAGATATAAAAATGGAAAATAAATTAATTAACTGTTCATTTTCAGCCCCTCCAAACAGAGAGAATTAAACATTTACGCATGCACAGATCATCTCCAATCCTTCTCCTGCTCTGAACGAATATTAAACTGACATACATCGTACATTGTGCCGAACAGACATCACGACTGAGCCAATACGCACCAGTGAGGATGGACAGGCGCCGCTTGGCTGGGAAATCCCTCTCCCTGGACGCGTCCAGGATATCGATTTGGTAGGTCTCTCCGCGGATACGAAAGAGCTTCCTGAGGAAATCCTCGGAGGTGGGGTTGTACTCCTCCACAAAGCCGTCCCGAAGGTATCTTCTCAGGATGGAGGTCTTGCCGACCCGTGGCGCGCCCAGCACCACGATGCGCTTACAGTTCTGCGGCTTGGTGGAGCAAAGGGGGTCCTGACGGTGCTCTTGGCCGATCTGGCGGGTTTGGCCGTGGAGAACCAGAGCTGCCAGCTGGTCCAGCGGGGATCTCTTGCAGGGATGGCCCCCGTTGGCCGTGGACAGCTGCCTCACGGCTGCTCCTGAGCGCGTCTTCTTCTCCTGTTTCCACTGAGACGTGGCCACTTTTAGTATCCCCAGGCCCGCTTTAATTCCCGACGAACTCAGGTGCTGCGACGCGTTTTTGTAAGCCAGTAAGACTTTGGAGGAGCCGGCGCATTGGCCGTCCATGGTGTTACCGTGAAACTGTGGAGAGTCTCTGGTGGAGCAGCCGAGCTGGTGCGGAGCTGGGATGGAGGCGGTGTGCGCGCCGGAGGACGTGCTGCCTCTCTCCATCGTTTTCAGACTGGTCTGCGCTACAGGAGCGGACAGAGTCTGCGATGTGACGTTTTATAGTCCAGCCCGGGCCCGTCTTTGCTGATGTCAGCTGTCTTTTTATATAGACAGGCTTTCTTCAGCCCCGTGGTTCACCCGCGTCATGCTGATTGGCAGGAGGGACTGTTGTGTCCTGAAGGAGAACAGCGTGTTTTGAGGAAACTTAAAGCAGCCTACACCTGAGAGGAGACCACATCACCTTCTTATCCATCAGGCATGTTTATGAAGCCCTCTGATAACCTGACGTGTCCCTCAGTATGATTTCATGCGCAATAGATTATTATTAGAAGATGTTAAAACAACAATACTACTACTACTACTACCACCGTCTTTTTTAACTCCCATTATTCGCACAGTTTGCCATATTTGTAAGTTAAAGCATAAAAAGAAATAATTGATCTCGTACAGTCTCAGATCGTCTATAAGTATAATAGATTTACATGTAATTAACGGTATAATTAACAACATGTTTTATTTGTTGCCTTATTGTTGTTCTCTGCCCTGCTGTGTGTGTTTTTCCGTATTTTCCTGCTCCATCACAGACTTTGAGTCTCCTCCGCCGCTCCGCTTTTGAGGCGTCCGTTGCCATGGCTACGATCAAAACACACAGTCCCTCGCAGTTTGAGCTGAAGCTCGGCTCGGTTAGCAGCCGCATCTCTCCGTGACTCTGCCGCTTTTCACGGTGCTTTGTCCAGATGAGCCTCACCGGAGAGTCAGCGCGCACGGAGCCGAGACCTCCCGGTGAGCCAGGTGAGCTGCTGCAGCCCGCGGAGCTGTGTGAGGAGCTTCACTGACACGGCCTGCTCTGATGGAGGGGGGGAAGACAGACAGGCCTTTAACTTGAGTAAATGTGGAAAGTCAAAAATAATCTGTAAACGAACATCAGACATTTAGTAAAAGTACAAAGTATTAGCATCAGAGCATACTTAAAAGTGTGTATCTGAGAGTGCCCTGTAGTCAGTCAGTCAGTTTGTTTATTGATCCCGTGTGGCAAATTGTCAGTGTATATTACAGGATTATAAATATTGATGCATTCATGTGTACAGCACTTTAATTCTGCTGCAGATATAGATACTACTCAATACACTGCTATTGTAAATATCCCCATGGAGACTAATAAAATCGTATCTGAGCTTTACCTCTAATAGCACATCAAACTGTATTTGTAGATTGTATATTGTTTGATAATCTGAGGAGGCAAAGTCACCAGTAAAGCTATTTTATAAATGAAGCATATGTGTATTAAAAAGAGTAACATTTTCCTCTGACATGTAGGAGCATTTGTTGCATTAAAACTGAAATGCTTAATCAAAATAAAAGTACTTCAAAAATTGTACTCAAGTGCAGCACTTGAGTAAATGTACTTTATTGCATGCCACCACACATTTTACAGAGTTAGAGAGGGAAGCAGTGGCTCTGGCAGATTTGATGGGAGGGAGGGATACATGCATTCAGAAACTAGATCATAACATTGGCTTTTGATAGATTTATTTGCAAAGACATAAAGGCACTGCGGCAATTTCCTTCCTCAAAGGCCAAGGGCATCAGTTGCCTCTGGCAGAGCAAAAACACTTAACTGAAAAACCAAACTGAGTCTGTGAAGGAAAACATAGAGGAAGCGAGGCGAAGCACGTACAAAAAGCTAATTGTTGTGGTGGCCATGGAAACTATGATTAAGCACCGTTGGATAAAGAGAAATGAACAGAATTGCATAACCATGTCAGTGTTCCAGGGTAATATCTTTATTTGTGTGTGAGAGCACTGATGTACCTGAACAAAATAAAAGAACCTCTTTTTACTTTTTAAAATGTTAAAATAACTAATAACCAACATGATTCATTATAATCTGTGTGTAGAGTTTAAAGAGAGACTATGCTTCTAAATATTGCACCCAGGATGACATTTCCTCACACACACACTGTTGTCCTTTTCTCTATTCTTCTCCAGAAAGCAAGAAGCTGATAACATCAGAGGAGTTTGTGCACATCTTGAGTGATGATCAGTCCAACAGCACTACTCTGCCCATTAACCCACAGGAACGCAACAAAGTAAAACCACTTCATCCATATGCAAGCCATATATGTGTGTGTGGTACCAAGGTACTTTCATTTTAAGGAAGTTGTTTACTGTATGTACCTATATGATTATGACTGCAGATTCCCATACCAAGGCCACCGAAGGGCCGTCAAAAACCAGTGCCTATGTATAGTGTGCGTAAGACACAGCCAGCTAATGAGGTCAGAAATTCTGCACAAGTGGCTCATCAGGAGAACCTGGACCAGGACTCTCTGGACTACATGGGTTAGTGTATTCCTTTGCCCTCGTGGACAATAACACACTATATAGCTGCTTATTGAAAGATTTACTTGCTGACAAAAGATGTTATGTCACATCAGATTATGTGTCCTCACTGTTAAAATTGTGGGGTTTTTATGTCCGCATTCTTCTCTTTTCAGGGTCAGAAGGACTTCGGTTCGATGACCACGGGATGGTTCTGCCACACAGCATCTTGGGTAGTTTGGAGGATTTCAGAAGCTATCTGGAGGCCAAAGGGGAGACAGAGGTAAATTTAAAACATATATATAACATTTTTACATACAGTTTTTTTAAAACCTGTCAACCAAAAGCAGCTCACCTTCTGTAAACTAACAATAGAAATACCATGTTCTGTCCTCCCTTTACCATCCAGCTGGTGAAGCGAATACCAAAGTCCCAGAGAGATCATCCATCTGAGGCCACAGGAAAGCATTGCTCTGAGGCTGAGGAGAACGTTCGCGGGATCTCCACAGGCTACAGAAACATCCAGAGTAATGCTCTGCAGCACTGGCATGCACATATGACGCAGCGCAGACGGCAGCAGGACTTCTTATCTGGTGAGTTGTTTAGAGAGCACAGCAACAGAAGCCTGCGCACAGCTGCTGGGATGTGAGAGAAGCCACAATAAATTCACTCATCTGCCTTCTTATCAACATTAACAACAGATCAGTGCAAAAACAGCTTCACATTATATTTACTTGAACCTGAGTCATCAGGTGTTAACAAACCTCACATGCATAATCTCAAATGAGGCTTCTCATTCTATGTAAAAGAGAGCAAGATATATGCTCATTTCTCTCTCTCTCTCTCTCTCTCTCTCTCTCTCTCTCTCTCTCTCTCTGTTGCTGCTCTCTTCAACTTTTTCAAGACCTGCTCGACAGGCCGGTCGAAAACTTGCTGATGAACAAAGCGAACCATTTCCGAGAAACTCAGGAGCAGAGGGAGCTTCTAAACCGAGTCATGCCACTCATCCACTCTGGATATGTATGGCACACATTTGCTTTCTCCGGTCTCCAGCGTCTTTAGTTTCACATTTGCCGCAGTTCTACAATAACTAAGCTCTCTGTCATCATTCCCTCTGTATCTTCTTCATTTGTGTGCGTCTCTATATCTACGTCTTAGGGTTACCGTGCGGGAAGTGAGTTTTGGAGTCTCCCCCAGCGTTATGGCGATGAAATGAGTGGCATCACAGCCACGCTGACTCAGACCGAGCAGGGCAGACAGGAACCTATCACACATGTAGCACAACCGAGCAGCATACGCCAGGAATCAGGTACACACAGACGCCCACGGTACGCCGTGTCCCAGTTTCTTCCCTTCAGCCTTGTTCTCGACCCTGTGCCTTCTGATAGTGCATTCACCTGAAATGTAGTGCTGTCCCAAATAAAATGAAAGGATTGCTTTGTAAAGTGACAGTTAATCTCTCTACAGATGAGAAACTTTTAACCTGAGCAATCCCAGTTCATCTAAAAAATAAGCCTGCGAAAAAAGATTTGCAGATAGAAGTATTGCAGCACAAACTGAATAGGATTGCTTGGACCCAAATTACAAAAAGCAAATCAGAGCCTATTTTTGGATTACTACCCTAGACTGAGAGTGACTGTATTCTCTCTGTGGAAAATGTTTAATTCTCAGGAATAATTTGTGCCGAGACTCTGCGTCCACCCTTTCGGACTTGGGATCAGAGTTCATACCTGCAGCACCAGTGCCAGGGGCTCGGAGACATTCTGCGGGACATGGACATCAAAAAGCCGGTGACACACATTTAGCCAACACATGCTACTTTTCAGATTTTAACTCAAGCACACAAACTAAAACAGTTCCCTTTGACTCATTGTTTGAAACTCATAATATTCTAATGAGTTATAAAATGTAAAAAGTCAAAAAGTTCAAAGGTTTTCTAATTAGAGTTAGACTGAAAAATAGGCCAAGCCAACTGCAGATACATCAGTGGCAGTACTTTAGTACTTAAAACTTAAAAACTTCATGAGTCTCAGGCAAATTCTGGAGTTTTGAGGCACATATTTCTTTCTATTTTTCTTTCTAACCAGATTTATGGATCATTTGTTTATTTAGAGAATCAGAATCAAATTTATTGCCAGCTAAGGTTTTTAACATACAAGGAATATGACTTGGTATGTTTGTGCATGGCATATAAACAAAGTAAGAAGAAAAATATAAGAAAAGGAAAAGGTGACAGCAAGTACTGTATAAAATAGACCATAAAAATATTAACCATATTGTAAAATAAAGACATAGACATATACATAATATAATATTATTACTGTTATTTACATAAAAGAACTACACAGATTTATGTAGGAAGTCCAAAAAGATGTACATTAATGTAATGCCAGTTAATTTATACTTGAAAAGTGTAAGACACACTGAACAAAAAAATATTTAGCTTTTTAGACTTATGGCTCAGTGCCTATTTGAATGCAAATTGTAGCAATCAGATAGTTGGGGGTTTTATATCTTAAACCTTTACTGCCTGTATCCAACTCTAACTGCTGAATGTGTAGGTGAACAGGCCATATCAGCGCTCTCCCTTTGTTTCCAGAACGCCTCCATGGCAACTCTTTGGAGGCGCCCTTCCTAGTTTAGAAACTTCTGATCCGATCTGAAAGCTGCAATGCCACAATACAAATCATACATTATTCACATCACTTCACCTTTTTTCTGTTCTTCCTAATAATGTGCAAGAACCTATTTCACATGCAAAGCACAGACCTACCTGCACATCTTCTGTTTAAACAGAAACAACATCATCACTGGACCGTCCGTTGTCCAACCACACATCCCACTGAGGCCGCTCACACCCTCAGGACACTCTGTCTCTAGCTGCTTGAGCTGCTCATCATCAGTCTGTATCCTCACAAACAGTTTTTGATCATCCACGCTTTGGCAAGCTGTCCTTCCTTCCCTGTAGAAGGAACAAACTACAGAACATGGGCAGAGCAGACGAGCCAGCGTGCACGTATGCCCACACAAACACACATATGCATGCAGGCACACACACAGACAAAGACGCACAAACCAAACTGTTCACAAGTTATTATATACGTTATTACCTGTAAAATCTATGTTCAGTACACACATGCATAATGAGATTAATGAAGCTCTTCCATAAGCACTCATGTCTACTTACATGCACAGTAACACGGAGAAGGTACAGTTATGAAATCTGGAGCGTGTCTAGTCATAGAGAAGCACTGTTGAGAGCTGTGGGGTAACAAAGGCCAGGAGAAAGGGATCGAACGTGCCTTACTGCTCCCTCTGCATGACAATGACTCCATCAGCAGGTGCAGGACGCTCTGGGGTAAACACAAATGTGCACTTCTTTGCACAGCCAGTTCCCATTTAATCCTATTAACAACCTAAGTAACAGGTGCTGATTATGGGAAGATTTATTCAAATTACACCTGCATTTTCCTGGTCTCAGTTTGTATCCCTCCCTCACACCCTCCCTCTCGCTCTCTCTTTCACGCACACACACAGACACACACACACAAACATACACACATACACACAGACTGTGACATAAGAGAAAATGGTAGCAGTGTGTTCTGTCGTGCTGGTGGCTAATGTAATGCTGGGGTGATTTGGGGGTCTGAAGTACCTTCTGACAAACACACAGACAGAGACAGATTGTCCTGTCAGCAGCTGACTCGCCCAATGGCTTTGTGACATACGTGTACAGGGAGAGAGAGTTGATGGCGACTGGGAGGGGTTATTAAGAGAGAAAAGATGAGAGAGAGGGAGGAAAGCACTAAGGGATGAAGGAGAGAGAGAGCGCGGTGACAGGAAATCACGCCTCCATTGTAATGTAAAACTGCAGAGAAGTTTGAACCACAGGAGCAGAGCAATGGATTGCATTTGCATTGTTTGCATTCAGGTGGATGATATAGTATATAGGATGTAAAACATTTATAATACAGTGTAAAGCAAATGTGAACCTAAATGTTTCAGTCAAAAAGTTGAGAACTGGACTGTGTGTTCCACAACACTTCGTTCTGTCACATTGAAGGTTTCATCAGACACCTAATTTCATCCTCTATGGCAGTATGCTCTGAATGTTCAGGAAATACACATCTGTTGTTGAGTGCTGGAGTGAAAAGGACTCAAGGTATTATATTTCAGTAACAGGAGCCAAAATGTTGAACGGACATACAAAGCTGAGCTCCTCCTGACCACACTTCAATTACAGGACATCGATGGACTGGAGGTGATAGGCTCTGCCAAGCCGTTCACTTTTGCGACAGCGTGTCCTAGTCCCTTACTGGAGAAGAAGGAAGTGGCTAAGGAGCGCAAGGAGATGAAGAATGAGAGCCTGTGAGGAAAAAAACCCATTTCTTTACATACAGTATATATTTACTTCATAACCAATGTCCAACTTTTTCAACAGTGATGTCAGATTTCACAGGCACTAAAAGACATAAGGTGTATGCACAAGTGAATAATTCAAGAGTGCATTCAACCAATCAATCTGGACAGGCAATAACCAAGTAAACCAGTAAATAACCAGGCATCCAAAGCAACCTAAATATTTAGTTATGGATATGTTTTAATAAGGGACTGGTGTTAAAGTTAAACAGTTAAATGGCTATAAGCGCTACTATAAACATGTCCTTACACTTTATCATTCGTTAAAAGGAGCCTCCTGATGCTGAGCTTGCAAATTTCAAGCAAAAAAACACCTGAGTGCGTTGTGGCATTTTATGGCTACCACATCTCATTTTAGGAGGCAGAGAAGGTTCAGTCTGTACTCAGCTCGTGGTTTGTGTCCTTCAAAGGATCCATCCCCCCGAACTGGAACACAGCTAATTGTCGTTCTCACAGACTGAGTGGTGGCGCTGTCTCATTGTCCTCCACAGTGATCCACTGGCACAGTACGATGATGTTCAGTCAGGTGATCTGTTCATTCCTGCTTTGAGGTTCTGCGGCCAGCTTGCCACCTGGACTGGAAACTCTACCACAAATCAGGTATATAACAGCCTTTACACAGTAGGTCAGTCGACAAGTATGAATTTGAAACCATGACTCGTACAAATTGTCAGGTATTATTACTTACTAGCACACAGAAAACAAGAGGCATACTTTTATTCCGGCTTTATTCAAACTCAACCCTTTCATGGGTTCTGTTGTCTTGATAAATTCAGTGTAATGTCCAGACTGGTGAGTATAACATGACCCTGCTGTTGTATTGATGGAATTAATGGTGTGGAAATGTAGATCAAATATATTTACCAGGCAATATGTTGGAGTAGTATTATTTTTCTAGCCGGCCTTTATTTGTGCATGCTTGGTTGTTGTTTGATACATTTTTTGACCATCACCTTTACGCACTATTCACACATCTACAAACAGGTGGCTCAGTAATATGTCATTTTCTTCAATGCTCTTTGATCAGGGAGAAGTAGGCATCAGTGCCACAATAGTCTTTGAGGCCTTGAATGGAGAAAGAGCCTCATCCCACCTGGAGCTGCACAATGAGGGCAGCACGGCCATCTTCTACAGCTGGCAGCAGTTTCCTTTGGCACACAGCTTTCCTCACCTGCGATCTCAAACAAAGAGTCCGCACTTCTACTTCGATTCCTCCTCTGGTACACACAAACATACGCAGTCACCTGCTGCCACCGCTCTCACGTCAGACACTGTTTGTCCAGGGTCAGCCCATCATAATGTGTCTATCAACCAGTACTCAAAACCGCCTCTCTGCTTTCTGTGCTGCTTCCCCTCCCATCCAAGGTGTGATCCTTCCAGGCGAAACCCAGCGGGTGGAGTTTGTGTTTAAGTCGGAGGCCCCAGGCATCAAGACTGAACTGTGGCAACTCAACACCCATCCCATGCTGCTGCAAGGAGCCTCCATGCAGGTCACATTGAGGGGGGTGGCTCTGTACCAGGACAAAACTGCTGACCAGAGGCTTTTCATAGAGGTAGTGTACAAATTCAACTGTCTGGTTTTCGGGGTTTTCATACATAGACATTCATATTTTTGTGCTTCTGTTGTGTGTGCATGAGCAGAAAAATCTGGAAAAGATAGTGACGGTAAAGATGTGTCGGTCGATTGTGAACAAGATGCTGCAGGGGGTCCACACCCCAGAGAGGCCCAGCTCCCCTGCAGAACTCTACTTCACAGAAGAACAAGAATTTTTGAGCAAAAACCCCAAGGTAAATCCTACAGATGGGGGACATTTTTGTAAGGCACCTCAAAGTTTATTTATTTTTTGCACAAACTGTATTGAGGACCTCAGCACAGAGACAGAGAAAGATGCTCTAAAAAAGTTGTTTTTCTCTCACACGTAGTTTGACAAAAATCTGGGTGGTCATGTATCACTGATATATCGCAGGTTTTTCTTTGTTGTAGTCATTTCAGTCACACCATCTCACTGAGTGTGTCACAGCCTGTTAATGGATCCATTCGTCACATTTTTCTTTTGGCTAGAGTCAAGGCTTTGATCCGCTCATTATATCCCACTTACCAAACTGGATTTTATGTTAGCCCATGTTCATTTTGTATGCCATAGCTATATTATTGCTATCATAATTCATTTTAGCTCATTAACTAATAATAGATCATAACTGCTAATGTCTTAAAGCAGTCCCTGTTGCTTCTACGCTGTACAAAGAGGTTATGTTCCCATGGCAGTGTAATAGGAACCTGGCTTTAACTGGGTTACTTGGGGGGGGGGTAATTAGATTGGTCTTGTGAATATAGAGCATGTCTGTCTTAAAAATAGCAATAGATATGGGAGGGAATGAAAACAACAAAAAAAAAAACATTAGAAAATGTGACCAAACATTAAGAGTGAAATGTTATCTCTTATTATGTGTCATCCAACCTATAATAAAGATAAATGGAGGGCCTTTCCATACAAAGCTTTATTATTATAAGTATTACTACAAAATAATTTGGATGATTACAGCTCTTTTGGCTTTTGCACATAGTGACATTTTATCATCACAAAAGGTAGGATACAAATTTCTTCTCTTCCCTTGAGGAGTGAATGAATATGACATTCAACATAGTTCCCAGATGAGGATAACTCTCAGTAGCAATTATCATCCTGTAGTGTGAAAGTAATTTATGTTCATGGTCTTGTGTTCAAATGTTTATCCATCCATCCATTTTCTAAACCCACTTATCCTGAGCAACACACAGGGTCGCAGGGGTGCTGGAGCCTGTCCCAGCTATCTTTGGGCAGGGTACACCCTGGACTGGACGCCAGCCAGTTGCAGGGCTTTCAAATGTTTATACTCCTCACATAAATTACTGCTCCGTTTAAGTTGCAGTACCACGATCAGCCTGCCGAGGACTTACAGAGACTGTGGCAAGAAGTGAATCCAGGACAAACTTGGGACTACTCCATCGATATGCTCCGACAGGTAATGACATTAAGTAGTATTGTGGTGCATAATAACACTTGGTCAGTACAAAGAAAGTACATGAAAGCTCAATAAGCAAAAGCAGATATCTCAGTTTTTATTTATTTTTGCATGTTTATACCATGACAATGCATCGAAGACATAACATATTTGTCTATTCATCTGTTCTTCTGCTTCAGGTTGTGCTGTCTCTGCCAGAGCAAGACTCAGCTCAGGAGAAGAGCTTGGCCCAGCTCAACTCCCTACGGCTGCAGCTTTCCGAACCGTCTGAACTGAAAAATCAAATAACTGCAGCAGCTGTCGGGTGAGGCATAAACACATGAGTCATGTAGCATCTCTGTCATAACATTTTGGCTCTGTCATACACACACCCACGTTCCACAATTGTAGTGTCGAAGACCCACAGGTTATAGTGGTGTGTGGTTCCCCCTGCAGGCAGCAGCTGTGGAGGAAACTCCTGGACACAATGGCCGACAAGGCCATGTGGCTCAAAAATCTGCTGGGCCTTCCAGAGAGGGGCACATGGATTGATAAGAAGGAGGAAATCTCTGATGCTGGTGAGACTCACAGACCTTCACTCAGATAAGGTATTGGATTCGCGCAGCTTACTACTGTGTTACTGCATCACAGAGGTGGCTGATAACAGAGATGAGAAGACTGAGAAAAAGGGAGGACCAGTTGCTAAAGAGGAGAGAAGCGGGGCGAAGTCCAGATTGAGAGATGACAATAAAGGAGAGTCCAATTCAGCAACAGCTGAAAAATCAGTGGAGGTGAGGGAAAAAAGGTAGCTGTGTTTGTGTAGCTGCAGCTCATATTCTGCCACTCAGTGGCAGCAGATTCAAAAGTATTTTAATTATGAGGATGAATGAAGTATTATGTTTTTTAAGACGTGACACACCAGTTCAGCTGACTTTCAGCTTATCCAACCGTGAGTCACCACTTCAAACAAGCTGTCAGTTTATCATTCATTCATCTGCCATTCAAAAAGGCAACTCTTGTTTTCTTGTTACTACTGACTGCCTCCACACAACCTGGCCACCTACAGCTCTCATAAAGCATTTACCGACGGTGTTATGTTGTGTATGTTGTGTGTGTGGTGGCTTCTGTTCTCTATAACACTCTCTGTAAGGGGTGGCACTTTTTGTGTGTGTGTACATGAATGCTAACTATCTGATACACAGTGGTAAACTATCCACTCCACATTCAGTCTTCACACTAAATGTATGTTGCTAATGCTCTCCAGCCAATGTTTTATTGCCAAAAGAAGTCATAAGTCATTTTTGCAAAGCGACTGGTCTGGTGAGATAACGAGGAAACAATGTCACTTTGTCCTAGTTCATTTTTATGCAGATGATTTTTTTTCTGCACCCGTCCTCATTATACCCAGCCATTTTGTATTGCCCTGTCCAAAAATTCAAGAATTTCAGCAACTTTTCATTGTCAGCACAAGGATTGAGAACGTTAATGAGGATGCTGACGGGATGCCTGGTGGTTCAGTCGGTCGTTACATAAACAACGTTCTGGGTGTGAATCCAGCCTAGGACCTGTTACATCTCTCTTCTTTAAGAGAACCAATATTAAATTTAGAAACACACTAGAGACACAGTCTTATCTGTGTGACTGTATATTTTGCTGAGTGATTTTCTCCTCTGTGTGATGGTTGAGTCATACGTAAGGTACAGCTTATTACTCACAGGGTACCATGGTAACAGAACACTGTGTGAAAATGTGCACCTGCTCTCCAATTGTGTGCCCAGGGTGTGAATTAGTGGAACCTGGACCGGTCTAAGCCATCTGTGGTACACACACACACACACAGAGCTATATGTTAAGGACATCCTGTATGTTAAAAAAAACATTAAATATGGGGGAGATAGTTTTACATGACGTTAGACCCATACAACCCCTTGACAGCCAACTACCAGTGTGGAAATTCATCCCTCCTGTGTGCTCAGGAAAAACTTCAAAAACTCATACTATCTGTTTCTCACTCTCTGTATCTCACTCTGTCCTCTGTCTGTCCATCCTGTGTGCAGGACAGCAGAAAGAAGGGGAAACGAAGGGACAACGTCACAAAACGCACAAGGGAAAAGCAGGGGAGGGAATCTGCCTCGCTGACCGAAGCCAGTGCGATGAGCATCAGTCAGCAACGTTCTGACGATGAAGGGGCAGAGCTGGAGGTGATGGACATCTACACAAGGCTCCTGCACCAAAAGGCAGGTCTTTTCTGACCATCTCTCCATACAGTTTTCACTCCGCCAAATTTACACATCAAGTTCTGTCTACACATCATGAGGAGTACTATTCAACCTGTGACTGCTGAGCCCTGCTTTGACTCAGTTTTACAAAGTTTGAAAAAACAACCCTGACGATGTCACCAGGATTATCTCAGATTGGGCTTGACAATTAAAGTTTTAAATAGAAACCCTGCATTACAAAGCCTGGGTGTGTAGTTTAAATAAATTCAGGAGGGGGCAGCGGAGGTCTAATTGAAGAACATTTTAGGTTGCATTATGGTAAATGTAGCCTCCTGTGTTTTGGGGGTTTGAACATCCTGAACTGCTTTAATTTTGCCCATCCCTTTTACAATCTCATGAGTCCTCTAACTAAAATGGAAGTGCAGCACTAAATCACTGTGTGTGGTAAGGTCTCCCACGGTCCTCTGTACATCCAGTGAATACATTAATCCATATGTTTATCTATCTGGCAGGTTTACGCTCTGATGGAAGACCTGGTGGACAGCCTGTGTGACTTGATGGATGAGTTTAATGATGGAGATGAACAGAAGACACACACTGTTAACACGTGAGAGGCAGGCACGGGATCCTCAGTGAATATGCATACAACTAAATATAAAAAAAATATGGTGTTATCCACTCTGTTTTAATCCCTCGTTTTGTTATGAAGTCAATAAACGTTATGTTCTCCTGACACCGTGTCCCTCCTGTCTCACTCATCAGTGGGTTACCAGTAGCGCTGAGTCTGCAAACGGCGCGCCCCCGGTCCCTGCCTCTCTTTTACGCGCCTCGTTGTGATTGCCGGGTGTGCCGTGCGTGCCGGTGCCATATGCATGCGTGTGTGGACGGGGCTGCCTGAGAGAGAGAGAGACAGAGAGAGAGAGAGAGAGCTGCCGTGCGCTGTGGCTTATCCTTGTCCTATGCGGATTTCACCACTGACTGGCTGCCCGAGCGGCTCGCATCATCCGGGGTAGGCCGGGATTTTAGGCGCAGACTTTCCCATTCAGGGGCTCCCCTCTCTCACGTTCGCCGGATATATAGGCACCGGGAGGGGGAGGGAGGGGTGTAATCGTGGTTGCCCTGCTTAGCCGATCCCACCGGAGGGGAGATCGTCGGGACTTGGAGAGGAGGCAGCAGAGAGGCGAGGATGCTCTGCGCTCAAGGCGGGAGATGAGCAATGGGCAAGGTAAGCAGCATGCTCCTGAAATGAATGAGTTCCGCGGCTTTTAGGGGGCCGACAACCCTCATCGTCAGTGTGTGCAGATGTACACGCAGTGTGCAGTGGACTGAGTTGTGATGCCGACCTACATGTAGGCTAACTCCGGTAGTTGGCCTTGCTCAGGGATCTGTGCTGCACATGGCAACCCGCACAGGGAATCCACCGCAAGAGTGTGTGTGTGCGTATGTGTGTGTGATGGTGGGGGGGCTGGGCAATGCATTATGCAGACCATAAGCGCCCTCCTCCTCTCCGCCGCCACCTGACAAATACGGTACACCTGCTGCCACAGCGCGCATGCGCAGGCACAAACGTGGACGACGGGGTGACGTAGGAGAACTTTGACGCATCGGGCCGGATCGTGTCGGTCCACGAACTTCTCCACCCTCACTCAGTCACTCAGCTGGACTCACCAGCCTCGGGATTTGAAGTTAATAAGCAGAGTTTGCATTAGGATGCTCAGATGATGCTCAGGTGATGCTCAGGTGATTAGTAACCAGGGGCAACTGCCTCCCCGTCGAGTTGAGCGTCACGACTGGAGTGGATGGTTTCATCAGGTGAATCAGTGAGCTGAACTTATTACACCCACATGAGTCATTTGAATGTAGAGCCCGTCGCTGTGAATCAGAGGATCTGGCCTCATCCCAGCAAAAACCACCCCGGCTGCTGTCACTGTGTCCGGGGAGTTGTTGCATTATTCACAGAGCAGCTCCACACTTTGTCCCTGGACGACTCCATCACCTCCACTCTGTGCTGCACGAGACTCCAGTCAAACACACACATTAAAACTGAGCTGCACAATATGTCACAAATATGTTGTTAGGGTGGCAGGATGGATTGTGCACTTACTTATTTATCAGGCCAGTTAATATCTGAACTTGTTCTTAAGTAGTTCATCGGCCTGGACTGGTTGGATTAATGCACACAGGAAAGAGGATGATAGATAGTACAAGTCAATTAGCAAGGATACAAAGTACCACTCAAGTACAACTTTGAGAAACTTACTACTACTAATCAGCTATAGTTACTAGTTATTTTTAGATTTTACTTTTAAAAATATAATTGTCTCTGGCGCACAGGTGCGTGCGCCCATGCCCAATAAATATGCCCAGTAATAAAGGCTGAAAAACCCCCCCAAAAATAATTAAAAAATATATATATATATATAATTGTCTCATAAAATATGATGTACTGTTAAAGATAAACCAATATACATTATATTGTATGGTAGTAGAAGTAGTTGTGGTCCAGAAATAGGGAACTAATGTGTTTTTAATTTCGAAATATAAAGCTACACGTAAATAGTAACATACACTCCTCTCGCTCTCACACACTTCTTCTTCTGATTCCAGGATTTCTCTCCTTATTTTCTCCTTATTTTTTTCCTTATTTTTTTCTGAGAGTTGTCATGCAGACAGACAAATATGGTATTCGTCCTTCCAGTGTGAATTATCTGTGATGGTGTGACGGTCAGATAAAAGGAACAATCGTTCAAACGCCTTGTACAGAAGACAGCACCAGCTTTTAATAACCTGTGTGTGTGTGTGTGTGTGTGTGTTCAAACACAAAGCTGAAGATGATTTTGCAGAAAGGTGATACCAGTTGAAGTTGCTGAGCCTCACTGTCTTCTTTGTGCCCTTCATCTCTCTCTCTCTCTCTCTCTCTCTCTCTCTCTCTCTCTCTCTCTCTCTCTCTCTGTGTTTTTCTCATGCCTCACAGTTTTCTGTCTGTGTCCCTGCTGTGTGCATTTCAGTTCCTATGTGCTTCTGCTGATGTTTGCTTTTCAGCAGGATGAGGCGTCCTGTGACTTGTGTCAGCGTGGCAGCCATTGTAATCTGTTGTGGAGCAGCAGTGAACGTTAAAACTAAATCATTTTAAAAAGGAAACGTACAGGCGCCTTTAGACAGGCAGTAATTGTTGTTGTGTTAATGTTCTTGCTGAACTGGTTCACTGGGCACTAGCTCAGTGTCCCAGTAGGTCAGGGGGCCAATAACCCAGAACCCTAAATGGAGTGACTGATGTGACATTATGAACACCAGAGGGCTCAGTGAAACATTGGGGTGTCCTGGTCACACTCTTTTTTGCACATCATTAATTTATTTGCCTCATAATTCAGCGTCACTGTACAAAGGAAGGCTATAATAAGGTTATACTAAAATGAGTTTAAAGGCCTTTTAAGTGTGTGACTTTGGAGAGGTTTTTCTCTTCAACTCCAGTATGGACAAGATACAAATTTCACGTGCAGCAGCAGCAGCAGCAGCAGCACCTGGTTAAACTGCAAAATGTTGCTGAAAAAGACGCCTGAAAAATGTAACAGATACTGCGAGCAGAGGGCAGGCCTTTTACGGGTCTGTGCCCAGGAGTCTTTTTGTCTCATAATCCAAATGTGGCATAAAATAGATAAAAACCAAGTAAAACACATCAGATTATGACATTATTGTGGGATTTATAATGGGATTTAGCCTCCATTTTCCTGATTCTTGTGAGATATTAGTCACATTATTATTTCATCATCAAATAGAAATATACTGCACACAAAGATTGATTGATATTACAGACCTGTACACTAATGTATTTTTTAAAAGTAAGTTATACATTTTCACAGTATTCAACCTATACTATATATAGAGATCTTTTATATACTTTGTTTGGTAGACTGGGATATTTTTAAGGTCAGTTCTGATATTGATATTTGAGAGTTTGAAAGACCATTTGTGATAACGACCACCTACATTTATTTTAGTCATTCTTGCACTTAGACGTACACACAGACACCAGTATACAGCTAATAAGCTAATATTTTCAGATATCTGTAGTTCTGACAGTTTATTTGTAAAAATGACACTATTGATTATTAAAGACTTTGTAGTGGTTCAGTCTTGAATGAAACACTTTAAGGTAAATGGGTTTGTATTTGTAAGCTCCTAAATATCCCTAATTGAAAGAAATGCTCCATTATTCATACTTCGCCTCATACATGATGTAGGAAAGTGACCAAAGTGTGTGAAGTGTTCATCCCAAACTCTCCTTGATTATTTTGTTGTGTGATGAAAGAAGAAACACATAAGCACCAACCATCAACACATTTGTCACCATCACGATTTGTAACAGTCTGACTGTTTGGTGAGCTGATGACTGATGAAAGCAGGTCTCAGCTCTGTGAGGTCACCCTCGTTCAGCTTTGGTCTGGTGGCTTGACTGCGTTCTGTGTCAGCGGCGGCTCAGTCGCAGGCGGAGGGAGGAGATTCACAGGAACCCCTTAACGATCAATTCCCATGTGTCCTCTCTGAAATATGAATTTGGATGAGAAAAATGGGTTGTGTGTGTGTGTGTGTGTGTTGGCCTAAATAAAATAAGCCACCAAGAAGCTTCATCAGACACCTGAGTGCCACAGCTTCTGTATGACCTACTTCCTAAGTGGGCAGGGTTTGTGAGCCACTCAGTCACTAACATCAGTCATTGTTTATACTGTTCAGTGTTTTCATAGTATTGTAAATAGCCAAGACATAAATCAGCGAGTGAGGCCTTAACATTGACACGTTATTTTTAGCCATGCTTGCAATATGGCTCGATGATCAGCAGTGTTGGTCGTGTTCAATTCAGGTCAGATTGTTATAAAATTGGTGGCCCTTTGGTTTACCACCAAATATCTGCAAAATTAAAGCAGCTCCCATCAGCCTCAGCTGGAGTTTGTGTGTCATGCTAATTAGCAAATATGCAAACACATTATATCTGCTTAACGTCAACACATTAACATTGTCATTATAAATTAGAAATCATGCTCCTCATAACTCTAGGACTTGACTGAGAATTCTAATGTTTTTACGTTTTCTTTACATCATATATTGTCTCGGTTTCTTTTTCTCACAGGGGCATCCTTTAACTCCTGACAGAGAAGAGGAGCCTTCACTGCCATAGCTACCTCTCCTCTCCTCTTGTCCACGTTCCCTCTTCACCCCCTCTCGTCACCTGTTGATCGTTTGTTTTTCACTATCTATCCCTCCACAATCTGCCAACGCCTGTCACCATGACAACCTCAGCCCTGCGCCGACAGGTGAAGAATATTGTTCACAACTATTCAGAGGCAGAGATCAAGGTATTGTAAACTGAACTGCACATTCTTTGAGCGTTGTTGGTGTGCAGAAGCTTTTAGACTTCGAGAAAGGGTGAATTTCACAATAAAGTAACATCATAGCAAAACTCTCCACTGCCTCTTATTTCTTGACTGTTATAGATATGCTTTACTTTTTTAGACTTACTTTTTTATGATGCTGTTACTCGATGAGAAAAAATGTGTGAAATGTATCGATGAAATGGAGTTCATTGTTCCTCTGTTGGTGATGTGTAGGTTCGTGAGGCCACCTCAAACGATCCGTGGGGCCCGTCCTCGTCTCTCATGTCAGAGATCGCTGATTTGACCTTCAATGTGGTGGCATTCGCTGAGGTCATGGGCATGGTGTGGAAACGCCTCAATGACAGCGGCAAGAACTGGAGACATGTCTACAAGGTGGCGCAAGTTTTTTCTGTATAAGTGCTTCTCTTCCTTCATCTCATTGCACACATCCCTATACCCTATATACCTATATATATATATATATATATATATATATATATATATATATATATATATATATATATATATATATATATATATATATATATATATATATATATATATATATATGTGTGTATATATAATACAATACAGATGTTTTTAAGTATCAGTGTGGTAATCAGCTTTTGCCTCCAGGCCCTGACTCTGTTGGATTACCTGCTGAAAACAGGATCAGAGAGAGTGGCCCAACAGTGCCGTGAGAACGCATTCACCATTCAGGTACTGGACTGCAATAAGAGGAGGACCTCAGCCATCTGAACGCCTCAGGACTAGAGCTGCTTTATTGTACATTTGGACTGTCATTAGTTGTTACTACTTTTCCTGGTTGCTATTTTTTTAGCAACCAGGAAAAGTAGTAACCACTAAAAATAGCAACCAGTACCAGTCAAGTTCAACTTAAAAATTCAAAGAATTTATATTTGGCTGTTTGCCTCTTTATCCTGGATTTTTTTTTTTTTTTTTGGATGACTAAAAATGTTAAATTTATTTTTTTGATTGTGGACAAAGGATCATTTCCTAATACTTTCCTATACAGTGAATTTTTTGTTTTCTTTTCTGGTCAAGCTGGAATATCAACACATTCCTGAGGGTCAGATTATTGAGGTTTCCTGCATCTTTATAACCGCAACTTGAATTGTGCATTATTTTAAAAGTTCATCTCTAAAACTTGAACTTTTTTTTTTGTCAACATGTGGTCCAGACACTTCGCGACTTCCAGTACGTGGACCGCGACGGCAGAGACCAGGGCGCCAACGTGAGAGAAAAAGCCCGCCAACTAGTGTGTCTCCTCCGGGACGAGGAGCGTCTCCGCCAAGAAAGGAGTCAAGCCCTGAAGACCAAGGAGCGAATGGCTGGGGGAGGCAGCGGAGGGGGCGGGGGCGTGTACGGAGGCATCCCTCCATCTTACCACCCGGGCAGGCGAACAAGCCAGCCCAGCATGGCTGTGCTGTATGGGGAAGAGTTCAGCCGCTCCAGAGGCTCTCCATCCTCCTTTAACTGTGAGTACTGTGGATATTTAAACCTGACATACACTGACATATCATCACCTTCTAAAGTTAATACAGTGAACTTGTTAGAAAACAATTGCTTGTCTACACATCCAGCAGATGTGGGACAACATCATAAATGGATGAAGCGTGAGAAATGCACACTTGTATGGCAGCTGATCTCCAGTGAAATGCATTTTGTGCTGCAGCCCAGCATTTTGGACAATCCACCACATAGATTATCAATACTGCAGCATAGGCCTGAAAATATTCAAATCAGCCCCACATTTCCTGCGCTCCTCGTCTCATGCAACCCCACGTCAATCTGACAGTTTTCACCGCGCACCATCATTTCTTTCGCCCTCAAACTCCCTCACTTGTACCCTCTGCAGCCTCGTCCTCGTCTCCTCGCGCCGCCTCAGACCTGGAGCAGGCCCGACCTCAGACTAGCGGGGAGGAGGAGCTGCAGCTCCAGCTGGCTTTAGCTATGAGCAGGGAGGAGAGTCAGAAGGTAACACAACACACACACATAAACATATCATGATAATGCGTCATCGCCTTGGGCTCCTGTGTGACAGCCTACCCTCCCTCCACACATGTCTCATTGGCTCTTGATGATTCCAATAATGAAAATTTTGTTACAAATGTTCTGAACATTCGCCCACCTTCATCTAGCTAGCCCTTCCTTCCTCTGTTACCATAGCGATGGATGAAGACACACAGCTACAGATTGCTTTAAGCCTTAGCCAAAAGGAGCATGAGCAGGTACACACACAGAGAAAATCACTTCTTATCATTCAGTGTCCACATTTATTAACCCTGCACTGTGTGTATTTGATGATATGACTCTTACATTGTGACTAAATTGCTTTTCTGTGCCCATCTAAGGACTTTCTTTCTAACTTTTTCCTTCATTTAACGCCAGTTTACTCTCTTACAGGACCTCTGCTGTTTCTCCCACTGGCTTTCAAACTGCTCAGATTTTGTTGTCCTCATCTGCTCCAATTTTTACATCTGTCTTTTCTCACACAAGTAGTCTTAAAACTTCTACATGTAAAACCTCCTCTGCATTTCTCTGTCTGCTTTGCTCTGAACCAGCTTCTGTTCTTTGTCAACTAAATATTTCAGCAGCACAAAAAAGCCACCTTCGTTTCTCTGCGCCAAAACCAGAGACTGTTTCACGCATGCTGGTGTGTATGCGAGTGCGCCTATTGCTGTGGCGATAATGTTGATGATGTCACGATGCCGCCCCTGCAGGAGCAGTGCTGTCGCCAAGGAGACGAGTCTCTGTTACAGAAGGCCCTGGATGAGAGCAGGAGAGAGAGCCAGTCAGGGACACGGGAGGAGGTGAGTTTAAAAACGTATGTGTGTGTGTTGTACAGTATGTGTGTGGGTGCACGCACGCTACATGAGTATGCCTTTGCATGGAGAGGTGGGCGGGTGCATTTGTAGGTGGTTGTTGGCAGTTAGAGAATGAAGTGGAGTATAGTGCGGACTGTGGGACAGGGAGGGAAACAAGACAAAAAGACACAGATCAGCATAATGAGTGAAGCTGGAGAGAGAAACACTAGAGAGCTGAGAGCGGAGGAAGAGGTGCCTGCTGAATGATAATGACTTTGTCTTGTCTAACCTTGAGCGCAGCATGACATTTCCCTGAAAGCATACTCCTTATCTTGTAGCGCACCAGCTCCCCTACTCATTGGCCTGTCAGAGAGCCTATCAGAGTCACCCGCTGTCTTATGTAAAGGTCCCCATGGCTTGTAATTAGCCACATTATGCTGCTTATGTGGAAAACATGATGCTTTCAGGTGCTCCGTAGAAAAAAATCATTGCAAATCAATGATTCTATGACTGATGTCATTCCTGACATACGTACAAGGTCAGATACGTGTCATAGATCATCATGTCATGTATCATCACACAATGGGTATAGCAAAATTCTTAAAGATCCCCTTTAGACATGGTGTACGACATAAGGATAAGAAATATAAAAACCTTCCACTTGAAATAGCAGTTTGTGTCACTTACCTTGTGAAGAATCCTTGAAATTACATTTACTCGATCTTTATTATTAGCTTCATATCGAAACATGAGTGGTTTCCAAACAAGTCCTGCTGAAAGGGCTTTATGATCCTGTGTGAACGTACATAATACATGATAATGTCACCCTCACATATGTTAACACACTATGATGTATTAAATAAATTCTGGGTTTTTTGTCAACAAAATGATTATAATTGATAACTTGATCCTGCAGCTGGTTAATGGTTATAATTCTATCATATATAATGTCAAAGTGTTGTCACAACGAGCAGGGTGTTTTCAAGTTGCACAGTAAACAACATTTTGTTAACAGACTGCACTGCTGTCTCCTCTGCTGCTCCGCCAACTGCTGCGGATTAATCTAAAACAGTCCACATGCTGCCTGACAAACTGTCTCTGAATTACCCCACAACATCACGTTTCACTGTGTTTTGTGTCACGGATCTCAAGGCCAACAAACACACAACACCAAACAAAAGATAAAGCCTATATGATATGAGAACATATGTGACACATAGTATTGGCTCTCTGCTTGTTAACTCATCAGACTCTACAATAATGTACCAGTGAATAATTACATAACTCACAAAGACACTTAAAATGCTCCTACTTTTAGAAATTTGTTTTTCAGTCAGAGTGCTGTGAAACAAACAAGTTTCATGCTAAAAAGGAAGCAGCAAACAAACAATGCTTTTTTTTTTTAAGCGAGATAACATTTTCCTGGTAAGTGAATAAACACAGCACCGTCAGTGTAACTTTAGTAAATTGTCACTGGAGATACAATCATGGTTCCCCAAAACATCCATTTTTTTATTTTTAGCTGTGTAAAAATGCTCCTTATTAATCCTTTGAATGATTTATTTAACTTAATTGTTACGATGGCACAAGGCAGGCAGACCCAAATGCAGGACGTATACGCACAAACCAGGCAAAGTGAGATTTGGAATGCACTTTAATTGAGCGAGATCTTTCTGCAATCTTTACATGAAGAGCGTGATCTTGACATGGCAAGGGTAGAGAACGATCTGGCAACAAGAAGACAGGGGAGACGCAGACAATATATACAAGAGGTAATGGGAAACAGGTGGAAACAATCGGGGCGGGGATAGACAATCACACCGGCGGGAACACACAATGAGGGGAAGTCAAGGGACCTGAAACGAGAGGAGAGTTAGGGTTTCAAAATAAAAGGACATGCCAGGACAGGAAACAGAAAACATGACAGACAAAACTCAACAGATCTGACGAGACATTACATTAATGTGTGATGATCAAATTTAGAGATGCACAGTTTTCATTGGACCGTTTGAATTGAAACAGCATCAGGAAAACATTTGACCATAGTTTCCTCTTCTGTCTGATTCGCAGGCCTTTACATCGCTAATTCTGTCTCAACTAGTTCACGTACCCAAGATCTGCCAAGCTGAATGTCTAAACAGTGTTTTAAAGAGATTGCCTCGTGTATTATACATCTACAGTAACTATATCCGGTCGCGCACTGTCCTCCACAGATCTCAGCTCATCCTGCAACACAAACCTGAGAATGTTTGGCACGTTTACAAAGAGGTTTTTTTGCTCCCCCTGTAGTCGGCCATGTTGGACCTGGTGGACATATTTGGCCCCTCATCTGAGGCCCCACCTCCACCGAGTGACCCTTGGAACTCGGCTAAACCCACCTGTGACATCACCTCTGACCCCTGGGACTCTGTAGGTGGGTGGCTCATCACAGAGACACCTACACGTTCAAAAAGGCCAATCTCTCAGATTCTGGGAATTTGTTTGTTTTTAATGCATCAGTTTTTTTACGTTTTTTTATTGTTTTGTTTTCCGTCTGTCTCTCTTCACAGCAGTCCACTCCAGCACTCCTGTGATTGGTAGCCCTTGGACAGCCCCTCCCTCATCCTCCAACGCGTCCAATCCTTGGGCCCCATGTGCAGACTCACACACAGACCCCTGGGAAGCAGGGGCACCTGTCTCTTCTAGCCCTGTCAATCATGAGTGGGACAGCCCAATAGACAGAGGTATCTTTCAGAAACACCCGCCTCATCAAAATGAATACACATTGTAGTGTTTAATATCAGTCTAAAAAAAGACTGCACTGTTTTCAACATGACGTGCAGGTGGTGATAGGTCGGATCCATTCGCTGCACAGGAAGAGGAGAAGCCTAAACAAGAGGTTCCCCAAGGGTCCTCCCCTCAACCTGCAAGTCCCACAGGTAGATTAGTACTTTAGGACAGCACTTCTGTACTTAGGGGTACATCTCACAGTGCTCCAAAGTGCATTGCTCCAACATGGACAGCTGATTACAAGATAAATTACTGTATTTACACAGTGCAGTAAGACAAAGGGTGGCCTACTGTGGTTAGCATTTATTGTAATACAATGCAATGTAATACAATTTAATATCCCAGGATAGAGACAGTGACAAGAACACTTGTACAGTGTAATGTAATCTAATACAACAGTGCTGTAACAAATGTGTGTACTAAATTAGTGAATCTATAATGTTATGTTCAATTTAAAAGTGGTTTAAATAAAGGTGGGTTTTGGTATGTGTGACAGTGTTAAAGTGGTTGAACAAAATAATAATATTGATAATAATAGGATATAATAATAATAATAACACTTTATACTGTACAGCTGTGCAGTACAAAAACACACTCTACAAACTCTTCTCTGAGTCTTAAGCTTCACAGAAGTGTACCACTCTTGTAATGGATTGCATAATAATGTGCAGGAAGAACAGCATCATATTGCATATACCTTCAAATAACCAATAAAACCGTTTTTTCTTTTCCTGCTGCAGAAGCCGAGCTGTTCGGGGTGAAGTCAGACTCTGACCCGTTTGCTGAAGCAGACTCTAAGACAGATCTGTTTGGGGCTGACCCCCCAGTGAAGCCCCAGGTAAATGGACGAGAGTCTGCCAGCCCAGAGATGTTTGACCTGTCCCGGCTAGCCCCCCTGCTCAGCGCCCCACCTACACGTGTGTGTCGGACCCCAGAGGCCTTCCTGGGACCTACGGGGGCCTCGCTGGTCAATTTAGACACTCTGATACCCCCCAACCCCCCCAGCAAGACGCACAACAACCCCTTCCTCTCAGGTAACAAACCCAAGAACTCACATGCTGCTCTTACAGAAACATTATTGTGACGTTACTAAAACTTCTTCCAACTCTGTCTTCTCAGGTCTGAGTGCTCCGTCTCCCACCAACCCCTTCCACTGCGACCAGCCTCGCCTCACCCTCAACCAAATGCGACCATCCTCCACGTCCCCGCTGCCCCCCCACATGCTCTCCTACAGCCCGTCGCTGCCCCTCCCTCTGCCCCACCAGCCCCCCATCCTCCCCTCCTCTCTCACACAACCTCCTGCCGGACTCCTGGACCTCCCCTCCAACCTCCCGCAGCCCCTGCTCCCCCTTTCCCCGCGACTGGCCCCCCGCACTCAGTCACAGACACAGACACACAGCCACAACCCCTTCCTCTGAGAGCCCTGCATCCCTCAAGCTCTGGCCTGCAGACGGAGGTGACAGAATGGACTTTTTTTTTTTTAATTAATCTATGCCGACTACAACAAGACTAGTTTAAATGAGCCTGAACTGGACTGCGGATCCTGGTCTGATGTCATTGTGCACACCTGAAGCGGATCGACCTCGTACTGGATGTATTTGTGTCTGTCCAAAGACACATAAGCTGCTATATAACCTGAACTCTTGAAGTAAAGCTAGCTCCCACGCGCGCACACACAAACATACACAGACACACACACTCAGGCGCACTCAAGGGTGCACAGACAAAAACATGCACACACTATCAAACTAACAGGGTGTATCTCAACAGTCCCTTCGATGCCTTTTCCCCCATCAACAGTGACGACTCCGAGCACCCTTTGGCCACAGAGACAGAACTGTTCCTTTACATGATTGGGATGAAGCCACATACTTTGATTGTCCACCAAGATTCACGAGGATCCTTACCGCTGCTGCTTCACCGACGAAAGCATGAATGCACCCCACCCCCGAGACTCCAAACTCTTCTATTCTGCTCCGAATAAAGCCTCGTTTTCTGATTAGTCAAATAGTATCTTGAGCTTTATTGGCACAACTGAGAGCCCAAAAGTGTAAGAATCAAGACAGCACTGTTCAAGAACTAATTGACTCAGGTACTCTTTTCCACATATATGTGATGGTAGACATTTTGCATTGCTGCGTTACCTTGCAAGCTCAGTAGCATCTGGGCCTGAGTTAGTCACGTTATTTGTCCTTTAAGGCAAGTAGCCCAAGCAGTATCCAGGTGGATTTGAAACTAGACTTAACCAGCCTAAGCTAGACCTTAATGTCTCAATCTGGACCTAAACTGATCACTGATTGTACCCCAGTGGACCCGCGTGCCTGTCTCCACTGCTGACCCACAATGCATTCCCGGCTGGTTGATATTGGCGCCGTGGAGGAGGACCTCAGGGAGATCGCTCTGTCCCTCCTCTGATGAGATTCAACCATAGTGAGTGGAAAGGCATTTGTCGACAGAACAAAAATGACAGGGAGGTCGATGACTTTATTTCAGACGTGAGCACAGAAACGAGGGAAGGCGAGAAGAGATAAAGGAGGAGTAAAGGGAAGCTGAGAAGAAATTAGGTCAGATGATGACAGATGATAAACTGAACGGTTGCTTCTCTCCTCTTCCTCTCATTCATTTCTGTGTTCAGAACAAAAGAATCTGACAAGACGACACGTTTGGTCATCACTGCACTGAACCTGGACTTGAATGTGAAATGCCTGCCTATAGATACACACAGGCTTAGTACATATGTATTTAACAGAATGATACCTATAAAGTATTATGAAATATTATACCAATAAATGAATGGTGTTTGCATTATAATATTTAAAGAGCTGATATGATTTTTCCATCCATTACAGGTACAGATAATTGCTCCTTACACTCACATGGCACACATTGTCCTCTGTTCAGGTGAAACTTAGTAGTCTCACTTTAAGGCCTCTCTGTGCTTGAAACAAAGACCTCAACATGAATGTTTTGTCTTTTTTTTTTTTTTCCTCTTTTAGTACGTTGTCTGATGGACATACAGTCAGATCGGAGAGGTTGGGACTTAAGGGCACCTCTCTTTCTTCAAGCTCACACAGGTTTAACATATTTAAAACATTTAAATCATCAACAAAGCCACACACATGCACTAATATATTTTATTTTATGATATTTAATTGAGGCTGTGTTGGTGCTGTAGAGAAAGACAGTCAATTTTGCTTATTGACCACTAGATGGTAGTGTTGACACAATGTACAACTGTTAGTGCGCCTCTTTCCAGCTATTCGGTCCTAAGTGAGTACCTTACACCCGAGATCCAAAACCGATACAATGATACATCTCTTATTGAGGTAAACCAGCAGTCAGCATAGGTTATAGGTTCCTGCAACAGTTAATATCCAGCTGTGTGTGAGTGTTTTTTTTAACCCAGCCGAATACTACAGCAGCTGAAAGTGGGTTCACCTCACGTGCTCTGAAGAAAGAAAACTGATGCTATAACACATCTTTCTAGTAGGCAGAACAGAATACCTGCAGGTACATCAAAGACAAACCTGGTACCTTGTAAGAAAAAGACCTAAAACCTAAAGGCACCATGACAAACATTCACATCAGTCACATGAAAATGTGACTTAATTTTCCATATGTCTTGTCTTGGACTTAAGTCTTGCTCAAGAGGAAATGTCCACCAGGTCCCTTTTTGTGGAGAGTTCTTGCACTTGACAAAATAAAATGACAGCAAGACTTATTTTGCCATCTTTAGGAACTTGTAGCCATCCTCAGTGTGTCTGCATGTGCTGCTGCATGAGATAAATTAAAATGACTACAAACTCTCTCAAAAGGTCAATTGTGCACAATTCCCAGAGCGAAACTAAATGAATCAAGGAAATCCAATCATGGCCATACCTCCACCAGACACACTCACACACTTCCCCTCTCTTTAATGTCTGTCCAAACAAAATCAAGTGCAGTCTGATCAGAGATCTAAACAGCTGCAGCCTCGACCTCCAGATACAGTAACTCGGCTCGTGTGCACATTTTAAAATGCAACTACACCATGTGGTGTTGATTTGGTGGAGGAGGGGAAGTAAACAGGCAGCAGTGACTGATTGTGAGAACAGTTGTGAGTGAGAGCAGAAAATTTTCTTTTGCAGAAGTATATCAGGGGCCCTGTGGAAATGCAGCGCAAAGAATTGGACTTTATCGCCCCAGTCAGAATGGACACAGGGGACTCATAACCTCAACCTGACCCTCAAAGATTGAAACTTCCAAGTAATATAATTACATTTTAGTTAATCATCCACGGCTGTCTGCAACTATCAACTTCTTTTACTAGGACATGAATATCTGGCCCAGTGAGAAGGAAGAATGGGTGGTTTCATAATTTTTCATAATGCCTTTGTTTGCTATTAGCGTATACAAGCATGCAGATTTTCTCCTGACTGTCCTGTTTAGCAGGTGTGTGTGTGTGTGCACCGTACAGTCAGGCCAAATTCTCTCTTGATCCCATTTATCATCCACTCAAGCACAAGAGAATAATCCCTGATTTTGGCCCTGGACTGTCGCCCCCCCCTGGAGCTGTTGTTCCTGGCCTGCAGTGAGGCATTCGTCCAGTTTAAAGGCGCGTTCAAAGAGATAAATTAAGCTTAGTCTGATCAAGATGCTGCTGCAATGTGGGAACAATTATTCTGCTGCACAATCTCCCAGCCACATCGTGTCTGAGTGGTGCCCTGGTTGAGGAGGGATTGTGTGTCCGTGTGTGATCAAATTCAGGACTTCATTAAAAATATCTCGGGACTTTAGGACAGAGAGTTAATGTGTTTCTAAAGTGAGTAACACAGAAGTTAAGCGGCTTACGCTCCTCGAGGCTTTTGCCTTTTTTATTGTCTGTTAATCGTTTTACCAGGACACAACCAAAAAAGAACAAATAAGTATTATATGCAAGTTGTGGGTTGTGGCTGTCTGTACTCTGGAGGTACTGTAGCACTAATGGGTAACATAGTTTGGAAATTTCTTAATCTAGGACTGATGTTGTTTGATTCCTGACTCAGATCGTGACTTCAGCTAGCGGATCATCTTTGCATCAGCTGAGTGCTGTGATGTTTCTCTATCTTGTTGTTACAGTAATTATGCTCACTTTGAATCAAAACACATCTTAATCACCCAGAATGCCTCACACATACTTATATCTATCTTATATTACATCTATCTATCATATCATACCTCTCTAACTCACTATTCATTTACTTTCCTTTCTGAAAGAAAATGAAAACTATGGCCAAAAACAATATTTCAGCCCATCCTGTTTTGCTGTCTACTCACCAAGAAAAACCTCCCATGCTGCAGCTGCCAACGTTAACAGAAAAAAATCTGATCTGGTTCCCTATTCAACAGAGTAGGAAAGCT
Source organism: Scortum barcoo (assembly GCA_023238725.1). Taxonomy (NCBI): domain Eukaryota; kingdom Metazoa; phylum Chordata; class Actinopteri; order Centrarchiformes; family Terapontidae; genus Scortum; species Scortum barcoo. The sequence continues at coordinate 8,404,169 of CM041553.1, read as the reverse complement.
AGAGAGAAGCTAGAGGAGTTTCATTTCACCAAAAATGAGTCCGACCAAATAAACAAGGATAAACTGAAAAACTTCACTTCAATTATATTTGCTTTAAAAAACCCAAATACATGTGAAATTTACTGTGTTGAAATTTACAAATGTTATATCATTAGCTGGGCAGCATCACTGTTGGACGGTTGTAGTTGTCTTTCTGAATAAACCACAGATTGACTACAGCAATTATAAACTGTAGTTGCTTTGGTCATTTTAACATTGTTTTACATTATGTTTAACTAGAGTGAAAACAATTTGTCTCTATATTTCCCTTAATACATCCATGCTAATGCCATGAGATTTCAAGAATACAAATAATAATGATCATTTGAAGGTTCCCTCTGAAGTTGGAAATAATGGTTGTTATATACCGTACAACCAGCTGTTATCAGGTGAATGAGATGTTATAATTATGTCACATAATAACTGAACAATCCATGAGGACTAAGCAAACTCTACCAGCTGATGAAGGCCAGGAGATGTGGCTGAAATCTCCAGCAGAATGTCCTCTGAGTGGACCATGTGTCAAGAATGTTTTTATCAAAATAATGAATGCCGACTAAAAAAATGCAAATGGTGGGATACATAATTGACACATCATTTTAATGATGATTTGTCAGTTTTGAGAAAACTCTACATTGTGCTTTATGTTTGTGTTCTGAAATGTTCTGCTGTTATCATTTTAAGATACATCTCTGGAGCGAAAGAGAGAGAAGTACGAATTTACTTTTGATTTCAGCTAAAACAGCCTTTTAGTCTGCAAATGGAAATAAAGCCAGAAAGCTTTTAAACTGCACACGCTTGCTGTCGGTGACGTCACTATTCCACATGATTGACGCTGAGTCGGAACCAATCAGGTGTCTGTCCGTGTTTTTTGCACGAGCCAATGAGCGTCAGGAACTCACTGTTTGCGGAAGTGGTGTAGCAGTTATTCCATGCGGCGGGCTCGGACAGCATGTTTTGTCAAAGTTTGTGGCTTTGACCGCTACTAAAATGCAAAAAACACGTTTGAAGAGATGCCATTTGTTGTCAACATGGAAAACACTAACAAAATGAGTCGCTTAGTGACATGTTAGTCCACGTGTCACCGCCTGTTTGTCTAAACGTCCACCCAGGTTAGCGTCACTGCCTCCAGACATTTCTCACATTTCGTATTTCAGCGGCTCAAACCGAGGTCAGAGGTCAGGACTCCCCCAGCAGAGGGTCGGGGAGCTCAGAGGACGAACATGAACCCACCGAAGCGGCTCCGCACTGCAGACAATGAAACACCGAGGGGAGGGCAGCAAGAGGAGGAGGGGAGAGCAGTGGAGGTGGTGGGTGATACACACACACACACACACACAGGTTTACACTAATAGAAGTAGAAAGAGGATGCAGCACATGAGGTCTGAAAGTATGAAATCTCTTTTTTGCATCCTTACAGTCTGTCTCACAAAGATCCTCTCCTTCAAGATGTACCACTGCAGCAGTTTCCAAATTAACCTACATTATAGTTGGTATTGATGGCTGCTAGTTCTTCGTCCAGCTTGTTTGCATTGACTTGTGACATCTCCCTCTGTGTTTTGTGTGCTCAGAGTATTATCATGCCCATGCACAACGCATCTTGTTGGCTGGACGAGTGTCTGCAGGCCATATTACAACAAGACTTCACTGGAGCCATGGAGCTCTCTGTCTTTGATGACGCAAGCACGGTAAGCCTGTGTGTTTGTGAGTTTATGGGAATATGCAGTCTGTCCCAGAATATGAGACCTCAGTTGAAGGTCAAATCTTTTGCCGGTGTATGTGTGTGCGCGCGCCTTTAGGATGACTCCAGGAAAGTGGTGGAGGGTTGGAGGGAGAGGCTGGAGGCGAGGGACATCTCGGTAGTGATCTCCGGCCACAACTCCGCCCAGCCCAGAGGAGGTCAGTCGACACTGAAGTTACCGATCCTGTCAGCCTTGGACTGCAGCAGTGTTGTATGTAAATTAAAGGATAGATGATAGATAATATTGGGAAAGAAATCTCCATAAAACCTGCCAGACTTTGTCTCTCAGTCTCTCGAGCTTTTTCCATATTTTTCAGCCGTACACTATCTTGCGTTCTTCTTGTCTTGGGGGTAGCTCATCACTCCCCAGACCTTTCCCAGTAGATCATGTGACCACATTTGTTCTGCGTTCACTTTACTATCCTGCTTAAGTTTTTACTGTCAAAAACACCCATAATTCAGTGCGCAGCTGAGGAAAGTGAGTAATGTGGGTTTGTGATCCCATAAAGTAAGATATATGTGACGTGACACATTTTGTTGGCTTCAAGTTGATTTTAAGCTTTTACTCAATATTTTTAAAGCACTCCTCAGTCTGGCTGCAGCAAGCATTTGTGTCCAAATGTACCTCCACACAACCTCATGTTCAAATTCATCACAGTGACTTTAAATCTTCCCTAAAAAGACATTCTTATCACTAATTAATGGAGTAAATTATTAATAGCTGATACTGTGTGTGCAGCATAAAAACGGTACACTCCCCAACAGTTGTGGGAAACATCAGCTGGAGACCAGAGAGTTAATAAAAATCAGTCGCTGGATCAGCAAGATAGTAAAAAATTTTTATTTATTCTTCTTTTGTTTATTTAGTTTTATGTCCCCCTGATTAGTCTAGGATCATTAATGATCACTGTGATAGACTGCCTCTCCTGAATGTGGCTGACTTTACTGTTTAACATTTTGAAAATTACATTATTTTGTTTTATGTTTTTTTAATGTTGGCACATGTTGAACATGATGTTCACTAACACATGTCCAAATAGAAATAGTTATTACACAGAGGCATATACACAGTTCAAGAGGACACACACACACACACACACACACACATAAACATACTCTGTGTCGTTTTGTCTTTCAGTGGGATATGCAAAGAATAAAGCAACATCTCAGAGCTGTGGACAGTACTTGTGCTTTCAGGATGCAGTAAGTGTGTGTGTGTGTGTCAGACAGAGCATGTTTCATCTACACTGTCCAGATGTCTTTCATGACGCATACAGTAGTGAGTCAAAACTAATTGGATCATGTTGGTTTGTCCAAATATACTCGCTGTACGTTGACACACAGACCTCCGCAGCTCAGTGACTGTTTGACAGACCTGTCAGAGCACGACTAATGAGCTGAGAGCAGCATTTGATATTTGTGTGTTTCGTGTGTGTGTGTGTGTTCATATGAATGGCAGCTCTGTCTTTGAAACAGTGCTTTGTGGTTGCTCGTGTACTACAAAATTTCAATATTCTGTTCAAAGACCATTGTCTTCTTAGAAAAAAGTCAACTTCTTTTATTTGTTGTCTGACATTTGTGTCTGTTCTAGCACTCAACCCTGTTCATATCCTTGTGTGCTGTTCCATCAAAAACCTTAAATTTAAACTTTTATCTTTATTATATAATTTTTCTTCATACAGAGTCCATCATTTTTTTTGGCTAACTTTCTATGGTATGTGTTGAAGACCCTTTTTCAATCATGAATTTGTATTATTACTTCATATTTTTGTATTTTATTTAGTATATTTTAGTAAATATACATACTTTGGCTTTTTAATTGTACTCATTTGTTTTTCAGTAATGCTGTGTTTTTTCCCTGCGTCAGGCACGTCAAGGCATAAAAATCATTTTTAATGTTTGTGGACACATGACTAAAATTAGACTTAGAAGACGGTAATACTGAATGATGAAGTATTTCTCAGAATTTCATGCAAACCTTTTTTACCAATCAGGTAACTATTTGTCCAACTTGAAGTGGGTCCTTAGCGTATCTCATATAAAAATAATTAATGTGCTAAAAACACAATCAAAAGGTATTCAGTGTATTGTAGCCAAACACATATAATAAGTGAAAGCAGGCAAAGTAAAAACCTAAACTGAACAGATATGATTAGATTTTTGTGTTACAGGAACTTTGTGTTTTTGGTTGTCACATGATGCGGATTATTTACTATAACTCACATGTCGTACATGTTTAAATTGATATTTCTTGCACTCCAGGATGACGTTATGTTGCCCCAAAGAGTTCGTCTGCAGTACGAGGCGTCTCTCCTCCACCCAAACTCTGTAAGATCTCCCTCAAGTATTTGCTTACTCACTTCCTTCCCTTTCTGTTGCACTCTGCTTTCCCTCCCTCCTCCTCCTCTTCGTTTCTCCTTACTTCTCTCCCTCCCCTTCCCCTCTCTCTCTCTCTCTCTCTTCTCTCTCTCTCTCTCTCTCTGTCACCATATGACCAATCCCTCCCTCCCTGAAAATCAAAGTTGTTTGTGTGAGTGAGCTTGTGTGTGTGTGTGTGTGTGTGTGTGCATCCATGCAGTTGGCATGCAGAACAGTGTGAGTATCCGGTGTTGATGCTTTCTGTGGCCTGTCAGGTCAGAGGTTAAAGGTCGTGTGTGAGAGGGAAGTGAGGGAGACAGCATGGAGACAGCAGGCTTGCTGCCCTGTACAAACAACCTGCCTCTTTCTCTGTTGCCTGTAATATTTTATGGTTTCTGGATTAAACTGAAGCCCTCTGTATTGTTTTCACAGTTCTGTATAACCTCTCTTGTCTTTATGTGAGCCCTTCTTTACTTTTCATTGACTTCTTGCCTCTGTCTCTTTTCTGACATTTGGCCTGAATGTGTCAAAAAGGGTGCAACTGATATGTTTCAAATACATTTTGGACCAACATTTTGTCATAGAGAAGACATATTCAGGATTTGTAAATAACAATTGTTTTTATTAATCCTTGTTTTGCCAGTGAAAGAATGTCAAAAGAACACTAGGTTACATCTAAAAAATGTCATTTTTCATCAAGAAATCCGTCTAAAAACAAAATGTATTTAGAACAAGACAAAGAAGAGCTGCAATATCGCGAAGCTGTAAGCTGTGACATGTTGGCATGTTTTTGCTTTATAAATTGTTGAAACAATTACTTGATTATTGAAATAGTTTCAAATTTGCTTTCTCAATCAAGTAGTTTTTAATTTATCAGCTAATTGTTTTAGCTTCACACATACAGTTTTTCCTTTAAAAAATGTAAACATTGTGTCTTTGTGGTTGTTACACTGTTTAACCTAACCTAAGAAGACAAAACTTACACATCAGCATTTTGGCCTGAATTGCTTCAAATCTTTTCAGTTGTTCCTCAAAAGAAAATATTTGCTCATTTAGTGCTTGTGTATGTGTGTTTTCATGGTAGCTGATTGGCTGTAAAGTTCAGAGGGTTCCAGAGGGATCTACTGAGCGTTACACTCGCTGGATCAACACAATTACTCAGGATCAGCTCGTCACACAGGTAAATACCCGCAGCTCGGTACACAGACATTCTGGGTGTGAATGTTTGTGTGTCTGTGTGAGAGGTCATGTGCCAGGCAGCAACCAGGTCAGACAGAAACAGGATACGTACCTGCTGTCCTCAGTTTCCACGGAAATGTGGCAGCAAGCTGGACGTAGGACGCAGCATCAGTCCCGACCTCTCTGTCCATCTCAGTCCCACCAGAGGAAACCGGTCACACTGCCAGCTGTCTGCTGCGGGTAGTCCATAGTGGAAACTATCGGCAGTGGAAAAGTTCATTTTGCAGAAGTACTTGCAAGTGTGCAGACTGTCTCTGTTTCAACTGATCCTGCAGTGGATGTCTTTGTTCTCGATGCTTGCTGAACGGTGCAGTTGTGTGAAAGTTGTCACATACTGACATCACTAAAGATAACAGTATAGTAAACAAATGCATTGGCAGGATTTGAAAATCGCCATCTGCTTCTGCACTCCACAAAACTAGATTTGGAGGAAAAAGTGTCTCCTCCAGAGCAACTGGAGTTCTTCTGTTGTTGCAGATGGTGAAAAGAATGAGGATGGTGAGTTGTGAATGGTCAGGATCCAAGTGTCCTTTGCCACGTCTCCCAGCAGAGTCATGGGAAATATTTAAGACTCCATTATCACCTAATCAGACCATCTCAATTGACATTAAATAAGAGTAATATAACTCATAACAAGCCAATCAAACCTCACTCCTACACTGCTGTACTGTTGGCTTTCTAACTTGGTACTATAATGTGGTAAATATTATTTCACACATAGAAAAAAAACAAGATAAAAACTACCTAAAGTTGTTACTGAATGAAAATCTTTACATACCACGGCTAATATGTTTATCATATTAAATAGTCACATTAGTCATTAAATTTTAAGGAAGCCAGTGATAGAATATTAAAACCAGTCCCAGTATCTCTAATTAGGTAGACAGCAAAGTCAACTGTTGCTGTCTGAACAAAACACACTGTCACCAAGGATACAAGACAACCTGGACCCACTCTCTCTCTCTCTGACACACACACACACACATTTTACACACACACACACAGTCTGCATAACTCCTTAGCACACATTCCAGGATATTTATGTGATATTAAGTTTCATGGAGCATGAGAATGAGCTCATGCATTGATTCTGCAGTCTTAAAAGCAGCTCCTTCTCCTTCCCCTTCCCTTTTTTCACTTCATCTGCCTTAACTTTGACTTTTTTGGTAAAGAAACTGAATCTAACCAAGTTAAACCAGAGATTTACTCAGGCTGGTGCTTGTTTAACTTGTTCCAGAGGTGGACCCTGAGTGGTCATCTGTAGGACATTAGACATTAGACACTTATCCCAAACTTGCCGTGCCCCACTGACTTCTCACATCCACTCTGTGTCCCCGACTTTCCCAGAACTCATTCTTATTCCTCTTATTCATGCTTTTGGCCACAGCTTGCATCTGTAAAATGTTGCAATAATACAACAGAAGGGAGAGGAGTTGTACGTAGGTGGACACACACAAGCACATTTACACTCACACAACTCACTAGATTCTGTCCAGCTGTTCAACTGGCTGAATCCAGATGTTTTTCACAATTTTCTTCATCTGTGATGCATTTCGGTAATGCAGTAGTATTCCACTCCAACCATCAGCACTCACACTCACATGCAAAAATACCCACACATGTACACACAGTATGTGAAACACAGTGACGTCGGTGGACAGAGGAACAGCCTAGAATGACCCCCAGATTTAAAAGGCAGAGAGGGAAGGAGGAACAAGAGGGGATGTGGGGGGGTCTGTAGAGAGAGGTGGGCAGCAGTGGAACGAATGAGTTGGTGGGGGTAAAGAGAGGGAGAAATACAGAGGCCATAATGTGGTCCTGGTGTTTTAAAGAGGTTGTGGTTAGAAAGAAAACGAGAGGCCAAAACAAAGTCATTAGTCAAAGATCACATGCGAGAGGATGGAAGTGTGTATCACTCCAGGAAGTGCACATTTTTGTAGAGAGCACATGTGGCTTGAACTTAACCTGTTTTGTTTGCAGGATTAGAAGTTAACTCATGCTGAGTCCTTCTGTATTTGACTGTTTGTTGCTGAAAGCCAAATAAGACATTTCCCTGAGACAGCCGCCAAATGCTGATCAGGTCTTAAGTTTAAAAAGGTTCCTTTATTTCTGAAGTCCAGCAGAAATAAGATGGTGTTTCCTGCACTGTGTGCGTGCTGATTACATATTCTAGACGATCTAGATGATAAAACTATATTTATACTCACAGCGTCTAATGCCACTGTATGTCCTCAGGTCTTGTTATGCTTGTTAGCTATGCTGTAGTTTCTCTTTAATTCTCACTTCTGCAACCTTATTATAAAGGTGTTAAAGGTCAGATTTTCTGTTCCTCAACATAATTCTCATAATTCACTGGAAGAATGATGTTAAATAACACTGAAGCTTTTCTGGAGGCTTGTGGTAGCCCAACATTTATCTCACACGCTTTATCTTGGCTCGTATTTTTTGTTTTTTTTTGTTTTTTTGTATGTTTTGATTCAGATGTGATCACTTATATCTTCAGTTCTTCCCCCATCTGATATGCAAACTTTGCTTTAAATAGAGAAATACACGTTAAGTAGTATCATATAATAGTACAGTATTATATGACTGACAGCATGTGATTTATGGATTGTATATGTCCATATGTTACACCTCATAACTCTTATTGTGTCTCAGGCGTACACATCTCATGGGCCCACAGTCATCATGCCAACATGGTTCTGCTCACGGAGCTGGTTCCTGAAGGTTGGACAGTTTGACGAGGGAGGCAAGGTGAGAGTTCACACCCAAACTCTTCCCAAAGCCATCCTGATTCCCGTTCCCCTTCTACTGTATAGTTACAGTCAATGAATATTAGAGACAGAAAAGTGACATGTGGATGAGATTGCTACTCTGCTGATTTAGCAGGACACTATAACATTGTTGGACTCACAGTGGACAGTTTACAGAAATGATCCAAACCTTTACTGTTATTTCCATTTACCTTTTTTTCATTTTAATCCTAGCGTTTTCCCTTTTTGAACTTTTAGTCTTCATTCTCAACTGTTTATCAGATTTCACACAGCTCATTCTGGAGCTACACAAGATTTTCTAACTTGTAAGTAACTTGTAAATGCACTTTTATGTGTAAAATTGGTGGAGCTCCCATTTAACTCAACATATTTATATTGATCAATGTGAAAGCTAATTGTAACTGGTTGGGGCTAAACAAAATATCCCCTCCTCCCAACAACAAACAATGTCAGCGTGAGTGAATGAAATGAAACTTAATGGCAATTCAGCCTCAGAATCATCCCGATTCCTATTCCCCTACTACTGTACTACTATAACCAGGCCACTGAAATCAACTAAAATTCATTTAAACAACTAAAGTTTGGCCTTCCCTTCACCCATCATCAATTGTTAAACCAAACCTAAGATAATTCTGCCAGAATTCACCTGATCTCCATTAGCAACTGAAACCTCTGATAAAGAAATATTATCAACAGTTATTAATCGTCATCTCCAGCCATTATCTCAAACTCTCCGTCCTTCTCTCCAGGGAGTCCCAGAGGACTTGCTCTTCTTCTATCAGAGTCTTCGCCAAGGAGGGGGTGTGGCCAGAGTCGACCAATGCCTGCTGGTGTACCGTTACCACGAGAAGGCTGCCACACACTCTGTAACAGAGTCAGTCACACCATACAGCCCCTGCTCAGATACACACACACAAAAACACACACACACAAACACACAAACTCACACAAACACACACACATACTTGAACGTGGTGTTGATCCACCCACCTACTCACAGCTGCCCACTGGCATCCCAGATTTTCTCAGGGCTCGACACTCTTTGCACACAAATATGTGCACACAGATGCAGGCGCAGACGCATGTTTTCGTGATCTTGAGATTTTCACAATATGTTACTGGAATTCCAGACACTTTCCCAGCGCATGAATCAGGAATTTCAAATGGTTTTCTTTTCTCTGTGGAATTTCCAGTATCTCTCAGACGCTCTCAGACGCTGTCAGGAATCGGATCTAGTTGTGAACCGTGTTTGAGATGGTCTGCGTGTGTGTGTGTATGTGTTGCCTGTGCTTCAGCAAAGTCTTGTAGTGTCTGCAGGTGTGTGTGTTGTGTGCCTCAAAATGTAAATCAGGTGTGTGTGTTGGCTGCACCAAGAAATCACGCAAGCAGGTCTGTCTTGCCTTCCTCCCCCACGAACACCTCCCTCCCTTTCATCCCCTCTTTCCTGTTATCCCTTCCCTTCCCCCTTCCGTCCTTCCTTCCTTCCTTCCTCCCTTGCATCTGTCCACCACCCGTATATCTGCCTGTGTTGACGCCATCCTTCAACGATCATCCTACCCTTTGTCTTCATCTATCATCTGTCTATTTTTGGATGACTATTTCAAGCTCTACTTTCCACCACCCCCCCACTTCTTGTCACCTCTTACCATCCACAACCTACTCGCTTCCTCTCCTCAGTCAAATGAATCATCACACACACACACACAATTGTGGCAGCTATGTTGGTGAGGCGAAAAGTGTGTTTTAAAAAAGTTAAGATGGATGAAGAAACTGAGATGACAGGCTTCATGGTAATCCTGTGTTTATAAATGTGTGCATGCATGAGTGTGTGTACATCAGTTGCATATGTGAATATATACCAGAGTGCATGAAAGTGTGTTTGCCTTTTGATCCGCACGGTATTAGTGGGATGAAGGCCTTAGTGTATGTTTGCAGACACAGTTTATAGTAGACCTCTGCCATGTTTCTGCCAAAGCCTGTATAGAGAATGTACAGAAAAGCAATGTGGAGACCACCCGCGCTCCACCATGGTGGTGGGTTTGTTTGTCATATGAGGCCCCTCTGTTAGACCCAGTAAGATGCTTGCATCAGGATCAGATCTGCAAAAGTGAATGTGTGTGTGTGTGTGTGTGTGTGTGTGTGTGTGTGTGTGTGTGTGTGTGTGTGTGTGTGTGTGTGTGTGTGTGTGTGTGTGTGTGTGTGTGTGTGAGATTCCTGTGCACAGCTGTGCACATCAGTCAAGGTGCAGGCAACAGGAAAACGAGCTCAGGCACAATATTTTCATCTGCTAAAAATTTCAGATAATCAAAATTCACTTATAGTTTTTGTTAAATGCAGCAAATGCTTTTAGAAAATTATTTCAAAGAGAGATTATAGTCTGATCCAGAAGGGATTATTCAGGTTTATTATTATTTTGGTGTCATTTTCTTTTTATTATCTTTCATTTCTCTTCGAGGGGGTTTACTTCAAACTTCTCAACATTTCACCACTCTTGTTCCTCGCCTCATCAGACATCTTTTGAGTGATGTCATGAAACTGAAACTAAATATCCAAATCATAACAAACTGCTGTAATCCCTTAAAGAAGCACTTTCACAATTTCGGGAATTTGCTAATCTGCTTTGAAAAGATCGATACCAATCATGAATCTGTCCTCTACTCATCTCCTCTGTTTCCAGGGAAACCATTTGGAAGCTGCGGGTGGACTTCCTGCAGGAGAGACTTCTCAGCCAATGGGAGAGCTTCACCATCTGGAACGCCGGGAAACAGGGCCGGAAGCTGTACCGCTGCCTGAGCCCGACCAATCAGAAGAAGGTATGATACCTCTGATTATGCAGTCAGATGTGAAAAAGTACAGAAAATTAAATTTGTTGCACTGACAGTGGAATAAAGTAGTGGAAAAAGTTTCTGGGTGTGGCGTGTGAGCGTGTGCCAGCTTTCATCTCCATTCTGATTCATTCATCAGGTGAAGGCTTTCTGTGATGTTGATAAGAACAAGATCCAGAAAGGCTTTTACACATATGAGGAATCTAAGGTGAGATGAGCCCCCGTGAATACTAAGTACAACATGTTTATTATGATCCAGTTTAAGCTAGGCTGAGAATTTAAGCTTTAAAGCTACGATTCAAATGAACGCTGACCAACCACTTTATTCCAGTGAACTGGAATTCTACAAAGCTGTGACCAGCAACAATGCATGCTTTTGCCTGTCTGTCTTTCTGTTGATATCCAGGAAAGACCTAAGCCAAAAATCCCAGTTGTGGACTACAAAGACACCTCGCCCCCCTTCGTTATCTGTGTCAAACTGGTGAGCAGAGAGTGTGTTTGTGTGTTGTATGTTTGCTGTTTCTGACCGCCTGTCCCTCAGGTCTGTAATCTAAGTTAACGACATAATGATCAAGGGCGTGTGCCCGGCACAGGACGTAACACACACACACACACACAGGAGGCAGTCAGGAAATGGGTAGAGACAGCAGCCTGATCTTTGATCACATGATGCTTGTACAAACATCTGATGTTTTTGCCGTTGCTCAGTTTTGTACATTTTGTACTCCAAAAATACTCATAGCTATTGCATAGCACTTTTCCCAAAGTTTAATTTTCTTTTTACTATGCTTTTTTATTAATATGCTATAACACATACACACGCACGTAGATACTCCGGCAGCCAAGTCACTAATTGCCTATTTACCACCTAACCACATTCAGACATCAAATCTAGAGTGACCCCACCTACAGGGGATACTAATTGCTCAATTATGGGAATTGGGAGACATAATCATAGTCAAAGGACAAGGAGACCTGGACTCAATCATCTCTCTCTCTGTCAGTTTCTGTGTCACACACACACAGACGCACACACACACCTGGACTCAATCACAAGCGTTTTTATTTCTGTGTCACACACACACACAGCCACACACACCTGGACCAATCACAAGCGTTTTTATATCCAGTGTCAAATAACTATAATCAACAAACATACAATTCATTTGAACTTTGTACATTTTCCATGGTTAAACCCAGTGTACAATTGGTACTGCTGGTTGTCTGTATGTGACCTTTGACTTTAGTTCAGCACAGTTAAAACACACAGCAGAGAGCACTGAAGACAAAAAGGATCTCCATGAAAAAGATGCAAGAGTTTTTATTGCAAACAATTATTCTCCTTTTAATGCTTTTTCAACCACGTTTCCTGCTTCTGTTCTTTCTCTCATGCTGTTGTTTCGTTTGCAGGACATGACTGAAGGCGTTCTGGAAGAAAACCTCAACTCCTTGCAGCTAAAGGAAGGAGTAGATTATTACCATTTCAACTGACTGCTCAGAGCGACGGAGAAGACAAGACGGGCTTCAACAGGCTGAGAGGAACGCAGAGTACTGAGGGATAGGCAGGTGATAATAGGAAACAACATGAGCCGAACTCTGGGACACTCAATGACAATAAGGCAGAGGAAGGACAAATGTTTTAATATATTTTATGTATTTTAAGTGCTAAAAAGTGTGAAAATCTTGAAGTTCTACTCGGCAAAGGAACAGCTCATTAAGGAGTACATCCCAGCCACGATTTCTCTACCTCGCAGACAGCAGCTTGCCTCACTCCGTCCATGTGCAACAAAATCCACCGACCAGCGCCTCTAAAGCTTAGTAATGAACATGTTCTGTCACTTTTAGCATGGATTCAATTAACTTGATCGTGTCTGTTCACGCAGGTTTTGTTTGTTTTCATTCCCCACTTTTTCCGCTCTTTGTGCCAAGCTATGCTAACCGAGTCCTGGCTCCAATATTAGATATGAGAATGGTATTGATCCTCTCATGTAATTATAGGTGACAAAGTGTATATGTGTATTTTACAAACCTTTAAAGCTTGAACACGAGTGTTTAGCCTAATAGAAGGTACCATGACTGATCAATAGTTGAAAAATATGGCAAGAAGAAAAAAGTGGAGGGATAAGTGAGTTACAAAGAGGTGTTAGGTCTTCAGGGGGCAGCCATAATGCGAGAGGACATGATGATCGCCAGTGTTGACTATTGGAGAAGTAAAATACTGTTACTGTGTTTTCTACTCCTGTGTGTACTAAGACTGGTATTTGCCAACCTACTTGTATACTTGAACTTGTGTCGAAGTTGAAGGAAGTGATCAGAGTCGGCGCATCATCACAGAAGGTTCGACTTATAAAAGGGCGGGGTGTTTTATGACCGGAATCGTTGCGCTGATTTGTTCACTGTCTTCTCTAACCCAACCGTGCGAAATCAGATCCACGCACACATCTGCTACAAATGTACAAACATGGGTGATGCACATATTTGTTTTTCTTTCCCTGGGTCTCTTATGAAATTCAAAGAACAATAACCTCTTTAAGAGAGCACAGTTCTGATACATAAACACACACAAAGAGTTTATTTTACCTCACAGAGTGTGGAGTTTTTCTGCCCAAAGGTAAACAGACCTTTCCCCACAAAATCTCCCCCGGTGTTTCCTGGGTCAGCGAGGTGGTCTGCCTTACTGTAAATCTGGCCACAGTAGTTTGTAAGGGAAGCAGCAGTTGTGGAAATAAAAATAAAAAAAACTGGTTTTATTTTCACTGCCTTTGTTTGTTATCACAGACTGAATATACAGTTTGCACAGTGGTGTTAATGCACAGACTCACTGTGAAGTATTAGAAGTCGGGCTTGAACTCATTGGGTTTGATAAGTTGCAGGGCTGTTTGGGCCTGATTCAGCCGGGGGTTGTTGAGGTTAAAAAACCCCCAGCCCTCTGCCACCCACGGCACAGTGCTGTGTGCAGGCTGAGAAAAATATAACATCCACTTAGCACTCAGTCTCCACCTAGACAACTCCTCCCTCTCTGTATCTCTACACACAAACACTTAAATAAGCGGGTGTCTTCCTCAAATATGCGAGTCTTTGCAGTCGAGCTTCAACTGTTTATTATTTTTATTAATGATTCATGTAATGATTTGTTTCTTGATTTATTTTTTTATCTATAAAAAGGCATAGCACAAATGCCCATTACGTTTTCATAAATACTATTATGACATATTCAACTAGTTTTATCTTACCAGCAGTTTAAGATCAAAAACAATTTTTAATTAATTAATTTTTACTTCAGTGACTATGAATGATTCAACCAATAATTTGGCTCCACTTTGCAGGATTGATTTTTTTTTTCTGATTCAGGAATTTGTCGTATGCTAACATGCCTAACTAAGATGGTGAAGATAGTGAGGATTACACCTGCTGATCATCAGCATGGTAACATTGTCATTATGAGCATGTCAGCATTGATCTCATATCACTGCACTTGACTGTTTTTTAATCCGTCCTCACATCCTTTTATTGAACACACACTGAAGACATGTATCACCTCTGCCTGTTGCTAAATAGTTGAGTGAAACAGCAGGCTTCAGAGTGCTTTGTGGACACTCATATTCAACATGTAGGCAGTTGTTGAGCTATAAGGTGCTTTGAAGAAATGTCCACCAAATGGAGACCATATATTTCAGAAAGTAACGAACCAATGCGATTTGTTTAAGTAAGAGCACGCTCTGTCTACATCCCATCTACTTTACCTACTCTGCCCTCATGATAAAGCACTTGGTAGATGATCGGAGTGAGCTCTAATGGAGAAGCTATGAAAGAGGCTCAGAAAAAGAGTAAACAGAGCTTTACTCAGTGTTTACACTCTGTCTCTCTGCAGACATCAGACCTGATGACACACACACACATACACACACACACACACACACATGACCCTGACCCTGGAGCCTGTTTGCCCTCGCTGGTCAAATAAATCTGCATGTGTGTCGGAAAAAAAATGCACACACACATATACATGCACTTACACAGCTGCATGTTCTCTGGCAGTGCAGCTGATAAGAGAAAAAGATAAGATTTGGGTGTGTTTGGGTGAAGAAAGCTCACAGAGGTCGGACGCTGAAGGTTTTTTCATTCACCTGGAACATTCCTGCCTTTGTGTGTCACTGAAAAGGAGACACTGTCTGACAAATGCAGAAGCACATTAACTACATTATTTTGTCAAAATTGAGTTTGTTATAAAATAACTAAATAAAGCAGAAGCTAAATCATATCCTCCTGCTTAAGGTAACTAGCTGAGCAATGCAGCAGCCATCTCCTCTGTAATGAAATTCACATCACTTGGTGCTGTTTTACCACCTTTAACATGGATTAAATTGTACATTAATGTATTCATGTCAGTACACTTCAGATAAACAATAGCAAACAATCAAATCAGTACAAATGAAGAAAGCTCAGAGGTGACATTTTCTTTGGAGATACTGTGTTTCTCCTTGAGAACCATCCAAAAGTTTAGTAGCTGCTGTGAATGTTCTTAATCAGCTGGAACAGATTTTAAATGAAATCATGACAATCGTTCTGCTACACACTGTTTTTCTCAGTTTCACTGTTTCTGTAGTTGCTTCTCTCTTCACTGTGAGATTGTCAGGGCTGCGAGCTGGATGACTGATGTTGTTCCTTCTTTTAGTAACTATTGTCACGCTGCCCTTGAGCAAGGCACATGGGCTCCCCACAGATCCGGTGGAGCTGCTCAGTTGGCCCCTCGTGGGTAAACAAAGTTTTTAAAAAGGAGAGGGGAGCGTGCTGCACGCCCGAGTAGTGAGGAAATAAAGGTCATTAGGATTGAAATTAGAGATAAAGGAATGTGTGTGTGGCGGCTCCGTGAGGAAGCGGTGTGTGGACAGACGGAGCGTTCCCCCTGTCAGGCCGCTTGAAAAGAGCCAGGTGACGGCGGGGGGCCTGGGGGGCTGAGGCTCTGCTGCTCTGTAAATACTTCACATGGCGAAGGAGCACATGGGGTCAAACGGCACATCAGCAGCTCAGACTTCCTCTGCTGTGGTGACAGGATTGGAGCAGGGTCAGACTCTGCAGCCTCCAAATTTGTTTCAATCCCAAGGGGGGCAGGGTGGGTACAGATGTGTTGTGCTTTATGCAAAGAGGCAGAGGGGAAGTGCAGAAAGTCAGAAAGTCACCCCACCTGTCTAGTAAATCCTTCAGTCCTAATCCTTTGGTTGGTTTGTGTGTTTGTTTGGAACACCACTCATAGGAGCAGAATAATACACTATGAATGCATTTCTGTTAGGCGAGTTAAACATAATTATTTTTAGGGTGCCCCTTTCAAATGACACCATTTATGAAGGGTTCATCGAAACAAGCTGTTTTAATATTGGTTAATGAATCATATGCTAATGCTCTACAGCAATATGTAAGCACAGTCATTACCAAGAACACATTTCTGCCAGGCCATGACAAATTTCTTAAACTGCTGTTCTGTGATGTGATTAGAAATGTTGTTAATCCTTTAATAAATGCTTCATCAATAATAAGCTTTGCTTTCCTTCCTCTGCAGCCCTTTTCCAGCAGGTGGTCACATGTTCCAATAACTGAAAGGGATGTTTCTAGCCTTGGTACTCCAAATGTCCTCATTAATAACTGATTTGTAAAGCATAAGCAAACGATTAATTAAGTTTGAATAAAGGCAATGGGAGAAACTTATTAACTCTTTATAAAGGTGGCTTTATAGAAAGTAGCACTTCAGTTTTAACATTCATTTCAGTTAATTTATTCAGTTTTGCTTCATTCATAGCACATCAGCATCAGTGACAATAAAGAAAAAAAAGGAATATAGATTGATATTGATAATAGAAAATATCATTTATATAACATAAGATGGGTGAGTCACACTCCTGACAGTGCCCTTAGCACACCCATTTTCACAGGGAGACATAATGGTGGAGGTGGGGGTGTGTGTGTGTCGCTATTTCTCGGGATGCGTTACATAGCTCTGGCTGTGTGGGGGAATGTGACGACTCAGTACTGCCTGCTGCTCAGACCGTGTTCTCATGGGAAACCCGCCCGAGAACCAAACAGGCGTTTAGAGCGCACGTGTGACTTTTTTTGTTTGTGTCGAGGCCTTTGTTTTCCCACTCAAACTACACAGGCATGAGACAGGAGTTATACCAAGAAAGAAAAAGAAGAAGTCAGGTACAGATTATTGGATGAATGTTTGGAGGAGCTGGGGAGGCTGCAGGATGTTCCAGTCCTGCATGCTGCTCTCATTTTCACTGCCATAATATGATCCATCTGTTTATGAGGCACACACACACACCAGGCTGTGCTGTTTGTCTCTGCTGTTGTAAGACTTTAACTCAAGGAGCTGATAGTCTGAAGGGACTGAACATCTAAAAAAGACTGGGGACTTGGCCAAAGGGAAACAAATAAAATTAAAGCTGCAAGCTGGATGGGCCCTCGCACCTCCACGCCCGTTGGGAGGGGGCAGCATGTCGGTGGGCACCGGCTCGACACTGGGCGGAAAACGTGAGCCTTAGTGGTCGTTACATGCATGACTGTGAAGTTCAATCATATAGGTGAAATGTTTACTGGGGGCTGTTCCTTTGAGTCTTTTTAGGGGTCATTTTATCACACACAGTCCTGAGACTGACATTTCTGGTGAGATTTTACCACTTCTGATGAATTTGCCAAATTTTGTGAATATCTGAGCATAACAAGCCCATCAGCAGCTGCTTCCTGTTTCATGGCAAAACATTAAACTTTGCCCCCAGGGACCTCCCGTTCGACAAAAACGAAAAAGCTTCACAATTTAGCGTCACTCATGTCTTTAGATTCTACAGTTTAAATTTGAAGCCAATCTGACCAAATCTCTAGGAGGAGTTCAATAAAGTGTGAGACCTACAAATAACATCAACTTCTTGTTTTAAGTCAAATATCGAAATTCATGCCACGCTGCCACGCATGCAATTTTTGATGAAAATGAAAATGCTTCGCAATTTAGTGTCCTCAAGCACAGAAGGCTATCATAATGTAAAACATGACAATTCCTGTCACCAACAGGTGGCGCTATATCCATAACTGAATATTGCAGGATAGATTTATTCAGGTCTGGATCAAACGTGAAAATTTGAGCCTGATTCAACAATGTATGGCCGAGTTAGACCCACTTCCTGTATTTTTCCTGTTCAAGATACTGATATTCGCCACGGCCTCTGATGAAAAGTTAAAATTTTCTCAATTTAACATCGCCCATGTCTCTAGATCGTACAGTACCAGTCCAAATTTGAAGACGATCCAATCAAACCTCTAGGAGGAGTTCGTTCAAATATGAGACGTGGAAATGGTCAAAATCATGTCAAAATACGATTTCTGATTTAAAATGGAGGACTTCCTGTTGGAGTTAGACCATGGCTCCAAGAGGCTTTTTTGTGCGTCTTGACATGATGCATAACCCCTCCAAATTTCATCCCCATAGGTGGAACTGCGTCCATTGGGTACCATCCAAAAACATAATTACAGGTGGCGCCATAGAGCCATTTTTGTACGCCCGTGCCCAGGACCCATAAAATACGTAATTTTACGCCCAGCTTTGGGGGGGTGAGTTTTTGAGCACGATAAAGCCCTCAAAAATTCAATTTACTTTTAGGAAGAATAATATGAAAAAAAAAAACATTGAGATTACAGTAGGGCCTCGCACCGCCATCGGTGCCCTTCGGTGCTCGGGCCCTAACAAACACTGAATGCGATTTTTTTATTTGTGTGATATGTGGAGCCGTTTGTTCTTTTCTTTCTTCGTTTTTCTTTTGTTCTTCGCTGCTGTTCACTCTTTACCGGTTAAATGAGTGTAAAGGTTTGGGGTAGGAGCTCGAGGACTTTCTCTTTCACACACACACACACACACACACACACACGTCTCGCGGTGTGGGAGTGGTTTGGAGTGAGCGCTCGCGTGTCACTCAAGCGGACCCAGCTGCTGGCACGCGCCCCTCGCCGGTGCCGTGGAGCGGAGCGCGCGCAGCACAAGTCCTTTAAACGTCCTGCAGCGCGCGCACACACCTCTCCTCCTTCTGTTGTTTTCTTCTTTGGTTTTATACACACATGTTGTCAAAATGTTTCCGTGCCTCACACGCGACCTCCGCCTCGGCTGAACCCGACATGTAGCCTGACGGACGGACGGACGGACGGAGCCCCGCGGGACATTTCTCTGGATCCTCGCGGTTGGGGAGGAGCGGAGCGCGCGGTTTGTGCGGGATCCGGCGACCACCACCGGCGGGGTGGTTGGTTGGTGGTGGAGGGGGTCTGACACCATGCTCCGGCCGTGCGCCGCGCTCTGGATCGCGGCTGCGCTCCTGTGCGGGGCGGCGGCGCAGTACTCCAGCGACCAGTGCAGCTGGAGAGGAAGGTGAGGAGGATGAAGATGCGCAAAGTTTTTTCGTTTGTTTGTTTTTTTCTGATCACTCCGGGTTCAGGGGCAGATAAAAACATCCAGCTGATTATAGAAAAAAGACTGTACTGGAAAAGTCACCTCGCACCTACTTTAGGGATGTTATGGTCATTACCCCCCCTAAAGAAGTCCATAAGGAAATCTAATCATTTCTGTGAGGCGATCTGGCTCTTTGATGTACTCTGTGGATATTAAATGGTGGGGGAGTCATCAAAGGGGGTTGTGTGCGAGGCAGGCTGAGTCTTTGAGCTAGTTAGTCTTACTTGGAATTTCAGCGGGCTCAAAGGTCTAATTAGCAGCATGAATGTTTGATAAAGATTTAGTGTAATCCTCGGAAAGGGCACCGGGAGGTCAGAGTGAATTAAGTGACTTTCATATTGCCTGTAGGACGTTTCTTGTGATTAGTGAAATCATCTGACGTCAGATTTTCACATGAACATCTTTATTAAAATCTTTATTTTGCAATCGCTCTTCTCGGAGAGGAAAATGACTCACAAAACACACATAAACCAATTATATGTGGACAGGAGGAACTAAAATATGCTCCCTGTTGGATTTTTGAAAATGATCAGAGGAGTGTCTCTGCTCCAGTTCCTATCTTAAGTAAATACAGTTATATGGCCCCTTTGATCACTCCTCCGAGTCCCCAAGTTATAAAAAAATACTCTCTGTGTTGTAAAGTTTGTCGGCCTCCAACTTCTGAGGACTTAATAGCCCAATCAGTTCCTGGTGTTGAGGTAGTTCATGCACATCAAGGATGAGCGGCCACATCCATCCAAAGATTTGTTGGCAGACAGCTGCTCCAGAGTTACTCTTAATGAATGCTGCAATATCATTAAATCCCTGGCATATTGTTCTTGAACTCTAGCTTGTCGTGGCATTATAGTCCCGATCCAAGTTTCCTGATAGCTGGCTGCCGGTCATTTTAATGATTTAGGGCCTTCAGCTCTGGATAGGAGAGTAAACTATGTGCCCAGTCTGAGAAAAAGAAAATGTGTCCTCTCATCTGCAGTGGTTTGAGCCACGAGTCTCATCGCAGAGATGTGGAGCAGGTCTACCTACGCTGCTCTCAGGGGTCTCTGGAGTGGCTCTACCCCACGGGGGCCATCATTGTCAACCTGCGGCCAAACACAGAGGCCTCAGCAGGACACGTGGCAGGTCTCTATGTGTGCATCAAGCCCATGATTTACTCCCAGGTAAAGTAACAGCAACCTCAGCACCACAGAGTTGCGCCCATTTGCTTAACAGTCAGATTATCACCTCTGCTGTATGATGTATCAGTTGAATGAAGCTTATATGTATCCTCCTGCCTCCCCCACCTCGTGTTCAGGGTTCTCATTTGTACCTGGAGCGTGCCGGGGACCTGACGCTGCTGCTGGCCGAGGAGGACCAGGCTCAGGCCACAGTGCACTGTTTCAGCCTGGCAGAGGGAGTTCTCTTCGTGGAGGCCGTGCCACAGACAGACATCAGCCGGAGGATCACGGCTTTCCAGTACGAGCTGGTGCCCAGTCGGGGGCCCGGGGCTCACATGTACCCATACCTGCTCCCTGGTCGAGGTAAGAGAGAGCATGCGGCCATTCTTCAGTATATCTGTCCTCCTACATGTCGGGATGAAGAGATGCTGCACTGAGACTCGAGCCACCAGAAAAACTATTTTGATTTTGTCTTTTGATGGTCTGTGTGACACTGAATGTTTTCTACTTGTTGCGCGTCAGTTTCTAAAAGTTTAAATCAAAGTACTTAGTTTCACTGCTCACATGCAAGTTCACAACATACTGTGTAATTCAGATTTAAAGTTTGTCCATGCACAGCTCTCAGGCCGTACACTGTCGAAATCTTGCATATAGCAGTGGTGGTTACACTTCAAACCCCAGCACAGGTTTTGATTTTCACAAGCTTTTTATCTACATGCATCATGATGAAGTTGTTAGCACGAACTGTTTGATGTATGCATTATTTAAATCCAGTTTTTGAAATTCAGTGCACTCACTGTGTTGCTGTAAAATCATTATTATTATTATACTACACTTATCTGACACCTTACTATTTGTTTTTTTTTTTCAAACTATGATTTGAGAGACAAAAATAGATCAGTTTATCAGATATGATGCACTGTTTTAAATTAAGGTACCCAATAATATGTGACGTAGTTATAACTAGCTGCACTTTTAACAACTACAACATGAAAGTACGGTTCGCATATCAATAAATAAATAATAATAACCCATTAACATATTAATATTTAAAGAAATAGGGGTCATTGTGCACAATGAGTCTTTACTTTTTTGTGGATTGTACTTCTATACTTTTACTTTTATAACATTTTGAATGTAGGAATTGTACCTGTTAAAGAGTATTTTGATAGTGCGGTATTGATCATTTTAGTTAATTATTTTAATACAGCTTAAACACACCAGCAAGAAAATGTTTCCGAAATGACTCATGCTTGCTATTTCATCTTCACTTTTCACACTGGAGAAAAGTCCAAATATTCACAGTAACATATTCTCTGTTTCGAGTAAGTCTCAGTTCTCTGCCTTTGTCTGAACTGATCTAATTGGCTAAAATGGTCTGTTAAAGTCGTCCCAGCTGACGCAGGCCGTCTGCTTACTGACACAAAGCAAAGGTGACGATGGGCCATGTTACTGCCTCCCCCGTTTCTTCATCTTACCTACAGACTGCCCCTCTCTGACACCCTCTCCTCCCCCAGGTTCCTCACTCCCACACTTCCTTGTCTTAGCCAGACTTATGAAAACAAGCAGACCAATCAAAAGGTCGCATTAGGGTCAAGCACAAGGGTCAGCCAGTCGTCTCTTCACTGTCAATCAAGATCAGACACCCCCGCCCCCCTCTCTCACCACCACCATGAAAAACCCTAAGGAGGGAATTTTGGGTAGCCAGCCCTTCTGAGTAAAGCTGTCTGGTAGAGGGGTGGGTGGGGGGGGCGGCTGGACTGGTCTTCTAATGAGAGAGAAGAAAGCCCGTCTGTGTGTGTCTCTGGGCGTTTTATAGCTGTTTTTATAGCTGACAGGGTCAGGGGGTAATTCTGTGATTACGTCTCCTCCCTCACCTGCTGTTCTCATTCACTTACTCTCTTGATCTCTCTTTTGGTCTCAGAAACACCCACCCACCACAGAGGAAAAAAAAAAAGACAGAGCAGGAAACAAGCGTGACGACACAAAAGCTACTGAGGACAGAAAATGAATCATTAAAATTAAGATCTTCTGATTCAGTGTTTAATGTTTTCTCTTTTTTTTTTCTTCATGTTTTCCATTTTAGTCACCTGTAAACCCTGTTCAGATGAAGAAGTCCTCATGGCTGTGTGCACCAGTGACTTTGGTAAATATGCACAAATGCACACATAAAGGAATGGTTTGACAGTATTTGACAGTATAAACTTAGATCAAGACATTTTTACTGTCCAAACAAGAGGGTGGTACCCTCTCATCTAACTTTTGACAAGAAAGCAAATAAAGTGAAAGTTGAAAGTGAAAATATGTAACTGTTACTGAAAGGGGGTTAACAGGATAATGGCACAATGAACGTTTCCTGAGTTTCTCTTGAGTCCGTTTCCATATAAAAACATCAGCATCCTGGGATCTGAATGAGCTAAAACACAGTATAACAGTGACACAAAAGGAGTTCAAAAGTCAGCAAACTGGCTCAGTTTCACAACAGCATCCATGTTGAGTTTCCTAACATGAGTCACCATTAACTGGTCATACCAGAGCATTCATTCATTTCTGACTTGTAAGAGAAAGATTGTGTTATGTCCGTTTTAAATTGTTACATAGTCCTGCTCACTTTCACTGTGACTGACTGATTTGACCTCTTTATCTCTCCTCTTTCTGTCTCTGTAGCTGGCAGTGGCATCTTTGGCGTTGTGGCATCAGGTACTAACGACCACTCCCCTGTTGTGGTGACTCTGGGTCGACTGTTTCGTCAGAAGAGCAGGGTGTTTGCTTGGAGTGGAGCCAAAGGGCGGGGCTGGGGTGGACGTATCAATGTCCCCGCTCAGTGCCTTGTGCAGCCCGGAGGGGATGAGTACCTCTTGACTGGCTCTGTTCATTTTGGAGAAGCCTGGCTTGGCTGTGCACCTCGCTACAAGGACTTCCTGAAGCTTTACACCCAAGCACAGAGAGAGGGAACAAACCCCTGTCAAATAGACACAGAGTGAGAGACCATCCACATGGTTCAGGATAAAACAGGGTGGGTAAGAAAGAGTTACGGACACCTGGCCATCAAAGGCTACTGCTCTTTTCAGTGCTGTGCTACTTTTTGTCACCTTGCAGCAGGAAAAAACTGTTTGAACATTTTAGTAGCCGACGTACTGCCGAAACTAAAATGTCCCCATTTGACTGTATCTGTGCTCTGTGTGTGTAAATGTGTTTGTGCATGAGTGAGACAGCGAAGGACTGAATGATGAGCTTAACTTAATTTTTTGCCCAAAGTGGCTAATCTCATGACGATATACTGCTTGTGTGATCATTCTTGAAATGAAAGTTTGCTTTGTAAAAAGCTCTCTGTAAAAAATTAGGAGTCTTCTGACAGAAGTGTACAGTATGCAGCTCTGTGAGTCTTTGTGTACAAAGAGAGAGTGAGTGTGTGTGTTTTGCTAATGAGTTCAAAGGGTCTATATATTTACAGAAAATAAAATGCAATCCTTCAGCTTGCCTTTCTGTTTCATCCATTAAGGTTATAAATTTGATCCGTCCGCTTCTCTCAAGTAGTGAGTAAGTGTGTCCTGATAAATGGCCCCTGCCTTGTATTTTCTTGACAAACCCGTCCCTGTGTGTCACATACTGTATGGCGCACTGAGGCTCAGTGTGGTTGAGGTGCTGATAATTGAAAACAAATGGCAAATGTTAAGTTAATAGCGGGACCAAAAAAATGAAGGAGCAAAAGTTGCCAGCCTCCCTGTTGACCCACATGCATGCACACAAAGAGATATTGTCCACCTAACTACTCAGAAGAAAAAACCATTATGAGGGCTCAGTGACCGCTCGCTGGCAGGAGAGCAGCAGTGCGTCAGCGCTGGCGTAGCTGCCCCCGTGGAGCTTTGACGAGCCACTGTTCTGGTTGACATCCTCTTTGCCTGAGTGTGTGTGTGTGTGTTCACGTATTTGCAGCTGAAAGAGAGAGAGAGAAAGGCAAGAGAAGCAATTATACTTTCCAACAGAGCCAACCAGGTCCTGTTCAAAAGCTAATGTGCTAATGTTTTTTTCCCCTTAAGTTTCATGGAAGCAGACTCGTGTGGCCTGAGTCATCTTACAAGCTTAAACCAGAAAGAGGCGTTTACAGCTGCAGATTCTGCACCAGCAGTGTCACAATAACGCTTATGGGAATGTAATTGGATGGTGCTGGTCAGCTGGTGCCCATGCAGCTGATGGTGAAGCATGACAGAAGCAGCTAATTTAATTCTCCACCTGAGCTAAAACAGTGTTTCATATATTAATTTCTGGACAAAAAGGTGTCGTCACCTCAGAGCTGCAGGGCCACCCCCCTCCCCCGAGCAGACAGACAGCCTGCAGAGCACACAGCTGCAGTTATGCATAGTTAACTTTTTGCATGCAGTTCAGCAGTGTAGCTGGATACTGTAGCAGAAACTTGTCTGCCAAAATTAAGTTTCTTTAAGATGAAGAGATAGTTGAGTCTATCAGAGCTTGACGGGTGGAGAGCTGAAAAAAGAGGCGGATGTGTGAATAACCTTAGAGGGGTGTATGTGCACCTCTCCCTGTCAGCAGTTGTGTGTGTGTGATGCTTTCCCTCTTTCCTCAGGAAGAGCAAGAATGGATGGAATGTCCCCTCCCACCCTTTTACACACGCACACACACACACACACACACACACACACACACACACACACACACACCTCCGTCTGCAGAGACAAACAATGTGTGCTGCGCTGAGGGTAAGAGTGTAAGTAAAATCAACCATTTTTTATTCGGTGTGTAATTTTCAGCATGCAGACCTTCTGAGACTGATGTTGCTTCTTCTTCTTCGTCTTAAGTCTGCAGTAGTGCCACCGCCAGTGCACAGGGCACGAAGGAAACACACAACGTGGCTGCAAACGCAACGTCAAGCACTTGCAAGCACTTAAAAGGTGCAATCCGCTAATTTAGTATTGCACTTCCACAAAGTTAGGTGGCATGTTAAATAAAGTAGTTAAATAGTCATCATTGAAGCAGTAGAGGCAGAGATATCTAGACTTTTAAGGCATGTCCAGACAGAAAGCAAAGTAAGTTTAGATAGTCCCGAGTGCTGGTTGAGATCCAACAGCGCTGAACACTACACTACCAATAATTCACCTAATTTGTGTATTCTGACAGACTTTCCCTGCCTCATGAACACCCAACATCTTTCAAACTTTGTGGTTCCAGTTTGTAACAGTGGCTCTCTGTAAAGACATTTGTAGCTGCAGTTGTCAGTTTGGTGAAGTAAAATAATTTTTTCTTACGCCCATAAAGCTTCACATGAATACACAAGAGAGAGAGAGAGAGAGAGAGAGAGAGAGGCAAGAGAGAGTGAGACATAGAGGGAGACATTAACACATAGCTTGAAGGTTTAAGATAGACCCTGAGGACTTGAGAGGGTCACCTATATATAACAGTTCCTCCCTCGTGCACAGCCAGAGCTGTATGTGTGTGTTTGTCTTGGGCTGTAGTCTGAGACGACCATAACACACGCGTCCTGCGCACTGCCGACATGCAAACAGGCCACACTGCAAAAACTCAACACACTGTGGAAACACCCAAAACCCCTTGGCAACCCAACCTGGCAACAGCTCAGCTCGACTTGGCATCCTCACTAATTCGGGACACACTTATCCCTCTGCACGGGGGTCTTAATGTCAACCTTTCGGTGTGAGAGCGTGTGAGATATGGAAACAGTTTGTGCTGCAGTATGCGAGAGGCACAGCTGAGAGGTCAGCTGGAGTGGAGGGAATGGCTGAGCTCAGGGAAAACACACGCATGCTTTCACCCACATATACCACCACTGGCATTTTATAATGCTCTGGCCAGGGTGGGGTCAGTAGTTTTAAACAGTGGCACAATATTTTAGGTAGTAAGTATGTCTGGTTTTCTGTAGGGGGTCCAGAGTAAAAAAACAAAAAAGTATGACTTTTAATGAAGTCTTCTGAGAGACAGATGCACTCAACAGACTTTTAACATTTAGTGTATCACTTTAAAAATGTTTATATGAATTGTTGTTTTATGGTAATTGTAGTGACACAAGTAATATAAAAAACATTGGCTGCATGTTATGACAGATTAAAGATTAAAGTTTGAGTCTGAGAAAAAAAATCCTGGTGATTATCTCAGTTTGAGCTTGAAAACATCTATAACAGAAAGTCTGTGTTAATGGGGGGGTGTTGAGTTTTGAATATGTTGGCATTCAGCAAGAAGAAAGGGTGTACTGAAATAAACTACTGGTTGCATTATGGAAAATGTAGGATCTGGCATTTCAGGAGCTTGACTTATACTGTGGACCAAAAGTGAGAATATCTCTGCCTTCTTTATGATCTGTCTTTCCGCAGTCACATACCTTTATAGAGGTGCAACACTTAATTGCTGGATTTTTCCCTTTATAATAGTTTCACTTTCCTCAATTAATATATGAAATTACAAAAAGCACATTTAAAAAAAAAAGTTTAAAATGAATTCATATGGATAAAAATGTTAATGTTAAAGGTGGTTAAAATGAATGTATCCCTTACCTTATGAAAAATATGAAACAGGAGGGATTCAGATTGAAATTCAGTTTAACATTTGAGAACTTGTGTTATTTTGGACGGTTAAAGACAATAATCATTCAGTTATCATACTTGAGCTTTGTGATTAAACTTAGATGAGGAGTTCATTTCCTGTCCAGTCGCATGTACCATGTGCCTTGGCAGCACATTATGGTATAAGGTTGAACAGAGTGCCCCTCTGTGGCAGCAAAGTGAACACCTGAGAATTAAACTGTGACCCACTATGAACTAAAGGAACAGTTTCTACTTAAAATATTACCAATATTAATTCCTATCCACCTAATTCAAGTTATGCTGACTTTGTTTTCTTTGTACCCTCCATCAGATAGACCACATATTTTTCCTCTTGTACACATTTAGACAAGTTGTAACAGGTAAGTTTGATCCATCAAACTAACAGATCCATCTTCTAACCTGCTTATCCTGACACACACAGGGTTGCAGGGGTGCTGGAGCCTGTCCCAGCTATCTTTGGGCGAGAGACAGGGTACACCCTGGACTGGATGCCAGTCAGTGTGAGGCAGGGCTAACATTGAGAGACAGACAACCACTCACACTTCACACCTACTAGGGGCAATTTGGAGTTGTCAGTTAACCTAACCTGCATGTCTTTGGATTGTGGAAGGAAGCTGGAGTGAAGAGAGAAACCCACACAGGCACAGGGAGAACATGTAAACTCCACACAGAAGGGATTGAACCCAGGACCCTCTTTGCTGTGAGGCAACAGTGCTAACCACCCATAAAACAATGATGGTCCAAATAAGGAAGTGAGAGCGTTCAGCATTTGTATTACATGCTGACACATGGGGTGGGTGTTGCTTTTAATAGAGGGTACACTTCACTTTCAAAGAAACAGAAACCGTTTCTTCAGGATGTGGAGTCTACTGTTCACTCAGTGCAGTAAGTTTCTCCAATCAAATATGAGAAAAAAATGTATTATTTAGTACAAAATGGCTGATTGCTGCGTTTTTTTTTTTTGTTTTGTTTTGACACAATTTATTTTGTCTTTTATTAACAGTTGCTCTAAGCTGTGTGACGACTACAGCAAATCTGATCCATGCGTCTGGATATGAAGGGAGAGAAGCAAATGTTTCTTGTTCCTATGATGAGGGATATCAATCTTATGAGAAGTACCTGTGCAGGGGTGACTGTGGGAACGATGATGTCCTTATTAAGACGACAGAAACAAAAAAGAGCAGATACTCCATCCATGATGACAAAGAGAAACGAGTGTTCACGGCCACCATCTCTCATCTGAGTCGTAGGGATGCTGGGAAGTACTGGTGTGGGGTGACCAGGACTGGAAAGGATATCTACACTGAAGTGAAGCTGGAAGTAGGAAAAGGTAAGTAAAAGAACAAATCAATAAACACATTTAGTACATTTACGCAAGCAGTGTACACATGGGTATATTTTGTGCGTAGTGACTCCACTACATTTATCTGACAGATACTTTGCAGATGTATTTTTATATAGAAAACATATTACCATGCATACGCCATGGGCGTCACCGCAGAAGCCGCATGTTCGATTCCCGCCTGGGACCCATCTGCTGCATGTTCTCCCCCACCCTCCCTGTTGTCCCATGTACAATAAAGGCTAGAAAAGCCCAAAATTATAATTACAAAAAGAAAACATATGACCAGTGTTTTAGATTAAATAGTCTCCAATAAAATATCGAGTGACTGATATTTTTGCCATCTTTAGTTAAAAAACTACCATATTTTATGTAAGTCAAAATTTTTAATCCAATATTTTTACACCGTAATCCTGCTTTTTTTTAATCAAGTTAATAATCTGGTGGTCTCTGATGTTGCATTTTACTGACAGACAGCTGCTGTGATCGTTCCACCAAAGTCCAATATCATGAGGAAGGTTCAGGGTCGTTCAGTTGTCCGTATGAGCCTAATGACCAGAATGACCTGAAGTACATCTGCAGAGGAAACCAGACCTATACATGTCTGCAGCGGGCAGTAATCACCTCTGGCGATGCAAAAAAAGGAAAGTTCAGACTTACTGATGACAAGACATCAAAGAAGTTCACTGTGACTATCACCAGTTTGACCCAAAGGGATTCTGGGTTGTACCTTTGTGGTGTCCATAAAAACAGCGGCCTGGATGTTTTCTCTGCTGTTGAGCTGGAAGTCAAAGGTGAGAGGTTATTGTTGTATCTCGTCATATCAAAGTGAGCCATTACTTTTCACTGTATGCAAATCAACCAGCCATTTGTCAAAACAGATTTGGTATTTTTAAGGAAATTTGAACCATGCACATCCATTTCTAATCTGATCTGAGTAAAGCCTGCAGTGTTATTAGATTCTGATATAATTTTGCTCAAACATTCCTCTGTTTGACGTGTTTGACAGAGTGGTGCTGTGTGAAGTCAAAAAAACAGAGCGGCACTGTGGGACTACCCGTAACTCTGAAGTGTCCCTATCCACAGCAACACAAGGACAACAGGAAGTTCCTCTGTAAGGGACAGCACAACAGAAACTGTACAGACATGACGACTAGTCAAAGCAGGTTCACACTGCAGGATGATGTGTCTTTAAGCTCTTTCTCGGTGATGGTCACAGAGCTCAAAGCAGAGGATGCTGGGACATACTGGTGTGGTTCAGACCCACAGTGGGGTGCTGGAAACTACACCAAGATTCAGCTGTCAGTGGGTAAGAGGATGAGAAGAGCAACCAACAGAGAATACAGCTCAATATAACAGTAAAAATGAATGTAGCTGTAAGTTATATCTAGGTCTGTGATTTGTAGCTGATTTCTAGTGTGTAGTTATTAACACTGAATATAAAGCAAGCTGCAGGTATTTGGTCATAAAACAATGATGAACTGGAAAGATTGAAAAGTCATTAGATCTTATCCTAATGGGAATATATATGTCTGTACAAAATTGCGTAGTAATCCACCCAACGTTTCACCAAAAATAACCTCAAGCTGGGGCGAGAGGAAAATTCACAGAGATCATCAAAATAATTAGAATTCATCACCTTAGACCATGAATGTCTGTTAGAAAGAAATGTTTAAAAACCAGGCAGTATATTTTGAGATAGTTTGCTGAATAAGTGACATTTTTTGTACCAGTTAGTGCTGCTAATTGAAAAGGTCAGTGAATCGCCAAAATAATTAAGATTCATCCACTGGTCACCATGAAGGTCTGAACCAGTTTCCATGGCAACCCATCCAATAGCTGTTGAAATATTTCAGTCTGGACCTAGTTGGTGGGCAGACCAAGGAAGTAACAAACATCGCTGTGCCCCAAGCCTCGCAGCTAGCATGGCTAAAAATCAGAATATTTAGTGTGTGCTAAGTGTCTCTGACAGTCTCTCCACAGCAGACCACCCCCGCAGTGATCTCTACCAACACACTGGTGCTGCCCCCCGGATCACAATCGACGCAAATCCCTGGCAAAACATGTCAAAGGTACATCTGTACCTTTGACATGCTGACATCGTGCTAATATTCTTTGAGCATTGTTTGTAGGGAGCAGGAGATTTAAGAATTTCATTGGCAATGATGACTGCGTGATGTTATTGTTGTGCAATGACAATAAATTCTTGAATGTGTGTTAAAGCACACAGTGACCACTCTTGAAAACGGAACTTGAAAACACTTGAACCCGGACATCTGAAATCTGGTGTTATTTTTGCTGCGTTAGTGATAGATTAGATTAGATAGTGATAAAAGATTTGTAATGGGTGCTCTGCTGATGTGTGTTCTCAGGAAGTGTTTATTTTTACTCAGTTCTGTTTTTTTTGTCCAGATGCAACCATGTTTTACCCTGTGGTTATCATTGTGCCCGTTGTGCTGCTCATACTGACATCTGTCCTGGTCATGGTTTATAAATACAAATGTCACAAAGTGCAAGGTATGTTTGTGCAGAACCATGCATACATACATACAGGCAAACGCACACATACGCATTCAAACATTGTGCAATAATTTCTTACGCTGTGTCTGTCCAGGAGCTGAAGTGGACAAAATGGACAAAAATAAAACCATGGCAGCAGCTGAAGAAGTGGTGACGGATGTGGCAGATGTAAGAAAACAAAAGCCCAAAGCATCGCTAAAGGGCAAAATAGGCTACAATGTCCATTACAATTTACATTTCAAACGTGTGTTATTGAACAACGTCTTGGAAGCATGAATGTGTTCAGAGAATCTGAGGATAATATGGCCATTATGTTTTGATATTTTGGAGCTAGCAGACATTTGGCCTTTCGGTGAAACCTGACAATTCTTTTCCTTTCAGTTTTTATTGAAAGCACTTTTGGCCAAGCTAGCAGTGTGGCTAAAGGGATGGAAATGTGAGTCTTCAGTCACTCCACCATTTTGGTCCAGACTGACATACCTCAACAAATACTGAATGGATTGCCATGAAATTTTGTACACACATTTGTGATCTCAGCAAATGAATCCTAACGACGTTGGTGATCGTCTGACTTTTCATCTAGTGCCATAATCTGGTCAAACGTTGTGTTTGTCCAGTACTTATGTTAATGGCTGAATACCTGAAAAACTAATGTCATTCCTATCAGCCTCAGTCTTACCTCATGTTCCATGTTAATTAGCGAATATCTGCAAACGAAGCTTGTGAATATGTCAGCATGTTAGCCTGCTGACGTTAGTACAGTATTGAGCTCATGGCA
The DNA here is from genome assembly GCA_023238725.1 of Scortum barcoo. Classification (NCBI taxonomy): domain Eukaryota; kingdom Metazoa; phylum Chordata; class Actinopteri; order Centrarchiformes; family Terapontidae; genus Scortum; species Scortum barcoo. The sequence goes on along the minus strand of CM041553.1, from coordinate 8,372,342 downwards.
CCACTTTTCCTCACAGAGCGAGTGTAGACTCTTACTCTTGTTACCAGTGGTAACATCAAAATGATAAATAATCATTTTTCCAGGTCAGTGAATACTTAAACCAAATTTTACAATCTGGCCTGTAAACACAGAGATGTATTCCTCCAGAAGTGTCACCTCTTATCTGTTTATTTTTGTTGATTCTTTTTTAGATTTATGAAAATCAAGACGTTGTAGAGTACTCAAAGCGCAGGACCTCCAAACCACAGAGCACCTGTAACCTCTACGCTGATGAAGAGTCTGACTACCAGAACTTCACCATAACGGAAGATATTTACTGCAATGAATTGTACATTAAGGGAAAGAAATGAACAGCATGCCCAATTTTGATTTGTACCAAAATGATTCTGTTTATCTTATGTCAATTAACAGGTGACGAACACATATTAACATACCACTGTGGTCCAACCTTTGCATTGTCTGACTGAAAACTACTGTGATATTTGTACAGATTGATTTTATCATTGCATCAGATATATTTAACACTTATAATCATTACTTAATGTTGCTTTTTATCTTTACACTTTTTATGATTGCTTATTGTTAATATAACAAACTGTTTAACACATCTGTGCTCCTTATAAGAAACATTTTATAATCATTTCAGCTAAATACCTCATGTACGCTACATGTATACTGTATGTATCTTCAGTAAAAGTGAGTAAATAAACAAAACAAAGAAAAGCAACACTTTATAGCCTTTGGTCATTATTGATCATCTGTACTGTTTTATGTACAGTATAAATGAGAAATAAAAGAAATATCGCCACATTGTCAATGACTGTTCCAGGTACCTCACATCAACAGTTTAAATAGTATTTAAAGAAATTGTATTTAAGGTCAGATAAGTCAGCGTGAAGTGGTTTTAGTGTGAATGTTGGGTTCCATGAAACTAAAAACTAACTACAGGTAAAATGAACCATGGATCAGTCAAACATATCCGAACCAAAATGATCTAAACAAAGTGCATGATAGGCATCATCATTCCTGTAAGGACAGAAAGAGCCATCTTGGATTCCCTCCAGTGATTAAGGCTCCGACGAGATAACACCAGTCGCTCAATGAGGTGGGAGGAGCCAGACAATAATCAGCAGGCAGGAAAAAACTGATGCTGTCTGTCACAAATGTAATACGGCACAAATATAATAAACAATTCAAGACATGTTCACCTAAAAAAGCAAAGATTAAAGAAATTTATGAATATAAATTTGTGTATATATGAATATAAATTCATCTTACAGTTCCCAAGATGTATCTTGTGGCCCTCAGGAACCACTAAGCTAAATTACTTGAATAAACAAAGTATTTTAAATTATCTCCACCTCAACCTGCTTGTGGTATTCTGTGGGTTTAAAAATGAAAGCGTTAGCTGTATACTGTGCTTCAAGCCATCTTTATTCACTTGTTCTCTTCCTTTCATTCTCTGTCTGTTGAACCTCACGTAATCGTCTCAACACAACACAACACTGCTACAACAGTAGAATACTGTTTGGTGCAATTAACAATCTAATAATAACATATTTAGCAATGAATAAGTTACATTCTGCAGAGTTAGTACTTTTGCATTTCATACTTTAAAAATATTTTGCTGATAATAAATTGACTTCCACATTTGTTCATTTTGCAGAGGCAGTCCCCACAGCGTCACATACATGATCATACCACTGGGTAAGTGGAAACATTTTGACTTTCAGGAAACTGGTTTTCACACTAACTTGATGTGACAACCTAAAGTACCAGGTCACTCGCAGTCAAGTTTACTTCCTGTTGAACACAGGGTTACACGTCTGTTTAGTGTGAAAGATATATGTAAAAGTGAGTTTAGTTTTGTTGTTTGTTGTTTGTTGTTAAAAAAAACAAAAATTTAAATGAAACAAAATCATTATTATTTAAAATGTGGATTCATAATTTTACAAAGGAAAAATTCACATTTCCCACTTAAAGGCTTAACACCAGTATGCCATAATTGAATTTTTATGCACCAACCTTTGTGAAAACCTGAGCTACACAAAAAAAGAGCATCCTTAAATTAGATTTATGTTTCAAATCCCTGAAAGTTGTGGGCCATAGAAACTGTGTGATACTTTTAGGCTAATAAAATTGTTCATCTGACAGGTGGGTTGACAGGTTTCTATATTTGCATGATGTGTGCTTTAATAATGTCAAAACTAAACACACTGCTGTTTGTGTGAAATAATCACACAATATCACGGTGCATAAAGATTTTTTTCCAGTATCCACAACATCATTTGTAATTTCGTTTTCCCCTGCACTAACATGAAGATGTAGAGGCTTCATCTCACGCTGTTCATCCTCTGCAGTAAGTTCTGTAGATAAAATAAACCAATTTATATTTTCTTTTTATTTTATTTATTTTTTCTTTGTCAGATTACTTTGGTTTAGTAATGTTCTATTATTGGCTTTATACAGCTGGTAACAAGTACGCAATGCATACAATACAATATAGAATAACACATTCCAATACAAAGTACCTCAACGCTGCTGTTTGTTCCCAGTTCGTCTTTAATTCTACATGTCTACGACAGTGTTAATACCACAAATGAGCTAGACCATTACTTTACTTTTGTCTTTTTTGATGTTTTGCCTTCACAGTTTCTCTGAGTTGTGCAACAAGTGCAGCAGAAGTAATCCATGTGTCTGAATATTAAGGGAGAGAAGTTAAAGTTTCCTGTCCCTGTAAGTAAATGCATAGTTAACACCTGCTAATTCGCACTAAACACAAAGTACAGCTGAGACTGACGGGAATGCCAGTTGGAGTGTTGCAGATACTCATTTACTTATGTGTGCTTGTGTATTTTTAAACATAATATACACAGAACATACACAAATGTACTCATATACATGCCACTCATATACAAGCTGTCATATAACCAGTCTGTCGTAAACTTGTCGCAGAAAGTGCTGCAGTCACCACAAACACAAACATCTGGTTGGCTGTCGAAGAAGGACAAGTGTTAGGTTTGGCTGAGGTAAGCCAATAAAATTTAAAATCTTGATGGGTCACATTGGCTGCAGTTTTCATTGCACCCCATGACACAGATTTGTAGAGCTTAAAAAACAATATACAGCAATATTGCTGATCTCTCTGTTATTGAGGGCTTAATGTTTGTCATGTTTGTCAGTGTTCATTATTGAAGGGGTTGGTCCTAATGGCAGCTTGAAGTCACAGCTGTCTGTCCATTACAGTATATCTGTGAAATGTTTTGTCTGATGTAAGCACTAGACACAAAGCAGGTTGCCAAACACATAATATTAAATCTCTCGAGACCATGAACATCCACAGGAAATTACTCAATACACTTTGACAGATTCGGGTGGTAACTGAGGCCTCTGATGTAATCTGTCATCTGTGTAAGTGTACCTACTTATTCATTCATTCATTCATTTATCTATATTTTGTTTACTCCTTTAGTTGAACAAAAATCAACAAGTCGCACAAGGTTCAAAGTGTCGTTTCTTCAAGCAGCACCCTGACAGTAAAAAAAAACCAACAGTCTGAGTACCACTGCCTCCCTGAGATGCAGGAGATCTACAGTAAATTATAACCCATCAGATTAGTGAGTCACAACAAAGCTAACAATCATTTCACAGTTTGTATAAACATCCCTGAATTATGATCTTCACAACATCATTTGTATTGTGTCAATTAAAACCTGACCATGATCCTCCAGTACTTTGTTGTTGTATTGATTAAAAACAGGATGGATTTCATTTGTACTGTAAAGTCTTTCTTTATGATTTTGCCTTTATTCTGGTTTTCAAGGAAGAAAAAAGTTTTAAAGCTGGCAAAAAAAAAAAGATTAATAAACCAGAAGGTTTTCTTGTATTTCAATGATTATACTTATCTGTTCATCTACTGTATGTATCAGTGTATGTATAAAATGTTTCACATAAATAAACTTGCCTTGCTTGGTCATTCCTTACTGAGTATAGTGATCACTGAAGCAACACAACAGCACTCATTTCTGCATTACATAGTGGGTTGTATGCGGGTGGAAGTTATAATAAATGTCAGGTATTTGAGTTACAGATGCCTTTTTTTGCAATGGAAAATGTGCATACTGTTCAAATGTTCAATTCAATTCAATCCATGAATTCAAAATCTACTATAAAAACAGTTAGAAAAAGTTAAACAAAACCAGCAGAAACAGAAAACCAGCAGGGGACCGATAACAGAGTGACTTAAACTCCTCACTCAGACATCCTGGATTGACAAAATGCCTGGGTTTTGGAGCTTCATGTGAATGTGGTCAACATGTCACATGCCAGACTTATCACTTTTACGTGGCTTCTTCCCTTTATGACCTCTGAGACACTTCCTCCTCCTCATTTCACCAAAGTTTCCTGTTCCTATTAAGTGGGATGTGACTTGTTGTTGATGGGTGGCCACAGTGAAGTACATCGCAGAAGATCATTTTCTCATGGGAAAATAATAAAGACGACTGAAATAAACACAAGCTGGGTACTAAAACCAAGTTGGGCTGGGGGTGAAAAGGCTCATAGCGTTGAAGGTCTACTTTGAGTCTGAGTGGACCCCAGAGGTTTTTATTTCTCACTAAATCATTCTTACATATTCTGTAGTGTGTGTTTGTTTCCAGCGTCCATCAGCCCATTTGATAGTGAGTCACCTGAGCCAGAGCTGCTCTCCTGCCAACATGTCACCAGGCAACACCAAACAAACATGCTGCTCTGTTTCAGGACCAAACTGTTGATCACACTTCATCCAGGCCTGAATCAGCCTCATTCAGTTCAGCTCTCAACTTTTCTTTTGTTGCACTTATAATTTAATTATCATAAAATGAGCTCCGAGGTGTTAGTGCCCAGGCCACACTATGACAGCAGAGCCGTGGCTCAGGCGGTCCCGGAAAAAGAGCCCCCCGTGCAGACGGAGGTCCCGCAGCCGTCCGCAGGCTCCGCCACAGCGGGGTACCGCTCCGCCAAGTACACCCCGGCTGAGTGGTTCTCCAACTACCACAGCATCCTCCAGCAGGCCGGCACAGACCATCACCGGGCCCTGAGCATCCAGCGAGAGTCCAGGAGCCTGTACCAGGACACCGAGGCGGCCACTCTGCAGACCCAGGCCGAGGGGACACGTCTGCTGGGGGAGAGACTGCAGGAGATCCACTGCTGGAGGTCTGAGCTGCAGCGGCACGTCGAGCAGCTGCGGGCCGACACGGAGTCACTGCTGGCGCTGAAGAAGAGGCTGGAGAAGGCGCTGGACGCCACCGAGACTCCGTACGCCATCGCCACCGATAATCTGAACTGCAGGACGAGAAGACTGGGCCCGGACCTGGTCAGAGACACGGTGGAGGAGGAGCTGATGAAGGTGACCTGAAATAAAGTTAAACGGCTTCATAGTGAAGAGGAGATCAGTGCAGGACGAAACATCACACACATTAATAAAGAATGTGCAAATGAAGCTAATAATGGCAATATATCAGTGTTATATCAATAAATAATTGTAAACATAATAGCTATTTTACTCCAGAATAAATGAAAGGTTTGAAATAAATTAGGTTGCAATTTTTTGCAATATTAGTTAACGGTAGTTAATGATATTGACTCACTGACACTCATTATTAAGATAGTTTTGTAAGGTACACATGAGGACCTGAATTATTGTGACACTAACTTTCAAATTAAAACAATAGAGCTGAGATAATTAGTCCATTAATATATTCGTGGGTCAAGGAAAATGTTATTTTAACGTTTAAACTGACTGATTGATGAATCATTTCAAATCCATTTGTAAGTAAAAATGGCAATGATGATGATATGTAATCAAACATATCTGGCTTTTGGACATTTGGACAGACAAAACAAGTGATTTGATTATATGACATGGAGATGGGCATTTTTCACCTTTTTGCTGATGTTTTTCCATCGTAAATGGATTAGATGCAGCTCTGTAACACAATAACTCAGCTGTGCTCTTACAGTGATCTTCTCAGGATCATGAGTCTGATTCTGTATTTAGTGTAACAGTGAAACAGCACCAGCAGGTGGCTCAGTGTCACATGCAGCAGCATGAAGTGTGATTGGTGTTTTGTAGGAAGTGGACTTGATCAGGTGCATCCAGGCTCTTCTGAAGAGGACTACAGCTCAGGTTGTCAGTCAGATTAAGTGAGTGTCAAACCCTGTTTATTCAAACTGCCAGAATAATGTTACAACTTCATTAAACACAGTAATAATCCTTTGAACTGTGTGTGTGTGTGTCAGGATGAACAGAGAGGCCAAGCAGACATTAGAGTTGGACTGGTCTGATAAGTACCAGGCCTACAGCTTTGATGACCACAGTGGAAGATACAGCAACGTGAGCCCGGATACTCAGCACTACCCCAGCTCATCCGCCATGCAGGACCAGTGAGTGTGTGTGTGTTTGTGTGTATGTGTAACATCATTTTCTAAACTTAGATAAAATAAATGTCCCATTAGAGACTGAGAAACAGCATACGTAACTTTTAAACATTTTGCCCTCTGGTGTGCTGCAGGGTGTGTAACTGCACATCGTGGACAAAATTTACACAAGACAACCTGTCCAAGGCCGTGCAGGAGGAGCAGTCCACCAACAGTCTCATGGTCAGGGAGTTTCAGCTGTCCCAGAATAAGGTTTAGCTCTGTGTGGTGGTGTCTAAACGAAGAAACATATTGCTTCAAGTTTTCAGTAAACAAAGCGATGCTGTGTGTGTGTCAGACTGCTGGTGGAGCAAGTCCTTCAGGACACCACTGAGGATCTGAGAGCCCAGTGCTCCCGTGTGGACCGAGCCTTCAGCCAGCGCTGTGCTGAGCTGATAGAGGCCAAGGCCCAGCTGGAGATGAAGCTTGCACAGGTAGACAGACAGACAGAGTAACTGACTTATTCATGAACTGGTTGACAATTGATGTTGTGCAACCATGTGTGTAGATCTTGGAGCACATCGGGGTCCAGGAGAGGAACATCGTGGCTCTGCAGCAGGCCATCCACAACAAGGAGGCTCCGCTAAGAGTAGCCCAGTCCAGACTTTACCTCCGCTCCCTCAGACCCAACATGGAGCTCTGCAGAGATGAACCCCAGCTCAGGTTTGTTCACATACACACACTTACATACACGCACACACACTGTCTTAATGTCGTTCCGTAGTTTGTTTTTTCTTTGTTTGTTTCCTTTCTCTTTACTGTGTTTACTCTCTGTAGCTTGGAAGGGGAGGTGAGACAGATTGATGCCACTCTGGCGTCTCTGCACCAGCAGCTGAGTGAGGCCAGAGGCTCCCTGTCCCGCCTGGAGGAGTCACGCATCACCCTAGAGAAGGATATAAACTGTAAAAGCCACTCACTGTTTATTGAAAGAGAAAAGTGCATGACTCACCGTAAACGATACCCAACAGTCTCCACGCTGTCGGGATACTGAAGACAGTGGCTCGTGGACTTTGATTTGGTTTTGCTATTTTTCAGTTTAGAATTGATTGTTTTGTCTCTGCTGTGACGTGAAACCTGAAAGCTCAGTCGTAAAGAACACATTTAATAATATTTCAGTTCAATAAATCATTAAAAACTGACAGCCACTGACTGTACGCTGAAATCATTTTTGATATCCTTCTTCATGTCATCCAGCAACAATACTGCCGTGTCGCTTCACTGATTGCTGATCTCTGTGTGCTGGTTCTGATCATTTTCTTCATAATTCTTCATAACTTCTGCAAAAGGCTCATAAAATGAGAGCTTCTTACACAGAGTGTGTTACATCAGCAATAAAAAGAGTAAGAAGTGTAAAAGCAATCTGTTTTAAGTACACATAGAGCTAATACACACATATGTCAACAATTTGGTAATTATAGAAAAAAGTGTAACCTTGTGTTTAACCAGACAAATAGAAGATTGGATCACAGTTGTGCATTAATTATACATACAAAATTTTACAAAGAAGATATTTTGCAGACAATAGTTAAGGGACAAATGTGACCCTACAACACAAAAGTTTGACCACCATCGTCCAAACTGCTCCTTTCTTCTTTAGCTTGGCTTGTTCACCTTCAATATTATGGAGGTGCAAATTGTTGTGCTGCTTGGAGGGATCAAGGTGTTTATGCACTGGATTTAAGTTCATCTAAAAAAGAAATAGAAAAGAGCAACAAGAGAAAGCGAAGAGGGGACAGCTACACAGATAAACATCTGAGACTTCAGTAATGTGGCACATTTGTCATAATCTTTGGACTCAGCCATGTGGGCAATGACTCACAGGAAGTTGTTTTGCAATTTCATTTTTGCCCCACAAGCATGGTGGGTGTGGTCTCATCTCTCACTGGAGAGAGATGTTGCTGGTTATTATTTATTTAATATTGTGAGCGCCAAAAATTAAAGTCCATTCACCTCATTTGTATTAAAGGTCGGGGCAAATAGCTCCTTAAAATGAAATCCAGGCAAGTTAGAAGTCAGAAGATTTTTGTACTAATTTGATGCTCTGATGATGCTGCTTAGAGGCTGTGTGTAACATCTTTCTTCTCTGAAGTTTTAAAAAAAAAGAGCATGGGATAATGAATAATAAATGAACTGGTACATGCTTGCAACTTGCTGCTGACTACAAATGTTTAATAACCTCAAAAGAAATAATCCCACATGTAGCAGTTGTGGGCCACAAATAGAACATCTGTTGTGAAGTATCTGCACCGGTAAAAGATGTTATTAAACACACATGTTTAATTTACAATTGCAAAGTAACTAATAATTATTCTAAAATTAATGTGCACCCTGCATAAACATTTACTGAGAATATTTGTGGTTTTGAGGTTATACTGTAAGTACAGTTGTGGTTGTGATGTGTTAATTGATCAATCAACAGGAAATTAAAGGGTAACAGATTTGATAACTTTTAATTGGTAGGTCTGTTTTCAGGAAAAAGTGCTTGAAAATGAGGATGGTTCTACTCATGTGAGAATGTTATGCACTTCCTTTCCTACAGTATATGAACCTGAATGTCTTGGGTTGTTGGTCAGACAAATAAGGAACTTAACTAGAGAATGTAATTTCTGAAGAATCTGTGGTGTGAATGCTGACTGCTGAAAGGCTGACGCTAAACTGGATAGCTGAAGTTGAATGAAGCCCGAGATGTATTAAATATGTGGAAAATCTGAAGATTTGTTGAATGAAAGACTGACACTAAGCTGGATAGCTGAGTAACAAAGTTGAAGAGTAAGTATGAATAGATGGAAAAATGGACTGTAACTGAATGGGATTCAAAAGTTAAATAATACCTATAATACTGCATTAAAAAGGTCCTGTTTAGTCCTGTTTAAAATTTTGAATGGTTAAATAAGACTTTAAAAATGCTTGACAAAGTTGGAAGGTGTCTGAGTACTGTGTGTGTGTGTGTGTGTGTGTGTGTGTGCATGTCAAACAACTTAAATTAGTTTGTAAATATATCTAAAAAGTAATTTGAATAAGAAGCCATTGTAGAATCTGATGCTCTGGTTATGATGGTAAAATTTTGTGCGTGTGTGATTGTGGTGTGTCTGTGGGGCGTTGGGGTGTGTGTGTGTGTGTGTGTGTGTGAGCTCTGGGATTTCCTCTTGTAAGTAAACACACAGTCAAACTGCAGTAATGAGCTCATCTCAATCAGCTGTGTGTGAAAACCTTCAGTCACTGGTTCCCATGGTGACTATATGCACTCTTACCTCTAACAGTTGAATTCACAGAGATTCACCTCTCAAACTGCCTGCCTCCTGTGTCCAGACCATAAATCCTATCCTCAAACTGATGATACCATCAGAGAGACAAGAGTCTCATGAACCCAGGGATGTAGATTTTATGTGTATGGAGCTAAAAATGTGATCATGAGAGTAGTTTCAAAAAGAAGTATTCTTCAGCTGATTTATAATGGGAGTAGATGGGGCAGTTGGTTGGTGCTCCTCTCGCTTGGAGGGGTCTGGAGCAAGTTTGCTTAGTCCGTGTGCTTAGTCTGACACATGTCTGCGATCAGCACAGATTTAGCTGTAAAGTGGTGTAAAATGATCTATGTAGGGTAAAGCTTGTGGGAATGAGAGCGAGTTGAAGAGAGACTTTTCTCCTCTCCACTCTAGCTGATGATGTCACTCACTCTAGTTTTGAACATTTTGCCAAAACCTCAGCAAAGTTGAATATTTTGAAAAGTTTGAATGGGATTTAAAGAATTGAATGATAATGAAGCTGAAAAAGTGTGAAAAAGTGTGAAAATGAAAATTTTGAACATTCTGTCCATTCATTTGAATGGGTAAAAATTCCTGAAAAACCTGGAATATTTCGGAAAGTTTGAATGTTAGGAATGAGAAAAGTAATAGTGCGGCATGTCCTAGATTGAGCTGAACGTTTTGATGTTTGAATGACATTTCTATGATGAAAAACGTGGAAGAAGTTATGAATCAAAAAAGTGGGTGGAATAATAATAATAAATTTTTTGTCTGTAGAAGAACATAGGTTTGAATGCTTTCAGCATTCACACCAATGATATTTGCTTTGGCTCATGGAAAGTGCACTTTCAATGGTTTCTGATGTTTTATTTGTTTAGATGAAACAATTCACTAGTTATTTGGTTGTAAACTGTTTTATGCTACTGATTGTGTGAACTGACACACAGAAAAAACTGTGGTTATAATGTTGATACATTAAGGGGGTAAATATTATACCCACAACATGTGTCAGCAAATATTATCTCTTAGCTGCACAGTGACATCCTGACCTCAGAGTATCACACTTCTGCATGTGTGAGACACGGAAGTGCTTTTCTAACACCTAGTGAACCTAAGGTGTTTATATCCATTTTAAAAAAAGATATCAAGTCGGTAATCAGTCCAGTATACAAAAATCATGCAGTTCAACTTCATTCAGATTAGGTAGGGAGCCCACTGTATATGAATATGAACTTTGTATCTTAAACTTGTAACTGTAACAACTGGATTGATTGACTTTGGCCCTGTCAAACATAAAAAAATGATAATAAAGAGTCAGAGAGATAGAGTTCATTTATCATGTTTTTAAGTTACTTTTACTTATATACTCTCCAACTTTCTTTGTGGCAGTCACACTCTTCAGTCAGGTTATTCAAAAGTGGATCCAAACAAAAATGACTGTAATCTCTCTAAAAAGTGCTCTACAGTAAAGTGCTAAGGTACTCTTTTAAGTTCTATTTATGATATAGAGCATGTCTGTGTTGTCTTGTTGCCAATTTTTTACAGTATTTCTTTTGGCCTCATTAGTTGTCCAGTTGATTCATTTATTCATTTATTTACTCATGCTTTAATAGTTTAAAGTATTTTTGTGCCACTGTGTAAAAGATAGGAGTTGGTAGCACCCTCTATAAATAAGTTGTTTTTTACCTGCTGTGTCAGAAACTGTGCAGCCTCACAAAATAAGTTATTAAGTTACAGTTTGATCGTCAAATCAATTGGTTTAAAGCTACTGCATTGTTACGTATGTAAGAATAATGTTCAGCCATAGTAATGATTTGCTCCACCAGAGTGAGCTCTTGAGCTTCAGTATCTCATCTCCTGTCACATCGGAGCACATTGAGCCATCTTCCACCACAAAAACAGCTAAAAGTCTAATGCAGGAATATCTGACATATGAATGTAAAATGTTAAAATCATGAAAACATTAGAGTCAGTTCTATATTTGTAACACAGGTAGTGAAATGAATAGGGCTTAAATTTCATATAAGACCAGCTATCTATTCTAATCCCTACACCACATTTTTCATGTTTTCTCTCTGTTGAGCTGCACTCAGACCTCCATTATATCAAAGGTGGTCAAGACTGATAAAGTATTCCAACAAAAGGAAAATTTGGACAAGGCCCTACATTATCAAAAGAAACTTGACTTTTCAAGGCATTTCTGTCATTTCTGCACATTTACTTTTAATAACACATTAAATTTAAGATCCTTTTCATTTAACGTTAAAGCTTCATAGCCTCATCTTTTGTAATATTTGCTCTTCTTCATTTAAATGTGGAGCTACCATCCGACTCTATTCTTAGAGAGAACTTCCCCCGAGCAAGCTGGTGCCACGACTGAGGGAGTTATGAAGCTGAACTTTATGCAAAGAGAAAGAGTTCAGACAGGCAGCTCCGTTCTTACATAGTATTTACTTCATGACACCGCTAACTGTGGGCATGGGAGGGTGCCAGCACTGTGTGTGTGTGTCTGTGCATGAGTTTGTGTATTTGTGCATATGATTTTACCATTGTGTGGGATGCACACACCCTGTCAGACATCTGAGGGGAAAGTGATTTTTTCCTTTTTTTTTACATTAAGGGTTACAATTAGATGAGACTGAGGGTTCGGTTGGTCTTTGATACACAACATTCAATACACAAACAGTAAAACAAACAACGTGACTGGGCCGAGTGTGTGAAATAAGGAGGGGGGAAATCATGTTTTTTTATAAGTTGAGCTCACGTGTTGTGTGCATCCTGACCATGTGACCAGCTTGCAAGAAAGAGGTTGATTTGATTGGAAGTACCTGCAGAATAGCAACTTGTTTTATCCACTGACAGTGTGAAAGTGATAAAATAAGTGTAAAGAAGTCTGTGCTGAAGTACAAACTTTTACAAAATCTTGGTGAGTGTGATTTCACAACAGAAAAATAAAATTAGAAAAAAAATCCTTCATTATGTTTAGATTACATTCCCTTTGTGTTTTCATTTATTTATGTGGTAAATTTTATTTTATTTTCTTTCTTTGATAGGTGATGTAAAGGACAAATGTGACAAACTGATGAAAAAGGAGTAGAAAAAAAGCTGCTTTAATGAGTCAAATAGGAGGGATGGATGAAGTGGCTGATCTGAGGGAGTGACAGAGAAAGAAAGAGGGAGGGAAAAAGAGGAGAATAGAGAGACAGCAGGACCAAACTCACTGCCTTCTTTCCTCCAGTGACTCCAGGCTGAGATCAAGAGATAGGTGAGTCCTACTTCTGCTTTTTTCTCTTTCTTCTCTTTCCGTCACCTTTTGTCTCAGAGCATTTCCCTCCACAATTTAAGGTTTCAACCATGCAGTTGACCAAACTCATCCTCACTAACCTCTTCCATAACAACTTTAATTCAGCCCACATTAGTCTTGAGCATAGAATTATTGATCCTCTTTATACACATTTGCACTGTTGCATGTATTTGGGCATGTGACCCCTGGGTGAATGTTTTTACCATAAGGTGCCTCTCTCATCCCCAAGATCTCCTCTCCTCTTTGGTCCTTATCTCTGCAGTTTCTTCCCCTCTGTAAGGAAAAAAAAGGTTTTAGGGGTGCCTTGAGAATGAATTAATCATTGCTCATTAACCAAAATGTCTCTCACCTGCTGCTTTATTTATGTGTGAGAACATTTTTATGATGGTGTTTATTTGCTTTTGTGTCTGTTGGCTAAATACATGCAGCTACGCTTGAGGGTTTGCGGAAAGCCAAAGTTTCCGTTGGCTGGATGGAGAGGCTACTTATAGCTCTGGTCATTACTCCCTGTGCCCTGACTGGTTCAGACTGAGGGTTACACACAATGCTTCACACTGTTTCTCAAGCATCTGACTGTCCATTAAATGAGTCTGATTGTGTTAAACGATAAAAACATCTATCAATCTTTCATTTTTACTGTGGAATGTCCCATTAGGGTTAGAGGAGAAGTTTCTAATTATATGTTTTGTCAGAGTATGGAATGTGAGTTTCATGGCTTGCGTGTTTTTTGGGATTTTTGTGGTAACATGTGCTTATATATTTAGGTGCTGCTGCTTTACGTGGACCTTCTCTGTTTTCTGCACTGTTTTACCCCTCTTCACCTCTGCTTCCATTTCATTCCCATCACCATGACTTCTTTTTTTTGTCTCTTCAGGATGCTGGGCCTCAGCTCCGTGTCCACACTCCTCCTCCTGCTTCTCCTCCACCCCCCTCTGCTGTCTGCGCAGGAGGTGCGTCTGGCAGGCGTGGGCAGGCGCGGTGCGAATGAGGGACGTTTGGAGGTGTTCTACAATGGCGCATGGGGCACAGTGTGTGACGATGAGGTGGATCTTAACCTGGCCAATGTGGTGTGCCGACAGCTGGGCTTCCAACGCGGTCTCACCTGGGCGCACAGCGCCAAGTTTGGAGAGGGAAATGGTATGTCCAGCCAGTTGGGTTTGGTTTTGACTTCAGTAATAAAGTTTTTATAGCTTGATTTGATTCAGTGACTCTTCAACTGCTTTTTCTTGCTGCTAGGTTTGATCTGGTTGGACAATGTGCGCTGCACGGGCACAGAGGCCTCCATTGCAGACTGTCGCTCCAATGGATGGGGAATCAATGACTGCACCCATGCTGAGGATCTGGGGGTGATTTGCAGCTCAGATAGGAGACCTGGGTCCCCTCCTGTCTCCTTGGAGGGGGCTCCTTCATCTTCCAGGCGCCAGCCAAACCAGCCGAGACAGAGAAACCAATCACCGCCACAGTCTGCACCCCCTCCAGCTCCAGCCCACATCTCCTCTTCTTCCACAAGAGGCCATGAGATTGCCCTCCATCGCAGCCCAAGTGCTACCCGCCGCAGCAGCATCTCGCCGCAGGAAAATGGCCATGAAATCCAGATCTTGCGGAGGAACCGAGGCAGTTCCAGAGCAGGCCCGCAGGTTAGCTCAGCTCTGCCACAAGGGCACGAGCTACCTTTACGTCTGGCCAACGGCGGGGCCTACAGGCAGAGGCAGGAGACAGGGACCAGTCCACAAGCAGTGAGACGCGAGGCAGAAGGACAAGTAGACAGATGGCCCCAGCCTCATTCCCAGTCTGAGCAGAGGACTGACAGGCATCAGCAGCTCAGTGGGAACCATGTTGAACCAGAGCCTTTGCATCCAGACATTGGACAGGAGACTGATGTGCACTTCACACAGGTAAAAACACACAGACACACACAACATCTAGTACGCACCACAGAAGTTGCCCTATCTAGCTTTATTCAGACTCCCATACATAAATGTAACTGGTGGAGCCAGAGGCCAATGGACATGTGTAATTAGAGAGAAACCTAAAACCAGACCTTCTCTATATTCGGTTCTTATGTAGCAGCAGGGTTTTAAGTTAAGGACCCAACCACCAGAAGATCTACAGCCCTGACTTCTCCAATGTGCAAGAAAGTCAGATGAAAGGAAACTGCAGGACATTCATCACTTGTGTTTGACTTTCTTTCTTTTCAACGTGCCGAGTTTACACTTTCTTTACCATTTTGTAATCATCATGACACGCATCCCAACACATTAAACAAACCTTGTTTTCTGTTTCCTTCCTGTCTACAGTACATCATGTGGATGATTAGAGACATAGCATGTCATCTTATCTTATTGTTATTCTTCCCTCGATTGCATGCTGTCTGCAGAGATACAGGAAAACAAAGTCATGTTTATTGACTCAAGGTAATTCTGTTTTAGTGTGACAAAAGCTTGGTTGATTTGGGTTGAGGTTTGAAGCACTCAAAAGGTGTGACAAAGATTTCTATCTTTTCTTTTTTTGGGATAAAGCCTTTCAGTACTCAATTATTAATCATCTTTAAAAATTGCATGTTTTCTCGTGTACAGGGATCTGTTCACTTAGAGGAGGCTCGTCTGAGGCCTGTGCTGTCCGGCAACCATGGCGGTATGGTGACAGAGGGGGTGCTGGAAGTGAGGCATGCTGGGAGGTGGCGTCACGTTTGTAACCACGGCTGGGACCTCAGCAGCAGCCGCGTCGTCTGCGGCATGTTAGGATTCCCTGCTGCAGAAGCGTTTGACCAAAATGCCTACAGGTGAGTATGTGAGAGTGGACACGGCAGAGTGACAAAGGAAGAGGGAACCCGTAAATGAGTTTGTGTGTGTGTGTGTGTGTGTATGTCTGTGTGTGTGTGTGTGTGTGTGTGTGTGTGTGTGTGTGTGTGTGTGTGTGTGTGTGTGGTTCCGAAAAGGATGGAAAAGTGTGGTGGACTACACATCCCTTCATGGATTAGGCGGCCCCATGCTTGGATTGCTGTTCCATCCCCCCCGTAGTAGAGGTTAACCACAACTGCTGCCATTAGTACAACCACACTTGGCATGAGATGTCCACTGTGGCATTAGCTGAGCCCTGCTGTCCGCCAGGCCCGTCAGCCCCACTGGCCTCAAAGCAGACCTTTAAAATAGTCTTAGAAGTATGTTATAAATGTCAGATCCAGACTCCAAGATCATCATCATCATCATTATGGAGCACATCTTTACATGTGATTTAAAAAAAACCAGTGAAAACTGTGTGCAGCAGCAGTTTCTAAAGCAGAGTGGTACATCTGAAACTCTGAGGACTCACCTCTATTAAACTTAAGTATATATGCTGTTGAAGTCTGTTCCCATGACTAGCATTAGTCAATAATTAATGAATAATTAATAATTAAATCACAAATTGCATTCATTTATTTTACACTACCTAACAGATAAAACAGTACCCTTGACTGTTGTTCACTTCGCATTTTACAGCTGCTATAAGAAATACTTTTATATTTACAATAGATCAAATCACTGTGTGTATAGGAAAGATGTTATGACTTAACTCTGCAGTGTTTTAGCATCTTTTCAGGTTATCATTCTGTTTTTACAGCAAACAGACATGATGTTCATAATATCAAATGAAAAGATTTTGATGTGTTGCCCACAAGTGGCCAAAATTTTGGTACATTTTCTCCATTAAATGTGCTAATTCTATGAAGAGGAAATTGTGGTAGTTGTTTGTTCATCAACCCCTACAGCTGTATTCAAGCTGTGTAGCTGTTGAATCCTCACAAAACAAACATTTCCTTTACTAAAAACAACAGAGTACGAAATTACAGTTATAAATGCACTTTTAGTTTAGCATAATGATAGAAAAGTCCCCAGAAACCAAGGGAGTTACAAAAGCTAGTACAGAAGCTTGGTAGGAAAAGAAACAGGACTTCGGCTCTCTATGTTTTCATAACTCTTTTATTGTGCCTCTAACACAAATAATTTGCTCAAGTAATAATGTCGGGTTCTCATGCTTATTTTGCCTCTATAAATCCAACTATTTTGTCTAACTTTAGCCATACACCTACACAAACCTTCAAAGCCCTTACACACATACCATCAAAACCTCACTTCCACACACATGCTAACACATCCCTTCACCCTCGTCGCACAGCGTCTTATGAGACCTTACATAAACAATGTACGAGATTCACGTGCACACACAAATAAACACACAAACACACCCCTCTGTGTGTCCGTCTGTCTGCCCACAGAGGTCTTTTTATGGCTTGGCTAACAGGACGACTGTACTGACCGCTGGCCTGCCCTGCACCATCTGCCTCTCCATGTTGCCAATAATTACCCCTTGTGTCCTGCTCTGCTCTGCTCGGCAGCAGGATACAGGCTGCTTCTCCTCAGCTGCCCTGTTCACCACATACATCACCACAGCCTCGCAATGAATAAATCTCTCTCATAGTGTCTTATCTCTCAAGGCTTGTTTGGGGGGATGCTGTTCAGATGCAGTGATGTGAGAAACTCCCATTTTAACCAATTTGTCCTCACTTTCACTGGTGGATTCTTTAGGGGCCACTGCAAGTCAAATCTGGAGCAAAGATGTAACCAAGAATACAGCCAAGTCTGGTTGTGCATCACGCTAACCTCTAAATCTAATGCTGACAACAATACTGAAAAACACCACAGAGTTGTGGTGAGAGAGAAACATCATATTTCTGTGCCAGCAGCCTGTGTAAAGACTGGACCAGGCCAGAGAATGTTGTTTGTTTTTTTGTCAACCTCCACCCAGCTACATGGGAGATGAATGGAGCAGCCATTTTTGTCTGAAAGTAAACAGCTGAGGCGGGGAGAAGGTTTTTTTTTCTAACAAGCAGCGAGTGGATCTTTGGCATTTGGCGTGTGTTCACCAGTTTTAAAAGCAGATATGAGGATTAATGTCCTGTTGAGTGAGGAAGAAATTGTGATGTATCTTATCCACTTAATGACAATTGTCATTTTTAGCCACTCTCAGGATGGCAATGTTGGTCGAGTGGTCCCAATTGCAATAGTTCCACAAATATTGTTTTTTTTTCTCAACAACTAGTGGATGGATTTCAATGAAATTTGGTACAGACGTCTCTAGAAGATGAATCCAAATATGTTTGTTGATCCCCTCCTCTATAGCACCATCAGCAGGCCAAGTCTTACATATCCAGTGTAATATCTTAACAAGCCATCTCAGGTCAGCCTCACCGGGTGGGCAGTAGGCCCTTGTTTCTATTGATCTATACATGATAACAGTCACGTAACACTTCCTGGTGCTGCAGACTGTGCAGTAGAGGTCCATGCCTGCTCTTCTCTGAGGTTTGTGTCCACTGGAACAGCTGTAATTTTGGTCTGAGAGATCCTCTAATCTAAAGTATTCTCTCAAACTGAACCTGCTGCACACCCATTGCTGTGTCAGCACTTCCCTCTCTAGCTGTGCGGTTGTTTTTTTGGTGTGACTGGCTTTGTCTCTGCCTGTTAAGTTGCTCTGCACATTTTTACAGATGTTTAAATACTCCCCCACTTTTGCTGTGCTTAGAAAAGGCAAGTGCCCAAGCCATTTTCCAGCTCCCTTGTTTCATCACATCCACACTCTCTTTGAGGCTGACAGTAACTTCTTCAGTTCTTCTCATTTATTTTAACCCCCTGCTTCTTCTCCCCTCCTCACTTACGCCTTTTTTAAAGACGTTTTATGCCTTTGTGGCAATTATACTGAAACCCACATTTCATGGAAAGTACATCATTATGACCCCTTTGGGTTTTTCGTTCCACCGAGGTTGATGGGACTGTCTAGAGGCTGCTGTGGAGTCAGTGTGGCAACCTGCAGTCTCCTGGGTGAGCCGATTGTTCCAGTCAGGCAGCTTTGCGTTCATGCAGTATAATAACAGGTTATCTCTGTTTTCCTGACAGTCAGCTCCTCTCTCCCGTGCGGCTAATGGTATTGTGTGGTCAGAGTTGCATAAAAAACCTGGCACCGAGCTTAAGATCCTGAGAAGTAAGACAGTCCTCCCCTGGTTAACACGATTCAGCAGTGTTACGGTCACAACCTGTTAGCTGTGCCTGATGCTGTGGTTCACCTCCTTTCTTTTAAATCTCCTTGTAGGACTGTGCGAGCCTCAACTCACCTCCAACCTCACAAAGAACAAGATCCACTTTTTTTCTCTCAGTAGAGCAACTGAAATATGTCTGAGTGAAAAACCAAAAGAACATGCTTTTCCTCTGCCTGTGAAGTTAGGCGATGCTCATAAAAGTTGCCCAGTTCAGAGGGATTTCAGTCTTACATCACTCGCTCCTTGTTCCCCAGCATGCAGTCATAACGTTGGGTAACGATGCCGGGGTTTTAAATGGCTTTGTTTTTACAGAGGCAAGGCAGGGAAAGTTGATATGTACGTGCATATTTCCATGTCTGGTGTGTGTGAACCAACATGCTACTGCTCGACCGCACAGCAGACACTGCCAAGCAGAGCAGGCAATTATATGGGTAACACTTTCTCCCCCCTCCTCCCCCTCCTCCAAACCATGAACCAACACCCCCTCAGAGTCTGTCTCTCTCATTTTGATTTACCACCGAGTTATGAAACACTTTAACTGCACAGACACACACAGACAAGGACACACACACACAAGCAGATAGACACAAGCAAATAGACACTGTCATAATCAGGAAAAAGTAATGAAGGAAATAAAGAAGGAAAGATGGAAAGGAATACAAGAAGAGGGATACTAAGTGCAATGTTTTATCTCGTAATAGAATTTAGTAGCAGCTAAATAGAAGGAGTAAGTAAAAGTAATTTTTCTCTAAAATGTAGTGCACAGGTTCACAAAATGGGAAGTACCTAAATTGTGCTTAAAGCTGCTGTTATAAATATTGTTATATGAATATACATAAAATTACATAAAAATTGAAAATGTATCTATATATTGATAGTGGTCTCTCATTGTGACATACCCAAAGAGGATAGTTACTCAACATGGCGTTATCCGCTGTACACAAAGTGCACATCACAAACTGCAGAAAGACAAAGTTAGCAGCTAGCTGATGAGAATCGTGGAGCTTTGACAGCTACAGAGTGTATCTCTGACTCACATTCATCAGGCATCTAGAAATACGACTCAAAATTAATAATAATGTTGCTCCATTACTGCTAAATGTATAAATAAGAAACTAACTTGTCATATCAACTTAAAAGGTGATAATACATCAGTACTGTGTTTATGACATCCAATATCTAGTGCAGCTCACAGACATACAGAGAGAATCATGGGCTGAGCGGTTGTTTCACCACTTTGAGTGTGTTCACTGTAGAAGAGGGAAAATAAACTAATTCATTCATCAGAGGAGGCCAGTAGTCTAAACCAGACTGGTAGTCTAAATCACATTTCTCCACAACTCTACTGCAGCAAATATCACAAAATAATAAAATGATAATAAGCTTATCTAAGGGTGGAAATTTCATTTTACTGTGAGATCATATATATACACAGTTTGGCCTTCACTGTCTGGCCTGGCTGTAAATGCTTTGTGGTGCACATGTTCCATACACTAGTTTTGTCTGGCTCAGGGTTCCTGATGTGGGTTTCCTTATAGGCCCCGCCAGCCTTAAACACATTTCCCATCTAATGCTGGGACTATGCTTAATAACTTGTGGAATACCAGGATACTGGGTCTCTGCTGGAGAGGAAACATCTCCTGTTTTAGTCTGCCAAATATTTAATTGCATCATGACTCTGATTGTACAGTAAACTATCCTCCTGTCTATACTTGGTGTTCTGACTCATTTAATTCAAGCACATTCATGAAGGGCGTCAGTCACGCTGCACCTGTCTGTGGTCACACTGGCCAATGAAAGTGGTTAGCTCTGAGTGTGTGTGTGTGTGTGTGTGTGTCACATAGGGACACTTTCCAGACTCTGCCTGGTTGGTGAATCATTCTTTTTATTGAATCCTCTTTTTTTCTTCACTTTCTTCGCTTTTAACACAGTCCTTGTGTGTGTGTGTGTGTGTGTGTGTGTGTGTGTGTGTGTGTGCCCAGGCACAGGGGCCCTCCTTTTGTGTATACACACTGTTTCCCTTTAGGATTTGACTCTTGTTTAAGGTAATATCCACACAGTTTAGACAACCCTGTTGGAATTGGCAGACTTCAGTAAGGCTTCTCGCAGGGATTAATGTATAGTGGCTCATTCATATTTATAGTTTTTTTTTTCCACATGGATTCCCAAACCAGACATCCCCTGTAGACATATAGACAAACACTGAAGCAGAAATACCCATGAATGTGCAAATGGAAGATCTAAAAATGAAAGTCATGACAAGAAAGTGGTGGTTTGAGAGGGAAAAAGGAAGAAAGAGGGAGTTATGTGATCCGTTATTGTGAATCTACTCTCTCCCTCACTGCCTGTCTCCTACATAAGGCCTATGTTTATCAAAAGACACACACACCCTTTCCCAGCATGCTGTGTCTCCTTCATAGCATTCAGTGTGTTTACTGAAGGTTTGATAGAGTGGAAGAGTAGGGATGTCAAGGACGTGAGGAAAGGATGATTGAGGAGAAAAGAGGAGATTGGGCAGGAGGGTGTGGGAGTGTATAGGACTGCTGGTTGTTTAGTCTACTGGATGTAAAGATGCACAGTTGTAACTCTGTTCTTTTTCTTGTCAGGAAACTTTGGGACTCCAAGTTGGCTGATCCATCCTCCAGGTAAAATGAACATCTATTTTTTGAGAGATGACTCTTTGTGTATCAAAGATAATGTGATAAATCACAAGTATACCTCTGGTGTCTCTCCTGGCCCAGGCTGAGGACACAGATCAGTAAGAAGGCCTACTGGGTGGAGAAGGTGCAGTGTCAGGGCGTGGAGGTCTCTCTGTCACAGTGCCAGGCGCAGCTGTCAATCCCCAGGAGTGATGTCCCATGCAGGGGTGGCATGCATGCCGTGGTGCGCTGTGTCCCCGGATCCCAGTTCACGCGCTATGGCAGAGTACCTGCACCACCTGCTGTGCCAGTGAGTGTGGAGGAGAGGCTAATGTAGACTTGTGAAGGAATGTGGGGAAATTGAGAATTGAAAGAAACAGCTTCATATTGTTTAAATCATGCTTGATTTCTTTGTTGCACAGATTTAGATGAGAAGACTGATACTAAATGCAAAGTAGCTAAAACGTTGAGGCTACAGCCAGCAGGCAGTTAGCTTAGCTTAGCATAAAGATTATGTGAAGCTACGCCAACTGTGTCTTGGTTGTGTTTTCAATCCTTTCAACAAACTCTCAGCAAAAAAATGGGAAAAAAAGTGAAAAAAGCTTATTATTTTTTTTAAAAGTCCATTCCATTAAATGAATACTTCATAACTGTAAGTTCTTTTACTCAGTTGCACTGTCGAGAAAATAATCTTTTGTCCAAAGAAACAGCCCACGGAGGTTTGTGGTACATTAGCATCTCAGATTCATATATCAAAAACCTTTGTGTAGCGTACACATAAAATAAGAGCATAGAAGAAATCCTTTTTTTGGTGCAGGTGTTAGGACAAACAGTTTACTTTTAGAAATAATAATAAAAGTGAAACAAATATCATTACCAGGCTAAAATCTAGTTTATGAAGCAGTTTAACTCTCCAGCTCCAGATAGGTTTGGCAAGATTTCCAGGTCAATGCACCCATTTCTCACCTAAACGCTCCCTTTTCCCTTCCAGCCCGTCGTGCGTCTGAAGGCGGGGCCCCGGCTCGGGGAGGGCCGCGTTGAGGTGCTGAGGGAGGGCAAGTGGGGCACCGTGTGTGACCACCTGTGGGACATCAATGCAGCCAGCGTGGTCTGCAGAGAACTGGGCTTCGGGACGGCTAAAGAGGCCCTCACCAAGGCTCAGCTGGGACAGGGTGAGATAGGATGCATAAACACAGCCGCACACACAATGAACATGAAGTCACACTGCACTTTGAAGTCTTCCTGGTGCGTCGCAGTGATGCATTTACTCCCTGTGTCTAGTGAGGTCATGGTGGGAGAAGTCTGACTGTTTAAACCAAACAAGAACTTAGTCTTCATTTATCCTCTTGTTCACTGACCTCATTCTGAAAATCATAAAGTGTGTAAAAATAACCCTGGTTGCTGATCTGACAACCACTTGTGACAAATTGTCCTGACTTTGTATCGGTGCCTCAGTTCACCACGCACGCTGAGCATGATCAGTTTAGCCGAGTGATCCTTTAGACTAAACACTTCTCAGCCTAAATGTCTGTTGCTAAACACAGCACCCCAAGAACCATGGGCCCGGCACAGACAAATAAACCCAAGAGAAAATGTTTATAGCCCGACCTCCACTTCTATCGGAGAAAGCTGATTGTTGAGGAACTCTACCCATGACAAATTACACGAGCATAAACTATGCTCAGAGGTTCCAGCGACCAAAACAACGGCATATGTTGCTATAAAATAAACCTGTTGTGTGTGAAAAGCGAGCGGGCCTGTGAAAACCAGGATGTCAGGCAATCAGCGGCGGGCAAGACCCAAAGGTTCAGAGAGATTGTGATTACTCTGGCACTGCTTATGTTGTGGGCATGGAAATATAGGCGCTGAATTGTCTAGTAATAACAAGACCTAAATATTTCCCTCGGATATAGATCCCACTTTCACACTTAGTTATTGTGCTTTTTTTTTCCTTTGCTGCAGCAGCTCTGTAATCACATTCATTTCCTCCCATTATCTTTCTGCCCAAATGAGCATGCACATAGCATGCATCTATTATTATGGTGGGTGCATTTCCTTCTCTCTACTTTACTTAATGAAGTAATTCATGGAAACCACTTGAGTGTTACTTTTAAGGGCTCTATTAAAGTAGGTGCAATGGTGCTGTTGTCTGAATAATGAACACGGTGAAATGACAAAATGGAGCAATGTGGCTTTTAATGTCTCGTGCCGGTTTACCAGAGCTGTGTGAACATGTAGCATATAAGAGACGAATCTGTGTGTTGCAGGAGCGATGTGAAGGCTCATGGGTAGCGCAGTTAGACTTGATGACATCATTAGCTATTTAAGGCCAAATTATAGGGCTTTAATGGGCTTTAGCCTGGGCCTCACACACCTACGCAAACATAGATCTGTTTAAAGATTTTCCTCCATTTTGCCATCTTTGATATTTATTTCACTTTCTAAAGCAGTGTGCTGCACGTGTACAGTAGTTTAGACAGAAAGCCCTCTGGCTAAGCTCAGTTTCAGAGCCAAATCCGAGATCCCAATTACGTCTGGGCTTTAAATCCCACTCTGTGGACATCCTCTGTGGCTGCAGAGCCATCAGGTCTTTTATGCATCGTGTGTGTGGGAGCCTGTCTTTTTGCATGTGGCACATGGTTGGCAAGACACACATGAATAAATCATCTGCCGCTCCACGCCCTTCCTCTGTAGGTACCGGTCCCATTCACATGAATAGTGTGCAGTGCACAGGCAGGGAGAAGTCCATTACAGAGTGCCACCACAGACCAGTGCCGCTTTACACCTGCAAACACAGCCAGGATGTAGCAGTCCGCTGCAACGTGCCCAACACCGGCTTGCAGGCCACGGTGAGAAACAGACATTATACATACATATGTAGAGACAGGCCCTGAGCAGTATTCACGGACTGACGGGGAAACACCTTCTCCTCCCTTAACCCTCAGGTGCGTCTGGCAGGAGGCAGAGATTCATCAGAGGGCCGTGTGGAGGTGCTGATGGACGTGGGAGGAGTGAGGCGTTGGGGCTCCGTCTGCAGCGAGAACTGGGGCATCAACGAGGCAATGGTGGTCTGTCGACAGCTGGGCTTGGGCTTCGCCTCGAGAGCTCATCAGGTGAACGGAAGAATAGAATGTGTTTTTTGTCTCTGCTCTCCTCTTCTGCCTCAGCTTTTGTCCCGTGTGCTCCTGCATTTGCCTCCCTCCCTCCGTCCTGCTGTTTGTGTGTCTGTGCTGTGTTATTACCAAGGCCTGAGGTAATTACAGGCTTCTCAAACGTCCACTTCCACTGCACCGAAAATAAAAGAGGGAAAGCGAGGCGAAGAGAGAGAAATTCACAGAGCAAACAAACTGAAAATAGAACTGTGCATGGAAAGGGCAGCGTGAGTTTTTTTGAAGGGGGCTGCTGGTAACATTTAAGAGGCAAATTTTGAAAAAGAGTGGAAAATGTGATAATGAGCACTGATAGTTCCTTTTTTTTAAAAAAAAAGTGTGTTTTAATATGACTGCACAAATGGGCTCTCAGGATTTTGTGGCTGAATTTTGTTATCTCTTCTCATGTCTCTGCACAGGAGACCTGGTACTGGCCTGGCTCATCAGATGCTAGCCAGGTGGTGCTGAGCGGAACTCACTGCATTGGCACTGAGATGTCAATCCAGCAGTGCCGCAGAAACACAAATGTCTACTGTCCCAGAGGAGGAGATGGCAGGGCGGCAGGAGTCACATGTGTAGAGAGTGAGTCCAAAACCAGCTAACACGTGAGCACGGTCAGAATTTTTTGCACAATGACAGTGAAAGTGACACTAACCTTTCTCCTGTAGCTGCTCCTGACCTCGTGTTGGATGCCCAGCTCGTCCAAGAGACGGCCTACCTGGAGGACCGACCCCTCCACCTGCTGACCTGCGCTAATGAGGAGAACTGCCTGTCCTCTTCCGCCGCCAGGATGAACTGGCCCTACGGACACCGCCGCCTGCTGCGCTTCTCCTCACGCATCATGAACTTGGGCCGTGCCGACTTCAGACCCCGAGCATCCAGAGAAAGCTGGACATGGCACCAGTGTCACAGGTGAGACAATTTACAGCGTTTGCCCGCAAGCCGCTGTCTCTCTTAGAGAAGCTTTCAGATTTTCATTTGAACCAACAGCTGCTCATTTTACGCCTTCATCTAGATAAAGAGTAACTATGTGGGGATTTTAGCTGCTGCATGGTTGGGAAAGAACAGCTGCATAACCTCCACCATGGCACAGGACTGGGCATCATTAGGGGGTGGCACTAGAAAAACAAGACAGTCACTACCAGAGGTAAAAAAAAAAAAATCTGCAGCAAAAGATGAATGTGAACTGGAGATTTGGCAAATGAAATGGGATCACTGGGTGCAGCAGAGCGCTGTGATATTCTGGAGATCTGGACTATAAATAACCAAACGCATATAAAAGTCTGTTATTTGACACAATAAACACAATCTTTTATCCTGCAGAATGATGTTTACAATAAACATCCTCCACACTTCACCACACGTCACCCAGTTGTTACAGCCAGAGCCATGACTGCTCTCAGAGGAGCCTGGCTTCTTATCTCAGCGGTTGTGGTTCTGTGTCCCAAAACGAGAGGCACGGCTCGGTGTCTCTCCCTGCCGCAGCCCAATCACTACGTCCCCAACCAGCAAACACATGGTTTTCCTCGCAGTTTCTGGTAGTGTCTGTTTTGGGAATTGTTCTGTAATGAGAGAAAGAGTGACACCAAACTGATATCTATCTGCCCACTTGTGTTTTTACAATTGTTGTTCGTGTCTGTTTTCACGCCTTCGCAACAGCATAACAGGATTTATGGCAGCTGTATTTCAAATAAACATCAGGGTTTCATTTTTTTTTTTCAAGATAATGTAGGTTGAGAACTTGTGAACAAAGAAAAACAGATGCGAAATCAGTGGTGATCTTTTTCTGATTCTTTATAAACTTTTCTTCATTTCTTTTTACCTCCTACATGTATCAATCTTGCTGTCCCAATCCAATCCTCAGGCACTACCACAGCATTGAGGTGTTCACCCACTACGATCTGCTGACCTTCAATGGAACCAGGGTGGCTGAAGGTCACAAAGCCAGCTTCTGTTTGGAGGACACTTACTGCCCTGATGGTAAGGCAAATACTAGATTAATGCTGCATAAATCTGAGGGAAACCTGGAAACGAGAGCAGAGTCGTGACAAACAAGGGAATCGAGAATGCATAAAAGTGCAAAGCAGGGATACCATAATGAGCATTCAAAGTCAGCGGCAGACTGTAAGATCAGAGGCCAAGCCTAAATTGATCTTGGCTTCACAAAACCCAGACAGCTTTACGCAGCTGAGATCCTTTCTATTCATTTAAAAGTCACCAAAAAAAGATCTGGTTTTTAAATCATTTTGTTATAATTTCAGGCTGTTGGTAGAAATTCAAATCCACAGCGGCTGACAGCTTAGAAAATTTACACATCAGGCTTCTCTTTTTATATCTCCGCATATGTTTCCAACTGTCTTCTTCTACCAGGTATCCATAAGCGGTACGCCTGTTATAACATGGGACAGCAAGGTATTTCAGTTGGCTGCTGGGACACCTACCGCCATGATATCGACTGCCAGTGGATCGACATTACAGACATACGACCTGGGGAATACATCTTCCAGGTTCGGATGCTTGTGTATCACCAAAAACATTGTCTTAAAGGAAATATCAACTGATTTTATTACACAGTCTGTTCAGCCATCTATTGAGTTCATTGTGAAATTATTACAATTATTACAAAAATGCAGAGAAAAAAATAATCCACACTTCAATCTTCATGGTGAAATCATTTCATTTTAGTAGCTTAAACAACTTCTTATTTCGGGCGTGAAAGTGGGGGAAAAAAAAAAAAAAAGAGAGCAAAGACGGGTTGGTGTTTCAACATCTGAACATGAGATAAAAGCTGTGATAAAAGACTATAATTTCAGCTAAATGGCTCTTGGCTGTTTCAGGTGTACAGCATGTGTATGTAGTTTTAAGGGTGTGTGCGTATTTAAGGAAAGTGAATTTAGTCTGGATTTATATAGAAAGTAGACCTGCTATTAGTCCACCCTTTCAGAAAGTACAGGCTTA
Source organism: Scortum barcoo (assembly GCA_023238725.1). NCBI lineage: Eukaryota > Metazoa > Chordata > Actinopteri > Centrarchiformes > Terapontidae > Scortum > Scortum barcoo. Next base: position 8,344,524 of record CM041553.1, on the reverse strand, counting down.
TTGGCAGTGGAACAGCTCTGTCAGCACTTTACATTTGCACAGAGCAAGTTTTATGTTTAAATGCTGCATTTGCTGGTTCGACTTTACGTCTCGTCTCTTTCTAGACGACCAATCTGCTGTGGTGACCTACTCATCTGTCCATCTGTGTCATTTGTTCTATTTTTTCCTGACAGCTCGGCGGCAGCAAAGTGATGATGTTTACAGTTTCTAATTATTTTCTGAGTATTTATATAAAATGTTTCACTTGCACGTGTATGCTTGTGCAGGCCATATATAAACTACATACAGGAATAGCCTCTGTATGAGCCTGTGCACATGTAACAAGCCACGTCTTAAGAGATAAAACCCACATACATGTCATAAAGCAGAGATCCTCTGTTGCCACGACGACAGCACAGCAGCACTTTGTGGTAGTGATTGTGGTTCAACAGTAGTTGAGCTGCTCATAAATTTGTGTAAGAAGTGAGAGATGGAGGGAGGGTGCAGATGCTCATTCGTCTTTCATGCAGCTGGGTGTTTCTTTTAGTCTTTACCAAGAGTCGCAGGGTGGCAGCCATTTTTAGGACTGTACATTTAAGACGATGAGTCACGTCCACCTCAGCTTGATTGCTCCTGATTGCTCAGTCATTTAAAAATCAGCTGCACAGTCGTTTACATGACAGTGACGACCTTTCATTGTACTGTAAAACAGGCTGTGGGCTCTTTGTTTCACATTATTACAAGAGCTTTTAAGAGGACATCAACTGCCACCAAGTTAATATGGTGTTTTACACCGGGACTATAAAATATATGCTGAAATCACTGGCTGTTCTCAACATGCAATATTAAAAATATATGAAGTTCCTGACACCAACTTTGGCTAAAAATGTAATGAAAAAGAATCATAATTATGAATATTTTACATCATAAGTCTTTGTCTGTAAATATAATTGGACCCACAAAATTTATACTGTATGTTAAAAAAATGAAACTGGGTTGCTTTGTTGAATATGCGGTTAGGTTATCTGTTTGATGTGTGGATCAGGAAAATTCATTTGTGTGTTTTTCTTATATATGGTTGGCAGGCAGACAGGGTGGAAAACAACAAACCATGGCAACCAACCATGGCTACAGCCTAATGATAGGCTGCAACTTAAATCCAAACCCAACACTGTCATCTGCATCGCTGGACCTTTCTTTTTCCTGCACGTAGATAACAGTGGAAAGTGATGTCATGCATCGCTTGAACCCTAAATTTATACATCATGAGCCATATAGAAAAGAAGAGAACAATAATCCTGTGGCTTCTCAGTGAGCCCTGTGGAAAACTAGTTGTTTCCTAACTGTTTGAAGTAAAGTGTTATTTTCTCACATGTTCCCTTACTTTTTAAAAACCTCCATTTAGTGTTCCTGGTCTAGACTTAGACAGAAAGGTAGTCAGACATCCAGTGACAATTACTGTTATGTTTTTCCAATCTTTATCCCAAGCTAAGCTAACCCTCCCCTCACTCTGACTTAATGTGTCACACAGACATGAAATTGATAGAGATCTTGAGATCTGCTCAAGAAATAAGTGAGTTAGTGTCTTACCTAAAATGTCGAACTCTTCTTTTAGCAGACTCAGAGCCAGGGCTGGAACACAGTCACATTGTGGGAAATCCTCCAATGTGGAATCAACAAGTTTCCAAAATACTGAAGCAATAAGATACTCCCAAAACATTTGCAAGAATGTTCTCAGAATGTTACCTCAGCAAAATGGGTGTATAAAGTAATTATCAGAGGTCAGACTGATTTATTTTCAAACATTTACTTTTGCAATAAACAACAGAAAATAGAGTCATGTTAAAATATTCATCTTTACAATGGATATTCCACCCTGCACTTGTAATTAAAGATTTGCTGTGGTAATTTCAAAATTGCCTATAGTTTTTTGTTTTTCAGTGTTATGGGATAAATCTTTATTCCCTTAAAAGTAAAAGAATCACAGATGAGCAATTCAGGTGGAAGGTAGATACTTTTGGCCACAAAGAAGCAGTAGTTTGGATTTGAACCAATTAATTGTCTATATATGTCTTTAAAATAATGTAAAAGGACAAGTAGATGCTTAAAGGAGATGTGAACTTTTGAAAAATATAACAAAACATCATCTGCATACAGGGAAATACAACACATGTACCCATCTATTACAATAGGACAGGCAAGTTGCAATGCTGTAACTGCTTATGCAATTGGTTCATTTGCCAGAGCAAAGAGCTGTGAAACCAGGGGCAGCCTTGTCTGCTAAAGCATTGCATTCAAAGTAGGTATTCATATATATATTCATATATATATATTGCAAAAGAATTGCACTTGAGTCACATGTTGTGCCATAATATATCAGTCAGATCAGATAGGTACTGTACTTATCTGTGGGCATGATGACTGACTTAAATCCTGTAGAATCTTATATCTTGTCCATCTTATTTTACAGGTGGAGGTCAACCCTTCCTTAGACATGGCTGAGTCTGATTTCCAGAACAATGTAATGCGCTGTCGGTGCAAGTACGATGGAGCAAGAGTTTACATGTTTGGATGCCACGCAGGTATGGTGTGAAGTCTTTTTCAGTGCACATGAATCTTCTCAATTTATTACATCGCAATACACCATCCATTTGTTGCCATGTATTCCACTTCTCTCCTCTGTCTGTTTTCATCAGGTGATGCTTACAGTGCCGAGGTGGAGGACTTGTTTGACCACCAACGTCAGATCTCCAACAACTTCCTGTGAATTATGGAAAACACAGATTTAAAGACAGAGTAATTGTACAACTCTTCATCACACCTCAACACGTCAGGGAACGAGGTTGAATGACAATGACATGACATTAAATAGAAAGATGAGGGTCAGAGGGAGGAGGGTGGGAAACTGGAATGGTGTGAGAGGGACTTCATGCAAAAATGAGTAATTAGGATCCCATGACTGACTGTCATCAGAAGTGACTGTTCCTGTTAGAAAGTCTGAGACATAAAGGTGAAATGTACCAAAAAAGTAGAAAAGACCAAAGAAGGTTGTCACAAGTATCATGTCACCATGATAAAAGATAGAATAGTTTACAATTTTTAAAAATGTGTCTTGAATTTTGTAACAAATTGAATTACCTTGATCAAAACAAAACCACAGTTTAGAAAGTAATGATGCGAAGGCACATGAGAATAATACATCCTTTACCTTTACAGAACCAGGCTGTCGTCCATATAATATCAAAGGTAACGGACGAAACTCTGTACATCCTTCCTGTGCTTTCACTATTCACATTACGGATACAGTATTTCCTGTTACAACTGTGTGGTTTTTGGTTTTGAATGAGAATTTTTTTATTTCATGGTGCTATTTTGCCTTATTTGAATAAATATTGTAATGTAATGCAAATGTATTGTCATGTACAGTTTTATATTACCTCTCTGGAATTTTGTTCTTTAGGTCTCTAATTTATGCAGAATTTTAATGTACTTTTGAGTTGAAACTTGTCCCTGTGTGGCTGTGTTTTGTATTGTTAATTTTATTATGATAAATATTTTCATTTTGTTTGTTCTTTACCTGTTCATCATCGGTAACATCAGATGAGATCTGGTTGTACCATGCCTTAACAGTACTTGGTAATGGTTAGCTAAAGAATAAACATCAGATTGACAAACTGTATGGTTATTTGAGGCATGATTATTTGACTGCAGAGTTTTGTAATGTAGGACAAAGGTAAAGGTTAATGTTACAGTTTCTGCAGAAGATTTTGGGAATCTGCTAACTAGCTAAAAGAGATTCCCTCATTTAACCATTGTTAATAAGATGTAGTATTATTATTACGTTATTTATCTTATTATACAAGATATATAACTAAATGACAAGTTAACAGCAGGCAGTTTATACAGTGCTTTAAGTAAGTTTGACAGTCTTATCTTAACAGCACGTAGACTCCATCGTTTTCATCAGCAGATTTAAAAAAAGACCTAAAAAGATTCAGCAGCAACTGTGTTTCCCATCTTTTCCCAAGGAGCCTGAGCTAGCTTGTGTTTTATGGTTGTTTCCAACCTCATTCCCACTGATGAACACACAAACACGGGAAACTCTCACAGCTGCCCATTGTCACATTACATAGGCTATACTTTAAATATCTGACTTACTTTGGTTTTATTTTTTCTCCTTTATGAGTTGGAGTAGAATATAATTTTCACATTCTAAAAGTAAGATTACAAATTAAAATCAAATGAGTGCCTGTAATACAAATTACATAGAGAAAGTGACAGAATTGCCTTCTTTAGTGACACTGGCGGCTCTGGGAAAGGGCTGCTGTTGGTTGTAACTGGCTACCGTTTCTTCAAGGTGATGACCACAGCTATCATTTATGTGTGGATTTATAAAGAAAATCTTACTTACTCCATCCTAATACAACAAACAGGTCCCATAGCACATTATAATATGTCTATTTACCCCCTCACCTGTTATTTTTATTATCATACCTATCAATTAGTTTGTCCCCAAATTAAAGCAAGACTGATAAACTTTAGCCTGACAGCAGACACTGTAGCTACAAGTGATAGTTCTGGTATCATGCTAAAAATGAAATATTGTCATGCATTTAGCTAAAATGTTAGGCTAATGTAAGGCTAGTAGATACATAAAGTAAGCAAACCCAGTCAGTGATGTCCATTATATCTTAACATTTACCATAATTAACTAACATTAGTCATCATAAAGTTGTATCTGTTTTGAAAAACCCACACCTCTTAAACCTTTGCATGTGTTGTGCATTATAGTCTTACAACACATATTCAAGTCTTCTCCCTGGGACAGCAGATAAGCTAAATCTAGTATAATAAATCTCTTGTTTTGTTGCACATGGTCCCTGACTAATACAATAATAATAATAATAATAATAATAAAGAAACAAGGATCCAAGCAGACTACATGCATTTCATGTAAACAATGAGCACTTGAAAACATGAATTTCCACACTGTTGGCAAGCAGACTTTGCTACCTGGAGATTTAAACCCTGGACCTCTATGAATTACACACATATTCACACACCGTCTTACAACCTCAATAGTGTGCAAAGGTGGATTCACCATATTATTTTATCTTTTGAAGTGTGAAATGGAAAATGGATGAAATGAAATTTAGATATGCTGTAAGAAACCACATCCACTTTAATCCATCATTACCAAACTTTAAGCATTGGCTAAGTCATGACCCCAGATCATCCAAGCCAAATTTAGTACAAATCCATGTGTGTCCAACCCTCCCATAAGTTAAACACAATGAACCTTAAGCTAACGTAAGCTTAGTGAAAACTCCTGAACAAGTGTCTCAGATTTCAGGCTGATATAGCGCCCCTGCATGGATTCCTCATAATACTGTTAAGACACCACTGATTGCTCAGGTGGAGGTCACTCTGTTTAAATGTGTCATTAGTAGAAAAGTTTTGAATTTTAAGAGGGGATGAGAGTGATGTAAGATGTGTTTTCTGACAGTGTTTAGTGCTAGGAAACACACCACCCTGCACTTGCCAGTCCTTTATTGTGGTGGGACATTAGATTATTCCTTCATTTGGACCATGCCTCACATTTCATTTGCTCCATGACATAACAGTGTTTCTGTGCAGCACGTCTGGGGAAGAGTTGGCACTTAGAACCACTACTTTCTCAGTAGTGGTTTGTGTTTGTGTAGTTAATCTAATGATTGTGTGTGAGGCACCCACCAAGCTGCTCTGTGGGACATCACCCCCTCGTGAAGCCACAGCAAAGGGTGAGATTATAGGCAGGGTTCAGATCTCACACGATGATGGTGAAGGGCAACTACAGGCTGTATATGTAGCTGAGCTGCAAGAACAACAGAGCGCAAGGAGGTCCACTTCTGTTCTGGCAAACTCACAATGAAAATCTGTCCATTTGGTTTTATCCCACTGCAAGTCTTGTAAGTAGGTTATGAAAGATAAAGTCACGTGTGCACTGAGACCAGCTGAGACCTGGCTTCACTAGTTTAAAAACAAAACTAAACATGTGAAAAGTTTAGGTTTAAGAAATGAACATACAGAACATTTTGTGTCTATTTTTTTTATCTTCAAAAGAGATTTTGGTGGTGTGGCGTATAACAAAAGACAGAACTAAGAGCTCCAGTCAACAGTCACATGAGCATGTGAGTCAAATCACACGATCATTTAGTTTAAAGTCATGGAAGTAAAGAAGGAAATAATAAGATCACAACTAAATTTAAAAAAATGTCATCACCTCAGCATATTTACCTTCACATCTCATTCCTGTTATGTAAATGATTGCATAATGGTGTTACAGTAGCAATAAATAAAAGAATATTTCACCAATTTTCATCAGCTTTACCAAGGAGAATGTATGATTTAACATTTAACAACATAAATGCATCACTCCAACTTCTGCTGTACAAATACGTTTTTAGAAGCAAGGAATCTCTGGAGAAAGATTAATACCCGCAGAAATTGTATTTAAATGGCCTGAATGTGAATTTGTCATGCTCAGTGTGAAATATGTTTTTTTTTTAAAAAGTGAACATATAATGGTGCCTCCTCTGAGGCTGCAGCACTTTAACTAGTCCACGATGAGCCACGTGGCACTCAGTCTCAGTCGTACTCAGCCAATGATGTCAACAGTTGTACAGACGGGGTTCCTCACAGCAGCAATGGACTGCACTGAAATGATTCGGATAGATTGTAGTGGTGGAGTTGAATTTCACACAAGTACTCTAATTAAATTATGTCTGCAGGCAACATGATGTTTTGATATGAATCCTCATTTTTTCAAACATGCATGTACCCAGCAATCTGTTGTATTACTGTGTTAACATATCCACCAACAGCTGGCAGCTACTGAGGACTAAAGTTAAAAGCACATTTTAGTTTGAAGTTGATGTAAAGTTCAGTCATTTGCAGTCAAACAGATGACAAATTTGCAGCTCTTTCTCCAAGCTGGGAGAATGAGGCTTAATTATTGGCTGAGGAGGTGAAGGAGGCGCAGTGCCACATGGTCTGTGGTTGGCTGGGTGAAGCCAGCTGCCTCCAGCTGTCACAGAGGTCTCCTGAGCCTGAATGTGTTTCAGGAGGCTGAATTTGACTCTGAATAAGGAAACTGAGATTGAAGTTAAGCATTTAATTCAGGAAACACTATCTTTTTACATCCAAAATCTCAACTTTACAGGAATAAAACATAGCATGTGGATTTTGAAATTTTCTTTTCACCTAACACAGTATGAAATATGTGTTGAACCCCAGTGTTGCTGAATTTTCTTGACTAACAGACCATGTTAAATCACCAAAACTGGCGCTTGAGTTATAGTTTACTGACCCGAGATCTGTCACTGTGGAGCCACTTTTAGAGCCCATACTACTCAGGATGTAGTTTTCAGATGTACCGAGGTAATTTATTTGACAACAAAATGTTGCCTCTATTGTTGGACAAACACATGACTGTGCTTCTTTCTGACCATGAACATGGGAGAACTCCACTGAAGTCTCTGTGTTCACAGAATATTTTCTCACCAAAACCAACCCACAGACTGGCTGACTGGCAATTGAGGTGAAGCGAAAATCAACAATATGATTTTTTGGTTGGAATTTGGTCTTCAGAATGAAGTACAACCTTATCGTTGTCATCATCAGTCCCGCTTGGACAAGACTCCTCTCAGTTAAAATGTATTCAGACAAGCACACAACACAGAATACATACACTTCGAGGTTTTGACAAACAGAACAAGCTTCTCAAAAAATGTTTAACATGACAAGCTCACGGGTCACATTTTGATAAAAATGAGTGAGACTGTAAACAATACTGCATTTTTTTTAAAATGACACAACTTTTAATTCAACCACTCAAAGTCTGATCTCAACAAATGTCTTCACATACATTAAGATGATGTACTATACTACGGGACCTTTAACAGAAAGCTTTGCTGCCATCACATTTACAAGTAGATTTACTGGGTAATCTGGGTAAAGAATTTTTAAAAATCCATACAAAATAAACACGAGACATTTGATCGATTAAAAAAAAATTATTATTTCAAAGTTACCCTTTACAAATGGTTAGACTACAGACTGTGGGTCCAGGTGAGCTGGCTGTGTTAAAAGTCCCTGGATGGACAAGGTAAGAACATCAAGATGAGTGAAGGAAAGTCGGACACTCTGATCTGATGTAACAAGGAAACGGACAGTGGATGATGAGACGTTTAGTAACAGTTGGTAAAGGACGGTGGCAGGAAGGAGGGAAAAAAAATGGTGGAGATCCATTTCTGGGAAGTGCGGTGGTAAGAAGGAGTGGCCAGTGGAGAGAAACAGCAAAGACTTTAGCCTCTGCTGAATCAAGGAATCTAAAAAAAAAAAAAACAAAAAGAAACAAACAAAAAAATACAGACAGGTAGATAGGGGGTACTTTAGTGTCCAGTCACTTCCCCTCCCAAGCATCTTCCTTCTGTTTGGCTGCAAGACGCTTTTGTTCTGAAAGATAAATCACAGAGACACAGTTCCACATATCAATCAGTGTGAGCCTTAAACTAAACAATGCATATGTCATTTGTTGCTCTAAATTTGTATCACTGTTTTTTGCCACATGCTGGAAAGTGAGGAGCCGTAACGGAGTCTCTGGATACGGCCGTACGTGGCATCCATTCCAAGCACACAGTGTTCAGCACATGATGCACTCCTGCTCTGACGCTCACTGTGCGTGTTGTGATCTTGAATAAAAAGCACAGCAGCGTGCCCATGCTAAGAACAAAGGAGCTTTTTATAACTTTCTATACTCAAGCCTCTGACTTCCTGACTGGCTGTTCAGGGGACAGCCATTTGTGGTTTCTGTGCCTATATACTTATGCTCCATCTGTGAAGGGAAATGGCTGCCCTACTGATTATAGACCTGTTCTTGACGGAGAGCAACTTCTCTTGGCATCAACCTGCATATACACGTTCCATTTTCTCCTGTAAAGTGTAAAAACAGCTCCCACTTGTGGTGGAAACCTGGTGATGCAAAAACGAGAACAGTCAGATGAGAACTGTTTTGTTTTTAATATTTATTCATTTAGGGAAGGCTGACCAGATAATCGGCTTCTTTCTTAGCTACTCCCTGCTCAACACTCCCCATATTAAACCCATTATTCACTTCAGCAGGAAGCCTTCCAAAGGGTTCTACTGACCACAGAACATAAAAGAAAACACCTCAATACATGAACTAAACATAACACCTCTGTCAGTAACAAACCTCTGGCTTCCTGGAGTTTCCTCCTCTCTGCCTCACGCTGCTCCTTCGTCAGGTTGCTCTTTACTCCGAGGGCACCGATCACAAGCTTGCGAGCCAATGCTGCACTCGTCTGAGGTCTCTCTTTAGCTGGCAGGAGGTAGTCTAGGGATGGTAGGGGTGCAAAGGAGAAAAAAGATGGAAACGTGATGTTAATCTTCAAATGTGTGAGATGCAGAAGACAAACTGCTTAAGAAGGAGAGAGACAGATGACTGTACTTGTACCTGAGCAGCTACGGGCTTTGGCCTTTGTAGCGGAAGAGGATTTGGAGAGTGGTCGCACCTTCATCAGTGGATTTTTGGATCTTAAAGCTTCACGGGCTGACAAGGGAAAAAAAACATATAACATAAGTCTGTGTGTTCTTTAGTGTTATTTGAATATATGAATTGAAAACTTACATTTGTAAGATGAAGTCAAATAGAGATTCAAATAGGTTTCCTGCTACAACTTAGAGTACCATACAATACCGCAGCATTTAAAAACCACTTAACATTCCACCGATCCTCTTCACTAAACAGTTTTCCATTGTGGCGGGGAAAAAGTGTCACAACAATAACATTTCCTGCAGTAGATAATGCATTGTAAGGTATTCCGCTCCCAGACCACATATTGTGTGAAGCAGCAGTTCACTAACCTGCTATGGGGCTGGAGAAGAGGCCCAGGGCATGAGAGTCATCAATCCACTTGATGTCAAAGCCTCTCTGTCTGAAAGCACATCAAGAAGTCAAAGAAAGGGAGTAAAAAAGAAAGTGAAATAAAAACCAAAGGAAGGTAAAACTTATACTGCAGAGTCTAACGTACACCAGGTAGGAAAAGGGAGCATATTATAGTTGTACATTTTTAAAAGCCTAGCAGTAGTTTGCAGCACATTGAATTATACATACTGGTAGCACTGAAATAATTTAAGAAGGTCCTCTGTCTTAAACTCTGAAGGGAAGTCGTAGATCTCCACAATGTGAGAAAGTTCGTCCTCGCTGAGGTCGATATCGTCGTCTTCGTCGTCATCACCCCGGTTCATGTTGTAGTAATCAAACCTGGGCTGCTGGATCGATTCCTTCTTTCGACCCTCCTTCAAAGACAGCTGGAAGGGTGAAGAGCATGACTGGGTGAGAGACAAAGGACATGACCAGAGGAGGATTGCGACACGGGGCATTAAGTCTGAATCACAACTTTGCTTTAAGTTGTTGTAAGTGTTTGGTGTTGAATTAGTTCACTTCTTAGGCTGAGCAGGTTTTAGATATGTGTACAAATAAAAATTGCTAGTGAGTGTTTGTGAATGTTGATCACCCTGATCCACATCAGGCTCTCACCTCCTCAAGAAGGTGCGGATCCAGACAATCTCCATCATCATTGAACAAGGTGTCCCAGCTCTCCCCCTCCTCCTCTTCCTCCTCCTCCTTTCCTTCCTGAGGGGATGTCTCCTCCGGCCGTGTGGCAGTATCTGCCTCCTCCGCAAGCGTCATGGAGTCAGGCTGCCCATTGGTTTGCACATCCGGATCCTGTAACCGCTCGTCCTTCACATCAGGCCTGCTGTCACTGGCCTGCGACTCATCCACTCCGGCCTTGCTCTTCTTGTTCTTGGCGTTCTTCCTCGCCTTGTCTGTGTAGCGAGGCCTGGGTCTCGGCTTGACTTCACCCTGAGTCTGAGCTTTGTCTCTGGAGCCCTGAGCTCGTTGCTTGGGGGTGTACAGAGCCTGGCTCGGTCTCTTCGACTGAGATGGAGGTGTAGGTGTCAGCTGGGCTGGAGCACAGTCTTCTTTTGGGTGATCCAACTCCATTGTGAGATGATGTTAATACATCTAGATCACAGGAAGAAAGGTAATGGGGGAAGAACAATAACAAGACTTATTAACTTATTGAACTTATTGACTTTCAAACGAGTCCTGAATGACTTAAATGACAATATGAGCTATTTGTAACTTCATACTCCAGAGAAGAGTCAGACAAAGTCAGTCAGTCAAAATGAAACTACACTGCTGTTAGCTTACCAATTTAGCCAGCTAGTTTTCCTTGAGGTTGCAATCAGTTAAAGATACCGTTAATATCAGCATACATTAAGAAAACACGCTAATCATTTATCTTCATTTACATAGTTTTAAAAAGAACTGAATATGATAATGGTCGCTCTTTCAGCTCACCCGTGTTTGGTTTGTTTTGGTAAATTGGTAGATTTGCGTCGCACTATTGACGCAGCCAGACAGCCAACGCGAAGCACTCTGGGAAGTGTCGTTCGTGTGCGGCGCTGCGGCGGAAGCACTTTGGACTACGTGAACGCGTTTGTTCAATGTCGAGTTTGTTTTTAATTAAAATATTCATTGTCTTTAAAGGTGAGAATTTCTGCTCCGGTAGGATTTGACATGCCCTCGCTTGAATATGCTATCTCTGAGTGATGTGTTTGTACAGCAGTGCCTACAACACAGCGCGGACTTCCGCCTCTCTCACGCACAGACACGGAAACGCAGCTCTGCCATTGGTCGACAGTCTAATTATTCACACAGGTCCTCGCTGATTGGACCTTTTCCTGCACGTTACACAAGATGTTTCGTAAAATTTAAAAGCACAAGTTGTGTAAGCTGGAGGATGTTTGAAATCATATAACAAGAGACCACCGCTGCAGTGAAGACAGACCACCTCCATCTCTACACACAAAGGCCAGGTAAGACTGCCGTCATCAAAAATCATCAGTCATACAGGACATGTCATGGTAATACACTGTTGTTTTTATATCTGTGTACTGACTTTGCAATGTATATGCAAAATTGCTGGATGGTGTGCAAGCATTAGTAAATGCAGGATTGCTTTGAGGATCACTTCAGATAATTGTGACTTTTTTTACATTTTATTCTAATAGCTATTTATGTTTTTACCTCTGTGAGCACCATTGCAACTCTCAAATTTGGAGTTTTTGCAACAAAAAAAAAGTCATGCATTCTAGAGCTGCAACAATTAGTCGATTAGTTGATTAGATGATCTATCTAATCTAATCAACAGTTGCAAATGCAATCAGTTGCAAAATCTAATTGCAACTGTTTTAATAACCATCTAAGCAATTTTTGCATTTTTTGCAGTCAAAGTTATTTTTGCAAAAAATGTGATTGTTCCAGGTTCTCAAATGTGAAAATTTGCATATTTCTTGGTCTTCCATTATAATAACCTGAATATTTCTGGCTACAGGTTGGACATTTTTCACTGTTTCTTAATGGTTTTTAGCCTAAATGACTAATTGAATAACATAACAAAATAATTGTTAGATGCAACCCTAATTACTTAATTATGGGGCAAACTAGCAATTTAGTGTGCATTTTCAGAAAGTTGGGAGACTCATAAGAGACTCATTAAAAATTGTCAAAATGTGTAAAATTGGTCGACTTCCCCTTATTATACAAGTTATTTGTGAGAGAAGGTGAACCTGCACTCCATAACTTATGTGAAGGATACTAATATTGGTGTGGACATACAGCCATTTACATCTTAATACATCATAATTATGCATTATGTCTGCACTGTTTCCCACCAGGTTGCAGTTATGTGGGGTTCACACTTGTTGCTCCTGCTGTTCGGACTCTGGCATCAGTCCCACACCCAGAGCTCTGAGCCCATGCTTCAGGTCGTAACGCAGACGATTCTCGCCCCCGACAGGGTAAACAATCCCACACAGCTCAATTATGGGATGGCTGTTACAGACGTGGATGGTGATGGTGACCTGGAGGTGGTTGTGGCAGGGTGAGCGTAAAGGGTTGTAGACAGCATGCAGTTAGCCGTGTGGTATGTTCATTATGCACATGAGCAAAACAAACCTGTGTGATGTTCTCTCTCAGATACAACGGGCCCAACCTGGTACTGAAGTACGATCGTACTCAAAGCAAGCTAGTGAACATTGCTATCGATGACAGCAACTCTCCGTACTACGCCCTGCGAGACGTAGCGGGAAATGCTATTGGAGTTGCTGCCTGCGATGTGGATGGAGATGGACGCGAGGAGATCTACTTCCTCAACACCAACAATGCCTACTCGGGTAGGCAGTGCATTGTTATATAATCAGACTTTTGTCCCAGCTTGTAATCATTTTTCCTCATGACGACTGACTCTTTTCATGCAGGCCGAGCAACCTATACAGACAAACTCTTCAAGTTTCGGAACGGCCGCTTTGAGGACCTTCTTAGTGACGAGCTCAATGTACGTCGCGGCGTTGCCAACCGCATGGCAGGGCGTTCGGTTGCATGTGCTGACAGAAAGGTGAGTAAATCATTATTTAAAGTTTCACAGTCTGATCCTTCAAATCTCACTCTCTCTATCTCATCTTTTTACTGACAATTCTTCCCTCTCTCGCCTGTTTTTGCTCTGCAGGGAACAGGCCGTTACTCAATCTACGTGGCCAACTATGCCAGCGGCAACGTCGGTCCACATGCTCTCTTGGAAATGGACGAGGCTGCCAGTGATGTGTCCCAGGGCATCATCGCCTTGTCAGATGTGGCCCCCCAGGCCGGGGTCAACAAGTTCACAGGTCAGGTCAAGAGGTGAAGTCTGTGATGTTTTTAAGTGTGAGGTGTTCACAGTTTGCTTGTCGCACAGGTGGGCGTGGTGTCGTGGTCGGACCGATCCTGAGCCAGTCCAGGTCGGACATTTTCTGTGACAACGAGAATGGCCCCAACTTCCTGTTTAAGAATAATGGAGACGGGACCTTTGTTGATATGGCCAGACAGGCAGGTGAGTGTGAAACAGGAAGTGGAGAAATACTTTGATTTAAAAGTAGTCTTTGAGTAGAGTTATTAGTTCCTGAGGCAACTGTAGGGCTTCCAAAGTTTATACTTTTAGATTCACACCAAATATTCAATTTTAAGTCCTCTTATATTTCCAGGCCTACTAGTCTTAGCCATGTGAGCTTCATTGTACTGCTGTCTGCCAGTGTGTCTTTTTTGATACCACCACTAGGAGTCGCTAGTGTTGGAAATTTCCCAATCCTACACAGGGGTTTTAAAAAGACTACCTGTCCAAATACAGTTCATATTACTTTTCCGAGCACTCGCAGCACTAAGGCTTTCAGCTTGTGTCTGAAGGTGTGGAGGACCGGTACCAGCATGGCAGAGGAGTAGCACTAGCTGACTTCAATGGTGACGGAAAGACAGACATTGTGTACGGCAACTGGAACGGCCCACACAGACTTTTCCTGCAAGGCGGCGACTCTAAATTCCGGGTAAGAGAGGAAATCAGGAGGGTGGTGGAAAATGAAGTGAAAGTTGGCGACACACCAAAAAACTCTGTAAGATGGAAAGAGCTTGACTAACCTTAAGTGGGTATTCTATTGCGCAGAACATCGCCAGTGGAGGATTTGCAACTCCATCACCTATTCGCACAGTCATCGCTGCCGACTTCGACAATGACAAGGAGCTGGAGGTGTTTTTCAACAATATTGCTTACAGAGGCAATGCCCCTAACAGGCTGTTCAGGTAACATTTCAATTATTATGCAAACCCGAGGTCAAATGACAAGCATCAAATTATTAGATTACATCTAGGAGTAAAACCCATCCTGAATTATCATTTACATTATTATTACATTATTTTATAGACTGTGTATTTGTTTGCAGGGTGTCGAGGAGAACTGGTGCAGACCCTCTGATCCAGGAGCTTAATGTGGGAGATGCTGCAGAGCCACAGGGGCGAGGAACAGGTCAGCCATCTCTGAACTCTCTGAACTTTTCATCAGTTTTCTTCTCAAAATGTGGATATGTGACACGTCTGAGATTTACAGACGCACACAGCTGCCAGATAAACAGCGCCGTGGAGTCATTATGTAGGTCAGTGCCGTTAAAGCTCGCTGTCTCTCTGGTTTGGACAGGTGGCACTGTGACAGATTTGGATGGGGACGGACAGCTGGACCTGCTGCTGGCACATGGAGAGAGTGCCCAGCAGCCAATCTCTGTCTTCAAGGTTACACAGGTGTGTATGTGCATGTGTGCGCGTGTGTGTTTATCAGTGGTGGATAAAGCATTCAGTAAAAAGTAAAAGTAGCAATACAGAAATGGGAAAACAAGTACAAATCCTTAATTCAAGGTATTTGCAGTTAAATATACAAAAACAGAAGTACTTGTTCTGCAGTAAAATGTCTCCTGTGAGTGATATTATACAGGATATTATTAGATTGTTCATACTGATGCATCAGTTTAATTTTATACTATCTAGATTAGATCTAGATTAATAGATTAAATTTAAAACATGAATCTGAAAATTAACTCCACCTGTCAGATAAATGTTGTGGAGTAAGTAGGATAATGTTTCCTGTTGTGGAGTTGAAATATTAAGTAGCATAAAATGGAAATTCAAGTATTTCAAAACTGGATTTAAGAACAGTATTTGAGTAAGTCCACTTAGTCACCTTCCACCACTGATGTTTATTTATAGTAACTGAGCCCTAAAGATCCACGACCTAAAACTGTCAAACCCTTCAGGGCTCCACCAACAACTGGCTGCGGGTCATCCCTCGCACCCAGTTTGGCTCTTTTGCCCGGGGCGCCAAGGTAACAGCCTTCACCGGTCAGAGTGGAGCTCACACACGCATCATTGACGGAGGCTCAGGGTACTTGTGTGAGATGGAGCCCGTCGCACACTTTGGTTTAGGTAACTTCCTTTTCCACTCTATAACTCATGGACAATGAAAGAAAATGGGACACTCCAACATATATATCAAATAAAAGCTACTATGCATTGATGTTACACTCAATAGCATGCGTTAATCTAAATCTACACTTTGTTTTCATTAGTCCAGGCTGCTCTCTTGCTGGGAGTTACATGGGAAGATTGATACCAGATTAGTTTAGCTTAGTTTAGCAGGGACAAGAAGTAGGGACAAACAACTGGGACAGGCTCCAGCACAGCCATGATCCTGAGTCAGGATAAGGGTAAGCAGGATAGATGTCAGGATAAGCAGTATAGATAATGGATGGATGGATAATGGATGTGCTGGAATGATTTCTTGACTAACAGATTATCCATCGCCCTGCATTTCTGTGCAGAGTGTCCGTTAGTTTCCTTGCAACTCTATAATAGTCAGAGTCAGTCTTTATGTTTTCCTGCTAAGCTAAGAAAAACTAAGCTCATCACCTCATGGTTCTAGCGTCATACTTAAAGTAGTGGCATGACTCAAGCAAATATTTCCACAAATCACAACTATTCCTTCAACGTGTGATGTCATATAACATGCACAAGAAAATGATGCAATGGTTTGTTTACGTCTTGTAATGATGTGTGATGCTCAGTGATTTTTCTACCCATAACTCCCAGGAACTGACAAGGTGACGGTACTGGAGGTCTCCTGGCCAGATGGCAGCTTCACCACTCAAACCCTGCAGCCTGCTGAGATGAACTCGGTGGTGGAGGTGGCCTATCCCAGTGAGGGGGAGACCTCTGTGCTTGCCAATGACACGCAGGTACGCAGAACGGATCCACGGCATGAATTATGAGCACCGGTAATGTTCCAGGCAGACCTTGATGGTGGTCTTTCGCTTTCACTGTCAAGTTCGGTTGGATTCAATTGGAAACAGTTTTACCACCAAATATCAACAGAAGATCATCGCGTCAGCACTCTGTCAGTCAGTAATGTCACTGATTGAGTGCTGGCACAGATGATTAGCAGCAGTTTGTCTGTAAAATTGAAATGAATCAACATATTGGGTTGAATTCCAATAAATTTCTTTCTTCTTTCTATCCAGTGTGGTCAAGGTTTTGCTGTAAAGAATGGCCGCTGTGCAAGTAAGAAAATATTTTATATTCATTTTTTAATGTGCCTCAAAAATTAATAAAACTATATATACATATATATATATTTTTATTTAATTTTCTTTAATGTTTATGTTTCTACAGGTCTGTGAGGATAATCACATGAAATGAAATAGAAGTTGCAGTGGAAAACAATAATGTGACTGATGGTGCTGGAGGCCTTGCTGTTTTCTTTACTCTATGAGTAGTTTTAATAGTTTTGTGTTTCTTATTTCTCTTTAACTGTTAATGATTTCATTTTACTGCTTTACTGCTTGGTTATGAGTTTTATGTGCCCTGAATAAAACTCCTTGAATAAAATGCTACAAATCAAAATGGTAAGATCATCATTTCGTAGGGACATAAAAATCATATCTGTTGAGCTGTGTTTTCATTAAAACCTGCAGCCAGCCAGCTGAAAAAGAAGAAGCACATGAACTGTGGAATAATCAGGAATAATCAAAAAAGACTAGCTTTCTGTACAAAGGAAAGGTATTAAGTTCCTTTATTCCCCCATGTCCCCTGTGTTTGCACACCTCTCCTCTTCTCCATCTTCTTTGTATGTGACTGCCGTCGCCATCAGTTTCAAACATTTGTATTGTGTCTGTCATATGTCTTATGTCATAATCTGATGTTGCCTTTACTTGTCTCCTCCTCCTTTTTTTCTTGTTTTCCTCTATTCTGTCCCTCCACTCATGCAGTGTTGGCTCCATTTTACGATGGCATCCACTCCACCTCTGTCTCTGCGTTTGAAGCCTCCTGTTTTAAGGCGTTTTTTATACAGTGCGTCATGGTGCTCTCTGCACTGGCAGATCTCAGGGGATGGTAGTCTTGAGGGTAATGATTACACAGTAAGACAGCCTTTAATCCAGCACCACACACATGGAACAGCCATTCGCTGCAGTGAGCTGAGTGCATGCAGCAGTCCCCGCATGTCCTAAGTGAAGACTGAAAACATGGGATCAGTATCATGAGCTTTACCCAGCTCAAAGAGCTGCAGTGTCGTATATCCAGTCAAGTATGCACACATGAGGGAGTTTTCCTCACCCATGCTTGTCAGCAACATCAAAGATGTGATCTAATTTTTCCCCCCCTCATGTCTGATGTTTTCATATATGCAGTATTTTTAAACCATTATCATTGATTATTACTGGGTCCTTTTCACAGCAGACATTGTGACTCAGTGGGGAAGTCATAGATGTTACTAAAACATTTATAATGGCTTTGTTAAAGTGTCCCAGTATGCTATGACAGTGAGTCGGCATGAACAACATCAGGGCCCTGAATCTGATGCAGCCAAAATTAATTCAGCCATCCTTCATATCATATCATTTACGCCTACACTTTTCATACTGTGTCAACATGTCTTTTGAGAAAAGGACTTACTGTGCATTAAATAAATATCCTTGTGCCTGTTTTTAAATGTGAAAGCATTAGTAGTGTGTCAAATACAGGTGTAATTAACATTAAAGCACCCATGATTGTTTTTTAGGCTACATGGGGGCAGCTGAACAAACAGTAAACATTCACCAAACTAAACTGTTACGGCTAAGGTTTTAGCAAAGAGATGCTTGTTTAAATATCCAGCAGTTATAGAGCGATATTATCATTCATTTGGAGTCCTGTTAATAGTGACTCTCTTTTAGCTCTGCTTTTGGTCTCCACCAGCTCCTGAGGTAAATATGTGGCTCTTTAGTTGCTAAATGCTCCACTATGTTCCCCAGCTAGTCGCTAACTTTGAGTGTCTGCTGGACAGATCCCCAACAGTGGATTTATCAGATCTCTGACACTAAAAACAGCTGCCACTGACTGAAAGAAAATGGTAAAGTTGCATAAAACATAAGAGCTAAAAAATGCAAAAAACCTCAGGGGAGCTGCAGAGTGGAAATTATTTTTGATGCAGTCCCTTTCAGATTATATGCAGGATTTTGCAGGATTTTCCCACTTCCAGCTGCCACTGTGCATGCTGGCTTAATGTCACACCTGAATGTAGTAAGGATTAATGTTATAAACGCCTATGCTTTTCCTGCTGTGACAAGTCCAATTGCCTGCCATAGTAAAGGTCTGTTTAGTAGATTTAGAGTTCAGTAACAAAAAAGACAATCTCTGTGCAGCTGTGATGAAACAGTATTTACTTGACACCAGTCATTTAGTATACCTCATTGCCATGTGTATCAAACAACAAGCAGTACGAAAAGTTTGGTCTTGCACAAAATGTCACCATAGTAAGAGACACATTCACATTTGTGAGCCAGGTGTTTGGCAGCTGTTGTTCTTTGGAAGTGTGTTCAGAAATCAAGGAAGGGTTGGTGTATTTTAACACGTACACTACAGGCGAGATTCAGGAAGACTTTTTGACTCATCCTTTGTCTACTTACTACTGCATTTCATGCACAGTACATCTTTGCATAATCAAAATTTAGGAAGAATTCGGTCTCACTCATTGAAACCGGGAGGTTAGTACTTATTAATTTGTGCACCTGTCTGTGTTTGTGTGCCTAACAAATACAATATAGGCTTCACGTGAGAAATATGGAAGATCTGCTACATAATATACATGGACGGGCTGAATGACGTTCATCTGCGACCAGACAGCATGATGTACATCAGAAGTGATGGTGGGAGAGGTTCTTTGCACACTTTATCTGCGCTCTGGGGAGGTGAAACTTTGTACTCAGAAACCTGCGCATCCTTTTCACATTTGCTCACATCTGGAAACCCAGGCAGAGCTACAGATGACACTTCAAAAAGCCAGCGTCTGGTATGCAGGGTTTAACAGTGATGAGTTCAGTCCAGTTTCCTGGTGCGGTCCAGTGTGATCGGGGTGGGGCTGTGGTGGCTGAGGTATGAGGTTTGGTGAGGCTTGTGGTCTTCACTGCACCCTCAAAGCACTTCCTTCCTCCCTCTTTCTCTCACATCCTTGCATCTCTTTTCTCACCCACCAGATGACGCACAGCTGTGGTAACTTCAAAGAGGACAGGGAGGAAGGTGACGGTACGATCACACAAAGCATTACTGGCAAAATGTCTTTTTTTTCTTTTCACTGAGACATTGCATCTGACAGGAGCACGACTTTGTCAGCGCATGCACATAGCCTTGCAACTAACAACTAAAGTGTTTTAAGCAACAACTTAAGCAGGTGATGGCACGTCAGGAGCAATATGCCTCTCTTCAACAAAAGCTAGTGAATCCTTTGTGTGAGCATAGCTTTGGGATGTATGGGTAAAGTGTTGGACGTAGCATCATTGTCCGAAGTTCTCCTCCAGGGCTGTGAGTGATCAGGGTGGGACATGGATGTCACAAAGTACCCAGTCATCGAGCCGTGCTGCCAGACACAGAGCTGCTCCCTGAGCTGGAGCCGCTGGAGCCCCGGTCTTCGTAGATAGAGATCTCTATCTGCGGGAGAGTTGTTAGGGACCAAGAATTTGTCGTGGAGTGTGGTTAATCAAACAGAACAGATGAATGCCTTTGTGTACTCGCGCCCTAAAAATCTGAGTAAGGATACGACACGCATTCCTCTTTCTATGGGGTCCGTGATGAGCAGCCCCCTGGGAGCGTAGATCTTCTCGTTCTGCTCCTGAATGTACTTGGCAATCTTCTTCAACACCTAATACACACACAGACACGAGAAAAATGACAAATGGTACATGATCCCAGAGATGTTAATCAGCGTCCCTAAACCGTTGTAATGTGTCAGGTTCACCAGTCTGACCTTCTCATAGCGCGTCTCCATGCACAGGAAGATAAGATATGCTGTAGCGCAGGCCAAACACCCCTCCAGGTAGGACTGGCCTCCTATCTTTTCCGCCTCTGCGTAGTAGTTATTCAGTGTCTTTACAGTGTCCTCAAACAGCGTCCGCTCAATCTGGAGAAACGTGCGGAGTTGTGAGTGGCAGGGTTAGGATTGGTTAAGCTCAAACTTGATTGGTAGAGATGCAGACACGAGGAGAGGCATGTGAAACATTGGGAAAGCAGATGGTAACATGCCAATTTCTTTCTGTCATTAATGAGCACATATTGTAAAATCTACTGTTGGTATTCTCCAGAGATCTTTTTGTAATGTATTCATTTTTTACTGTCTGCTGGGCAACTTGTTTATCTGCACATTATCTACTACCGATCATTCTTGTGTGTTGTATTCACGTATTTATGAATATCTATAGGGGATTTCAAAAGTAAAAAAATGTGATAATTAATGTCTGTATTACTGTTGTAATGACTCTTTTTCTATAAGTATAATAAATTACAAATGATTGAATGAATAACTAAATAAAAGAATTAGCACATATTGCTTTGAATTAAGCAATTATGTCTTCCAACACAGAGAAAATGATGACATTCATCACACTTGATGAAAAAGGCCTCCATCACTGTCTTTATGAGCAGGTATGTGTCTCACACAACACGCTGATGTCATTAATTAAATAAATGAATAAAAATGAAGTGTTACAGAGGTCTCTGTCATGCATTGTTCTTGAATTTTTGTGTTCACATTCACATCAAGTGTACTGTGATGGCTACAAATACACATTCAAATGCATGTGTGGTTACCCTGCTCTCCAGCTCTGAGGGGAACTTGGTCTGAAACTTGCAGGTGGTTCCTTCACTGTAGTCTCTCTGGATGAAGACTTTATTAGCCAGAGACGCACTGTGCCTCAACTCCTGAAGATTGTGGAACTGTGGAGGATCAAACACAAACACACACACATATATATAATGAGGTTTGATACAGTATGCATTTAATGAGTCCCCAGAGAGAGGCTCCATCCCTCTGTGCACCTGTTCACTCGTAATGTGTACAAACAGTGGCTGATCCAGAGGTATAGGATGATGGAGGAGAGGCAGACAAAATGTGATCAATCACTCTATGGCTCAGCGTCTGCGCTCATTTCTGCTTTGTTGTGTGTTGGAGCAGAGCCCAGCATCGGACATACTATCTTTTACACACACACTCTGGTCTTACAGGGGAGTAAAGCTTGCTGGAGACGGGACAACATTTCACTACAGCTCACAGCAGATCGATCAGGCGGAGGGGAGAAGAGGCAGACTGATTAAAAGAGAAAAGGCCATTCAAACTCTCATCTCCCCCTCTCTGATCTTCAGGGTTTGTGCTGCTGGACACGTTGAGCGCGTCGAAATGTATTTTGGGTAAACATCAATTTCTTTTCTGTTTTTTTCTTTTTTTAAAAACAACAAAGCACAGGTGGGGGCGGAGGAGTCTGGAGGAGCAGTGAGGAAGGTCAGGGCTGCTGTCCATGGTGCTGAGAGTGTGTGTGGTCAGTATCCACACACACACACACTCAGTGGCCTGTCACCGGATTAACGGGGCGTCTCAGCAGACAAAAACAGACCTGCTTTCACCAAAACAGCTTAACGTCGAGGAGGACGCCGTTTCTGCCCCATTTCTGTTTCCATGGAGCGCAGCTGACTTTCACTATTCCTGTTTGTGTGTGTGTGTGTGTGTGTTTTCCCTTTAAAATTTCAGAAAAGGAGGTGGGGGAAAACCCGACCATGCCTTCGGACGGAGCTGGCATGATAATGTAGG
The DNA here is from genome assembly GCA_023238725.1 of Scortum barcoo. NCBI lineage: Eukaryota > Metazoa > Chordata > Actinopteri > Centrarchiformes > Terapontidae > Scortum > Scortum barcoo. The sequence continues at coordinate 8,321,956 of CM041553.1, read as the reverse complement.
ACGCGGCCGTCGGCAGTGATTTCAGCAGGGGCTCAGTCTGAGCCTCGGTGCCCTCACTGACCGCTCTCAGTCAGCGGAGGACGACACGGAGCACCGCGGCCACACCACGACCTCGGCAAGGACAAAATAAAATAAAAAAATGAGAGAGAGACACCAGTGCCTGTGTCTTACCTCTGTCGCCATGTTGCCATCCGTAGCCGCGGGGACGAGTCCCTGCGTGCGCTGAAATCGCTTTAGTGGGACACCAGGGACGGATTGGGGGAGGGGCAGGGGAGGAGGAGGAGGGGCGGGGCTTAGAGCAGCACAGTGTTGAGGTGGTCATCAGCCTTTCTACTGCCTCATGTGAGCTTCAAACAAGACAGTTACTTCAGCCTTTCACAGGAAGGTGTGTTATGTTAAAGTGTGTCCAACAGCAGGAGCCTGAAACCTGAGCAGCTCGGTGTAAATACATCAACCTTTTTTTTTCTTTTTCATCATTCAAAGTTGTGTATTTCCTGCTGTGACATGAGAAAATGTGAATTAAAGGCCCATTGTGTTTGAGCGCAAAATCAGGCCTCAAACCTGCTCAAAACTGATTGTTTGGTAAACTACAACGCCAAATGTGTTCGCAAGCAGTTGACTTACACGTCAAACAGACGTGGATCAACATTAAGATTACACCAGGTGGTCACAACTCTAACGTTCAGCCTCTTTTCGCTCTGTTTTTGGTCTCCACCGGCTCCTCAGTGAGATATCTGGCTCTTTAGCTGTGCAGTGCTCCTCTGCATTCACCAGCTAGTTACTAATTTTGTCTGCGGCCTATTTGGTGCTGAGCAGGTAAGTGTGCAGTTACTTAATCTGTAAACAGGCGCCTTCTACGTGTGGAAACAACACTGATGAGAGCGTTGAGAGTTAACCAGAACAGCTGCAGGCCTGAAAACCAAAACTAAGAGCTGAATTGTGTTAAAGCACTTACAGAGCTGAGAGCTGCAGTGAAGTGATAAATGATAAATGCTGATTTGTCATTATAACAGCTTTCACTCAGTCATTTGATCCATTGTTATACAAAATATTGTCTGAATATTATAAGCAACAGAATACAGGATAAGTAAGATTGTGAGTCTGATTTAAAAGTAATGTAGTGTTTTGTAGGGTTTTCCTGAAAGAAAAAAAAAAAGTATAAACTCATAAAAAATCTCAATCATGAGCCACTAGAAATGTGTGTTGGTGTCTGTATCCGCAGAGACCTGCTCTCTGCCCAGGCTTTCTTATCAAAGCTTTCTTAAAAACTTTAAGTTTCTCAAAGTAATTTATTCAATTGCTCAAGTTGGACTGGTGAAAGTCAGACACCAAAATCAAGTATAAAACCTGTACCATAAACAATAATAATAATCAATATGCAATATTTCAATGCTCAGAATTCAGTGGTATTTAAATGTCAACATTACACTTCAAGTACTTGTTAAATCTTACAATTAGGTAATCATTAGGTATTCATTTTATAAATGTTTTTGCTGTAACCTTCCTTTGTTTCCATACGACTGAAGCAGAAACTAACCCTAACCTCAAAATGAAAACGATGATACTTACCACTTGGGTCTTTAAGTCAATCACATCAGAGTTTATTTCAACAATGGCATACGTCATCCATAAAATAATGGCAATATATACAGAATTAAGGATTAGGTCAAATAATAACTTGCACTTTCTGGAGTTTTAAATTAAATATATTAGATATAGTAGAACAATTTATAGTAACAGTTTATATATGATTACAATAAAAGCAAAGCAAACTATTACAATCATCTGTGTCTGAATCACGATTAAAACAACTTTACCACCAAGATCAATATATTGGGGTTTAATGCCTCATAATCAATTCTTTTAAGTCCTGCTTGCAAGAGTGTGAGGCTCTGATGACCATTTCAGCTGGTTGTTCAGTCCATTCAAAAAACGTCAATCCAGTTGGGTCGACTTTGATCCCATTAGAAGAAAAGCTTCTGGCTCCAGGAACATCCAGCAGTTTTATTTATAGGCTGCTGCTATAGTCCAAAAACATGACGACCAAACAGAAGCACCAGTTTGATCATTGCAAGCAGACCAAGCTGCTCTGCTAAACCGCCCTCAAAAACACCATCAGTGGCAACTTGTCAAAGATGTAATGTGATTCACTGCAGGCCATGTATTTTAAGTTTACTGCCAAAGAGTTATTATCGCTTTATGGCATATTATATCTGTTCCCCTTATGTCTTGTAAACGCCTCCAGCTGGTGGAAATGCCATTTCAAAAAGCAAACCACATGTTCTTATTAGTTTTCCAATAATTAAGTGGCAAAGCTGCACCTAAAATCAAATCTGGGGTCAAAACCTTGAACCTTGCTCTCTGATTAAATGCCCGTACACTTAACCACTTGAGGTCTGGTAAACAACGTGCGTACCATCAAGAGGAGCATGTAGATTGCAGAGGCAGCTGACAAACAAGAGGTAAATCAAAAACACTGGACAAGGACAAACCCAGAACTAAATCACATGACACTGTTGACCAGCTGCAGTGTGCAGGCGGACATCAAACAAGCCTGACTAAAAATCAGACAAGTTCGGCCAGCCAGCCTGCGCACACTGTGGCAATCACAGCCAGATGTAGAGCTTCTTTTGGTCGTACATCCATTATTTTGTTCATCTGACCAAACCAAATTGGCACAGACAGCCTTTTGCTCACACCATCGCACTCACCACCAAAATACAAACATGCCAAATGCATACGGTGTCGGCCTTTGTCTTGTTCGTACAGAAAAGTCCTCTCAGCGTTACAGTACAGTTCAGCTGCTACACAGGGCTGAAGACATCAACATTCAAGTGGAATTGTCCTTGTGGCGAGGCAAAGCAAGTAGAAGAAAAACCACTGGCAGCCTATCAGCTTATTTGTATCACCCAACAGCGCCGGCCCAGTCCTGGCCTCTGCCCCTGCATGCTCTGCACCTCCCTCCGCTCAGCAAAGGGAAACAGGTGATTTTTGGAGCCATTGTGCTGTGTAGAAAGTCTCACTGATTTTTTAGGTCCAGTTCTTCATTGAGAGTTGAAACAGGAAATATTGAACACATTACAGTAGAAGTCCCATAAGCAACACAAGTAGCTAAGGAGGGATGCAACTGGTAAAGACATGAGAGGAGGGGGGGTGTCTTGGAGTTCAACACGAGAGATACTGTGATAGATAGAAGGGCCTTGACTTGGAAGTCAAGGCATTTGTTATGGTTTCAGTAACTTTGAGCTCAGGGTTGAACAGTGAATGGCTTCCAGCTGGCAACTGGGAGACAAGACTCACATGCCATCTCATTGTAACTTGATGAGAGAGGAATTACAGGCAGCACAAACAAACACAGTCTCTCTCTGGGCCTCTGGAGCTAAAGAAGAAGAAAGAAGAAGAGAATTAAATCATAATTCAAAGATTAATACAGCAAGAGAGACGTGATAATGTGGTGAGACATGACACAATTGTCTTAATAAATCTGTCTAACATTAAAATATTAGCATGAGTCAGTTTAAAAATTTTTTTTTAAAAATCTCTTTCCCTTCTCACCTGTTGCCCCCATGACAGATCTCAGCACCTTGAAGGAACAGCAACGGGAGCAGAAGCTGTTGCCACAGTTACTGCAGTTCCTCTGTAATACAAAGAGACACTGTGTTGAGGCTTGTGCCAGTAAAACAGCATGACAAAATTAAACATCATGGTCATGTGATGCCTAAATATATCCCCGGCCCTTGTCACAAGTTTTCAGTCTCACCCTTTTCTTCAGCACTGAGAAGACAGCATTGCAGCTAGAACAGTTGCCTTAACAGAAGAAGACAGAGAGATAAATAAGACGATGAAATATAAAATAAAATGCATCTGTTCAGAGCTAAGGTATGAGACTCAGATTCCTCTTTCATCACTGAAATATAATCAGAAGAAGTAAAGCTGCGGATGAGTCAGAGCAGATGGACCTGTGCTGGTGGTGGGGTAGCGTTTACGCAATTTCTCAGTCAGTTTGGACACTTTGCTGCGTATTGGTTCGTTGCGGCTCAAGAGACCATTTTCAGAGATGGTGTCATATTCTGGAGCTCCGAGTGGCCCGTCATCATCCTCCTGAGGGAGTAAGGAGAGGAGGGGGGTGGACAAAGAAAAAGACAGTTACATACCGTGTAAGCTACAGTAAATGTTCGTCTTTTGGATGATGAAAACCAGGATCAGAGGTAGATAAAAGTAATTTCAGCCAGTTTGACTAAAAGTGTTTGGCAAATAAATCAAGTATGACAATGGTAACTACAAGGACTACTAGGGAGATGGACCATGGTGGAAAATATGTGGTAAAACACGTGTGGTATTTCTTCATATTTCTTCATTTCTTTCACTTCATGTATCTGCCAAACATGAGGACACCAAACATCCTGAAGAACTGAGGAAAAAACTATTTGCATCATTATATCCTTTTAATTCTGACCCTACAAAGATATAATAAGCATAGTTTATACCTCTATACTCATCTACATTTATCTCTGTACGTACATTTATTTCTCCACATCTATCTACACGTTCTCCAAATAACTCTTGTTAAAGGTTCCCGTTTTGTGAAAACCGACAGCTAAGCAGTCTGGTGGGTGCAACCTAATCTACTGAATCTACAACTTTATACTATGAAGGACCAGAGAGTAAGAGGAGGAGAAAAATGTTTTGTGGCCAAAGAAAGCCATCCACCATAAACAAAAAGGGCCTTTAGGCAGGAGGATGATTGGTTCTGCTTCCTGTGTGTTGAACAGCAGATCCACAGATCTACAACTACACTGAAAAAGTCTGCCAATTAGACACTCTAAAATATAGTAGCAACTCTCTTATGTATCCAGTGTTGTAATTTCAGACAGAATGTGCCCCTGAGCAAGATATGCTTTAAAGTGATTATTATGATCACTATCACACTTGTGCCGAGGGAACAAGCTCAAGAGCAGATGGATGGATGGATGGATGGATGGCAGGTTCTGGGAAATCCACTTACCACTAAGACCAAAGGGGTTTCCTAATCAGGAAGCAGAATGACACATGAGAACAATGTTACCCACCAACACTGAAATTCAGTGTGACTGCACAGAAACATGCCCAACAACCATACTTCAAAGGGGGAATCCAGCACGACACCAGCTTACAACACATGAAGTCAATGTTCATGTGTAGAGTAGTTTTACAGTAAACAGGGTGGTAGTGCTTTAGCCTCTGCTAAACAGATGGGAGGGGGCACTCACCTGCAGGGATATTGAATGCTCCTGAATTCAGAGGATGGCAGAGGAAAACAAAAAAAAAAAACATAAAGTAACAGGACATACATGAGAGGAGGATTTTTCACACAGTGATGGCAGGTTCCAACAACTGTGACTCAAATATAAAACTTTCCAGCTCCAGATCTCCAGATCTTTCCAGCCACATTTATTATAATGTGGCCTCATATCATATTCAAAACCGTTGCTGCACACATTATTCTGTTATAGTTTTAATTTTAAATGGATTTCATTAGATTTTTTTATCCATCAGTCATGCTTTGTTGAATGATTCTGCATTGATACAGTAAAGTTTATGTTCAATTATTAGTGCAATTTTCAATGGACTGCCCTTTTTCTGGAGTTTGGTGTTGCTGCTACATAGAGTGCGAGCACTGTGTTTATATTCTAGACGGCACAAAGATGGCAGAGCAGCTACAAGCGACAAGAGAAATAAAACGCCCATTGGCTGTTTTGAAAGCAGATGTTTTGGCACAGTTGCTTCTATTGATGGAAAAAAATAAACCATGTATAGAAATCAGACACTGGGATGCATTGCAATGCATTGAGAAAGGTTTAATAATCAAATTGTAACCCTTTGAATGGTGATCAAATTGTGAGGAGAAAAACTGACGTGAAAAAAATGAATAGAAAAATAATATTTACCTCAATTGCATCTTTAAATTCATCATCAGGTTCTGCCTCCTCAGCTTCCTCCACACTGCCAGGAGACAGGTCCTGTCATCACACACACACAAATTCATATGAAAATTCTGGGGCGAAAATATGTCTATATACTCCAGATAACTCCTAAATCCATAGTGTTGCCAGGATCAGAACCTTGGATCTGATCAGTGCAAATGTTTTTTATTGCACTGCTGCCTGTTGTGATCCAGAGGCCTCCACACAGATAAAGTCAAATTACTCTGAGCCCCTCTCTGTGCCTTTGCTGGAGAATAAAATCAGAGCACAAAAAAGTGTCCACGGATGGATGGATGGAGGAAATCTATGTGTGGATTTGCATCAGTACTGCTGAAAAAATACATTGAGCTCATGGGATAAATGGGATAAGAAGCTTATAGCCATGGTTGGTTTTAATGTAAATCACAACCACTAAATCCTTCAGTATTCAAACCCATATGCACCAATCTCCACAATGCTCCTTCCTCTCACCTCCAGACTGTTGGGTGTGGGGGTCCGGTCCAGCGAGTTTCCATGTTCCTGTTCTTCACACACTCCCTCTAAGGTCTGGGCCTGGCCCATGTGGGTCAGCTTCCTAAGGTCCAACAAGACTGGAACCACAGGAGAAACAACAAGTTACTGGAGCTTTACTTTCTTAAACAGGAGTAAGAGTTTAACCCTTTGCTTGTTCCAGACAGGACGAACTAACCTCTGCAGAAGTCTCTGTTCCACAGGAAGATGGTGGTGTTGAGCCCAGCAAGTACCCAGCCCACAGGAGCCATGTAGAGCAGACACACCAAGATTAACATCCCTCCATAGAACCTGGAGGAAGAGGTCACAAATGCCAGATCACACGCAGACAAACCAACAAATAAGTGATTAATAAGACAGTCCATCCTTATGACATTTAATGGAGTTAAGTCTGTTAATACGGACCTACTGTAGAGCACAGTTACCACGTGAATCTTCGTCCAAGTACTCAACTAAAACTAGAACACTCCACATCTCCATTTGATCTTTTTTTATTTAAGGTAATTGAAAATGCTGTTTATATTTAACTTACATACCTCACCAGTATTAGCTCATGGTAGTAAATCCTATTGAGTGAGTACATGTGGCAAATGACAACATCAGCACAAGGACAAAGAGACGCTGATCTGTTGTGAAGTAGTCCATGAGCAGAACAGTAGTAATGATAATTAACTCAGCTGGTGAATAGAACAACTACAGGTGATACTGTGTGTGTGTGTGTGTGTGTGTGTCTGAGTGTTTCTGTGTACGTGTGCGTGCAGACCTTGATGACTTGGTGTGACTGTCCCAGTACAGGACCCTGTAAACAGCTTCGGCTGACAGGCAGGCAGAGGACAGCAATTCATCCAGGTGCTTCAACCTGATGAAGACAAGAAACATGAACACACCCATAAACACAAACACTAAAAGAACAAAGACACACTTCAACCCATACATGAGCAAATACATTGTACAAATGTCACCTTTACACATGACATGTGGCTAAGGTTTGATCAACTAGTAGATACGTTATTATGAGTTAGTCTATTCATCCTTTGTATGAAATAATAAAATATGTCTATCTATAAATCATTTATTTTATCACATCTGAAGGTTTCAAGTGATTTGTGACCACAAGAGGAGCTGTAGGGCAATACAGTGATGATTGGGAGGCTTTTTTTGCAAATGTTTTATGAGGAGGGAAATGAATTTAAAAAAGTCTGTAGGGCCTCCAGGATACACATTATTGTGTGTTTTGGCAACAACAATTCAAGTCCCTCAGCATTTGTGAAGCTGAAACCAACAAGACTACAGCCAAGCTCTTATTGCCAACCACACACACACAAACAGTTTATTAGAGCTGAAACAATCAGTCAATTAACAGAAAAACATTAGCAATGATTTTAATTTTAATTGTTTGTGACTTTTCAAGCAAAAATACTCAACATTACCAAGTTCCAGCTTCACAACTGTGAAGATTTGCTGCTTTGTTTTGTTCTGTTTTGTTTTTGTCAGTAAATTTAATGTTTTTTGGTTTTGGCTTCATAAAACTGTAACTGGGATTTTTTACTGTCTCTGACATTTTATAAACTTTACAATTAATCAAGAAAATAACCGAAAGTTTTATCAATAATGAAAATAATCATTAGCTGCAGCTCTGCAGCACATAACCCCTCCTGTCTTACAGGTCTTTGACTTCCAGCATAGCTTCCTGTTTGGTGAGATTCACTGTCTGCAGGTCTCTGCGGTGCACGGCGTGGTAGCACCTCTTCTGGAGCTCTGCTTCTGAGGCTCTGCTGCCACACCTGTCCTGCAGGTAACCCAGGGCAGCAGGCGTCGTCAGCGCCACCACACCCACTGTGAACCAACCCACTGACACCAGAGAGGCAGGCATAACAGCCAGTTAATGAATTATTCAAGTGTCTTTTAAAACACCAAACAATAGCCAGATCAATATTAACGCTGAATGCCTCATCTTACCTTCATTAACAGTGCAGAAGAAAACATTGAGGAACGCACAGACAAGCAGAGAGCACACAGGCATTTTCCACCTGCGGGATACGAAAAAAACAGATGAATACTCCAATGTGATTGTGGCTTCCTGCCATTAACACTCATAAACTAAAGCAGTTTTATCATAAGATGCTCAGACAGGCCACACACACAAACACACACACTCACCCGAGAAGGAAGCGGATCAGCTCCACTGCATCTGTGACTGGTTCAAGGAACAGAGCCATCCTCTTATAGGACACCACCATGTTGAGGAGGTCAAAGTTTGGTGTACTCCGCGGGCTGCCCAACTCAGAGGCTTCTGGAGACCCGGGAGTCTCTTTAGATAATGTGTGGACCACCTCCGCCCCATCCCCTGTACCCTGCGAGGGGTCCTGGGACACACCTGCGTTGTGCATCGTAATTCCTGCAGAGTGAGAACAGGACAGATTCAGGGGGTGAATAGGCAAAAAGAGTCCTCACCCATTAACATCACAACCTCCTAAAGAGATTTACCTATTCTGGACCCTCTCCAACCAGTTTCACAGCTCAGTCCCAAAGAAACATGAAAAGGACAAACTCAAAGTGTCTGTATATCAGGTGGAGGAGCAGTGGAAAAACTGTAGCTCACTCTGAATCCTTTAATGCACTCGATTAGACCTACTACTTGTTATGTAGTTGATCTAATGGGGAAACCTGTTCAAGGGGAGTGAAAGCTGCCATGTTATCTTTCAACAACTTTTCTTGTCAGTGTCGGCAGACAGAGTACAAGCACATAGATGGCAAGTGTCTCCTCCTCTTCCAGATGTAGAATAAAGTGTAAAGCAGCACACAGCACCCAACGCAGGTGCAACAGACGTCAGACCGTCATCCAGAGGGACGGCTTCTTCAACCTGATGTGAAGGTTTCAGCAATGGATAGTATTTAATAAAAAATATTCTTGGTAAACTGTTGAGCATTTTGAGTTTATTATCATTTAATTACACTTACAGCTGAGCACATTCAGCATGTAATGAAAACTGTGTATAATGAAGCAGAATTGAGAGCATCTCTGAATTAGCACGGGATTAGTACAGTGTATTTCAGTGTTAAGGTACACATGATCTTTCTTAGTCTACTTTAACTTGACAACCGAGTAATACTAGTAGTTAGTACTAATACTGGTTTCAGCATCTGTAATCGTAATGTGTGACCATATTAGTATTATTATTATTAATATTATTTTATAGTGTTACTTCATCCCTGAACTCTTCCAGGTCACAGTGATGGAGAGGAAGTGGTGTGGTTCAGGTTTTACATATCCGGCACCCCCTGAAGTGGCTCGACGTCCTCCTGGATGCAACCTCCCCCGTTTCCTTACAGTCTGTAGCTTTGTTATCAAATGGTGACACTGTGATGTTATTGTGGAGTTTTTTTTTCGGTTCACATCTATTGCACGTCTGTCTGTCCTGGAAGAGAGATCACTCCTCGGATGCTCTTCCTGTTGGTTTCTTCCATTTGTACCCCTGTAAGAAGGTTTTTTTGGAGGGTAGTGTTTCCTCATCTCAGTCGAGGGTCTAAGTTCAGAGGCTGTCATATGTTGTCCAGATTATAAAACCCCCGACCTGTGATTCAAGATACTGGACTACATCAAAATAACTTGAGCTGTATCAGTGAGCAGATTTGGCCTGTCTGTCACACAGGAGGGTTCACTCAGCTCACTAAACTGCTCAGCTGACACCGTGTACCTGCTGTGGAGGAGGATAACTCACCCCGAGCTGAGTGTCCTGCAGCGGACCGGAGAGGAAGTCAGGAGGAAGTCAGGAGCGACCAGAGAGTCCGGCCGACATCATGAGCTCGGAGGAAGAGGAGCCTCCACACACAGCCGGCCCTGCTGCCCGAGCCTCCGACTGCCACAAACACCGACCGAGCTGTCTGAGGACAAAACCCGACGGAGCAGGCGCTGCTTTCGCTCTCTGAGTCGCGGCTGGTCCCGGCTAGCTTTGTTAGCTCGGCGCTACAAACGTCCACTTCCTGCTTCGAGCCAGGCCGAGTAGGCGATGTCAGAGCGGAGGAGCGCGACTGGCGCAGCCGATCACAGAGCGCCATGATCTCTGCTCAGACAGTGTGGAGGTGTTCATTTATCTACAGCCAGGGAGTTCAGCTGAGCTTCCTAAAGCCACCTTTTGTAAACTGATTTTTAAAATGAATAGAAATAAATGAAGGCTCCATCTAAAATGAAGTTCGAGATATGTTTTAGGAGATAAACACTTGAATAATAACGTGTCTGGTATGTTTTGTTTTTTTCGCCAATTTGTTTAAATATTGTGTTTTCAGAGGAATCAAGACTGGACGTTCTCACAAAGCAAATATTCATTTACCCTGACTTTCCCCCTGATTGTTTCTTTTTACAGATATAAGAGAAGTGAGTCCTCTGATTGTTGATGGGGCTCCATTGCTGTGCGAGTGTGACACATGG